>JANFAM010000010.1:25530000-26807500 GCA_024362665.1 Prunus padus
TCTATATAGGGGTAGGGATGGCAATTTTCCCCACGGGTAAGGGTTTTCGCGGGGATTCGACCCTAATGGGTCGGGTATGAAGGGTAAAAAACGGGTATGGGGATGGGTATGGGGATTTTTGGGTATGGTGTTCGGGAGGCGGGGATGGTATTTTAATCCCCAACCCGAACCCTCCCGTTAGAATATATATATATTATAGTATATATAAATATGATATTAAAGTGATTGTGCCCACAAAACTTTATATTTTCTATTATTATATTATATATTTATATAACTAATATGAATCTTAAGCCACACTACTTATATATTTAGTTAAATTATAGTCAATATGTAACCATTCTTATATTGTCTTATACGTAAATATTTTATATATATTCATTATCTTGTCCTAATCATTGTTTTTCTTTCAATAAAGTAATTTTATAATGGTTTTTCTTAGAAATGGGGCGGGTCAGAACCCATTCCCCAACGAAGGTGGGGATGGGGAATCGATATGAATATTGCGGGTATGAAAGGAAGACGGGGATGGGGAAAAAATCTTAATGGGGATGGGGATGGGAATGGCATACCCACCCCGATTCGACCCATTGCCATCCCTATATAGGGGTGAGTATCGATTTGAAACCAATGATTTTTTTTTTTTTTTTTACCAATCTAATCAAATCTAATTTTTTATTAGATTACAAATTTTACAATCCAATCTAATATGATCGGATGTCAGGATTCAATCCAATCCGATCCAATAACATTGAATTGGATTGGATGATTGATTTGTATGAAAAAATAATCATGACAAAAAAACTTCATAATCTTTCATTACATATAATACAAAATTCAATATAATCAAAGATATGATATTAATATATTAATTTTTAATATAAATTAATCTAATAATATATTTAATATGTTAATTTTTTAATTTTTTTGAAAGTAAGATTAATATATTAGTGAGAAACAAGATGAAAGGGTAGATATTATACAATATGAATGTATATTAAGGTGTATATTGGATTAGTTCGGTTTAGGTTGGATTTTCAATTCTTGATTTGCCATCCGAACCGATCTAATTGGAATTTTATTTTTAGGATCCAATCCAATTCGTCAATATTATTGAAACCAATGAAAATTGGAATGGATTGAATTGAAACAGAAACGTGTTGAAACTAGACCAAAACCGATTAGAACCGAATTGGCCAGTTTTTAAAAAAAATTTCGTTTAAACCGAACCAAATTGTTTAAATAATGTCGATTTCTATTTCGATCTGAAGTGAGAACTAGACCGGACCGTGCCCACCCTTATTCAGCCGTAGTCACTTCCAATCCAAGCCAAAGACAACACTAGACACCAAATCGAATCCACCACCACCAAAACAAACCCAGATCTCTTCTTCAGTTCTTCTCCTCCTTCTCATTTCTCTCATTTAGATCCGACATTTCTGATTCCCTGAGATCCAATCCCGATTCGGATCCCCAATGATGGAGAAGTCATGCACTCTCCTCGTCCACTTCGACAAAGGCACACCAGCCCTAGCCAACGAGATCAAAGAAGCCCTTGAAGGAAACGACGTCGAATTGAAGATCGAAGCCCTCAAGAAGGCCATCATGCTCCTCCTCAACGGCGACACCATTCCCCATCTCTTCATCACCATCATCCGATACGTACTGCCCTCCGAGGACCACACAGTCCAGAAGCTCCTCCTCCTCTACCTTGAGATCGTAGAGAAAACCGACTCCAAAGGCAAGATCCTCCCCGAGATGATCCTCATCTGCCAGAACCTCCGCAACAATCTTCAGCACCCGAACGAGTACATCCGAGGCGTTACGCTGCGATTTCTCTGCCGATTGAACGAGGCCGAGATCATCGAGCCTCTGATCCCTTCGATTCTCGCCAATTTGGAGCACCGCCACCCATTTGTTCGACGAAATGCCGTGATGGCGATCATGTTCGTGTATAGGCTTCCGCAGGGGGAGACATTGCTGGATAGCGCGCCGGAGATCATCGATCGGTTCTTGGCCTCCGAGCAGGACCCTTCCAGTAAGCGAAATGCTTTCCTTATGCTCTTTAATTGCGCGCAAGATAGGGCTGTGAATTATTTGTTTACACATATCGGTAGGATTATTGAGTGGGGGGAACAGCTCCAAATGGTCGTCTTGGAATTGATTAAGAAGGTCTGTAGAGCGAATAAGGGTGAGAAATCCAAGTACATTAAGATTATTATATCGTTGCTGGATGCACCGTCGAGTGCCGTTGTTTATGAGTGTGCTGGAACGCTTGTGTCGTTGTCTTCGGCGCCTACGGCCATAAAAGCAGCTGCGAACACTTATTCTCAGTTGTTGTTGTCGCAGAGCGATAACAATGTGAAGTTGATTTTGCTGGATAGGATTAGTGAGCTCAAGGCTTCGCATAGGGAGATTATGGTTGAGTTGGTCATGGATGTGCTGAGGGCACTGTCAAGTCCGAATGTGGATATTAGGAGGAAGACTCTTGATATTGTGCTTGATTTGATTACGCCGAGGAATATTAATCAGGTTGTGATGATGTTGAAGAAGGAGGTCGTGAAGACTCAGGGCGGGGAGCTTGAGAAGAATGGGGAGTATAGGCAAATGTTAGTGCAAGCAATATATGCATGCGCAGTTAAGTTTCCTGAGGTGGCGAGCACGGTGGTGCATCCTTTGATGGATTTCTTGGGCGATACCAATGTTGCTTCGGCCCTGGATGTGGCTGTTTTTGTGCGTGAGATTATTGAAACCAACCCGAAGCTGCGTGTTTCTATAATAACGAGGCTACTAGATACTTTCTACCAGATCCGCAATTCGAGGGTTTGCACTCATTCCCTCTGGATTATCGGGGAGTATTGTCTCTCGCTTTCTGAAGTTGAGAGTGGGATTGCAACCATTAAGCAGTGTCTTGGGGAGCTCCCATTTTACACAGCTTCTGAGGAAAAAGAGGCACAAGATGCTACGAAGAATTCTCAGGTGGTAAGCTCGAGCACTGTATCTTCTAGGAGGCCTGTGATTCTTGCAGATGGGACCTATGCCACCCAGTCTGCTGCACTGGAAACTGCTATGTCTGCACCTGTCATGGTTCAAGGATCTTTGGCTTCCGTGGGGAACTTGAGATCATTGATTCTCTTGGGTGATTTTTTCCTTGAGACAGTTGTAGCTTGCACATTAACAAAGCTGGTTTTGAGATTGGAAGAGATTCAGCCTTCAAAGGCTGAAGTGAACAAGGCAACTACACAGGCTTTGTTGATCATGGTCTCTATGCTTCAATTGGGTCAATCCTCGGTCCTTCCACATCCGATTGATAATGATTCTCGAGATAGAATAGTTCTTTGCATCAGGTTACTTTGCCATAAAGGTGAAGAAGTAAGAAAGATATGGCTAGAGTCATGCAGACATAGCTTTGTGAAAATGCTTGCAGATAAGCAGCTCCTCGAAACTGAGGAAACTAAAGCAAAGGCCCAGATATTGAGTGCACAACCAGATGACCTTATTGATTTCTACCATCTTAAGAGCAGAAAGGTAAGGCAGCATTAGGCTTTTCTTGTCTCAATTCGGATAGACTGCTAAAACCATTGTTTTCATCACATAGTTTGGATGCTTTTTTTTATATGTACACTTTGTTTTTTCAGGGTATGAGCCAGCTCGAGTTGGAAGATGCGGTTCAAGATGATCTCAAACGTGCTACTGGAGAATTCACAAAGGATAGAGATGATGCAAACAAACTCAACCGCATTCTTCAGCTCACAGGATTCAGTGATCCCGTTTATGCTGAAGCCTATGTAACAGTTAATCATTATGACATTGTTCTTGATGTTACTGTCATCAATCGAACCAAGGAAACCCTTCAGAATTTGTGCTTGGAGTTGGCCACAATGGGTGATCTGAAACTTGTTGAGCGTCCACAAAACTATACGCTAGCTCCGGAATCAAGCAAACAGATAAAGGCAAACATTAAGGTCTCTTCAACAGAAACGGGAGTTATATTCGGTAACATTGTATACGAGGCTTCTTCAAGTGTGCTTGACAGATCGGTTATTGTTCTCAATGACATCCATATTGATATAATGGATTACATCTCTCCTGCATCATGTGCTGACGTGTCATTTAGGACAATGTGGGCTGAGTTTGAGTGGGAAAACAAGGTACACTGATTGATATGGTTTTGCATTTTATTTTTATTTTTAAGTTTTTTGTGCTTCATTGATATGATCTTTTGGTGCTTCTTCTTTGAAATGGTTTCACCATGACCCAAAACGATATGATGCCCTTGAACCCGCTTACATGATGATCAATTGTTCATGTAATTCCTAAGTTCACGAATGCCAATGTTCAGATAAGGCGTACAAGACATGCATTTATATGATGAACCTCTTCAGTGACATTTACTGGTTATGATAATGATGATGCTTTGCCAGTAATAAAGCTGTAATATAATAATTGTGGTGATGGTTATTAATGTTATAATGATAGTTGTGAGCTTTCTAATGGAATAGATTCAATAGTATGTCAATGCCTCATGCTAGTGGATACATTGTGTGGTTGTTGCACCAATCATGATGCAAATTGGGTAATTTCTTTCAAGTTATCTAATTCCTGCTGGATAAAGTAGGCTCTTGCAGATGGTGCTGCTTCTGATTCATCCTTGGTTGTTAGCTCATGCATCATCTTTACTTATCTAGTGCTTGTGGACTAGTGTTTTCTTTTCTCACATCAATTGACAATGTGCTTCTTACGTGTCCTTAATTATGATTTTCTTTTACAACTTGATAATATTTCATTTCTGTGGACTTGTGTTTGGGTTCTCCTCCAAAAGCAAATGTCTATCTTATATGTCTGTTTAAAAATTATTTCTTGTCATCCTTATTGTAATTTTGCTCTTCCTTGGTAGATGCCTTTGGATTCTACTCTGCATTAACACACTCTTTTCCCCAGGTTGCTGTAAATACTGTTATTCAGGACGAAAAGGAATTTCTGAACCATGTTGTTAAAGCGACTAACATGAAGTGCCTGACTCCACCGTAAGTTTTGGGACTCTATTAGCCATGTTTATCATTTACTCACTTGCATGTTGAAGAAATAAATTATTCTTTTCATGATGCACAGAATCGTACATAGCTAATTTACATGCAACCATACAAACATATACATATATATAATTTCCTACAACAATCATTTAAGAAGTTGACATAGTTGTCGATGGTAGTGCCATTTTGCCCACCTCTACAAATCTGCACACCTGACTTAAAAACTTAGCGACCATGTCATAATGTAAATAAAATACAGTTCAACATTGATATTTTCCATAGGTGCTTATACATGTAACATGCATATAAGAGTAAGTGTATTTTCTTTTTAATCTCTTTATGCCTTCTGAGCGGATGATTGATGGCCATTAATTTCTGCTCATCCCTGGCTAATTGGGCATTAGATCGGCACTGGAAGGAGAGTGTGGAGTCCTTGCTGCTAATCTGTACGCAAAGAGTGTTTTCGGGGAGGATGCTTTGGTGAATGTGAGTGTTGAGAAACAAGCCGATGGTAAGCTAAGTGGATACATCAGAATTAGAAGCAAGACTCAAGGCATTGCCCTCAGTCTTGGGGACAAGATCACCTTGAAACAGAAGGGCGGCCTCTGATTGGACGCAGCCTAATTTTGCAGCAGTTATTCTTGCTTCAACTTTTGTTAGTATTAATCTGCTTGGAGCATGAGTCCTATCTATATTCATCTCACTTGCTCTTTTCGTGTTTTTACCGAGGATCGCGTTTGTTATAGGATTCTTTTGCTTTTTTGCTTTTCCCAGTAAGAGGATGGTAAGGACATTTTGCTGCTATCCACAATTTGTAGCGATGCCCACCGTATACATTTCTGTTGTGAATTGTAACATTTCATGTTTTCAATTTGTATTAGCTGTTGCTATCAATAGCCCCAGCGAGTTTCGCCTGTCACATATTTTAATATCAAGTTTATCGACTCAGTTTCTTTTATTAAGGTTTGTGTGAGTTTTCCAGATCATTCCTTCATCTTTTGCAGTTGGCTTGGGGTACCATGTCTGTCATATTGTTATTCCTTTATAGAGTTTGTCTTTGTACTATTTTTTCAATTACAACTGCAACATTTCAATTTAAAAAATTAGATTAATTCAGATATTTTCAGAAAAATTAAATTAAATCTTTCTCTACCTTGTTATGGTAGATCGGATATACTTATTTTAAGTTATACGTATTTTTTTCAGCTTCGATACTTAACTTAGATGCTTAAGTAACTTAAGGGGGTGTATCCAATTCAAACATTTAATGACTTTTATGGAGTTTAAAAGTTTGAAGGTATTCAATTTAGATTTTTAAAGAGTATAAAAGTCTAGTGATATTCAATTGTGACTTTTAAAAAGTGTTTAAAAGTTTGGTGGTATCCAAAAAGTTAATAACTTTTAAAAAGCTTATTAAATGAATGATTTTTCCATACTTTTCTGATTAATTGTTAACAGCAAAAGTCTTGCCAATTTACTAGTGACTTTTATTAACTCTATGGCCCTCCGTTTGGATGAAAGAATTGAAAATTACATAGAATTCTAAAATAATGGAATTTAAATTTCCATCATTTCAATTGCTAGCAATTGAAGATTTCAGTGTTTAGATTTATGTATGTCGAATTTTGTAAACGACATTATGGAAATTGTGAAATGAAGCCTATTTTTGTGTGGAAATTAAACTCGGGAATTTGATGCCCCAATTTCCACGAATTTTTCCACACGTCATTTAATAAATTCCTCTCTTAAGTTGCAAAACAATGAAATTGTCAATTTCTCCTCTTAAATTTCTAACTTTTAATTAAATTCCGAGTTATTTTCCCTCATCCAAACGGAGGGTGAAAGTATTTAAGAATTTGTCAACTTTAAGAAAATAAATAAGTCGTATTACATTGTTGGACCAATTTGTAATGCGTTTGCTCATCCTTGTTATTCCAATTGAAACCATTACTCACTAATTCGATCAAATAAATATATCAACACAATACTCTCGAAATATAACCCCTTAAGTGTATTATGACCCGAATACGGTGCTAAACAAAAACGATTTTTAAGATCCCATGCCCCAGTCGTCCATGGGGGTGAGGATGCTGCTAGATTCTCTTGTACAATATGGTGGTTAATTTAATCAAATCATTAAGGTGGCATGAAAAGGATTTGTCTCTAAATTGAGATGATTATAATTCATAACCCTTAATGAAGCTATAAAATATTTCTAGTGACTTTTGTTCAATTAGTTGGGTAATTGCTTTCAATCTTTAATTAAGAAAAGCTTGATTTGAATGAATATTGTATGGGTCTTTTTGGTTACGGCAGCTTGTTGTGGACTTGGGCCGCAATAGAGGTAAGTGTAATGCCCATTTGCCCAAGTTCGAAACCAGGCCCCAAAACACTCCGAGAAAATGTAGATTTTCAGGGAATGCTCTGGTTCTTCTCAACAATGACTGTGGTAAAACAATCAAAAGTTATGCTTGGCTTGAAGGGCTTGTGATGCGGGAGCTAAGCCTCCACGAGTTTAGCAAGAGAGAATGAGAGCTTGAGTTGGAACAAAAGATATTGTAGGAGAATATGGGTTATTAGTGAGGTTTGAAGTTTGGAAGGATATAATCATAGGAAAAAGGTATGATGAAGACTTTAAGTATGGTGTTCTAATGTTCTGGGTGTGTACGACAGTGGATACCTCTTGCCTCTCACTTACTGTCGTCCCCCTTTTATAAGCATTGTGAGTTCACTTCCCCACATGTGTGGGCTCTGGTCTCAAGTTGGTCTGGCCTGCTCCTCCGGCTTTGAGGTGATCGTTTCCTTTTGGTCGTTTTGCCTCCTAGCTGAGATGACATGAGCTCTTCATTTTTTGTAGGTGCCGAGTAAGGGGTTATTCTAGGTGTTGGGTAGTTGGTTTTACTGCCGTATAACTAGTTTTGTTGTCGTATGTTTGTGTTTGCTGCTGTATAGCTTGGTTTTGCTCCCGTATGTTTGTTTTTGCTGCCGTATGGGTACTTTAGGTGGGATATAGGTAGGTGTTGGGTGCTAGGCTCTTCTTTCTCTTTGCTTGCCCATTTAATGACTCAAGAAAATGGGCTTGGTTTAGTTGCCCAGCCCAAAACTTCTATTTTTGAGCCTCTAATGGGCCTTGTTGAAGTTGTAACCATCTACACCACAAACCGATCAGCAAGTCCCATGTATGTAATTAAGTGGCTTGGGCTCACTTAAGCTTGTTACGAGATTTGACACAATAGGGATTTGCTTGGCATCGCATGTTATCGCGTACTTGTGCTTGTGCCATGTTGTATTGCAATGGCTTTAAATAATGCTTGACAATGAAGTGGGCTAGTTGGACTTGGGCTTGTGAAACTTTGTAATTCTTACAAGTTTGCATGTGAAAAGTGGTAAACTCGTACCACCACTCCCCACGTGCCAAATTGTAGCCTTACTTGGTATGACATGTATGTATCAGCTAGGCTATTTTTTTAGCATGATAGTGTATTGGGCTTTAAAATATGCATGGGCTTTTCTTGAGATTTTTTGGGCTTAACAAATATCAAAAGTTGGAAGAGCAAGATTGCTCAACTAATTTTATGTTAGTTACGGATTAATTTAATTATAAAAAAAAAACAATTAACTTCAAATCATGTTGTTACCTTTCTATTCCATATTTTTCCCTTATCAAAATATCAAATTCGAACTGAACAAACAACGCCTCACGCTTCTTTTTATTTTCTTGCTGGGCCTGTCACCAATACTTGAATCTTTAGGCACAACACAAGACAAATTCCTTAGGACCCAACTGTTCCTCTCTCTCACTGCCTCCCTCACAAGTTCACAACTCTCTAAATTCAGCAGTAGTCACTCCCAATCCAAGCCAAAGCCAACAGCAGACACCAAATCGGATCCACCACCACCAAAACAAACCCAGATCTCTTCTCCAGTTCTTCTCCTCCTTCTCATTTCTCTCATTTAGATCCGGCTTTTCTGATTCTCAGAGATCCAATTCCGATTCGGATCCTCAATGATGGAGAAGTCATGCACTCTCCTCGTCCACTTCGACAAAGGCACACCAGCCCTAGCCAACGAGATTAAAGAAGCCCTTGAAGGAAACGACGTCGAATTGAAGATCGAAGCCCTCAAGAAGGCCATCATGCTCCTCCTCAACGGCGACACCATTCCCCAGCTCTTCATCACCATCATCCGATACGTACTGCCCTCCGAGGACCACACAGTCCAGAAGCTCCTCCTCCTCTACCTTGAGATCGTAGAGAAAACCGACTCCAAAGGCAAGATCCTCCCCGAGATGATCCTCATATGCCAGAACCTCCGCAACAATCTTCAGCACCCGAACGAGTACATCCGAGGCGTTACGCTGCGATTTCTCTGCCGATTGAACGAGGCCGAGATCATCGAGCCTCTGATCCCTTCGATTCTCGCCAATTTGGAGCACCGCCACCCATTTGTTCGACGAAATGCCGTGATGGCGATCATGTTCGTGTATAGGCTTCCGCAGGGGGAGACATTGCTGGAGAGCGCGCCGGAGATCATCGATCGGCTCTTGGCATCCGAGCAGGACCCTTCCAGTAAACGAAATGCTTTCCTTATGCTCTTTAATTGCGCGCAAGATAGGGCTGTGAATTATTTGTTTACACATATCGGTAGGATTATTGAGTGGGGTGAACAGCTCCAAATGGTCGTCTTGGAATTGATTAAGAAGGTCTGTAGAGCGAATAAGGGTGAGAAATCCAAGTACATTAAGATTATTATATCGTTGCTGGATGCACCGTCGAGTGCCGTTGTTTATGAGTGTGCTGGAACGCTTGTGTCGTTGTCTTCGGCACCTACGGCAATAAAAGCAGCTGCGAACACTTATTCTCAGTTGTTGTTGTCGCAGAGCGATAACAATGTGAAGTTGATTTTGCTGGATAGGATTAGTGAGCTCAAGGCTTCGCATAGGGAGATTATGGTTGAGTTGGTTATGGATGTGCTGAGGGCACTGTCAAGTCCGAATGTGGATATTAGGAGGAAGACTCTTGATATTGTGCTTGATTTGATTACGCCGAGGAATATTAATCAGGTTGTGATGATGTTGAAGAAGGAGGTCGTGAAGACTCAGGGCGGGGAGCTTGAGAAGAATGGGGAGTATAGGCAGATGTTAGTGCAAGCAATATATGCATGCGCAGTTAAGTTTCCTGAGGTGGCGGGCACGGTGGTGCATCCTTTGATGGATTTCTTGGGCGATACCAATGTTGCTTCGGCCCTGGATGTGGCTGTTTTTGTGCGTGAGATTATTGAAACCAACCCGAAGCTGCGTGTTTCTATAATAACGAGGCTGCTAGATACTTTCTACCAGATCCGCAATTCAAGGGTTTGCACTCATTCCCTCTGGATTATCGGGGAGTATTGTCTCTCGCTTTCTGAAGTTGAGAGTGGGATTGCAACCATTAAGCAGTGTCTTGGGGAGCTCCCATTTTACACAGCTTCTGAGGAAAAAGAGGCACAAGATGCTACGAAGAATTCTCAGGTGGTAAGCTCGAGCACTGTATCTTCTAGGAGGCCTGTGATCCTTGCAGATGGGACCTATGCCACCCAGTCTGCTGCACTGGAAACTGCTATGTCTGCACCTGTCCTGGTTCAAGGATCTTTGGCTTCCGTGGGGAACTTGAGATCATTGATTCTCTCGGGTGATTTTTTCCTTGAGACAGTTGTAGCTTGCACATTAACAAAGCTGGTTTTGAGATTGGAAGAGATTCAGCCTTCAAAGGCTGAAGTGAACAAGGCAACTACACAGGCATTGTTGATCATGGTCTCCATGCTTCAATTGGGTCAATCCTCGGTCCTTCCACATCCGATTGATAATGATTCTCGAGATAGAATAGTTCTTTGCATCAGGTTACTTTGCCATAAAGGTGAAGAAGTAAGGAAGATATGGCTAGAGTCATGCAGACAGAGCTTTGTGAAAATGCTTGCAGATAAGCAGCTCCTCGAAACAGAGGAAACTAAAGCTAAGGCCCAGATATTGAGTGCACAACCAGATGACCTTATTGATTTCTACCATCTTAAGAGCAGAAAGGTAAGGCAGCATTAGGCTTTTCTTTTCTCAATTCAGATAGACGGCTAAAACCATTGTTTTCATCACATAGTTTGGATCCTTTTTTTTATATGTACACATTTTTTTTCAGGGTATGAGCCAGCTCGAGTTGGAAGATGCGGTTCAAGATGATCTCAAACGCGCTACTGGAGAATTCACAAAGGATAGAGATGATGCAAACAAACTCAACCGCATTCTTCAGCTCACAGGATTCAGTGATCCTGTTTATGCTGAAGCCTATGTAACAGTTAATCATTATGACATTGTTCTTGATGTTACCGTCATCAATCGAACCAAGGAAACCCTTCAGAATTTGTGCTTGGAGTTGGCCACAATGGGTGATCTGAAACTTGTTGAGCGTCCACAAAACTATACCCTAGCTCCGGAATCATGCAAACAGATAAAGGCAAACATTAAGGTCTCTTCAACTGAAACGGGAGTTATATTCGGTAACATTGTATACGAGACTTCTTCAAATGTGCTTGAGAGAACAGTTATTGTTCTCAATGACATTCATATCGATATAATGGATTACATCTCTCCTGCATCATGTGCTGATGTGTCATTTAGGACAATGTGGGCCGAGTTTGAGTGGGAGAACAAGGTACAGTAATTTGTTATTGTTTTGCTTTTATTTTTATTTTTAATTTTTTTGTGCTTCATTGATATGATCATTAGGTTCGTCTTCTTTGAAATGGTTTCACAATGATCCAAAAGGATATGATGTCTTTGAACCCAATTACGTGATCATCAATTGATCATGTAGTGCTTATTTTCACGAATGCCAATGTTCCGATATGGCTTACTAGACATGCATTTATATGATGAACCTCTTCATTGATATTTAATTGTTTGATGTTTCTGGTAATGATTATGATGATGCTGTGCTGGTGATAAAGCTGTTGTATAATAATTATGGTGGCTGTTATTATGGTTATAATGATAGTTGTGAGTTTTTTAATGGCATAGATTCAGTAGTATATCAATGGCCTCATGCTAGTGGATACGTTGTGTGGTTGTTGCACCATACATGATGCAACTTGGGTAATTGCTTTCGTGTTATCTAGTTACTGCTGGATAAAGGAGGCTCTTGTAGATGGTGTTGGTTCTGAATCATCCTTGGGTGTTAGCTCATGCATCATCTTTACATATCTAATGCTTGTGGACTTGTGTTTTCTTTCTCACATCAAATGACAATGTGAATCTTAGATGTCCTTAATTATGATTTCTTTTTTATGACTTGATAATATTTCCTTACTGTGGACTTTTGTTTGGGTTCTCATCCACGAGCAATGTGTATTGTCAGTTTACAATTTCTTTCTTGCCATCCCTGCTCTTCCTTGTTAGATGCATTTGGATTCTACTATGCATTAACACACTCTTTTCCCCAGGTTGCTGTAAATACTGTTATTCAGGACGAGAAGGAATTTCTGAACCATGTTGTTAAAGCGACTAACATGAAGTGCCTGACTCCACCGTAAGTTTTGGGACTCTATTAGCCATGTTTATCATACACAGAATCACAGAATCATGCATATCTATTTACATGTTGAAGAAATAAATTATTCTTTTCATGATGCACAGAATCATACATATCTATTTACATGCAAGCATACAAACATATACATATATACATATGATATAATTTTCTACAACAAGCATTTAAGAAGTTGACATAGTTGTCAATGGTAGTAGTGCCATGTTGGTCACCGTTACAAGTGTGATACGTTACCAGTGTTTGGTAGAGTGCACCTAATTGATGGAAGTGGAGTAGTGTAGCACACATGACGTAAAAACTTAGCCACCATGTCATAATGTAAACAAAATACAGTTCAATATTGACATTTTCCATAGGTGCATAAATACGTGTAACATGCATATAGGAGTAAGTGTATTTTCTTTTTAATCTCTTTACGCCTTCTGGGCGGATGATTGATGGTCATTAATTCCTGCTCATCCCTGGCTAATTGGTCATTAGATTGGCACTGGAAGGAGAATGTGGAGTCCTCGCTGCCAATCTGTACGCAAAGAGTGTTTTCGGGGAGGATGCTTTGGTGAATGTGAGTGTTGAGAAACAAGCAGATGGTAAGCTAAGTGGATACATCAGAATTAGAAGCAAGACTCAAGGCATTGCCCTCAGTCTTGGGGACAAGATCACCTTGAAACAGAAGGGCGGCCTCTGATTGGACACTAAGCCTAATTTTGCAGCTGTTATTCTTTGCTTGAACCTTTGTTAGTACTAGTCTGCTTGCAGCATGAGGCCTATCTATATTCATCTCACTTGCACTTAATTTTCGTGCTTTTACCGAGGATCGCATCCGTTATAGAATTCTTTTGATTTTTTGTTTTTCCCAGTAAGTGGATAGTTAGGACATATTGCTGCTATCCACAATATATTCAAAGTAAATTTGTAGTGATGCCCACTGTATACATTTCTTCTGTTAATTGTAACATTTCATGTTTTCAATTTGTATTAGCCGTTGCTATCAATACCCCCAGCAAGTTTCGCCTGTCACATAATTTTAATATCAAGTTTATCGACTCATTTTCTTTTATTAAGTTTTGTGTTAGATATTTCTATCAATTGATATTTCCCTGGACCTTTATTATTTTAATAGATTTATTAATGATGACCACACAAAATATGATGGGCTCAAAGTTCAGAGACCATTGCATTTCTAGGAGTTTGATTTTCGGATTAAATTTTCGATTCCAATAGACAATTACTTCAAGAAACTAAAAAAATAAATCAAAAAATAAACTGTTCATAACCTTCATCATCCTAAAACTTATATTAATGATGTTCTAACAAAATTTGCAGGACTTTTGGGAAGTTAATTATGGGCAAACAGTTTTTGGACAGCGCCCTAATTCTTTCTTTTGCAGACGAGAATTTGTGTACGAAACGATTAAATAGCTATTTGATAAAAATAAAATTAAAACTATTTAATAAATTAATAGTACAAAAAAAAAAAGCTATTGAAACAAATTTTTTTTTAAAAAATAGATAAAGTGATATTAGCAAACATGTTTAAAATATTCGATAAATTGTTAATAGGGATAGGATAGGCTCTCAAAGTTAAAAATTGCTGTGCTGTGAAAATAATCTCTGTTAGATTTACTGTGAGAGAAAGCAGTTTGGCGTTTGGTAAACTTTTTGTTAAAAGTGTTGTTGGTACTAATTCTCGCATAATTAGAAAATAATTCCCGTATAATAATTAAACTCAGCGCCCCTTCAAAACTGATTCATGCATAATTAGAAAATGAAAGCACATCATTAGCTGCTTTCCCTTATAGCTTTCTCTAACATAAATTTTTAACAATAAATAATTTTCTTATAATTTATCAAACGGACTGGGCTTTTCAAAATTTTTAACAAACCATTTATCACCCCAATTAAGCAATACCAAACTAGTACTAAGAATTAAATATTAAAATTTAAATTTTTTATAAAAAAAAAACAACAACAACCTACCCCACCCAAATCTAACCCTTCCTCGACCATCCCCAGAACGCAGCCTCCACTTTCCTCGCCCAGCACAAATCCTCAATGACTTGATGGCCTAACAAAGAGGCTGACAAAAACCCTTCGACGACGGCGAGCTCCTTCTCCTTCTCTGGACTTCCGTCGAGCAGCTGGTGGTCAACTTTTAGGGGTCGCACAACCAGCAAACAGGGACCTTCAAGCCCATTTTCATGGCTGCCATTGACCCCATGGTGGCTCCGCCAGTGGCAATGGCATAAACCCTTGAGTAAAACCCACAAAATCCACAGACCCAAAACAACTAATGACATGCATTTTCCTATGGATCTTAGAACGCTTTCAATCTCGAAACCCACTCTTCTCTTCCCCATCAACCGCCCCTTAACGTGCGTTACCCGCAACCCCCAACGCCCCCAAGAGCCTCCTCAACCGCCGCCATTACAGGTTCCGAAGGAACGACAGCCTCCCAATCAGAGTTTGCACAACTGGGTATCTTCTATTCTTTCAAAACCATCCCTGGATTCTTCTAAATGTAAAGCTCTGATACCCCTTTTGTCATCGCATGAATTTGATAGGGTATTCTGTTCCATTGGCTCCAATGTGAACCCCAAAACAGCTCTTCATTTCTTTTACTTTGCTTCTGAATCTTTTAAGTTTCAGTTTACTGTACGATCCTTTTGTGTTTTAGTTCGTCTGCTTATTCTTTCGAATCTTGTGTCGCCGGCGAGATTGCTTTTGATCCGTTTGATTGATGGGAATGTGCCAGTTTTATATGCTAACCCCAATCAAAGGCATATGGAGATTGCCATTGCCATGTTAGACTTGAATACTGTGTCCACACAAGGTCTTGGGGTTCAGGCATTGGATTTGCTGATTCATGTTTACTGTACGCAATTCAAGAATATGGGTTTTGGTTATGCCATTGATGCGTTCGTATTTTTTTCTAAAAAGGGTGTTTTTCCATCATTGAAGACATGTAACTTTTTGTTGAGTTCTTTAGTGAAGGCTAACGAACTTCATAAGAGTTATGATGTATTTGAAGTTATGTGCCGAGGTGTTTCTCCTGATGTTTACTTGTTTACTACTGCGATTAATGCATTTTGTAAGGGAGGGAAGGTTGATGATGCAATAGGTTTGTTTTCAAAAATGGAGGGGCTGGGTATTGTCCCAAATGTGGTTACGTACAATAATATTATTCATGGGCTCTGTAAGAGCAGAAGATTAGTAGAGGCCTTCCAGTTTAAGAAGAAGATGATAGAAAACAATGTGAGCCCGAGTCTTATAACATATAGTGTGCTCATTAATGGTTTGATAAAGCTGGAGAAGTTTTATGATGCAAATTGTGTTTTGAAGGAAATGTGCAACAGAGGATTTGTCCCGAATGAGGTTGTCTATAACACATTGATTGATGGATATTGTAAAACGGGAAATATTAGTGAGGCACTAAAGATAAGGGATAATATGTTATCCAATGGGTTAACTCCCAATTCTGTTACTCTTAATTCTCTACTGCAGGGGTTTTGTAGAAGTGATCAATTTGATCATGCTGAGCAAGTTTTAGACAAGATTATATCTGGTGGTTTATCCATAAACCCAGCTGTTTGTTTCTCTGTTATTCACTGGTTATGCATGAAGTCTAGGTTTGATTCTGCACTAAAATTCACTACTGAAATGCTATTAAGAAACTTTAGGCCCAGTGATAGCTTGCTTACCACATTGGTTGGTGGGCTCTGTAAAGGTGGAAAGCATTCTGAGGCACTTGGGCTTTGGTTTAGGCTATGGGAGAAAGGAGTTGCAGCCAACACAGCGACCTCAAATGCTCTAATTCATGGACTTTGTGAATCTCGTAGCATGCAAGAGGTTGTTATGCTACTCAAACCGATGCTAGAAAGAGGTTTGGTATTGGATAGAATCTCATACAACACACTTATCTTGGGTTGTTGCAAGGAGGGAAAAGTGGAGGAAGGTTTTAAGCTTAAGGAAGAGATGGCTAAACAAGGAATTGAACCAGAAACTTATACTTACAATTTGCTAATGCATGGCCTATGTAATATGGGAAAAGTAGACGATGCGGTTAAACTTTGGGATGAGTGTGAAAATCGTGGTCTTGTTCCCAATGTCTATACATATGGGGTGATGATAGATGGGTACTGTCAAGCTGGAAGAATGAAAGAGGGTGAAAATCTCTTCAGTAAGTTGGTGAATAAGGAAGTGGAACTAAATTCAGTTGTTTATAATACACTAATCAGAGCGTACTGCACAGATGGGAATATGAATGCAGCCCTTGGTCTTCGTTGTGACATGAAAAAGAAGGGCATTCAACCATCTTGTGGCACATATTCTTCTCTTATACATGGACTTTGCAATATTGGTGATGTTGAGGATGCAAAATGCCTTCTGGATGAAATGAGGAAGGATGGTTTGTTGCCAAATGTTGTTTGTTACACTGCACTGATTCATGGTTATTGTAAGCTAGGCCAAATGGATAAAGTAAGGAGTGCCTTTCTGGAGATGTCTTCAGATAACATACAACCTAATAAGATTACCTACACTGTCATGATTGATGGGTATTGTAAACTAGGCAATATGGAAGAAGCAACTAAACTTCTATGCGAGATGGCAAAATTGGGAATTGCCCCAGATGCCGTTACCTATAATGCCTTAACAAATGGATTTTGCAAAGAAAGGAAGGTGGAAGAAGCTTTTGAAGTATGTGATCATATGTCCAGTAAAGGTGTAGGTTTAGATGAGATTACATATACAACATTGGTTCATGGGTTGTATCAGCCCACTACATGTGCAAATCAGGAATGATATGGAAACATTCAAAAGGTTAGGTGTTTACTTTTTGCATGAAGAATTCTTATTTTAAAAAAGTTATCATATTTAATTTGCGCATCTTGTTCTGAAGTAATATGGTTAATGTGCAGATGCATATTCTTATTCTTAATACTGCTGACTGTAGACCATGGGATACATGATACATCTCCTTACCATCTCCAAAATGATCCTTAAACATGGGAGGTTGGTAGATCTGTACATAACTCATTTTTTGCATCATATTTGTTTGAAGATTGTTTCATTACTTGTAATTCAATTGCTTTTTGGAGTTTATAGTTATTGCTGGGTTAG
Source organism: Prunus padus (assembly GCA_024362665.1). Classification (NCBI taxonomy): domain Eukaryota; kingdom Viridiplantae; phylum Streptophyta; class Magnoliopsida; order Rosales; family Rosaceae; genus Prunus; species Prunus padus. The sequence goes on from JANFAM010000010.1 coordinate 25,547,726, forward strand.
GATGAAAATAATTAGTTCATAATTGTTGCTTTTCTTTTTTGGTCTGAGCATAATTGTTTTTTTGTCCTTTTTTCATCTTGTTCTTTTAGCAACATCTTGTTTTGGTGAACTCATTTATGATTTTCACTGTGCCATGTACTTATGGAGTGTCATCCGTTAGCAGTTTAATAAGTTATGTCAAGTTGTATTCACTTGAATATAATGACAAATTTCTATTATATGTTGTAAGATTGAAATTCTCTATGTATGTGGCTCCTATTAGCTCCTATGTCAAGTCTGTCTGATGAATCAACTTTTAAGTCCATTTCCTCTCATTAATAGTACTATTATTGTAACTTGACATAGAGTTCTTGGGCCTTTGCATAGGTGGTAACTGTGTTGAGCTGGGGGCACCTATGATATAATCACCATCTGTTTACAAATTAGGGTTGTCTGATTCTTAAGTATCTTTGTTTGAACACAGTAGTTTAGGTGTATTTTCTGTTAGGACTTCTGGTTCGTCATGAATTAGTTTCCCTTATTGTTGTATGATCGAGGATATCTCTTCCTCTTGATTATTAATACAACTGTTTCTATTATAAATAAATAAATAAATAAAATTGCATCAAGGTTGATAGCATATATACTATTTTCTTTTGGTTCAGGAATCTAAGGCTTGTTTGACTTGACTGTGGAAGGTTTTCACATTGTCGTCCTTTATGATAGTTATGTACACATATTCGTCTCTCTTATTGCCCGCTTAAGTAAACCAATCGGTACTAAAACTAAAAGCAGTTATGGTGTGGCGTCAAAGAGAGCAAAATTTGAATTTCTACAGATATTTCAGACTTTTCTTCTTGAAGCCCTTTTTGTGATTACAAAGCGGAACTACTATTTTAGAACATGCTGAGAAAAGAGCCTTAATATAATTGTAATGGTTTTGCAGACTGGAATCCCTTACCTGTCTTTTTGTATCTCTCTGTCACGTAATTTCACCAAACTTTTATTGCTCTTTCTAGCCCATGGTTGTGGGCTGATCAACATCACGGGGGGATCATAAATGGGGATTCAAAATGTATAAAAATAGCGGAACTACTATTTTTATTTCATACCAGTTTCTAATAATGGAATCTTTTGGCATCTTTACTTTGCCAACTTCAGCTCTATCTTTTTCAACGTTTCTGTACTTCTTTGATACAAAATCTGAGTAGTCTTGACTTTAATACACGCTGACATATTGAAGAGTGCAATGAGACAATGAAATATTTAGCTGGTGATGAAATGTGTTCCTTGAAAGGGAAAAAGGAAAACATATCTCTGTTAATCACAACAAACCCTAAGGTTTTCATAGGAACTATGAAGTCAAAGGCTAACCATTCTAAGAAACAAAAGTAGAGCCTCTGGTTTGTAGTCTTGGCCTTTATGGCTTTTGATCACTAGTTGTGAGTCATGAGACTAATGACCCTTGGTATCCCTCAGAAAATTACACTTGTGAGCTCACTTCTATCATTATCTTCCCTGCCCCCATCCCCCTAAATAGAATACAGAAACCTAAAACCTTAAATTAAGAAACTGCTAAAGTATCATTGAATAGTGTGGCTATAGTGCTTGTATATAGATATCCTTTATTTTCTATCTAAAATGTTCTACTGCATTAGTATTCATCGTAAGGTTGTCCTAACTCTTTACATTAGAGGATCTATATTAATAACTTCTTACAAACTTCTATGCTTGTCACCAGTTGCAACCTGTAAGTATTTGAGTTTGGAACTGGCTTTGTTTGAAGAAAAAATTGAAAATTAGACACCAGCCATCTCAGATTTAAATCGTGTTCACTCTGTTGATGAGGCACATAGCTTGCTGATATGGCCTTAAGGAAATGTTGAAACATCAAGATATGGCAGAATCCCAGGTATTGCACTCAAGATGTATTGCAACAACTGTTTTTTCTTGCTCGAAGATTTACTGCAACATCTGTTTTTTTTGCATTCCCCCTTGATATAATGTGGTTCATGAAGGCTAGATAACTTGTTCTGAAGGTATGCTAAAAGTGTACATATGAAAGAATAAACAAAAAAATTACTATGCAAAAAATTATGTGTTGCATAGAGGGGAAGGGCTTTTTTATTTGATAACCTTGGGCATGCAAACCCTGGCATTAGAAATTTTCTAAATAATGAGCTTGTTTTTTTTCCTATTCTGCACAATTATTCCTATGAGTCGCACTTGGGATACCTTTGACTCAGAAATCTTTCAGTTGGTGATTTGAAGCAGTATAGGTTATCAAAGGTTAGAAGTGTAGTTTTGGAATTGTCAGAATTGAGATTTCAACCCCTTTTTATATTTAAGTTCTCTCTCTCTGCTTTTTCTTTTATTTTTTTTATTCAGAGTGTAGGAATTGGATACCATCAAATCAGAGATTAGATATCCTGGATGATGGTTAGTTTGACCTTTTAGAAGCGGCATCACTCTTGAGATACAAAACAATCTCAGTTTTTCTTATGTTCAATTTCGATGGACAAATTTAAAACTGTAGGTTTGTAACAGTGTTTACATCACCATGAAACATTAAATACAATGATGTAGAACAGCCCGTAGGTTTTAGAGTAAACACTTAACAATAGAACAAAGAAGAAATAAGAGATCGAGGAGAAGAATTAGAGATCGAAGAGACGAAGGGAAAGGGAAGGAATCAGAGAATTTAAAGTAAGGAAATTTATCATTAATCAAGTCTCTCTTATAAGATTACGAACTGCTCTATTTATAGAGACAAAACCCTTTTTAGTTTAGGAAAAGGAAAAGTAAACTTTAAGAAATAGGAAAACAAATTAACTAATAAGAGATCCTTAACAACAAGGAATCCTTAACTGAAAACTAATAATAGGAAAACTAATCCAAATAGAATTAGGAAAATTATTCATATGCATTCTGCATCATACAATCTTTGTTTTTTTCATTAAGTACAATTTATGTTAAACTAAATTCAGATGGAATCTTATGAATTTGAATGTTGAAATGACTATACAGAGAGAATCATTTGAAATTTATGTCTTCTATTTCTCTTTACACAAATCCAAACTTTTACGTAAAAACTTAGCCACCATGTCATAATGTAAACAAAATACAGTTCAATATTGACATTTTCCATAGGTGCATAAATACGTGTAACATGCATATAGGAGTAAGTGTATTTTCTTTTTAAAATCTTTATGCCTTCTGGGCGGATGATTGATGGTCATTAATTCCTGCTCATCCCTGGCTAATTGGGCATTAGATCGGCACTGGAAGGAGAATGTGGAGTCCTCGCTGCCAATCTCACGCAAAGAGTGTTTTCGGGGAGGATGCTTTGGTAAATGTGAGTATTGAGAAACAAGCAGATGGTAAGCTCAGTGGATACATCAGAATTAGAAGCAAGACTCAAGGCATTGTCCTCAGTCTTGGGGACAAGATCACCTTGAAACAGAAGGGGGGCCTCTGATTGGACAACAAGCCTAATTTTGCAGCTGTTATTCTTGCTTGAACCTTTGTTAGTACTAGTCTGCTTGCAGCATGAGGCCTATCTATATTCATCTCACTGGCACTTAATTTTCGTGTTTTTACCGAGGATCGCACTTTTGCTCTTTTGTTTTTCCCAGTAAGTGGATAGTTAGGACATATTGCTGATATCCACAATTTATTCAAAGTAAATTTGTAGTGATGCCCACTGTATACATTTCTGTTGTTAATTGTAACATTTCATGTTTTCAATTTGTACTAGCCGTTGCTATCAATGCCCCCAGCAGGTTTCGCCTGTCATCACACATTTTAATATCAAGTTTATCGACTCATTTTCTTTTATTAAGCTGTGTTAGATATTGCTATCAATTGATATTTCCCTGGACCTTCATTATTTTAATAGATTTATTAATGATGACCACACAACGTTTGATGGGCTCAAAGTTCAGCGACCATTGCATTTTGATTTTCGGATTAATTTTTCGAGTCTCAAGTGATTTTCTCTTCAGCCCCCCACCTCCCCCACACCTACCCAACCTAAACAGTCTTTAGGAGGTTGAGGAATATGATCAAACTCACACAAACCAGAAGTTAAAATGAAAAACTAATCGAGGGCATTGTTGGAAATTTAAATACCTATTCATTCATAATAATATTGTACAAACCAATGGGTAAAAATGGTATTTTCTCTGGTCCTCATTTACTGGCGTTCTCAAATATGGGAATGAACATCCTCCATTTTCATCTTGTGAGATTAGACATGGGAATTTCAATCCAAGGAAGTTCGATCCGCGAACTAAACAGGAGCTTTCCAACTGAGGGTTTAGGCTATATTTTTTGTAAAAGACACAACAGACATTAGCGAGCTTCCTACGGTTTGCTGACCAAAAAGAAAAACATTAGTGAGCTTCCTTGCCCATTGCTACAACATTGTTTTGTTCCCCCTTCCGGAATAAAGGTGAAGTGAAGGTGGGCGCACGCATAATCTCTACAATTGATCTCATAGTATCTTTAAAGCAAGCAACACCCAGCAGTCTAGTTACGCAAAAGAAACAATTACTTCAAGAAACCAAAAAAAACAAAAAAATCAATAAATAAACTGTTCATAACCTTCATCATCCTAAAACTTATATTAATGATGTTCTAACAAAATTTGGAGGACTTTTGGGAAGTTAATTACGGGCAAACAATTTTTGGACAGTGCCCTAAATCTTTCTTTTGCAGACGAGAATTTGTGTACGAAACGACTAAAGTTTCAGAATTCCACACAAGTTAGAAGAGATAGTCTGATTGTTTTTAAGTATGTAGCTGTACATTTTTATATGTATGTATATAATTTGGTGGTTGGGGTCCCTAAGATGTTATGTTTGTTTGTTTGCAAGCAAGTATTAGAACCAAGGAAATTCAGTACATGGTAGTTGAGGCTTATGTGGTGTTTATCTTGCAAGTGAGGGTTGGTTTGAATATGGTTATTCTCTTTATCTGATTTGGTAAGTTTGGTGGAAAGTAAATGGGTAGTGTAGAAGAAACCATGACAGAATTTTTTACTGCACTCTTCTAAATTCATGGTGCACTATAAAAGGTTCAGTCAATTGTTGGGGATTCTGAGAAAGATAGATAGATAGATACTTCTTTTGGCAATGGCTGATGTTGAAAGTTTTGAGAAACTCAAAGCTACCCAGCAATTGTTAAAGGCTAGCCTAGAGAAATCTACAGCTCTTTCTTCAGCTATTGATGAAACTGGGTCTAGGTTGGAAGGCATGAAGCAGAGATTGCCATCTTTGGAAGCTGCAATGAGGCCCATCACCATGCAAAGATGTGGATATTCTGCAATTAGGGATCAAATCAATGGTGCCATTGGCCCTGCTGCTGCTGTTCTCAAAGCCTATGATGTCGTTCGAGAGCTTGAGAAGTCATTCTCTTTTGCATCATGTTCTGATCTTCCTGCTTATCTTTCAGCCACGAAACGGCTTGAAGAAGCATTGAGGTTTCTTGCTGACAACTGTGAGCTGGCAACTCAGTGGCTGCGGGACATTGTTGAGTTTTTGGAAGGCAATGCATTTGCCAATGATCGAAGCCTCTTGAGTGTGAAGAAAGCTCTCAGAATTCTACAGGAGTTGCATGCAATCGAGGGTTCTGCTCGTCGTGACGGAGGGCTTCTCAACGAGGCATTCAACGAACTTGAAGCTGAATTCATAATTTCATTAATGGAAAACAGTGCTACTACAATCACCAGCATTGCTTCATCACCATTATCAGTGCTTGTAATTCAAAAGCTTCAAGCCATAGTTGAGAGATTGAATGCTGCTGATCGGCTTGAAAAGTGCATATTCGTGTACACTGAAGCTCGGAGTTTGAGTGCTAGAAGAAGCTTGCAGGCTCTTGATCTGGACTACCTTGAGATAGAGATCACAGAGTTTGTTGATAGGCAGAGCATTGACTCCTGCATTGACCAATGGGGGAAGCATTTGGAGTTGGTTGTGAAGCATCTGCTTGAGCTTGAGTACAAACTCTGCAACAATGTCTTTGAGAAGGTAGGATCAGATGCTTGGAAGCGCTGCTTTGCAAGAATTTCTCAAGAGTTTAGACTTGCTTCATTCCTCCAATTTGGAACTAATGTCACCAAGATGAAGAAGGACCCCATCAAGCTCTTGAAGCTATTAGATATATTTATAGTTATGGAAAATCTAAGATTCAATTTAAACAGGCTCTTTGGTGGGAAGGCCTGCGATGAAATTCAAACCCTGACAAGGGATTTAATCAAGAGAGTTGTTATTGGGGCTTGTGAGATTTTCTGGGAACTTCCTAGCCAAGTGGGGTTGCAAAGGCGATTTTCTCCTCCTTCGGATGGTGGCGTTCCTGGGCTAGTAAGCTTTATAACTAATTACTATAATAAACTGCTAGGAGATGATTATAGGCCAAGCTTGATCCAGGTCTTACAGATCCATCAAAGCTGGAAACAAGATGTGTATGATGATGGTGATGATGATGATGTTCTTTCCCATCAGATTTATAGTACCATGAAGGAAGTTGGGCTAAATTTGGATGCATGGTCCAAGGCCTATGAGGACATCTCCCACTCCTACCTTTTCATGATGAACAATCACTGTCATTTCAGCCAAATGAAAGGCACACAGCTTGGGGATATAATGGGAGATTCTTGGTTAGAAGCTCATGAGAAATACAAGGACTATTATGCAGCTCTCTACTTGAGAGAGAGCTGGGGAAAGCTTCTGCCTCTTCTAAGCCAAAAGGGTTTAATTTCATTTCCTTTTAATCACCAGGATTTTGATAACAAGCTGCTCAAGGCATTCAATGAGGCTTTTGATGAAAGGTACAAGAAGCACTCCAATTGGGTCATATCTGACGAAAGCTTAAGGCAGAAGGTATGCCAACTTTTGGTGCAGGCAGTTGTACCTGTTTATAGGAGCTACATGCACAAGTATGGGGTTTTGGTTGAACAAGATGCAAGTGCTAGAAAGTATGTTAAACACACTGCACAAAGCTTGGAGAAGATGCTGAGCTCCCTGTTTCAGCCCAAGATTGGCAAGTATTCCAGCACCAAAGATATTAAATTGCATCTTGATATATACGTGGAGTCATTGCATACATTTGATTTGTTTCAATTTGTAGGTTGGCCTATTGAAACCTGATTCTGATGTGGAGATACCTGAGCTTCATGTTTCCTACAAAACCCAGAAAATTAATACAAAGCGTGCAATAAAAGTCACAGACATGCTTCATGAAAAAATTTGTGATTCCTGTACTCATCCCCAATTTGTGACAGACGTGATGAAGCCTCTTCAGATTGAGCAATTAATGAATCAAGATGTTACCAAACTCTCAGGTGGAGCGCTGCAAAGGGTTGCTCTATGTGTATGCCTTGGAAAGGTAACTGATTGATTTTAGTTTACCTAAGTTTACAGCAATAACAAATTAAGTGTACAGTATGATGCATCTGCCTTGAACTTATGCAGCCTACTTTTTGCTTGATATTGCAGCCTGCAGACATCTATCTGATAGATGAACCAAGTTCATAACTTGATTCTGAGCAGCGTATTGTTGCAGCAAAAGTCATAAAGAGGTTCATCCTCCACGTTAAGAAAACTGCATTCGTGGTTGAGCATGATTTCATTATAGCTACTTACTTGGCCGACAAAGTTATTGTCTATGAAGGAAAGCCATCAGTTGATTGTATTGCAAATTCTCCACAATCTTTGTTGACTGGGACGAATCTCTTCTTATCTGTAAGTCTTGCAGCTTGTTTAATTTACCTCCTTGCCTTGCATATACTTTGTCCTCCAATTGAATGTAATGTAATTTTTGTTGTTCTAGGATTTGATTCTCTCTTTGTTTTTCCAATGTGGCATTGCTGCAACTGGATATCACATTTAGACGTGACCCTACAAACTATCGCCGAAGAATTATCAAATTGAACTCAACCAAGGATCGGGAGCAAAAAGCTGCTGGGTCCTATTATTACTTGGACGACTAAACTGGAACACTGTCCAACATGTTCGAGACAACAATTCCCCCTCTCCAACTCCAAGGGTGGGACTCTATGGGACAGGACTCGACCAAGCCCCAGCCGCCGATACCAGGCTTTGAGTAGTCTTCAAACCATTTTTGGTTAAGTTTGATTTTTTGAAATCCTGTGAGATATTTTTGCATTGAGGATACATGTTTCTCTCATGCACCAAAGAAACTGAACTATTACCAGGGTCTGTACTGAGTTCACCAAAGAGCCTCTTCCGCCCAATATTATTTGCAATATGAGGTTCACCCACTGCACTACCACCATCCTCCACTTTCTCTGTGTCAACAGGATAACCGTAAGACCTCTTACCAAGAGCAGGAGCCAGCTGGTTATGGACTTTCCCAGCTTGACTATTATGGCCAACACCATAAAAATCAACACTCGTGTGCCCTACAGATCTGTCCTCACATGGCTTTCCCCGTCTATCCCAAACACTACCCCGAGGTTTTTCACTACGCAGGGATCCTGTACCAGGTGACAGACTATTTCAGTCTCAATCATGGATTGTGGGTTTTGGAGGAATGCAATTGAAGTTTTGAAGTTGAATTTTCAGTCTTAATCATGGATTGTGAATTGGCTATCCTATGCTTGGTAGGAACCAGAGAGTGTTCAGATATTGTTGCAGCACTTTAATTAGTCCTTGCTGATAAATTTTTTCTTTTCAGTTACAACTTACAACTCCTTGCTGCTATAAATTGATGGATCTATTTCTCAGAATATCAAGGATTTATCTCAAAATTTAAGTACACTTTACAGGTTTCTTTCTTCATAAAGATTGCTGATTTTTCAGCAAAGTCAATAAAACGTGTCAAATTCCTTACTTTTCCTTTGGTAGAGAGAGAGTGAATTTAGCGTTTTACAGAGGCAAAACTGAGTGCGTGATTTTGGGTTTAGAGATTAGACGTTGGGGTGGGCATTGAGACCCAAAAACCGGAAAAAAAAAACTACCGACGTGTACTTCAAAGTTGTGCTTGACACGTGTACTAAGTTAACAGTGTAATAACTGCCATAACTCATTTCCTAGCCGTATTTAACAGCAAACCCAGCTGCAACTTCATCCAAGAACACTTATTGTTCATGCTTATAACCTCATCAAGAACCCTCCTTTTTCATACTTTAAAGTCATGTTTTCACAATCAAGGAAGTGCCCAAATCTGATCAAACGTTGCATCAGATTCTCTGTAAGGCATGAAACCAAGCACTTAACGCTGGATTTTGCAGACCCAACATTGGATGAATACGATCTTGAAACATGTGGGGACTGTTTTGATTTGCCTGTGGAGTTCTACGAGCACAAGTATCTGGAATCTTTAACTCTGGCACTAGTACTTTATTTAGTACTTAAGTTTTAATTACTATTTACTTATTGAATAATTAGTATTTAAATATTTGATTAAAATAAAAATTACCAATTATTAAGTAATGTAATGTATGAAGTTAATTCAAATATTTAATTATTCAGAAAAAATAATAATTAAAAAATAATCACAGATGAAATTAATTAAATAAGGCTAAGATATTACTTAATTAATAAAAACGCAAATACTAAAAAGGATATTTTAAGAGTATAGCCGGGACTTTTTGTTTCAAGAGTATAGCCGCTCGGCTGTACTCCATAAATAGAATGTTTTAACAGTACAGCCGCGCGGCTATACTCTATAAATAGAATTTTAATATTACAGCCGCACGGCTGTACTCTTTGAATAGCATAATCTTGATTTCTCTTTTTTAATTACTTTATTTAATTGTTTTGTTTTAATTACTATTTACTTATTGCATAATTAGTATTCAAATATTTGATTAAAATAAATGAAAAATAATAATTACCATATATTAAGTAATATAACGTACGAAGTTAATTAAAATATTTAATTATTCACTAACAAGTAATAATTAAAAAATAATTACATATGAAATTAATTAAATAAGGCTAAGATATTACTTAATTACTAAAAAAGAAAATATTAAAATGGATATTTTAAGAGTATAGCCGGCCGGCTATACTCTTTTGTTTCAAGAGTATAGCCGATCGGCTGTACTCCATAAATAGAATGTTTTAGCAGTAAAGCCGATCGGCTATACTCTATAAATAGAATTTTAATAGTACAGCCGCACGGCTATACTCTTTAGCATAATCTTGATTTCTCTTTTTTAATTACTTTATTTAGTAGTTTTGTTTTAATTACTATTTACTTATTGCATAATTAGTATTCAAATATTTGATTAAAATAAATTAAAAATAATAATTACCAATTAATATAATGTATGAAGTTAATTAAAATATTTAATTATTCACTAACAAATAAGAATTAAAAATAATCACATATGAAATTAATTAAATAAGACTAAGATATTACTTAATTAATAAAAAAAGAAAATACTTAAAAGGATACTTTAAGTATGTTATAGCCTGGCGGCTATACTTTTTTGTTTCAAGAGTATAGCCGCTCGGCTGTACTATATAAATAGAATATTTTAGCAGTATAGGGGAGTGGCAGGGTAATCTGGGTTTTCAAGGGTGTTTTCCTGCTTGGGAAGGAACAAAGGAGAGAAAGAGACGGGGAGAGGGAAAGAGATGGGGAGAGAGAGTATATTTTTCTCTTTTCATTTTTCTATTTTCCAACTATTTTAGTTTTTATAATAATAAGGAAAAATCAAATAGTAAATCACGTGGATGACACGTGACTTTTTTGACGGAAAAATATATGAAATTCGAAAAAATTAATGGTAATGACTAAATTGGCGATTTTAATTAATTCGGAGACTAAATTGACTGATTTTTTAGTTAAGGGGGTTAATTTCTACAAGGGTCATAGTTCAGAGGGTACAATGGCAGAAAATCCTTATAACTTATTACTGTAATAAGCTGCTAGGAGATTATTATAGGCCAAGCTTGTTCCAGGTCTCGCAGATCCATCAAAGCTGGAAACAAGATGTGTATGATGATGGTGATGATGAGGTTCTTTCCCATCAGATTTATAGTACCATGAAGGAAGTTGGGCTAAATTTGGATGCATGGTCCAAGGCCTATGAGGACATCTCCCACTCCTACCTTTTCATGGTGAACAATCACTGTCATTTCAGCCAAATGAAAGGCACACAGCTTGGGATATAATGGGAGATTCTTGGTTAGAAGCTCATGAGAAATACATGGACTATTGTGCAGCTCTCTACTTGAGAGAGAGCTGGGGAAAGCTTCTGCCTCTTCTAAGCCAAAAGGGTTTAATTTCATTTCCCTTTGATCACTAGGATTTTGATAGCAAGCTGCTCAAGGCATTCAATGAAGCTTTTGATCAAAGGTACAAGAAGCACTCTAATTGGGTCATATATGACGAAAGCTTGAGGAAGAAGGTATGCCAACTTTTGGTGCAGTCAGTCGTACCTGTTTATAGGAGCTACATGCACAAGTATGGGGTTTTGGTTGAACAAGATGCAAGTGGTAGCAAGTATGTTAAATACACTGCACAAAGCTTGGAGAAGATGTTGTGCTCCCTGTTTCAGCATAAGATTGGCAAGTATTCCAGCACCAAACATATACGTTTCATTGGTAAACTAAAAAACGTCGTGACGAATCAGCTTCATGTAACTCTTAAGGCAATGTGACTTCATAGAAAGAGTAATGTATTTTTAGATTGTAGGATCATACATCTAATAGACGCAAGATCCGTCTAAACAAACGGGTCCGAACTGATATAGTTTGTAATGTGGTACAAATAGTGTTGAGGGCAAAACTAGTTAGCCCTGTGTTCATGTTGTATTAAGTTTGAATAGATTTACACTTACTAATTACTTACTATGTATTTATTTAAATGATTATTTATGGATTTCCTTTTAATTTTTTTAGAGAAAATTATTTAAAAGTCCACTTCAAGCCTTAAATTGTCTAATGGGTACAAAGAATTTAAGCTTTCCTCTTCTAGTTGGGGCAGAAGGAAAAAAATGTTATTCCGGTCCATTTTAAACGTAACATCCATGAATGTCACTCTTGAATAGTAACCTATGGGATGTCACTGTTGGGAAGGTTGTCCATGTTTCATTGCTTCATTTTATTTCATGTTTTTCCTCCAATTTCTTCTTTTTATGTCAAGAGCACAAAAGTGAATAAAAAACTCCATTAGCGACCAGTAAAAAATGCACCCGTTGTCAATGTCATTGTCGGAGAATGACATGGTCATAATAACTGAACTGGCTTGTTCTTATTTGGAGGCGTTGTTCTATTTTGTCTTTGTGCCCTCCTATTTGTCCTTATATGATAAAGCCCCATTTTTTTTTATATACATATTTGATGTTCTTGGCTAATAAGCTTCTCCTTAACCATACATATTTTTGTCGCAAGCGTTACAGTGATTGTAGAGGCTAAAGAGAAAGACCAGTCTTTAACCTTATAGAACCCTCTTGTTCAAACTTAGGCAAATGATTTTTATCTATGGTTGCAGGGTACCTTTTGGGATTGAAATCCTCAATTCACTTCAACCCAATAATTCCAAAGTATTATGAAAACCTGTCATTACAGTTAAATTTATGTCAATCTGATGGACAAATCAAGACACCACATTCTCATCCAAATTATCTGATAATCCGTAACTTTATATACCCACCAAGTAATTACTGAACAAAGTAAGCCGTTGAATCATTTTTACAAACGAACGCAGTACACTTTCATGCCGTGCTGCTGTGCACACCCTCCATATCCATCCTAAAGAGGAAGTAGTAGATCGGAGATGGTGTGAGTGAAAGAAAAGGCATGCTGAGATTTCCTAGCTGATTCCGGAAAAAAAAAACGAAATAGAAAACAGCCGTCAAAAGTTTAGAAGTAAATTTTATAGATCAACCTAATCTGCTCCCCTAACTAGTGGATATTTGGTATGGTATAGTTATGATCTAGTTTAGTGAGCTGTATGTCATCCCAATGATGACATTCTGGAAATTAAGTGCTTTGAGTTGCAGTGCGCTCTGTATCAGAAAGATGTTTGGGGGCAGATGAGGAAACTTCTTCGACACTAGCTGGAGCTGATGGTGGTTCTGCTTCTGTTGGATCAATGCTGGGCTCTCTCCGCCATTGTAGACTAGAGTGCATATACCGTGGTTTGTTGGGGATGGCATTTCTGTTACCATGTGGTACATGTGCGTGGAAAGTCTTCGCAGAAACCTGGGCTGGGGCTGTTGCCGCAGAAGCTGCTGCCTTCCTCAGCACCTATACAATAAGTATACAGGTGGAAAGTTAGTTTTTCGAATATTATTGTCAGTTCTCCAAAGGTGAATCTCAAATTTACAACCTAAGACCCTTGTGACTAACAGAATCTGTACCCATCTTGTGCCCCTTAATTGGAAAATTTTAATAGGAGAGAGAGAGAGAGAGAGAGAGAGAGAGAGAGAGGGAGAGAGAAGATAGAATGTGAAACATGAGGGATACACACGGGTATAAAAGAACTTGTCAAAGAAAAGAGGAATTCTATCAATTCAATTCTCTTTAAAAGATAAAAAATAAAATCTTTCCTTGATCAGAAATAGAAACTCTGTTGTCACCTACAGCCCAAGAGAAGCTTAATATTATCAGCCTATTCAGTTTATTATCTTTATCCCAACTTGGTTCTCTTGAAACCAGTTAATAGCAATTGTAAAGCATTTTTAACATTTATCCACTGCCCAATGAACATGGACAAAGTTAGAACAATTGAGTAGCAGATTTACTACTCTCAACCATGTTAATCTCCATAAGGCCCACCCTCGTCTTATTTATTTATTTATTTCGTTCTGTTTTATTTTTTGTTTATTTTTAGGTTTCCCACTTTTTTCTTGTAATTTACCACATCAATAACCTAATTGAACCTTTGAGACATATAAGGAACTCCTCACCTTCACAGTTCTTGAATAAAATGTTGTCCCACTCAATGCCACGGCTTTGTCAACAGATTCCTTGCTAGCAAAGGTAACATAAGCAGTCCTGATAATAGAATTGTCATAAAACCGTCCCAAACCAAAGATAAAACATACAAATAGACTTTGGGTACTTCTCAGATATGGAATAGATGACTAAATAAGTGTTACCCTTGTCGTTTAGCAGTTACTATGTCTGTCAGCATCACCACATTGACAACCCCTCCACAGTTGGCAAAGAACAATGACAAAGCTTCTTTAGTTGCTGAAAAATGTACCTGTTTTTTTTTTTCAAATAGTACATGGTATGCTTATGAGATATTTTGAACAACAAATGCAGAATTTGAAACAAATTAAATAAATCAGAAGGAATAATAGCAATATCTCCATGGAAATTAATCACAAATACCTTTCACTTTATTTAAACAAAAGTGTTCTACAACCCCTGCTTTCTGGTTAGATTAACTAAGAAGTGAACTCAAAGCGAGGATAACAGGCATGAATCGGCACACCCCTCTGGTTTCCATCTTTTCCTATCAACTGCTTTACTTAGAATTACAATCCAACCAACCATCCTTCAATTATATTATGTTGGCAAAACAGTCAGGCTCTTCTCAACACATTACTGTGAGCTTGAATGTTTCTCCCAATTAAAGTCAAGGCCTCCACATACTCTATGGCCATCTTCTAAGGTTCACAAAGTATTTCAACTTAAAACAAAGATTGAAGCAAATAACTCAAATAATTTAAACCTCCAAACAACATAGAAATATAAATGTGTGAAAAACCCTTCAATGGTGATTGGTACTGTAAATCCCCATATGGAATGTCACGTTTTTAGACTTAGTTTCTAAATTATCATATGATTCCATCTCCAAGGCACATGACAGTCATCATAGAAAGTCCATCAATAAGCTTTGTTAACAAAAACAAATGACAGTTGTGGAGAAGAATTTATATTTATAATAAGAAAAAAAAGTACTAATAGATAATGAACAAACAATTTAGTGAGAAAACCAATGCTGATTATCTTGGGGGTGCTTAGGTGTGTGTATTTACCAACCAAAAAAGAGAAAAAAAGGAGCAACATACACAAATAGCTTACATTTGTTACTAATACAGTTCTTGCGTCAACCTCAATGTTATTCTCTGAATACTTTAATATACCTGAAAATGCACAAATGCATTAGATTCCTGAAAAGTTTAGGCTTCTGGGGACAACAATGATTGCCAGTTAGTAAAGCTAGATCAATGAAATGATTATCAGTCAAGAGAGGAAAAATATGCATTTTAATGAGGAAGAACAGAAGAAACCCTAGAGACCTAATTTCAAGTCTGGATAATGATTAAATATTCTTCATAACGTGTTTGTGTTTCTGAGAAAATTTTAATTTGCTTAATTTTTTGAAAAATCCATAACAATGCACAAAATCAGATTAGGACCTTATGTGAATAACCCTCACGTCATTGTGTTATGCTTTCATCCTATGCATAGATAATTGAAGAAGTTCCAGACATACATTAAACTATCCTGCTACCATCAGAATACATTTGCCTCTTTGACCATAAAAAAAAAAGAAGAAAACATTTGCCTCTTGCATAAACTGTTTATGAACAAAAAATTTAAAATATAGCTTACATAGCTAACAAGACAAGAAGAATCAAAGAAACAGAAGAACACTGGCCCATACAGAGATCACAAGCTTTTTTCTTTTCCCAGGTCCTGAGCTTGTAAACACCATCACTATAGTTTCATTCTATCACACATCCACCCAAAACCACCTGCTCCCCCTACTTTCCCACACACACACATGTATTGTAGTTCTGAACAAAACTGAAAGCATTTATATGTAGAAATGAGCTTCATATTTTAGCAAATTGATCCAAGTTACACAGAGGGTTTACCAGAATTCAACAAATGAATCATTTTTCCATCTTTCTTCTCCATCGCTAGCTGCTTTGAATGAAGCTTTGACATTTCCATTTCAATTTGATGCAATCTTTGTTTCACATCAAGCACTTCCTGGGGGCAAAGATATTCAAAACAAGTCTCTTACCAATTCAGTCAAGGAGGAAAAAAAGAAGTTGGTTCTCAAAATCCAATCTATCACACAATTCAATCCTCACAGATAGCACAGGCTTCAGATTCGCAGCAAATTTATCTTATATCAACTATGATCTATGAGGAAAAGAACATACTGATACCTGGCTTTGAGTAGTCTTCAGACCATTTTTGGTTAAGTTTAATTTTTTGAAATCCTGTGAGATATTTTTGCATTGAGGATGCATGTTTCTCTCATGCACCAAAGAAAGTGAACTAGTACCAGGTTCTGTACTGAGTTCACCAAAGAGCCTCTTCCGCCCAATATTATTTGCAGTATGAGGTTTACCCACTGCACTACCACCATGCTCCACTTTCTTTGTCACCACAGTGTAACCATAAGACCTCTGACCAAGAGCAGGAGCTTCCGGATTCCTCTTTGGAGGTATTAGTGTGAGCTGGTTATGGACTTTCCCATCTTGCTTCTTATGGCCAACACCATAAAAATCAACACTCGTGTGCCCTAGAGATATGTCCTCACATGGCTTTCCCAATCTATCCCAAACACTACCCCGAGGTTTTTCACTATGCAGGGATCCTGTACCTCGTGACAGACTACTTCCTAAATTGTTATTGGCACAAATCTGTTTAAGACAAGGACGTCCTGCATGAAGAAAGCATCAAAGTGTTCATCATGATTGGGCCATAAGCAAAGGAAGCTTATACATTTTCTTTAAACAGGCAATTAACAAGATCAGTTCCACTGATACATACACACCCACATAATAGTGTATTTCTAATAGCTTAAATATGTATATAGGTAATCTAACGTGCTACCTGATGTTAAAAATCGTGCATTTTCAGGCACTGCCTCTCTTTTTGGTAAAGGTAAAAGCTCCTTAGGCAACCCTCTTGATTCTTGATTGAGAATCTGCTCTACGATAAGCAAATTCTGAACTTACAAAAAGGAAACTTTGTGTATAATCACTAAGAGCGCCATTAAACAGTGTAATCAGCCAACCTGGTTAATTTCATTTATACACTGAGTTCTTCGATCTACCTCACGGTTTATATTTTCAGTTGCAATAGTTCTTCTCAGAATTCCATTGCTGCATGTCCGTGACAATCCTTTCTTGGTATTCACCTCACTCAAACGGGCAGAAAAAGAGGGACAGTGTTGAGAACCTTCAGCAAGTTTCACATCCTCAGAAGAAATAGGATCACAAGTTGACACTTGGTAGGTCATGTTGTCTTTCATCTGCCACGGGAAACTACATTACAACTCCTCCTAAAACTCTATCATACATAAAGAAATAAATTCGGATAACTGATATTACCGAAAGCTCATCATGTCCAGTAGAATGACTCTGGAAACCTTCACATCTGTCAGTGCTTGCACCCTTGCATCTATCACTGTCTTGAAGACTAACGGCAGCAATTTCATCTAGATACAAAAAGCCAGAGTCTGTAGAAGATTGACCAGGCTTTTTCAAGATAAGATTCCATAACCTACATAGGCAGATGAGCTGAAAGTTATTTTGAGCCATTCTTGTGTGCTTAGAAATAAGATGAGACGGATAAATGACCTTATTAATGAAAACAAAATGCAAAGCACTTAAGTTATTTTACCCAATGTTTGTGAGGGAATTATCATTCACTTTTAAAATTGGGTGAGTGCGATAAAGAAGAAAGTTACAGCTTATCAAGAGAGTTTCATATTCAGGGTACCAGGATACAAATTCTACAGTCCTGTTGCCAAGAAATGCCTCTAAATCCTCTTTTGCCTGATATTGATGCTTTCCATTACAAATCAGCACTGTAATATACTCCTGAAGTGATGAACACATTACTCTCAGTGAAATTTCAAGAAGTAATGTAATCCCTCAATAAAAGCTTGTTAATGAGAAGAGTGAATAATCACGCATTTGCACTTCATCACAAAATTTCAACTCAAGTTTAAAAATATGAAGAAACAGATAAAGAACACTTTGGCAACGATTACAGAAATTGACCACTATTCATCGTTGGAGTAGCAGTCCCAATTCCATTTTTTTACTTCTCATAAATCAATTTGCAGTATCATTGAGAACAAACATTTTTCTTTTTAGTGTGTGGGTTTGAATATATAATCATACTAATGGAGAGCTACCATTGAAAAATTGAATCAGGCAACTTAAATTATTCATTCATACTGCCACAACCTGAATTCCTCCAAAACAAAAAAAAGAAAGACAATTATACCAGCAAGGGCAGAACCAGGAATTTTTTAACGGGTGGGCTAGCTACATTTATTAGCTAAAAATTTCATGATCATGTTTTTTTACTTACAATTTCTAAAGTCTTTGTAGAAATAAAAATATATATTAAATCATATAAACCACACTAGTTCATAGCTCAATTCACTAATTTTCAATAATTAAGAATTATATAATCTTTGGATACAAGCGATATTGGGAGAGGGAAAAACAAACCTTAGACAAGGGTAAATGGTCTTAACTATTTGAGCTACAAACCCCTTGCAATTTCCAATAATCTTTAACTTAAAACAAATACATATTAAATGCAACCAAAAACCATATATTATCAAAATGAAAATATGTTCAACAACATAATTGAAAGTGTATCTATTTTAATGTGTTTTTTTTATTGTTTCCATGGAACTAAATTCATAAATATTTGGAGTTTAATAGGTTTAATATTTGATAGAAAGCAAATATATAGGTTTTTTTTTTTTTACCCCCGAAACCTCACTGGGGGCTGTAGCCCTTTTGGTAGTTCCGCCCGTGTATCCCAGTCACTATCACATTTATCAAGTGCTTGCAATTATTTTAACTCTTAGGACATGATTTCTTGTTGTCCACTCAACTTCTTTTGAATATAGAAGAAATTAAGTAAGCTCTAGCCTCTTGCTTGCTCTATCTAAGATTAAACATTCATAACATCTACATACACGTCTGTGTAACTCTGAAGCACAACTTCATATACCTTAATTTAATTATTAAGCACGCGACGTTTTCATTCTCATTTCACCCGACAACAAAATCATCACAAAACGTAACGTAAAATGTTAATTTATTTGCCTACATTTTCTCGGCAACCAATCGAACACGAAGTTTTCCTTCCCATCCCACTGAGAGAAACAGCATCAAACACAACGTAAAGTGTAAATTCATTTTCCTACAATTTCTCAGCAACCAAACGAGGAGCTACAAAAGAGAATCGCTCACACATTTTCCCGAAACATCAATTTATTCCTCTAATTAGACTCAGAATATGGAAATAAATAAAGGACTATTATAGCGTAAGTTGAACTGGAAAGGATGAGAAAATTACAGCGAGGACGTCGTCTCTGTAATCAGCGAGAAATTGACGAAGCTCGCAGGAAATGAAGGATTTGAGTCTCAAAGCCGCATGTGATTTCCTGTGGACCTTGAACGACCTAGGGCTCGCCGAGAAAATGTCCATCGGAAAATGCAGCGTCGTATGCTCTCACTCTCTTCTATTCAATTCTTTTTCCCAGCTCATCAAACGAGTCTGAAGGGAGCCAGTGACGCTTATAAGCATGCTGCTTAACGGGTCGAGGACTCGTGCCCCTTTTTACCGTTTCGACCCGAAATAGAAAAACAAATTCTATTTCCCAACTATTTCCCAACTACTATGGCCCTCTTGCACTTTTTTTTGGTCAAAATGCCCTCCCTTTTTACTAATGTGTCCAAATAGCATTACTCTTTTAAAAATAAGGACACTAACGTAAATATATATTATATTATTGTCATTTCCAAGTTTTCATCCACTACTTTATCCTTTGTTCCTCAATCCTTCCTCCCTCTACTTTTTCTTCATCTCTCATTTCACTCCTTTTTTTTTAATTTTCGAGAATCTCTCATTTCACTCTAGCCAAAAGAAATAGTTACAATACGGGCCTTCATTTCTTTTTTACAGTACTCGTTGTTTTCTTATTATACATTCTTCTACATTTATCTTCTTTTTTTAAAATTTTTTTTTATACAAGCGATATTGGGTAGGGGATTTTTCCTCACCCACAATGTCAAAGTACTATAGGGATTTGAACATAAAACCACTAATTTACAAGTCAATGTCATTTTC
This sequence comes from Prunus padus, assembly GCA_024362665.1. Lineage (NCBI taxonomy): Eukaryota > Viridiplantae > Streptophyta > Magnoliopsida > Rosales > Rosaceae > Prunus > Prunus padus. The sequence continues at coordinate 25,567,762 of JANFAM010000010.1, forward strand.
TACTATACTAGACCCTGTTAACCAATTTTCACTAGGCTAACAAAAGTCTAGACTATTATAATCAACTATAAAAGAAATCAAATGAACTTGAATTGCAGGTAATTCCCACTTAGGAACTGTAACAAAAAGAAAGCTGCCACCACAATGATTATAAATTTTTATTTAGATCTTCAGGGACAACTCAATTAAAATTGTGGAATTGAAATTGGCATTGTCACATGCTCTCAACTTTAGAGCATCTTCAATTGCCTCTTCAACAACGTTGAAATGCTAAAATGTGTGAGTCATATCAATAAAACAACTCATTTCTCTCTCTTTATAATTGATAAGTTGACTGTGACTCTTCAAAACAACTATTTTATTTTGGAAAAACAAACTTACATTGAAAATGCTAAAAACCTTTTGTGCTTAGAACATTAATTGTCTGGTTTATTGTGTAAGTGGAGTCTACATGTTAACATAAGAATGGGAAAGGCAAATTGAGGAAGGTAAATCAGAAAGGATATATTTTTGCTTACCACTTTAGCCCGAGGTGTATCCTCACCACGCTTCTCAACACTTGATACGTGTCCATGGGTCTAACTATAGTTAGCTATTTGCTTTGTATTTATGGAACCATGGTTATGCTCATGGACACATATCAAGTGTTGAGAAGAATGATGATGGTACACATTGATTTAAAGTGGTGAGAAAAAATACTCTCAAATGAGAAATGTAGATAGCATTCGTCAATTTTCATCCCGGTATAAAAAACTTCAAAATAATAAACTCTACTCTGTCAACTTTAAATGATAATAATTGGTTGGAAATATATAAAGTTTAAAGATAAAAATATTTTCAAATTTTAAACGTTAGATCTGAAGCCCAATTTTTCTCAGCGTTGGGCCTCAAAACGAAACTACGAAATTGGGCTTAGCATAAAAACAAAACAAACTCCCGCTTGAATTCAAAAATGGCAATCATCCTCCTGAACCCTTGACCCTCCAAATAATCTTCAGATCCATTTCCACAGACTCACCGACACGCAGAGAGCAAAATGGCGGAAGCAACGGTGGAAGAAGAGAAGACCTTAATGCTCAAAATCGCTCAAATCTTGAACGACGCTCGCACCTCCAACGCTACCCACAACCGCAAGCTCAAGGAGCTATCCGCCCTCCGCTCCAAGACGTCGTCGTCTTCTCTCTTCTTCTCCGCATTCTGTAAAACTCTAACTCCCCTCTTCGCCTTCCAGAGGCGTACGGCCTCGGCCGAACGCACCGTTCGATTCGTCTCTGCCTTGGCCACGGCCCGAGACTCCGGCCCTGCCTCCCAATTCGACGCTTTCTTGGAGGACTTTCTCAGGTTCCTTCTGCCAGTGTCTGCCGCCGCTAATAGGACTCATAGGTTCCGAGCCTGCCAGATTGTTTCTTCGGTAGGGTTTTTAATTTGGTTACTAAACCAAGTGTTGGAAATTGAGAGGAAATTGGGGTTTGGGGTTTTAGGGCTTTCATATTTTTGGTATTTTGAATGGTTGTTTCTTGGTTGGTTGCTGAGAAAATGAAGTCAGAGAAAGAAGGGGATATTATTCATGGGATTTGATGTGTTGATAGGGGTGATAGGAGACGATTTCTGGTTTGGGTGCTGGATAGAACTCTTAACGACTCTATATTTCAATTTTAAATTTTAGCTTCTTTTGTTTGAACCCACAAATAGAGACGTATGACTTTTGGTTGCTCTATATGTACCTTATGAATTATTTCTCAAAACTTTACAATTGATGAACTTGATGGAAGGTGCATAAATTCTTAGAGCTATTTTCATCACGATGGTTTTATTGGAAAAGAGGGGTTTCTATAAGGTTTTACTTTTGAGCTACTGACACCTAAAATCGAGATCTGTAAGTAGCATTTGATTTATCTACTCTGGATGTTGCACTTCGTTTGAACTTATACGGTGAGGTTTCATTAGCTTTATTCATTCTTGGCGGGAGCTTTCACTGTAATACTGTTACCCTTACCCCCGATTTTTCATGAAGTTTTTTTTTTTTTTTTAGTTCATACGTTGTATGAATTTCATACTTCGCAATAGTTTTCTCTTTTTCCTGGCTTGACGGAAATTTGTACTCTTGTAGATCATCCTGCAATTACCAGATGATGCAGAAGTGAGCAGTGAGCTCTGGGATGAAGTAATAGATTGTATGAAGTTGCGTGCGGGGGACAAGGTCCCTGTAATCCGTATATCTGCAGTTAGGGCTCTTTCACGTTTTGCAAGTGATTGTGAGAACAGTGATATTCTTGATCTATTTCTTGATATGCTTCCTCTAGAACAAACTGTGGTAAGTTCCTCCATTGATTCACATACATATATGTTGTGCAGTGCTGGTGTTAGACTGATAGTCCATCTTCTTTCTCCTATCTGTTGTTTATATTCTTCTTGTAGTGTTTCCTTATTCAACATCATGCCCATGTTATAATATGAAATGTGTGCCTTGTTGAGAAGCATTTCAGTATATTTTGGGTATACTGAAATTTGAGTTGTAGTTACAACAGACACAAGCTTGCATACTCTTTTCCAATGGATGGCTTGTAATACTATTGTTTACCAAAGGATATACTATGATTGTGTCAACTTTTATGTGTTGGTATCGTATCTCAAAGTTATAGTACTTTATAATTCTGCTGAAACTTGCTTCTTAGATATCCAACTTTGGCATTTTTGCAGGAGGTTCGGAAGACAATAGTGCTATCTTTGCCTCCTTCAAATGTAACCGCACAGGCAATCATTGATTCTACATTAGATGTCAGTGAATCAGTGCGCAAAGCAGCGTACTGTGTTCTAGCTAGTAAATTTCCTCTTCAAAGTCTCAGGTAAGTTTATTCCCTTCTTATTGCAGCAGTATTTGAACATCTGATGGAAATGCAAGGGGTGCTGTAAAGATTTGAAAAAAAAAAAGAACTTATTATTTTATGAAACAGATTTGAATTTTACAATCAAGGGGCAAATTTATAACTCTCAAAAATAGGAGAATCTTTTGATTTACCATTTATGGTGATGATTACAACATTTCTGTCTGATTATAGTTTAGTCCTTGGCTTTATTAACAGGGGCAGTTATGTTTACCAGTGTCTAGTCATATTTGAGCTACAAATTTCTATATATAAACCTCCACTATGATAGTTAGCTGGTATATTACTTAAAAGAACAATTTTTTGGAGGGTTGCCTTTTGTTCTTTTCCCTTTTCTTTCAGTTTTTTTTTTCTCACTTTCATTTTCTTTTCTTTTTTTAGTATCAAGCATAGAACATTAATTCTTCAGAGGGGACTCGCTGATCGTTCTGTTGCTGTTTCAAATGAGTGTCTTAAATTAATGAAAGATGAATGGCTAATTAAGTGCTGCAGAGGAGACCCCTTAGAACTTCTCAAGTTTCTTGATGTTGAAACCTATGAATTTGTTGGAGAGTCTGTGGCTGACGCCTTGTTAAAAGCTGGTTTAATTAAAGTACAAGATGGTGAAAATATTCGGCAGTACATATCATCTAGCAATGAGATGACTGAAGGTTTGATAGCATTCTAAACCTTTTTTCTATTTCATTACTTAAACATATGTCCTTTTCTTTTTCCTATTCTTTAGTTTGGGTGGGGAAGCAATAAAGGTTCCATGTCCAGGTATGGGACTTACCAATTTAACATAACTCTTTTCCAGACCCAACATGTTATAACAATCTTGATTACCAGAAACTTGACCATAAGTTTGGAATAGTCCTAAGAACAGAAAATCAAGGTCTAGAATTTGCCAATGAAGAGAAAACATGTACACAAATGATTCTGCCTCTTGATTTTTGTTGTCTTCTAGACTAGTCATACTGAATACTTCTGCGACACATGCCAAACTGAACATCACGGTGGTTCTAAAGTATGACCTAAATAAAATAAATTGAAGAATACACTTCTTTTAAATATGTCATTATGAAGATCTGGGCTCAGTTCTTCATGAACATGTGAACATCGACTACGTTGAACGAGTTATATCTTGGTTAAGAAAAAGAGTTCCAGTGAGCTAACTTTTTTATTTTTATGTGTTCCAGTAGTTTTTTTTTTTTTTTTCTGAATCTAGTACCTTAAATTTGGACGTTCTTCTAGTTCTGACGATTTTCAAAAAAGATTGCATTTTCTCTTTGTCAAATCTTTGATGCTCCCAAACATTAATACAATTGTCTATGGGTAAAAATATTAGCGATGCATCCCTTGATCTATACTAGACACACACATATACATACTATATATGAATGTTAGCCTGTTTTATTGATCATGCTTTGGATTCAATGTTAGAAGATTCAGCACGTTGCACACCAAGCATCCAACTAATGGAAGCGGAGGTTGCTCTTTATTGGAGGATGATATGCAGGCACCTGCAGATGGAAGCACAAGTAAGTTTATATTATTTTACTATGTAATTTTCAAGTGGTTCGTGGTTTAAAACATATAGAATGGAGGGGAGATCATAGCTGACAAGTTAAGGCATATGAAAGTTGAGATAAAGTAGCCAGTGGGTGCTGAAAAAGGCCACATAACCATGTCTGGAACACTCTATTAGGGCATATATTCCAATGACATATTGTTTCTTAATGTACATATACTGAACAAACTGGCCCCTCATTATTTAAGGGTCGCAACTTGTGATTGAACAGGCAAAAGGCTCTGATGCTGCTTTTACAATGGGCACTGAAGCAGCAGTATATGCGGCGGAAGCTTCAGACAGCAATGACCTTCTTGAGCAAATTCTGCCAGCAACAATTTCTGATTATATAGATTTAGTCAAAGCTCACATTGATGCTGGTGAGTGTAATTAACATTTGATTGAGAACATTGATTTATATCCAACTCTATATCCTAACTTGAAATTACTTACTCAGGACCAAATTATCGCTTTGCATGTCGGCAGCTACTCTTGCTTGGTGCATTGCTTGATTTTTCAGATGCTACAAACAGGAAGGTTGCTAGCACATTTGTGCTGGAACTGCTGCATAAGCCTTTTGACCATGAAGTTGATCAGTATGGGGACATGGTTGTTATAGGAGATGGAATAAATCTTGGTGGTGATAAAGATTGGGCTGAAGCGGTGTCTGGGTTAGCAAGAAAGGTGCATGCTGCTAGTGGTGAATTTGAAGAAGTTGTTCTTGGGGTTGTAGAGGAGATTGCTCGGCCTTGCAGGGAAAGAACAGCTGATTTTATGCAGTGGATGCACTGCCTTGCTGTTTTCGGCCTTTGCTTGGAGAAGGCAAGATCATATCATTGCATTCAAGGGAGAGCTACTGAGCCTGCCGAACTACTGCAATCTTTATTGCTTCCAGCGGTAATGAGCTTATTTCATGTAACTGAAGAACAAAGAATTTGTGTTGTTTGTTCCTTTTGAATTTCAAAAAATTGGAGCAGGAGTGTCTGGTTTTTGTTTTAAGGTGGTTGATATGCCTACGTCCAACTTAAGAGATAGGAGGGACGCTAACTCTTAAAGTGTAATCCGTTTCTTCTTTTTACTGTAACGACTTTTGGGTAAATAAAACGCACCTAATAATAGGCATGCTTGATGGCGTTTTTCTTTTGTAGGGTTAACAACATCTTTTGATTCTGAATTGCAGGCGAAACATTCTCACTTGGAAGTCCAGAGGATTGCAGTGAGATGCCTAGGGCTTTTTGGGTTGTTAGAGAAGAAGCCAAGCCAGGAACTAGTAAAGCAGTTAAAGGTTTCATTTGTTAAGGGTCCTGCTCCAGTTAGCATAATTGCTTGTAAGGCATTATTTGATCTTGGGATGTGGCATAATCTTCAGGAAGTTGATGGGGTGGTGGGCCAGGACGTTTTATCACAACACCATGATTACGATATAACCTCAAGTCCTTTAAACTTTTCTGATACAGATGGGATATCGAATATTAAATTGCTTGATCTTTTGTACGCTGGGCTTATTAAAGATGATTGGGACAATTCTTTAGCAAGTGATGAAAATGAGTCCGTTCAAGGTGCTCTAGGGGAGGGGTTTGCTAAAGTTCTTCTTGTGAGTGAAAACTACCAAAGCATGCCTGCTTCTCTACATCCCTTGCTTTTATCCAAGCTCATTACCTTGTACTTCAGCAATGAATCTAAAGACTTGCATAGGTAGCCTGTTTGCGCCTTATTTTTCTGTATCTTTTTCACAAGTATAATCATCTCAATTTAGTTCTGGCAAAAACAAACACATACCAGTTTAATGCTTAACTTTTTCACCAGGTTGAAACAGTGCTTATCTGTTTTCTTTGAGCATTACCCTTCCCTCTCAGCTAATCACAAGGCAAGTAGTGCTTATTTGTCTAACATGAGGTGCCTCTTGTATATCCGCATATTGGAGATGATGCCAATAACCTGAAATCGTGTGGTTATTTAAATGCAGAAGTGTATATCAAAGTCCTTCATTACAGTCATGCGTTCTATGTGGCCGGGTATCAATGGCAATGCTGGAGGTTCTGCATATGTGGTTTCTAATATGCGTAAGCGTGCAGTCCAAGTATCACGTTTTATGCTGCAAATCATGCAGGCTCCCTTATATAAAAACGAGACGGAGGATGGAAATGATACCGGGGAAGTACCAGAAGTCATAGAAGAACCTCCACTTGAGTGTGGTGAGGAGGGGCTTGCCATACGCATAGCCACAGAGGTAACTCGATGACTGAATCACCAAATGATTATTTTTTGATGTTGAGCCACAGCTAGAAGTTAATATCTCAACTTCCATAATTTTGGTCTTTTTGCCATACTCTGAATCTGTGGTTATGATCATAACTACGAATATCTACTTTTGACTAGGGTTAGAGGCTGTATATAGATAGGTTGGTTTAAGTCTCAGTGATTAAGTCTTATCATCTGCTAACTTAAATGGTTGTTCAAGGTTCAAGAATCTATTTTTATATGCCTGCTCCATAATTGGACCTCAATTGTTTTTGGATCCTATCCTATTCCTTCATACCAGAAAAGGTATTGACAGAAGTCAAGGTAGGAATAAAAGCAGCTAGTCCCATCCTTTGGGATGAAGGCTTGTTGAGTTGAGTTTTATGCTATCAATAACCCTGTCACTTTCATTTCATTACTATACAGATACCCAAAGATTAAACTCTAGTTTTCCACATCATTTCTTCTCAGTGTCTTAATGAAACATAATGAGCCTATCTAAGATTGTTTATGGTAAGCATAGGTTATAGTTTTTACCCTCTTTTGGCCCTTAGTTTTGTTATTACTCTTTCCTTGATTCCTTTTTCTTTGTCTTTTTTATTTTTTAAATAAATAACAACGTTACTTTATTTTTTAATAAATAATGAGATAGCTTGAAACAAATTTGTTATTCTTCCTACTCTAAGTTTCACAAACTGATCTAGCATAGTACTGAGGATCTTATACATTTTGTAAATCTGTTTGGCAGTCATTGCACTATTGTACTACCTGGTATATTGTACATCCATCCCAAATCTCCAGGCTTAATTGATGTCTTCAGAATGAAGAATTTTGCAGGCTTAAACTTATTGATTACTTGGGTTTGTTCTTTATTTAGGTGGCAACCTTCCATACAAAGAAGACACCTGCAGAGAAGTCATATGTGTCAGCATTATGTAGAATACTTGTGTTGCTCCATTTTCGGTTATCAGAGCAAGGGGCTATCCAATTAATAAGGAGGCTATTAATTCGTGTGACTGAATCTGTATCGGCAGAGAAGGATCTTGTCAAGGAAATAAGGCGGATGGCTGACCATCTCAAGGCCCTGGATAGACATCCAGATCAAGAAATGTCGCAAGACCAAGCTAATCTTATATTTGGTAAAATCCTTAACTTGTTCATAAGAGTACCATGGAAAGGTTTTTTCATTCATGAAGTTCTAGACATTTGTTTGAAAATATTTCTAACGACTGAAGGTACAAAAATGCTTATATTCTATCCAGAATGAAGGAGCAGGTGATTTTTTTGATAATAAACTTAATTTATTTCCCGTAAATCTACTGGTTTAGATAAGCTCTGCTTTATGCACAAGTGTTGTGTGCTGCATTGCGGTAATGTTGAGCTAGACTATTGCAGGAGGAAATAAAATATGATGTCTGCCATATTAACTTCTTCAATAAACAGTTTTTCTGCTTACTATTAGTATGCAGCCAAAACACCACCTAGTAGGTGTTGTTTCATTGACATATTACATATGGGATTGCAATCATTTGAAGTAGTTTTGGTGTGTTTCCCCCCTATTTTTCTGGGAGTATGGCATCTCTTCTCTGATTACAATCTCAATAATTCTTCTGCTTATAAATTTTGTAGGGAGGTTAGAACTAGACTTCAACATGGATTTCAACGTTTCTGTTGAAATGCCACAAACACCAGCTCCTTGCTCAACTAAACCAACCCGTCGCAGGAAACAAGTGAGGCTTGAAGAGGAATCTTCTGATGAAGACAGTTCCCCGACCTCTGTTGTTCCTAATAATCTTGGCACAGTAAGCGCTCGCTCACAGAGGGCAAGCAAGACTGTAGCACTGTCCAAGATGACAGCTAAAACAGCCATCAGGATCAATGAAGATGATGAAGAAGAGGAAGGCTCAGAGGTTACATCGGATGAAGATTCCGATGGATCTGATTAGTTCCTTAAATCAGTGGGTTGGCATGTTAGATTTCTCCATTGATGCAATGATCATTGCTTAAACATGCTATTTTGTTGTTGTATGGTTGTTTCTCAAATGAATTAGGTTGCAGATTTTGTATAGAGATGGGCACATGTGAGTTGTAAAATGTGAAATGTGTTACTCCGGTTGTTCTCAGGCTCACTACGTAATATATAGGCTGGTGAAATTGTATTATGTTTTGATAATGATACTATGACACTATTGCTTGTAGTTTTGGAAATTGACTCAAAACTTATTGCTCATTTGTAGTGCCAGATATGTCAGTTTCAAAGATTGAGGTATTTAAAAAATATGGTAGTTTTATTTTGGCTAGACAGACATGATAAGAGGGAGGGTATATAAATGTAGAAATGCTTGAAAACAGCTTATAACTAAGTCATTCTCCAGAAGAGTTTGATGCCATTGTGGCCTCTTCTTTATCCATACAATACATATAAGCATATCATCATCACAACCTGACAATGATGGATTCTTAAGATCAATATGGTGGCCCCTCCTCTACCCAACAAGCAGATATCCTTAAGTTTCTGTGATCATGTCTTGATAATAAAAAAGGGTCCACGTTGCTACATCAACCTTTAACAGATCTATTAATGATTTTCTTAAAGGAGTGGATAATTTGTAGGTTTCCCATGAGGTTGAATATGTAATTGTAAATATTCAAAAAAAACAAAAAAAGGGTATGAACTTCAAAATGACCCCATAATTTTGGGGGTCTTTTGTAGTTTGTCCCATAATTTATTATGCCTATTTTCATTCAGATAATATTCCAACTTATGTATACATAATTTTATTGTCTTAATATTTTTTAATCAATTGGAAGATTTTCCTTTTATGCGTCATAGTTGAATAGGTTTGATGCCTATATCAATGTCTATCCTAGGACTGTATTTTGAATACTTGTCATATTATTAATAAAACTTGAGAGACTTTTCTGCATTTGATCTCTCTTTATCGGATTTGACATTAGTCTAATTCGTTCATCTTTTTTCGCATGCCCCAGCACAAAATCTACCTCAAGTGGCGGATCTAGAAATTCTATTAAAGATGGTCAACTTTAAATATCTTTATAATTACAATAAACTTAGTTTTTATAAGAAAATATATTTAAGAATTCATTATAATGATTAAATTTAATATCTTAGTAAGTATAACTCAAATTCTAGCAACCTAAAAATAATGAAAGAGTGTCAAAAGTTGATTTTAGATGGAATGAGAAAGTGAAAAAAAAATCCATGACACACATATAAATGACATATGAAGACATGAAAACAAATATAGATCATATTCATGTTCATTGTAGACAATTACATTTGCGAGAAAGATCAACACTAAGTATATCTATAAAACAACTTGGATAACATAAATAAATATAAGGTTTTCAAAATGTTGAGAAAGGGTCAAGTGACCCTTGTGGGTCTTAATTGGCTCCGCCAATCCCTCCTTGTAGCTTCCTTTCTCTTGGCTTCCGCGATCATCATCTTCAACTTACCTAATGCATTACCATGAATGCCTGGAAGTAGTAAGAGCAGACTCACACTTCACCATTGAAGACGTTGTTCAACTTATATGACTGCCACCTCAATTTATCAAAAAGGGCATCTCTTACTTTCTATTTATAGAAGAGATCAGTCGTTCACCCTAATGCAACAAAATCAAATTGGAAATTGCCCGTTAGCTTCCAATATGCAACGGATAAAAGTTGTTGTCGATGTGTTCAACATAGCGATGTATTGGTGACTGATGTCTATTACAACGTAGTAGGCATCAACTTTTACCTTATGCGCATATTCATGTTACGACATCAGTTCCTCCAATAATAGCGATGTTTAGGAGGCTACCATTGCCTAAAACTCCAACAACATCAATGATGAAGAAAACATGGATGCTACATATACCTTAGGGCATCAATGTTGCACACGAATCATCACGATGATGCTTGTTCTGTTTGACCTAGAAAAATAAACAGTATACCACCGTTGTTGTAGGGAAGTCTGTCTCGATTTCCCGAAAACATACAAAAACAATGGGTAATAAAAAATCAATCCCACAGGCCACAGCCGACATGTCGCCGACTAATCGTGCATCACGGCAAAACAATTCGATTGAATTTCATTTGTTTGGTTTCAAAATTTTCCACCAATACTTACGTGCAAAATTGGCAAATCACGTCTAGGGATCTAGAATATTTACAGTATTGATTTTAAAATTAAAATGGGCCGACCATGACCACTCTAAATCTTGACGCTAGCATGCATGTACCATGCATTAATGAATATAATTTTTGGAAAAAAAAGAAAGAAAAAGAAAAGGTAAACACATAATAAATAAACAAAAGCAATAGAGACCTGTAATTTTCTTGATATGTGGGCGTGCGTGAGGGTGCTTTTACACTAGGAGAGGCGTGACTTCGGCCATTGTCAATAGAGAAGACAAAAGCATTTTTGTGGTATTATTCAATTGGAAGGTCGTTTTTTTTTTGCAAGAGGTCGGCTTTAATGCTTTAAAGCATCCAAAAAGGTTCTCTTGGATAAGATTTCTTCTAATGGGGACTTAGGGGTTCACATACTGTTACAAGTCCTTCTCTTTCTCTTTCTCTTTCTCTTTCTCTCTCAAAAAAAACAAAAAAGATAAAGATAAATGCAAAAGGAAGAGATTGTGAAAGAAAAAACCAAAGAAATGGCAATTACAACTTGTACCAAAAGCATTTGTCATTAACTTGTCGACATGCAGAGTCGCTGTTTAAAATTAGGTCCTCATCATTTGTCAAAAATGGTTCTGTTATTCTTCTCTTAAGCTCTAGTGATTATCTAATATGGTACCAAATTAAGTGTTTTTTAGTACAAGTGATATAGAGGAGGGAGATTTCTCACACACACATAACTATATAACGTCGTAGAGATTCGAACCTGAGACCTCAGGTCTGCAAGTCAAGATTCTTTTTCACTGAACTAGACCCCGTTAACGGTACCAAATTAAGCTTTAACAAGAGCTCTTCCTCTCAAAATTTCTTAAAATCTTGAAGTTTATGGATTGTAATATATTTTTCGAGAGAAATATGATGGTAGATTCCTTAGGCTTCATAACCATGTAAGGAATCTGTTTTGTAGTTTTATTTTGTTGATAAAAAAGTTAGGACAAAACGAATTAATATTTGAAAGGAAAGAAGGGATGAACAGTATTACATACATGAACTAAAAACTATAAATTAAATATGAAAAGCTAGAATCTTATCACGTCGATTCACGATCCACTTTCACTTTAAACGAACAGAGTGATGAATAAATTATTTAATTGGAGGGAGAGAGAGAGAGAGAGAGAGAGGAGGGGGACAATGGTACTGGCCACTGGGAGGAAGGAGGAAGGGACCATTTATTTCATTTCATTGGTTAATTATTGTTATCTTGTAAATGGTGTGGCTTCGCATGCAGTCGACTACGTGTCCCTGACTCATTCACAGCCTAACTTTTTCCCCATTTCGCTATCAAATAATATTCTCACTTTTCACAATTTCACTCAACTTACATTTAGCTCTTGATTGGTGTGTGTTGTTTGTCCTTAATTTGGTCACTTTCTTTATCTTTTTTTCATCACAAGAGGAGAAGAAAAAAAAACTACTCAAGAAACTCAGCACCACGTACGACTGCAATCCAATCTACAGAAGTCAACCGTTAAGAATCTTCAACAAAATTTTAGATTTGGATTGAGGTCAATTTGATTCGTATCCGATGAGTTTACGAAATTAAACCGACGAGAAGAGAACACTGTGATTATGTAAGACTTCAAATTTGGATCTCTTGGTTAGTGTTGATTGTAAAAGTCCACGATTATCAACCACTACATTAAAATTCAAAGAGGGGAATTAGTTCTAAATGCAAAACACTTTATTGTCATTTGAATCGAATTTGAATGTCAACTATTGAATTTTGTATTTAATAATTAATGATTATAAAAAATAACAAAATTTTATGGTCTTGTTTGATTTGTGGTTTAAACTTCATGTAGCTGAAATTCTCATGTCTAATTCCACGATATGATCGACAACAGTTTTAAATGCAAAACACTTTATTGTCACTTGAATCAAAATTGAATGTCGAATATTGAATTTGGATTAAACAATTGGTGATCAAAAGAACAAAACTCTATGAGACTTATACTTCAACATTACAGAAATCCAACCATTTAATAGATTTGAGAATGAAATTTTAAGATAGGATAAATGAACTTAGGCCATCTCCAGTTATAGGGCTAAATGTAGTCCAGTATTATAAATTTAGCTCTCTAAAATATATTTTTTTTAAGAATAGTGCATGGCTAAATTTTTCCATCTCCAGCCATGCATGGCTATATTTTAGGGCCCTTCATATTTTATTATTTTGTGAAAAACTATGGTATAACGCTCGTACATTTCACAACTATGTATTGTTTAATTTAATTAAACTACTATTTAGAGACAATATTGTTTAATTTATATTTTTTTAAACAAAACGAATTTAAAACATTTTAAAAGGTTTTAAATAAATAACTTTTCAATCAATGGTTCTGACCTCTAACGGTCAGAAACCAATTATATATATATATATATTAAAAACTAATTTAAAAACATTTTAAAAGGTTATTTTAAAAAAAACATAACGGCTAGCTGACGTCATCAATGAGGTCAACGTGCCTTTAATATTGGCTGTTGGATATGTAGTTGCACGAGATGTTTCGTGTTTTTGCCTACGCGTGATACTTTCTCTTCTTAGAAAGCACATGCGTTGAGCCCACAAAAAAATTTGGCCTAGACCAAAGCTGAGCTACAAGTAGCCTAGTTGGAAATTTTTATTTAGCCCGTAACTAAAGATAAGTTTTACATTATTTTAGGAGTATATTTGGCCTATGGCCTTGTTTGGAGATGGCCTTTGGTAAATAATATTAGCTTTACTTTTTTACTTGCAATATGAAACGCAAGAAGTTTAAGGCTGACTAGATAAAGGTGCCCTTGACAAATAGGCAAAGTAATTATAAGGGGTTAGACTGGGTGGTTCAGCTGTCCCTTTTTTGGATAACAGAACACATGTCCTCAATCAATATTCAAATAATTCATCTCCTTTATTTATTTTTTATATTTGTGGTCAGCATTAATGTAAAACCAAATAAAATATATGTTTTCGTTTTCAATAAAAAAAATATGGGGTTTGATTTCCAAATATTCTGTTTCTTTTGATTTTTTGTTTATAAAAGATGGGTGGGTTTTAGTTTGGTTCCATTCCAAGAATCTATCTGAATAACAAAAACATGGTTGCTTTGGTACCTCAAGAAAATATGGTTGCTTTGGTATCTCGCACTGGCAGGCATTTGCAGCGATACAGCAAAGGTCATCGCCAAGTTGTAGGGTTCGTCTCCTCTCTCTCTCTCTCTCTCTCTCTCAACTTTATATTACTGCATTACTGGTTTTTGAAGATGGGTTTACTAAGATATAAAAATGAAGGACCTTAGCTGGAAAAGAAAACAGTAATTGATGAGTTGCAATGAGTTGCAATGAGTGTTCATTATGGATTATAGGGAACAAAAAGTATATGCTATCTGATGGAGAGAGAGAAAGAATCATAGGAAATTTGAGGTTTATTGAGTCTTAGGATTTGATTGTTTTGGTTTTGAACCAAGTTTGGCCGTTTGTACTATTTTTGCAGATGTATTCCGTACAGATATAAAACTTCCAAGCAGACTCCCTCAAAGCATGATGCACCAGAATTAGAAGTTCTTGTCATTACTTCACAAAAGGGCAAAGGAATGCTCTTTCCAAAGGTGCCCAAATCTTCTTTTCAATCAAATTAATTAATGATGTTTTTTTTTTTGCATTATTAATTCAATCAATTTAAAATCATACAATTTATTCATAACAGGGAGGGTGGGAACTAGATGAATCCAAAGAAGGGGCAGCCTCCCGAGAGACGCTAGAGGAAGCAGGAGTAAGAGGACTCATTGAGGTTAGTTTCATCTTTTCTGTTACTTGTATTTAATTAGATGTTGTGATGTTCTTGTTACATTTGTGAAGACCTTTTTTATAATTTTTTTTAATAATTATTTTGCAGTGTGAATTGGGAAAATGGAGCTTCAAGAGCAAAAGCCATGATGCTTACTACGAAGGTTACATGTTCCCTTTACTTGTTCAGGAGCAGTTAGATTTCTGGCCAGAGAAGAATCTCAGACAAAGGATTTGGGTATGTGACAAAAACAGTGCATTAACTTTATATGTACTTTGGTCATAATTGTTTTGATTGCAATTGCTGATTTTATTTGGAATTACTTTCATGATAGATGAGTGCTCAAGAAGCAAGAGAAGTTTGCCAGCATTGGTGGATGAAAGAAGCCTTGGATAGATTAGTAAATCGTCTAACATCTCAGCAACAAAATCAAGACCAAGAATTAGATCATGTTCTTAAAGCTAGGAGGGAAAATCTGATGGCATGTATGTAGAAAAAAAAGAAAAGAAGAAGTATTCAAGGACTTTTGCCTGTTTGACAAGAAGGATTTAGGCAGAGAGAGTACTATAAGTTTCAAACAAGCAAGAAAAATTGACACCTGAAAAGAACTGGTTCTTGTTTTGTTGGAAGTCCCAGTTCCAGAGCTTATCTCGGTTGAGGCCAAATCTTGGCAAGGTTGTTTCTAATAATAAGAGGTTCCATTTTCATTTTTGGTAAAAATGAAAGCACTTGTATTTTTAATAAGAATCTTGAACGTGCTTATAATAAAACTGCTTCTAGAAAAAATCGCTTATAAAGCAGAAGTAGTCCCAAACGAGCCTTCATAAAATTATATGCCGTCTTCCCAACTATGATTTACTACTAAGTAATACAACCAACACAATCTGCTGAATTGGCCTTTAATGAATTAAGACAAAACCGATTTTTGTGCGCTTCTGATTCTGTCTCCTGCTATGGCATCCTATTGCCTCTTGGGACATTACAAGTTGATCCTGCAAATCTTCCTTCAGCAAGTTGATAACAACCTAGCATTGTTGAAAGTAAAGTCCTCCACACCACGGCAGCATTTCTAGAAGAACTTGACATAAATTCAGTGGAAGAGAATTGTGGACATGTCCATGCTTGAAGTCCATGGAAATTAATGGCTGAAGCAAGTGGTTGAAGCAAGCCAGGATTAGCCCACTTGTTCAGTTTTTCTTCTTTTCTATTTTTTGGCCAAAGTTAGAGAAGAGGAGGGGCATTTTCTCATACACTATCAAGGTGTCATGGGAGTTCGAACTTGAAACCAATGGTCTAAAAGTCAACCCTCTTTTTCCCTAGGCTAAACCCAGTTGCCACATGTTCAGTTTTATTTCACTGAGCACAAGTATCCGTATCTTGGTAATCGACTCACAAAGTTATGCAAAATCATTCATAACAGCTAGAGAGCTCCTTCTGATAAGCTCAAAAGGCCCAAGTTTTACAATTTTGAAAGTATCTCTAGATCCACCCAACTGAAAGTCACATTGAAAGGGTGGTAGATAGTGTTAGGTTTTGTTTAACTAATGTTTTTAGCTTTCCTTGACAAACATGTAATCTCATATGTATGATCAAGCTCAAAGAATTTAGGCTAGTTCATGTTAGTGCAAAGTTGACTATTGTGGCTGAGATCAACTTCATAATTGCCTAATGCAATCAAGCTCAGTGAAGGTAATATGTTTATGTATGCATTGCATCCATTATAGTGTTCTCCTACATGCATATCATTATAGTCATATTTTGATTTTTGTCTAGATGACTAGTCATATTGTGTTTTGATTTTTGGCTAGATGACTAGTCATATTTTGGCTAGATGACTAGTCATATTGTGTTTTGATTTTTGGCTAGATGACTAGTCATATTTTGGCTAGATGACTAGTCATATATGCAAATATTTCCAGCACGGGATTTTTAACTAAGGCACGTGATTTTCCTTATTATAAGTCCAATCATTAGTTGCCATGTGTCCTTTTGACCTACCAAAATGGCTGGGGCTGGTCTGGACTCTTCAACTCTTCATTTTACATTTTTCAGATGGGTTTTTAGAGAGAGAAAGAGTTCTAGTGAGAGATGGTGCATAAATTAGGTTTTGGTTTTTGAGAGAAGAGTTCATGGGTTCTTGAATTCCTTTTGGGCTTTCATTGAAATTTCATTTCTCAAACTTTTGTTTAGTGATACAAAGTTTTCATCTCTCTTAACTTTCATTTTCACCATTTTGGAAAACTTTGTTTTTCTCTTTGGTTTGTTTGAGAGTGTTCATGGCATAGAAATGAGATTTCAAGATTTCATTTTGAAAGCTAATTCTTTTTGAGAAAATCTGACCAAAGCTTTGCACATCAAAGTTTTCATCTCCCATCTCTTTCATTTGCACCATTTTGGAAAACTTGGTTTTCTCTTTGGTTTGTGTGAAAGTGTTCATGGCTTTTGAAATGGGGTTTTCAAATCATTTTTGAAATCTACTTATATCTTTGAAACCTACTTCACCCTTTGAGAATTTGAGAGTAAAACTTCTACTCTGCATTCTCTACTTGCTTAGGTATGAGTTTTCATTATGAGATTTTGAAATATGATGTGTTTTTAAAATCTGCATATGGGTTCTGTTATGACTAGTCATCGTTTTGAGTCTGCATCTGAGTTACTATGACTGGTCATCTTTTTGAGTTTGCATCTGAGTTATTATGACTAGTCATCTTTTTGAGTCTGCATCTGGGTTATTATGACTAGTCATCTTTTTCAGTCTAGATCAGATTCTTGGTTGATTTCTTCAAGAGTATGGTTTCTTGAAGGAATTGACCATTGCATCTCAGAATCTATATTTCATTCATTGGTGACAATCCGGAGCTGAGTTGCGGTGCCATGGGGTGAAGAAGCTGATGGACTAGCTGCCATTTCCATGAATGACAAGCTACTAGCTCAACTAAGTTTGGAGAAGAAGGTTGCACAGGGAGGTAGTGCTCATTTCCTAAATAGACCTAGGATTGTTTGAGCTTGTGATTACTTTTTCTGTAAGAATCTTCTTGACTTAGTGGATTGCCTGGTCGGAGTGATGACCCCAGTTTTCCCAATGGTGGGTTTCTGGGTGAACATTTCTGGTGTGTTATTCTTGATTTTATGACTAGCCATACTTTATATATTATCTCTGATATGTTGATGAATGTTCACACACCATTCACTCTAGTTGTTGCTAGCACAAGGGATGCCTAGATTGATGGATCCTTCTGAGTGCCTAGGTTGTCACGTAGTTATCTTTTAGACTTGCAGGTTCTTATATTTGATTTGTGATGAATCTGTGCTGGGCTTGTTTGTTCATAGATCTATGACTAGTAATTGACTAGTCATATTGTTACTAGGAACAATTAATCATTGTTGTCTTAAATCTGTCTATTGGGGTTTTAATTTACCCCCTTCACCTAAGTACCAATTTCAGATAGAGTTCTAAATTGCCTGCAATAAGTTACCCCACCAATAGAAGCCCAATTTACTCGAGACACCCACTTTGTCTCTAGAAACACCCAAAATTGAAAACCCAGTCATCCTTGTCATTCATCCCCCCAACCCAACAAGAAGACTAGTGGGGCTTAACATGGGGTAAGTAAGATTAAAAACACCAATAAAATTTGGGTATTGTTAAACGAATTCTAAAATTAATTGAGTACACCCTATTACTAAACTATTTATTACATTACTAATTAACCCTAATATAAAATGACAAAAAAGATATACTAAATATTAAAACAAAAGTAATTTTAATAAGCACACCCTACTCAACATATTGAACCCTAATCAAATTAGAACTTCAAAATTTGATTCCAAACATATACAAATAAGAATTAGCTATTCCTCCTGAACTTAGAGAAGATAGAATATTGGTATTGCTGACTATGCTCCGATTTTTTAACCCTTTTTTCTTTAACCTTTTTCGGGGTTCTGGTTGGAAGTGGTCAAGCTTGCTTTGAGACATTGAGGCCATTGACATATAGTCTACTTGCTGAGATTGTTTCGGTTTTGTAATTGTATTGTATTGTGAACTATATAAACCTCTTTCATTCACCATTAGGTGCAGACTAATCTTTTCAAATTCAAACGTCAATATTATTATTATTAGATAGCGACTTTGTTATGAGCAAGTCTGTTTGCTCTGTGATTTTTCATGTTTGGGGCTCTATTTGATCCTTTTCTTGTTTCCAAAGTAACATAGTTTTCTTTGCGACCTGTTTTCTGTTTGCAATTTCTTATTATTTTGGGAAAAAAAAAGTTTCCCAAATTGTTTGTAGATAGTTCCGTTGCCAAAACAAACTATGCCCCCAAACTGTGGAACTACAAAATTATGCATGAGAGAACTTGACAAATAAACACGGAAACTGAGCAAGGGACATCCGTCCAAGTGCGTCCATTAAGAACCCCTATGAACAAAAATGTTTATTACCATAGAATTCCGGATCAGATTCACAAGAGATATGAAGCAAACCCAGTTTCTTCCCTTTAATGGCAACAAAGTTCAGAAAACGTACCTCCACCCTTCATCAAACGCCCTCTTTATGACCGTATAGTTAGTATAATAGGGTGTACTTAATATTAGTGTGTTGTGTGATAGAGTGTATTACGGTGTATAAGAGGTATTTTTGGTAGTTAAATATGGTGTACTTAGTTAATTTTACATTTTGATTTAATTATTATGGTGTACTTATATCATAGGGTGTACTCAGTTAATTTTAGGGTTCGTTTAACAGCACCCTAAAATTTACAACAACTAGGAATAAGCTGTTCACCAATCACCACAGGTACTGATGATTGATGCAGCATATGTCCATCAATTGTTCTTAATTATAGACGACCTTTTATCTAAGAGAGTAAACTGAAAATGACAATGGCCGTCTGGACGATTTCTTAACCACAAGCGTAAACTGTGGAGTGGTGGGCATGAAGAGACCAAAGACAAAATACCATAAATTTAATACGACATATACATTACTGAATTGGACACACAAACCCTATCGTCCCCTCTCATTCTTTGTTCTGAACTTCTGAAAGGAAACAAAATTAATTAATTAACATACACAGCTTGCACCTCCACTACTTCATCTATACATACTTTCAGAGAGAGAGAGAGACGTAACAAACGAAGCAAACAATATATGATGGCAGAGAAAGAGGCCGATCGATACCACAAGTGTTTGTTGTGGAGTGGGATCTACAAACTGTATGCATTAAATTCTGACTGCCCCATTCTTTATGTGTAGTCGTAGAGTAGTGATCAGAACCAGAAGTTTATTTAGGGTGCTTCAGAGACAGACACTTTGAACAGCCATGAAAGTCCTTGATGTTTTGCATGGGCCTTGAATTAATCTTCAATGAATTTAGTGTATGACTTCAACAATTATTCAAGATTTAGGGGCTAGGTTTGTATGGGAGTTGATAAGTTTGCTTAATCTTGGACTTTTTGAAGGTCTAGTCTCATGACCGACCCAACCCATTTTACAGGTCTAATCTTAACACGTAAAGTATTTCTATATATTTAAGTGCTTTAGTGGGGGACCTAACAACATCTCGTGAGTTTTGTGAGGGTGTCAAGGCCCACATAGAATTGCTTCAAATTCACATGGTGTTCTAACTTCCATGACAAGTACATAACCTAAACCTAACCCTTGAGCTTGAGGGAAGATATATTTTACACTCAACAAGATAATTACACACATGGACGTTAATTTAACCTGAGCAAATCACCTCCCGCATCTGTCATTTTTTCCTTTCATGCTTGGAAACAAAACTTCCATTTTTTTTTCAATAAATACAAGTGATAATCTAAACTACAAGAAAGAGAAGGGTTTTTCACACACACATTACTAAGGTGTCATGGGGTTTGAACTTTTGACCATTAGTCTTTAGGTCAATTCTCTTTTTTCACTAAGTTAGACCCTGATGGCAACAAAACTTCACCTTATAGCCAAAGAGTATGTAATGCTATTTTTTGCTAAGTTGCTCATAAATTGAAATCAAACTGGTGTGTAGAGGCGTTTCTTTCTCCTGAAGTAAGCTGTCCTATAAAGTTAGATGATGAGAGAGCTCAATTATGGTGCGATGGGCACCGTTGTGTTTGTGTCTTCACTCGAAAAAGGTCCATGTATAATTCATGGTAAAGGTCTCTACCTATGATTCATGGACCATCTAGAAATTCTAGAAAATGAAAAGAAGCGTCATCCCTTTTGTGTCTTTTAGGTCTTATATTAAACTGAATATACCAAAAGCGACAAGGTGAGAATAAATATTTACAATAACGCTACAGTAATCTAAACCCTTTCTCAAGTTTTACACCATGATCTCTGTTGTGACACATTACACAACACTGTAATAGTGACCTACTGCACTTTTCAATATCTGATGCAAGTCTTTAATTATTTGCAAAGATATCAAATGAACATGGATTTTTTTTTGGGGTCAAGCCAAATAATCATCAGCGGAAGATATTTGACCTCTGCCATTGCAAAGACTTCCAAGTGAACGCCAAGTACATGTAATTATTTGCAAACCACACATATTAAGCAAACTTTTTGGTAATATCTAATATTACTTTTTTTTTTTTTTTTGGGTCTGAAATATCTAATATTACTTTAGCTATAATGAATATGCATAGTATGTTTGACAGGTCGTAAAAACAATCCACATTCTGAAAAGATAAAGGTGTAACATTTTTTTGTAATAAAAAAAGGTACAACTTTGTATAGAATATGCTATTAGTTTTTTGTTTCTTAGAAAATTGCCCCAAAAAAGAGCAGCAAATTATTAGTCTCTTATTAAGGGGTCTAAGCTCCAACGTTAATGTTCCTAGCTAGAGACTAGTACAGATTTGCCAAAGTTCTCATTACCTCTCTCTCTCACTCTCTCTCTCATCCCAAAAAATGGTGGGAACAACAACTCTACTCTCCTTCTTTACAGTCCTTGTTTCTCTTTCATGTCTCTACAGTCCTACAAGTTCCTCATCCACAGACTCCTTCGTGTTTGGAGGCTGCACACAGCAAAAGTATGCACCCAACTCGCCCTACGAGTCGAATCTCAACTCACTCCTCACCTCCCTGGTCAACTCGGCCACCTACTCCTCCTACAACAACTACACCATCATGGGCTCTAGCCCTCAAGACGTCATCTACGGACTCTACCAATGCCGCGGTGACCTGGCCATGCCCGACTGCGCCACGTGTGTTGCTCGTGCCGTGAGCCAAGTAGGGCACCTCTGCTCCTACACCTCCGGTGGCGCTCTTCAGCTACAAGGATGCTACATCAAGTATGATAACACTAGTTTTTTGGGGGTGGAGGACAAGACTGTGGTGTTGAAGAAATGTGGGCCGTCGATTGGGTATGATGCCGATGGAATGGGCCGTAGAGATTCAGTGTTGGCTGCCTTGGTTGGGTCCAGTGGGCCATATAGGGTTGGTGGGTCCGGGGAAGTGCAGGGTTTGGCGCAATGCGTTGGTGATTTAAGCTTATCGGAGTGTCAGGATTGTGTATCGGAGGCAATCGGACGGGTTAAAAGTGAGTGTGGTGGAGCTGTTTATGGTGATATGTTCTTGGCCAAGTGTTATGCTAGGTACTCAACTGGTGGATCTAATTTTTACTCCAAGGGCCATCATGGTAAGTTACACTTAATTTGCTTTTACATCGTATTATTTAACGAACAAATTTGATGGGTCTAGCATTATTGATTGACGAAACTTATTGTGTTTGTGGATATAACTTTTTGTTTGTTTTTGTTTTTCAACAATATGATTGGCAGATAAATCTACCAATGATAGTGAGAAGACATTTGCTGTTATTATTGGATTATTGGCTGGAGTTGCTCTACTCATCGTTCTTCTTACTTTCGTCAGAAAGGTGTTTGGGGGAAATGGTACGTAAAATCTTCAGCCTTTCTTTTACCCTTAAAAATAAATATTATTATTTTCTGGTTCATATTTCATTATTAATTTTCATTGGCTTTAGAACCAGAAAGCAGAAAGATAGACACTGTATATTCATGGATATGTTAACATAATGTTTTTGGGTGTTACTTTTTTATGTGCAGGTAAATAAATAATGAGCTTGCAAAGTTATTGGCTTCCGAAGTGATTTGCTTTTGGTTCTCTTTTTTCTTCATTATGTCTACTTTCCTCTCCCTCTTTAATCCTTATGCTATTTTCTTTGATTTAAGATCACGTTTTCTCTCGAAAAGTAGAGTTCATAGAAAAGATGGAAAAGATGGACGATGGGGCACTTACCCAAAACAAAGTTGAAAGGAGGGTGCGTGACAAAAAGGAGGCTCAAGATTCCAATCTCCCCTCCACTTAACAAAGTGTGTTGTCTAATATGAAAAAAATTGGCATATTCTTTTTGTAAAAGCACAGACGATCTTTTTTCTTTCTTTTTCTTTTTGTGATTTCTTAAATATATGATTGTTTTGGGCTTTATAAAATGTCCCCATATAATTCATTTTGTATGGTTTCTTCATGATGAAGCTTTGCTATAATTTAAACATTGCTATCAAGGAAAAGGAAATTTTGTTTATCACTCACTCCCTCATTAAGGTAAACATAAAATACAAGGAATCAAATCCAAACTATTTGTTGATTCCTTAGGATGTGTAAATTTATAACTTACCTCGTGCTCTCTTATCACTGAGTCTCTGAGTTATGGACTCGTTGACAACATGAAAACTACTCTTTCATTATTTTTAACAACCCGGACTATGAAATTTCATTTCACCATCTGTTTTAAGTGAACTTGATACTTTTATTTTTTGGGTCAAAATGAACATCATACTCAGAAGAAGAATATGGGACACAATGAATGTAGCATCCAATAACAATTGCTACTAAACAAAACTACATAGATTGACAATGAAGGGAGAATCAAACTTGTGCACACCAAGGTCAAGATTATGGCAGCCTTTAACATGCAAGCCCATCAAGAAATTGGCAATGCATCAACAACATGGAAATTGTTCATCATCCTTTAAACTTTTTGTGTCAATTGGCAAGGGGTGTAAAAATAAGTAATGTTTGGATTCACATATCTAATGTCCATAGCATATTTCTAAAAAGAACTCTACCCTACTCGTTTTTCTTTTTGAGAAAGTTGCCCAAAGACCCAAACCAGCAAAATAGATCACAGAATGGCCCATGGTTTTCAGACCCATGAAAAGCCCAAATGCGACAGAGATGTTGCTGGAATGTCGTAGAAGATAACGCCAGGGAAACTAAGAAGGGATAAGAAGTTTTCAATAGAAGCTTCTGGGTTCTGTCAGACGAGTCCAATAGTAACCGGTCATCCACGCCATTTTTATTTTCTCCATTGTTGACAGAACACACTAAACTAGAAGACACAGAAATTTCAGAGACAGACCAAACAAACCAACAATGGCGGCTGATAGCATTTTTGGGTACCCATTGAGGCGCTTCCTCTGGAGCCCTCCGATTTTCCGAGAATGGTCAGGATCAACGGCCCTCATGGACTGGCTTGAATCTCCTAATGCCCACATATTCAAAATCAATGTTCCAGGTATTCATACATACCACTTTTTTTCCCAGTCGAGTCAATCCCAACTGGGATTTACCCTTTTTCTGGTTTAATAAATTTTGCTCTGTTTTCCTTCTTGCAGTTCATTTGCTTGAGTTTAGCTCATTTTCTTTAACTCATCTGCCTCTAAATTTTTGTATTTATTAGTTTTTGCTCCCTTTAGATTGTAATGTTAATTGGGTGTTTAGGACTGAAACAATTTTTTGTGACAAGGGTAAGTAAATTGGGCACGGTTTTTTAATATTGAGATTGAGCGATTTGATGAAAATATATATAGGTTTCAGAAAGGAGGACATAAAAGTGCAGATAGATGAAGGGAACATTCTGCAGATAAAAGGGGAAGGCGGGAAAGAGGAGGCTCACCATGCAAAAGACACAGTTTGGCACGTGGCAGAGAGAGGGACAGGGAAAGGAGACTTTTCTCGGGAAATTGAATTGCCGGAAAATGTGAAGGTGGATCAGATAAAAGCTCAAGTGGAGAATGGAGTTCTCACCATTGTTGTCCCTAAAGATACAACCCCCAAGCCATCTAAAGTGCGAAACATCAACATCACCAGCAAGCTCTAAGCACCACCACCACCACCACCTAGCTGTTCACGAGAATCAAACCAGAAGCATCTAATGCTTGATCATGTGCTTGATCATGTGTCATGTATTGTGCTACAATCTGTAACAGTAAGTATGATTATATATGCGTGCATATTCGTATACTTCCTCAGTATCGTTATAATGCACTAGGGTAAAGAAAATTACACACAATCCAAAAGGTCACACAGAAAATCAAGGCATAATGGGTGAAGAATGCAGAAGATCATGGGACACAACCCAAAGCCAATCGGATAACAACCATACAACCCAAAGCCAATTGAATGAACACCAAAAAATTGGAATGAGGTGGTGCAAGCACTCGAGATGCGACTCTCGCATCTTCCGAGTTCCATGGGAGAGATCACGTTTAGGATTCAACGTTACAATCCAATGTTGAGGCAAAAACGAAATTGGAGAGGGAGAACCTGAGTTATAGATAGAGAATAGAGATTTGTGGAAGAGGAGATCTAGTGGGTGGGATAAGGAGGAAGGAGCCAGGTTAGGACTATGGAGTTTGTGGGGAAAGGGGGAACATTGGGAGGGCTGGGTTGGTGGAAATATGGGGTAACTAAGCTGCAATGAAGCATGAAGCCTAAGAATCGAGCAAGCGGGAAGAGCTTGACAAACAGCTAGTTCTCAGGAAGGAGAGAGCTTCGAACCAAACAAAAAGGTGTTGAAGAATATAAAAGTCATACATCGAAAACTTGCTAAATAAATTACAACATTTAATGAGTGATTTCACTATTAATAGAACTGAGATCTTTTGTGATAAGACCCCACATATACTGGGTTATGTAGTTGGTTAAGTTGAGGACAATATCGGTATTGCTAGTAGTGGCCCAATAATTCAGTTATCTGAAATGTAATATGGTATCATAGTGGACTTATTAATTGGGCCTTTATCCTTACCCCTTACCCAATGTGTGGTGTTCACATGTTGAGCTTGCTTATTTATCTTTACCCTTTACTCAATACTTAGTGTTCACATATTAGGCTTGATTGATTGATTTCAATGTGGATTTAGCTCCACACGTGGCTCACTAAGTGGTGTTTCCACATTAGGGGGTGTATGTAAGAATATAAAAAGTCAACATTTGAGACTTGACGAAATAATAAATTACACGCGTGTATGTAAAATTATAAAAAGTCAACATTTGAGACTTTACTAAATAATAAATTACACGCGTGGCACAGTCTATTTCTTTTTAGTTGTTGTTGTGTTCGGGGTTTATCCCCTCTAGTTTACCAACAACAAAAAATGACAACATATAATGAGTGGTTCTACCAACATCTTTTGTGATAAAATTCACACTTATTAGGCTGTGTATGTGATTAAATTGGGGACAATATCGGTATCGTTAATAGTGGGTCATTGATCTATCTTTAATAGTAGGGTTTTTTCAAACAGTCAATGTTTGGCACAGGGCCGGTCCTGAGATTTTAAGGGCCCTGTGCGAAACTTAAACCAGAGCCCTCACATAATCTAATATGAAAATACTAAAAAAAATATTTGCAATGACTTAATGTCATAAATCAATTTTTTTATAACTAAAATTCATCATCAATTAGCATGTAATAACAATCACAAATCAAATTCATAAATTTTTTAATGTTTTCATTTTATAAAGTTAAAAATTAGTATGTTCGGTAAAAAAATAAGAGTTCAAGAGAAAGAAGAAGGTATGAATTTGTTTTTGGTTTTGTTGTGAGTGGAAGAAAGTACTTTTTATTTATTTAGGAGAAAGCGTTCTTTTTTAAAACTATTTTAAATTTTGTTGTTATAATGAAAAAAGAATAAAATTATGAATAGATTGACATCATTGAGACTCCAACCTGGGCCTTATACAGGGATATATATTAGAAACCAGCTCCACCAAATACACTTATGTGTCAAGGCACTGCACATTGGAGTATATATACAGTTTTTTATAATATTAATATATATATAATATAAAATAAAAAAATTTCGGGGGCCCTCAAAAATCAGGGGCCCTGTGCGGTGGCGCCACTTGCAACATGCCAGGCCGCCCCTGGTTTGGCACACCAATATGTATGTCTCTATCTCTTCACTTGATTATTAAAAAAAAGAAATCAAAGCGAAACCCCATATTAGAAGGTTTAGTCAACATTCTCCATACGGATTGGACTCTTGAAGGAAGTTGAGGTTGAAGATTTTCAAGGTTGAGGACTAGTTCAAACAGCTCCCAAAAGTTGGGTAGTTTTATGTAATTAACTAATTTTTTTTATAAATAAAATATATTATCAATTTTTTAGCCTTTAGATATATTTTAAATAAAGTGGCATGCTTATAATAAGAAAACCAAAAAGAGAATCTGAATTCGAATGAATATGAATTTGAAGAAAAGATATGAAGTTCCTTTTGGTTTGACAATCACAAGTTAATACAAGAGAGGATTTATCGTTCATACAATTGGGTATAAACTATAAGTTAACCAAGTAATCTTTGAGCCTAAGAATGAAGCTAAAGACATATGAAAAGCTGATGTGAATTTAACAATGAATTCATTGTCCTCAAACAACTACAAGCTTTAGGTAAAAGGCATACCTTGGTTTGGCGTTTTTTGGTTGTTCGTGTGCATATATTACACGTAATCATTAATTATAAAAGTTTATGATAATTGAAGATTTGATTAGGATTTTGTAATCAATAAGATTTCATTACCCAAATTCCATTTCCAATAAATCACCGTTTTATTTAAAAACAAAACACAATTAATTATTATTAATTTTTTTTACTATAGATGGCCAAGCAATTAATAAGAACCTACCAGAAAAATATCTTAATGCAATCCCTAATTGCAAGCACACATTTCTTTTTGAGAAAGGTAAGATCATCGCATCCAAGAAAGGTTCAAAATCCCTTTGGACCGATTCATGTTCATGGTCCCCATTTTTGAAGCTTCCTTTGATTGCCCCTTAATCTCCTCAAACTCGAAACTTCAACCATTTCCCACATTTTTTTATGTTCAGAAAGTCAAGTGGCTGCATTATTCCTATTTACACCTACCTGTACTGTACCACCCCCTCTTTATATGACAACGCAGCCAATGGCCTTTTAAACGCCATTTTTGGATTTCCGGTGCTTTAATACAAACGCAACTACTTCAGTCCTCTCTAGTTCTCAACCTCCCCCCCTTCCCATATTAACTTCTCTCACTTTCTCTCCATCCAACCAAATTCGAATTCGAACTCAAAAAGGGATGAAATCCATTTCGTAACCATCCCCAAAGAACAAAACCCAGCTCTGTTTTTCACTATTGGTGTTGAAAAATGAAGCCCCCAAAGCAGCGCAACATGGTTTTCACCACTTTGTTGCTGATATATAGTCTTGGCCTTTGCCTGATTGCGAGTTCTGATCTGGCTGCAGAAGATAGAGAGGCCTTGTTGGCTCTCAGAACAGCCTTTAAAGGCCTTTCAATGGAGTGGAACGTAACGGAGACCAACCCCTGTTCATGGCGTGGCGTTAAATGCGAGTCAGACCGAGTCATTGAGTTGAGGCTTCCGGGTCGGGCACTCGTTGGGCAACTCCCTCTGGGTCTCGGCAACCTGACCCAACTCTCGATCCTCTCTCTACGCCTAAACGCGCTTTCAGGCCAAGTCCCAAATGACCTTGTCAACCTCGTCAACCTCAAAAATCTCAACTTGCAAGGTAACTCATTCTCGGGTCCAATTCCAGAATTTTTGTTCAATATGCAAAGCCTTATGAGATTGAGCCTTGCTAAAAATAAATTCTCTGGTGAAATTTCGCTGGTGTTTAATAACTTGACGAGTTTGGTAACTCTGCATTTGGAAGAGAATCAGCTTACTGGGTCAATTCCTGAACTGGGTTTGTCGGCCCTTAGAGAATTCAATGTTTCGTTTAACCAGTTAAACGGGTCGATCCCTTCAAAGCTTTCGGGTTGGCCTGAAAACGCTTTCGAGGGAAATTTGCTTTGTGGGAAGCCATTGAAGGCCTGTAATGGGACAGAGAATACTGGCAAGAAGAACAAGTTGTCTGGTGGGGCAATTGCAGGGATTGTGATTGGTTGTATTTTTGGTCTCTTCGTTATTATTGCCATTGTGATCTTTTTGTGTAAGAGAAATAAAAATGGTGAAGAGGGTACAGAGTATGTTGCTCCAGCGAAGGTTCGGGAAGTTGAAACCGCCAGTGGAAAGACAGGGGTGGATAGTGAGAGTTTGAGTACTGATTTATCGGCTGCGTCCAAAGGGAATGTGAAGAGTGGTGGTGGGAGTAAGAGTTTGGTGTTTTTCGGGGATGCAGTGAAGGTGTTTGATTTGGAGGATTTGTTGAGGGCATCGGCCGAGGTGCTTGGGAAGGGGACTTTCGGGACTACCTATAAGGCGGCTTTGGAATTGGGGGTGTCCGTGGCAGTGAAGAGGTTGAAGGAGGTGACTGTACAGGAGAAGGTATTTAGGGAAAAGATTGAAGAAATTGGGGGAATGGATCATGTGAATTTAGTCCCACTGAGGGCTTACTTTTACAGCAGGGATGAGAAGCTTCTTGTGTATGATTACATGCCTATGGGAAGCTTATCTGCTCTTTTGCATGGTGAGCATTTCTTTCTCGGGTTCCATTTGTTGCATTATGATTTATTGTTATCATCATTTTAGTGTTTCTTTTCATCCAACTTTGTTCTGATTGTATATCTCCATTGAATTGCTACTTTAGGTATTCCATAAATCAACTTTTGTATTTTTGTTGCCCAATTTTTGACGTGCATGTCTGCAATTAACCCTTTTACTAATTTAGGTTTGCCATACATTTACACCAAACAGAGAGGTGTCCTCAGAAGCCCAGTAGACTGTAAAATAATTTCTAGTTACCTGGAAACTCTGATCATGATCCCATTTGGGTGGAAACAAATCGTTCCATATAGTGAAATAACAGAATGGACTGAAAGTAATAGACAAGAATAAAATTATCATGATTCTCATCTGAGAACAACTAGGGTTTTCAACCTGTCTTAGCCATTTTATTACACCAAAGAAGCATAATATTGAGTTTCTAAGCAATTTGATAAGCTACATAGGGGTAAGAAACAATGTGTTCTGGTCCCTGGTTTCATGCCCAATATTGCCGTGGAGAGTTGCACTTTGTCCCAAATCCCAGCAGCACTTTCATAAAACAGATGTAAAGCATGCTGTTAGCTGCTGGGTTTTTGTGTAGAAGAATTTTGCATGTTTTTCTTTTAATTTAATAAGTTTTGATGAAGTGTTCTTTCTTCCTGTTGAACCACATTGAATTTATCAATGATTAGAAATATGTTTTTGTTTTGTCTTCTGTTGCCTTTTCCTGAAAGCAAGAAATATCATTTTGGTCTAGTGGTGCCCATTCTCCACTTTGTCTCATGGACAATTGTTGCTGCATGAAAAAATTGTTTGGAAAGAATTTTCTTTCTATGTGTGACTGAATGTAGCTCTTGGGCTTCTTGGATTATGTTTCTGGTAAGAAACAACTGATATACCAGTTCAGTTCTGTTTTTTGGCGCCTTTTGTTATTATCATTACTATTGCTACTACTATTGTTACTGTTGTATATTATTATTATTATTATTATTATTATTATTGTTATTCTGTTGATGACATTTTGGTTCGCTTAACTCCAATGTTTAGTATAATATTTGAATGTGTGGAAATCGTGAAGCTCCCATTCTTTGCAGAAATTTGAAGCTTTTGACTGTCAACGAAGGGTGGATTTCTACATAAATAATTGGATTTTGTTTCTCATGCAAACAATATATTCTTCTTCTTTTTCCTTTTTTATTTTATTTTTTATTTTGCATTATATCTATGCTGTTACAGAACACCAATATATCTGATCAGTAATTTACAGATTTTGATAATTAAAAAAAAAAAATAGCACTGAAAAGGCCATGAAAAGTTGCATTGTTCTTCACCAATGTAAACTCCGAGACTCATTGAAAGAGGGACAAAAGCAATGATGCTGAAAACTGTTTTCTTGTTTATCATTTCATTTCTTTACTTTTCCCCTACAGGAAACAGAGGCGCTGGAAGGACTCCATTGAATTGGGAAACAAGGTCTGGCATTGCTGTTGGAGCTGCTCGTGCAATTACATACCTACATTCTCATGGTCCTACGATCTCACATGGAAACATTAAATCTTCAAACATTCTTCTCACTAGATCCTTTGAAGCCTGTGTCTCTGATTTTTGCCTTTCTCATCTTGCAAGCCCAACCTCTACTCCCAACCGCATTTCTGGTTATCGTGCTCCAGAACTCGCAGATGCTAGCAAAGTAACCCAAAAAGCAGATGTTTACAGCTTTGGTGTATTGCTTTTGGAGCTGCTTACAGGAAAGGCTCCAACCCAAGCTATCATGAATGAGGAAGGAGTAGACCTTCCAAGATGGGTTCACTCTGTGGTCCGAGAGGAGTGGACTGTTGAGGTGTTTGACCCCGAGCTTCTCAGGTACCAGAATGTTGAGGAGGATATGGTTCAACTTTTACAGATTGCACTTGAATGTACCGTTCAGTACCCTGATAATCGCCCTTTAATGGGCGAGGTAACTAGCCAAATTGAGGAGCTTTATAGTGCCAGCTTAAAGCATGGACAAGATGCAAATCCTAATATATCTCGTGATGTGGATGATGGGCTTTCTCAGCAGTATTTCTCAGCTGACTCTCATATACGTCCATAAGGATTGAACAAAGATCAACATTCTTCCTGCATTGCCCTTCTGGTCAGGGATAATTTAGTGCTTTCATTATTTGTTTATTCTTGAGTTTCTCGTGAAAGAAAAATTACCGGCAGGATCATGTATTTTTCTCTTTTGGTTTTCACCTTCATACCTATTCTCTTAATAGCAATCTTCTTTTATTACCCCCTGTATTACTGTTTATGCTGTATGTGGAGGGGGATATCTGTATAATTATTTATAACGCGGTTGCCCGAATTGCGAATTCTGAGTTTGCCCTTGGTGAGGTGCTCACTCTCACCCTCTGTCCCTCATAGCTTTGAACTGGGTGCAACTTTTCTATATGATTTGAAATGCTTGAGTTGCTTTCTGGATTTGGAGTTGAGTATTTGCCATTTATTTGTTCTTTCGTTTCAGTCAAGTCAAGCATATCTCTCTAATTGCAGAATAATCTTATCATGCGGTTTTTGTGTGTACTTGGGTCAATTGATTCTCTGGGCTCCCATGGTTGCTTTAGCTTGGTATCATTCATTACACTTCCAATTAACGTAATAATATAGGCCATTTGAAACTTCAACATCAATGTAAAGTAAAGAGTGACCTTATTCCTACCCACCAGTCTTATTTTGTATTTTCGTAAATAAATTTTGAATTCAATTTAGCTTCTTATTTTTTTGGTATAAATTTGCTGAAAAATAAGAAACAAAAAGCCTAAGGCTCTCATGCCAGTTTTGGAACCTCTTCTTCTATAGTCACTGACCTTGGGGGGCCAGCTGTGGAACACAAAAAACTCCAAAATTATACAACATAACCACAAAGCTAACATAAAACCATCACAGAAGATTATTAAGATTATGTAGTTATTGTTTATATGGCTGTCTTGAGACAATAGTTGCCGATCGTAAAAGGCATAGAGATCTTCTTAGCCGTAGTGGCTCATAAATCCTTCTCCAAATCCAAGTGGATTTGGTCTGAAATAGGTAAGTCTTTAGAGCAGTTCCACCGACTAGCCAAGGCGAGGGCAGTCAGGGGCCCAAGCCCGTTTTCGCGATTCCAGAGGGCTAGTCTTGCCCTGGCAAGATGTGGGTCCCACGAATCCAAGCCAGCCCTCAGTCGATTTCGGTCCGCGTAACCGCCCGAAGGCTAGGTGACGTCAACTAGCGGTTTTGAATTTTTTTTTACCGTTGGCGCGTGCAATTTATGCTCCAATGGAAAAAAAAAAAAATCAAAACCGCATGCGCCGATGTCGCCCTGCCCTTTCGCCAACGGTAACACAACACGTGGCGCGCTGAGGTCACTCCGATCGGTTTCGTCATCCAATCCAACGGCTGCCCTTTTTTTTTTTGGCTAAAAAGATTCAAAAAAAATTACCAACCAATATCCTTCACTTTCAACACCAAATCCTCATACATTTTCTTCTCCTTCTAATATTATTCACTTTATACACATAAATTTCTTCACTTTCAATTTTAATTTATACTCACCATCTTATGGCATCTTCCATTGAAGCCGGAGGGATGTCGTCAAACATGGAAGATGTTCTGTTGTGTGAGTGTTGGGTCCAAGTTGGTCATTGTCTGATCACGGGCAATGAGATGAAGTTCTCTCATATGTGGAGAAAAATTCATGTCGAATTTTGTGAAAGATCGGGGTTGGCTCGTACGGAAATGGCCTTGGCTAGTAGGTGAATTTTTTTGAAAAAAGAGTTGGGGAAATGGAGAGATGTGTTGGCAAAAGCGAGGGACAACCATCGAAGCGGCGAAAATCTTAGCGATGAGGTAAATTATTTGTAATTTCCATTTTATTAAATTTAATGTCCTAATTTTTTTTTTATGTTTCTTGCATTTCCTTCCTATTTTTTTTGCTTAATGTTTCTTGCATTTCCAATATTTTTTTTAATGTTTCGTGCATTTCCTTTTTTTTTTAAAATGTTTCTTGCATTGCCTTTTAAAAAAAAAATGTTTCTTGCATTTCCAATATTTTTTTTAATAGATTATGCAAGCACAAATGTGGTTCGGTGCCATTGGGCAAGGCAAAAAATCTTTCAATCATCAACCATGTTGGGAGGTGGTGAAAAATCGTGTGAGATTCAGAATTATTTCCACCGGTCTAACTGTTGTGTTGAACGAGACGCAGCTCCATGATTCAACGGCATCAGATTCGCCTATGGAATCCCCAATGAGTGAAGACTCACCAATCCAAAAGGAGCCGAGGCCTATTGGGAGAAAGGCGGCGAAGGCCAAGAGAGGGAGTATTTTCAACAATAAAATGCAAATTTTTTGGAGCAAATTGCAAGGAACGGCACCATGAGAATTGAGTTAGACATGAAAAAAATGCGGACGAGAAGGCAATGAATGAAGAATATGCAAGAGAAAGGGAGTATATACACAAAAAAGACATTGAGAAGAAAGATCGGGAAACCATGGCCATGAATACAAGCCATATGTCCCCTGAAACAAAACAATTTTGGAAGCTAGAACGAAGGGATGTTATGAGAAGAAGGCTTTTCCCTGACGATGGACCTAGCAACACTGATTGGTTAAATGATGAAAACCATTAGGTTATTTTGGTTGCCTTTTATTTAATTGTAGTATTTTTTAATTTGTTGTATTGCTTTTCTTTTAGTGAATAAAGAAATCATTCAATAAAAAACCTTTTTATTCAACACATTGCATACATAACACAACCAAAGCATAATTAAATACATAACACAACCAAAGCATAATTAAATACATAACACAACCAAAGCATAATTAAATACATAACACAACCAAAGCATAATTAAAAACAAAACACAACCAAAGCATAATTAAAAACAAAACACAACACAAAGCATAATTAAAAACAAAGCATCTTCACCTGACTTCATTAGGTGTCATTGCCTCTCACCACCCATGGCAACTTGTTCATCATCTTCTTGTTGCACCCTTTTTTCTTCAGCTCATCTATGCCTTCGTTCTTTAATTTCTCGCTCTTGCCTCTCCAAGCATCTCCTCATGTCTAACATTGAGAGTGGAGTATGAAATCTAAAATCTGAGAAATGAAAGGATAGAGAAGATCTGGTGTGAGAGGTATGAGTTGAGCCTCTGGTTTTATAGAGAGATTTAGAAGATAGGAATGACACATGTCGTGATTTTAGAGGGCGAAAATCTTATCTGAAATTTGAGATTTGTATTTTATCATAAATATCGACACGTGGCACCTGAGAATCTTATCCTGAAATCTTATTTGAAATTTGAGATTTGTATTTTAAAATAAATGTCGACATGTGGCAATCGAGAATCTTATCTGAAAAATTAATTCGAATTATGAGATATGAATTTTATAATAAATATTGACACATGGGAATCCAAAATCTTATCTGAAAATCTTCTCCAAATTAATTGTTTAGGTAAAAAAAACAAACTAATAGTGAATAGTATTTGCCCTTTGCCATGGCAATGGGTGGAAACAAACCTTACCTTTTGCAAGGGCTGCCACTATTCAAGTGAATAGTGACAGCCCTTGCCTCCCCTAGCCCTTTGCCATGGCAAATGGGTGGAGTTGCTCTTAGGAGATCCGAACTAGGACTCTCCCATGCCTTGCCTTGGGGGCTACTTAAGCTAACTTGGCTTGGACTCAAAGGTGATTCGTATAATAAGCTTTGTCGGACAAGAAGAGATAAGTCTCATATTCCTTATCTTAAACTCATCATGTACGCCAACAAGGTCTAGCTCAGTGGAAAAGAGGTTTTGAGTTGTAGACTAGTGGTCTCATATTTGAACCCCCATGACACATTGGTAGTGTGTGTGAGAAACCTCTTCCCTTTGTAGTTTAGACTATTACTTGTATTTAAAAAAAAAAAAAAAACTGGTCACGTACATTTTGATATTTTTCATCCTTTCACTAGACACACAACAATATCCTATTTATAGTCTCATATAATTCAATGTCCCCCTAATCGAACCCTAAACCCTCATAATTTTAGCTCCATTCTTCAAATTTGATTAATGGCGTCCCCATCCAATTGCTTTGCGCTTCAATGTCATTCTCGATGACAACTGCATCCAATTTTCAGTTAAAATCATTATTATGGCATGTTTACTTATATAGAATTGGTATTGGAATTATTCTAGTTTCTGAATTTCCCTATGTTTACGAACACATGGGTGTTGAAATTATTCTAACTCTCGACTTCCCCTACACTTACTAACACATAGGGAATAAAGAATTATGTAAGTTACACATTAAAATCCGTAAGTTGATATCTAAAAAACAAGGAATTAGATTGATTAGGGGGAAATAGTTCATCACATACCCATTCGTTTTTTTTTTCTTTTCTAAATTTAAAATTCCATGATTCATGACTTCTTCAATTCCAAGTAAATAAACATGTCATTAGTTTTAACGAAAAATTGAATGGAATTGACCTCGAGGATGATATTGATGTGTAGAGCAACATAATGGGAATGATATTGATCGAATTTGAAGAATCAATTTTGAACTTACCTCTATTTTCATCAATGTTGGGTACCTAAAGCAATACCACATGTTAGAATGCTTAAAATAAGTTGGCTTATTCGTAATATTGCCAATATATTGTATACCACGACATAGAAAGCTTAGAAGAGACATTGCTAAAGTGTCTTGAGACATTTGAAGAAGAAACAACATAAATTTTGGGACAAAAAACTTGAAAACAGAAAAGAGGCTAATAACTCCTAATAAACCTTAAAAATATTTTTGTAAGTACAAAAAAAACTTACTGTTTGAATAGAGGTGAGTGAATTGTTCAACCTGATCATAGTGGGTTGAATGGGTTGAGTAATGGATTGAGTAACGGGTTTGAACTAAAACTTCAAAGTAGACTTAATTTTGAGTTAATCCGACCAAATCGCCCCAACTCGATCACAAAATGTTTGGGTTGAGTTGGATTGGTCTAATAATGAGCAGGTCTTAAGTTGAAGAAATCATAAACAGCTATATATCAGGTTGGGTTATAGATTAGGACAAAAAGTACTGACCCAACTCAACAGGCCCACCCTTACTTGAAAAAAAAGGAAAATATATATTTTTTTAAAAAAGTGGGTTCTGTGATGGAATTGTGCTCTCGCTAAGAGCACTTCCACCCCAAAGGGCAATGGCAAGGGCTACGGGGGGCAAGGGCGGGCACTATTCAAGTGAATAGTGGCAGCCCTTGCATTTGTTGCTCCACCCATGGAAGGGCAAGGTAGGGCAATTACTATTCACAAAAAAATATTTTTTTATTTTTTTTTACTTAAACAATCAAGTTGAATACGATTTTCGGATAAGCTTTTGGGTTGCCACATGTCACTATTCATTATAAAATTCTCATATAAAATTCCATATAACATTTTCGGATAAAATATAAAAATTTCGGATAAGATTTTCGGTTGCCACGTGTCCATATTTATTAAAAAATCCACATCTCACTCATCCATACAATTGAAATACCTACTCACTCATCATAAAATTTAAATACTCTAGGTCCTCATAGTCCGACACAATTGAGTACGAAGACGGCTCAATTATTGGCGGAGACGGTTCCACCGGATCACCACGTGGCGGAGGATGTAATCGTGCCATTATTTCCTCCACGGAACGCACCACGAGAACCGATTGCGGGCATTGTTCGCTTGAGGAGCCTTGTGTAATGGTTTTCTTCACAGAACTGAACGAACCACTTGTATTGAATTTTGAACAATTCTTCACAACGTCCCAACATTGGTGCTTTTTGAATTTTTTTATTACCAAATGCACAAAACCACATTTGTGCTTGAAGAATCTATTAAAGAAATAAAATTGTAAATCCAAGGAAAAAAAAAGACATTAAATTGAATAAAACGGAAATTAGAAATTTGTTACCTCGTCGCTAAGATTTTCACCGCTTCGAATCATTTCCCTTGCTTTTGCCAACGCATCTCTCCATTTCTCTAACTCTGTATTCAAAATTTTCCACCTACTAGCCAAAGCCATTTCCGTCCGAGTCGAACTTGATCTTTCACAAAATTCTCCATGAATTTTTCTCCACATATGAGAGAATTTCATCTCATTGCCTGTGACCGGGCAATGAACAACTTTGACCCAACACTCACACAACAAAATATCTTCAACAGTTGTCCACGTGCCTCCGGCTTCACTGGAAGAGGCCATGTATTTTTTTGACACAAATGGAATTTTGTGAAGGAGAAAAATATTTTGTGTGGAAAGTGAAAAATATTTGAAGGTGAAGAATTTGTATGGAGATTTGTGGTGGAAAGTGAATAATATTGGTAGGTATTTATAGAAAAAAAATTTAGAATATTTTGGAATTTTTAAAAAATTACTAAGGAGAAAAATATTTGGTGTGGAAAGTTAAAAATATTGAAAGGAGATGAATTTGTATGCAAATTTGGTGTGGAAAGTGAATGGGTATTGTAGGTATT
This sequence comes from Prunus padus, assembly GCA_024362665.1. Classification (NCBI taxonomy): domain Eukaryota; kingdom Viridiplantae; phylum Streptophyta; class Magnoliopsida; order Rosales; family Rosaceae; genus Prunus; species Prunus padus. Next base: position 25,605,647 of record JANFAM010000010.1, read on the forward strand.
TATAGAAATAATTTCCAGAATTTTATTATATTTTTTAAACCCAAAAATAAGCTCAGCCGTTGGATTGTGCAAAAAAATCCATCGGAGGCTCCAGCGCGCGACACGTGTCAAGTAGCCGTTGGGCTATGACGCAACGTGCTCCGTTCGAAATTTTTTTTAATGTTGGCGCGTGCATTGCACGCGCCAACAGTAAAAAAATTTCAAAAAGGTTCGCTGACATCAGCTTGCCTTCGGGCTTTGGCTCAGGCAAGACTTGCCCTTGGGCTCTCCCGGACTGGTAGGACCCACACCCAGCCTGAGCTCGGGCTTGCGGGCTGGAGCCTCCTCCCCTCTTTCGGGCTGCCTCCTGCCCTGCCTTGCCCCAAGCGCTGGGCTTGCTCTAAAGAGAAAAACAAAAGGAGTTAAAAAGGCCAACAAAAAATAAAGAAAAAAAGACAGCGGTCATCACAAGAGGAAGCCAAGAAAACAGACACACGTTGATAAAATAAAAGCATCACCAGTCCGTGAAGTTTCGTTATTTTGTTTTTGCTTCTTTTCCTCAGTTTTCCGTTTGTTTCTTTGAAGAAATTCTCGGGCTTTCGATTCATTATCATCTCAGAACCACTCACACTGAGACCCAAACTCATTTGACAATGGGTTTGTTGGATTCCTTCCTCACTTGGCTCCGGAGGTAACCCATCTTGCTCTTTTTCATTTTTCTTTCTTTGAATTTGAGTTTCTGTGGAAGGGTTTTTTTTTCTATAAAGATTTGAGGTGTGAAAGTTGATTAATTTAATTACTTCCTCCTATGTAGCTAATAATCAATTATGAAAATCAAAACGAAAAGTTGCATTATTTGATGGGATTTGTGGAATCTGTAATCACACTGAGCTTTGTTCAATTGAGAACTCTATGGTTTTATATCATTCTCAAATGAAGTTTCTTTGGGCTTTATGATTCAAATGGTTTCCAGCGTTATCCTGTTGCTTTTAGATAACTTAAAAAGGATCGGTGATTTCATTTGTTTATACAAGTAGATTAGTTGCATAACATGATTTTCTGACTTCCTAATTAGCGGCTTAAAAAATATGTGGACCGACAAAATTTTATGAATTTGAATTTATCGGTCCTATCAAAATTGTAACTATGTGGCTATTCTGCTTGAGGTTGTCTTCATTGTTATGACCATGATGATGACAATCATGAAAGTGAGTTTCAATCTTCTGAGACTAGAACCCATACAATTGTTAGACAGCCCTTATTAGAGGCAAAGCTACCATGTTCATACTATTAAGATTTTCATTTTACTATTCCCTCCATATGAGAAAACAACAAGAAGAAGGTTGAAATTCTTTATATTTTCTGTTGTCTCTTTAACTGGAAGGGGTTATGGGAAATTGGCCTTTGAGTAAATATTCGGTGTAGGCAACTCTTACCATGAGTGAAGTACTAGAAACCATCTTTGTACATTTCCTCTTCGTATTTTTAAATAATTTTTCTCCTTTCTAGTCTATTATAATCTATGAAATTAAAAGGGTAAGTACATTGTTTTTTTTTTGGTTGAATACATTGTTCGTTGGAATAGCCAACTATAGTTTATGTTAGTATGATTTGGAAGTTCTGCGCTAGTTTTTTCCTGCATTATGCAGGGATATTGGAATTTGGAAACGTTCGATTTCTCTGTTTTAGGGGGTTAAGTTGAGAGAAATGACTACAATCCCGTTGTTGTACGGCAGATCTAATGTTGACAGTGGATGTGAACCCCTTGTTAATTCACATTACTCATTCCACTCCTTGTATTCTGTCAATGATTTTTCTTCCTTTGAGTTTATAGTTAGATACTTCATCACATGGCATTAAGCTTCATGGTCATGAATGGCTTTTTGAGCTTCCTGTGAGTTTGATCTAATTAGGTTCGAGAAACACTATTGTAATCTGTTTGTCAGTTCTTTTCATATCCTTAAAGGGATGTGAACCATGCATCTCTTTGTCTTGTGTGTTTGGTTATATTTGCTCCACATATCATCATGGATAGGCACTTTCATTTCTTGATAATAAACACAAACTTTATAAAAATGCAAAAATTGAAAGTCCAAGTGTAGTCGATAAGTGTTACAACCCTGGAGTTGGGGTCAAGGCCAAGGCATGATGGCTGCAGAGCCCATGCCAAGGCATGATGGCTGCCGTGCCCTTGCCAAGGCAAGGGTTCATATGGCAGGTGCACACAACCAAGTGAAGAAAGGTATAAGTGTGGGAAGTCTTGTACAAACGTGCCAAGATCTTGTTATCAATGAACTATGATGAGCACACACACAACCAGTAAAAAAAAGGATTAAAAAATCCACTAGAAATTGTACCCTGAGAAACGAGGTTTGGTGATTTCTGCCAATGTCCTCGGTAATCACCTTGAGAAATTTCACTAGTCAAGAAAGGAACAACTTTGCTTACAAGAAGAACCCCCTTGCCCTTCGTTAACCCTAGGTCTTAATTTCTCTCTCACCCTTGCTCAAATCCTTTGGTGCCTCTCTTGTATCTCTCATTATGTTTCCCAACCTCCTAAAGTTTTATTTGTATCACATAGGGCTCAGCTTACAATTAGACCCGAAGTAGGAAACTAAAACCCTAAAAAAATATGTAAAAGACAACCCGAGTTAAAATAGGAAACCTGAGAGCCAACTGGCCGGCTAGCTAGACTGACTGGTCACTTGCTGTGCGACACATTCCGACCGGTCGCTCTGCTTCGACTCCGAATCCTGCAGTCTCAGTAAGTCCTTAGGTCCTAGAAACATGAGCAAAGTATGAATAGCAAACAGATGGGAAGTCCCTACAAGCCCCAGATGGGTCCCAGCCTAGATCACAACTTTGATGCAGAATGGAGTGACAATTCAATTCCATCTTGCCAGCCCTTTGTACACCAACCTCTTAACCCATATCAGTTCTATGATATGTCTAAATTATCGTGGTCTCTGAAGTCTTTAGTTCCTACTAAACCGTCCTGACTACTCTGTCTGCAAATCCCCTATTATTTCAGTTCGAACAGTCTCAGCTCCAGTACAGAGGCATATCTTCCTATCTTAGCTGTACCCGATCTTAAACCATACAGAGTACAAGGATAGTACGGTCTCCACCTTTGAGACATTAGAATCTGTTTACACCTGGAAAAACTGTTACATGTCTGGTAATACTATTTGATACAAGATGGGTCAAGTTTACTGATGCATTGTTTACACTTGTAAAAGCTGGACTTCACAGCAGTCATGTTCATATACAAGTGGATCCAAACTTTACGCTAGATTGAGTGCAGTTCTCTTATTTCCATTATTAGCTATTCCTTGCATCTTTGATTCATATTAACACGGATAGGATGACTGACCAAAAGTCTGAAAATACTGGTTCTCGGGTTGTCTGTCAGTATATCTGAAAATGATGCCATCCATGCACACACACTTTTAATTTTTTTATTTGCTTCCCAACTGGTTTGTTCAGGAATTGTTATACTAAATTCATGGCAGATGGGTGAAATTTCGTCTGATACATATATTTGTTAGATACTTCAACATAAAGTTTCAGGAACACTATCAGTGTGAAGCTTTGAAAAGGAAAAGAAAAAAGGATTTGTAGTGCTAAAATTTGTACTCTTTACAGAACATTTTTGCCTAAAAGATATTCCTCTTCGATACTGCATATGATGACTTCTGTTAATCCCTGTCCAAATTGCACATTCTTTGGTTGAAGCATAATTTGCAGTAATTTTGTACGATACTTGCACGTTTGAACCATAATAGCTGTAAGGTGTTATAACTTTTGGCTTCCACATCTTCACATTTTCTTAATTCTTGAGCACACAATGAAATAGGTGGAGAGTCCATTTTCTTGGGCAGTGAGTCCATTATCCTTTCTTTTATTATGAAACTGTTGCAAAATGGAAGGTCTCTAGATTTCTCTATGATCGGTCTGCTAACTTTGTGTCATCCTACTCTGTACCTACATTTCAGCTTATTCTTTAAACAGGAAATGGAACTTTCACTAGTAGGGCTTCAGAATGCAGGAAAGACATCGCTTTTAAATGCCATTGCTGTGAGTGAACACAAACTTTGCACATCCGTTCTAGTATGTATAGTTGCTACCCCTTCTCATTAATCATTCTATGTGTTTTCATTACCAGACAGGTGGCTACAGTGAGGACATGATTCCAACTGTAAGCATCTTTTCTTGAACAAATTGTGGAATTAGGTTTATTAACATTTTTTTGGGTGGTGTGAAAATATACGTGTCTAGTATTTTAAGAGGAATTGTTTCCCAATATGAAAACCAGGTTGGATTCAACATGCGAAAAGTAACCAAGGGAAACGTGACAATTAAGGTCTGGGACCTTGGAGGGCAACGGAGGTTCCGTACAATGTGGGAGCGTTACTGTCGTGGTGTATCTGTAATTGTGTAATTCCTTCAGTCACTTTGTATTCTATTAAGTTTTCTCCTTTTAAAATTTCATCTCTATCTTTTGCCGTCAATTCCTTTTCAGATGCTTCTGGCTTTCGAGGAAACCAGCAAATGCCTGCCTGTGTGCAGGAACAGTATATTTTGATCCTGAAAATTAATCCTCACTTTTGGACTCTTTTTATATTTTTGACATTTTTGTTCTCCTAAGAAACGTTGAAAAATTTAACTGTCAATCATGCTTATGAAAAAAATACTTGCTTTGATATTTAAATCCATTATTATATAAAGTCGGCTGTCTATCCTCCCTAGTGTTCTCTTAGCCGGCATTAATCAATTCTCTTATCCTTCATCAGACAGCTATTTCAAGACTTTCCACATTTGTTTATCAATATACATACATTTTATATTTATTTAATTTAGAGGTCTTGGCATTCATTCCCAGCCTGTTAGCTGAGCTGTCTATCAATCTGGTTGCTTTCTAATTCTTCCTTCGTACTGGATGTTGTCACAGGTATGTAGTTGATGCTGCTGACAGAGACAGTGTTCCAATATCTCGAAGTGAGCTACATGACCTCTTGATGAAACCTTCCTTAAGTGGGATTCCTTTACTTGTTCTTGGCAACAAAATCGACAAGTCTGAGGCTCTTTCCAAGCAAGCATTGGTTGATCAACTGTGAGTACAGAATGTAATATAAGTTGTTACTTCAATCATCATTCTCTGTTGATTATTTCTACTCCTTGAAATCTTGATGTGTTCCATTTGTTGTTTTCAGAGGCCTTGATTCAATTACGGACAAGGAGGTCTGCTGCTATATGATCTCATGCAAGGATTCCATAAATATAGATGTTGTCATTGATTGGCTTATCAAACACTCCAAAACAGCAACCTGATCCATGAATCGATCAATTACAGTGTTTGATCAAACAAAGTTCGACACGAGCTGAAAAGGCGAATTGATGAAAACAACCACTGTTGAGACTCTGTAACTATAATAGGATTTCGCTATTCGCCAAATAGAATGATCTGTACAGTACTTATATAGCCGGCAAGTCTGTCATGCTTTGGTTGTTATAAATTGCCTTGTTCGTTTGAAATGATTTCGATTTTCAAATGGAGGATCCTAAATTAGAAGCACCATTTTTGTGAGATAAATATATTGTGACTTATAATTGTTTATTGTGCTGAAGTTTTGTGGTGTCCCCGGACTCCCCGTGAAAGCTTTTTCGTAGGAGACTTTGGGAGCTAATCCAATTCCCAAACCCTAGAAGGGCCATTTTCTTCTCGTTGTGTTTAGAGGATGCGAAATGGAGACAAAAATAACCAACCAGATTGAGACGCATGTTTGATCGTATTGGAATGAACCTAGTTGAAATCTGAATATCTCCATTTGTAAAAGAAAATGGACACTAAAATAGCACCTGCTTGTGCTGTTTATGATTAATTACATAAGTTGAAAATGAGTAGTCAAGCTAAAGAATATTAAAGGTGACGATCCTGTTATGTAGTGTCGTGTTTCGACCGTGACTAGGTTTATTAAAATCCGTCATCTTTGCATTAAAAAAAAGCTTTGCACACCACAAAGACATCATCGAACATCTTTTAACTTGTATGTGTATATGTGATTAGGTATCAAATCAATTTTTTGTTTCCTAATTCTGGTCTCTATCATAATGAATAGGAAATTCAAATCATTGTCCGCCCATTGTAACATCCACACGTTTGGATGACCTCAAACAATTCGTTTCAATGGAATTCTCATAGGGGAAAAATAAAAAACACTTAAAGAGAGAAGAGAAGTGTTATTAAGTAAACAAACATCCCCTTGTCTTTGCCAATGTGAAGCATCTAGCCAGTGTATGATTCCTCATCTAGAAGTGAAAACGCAAAGACTTCTGTGTAAAGACTTGGACTGGCTTTTCAGGGGTTGCTGGTTTTGTAGATAAATTATTAAAGCAAGTGGCAAGTGGAAAGTCCAAGTGAAATTGAAATTCCAAGAAAATAAAGTAAACGTGAAAAATTTGTGGGTAATAGTAGAAGGTAATTGCGACGCAGATAAGACCATCCACCGTCAAGTAAGAAATTAAAGTTACTTTGGAATACATGCAAGTTGAACGGATAAAGGACTTGACTTGCATTGAGAAGGTTCGGATGGAAGACAAAATGAAGGATGTGCATTGAGAAGGTTCCTGCACGAAATTTTCATTTTTCCGCACTTACTTTGACCAAAACCAGACATTCACATACATTTTTTTGGAAAATTATTGGGTTTCAACTTCTAGCATTTAGCATATATTGTCCGATTTCTTCGAAAAACGGAGTTACATATTGCTCAGGTCTATATGACATACAATTTATCTCGCATCTAGATGTTAATGTTCGACTTTTCATTCTAGTTGCCTTGTCTATCGATCGACAGTGTAACTTTTGTCACTCTCTTTGACCGGCACATATTTCTTGCTTAGATTTCAATCAAACAAGTGATTTATAAATCAACAATTACACATATTATAAGTAAATAAATGTATACATATTATATATAGTATGAGTGGGGAAAAAATCGTTAGAACGATTCAAACCAGCTAAACCAAACCAATTCAAACGGCTTTGATTATGTTTTTGCACCCAAAAAATATAGAACTGAACATAACCAAACCAAACCAAATCACAATTAATTTGGCTTATGCGAAATGCCTAAATTCAACCAAACTGCGTACATCAATGCATTATCTTTTTGACATTTGGAATTTCTTATTAATTCTAACTGTTTAACAGTGTTATTACCTTTGTGGAGGGGTGCTTCCAACCTAGACAAGACCCAACATGGGATAATCATGCTCCGAACTGGCGATTGACTTTACTGGATAAAGATAAGGAATATGAGTATGTTTTGTAATTTGTTTCCTTCTGTTGTTCTTTAAAACAGCTGCAGTAAAAGCCATATACAATGCTAAATTCTGTGGGTATTGGTTGGCCTTCTTTTGCAAAGTGTGGCTACGATTGAGTTTTTCCAAAACAAAATTTAAAACACCTTCACCAAATTCAAAAGCAAAATTAGTCTTTTAGGATATACTTATTACTAAACTATTATATGACTAATACCTAATTTTCCTTAAAAACAAATAGTTATAACTCATTTAGAATTCTAAGTCATAAATTCTTTGTGGTTTAAATTCATTTGCTATTTTTGTTTAGCTATTTTAGGAAGATGGACTTGTAAGTTGTATATAGACCGAAGTTATTCAATGAAATAGAACCATGAGAACTCAAAGCAGTTTCTTAGTTTCTTTCTTTTGTTTCTCCAATTGTCTTAAATTTCCTCTCTTTCGTTATTCCTAAATATATAGAAATTCATAATTCTATCGCTTAAAAGTTTTGGATCACCATGTCGGCTGGTTAGTGACTCTACTATATAAAGATAGGGAAGACTGGTAGGTTTTGTAATTTGTTTGCGCGTTGTGCTACTCTTTTTAATGCAATGATTTAACGAGGCCATACTTTAGCAATGCAAGTTCATTATGTTTCTGATACAACATGTAATTATAAAAAAAAACTCTTGCCACATGTTTGGCATTAGTACTCTTCAAAACAACTGCAGTAAAAGCCATATACAATGCTAAATTCAGGAGTAATTTTTGGGATTCAGTGGGTATTGGCTGGCTTTCTTTTGCAAAGTCTGGTGCAACATTATTTTCAGCAGTGGATCAAAATACCAACAATGGGAAGAGGCAAACACTAACCCTTTCCTTCCCTTACTAACTCTTTCCTTTTATGGGATGAGGTTTTATGAGTAAGAGATGGAACATTTTGCTTAAAACTAAAGTGTGTAGGACCATACATGGCGTATAAAAAAATGTATAGTGCTTTTGAAAAGCACAAATATACGAAAAAGTATATACGGGAGGGGCTCTATATTAATGGATAATCATATTACTTGATATATAATTAATTAACTAAACTATATATTAATACGAAAATTAATCATTACTTCAGTTAAATTCATTTCTCATTTCTCTTTGTTTTTTTTTATACATTAATTTCTATATTTAATTTAATTATGACATAATTAAGAGAAACTTTTTATTTATTTATGAAACATAATTACGAGAAATTGGATGGGACCTTTTTGCTTTGTACATACGACTAGTTAACGAAGCAGTAGTGTATAATGTAAAATTGGGGATGACAGACAAGTACAAAAAGCATTTATTTATAATTAGGGTTCCAAAATCTCCTCATGAAGATTTGGGGCGGTGTCGTTTTATCTCCAATGGAGTGTCTCACGCTTCAAACGCAAGCAAAGAAGGTTGATGAGGTGGAGCTATCTGATCAAGACGCCCCGCATGTGTGTTACGCGTTACCCTCAGCAGGTCAACACGTGTATACCCAAAAGTCGGAGAAAAAACTGACTAGCACCACCAAAAATAGAAATTAAATTAAATTCTGAAAGATTAAAAAATAATAATGGAAGTAAACGAAACAATTAAAATGTAGCATAGTGACATCCAATGTTTGTTTAATAAAGTTTTTAAATGGACTAATAGCGGATTCAAATAATGAATTACGCTTCTAACAATTTTTGACAGAATATTTTAAAATACTTATCTGTTGCGATAACATTTTTCAATACTTTTTCAAAAGATGTAGGTGTTTTTTTAAACAAGCGCTTAAAAATACGTGGATTTTCAATGAAAATTTTATTGTACTTGTAACAAAACTGCTTCCAACAAAAATGCTTATGAATATAAGTGCTTCTTACATAAACACTCACAAACAGACTCTTAGACAAATATCTGTTAAAGGAGGTCATGAATTTAAATTTCATTAACACCAATTGTTAAATGAGAGACAGGAAAAAAAAAGAAAGAAATATATCAAATACTTCAACCAGCTAAGCCAAGCCAAAGTCCATAGTAGGAAAGTCTTCTTGGCCTTGGGTGTTGCTTGGCTTATTATATTATTATATATTTACGAGTTATGTGGGTGAATGCACACTATATATAGGTGGGTGGGTTGTGGTATGAGTCTAAGCTTGTTATCTGCACATCTCCGAATCGGTCTGTGCCTTATTTTACATATCTGCCTGCCTTGGCCTAGGCCTAGTTAAGCTAAGACTGCTAAGCTGAAGACTTGAATATAGTTTATTGAGCAGCTATATACAAATTATAGCTAATTAGTCTTATAGCTTTTGTGGGTTGTGTTTGGTTTTGGGGAGAACTAATCAAAATGGGAAGGCAACCATGCTGTGACAAAGTTGGGTTGAAGAAGGGGCCATGGACAGCTGAAGAGGACAAGAAGCTCACCAACTTCATCCTCACCAATGGCCAATGCTGCTGGAGAGCTGTTCCTAAGCTTGCAGGTCTCATATCCATTATCATGTTTATACTTCTTTTTTGTCACTGCATTCTAGAGAGAGACAGAGAGAGATTCAGAGAGAGAGAGAGAGAGATTTTGTGCAAATTTGAATGCTCTGTTATTCATTCTGTTTCTTTCCTTCAGGGGAGAGTGTTTTCTGTTAATGTTTTTGAATTCCAAAACTTTTACAAGTTTCTCTTTTGTTTTCAGAAATTGGGTTTATTCTAATTCATCATTTCATCTCTTCATCTTCGTTTTTAATTTTCTTTTCTCTTCTCCCACAGAAAAACCAAATAAGGTGGCTCTGAAGTTTTCTATTTGTTTTTTGTTTTCTGTTTCATCCTTTGTTTTTGCTCTGGGAAATTAAGGGAAATGAGCTAACAGTTTAAGAGGCCTGATTCTCATGATTATCAATATTAAAGTGGAAACTTATTGGAATTTGAATGCCCCAATATTTTCAATGAATTATCAGCTCACTGATTATAGCTATGGTGGGTTGGTCTCAATTGCAGGATTGTTAAGGTGTGGAAAAAGCTGCAGGCTGAGATGGACCAACTATCTTAGGCCAGACTTGAAGAGAGGTCTTTTATCAGAATTTGAAGAGAAAATGGTCATTGATCTTCATGCTCAACTTGGCAACAGGTTTATTTTGTTTATAGCAAGTTCAAATATTTCTGCCATTTCTGAAATTACAGATTAATTATAATTAAGGAACTCTTTGTCATTTTAGTAATTAACAATAGAAGACCATGCAAGTAGAAGACCAGATTATACAATTTCTGGGAAATGGGATGTCTGAGGATTTTACACCCAGTCCAACTTGAATTTTATTTTTTTGTTCTTTTGACTAGAGATAAAAAAAAAAAGACAGCGTGTTAATTATTATGAAACCTTGAATTCAACAGTGCAGAAATATGCAGTCTTGTCCTTCTGTATATTTTGTATTATTGGACCTTTCTTATGGCCATAAAGTCAAATAATCTTTTGATGATGCTAAAAAGACTTAAAGCAAATTATTTAATTTGTTTTCTTCTGCATTTTCTTTCTTGTGTGCTCAAGTCAAATATTGTGTGTTTTCTCAGATGGTCTAAGATTGCCTCTCATCTCCCTGGAAGAACAGACAATGAGATCAAAAATCATTGGAACACCCACATCAAGAAGAAGTTGAAGAAAATGGGGATTGATCCTCTCACCCACAAGCCAATTGCTAATGATGTCAATGATCAAAGCCAACAAGAACAAAGTCAAACCCAACAACAAGAAGCACAAAAATCTTGTCCAGCTAATGACACATTTGAAGTTGAGCAAAACACCCCTGCTGCTCAAGCCATAGAGGAGGAAGGAGGAGGAGATGAGTTGGATAAAATGGAGCTCTTGATTGATGGGTTCTGCACAGATGAAGTTCCATTGATTGAGCCACATGAGATTCTGGTCCCTTGTGCTCCTTCCTCTTCTTCATCAACCTCTTCATCTTCATCTTCTTCAAATTCAGCATCCAACTTTCTTGAAGACCTGCATCTCCCAGATTTTGAGTGGCTTTGTGATTACAGCAGCAACAATGACAGCATTGGCTTGTGGGATGATGACTTCAGCAGTTGGGGTCAAGAATCTTGGGCATATGGGATTTTGTGAAAAGGGGAATTAACAAATTTTCCACTTGGATGATTTGTAATTTGCTTGTTGCTGTTGTTTTTTAAAGAGTAGAAAATAAATTATAAGAGAATAGAGAAAACCACATCTTTGAAAAAAATCACAATTTTTTTTTTAGATGTGACATTGGAGTGGAGTGAGCAAAAGGCAAACCCTAGATTCTAATGTTCTTGTAAGAAAACAAAAAAAGTATGTAAATCATTTTTTACTCTTTAGAAAGTGAAATAAAATAAAATAAAATAAGGTTTTTGTGCGTTCATGGAAGCATTTGGTTGGATTGGATTGATTGTTATTTCAATGTATTATTATAGGCTCCAGAGTTTTCTCTTTCTAATCATGTTTTCTTATCCTTTGTCTTTAAGGATTAAATCAGTAAACCTTTTCAAGAATCCGATTGGTTACATTTCATTATCATGTTATTTAAGTTGCGTCTCCTTTTTCTTGCCTTCTTATTTATTGTTCAATGTAATACCGTAATATTGTATTGATCACAGTGATGATGACATTGGCTGCCAAATTTTACTAAAATTAAAGAGGGGCGTTTTCTCACACACTGTTAAAGTTTCATAAAACCATTAATCATTAAGTCAATATTATTTCTCACTAAGCTAAATCTCGGTGCGCTATCAATTTCCATTTGATCCATACAAATTATGCACTCAACAGGCTGCTCACAGTTGTCGAGGCACTAAACACGTGTAGTCGGCCACAGAGTTAACCCCTATATGTTGCCTCAAGGCTGGTCCACGAAATCGCACCAAACTTCCTTCAAGTTTCCAAATTCCTAGGTTGAAGAGAGAAACAACATAAAAAATTAAAAAAAAGCCAAACTGATTGTCCCTCTCTATCAATGCTTCTTTTCATTGCTATTCAAACCCGCGGGTAATATTAGCATTTCATATGATATATGATATATAATTCCTAAATAAATTATTGTCGAATAAAATCATTTATGTTAAATTATCACATGAGGATCAACATCATATGACAATAGTAACTTGATTGCTTAATACACTTAAAGCTAGTTTTTGTATCATTCTCGCCACAAATTTGCTTAATGGATGAGGTATCGAACTCAGTACAAATTGATATTATATATATGTGAGTCGAATATGAGATCTAAATTACCACTTAAAGGATAGTTGATACTTAACTAATTAATATAGTTAAAAAAAATTATTTGTTTAGTATATTCATTAACTTATATTATCATGGGAAGAAGAAAAAAGAAAGTTCGTTTCTTTATTATAGACTATAGTTCAAGAAATTTATATACTAGTATCTAGTCAAACATTAGGTTATACGTGCTGGTATTTTTCTTTTTATATTCTTTTAAACCCTTTCTGTTTGAAGGAGATTAATTTATTTGAAAATTAAATTCCACGAACCAGGAGCAAGTGGGGGAGCAAAAATGTACCTTTAAGTTATAAAGTAATTGAGCTGATTTTGTTTGTTCTTCTTTGTCAATTCTTTCAACTGTAGGCGACTCTTTCGATTAGCTTATCTTATACATGAGAGTAAGAGCTTAAATTAAGTATTTTTTTCTCATTTGGAGAAAGTGTATGTGTATGCTAAACTACAGGAGGAAGTTTTTCGCATGCACAATGAAGATGTTATGGAGTTCAAACTTGAGACCTTTGGTCTGCAAGTCAAGACTAATTTCTACTAGGCTAGACCTCGTTGGCAGCCATATATTAATCTAAACTATCTTTGGGGTTTAGGATTTAATAGTAAAATAAAATAAAATATATAGCGCTTGGAATTTTTTGTTTTAAAACTCGATAATGCTTGGATTTGTGATTAAAAAAAAAGTTGAGATTAAACGTTGAGAAAGAGTTAAACAAGCAGTCCAAATCCCAAATCAAAGAAGGTAAACCCTTTTTTAATTCTGTTTTGCAACATGACGAAAAATTAATGAGAAAATTGCTTCTAGAACGCTTAATAGCGTGTTCGAGGATTTAAAAGCCAACCAGGCAGTGGCATGCATGCAATTAAAGATTCCTTTTAATTTAATGTATATGTAAAAGTGTCCTCACCCAATGTCAACTCCTTTGAGATGGGTTGCTTGTCAACCTATTATTAATTTTTAAACCTATGATTAATTAAAACCAAGTAAATTCAAGTACTTAATCATTATTGGAAATTCAGATAGAAACTCTAAGCAACAGTTGTTTTCCAAACCAAAAGAGAGCTACGTTGGACCATCATCTTTCTTCTATTTTGATTTCAATTTTTTTTAGTACAAACGATAATCTAAATTACAAGGGAGTTCGATTTTACAAAAAAAACCTACAAGGGGAGTGGGATTTCTCACACATGCACACACACTACTAAAGTGCTATGAAAGTTCGAACTTAAGATCATTGGTATGTAAGTCAAGGTCCTTTTTTCACTGGACTAGACCCCGTTGGCTAATTTCATTTCAAATTTACGTTAAAAAAGTGAATCATACACTACCTTGAATTATTATTATCATATTTTTGTTTATTATATTATTATCATACGTACGTTAGCTCAATATATGAAAATTGTTAATTCCGCCACATGCTTTAAAGAATGTTAAGAGGGTGTTAACTACATGATTAGGAAACTTGTTAATAAATGCGAACTAGAGATGGGGATGCCTTGGTCAATCAAGGCAGTTGAGTTTGTTATGTGTCAACTTCTATTAAATATTCGTACTCAATCTTAAACTACAGCTCAACCCTAAAGAAAAACCTACGTTTCCTTCTATATGCAAGGTGATGTTTGATGTTTGAATATGCAGTATCAACCAAATAAAATTTGTATTTCTTGTGTGTGGTTTATTCATGCAACAACCTTGTATTCAGTGTCTTTGGTTGGCAATCAGTACAAATCATTGTTTTTGTCTCGTGAAAGTTAGAACCGTAGGCTATGAAGTAACTTTCATGAAACAATAGTCCAACCGTATACCGTGTGAATCACTATAGCGATGTGTGTCGAAGATAAAGATGATAATCTTTAAACTGTAATTTAGAAAATAAATATAGTTTTTGATCATGACATGTGTATTGGAAAGATTCATTAATCACCACGAAGAAGATAAGACAGTTCTCTCACAAAGATAAACATCCGTACACCTAGTCAAAATTAACCCAACAAGTAATGTGAATAGGTCTTTGTCATTGTACGGCAGCTTCTTCTTCAAAGAAGATTTCCTGTTCCATGTCATTGACTTTATTAAAACCAATTTCATTTTATTTGACCATGAAAAATTCAGCCTGAGAAAAATAATTATAAACACTAAGAGATAAAGACATAAAATAAAATTGCCATACCATCTGGATTGCAACCTAAGTCCTTGTTTTATCTTTTGATGCGAAGTTGTCTAACTTGACAAAAGCTAATAACTAGCTGTCTATCCGCGTGAATGACAAGAGATATTTGTAAACATTCAGAAATGTTAGGCTGGTTTTCATTTTTATAAATAAAAAACAATAATATTTTTAGAGAGGTATATATTTATTCCTTTCAATATTTATAAATGGGGACACTGACAAAAGGTACGAAGATGAAGTAAGAGAGATGAAAATGGAAAACTTATTTCAAAATTACGTATTTTGAATTAGGGCAATTTTATCCAATAGGGATTTGAATACCTTCTCACTTTTATACAATTACATATACATATGTACACGAACACTATGCGTCATGGAAGAACACGATGCCCGTCGATTGGTAGAAGTTATTTTGCAGAAACTTTGCAAGTGAAGTTTTATATGTGTAAAAAAACAGATAATTATAATATGATATGTATGATGTGAATCTTAAGTATACAAGTGGATTGTAGGAAGAAAAATTGCATGTAGTGCGTAAATGTAGAGCATGACATCTATCATGAGTTGGGAATGCTTATTCTGTCAATGTTGAGGCCTAGCACTCTTGAATGAGTGCCCAAACTTACGCCACCATTGCTTTCTGAAAAATAGAGCTGATTATGCTAGCTAGTAGAAAATTGGGATATCCATTCAAAGACGATGAGTTCTGGAAGTAGAAATAAACTCAAAATTTATCACCCTCTTTCCTACGTAGTGTGGAAATCCCAAAGTCTTTTGGCGACTCTTACGCACTACAGCCAGAATTTGTTGTGAATCTTTCAACACCTTGAAGCCCTAGTGCATTCACACTCTTTATGTTTCTTCATGTCTATGCTTCATAATTGCTAGCAGAAAAATGCTCATGGCTCCAATATCTATTTTTATAAATTTAGTTTAGATGCACATGTGGGGTAGATCAATTGGATAGGCAGTAAGTTCGTTCCAAATAAGCATGCAAACTTTTTCTAAAGCTTGTTATTGACATTTAAAAAAATCATCGTGCACTCATTTAACTTAGTTTCTCCCTTATATTTTTATATATGAGGAGTGCACACTGACCTTTTAAAATACCAATAACAAATACCCAAAAAAAAAGTATGCAATTATATATGAAATTACTTTTAGGATTGTAATTAACTGAAGTATACGGTGAAATAAAATTATAATTAAAAATTATTTGTTTAGATTATTACAATCTATGTGTGTCAATATTTGGACAAGAAAAGAAGAAAGGACATAAATGGATTTTAAATGATTCCTTGCATATAGTTATTTCCAATTTATTATTTCAAATGTAATATACATCTAGTTATTTTAAATACATTCAATCTAATGTGATTCTTGTCAGCGGAGTCTATCCTAATGAATATGTCATTGACTTGCAGATTAGTGATCTCACATTCGAATCACCACATTGCACCTTGGTAGTGTGTGTGTGAGAAACCCCTCTCCTCCTATAATTTGGACTATCGCTTGTATTAAAAAATCTAATATGATTCTTATTTCTTAATTTTGTAGCAAATTTAAAATCATTTTGTTCAAATCCCTTCATGTAAACGAAGCATTAATCATGTCTTCGTATTGGGGAAGTCTAAGAATGATGTTTTTCCTAAATTAATTCTGTTTTGCAGTCACTTGAAGTTGCAGACCCTCGGTGCTGTGATTGCTTGTTTTGTCAACAAAATGGCTCTCAATTGGGTTTTGTTATTGACACATCTCAAGCCAATCATATCCAACAAATTAGTGGCCAATAATAATAATTATCATTACACACCTGAAAGTCTCAAATGGTCCCATGAATATTGTACAAGTGGTTCACTGCACTGAAGCTTTCAGAAACATCATGCGCATTCTACATTCTCAAATCACCATCACTTATTATAGATTCCACAAAATATTCATTCACATTCAAAATTCAAACTCATAGCCCTTTTTTGTTTTTTTGACAAATATTCCTTATAAGGAATGAAATTGTTTTTTTTTTCCTTTTCTTTTTGGGGTGAATATAAGGTATAAATATATATATATATATATAGGGTTAGATATATTTTTGGTTATTGGGTTTTATACGAAATTTCAATTTGATCATTGAAAAAAACAAAAACCGAGTTGTTCACTGTATTATTCAAATTTTACAATTTATAGATTTACTGTTATTTTCGTTATGCTGTTGGGTTAAACTATATTTCCGTGTAAATTAATTTTATACAAAATTTCAATTTGATCACTGAAAATTGCAAAAATGCAAATGCTATCCTATGCTATTAATAAATTAATTTACAAATCGATTTAAAATATATTTCCGTGTAAATTAATAAATCTTAAAACTGTTCAAAATTTGACATCATGCTGATGAGTACATGACGGCTTCTTTTTGGGTCCGGAACAGTCCATAATAGTTTACGTGTCCTTCCAATTTTTCAGTGCGACTCAAATCGCCACAAGTCACTTCCTCTCGCGCTCTCGCTAGACAACAAGGGTTCGTGGGCCACACCCTTTGATGAGTGTCAACTAGCGCGTGGGGCAGCAATTCTCCGGTCATAATACGGCTCTGACTTCGAGCTACAAAGCTTCAAAACGCGGATGCGCCAGCCTTTCTATCCACTCGCTGCCAAATGCGTGGACAAAAGGACGCGGCACGACAATGTTTGAGATTTTTTTTTTTGGTCAAATACAATGTTTGAGATTTGGACGGTGATGAATGTATAATTCAGTCCACGTGTCAGTATCAAAATCCGCTGAGTCAAAACTCCAGTCAACGCAGTGGTGAGTGGAATGGACTGCGTACTGCTCACCAAATCACATCACAATCACTCAAATACCTAATCGTTCATTGGCTAGGATGTTACATATGAATATCAATGGATATGACGATTTTTGTCGGACAAATTTTATTATAACTAGAATGTACACCATATGTAGCTCCCCTGAATGATTCGTGATTCGATCCATCGTTAATTACTATCGAGTGCCATGCTTAAAATTTAATTTGTTGCGGACTTCATCAGATTAAAATGAAGTTGATATAAAATTAAGAAATTACAATGTGTAACGAGGTTTCATATATTATCACAAATTTCAAATATATATATGGTCTTTCTCTTCTCAATATTAAACGGAGCATCCACTCCAGATTGATGAAAAACAAAAAGGAAAGAAGTGGTACTACACCACTGTGGTTATCTTATCTGTGGACCAAATTAAGTAAACCTGACGCCAAGCTCATGTTTCAGGCAGGCCATTTTGATAGCCCACAGGTTTTTGAGTCGTGGATGAAGGTCTAATACTATAATGTAGCTAAGGTTTAATAAGAAAATCGAAAGGCAATGTGTGTGCAGAACATAATATATAGCATAAACAAACTAATCTACTCATGTCATGTCCATCTAGCTTAATTTATGCTTTTTTGTTTTTTAAATTCTCCCTTTCTTCTTCCCAAAAACAGAAAGACAAAAGAAAACAAATAGATAGATAGAATCACTGAGGAAAAAAAAGACACAAGAAAAAGGTATAAAGTGCATAATAAAAAATTGCACATGCAAAAAGAATGGAGCATGTCCCCTTAAACAATGATTGCCTCCAAAATAGAACGAGAAAATAAAGAGGTAGTGGAAGAGTGAATGGATTGGGAGGAAAGCAACACAGAAAAAGATGAACCCAATTTGGAAACCATTGTTTAACAAGAGAAAGAGAGGCTGCCAGATAATGCTCTTTTTCTTTCTTTTTCTTTCAGAGATCGAAGAGGAAGATGAAGAAGTTGTTATGCATGTTATTATTATTTCTTTTCTTTTTTGTGTTCATTTCTCAAACACTTTTGTAAAGGGAGTTTTTTTTTTCTTTTTTCTTTTTGGGTTTGTTTTTCTCACTGGGGCGGTCACAGAATCATAGGCCGGTTGCTCATGGACTGTACTGGAATCATTGGTGTCTGAGATGAGTGGATTTTGGGACCCTCTGTCTTGCTCTCAAGCTTTATTTAGTCTTCATTAATCTGATGAATCAAAATGAATCAATGCTCCAATGAGTGCATACATATTCAATAGAAATACTACTTTTTCAAACTTATTATAGTATGTTCTCAAATCACCAATAATCCATGCCACATTTGAATTCTTATCAGCCAATGCTCAAGTGACCAGAATTTCGCAATGCTTCTGTCATCATATATAGTGAAAAAGGTCTAAAGGACTTTATTTATGTTACTCCTACTTTTGCACTAATTAGCATGATTTAACCAACTCACCACTAAGAAATTTGAGATGATGCAATGCCTACGCATGTTAAGTTAGCATGTTTATTTTCAACATTGGCGGCATATATATATACGTGAATTTCAATTACCTATTAATTCATACAAACTTAACTTGATTGATAATTGAGATTCACAATCTGATGACATAATTTATTTTTTTATAGAGAAAATGGTATTGCAATCAACCCAAAGAGAACATTATATGGTAAGAACAAGCATGTTAACGGTGACCTCATTAAAACCTTTCCGGGGAAAACCACAAGGGATAAAACCGGGGTAGGAAAGAGCACCACCCATGCTAATGACTAAACAGAAGAGTCAACACCCCTATTACAAAGTCAGACAAAACGAGACCAATCCTCCTTAACGCCATCTAGAAGCCAGGAAAGTCCATCACCTTACGTTGCTAAACAATCGCAACATTTTGTATTAATTTCATTCAAGCACTTTGGATGGAAATTTTGGATACGTTACCTAGACACATCACTTTCCTGTTTGTTGGAAATAAAAATGATGACATTTCTGGCTTTCTACACTACCTTATGGATAAAGACTAGTCTTTCATTGTTAAGGTCCACATTGCTTAGCTAGTACATGTACATGCCTGTCTATATACCCTCTACACGGTTTTATGGTGATGTGGAGTTTGAAGTTTTGTTATTGGGTCCAAAAAAAGTGGAATGATAACTGGACGACATTTGAGGATGAGTATGTGTTTGTATTAAGCTCTGCGTGCTTGCCAGATGCCACCACATCACAAAATGAGAGGAGACAAAACATTACAAGGCATTCTGAAATCGCACAAAAAATTATTTCAATAGCATATTTTCTTTTTTCTCCAAAATTATTTTATATTTACCACTTTCTCTCTCATAATGATGATAGACATTGATATATCCAATGGGTTTTTTAAAAAAAAAACGAAAAAAATTATTTTATTGAATTTGATTCTCTTGATGCTAATGCCCCATCCAATATCATGAAAACCTTATCTTGTTCAACCACACTAATAAATATATATGCTTCTACATTGTTCTGGACTTGTGCTAAGGTGTGACATTTTGAGGCCTTAGATTATTAGAAAATTTTGTGCAAATAAAAGTGGAAAAAGATTATTTGAATATGAAAGGGAGGGGAGACAAAATGTTTTGGAGGGTACCCATGTATGATGTATCATTTGCTTCCATATGTAGAGTTGAATCAGTAACATTGAGACACACAATCCCTCCACATTTGACCTGGATTTCCATAGTCTTGGAGATTATCAATTAGATTTGTCGGTGCTCAACCTCTATCAAGTATTTGTTAAACACATCAGCTTTGATGTGTTTTCTTTTGATTTGTTAGGATATAAAGCTAACTAGGTTATGTTGGTTTGTAGTTGTTTAGCACTTTTCTCTTCTTCTTTTTCCAATCTCTGCACTCCAAATTCCGAAAACAGAAATAAAACATTGCTTGGTGGGTGGTGATAGTCATCTTGCTTATCCTTGGAAAGTCTAATTAAAAGTTTACTTACTTTAAATAATTATTTATGTATCGAAGTAAAAGTTACTGAATTATGTACTTCTTTTTGCTGCTTGTGAAATTGAGAATATTCATTTGTGAGTTTTTATTCAGCTAATTTTATATGTAATAAGTCAAGGATATGCCTCTCTTTTTTTCGGTCACATGGTGGCAAAAGGCAAAAACAACTACCATTCTAATCTAGCTTATTATTCTAATCAAGGATATGCCTTAGTTTTAAGAAAAGTATAACATTATTAGGGTCCAATTGACAATATTGTCTCATGATCCAAATCGTCTATTTTGTTAGTACACGATTTCGTCTATTTTGTTAGTACACGATTTGAGTGTGCTTTCTTCCTCTCATGTGAGAATAAATAAAAACGTTGTACTAGTATTATAAATAAAGGATCTAGTCCAGTGGAAAAGGTTGACTTGCATATCAATAGTCTTATATTTGAACTTCCATAAGCACATTGACTATGTGTGTAAAAACCTCCCTCCCTCAATATCGCTTGTTAAAAAAAGTATTATAACTATTTTTGTCTCGGATTTATCCGAGAAATCAGATTGAAAAATCATCGAAGAAATTGAATCTTACAAGGAGAGAATACCATTGAATGATCAAATAAGCTGGGAGAAGATGAAATTGAGCCAAAGCCCACATCCTCAGTGCATAAAGACCAGGCCATACGAGAAAGGAAGGTACAAAGATAAAGACCCAACAATATTGACAACAATGGTAGGCCCAACAACTATCACAAGAAAAAACAAAACAAGGTGTGACTAGGTGGGTCTGGACCAGCACAAGTCAGAAAGCCCATAACGCCAACTAAAGTCACCAAAGGGCGACAGGCACAGAGGAAACAAAACATCAAAACAGAACAAACGAACATCAAATAGTGAACAGAAAATCACAAGAGCGCCAGAATCTGTCTTGAAATTCTGCCAAAATATACTCAATTTCTTGCAACTTTTGGCTTTCCAAATTTTCTTATAAAATCCTATTTCCTCAGCGACCTAGTAAAAGTATAGCCTCGAATAATAATGGTGAAACTTCATCCACCATGTCACAAATCACAAATATTTTGTTCAATACAATTCTGTCCTCCTACATCACTAAAACATCTGACCAGGCAAAAACTAAAATACCCCCCTCTTTACATAATTAGAAAATATATAACACAACAAAAGCCGTTCGCCACACCGTTCAACTCTGGTAAAGAAGTCAATACAAGATAGGATATATGTTAAAGCATGTAAATACGATACACCTAGTATCTTTTTCGTCTAGTTGCTTTCTAACAATTGCCTTCAAAGGTAAGTTGAAAAATGAAACTAGTTGGCACCAACTTGATGGTGCAAATGAGCTCAGTACCCCTTCATCATGTACTATCAGAATGGGCTGCAGTCAGAATAATTATTCCAGAGCCCAAAAGAACTGCCCCTGCTCATTCAAGAGCAAAATTTCTGGTTAAGTTAAATCATGAACAACTTTAACTTGCTTTTCATTTTCCAGCAGTAATTTGATAGTTTGAAAGGCAAATGCAAGCTGTTCCTGCAAATGATGACAGAGACCACTAAGTAAACTTAATAGGTATTGTGTTTCAAGCTCAACATCAAATATGATAGGTGCCTCTAATGAATAATGAACATAAAAAATAAAGAAAAGAGTATTTAAGAAAGAAAAAATCACCTGTTTGAGTTTCTCCACAGCATGATCAGCGCCTCAACTAACAATCTTCGGTCTATACTTCTTCAATCCTGTAGAAATCAAACTTTTTCTTTCTTCTTCTGTTATCATACAATGACTATAGCCGGGATATTCATCATATCCAAAACTACCTCATGTAGCAACATACATTCCTCTTACGCTAATTAGGCAAAAGTTATGATGATACTGGTGTTTGGAATTTACATCAATTACTAAACTCATGAAAGCCATATTCCAGCAACCTGACGTGGATAGTCCCATATCCTCAGAACCAAATAATTTGAAAGGCCTAAATTGTGGTTAAAGATGCATCAGTTTATCAGTTTGCCATTGATTTCACGCATCAACAACTTGGAGCTGTCAACAACGCGTTTGCTTTCATAAACTATATAACCACACATTTCATGCCTGGGTGCTGGTTTGAGCGATCTTAATTCAACAAGGGGATCCGTAATCTGAGACTTACTGCAGATCTCCCTTGCTGGCTGGACATGGCTCCACCAAAATTCTGATAGAACCATTTTCAAAACATCCCAGTATTCTGCATCCCGGTATACCCTGAATAGGCTACTCCCTTTAGGAGTCCAAACATAGAAATCCTTCCAATCCCTGTCAAGTATTTCCATTAAACCCTGAGCCTGTGGAACACAGTATAGAGGAATTCGTGACCAAGGGGTAGCCTTTTTCATATTTCCATCGAAAAATGGGCACTTAATCTCCAGCACTCCTCGTGAAGGCAATCCATATACCAGTCTATCAACCACCCCATCTGGTGAAGCTCCTAGCCAATCATCTCCAGCATTTCTATTACCACAGACTTGAAATTCAGGAAACAAGACAGAATTTCCTGTTATTAGTTTGTATCTTTCAAGTGCTTCCTCTTCTTTGATATTGCTCCAACAGGTAGCCAGGTTACCCGAAAATGGCTCAATTGCTCCAATCTTCTCTAACCAAAGCTGGAGTCTTCGGTGTTGAAAAAAACCAATGGCCGCAGCAAAAGTGCTAGCTGTCAGTTTATGTTTTCTGAGTCCTTGCCAATTTTTGAACCAGTGCTGAAGACCACTTGAGTGAAGAACAGAATAACCTCCAGATGAAGCAAATCTCATAGAGCAATGAGAATGGTTGAGAACTTTTCTGTGGTTAACAAGCATACTAGGATCCAGTACTGAATAGAATTGGTTGCTGTAGTTTCTCCAACTAGTTGCATCTGTAACAAGAAAATACTTTTTTTAAAATCCCAAGAAAACCTACGATACTTCCAATTCTGTCACTTGTGGTATCACAGTTGAACATTAAGGACAAACAAGAAGCAATTTTCACTGCCCAGGAAAATAAATGCAAGTAAGACCAAAGACATACCAATTGATATACAATGGAGGATATATCTGTGTAAGAAAGAAGATAATGTAATATTTAAGCATACAAATAGGAAAAAATTCAAACAATTTATGTTCAGGGCATAGGATACAGGAGCACAGAGTTATGTAACGCCCCATTTCAGAAATGCCTTCCATGCATATTGCAATATTGCTGTAATATTTCAAGTAAGTATCATAATTAATCCACCAGTGTAAAATCATAACTAATTCAATGCCCATTTCCAAATTCACAGCATCCTTCAAGTCAGCAACTAATGCTCTAAATCTTAACTAAAATTCTTCAACCAGTGACTGAATTCTCTTTTTGTTCCAGTACAGCCCAGTTCATTGTGCGACCCAACAAGTGGTACAAAGTTTTAACATGAGTTGAATAGTAGAAATATTAGAAACACAATAGGAACTGTGAGAGCACAAAAGATCAAAATGAAGTTTATACGTGAGTTGAGTAGAGTGATCTATAATTTCGAACATGCCTAAATATTAAATATCAAATCATTAGATGCCTAAACATAAAATGCATAAACCCGGACATCATAGCTGAATCTGATACATGGAAATAACAACATTATATGACATAAATGCACCCAATTCATCTAAGAGGCACTTCATCAAACACTATACTGTCAATAACAATCTGAATTTGCAAAAATAAAAAAATAAAAGTACACATCAACATTCAAAGTTACAGACGAAACACGAAACAATAAGCCCACAAACCGCCATTTAGAAGCCTAACACAGACCAAAAATCTCAAGAAAAAAAAAACATAAAAATCAGTAGCCATTCTATCACCACATTCAACTATTTGTTCTCCTATGAAAAACAATGCATTGGTTTATGCAATACAAGATGCACTAATTTATGCAAAACCAGGAACCAGGTTCTAATTCTAAACATCAAATCCAAAGTAAGAGGAAATATAGAAAAAGGAACTCACCACAGCGTTTCAGTTTCTAAACAAAATACATATTGTCTTTGGTGGGAAACCAGACATGCAACCAAAGGAATGCAAAAGACCGTGAGTGATTTCAATTTGGATAAAAACTCATGCGTAAGGAAAAAGGAGATAAAACTGAAATCCACTGAAATCCAAAGAAAATTAATAGGGTTTATCAAAACCCTAGGAAAAGTAAATGGGTTTATCAGACCAAAAGACAAAAACGGGAGAAGCTACGGGTGGGCACAGTTCGAGTTGGGTCAAATTTTGGCTGACCCGTGGGCCGAACCAACAAAGACAATGGTTCTCAAGTCAAGTTGGGTCAAAGATGAAACTCGAAGTTAGGCCAACCCGAACATACATGGTTCGGTTCTAGCTTGAGCCCAAAATCAGTTTTTTTTCAAAAGCCCAATATTGTTGATTTTTTCAAAATCCTTTCGTTAATTTTTTTCACAATACCAGTTTTTCAAACAGCCCATCAATTAAAGCCCATTTCGTTTTCCTTGCCCAAATTATGTTTAGTGATGCAGGAGCATCTACGAAGCTCTTTAAGATTACTACTAAGGCACGTCACTCAGTTGGGTTAGGGTTCTATTTACTTTAAATTATTAGTTACTTCTTTTATTTTCCTGTTCTTACTAGGATTTGGTTTAATTTCCTGTTTAGGTTTTTAATTTCCTATGTCAATTAGGTTTTCTATATTCTAGTATAAATAGGCTATTAAGAGACTCTTGTATTTAGTTTTTGTTGATGAATATAATTTTAGACTTTAGTCTATAGAGTTTCTTTTGGGATTTTGCCCAAGAACTCAATTATCTTCTTTCCAACTTCGATTCTACCGTTTTGTCCTTCTATTCTCTGTATTTTGGGTATGTTTGGGTCGCTGGATAGCAGCTTATAGCAGCTGCTCTGCATCAAATTGGTATTAGAGCCTAGGTTAATCCTTGCTCCACACCATGGTGGGACGTGCTCGAGGTTGTGGACGAGGGAACCAAGCCCAACACACAGAGATGGCTGAGATGTGGCATATGATGGAAGAGTTGTCGAGAGCGGTGCAAGCCCTCCAACAACAGGAATGCACGAATGCCTATATGGAGATTCCGGAACGCAACCGCGAACCCTTAGACATATCGGAAGGTGGTCGTAAGGATGACTTTGAAGAAAAGGTAAACCCCTTTCACGAAGCTAGAAACCATGATGATGGTGATAGAGGCGGATTGGAAGGAGTGGTTCGCTCTAATTCTTCTATTAGTTCCCTAGATTTAGATATTCCTCCCGTATTTGATCGTTGTTTAGAAGACGCTTGTGAAATTTGTTTTGGGGTGGAGAAAATTTTTGTTAAAGTATTTAGTGAGAGTAAAGAGAAAGTATCATCTGAAAATTTGTTGAAGCAAGGGGGTCTTGAAGGCATAGTTGAAGATGATAAAGAAACACTAAATTTTTGAGACCAAGTGGATGGTTTAGATACTAGTAATTCTGAATATATTGATTTTCTTGGGGTTGATGCTTTTAATTTGCAGATTGCCAAGAACTTCGTTGATCGTGTCAATCTAATGGCCTTTGGATTGAACAGTTTTTGGGCTGTGAGGTTGTATACAGTTGATAACTTGAATTGTTCTAGAAGGATTAAATATTCTAAGTATCTATTTCTTTGGAGTGGGAAGGTTCAATTTCAAGGCCAAAGTTCTATAGACAGTTTATGTAGAAGGAGGTTGTGTTTGGACAGTTTTCAGCAAAAGGTTGGAATTCGAGGACGAATTCTTCACAATCCAGTGGAATTGATGCAAGAAAATAAACATAAGTATTCAAGAGTGGTTCAATATTCAAAATATCTCTTTGTTTGGAAAGGAAGAATTCAATTTCAAGCTTCTCATGGAGTACATTCAAAATACCTCTTTGTGTGGAAAGGAAGAATTCAGTTTCAAGTTTCTCATGGAGTCTTCTTTGATAATAGTTTAGACTCAAGGACAAGTCTCTTCCAACCTGGGGAGTTTGATGTAGGAGCATCTACGAAGCTCTTTAAGATTACTTAGGCCCATCACTCAGTTGGGCTAGGGTTCTATTTACTTTAAATTATTAGTTACTTCTTTTATTTTCCTGTTCTTACTAGGATTTGGTTTAATTTCCTGTTTAGGTCTTTAATTTCATATGTCAATTAGGTTTTCTATATTCTAGTATAAATAGGCTATTAAGAGACTCTTGTATTTAGTTTTTGTTGATGAATATAATTTTAGACTTTAGTCTATAGAGTTTCTATTGGGATTTTGCCCTAGAACTCAATTATCTTCGTTCCAACTTCAATTCTACCGTTTTGTCCTTCTATTCTCTATATTTTGGGTATGTTTGGGTCGTTGGATAGTAGCTTATAGCCGCTGCCCTGCATCATTTAGGGTATCAAATATCAAATTAGATTTCACTGTTTTTTTAAAGTATCTAAACTATCAAATTAGACTTCACAATTGATGCAAGGCAGTGGCTATAAGCTGCTGTCCAGTGACCCAAACATACCCAAAATACAGAGAATAGAAGGATAAAGCAATAGAATTGAAGTTGGAACGAAGATAATTGAGTTCTAGGGCAAAATCCCAACCGAAACTCTATAGACTAACGTCTGAAATTATATTCATCAACAAAAACTAAATACAAGAGTCTCTAAATAGCCTATTTATACTAGAATATAGAAAACCTATTTGACATAGGAAATTAAAAACCTAAACAGAAAATTAAACCAAATCCTAGTAAGAATAGGAAAACAAGTAATAAAATAACCTATTAATTTAATATAACTAAAACTTAGCCTTATTGGTTGATGCCCACTTAGGCTTGGTTTGGGATTGCTGTGCTTCTTTTAGAAGCAGCTTATTTTTAAAGTGTTGTAACTTTTGGTGTTTGGTAAATTATGGAAAAGCAGCTTTTTTTCAAAATCCCAGGTGACCCACAGCAATTTTTAAAAGCAGGTGGGAGGGTGCTTCTAAAAACTGCTGCGCGGAGAAGCATGCGGAGGGTTTAATGAAATTTTCATATTACCCATATTGCCCTTATTTGTTTCAAACAATTACACGCTTTATCCACATTATCCCGGGTTCGAGCCTCCCAAGAGTCGTTCCTCTTGGATTTTCTGGAGTTGTTTGGTTTTCTCTCTGCAACTTGTTTGCCTTCCTCAATCCCTCAAAGCTACCATCTCAACCCAAAATCCCACCAACCCGGCTCCCTATTTTACAGACCTAGAAGATGCCTCCAATTTGATCACAGCAATTTGAACGTGATATTCCTCAAAGCTACCATCTCATCACAACAATTTGAACGTGAAACGCAGTTACCCACAGATGGAGGATGTCGCCAATCATTTCTCTTCATCTATCAATCACTTTCACAGCAGCATGATCTTCTTCCCCTCCAACCAACCTTATCTCCCTCACTTTTTCATCTCCATAGCCACAAAAAATTCAACACCTAGATTACCCACCAGTTATATCCTCCAGCAAAAGAAAATCAAACCCCCAACTTCCTTGCCTTCCCCACCAAAACACAACCCAATATTACAATCCCACTATTTACATCCAACTCAAGGCTGCCGACATCCCAATCCCCTAGATCTTGATGAAATTTACGAGATGGATGGATGGAGAGAAAGAAAGAAAGGTGTGAGATGGAAAAGCTTACACTTTTGTTATATAAAAAAAGACTTGCAGAGAAGGGAGAAGAATGGTCTCTATCAAAAAAAGAAAGAAAGGAGAAGAATGGTCTCTGTCAAAAAAGAGAAAGAAAGGAGAAGAATGGTCTCTGTCAAAAAAGAGAAAGAAAGGAGAAGAATGGTCTCTGTCAAAAAGAGAAAGAAGGGAGAATAGTGGTCGAGAGAAAAGGGAGACAGAAAAATAAAGAAAAAGATGATTATCTTTTGAAAAAAACATAAATAAATAATATTTTTTTGTCATACCCTTTTGGTCATTATACACAATCAAAGTACCTTTACAAAAAGTTTACCAAACACCATGACACTGCTTTTTACATTCACATCACTTTTAGAAATCTAGGTTACCAAACACTTAGCTGATTCACTTCACAAAATTGTTTATTCTCGCAAAGACAACAGAAGCTTTTTTAAAAGACAAAGAATACCAAACTAAGCCTTAGATTAGGAAAGTCTAAAAGATGCTCCTGCATCAACAATCCTCATCCAAGTATCAAATTAAATTTTACAACCCATGACAACAAAAAAAAATACAAGTAAAGCACTAAACATATTCACTTGTATCAGTTAAGGGAGCTGCCAACAAAACATGTTTTGCAGCTCCATCGTCATTGTTCCAATTCGACAAAGCACCAAACCTGCATCCTGATCAAATATCACTACTATGGAATATCAGAGCAGGAAATGATTAGTTCTGCACAAAATGACAGAATCTAGACCATTGAAATGCTACATTATCTGCACAAGAGGTTAGTTAATAAAGGAAACGACAGGTTTAAGAGCCCTTTGGATAGTATTAGTAAATATTTAGATTTAGTAAAAAAGCCTTCAAAAGCTAAAATGCGGTATGACCAATAAAATTATTAAGAAAAGAAACTAAAATTATATAAAACAGATATTAGCATTCGTAAGATGAAGCTTCAGACTTGCACAGATATGCTAACACAGATATTAGCATTCATTCATCAATAAGATACACAAATATGCTACAGAAGGAAAAAAAGTGGAGAAAACAAATAAAACAATGAATGCATTTAATCAACAATGAGTTAAGCAGATTCATGCCACAAAAACATATTCAAGACAACTAAATTAAATAAATTGAAACAGATTCTCGAACCTAAAATACAGAGTTAAAAATCATAAATTAAACTAAATACCGAGAAATCAGAAATTAAACTAAATAATCATAAACAGATTCAAGACTAGCAGCAGAAATCAACATATCAAAATAAAACATATTAAACAAATTCAAAACAAAACAAAAATAGGGTTAGCAACAAATATTTACCTCCATTGAAACCAAAATTTCAAAACCTTCCATAGATTAACACAGTTCCACCATCAACAAAATTAACACAGTCGAAACCTGCATAAAAAAATTAACGCAGTTCAACCATCAACAAATCTTTATTCAAATAAGATACAAGAAAATAAATTTAAACCAGAAACAAATAAGGTTAATTTCAACAAAATAGCAACAACAAAAAAACAGAAACCCTAATCTACTAAATTGGGGAAAACGAAAAAGCTTCAAAACCTTCAAACCACAGAAGCATAGATCAACAGATCAAAAATAGGGTTATTGTACCTCCATTGAAATACCGAGAGCTCTAAAAAAAAACCTTAAAAATTCAAAGAAATTTTGGATGAAATTCGATGGGGTTAGGTAAGGGTTTCGGGGAAAGAGATACGGTGAGGTCGAGAGAGAGAGAGGCGACTGAAACAGAGAGCGTGAGGTCGAGAGAGAGGCGAGTCGCGACTGAAACACAGAGGGTGAGGTTGATAGAGCGAGACGAGAGAGAGATCGATGACGGTGAGGGTGGGTGAGGTCGGGAGAGAGACGATGAAGCTAAGTTTAGTTGTGGTTGTGATCTAGTGCAAGCATCCCCAGCGTAAACTCTTCTTTTACCCAATAAACAGAGGCCACGTGGTACATTTATATATTATTAATTAATGCTCGGTTCGGGTCAGGTCTACTGGTTCTGAATTTTTTTGACCCGAAGGCAACTGTTGACTTCAGTTTGGGTCAAGTACAATGTTGACTTTTTCGATTTGGTGAAAAAAACCTCATTTTTCTGTTTAGTTTGATTTGATTCGGTCGGTTCGTTTGGTTTATCGGTTTGTATGCTCATCCCTAGAAGAAGCCTTTCATTTATTCCACTTACACACCTTTTTCTTTTTATTTTTATTGACATATATTAACTTCCACTAATAATCAAATGGCAATACCATCATTTTCATCTTTAAAAAACTTAATTGAAAAAAAAACCTAAATAGTTTTTCTATTAAATCCCACACTTTTCTTTGTTCACCCTAATACTTAAATCATTAAGCTCTTAGTTTGAAGAAAGTTGAATCAATAATCTTTATTCCTATTTCTTTAGATGCCCGAATATTGATTCTCGAATGAGAATTGAAGTGAGAGAATGTGAGGAGACTTTAGGCCATCTCCAGCCATTGGCTATATTCCAATTATAGTGATAAATAATGCAAAATCCATCTCCAGCTATGGGCTAAATAAAATTTTGGCTAAATTTGGAGGGCCACATTTGGCTCTTTAACCTTCCAACCGAGCTACATTTAGGCCATCTTCATGGGCTATATCCCAAATATAGCCCTAAAATAATGTAAAATCCATCTCCAGTCATGGGCTAAAAAAAAATTTGGCCAAATTTAGAGGGCCACATTTGGCCTTTAGCCCTCCAACCGCCACATTTAGCTGCTACTTTTATGCCAAATTTTTTGGTGGGCATGTGTCTTTTCGTATTACGCAAATCAATCCACTTTTTGTGGGTACATCTTCAAAATAATAAAATATGAAGGATCACTAAAATATAGCGCTGCGTAGGTGGAGATGGAAAATTTTAGCCTTGCACTATTCTTTAAAAAATTAATATTTTGGAGGCTAAATTTTTAGTCTTGGACTACGTTTAGCCATGTATTTGGAGATGGCCTTAGCATAGCTTTGGCTAGGCCAAATTTTTGTGGGCATGTCTTTTCATATTGCGCATTGAAATCCGTCATTTTGTGTGGGCCCCATGCTTCTTAAAATAATAAAATATGAAGAAGTCTAAAATATAGCTGCGTACTGGAAATGGAAAATTTTAGCCTGCACTATTCTTTAAAAATTAATATTTTTGAGGGCTAAATTTTTAGACCTGGACTACTTTAGCCCTATGACTGGAGATAGCCGTGGGTTCATTTGAAGAGAGAGAAAGAGGGAGAGAGAGAGAGAGAGAGAGAGAGAGAGAGAGAGAGAGAGAGAGAGGGAGGGAGGGGGAGACAATGAGGAGAGGGTGGAGTGGGGGTAGGGTGGCTGTGGGTGACGGTGAGGAGAATATGGGGTTCTGGGGTTTGGGGAAGAATGTGGGGCAGCTAGAGAGTTTTTTTTATAAAAAATATTTAGTTTATAAATTATAATATAAAGTTTTATTTATTTATTTAGTATGTAGTCGAACATGTATTTATATGTTTAAATATACACAAGTTTTTACATAATGTAGGAAGAGACGGACCCAGGATTCTAAATTAGGGCGGGCTAAATCATCAAGAGAGGAGGAGCAAAGGTTGCAGGAGTAGCAAGCCAATGGCGGCTCCATGAGTTGAAAGTTGAGTAAGCAAAATTTACATGTTAAACTCAACGGAACGAAGAAATTTCATGTTAAATTCAATAGTATAAGTGAATTTTATTTTATATTAAAATAAACAAAATTTACATGTTACCTTTGGTAAAATTTACATGTTAAATTGTGACGACCCTGACCCAATTTAAAAGATAAAATGAATTAATTAAATAAGTTAATTAATTTGGATAATTAAAATGAAGTTAAATGGAATTAAAATGAATTAATTGGAATTAATTGGATTTAAGTAATTAAAGGGGCATTTTGGTCCACTTTATTTTCGGGACGAATTTGGCGAAAGCGAGTTGCGCCATTGCGTCCGACTTCGTCAACGAGTCCGTTGTGGCCGGAACGTTTGATCTGAGCTTCGGATAGTTTGAGGACATAATGGTAATTCCGGAAATCAAATAAAATAATATAAAAGGCGATAACCAATCGTGAAAGCGCGTAATCCTTCTCTCTCCTCCGTCGCGCGTCTCTCTCCCCGAACCAGAGCTCTCTCCTTCTCTCTCTTCGGATTCAAAGCCAGACGAACACGGCGGCCACGATAGGTCGCGTTCGAGCCGAGTGGAGGTCTTGATCACGTCGGGCCCAAGTTGTCATGGAAGCTTGGAGATCGGCGCCGGTGATCGTGCACGCAGCTTTCGCCGGATTAAGGTTCGGTTCACGGCTCAGGTCGTCTTCTCCGTCGCGCAAGGTATGCTTTCGACTCCTCTACCTGCTCTTTGTTTGCAGGGTTATTGGAGGTCGATTTGGTGGTTTAGCGATTGGATCTCGAACCTAGGGTTTAGGCCGGTTTGGCGGGACTTTCGAGGAGTTTTGAGGTGGTTGCCCGGCCGGTTCTGTGGCGGCTTCCACCGGTTCTGAACTCCACTCACACTGTTACGAGTCGTTTGGTGTAAGGTTGGTAGGAGTGGATCGAAGGTTGGTTGATCACCGGTTGATCAAAGCCACAGCCACCCATGTGGCGCGTGTGGCGCCGTGGTGGCGGTGTGGTGGCGGTTCTTGGGTCAGTAATGATCCTCGTATCGCTGTGAGCGCATAGGAGTTGACGGATCTCAATTCGGAGATCGTTTGGTTATCGAATCCGGATCTCGCCTGTTGCGTGATTCTCGGGTTCGATAGGTTTGAACGGTTGGATCGTGTCCATTCTTGGATATGTGGATCTAGATAATTCTAGGATCGTGTAAGGATTTGACGGATCGTGATTCGAGTCCCGGATACTCCCGGATCGATGACTTGAAATTCTGATTTAAGCGTAATCGTCGTCGTCGCGATCGTGAGCAATCCGACCGTTGGATCGAGACCAAACTTTGAGGACACGTTGTCAGGTCGTGTTGAACCTCTAGGAACTTTCGGATCTAAGTTTGGAGGTCAGCCGGGACCCACGGGTCCGGTTTGACCCATTAGGTCGGTTTGACCAAAGTTTGACCAGGGGTTGGACGAGTGTCTCCCAGGAGTCCATTTGTCGTGTAGTTGACTTTGTTGGACTTCTAGGAATGTCCTGATCGTTTTGGAGGTCTTGGGCTCCGCAGAGGTTGACCAAAATGGGGTGTTTGGCCTTGAGGTTGGCCAGTGAGTCTTAGAGTGGTCCCCAGGTTGTAAGGTAGTTTGACCTTGGAATCCTTCGTAGGACGTGCGTACCGCGTTAAGTGGGTTGTTGTTAGAGTTTAAGTTTCCCCGGTTCGTACGCGTTCACGCAGTACTAATTCAATTCTCGTCTATCGCTTTAGGTACGTTGACTCTTCTACGCCTGCAGCAGGACCGCTGAGGGGTTGTGCGACTTAGGACCAACGGTGAGTGGACTTTGTTTTCAATGTGCATGACTTGAATGAATTGCATGATATGCATGAAATGAGATTTAATGATTTTAAATCTTGAATTGGATAAGTGTTTTAAGTCATTGACATGACTTTGGTTGTTTTATATTAAATGATTATGCATTTGAGTTTAATGCATGTTTTGGGTTACCGGGGATTTATGTGGGGCCCTGTTGGCTATATTTTAATATTATTTATCTTTGGGTATTGAGCGGACGTAGTAACGCCCACGATTGATTTTAAATATAAGATTTTAATTATACAAACGAAACTATTTTAAGCTCGGAACCGTTTATTATATTTTAATTATATAATTGAATATATGGACGTTAGTATAGTCCGTTTGATTCCATATTCGGTTTTAGGGTTAAAACCCTATGATTTATAATACGTATACTTTGATTATATATATATATAAACTTATATATATATATATGTATTACTTTGAGTAAACACTTGTAATAGTGGAAAATGGTTATATAACTATATATATATATATGTATACATACTTTGGTTATATATATATATATATTGATATATCTTTACCTTGATTATATATATATATTACTTATATATTTATATAGGTATATCTACTTTGAGAAAAGGATCACCATATGTTGGTTGTATATATATATATATATATATATGTACCTTGATATATATATATATATATATATATATATATATATATATACATATGTTTATCTACTTTTAAGGGTTTTCAATACTTGATTTATATATATATATATATTGATATATATATATATATGTTTATACTCTTTATATTTGACGTCTTAGACTGTAGATTTTATTATGTTTTTGTATGCTTGGTTTGAGCATTGAATAAGATTTAATTATGGTTTTCACTTTGAAAATGATGTTTGGTTTAATATTAATCTGTTATGCGGTCGTTTGACCCGTGATTATTTGAATATACATAAATATGTTTTGGGACAAAGTGATGTCCTGTTTTTAGTATATATATATTGGTTATATGCTTGACTGGACTTGTATGTCCCGATGTTGTTTTGGGTTGGGTACTTGTGGTTGTATATATATATATATATATATATATATATATATATATATATCTTGTTATCGCATGATGATTGATGTGTGTGCATTTAGCACCTGTATTGTATGCCCTTATGATACAATCTTGATAATCTGAGTACTACCATGCGTTGCGGTTCGATCCGGTGCATACCTTAACGGTGTAGCTGTAGATCCTTAATTGGATAGTGCGGCGCGCATGACATATTTTGGGCGTAGTGGTATTGATGGTTCCTTACCTTGCGGGCGTGAGCTTAGTCCCAGATTGGAGCGGCTTAACCCTGGGCACGGGGTCTTGTCGAGCATCTGATGTCATGTCGATCAAATGATCCCTGTTGGATTGTTTTCCCCTGGTACTTGTGTTTGTGTTATAGTTATACTATACCTATACGCGTGTGTTAGTATTCGTATTCATATTTCTTTTAGTGAGGATCGTTCGCTTGCTTGTATGGTGCTTGTAAGCACATGATTGTGAGTTTGGGGATGCTTGGGAAACTATTTACTGTTTGGTTGTAGTACTTGATTTGATTTCGATTACTTTATAGGTTTTACTTGTGGGATTGTAAATCTGTTTTATATATATATTATATATATATATATATATATATATAAATGTTTTGAATTATTATCTTTATTTGGCCGAGTTTGATTTTGCTTGTAAGCAAAAAGCTATTCCCACATTTTAAGGTTTGTTTTAC
This sequence comes from Prunus padus, assembly GCA_024362665.1. Taxonomy (NCBI): domain Eukaryota; kingdom Viridiplantae; phylum Streptophyta; class Magnoliopsida; order Rosales; family Rosaceae; genus Prunus; species Prunus padus. Next base: position 25,641,077 of record JANFAM010000010.1, read on the forward strand.
CTTATGTGGATTTTATTCCATCCTTATCCTTTACGTTAATAAATCCTTTTGTTTATATTTTATAAACTTGTGTGGGATTTGTTTTGGGAGGATTATGCCTCGGAAACGTAAAGGGTTTTAAAGCGAAATGTTTTCACGTGCTTTGAATTAGTACGGTTTTCAAATATATAAATGATTTAAGATGCATGTTTGCATGGTTTTAAACGGTGGGGTTACTACTTTGATTTAAGTATGTAAAACCTTGTTTTTGTCCACTCACACTCTTTCATTTTGCGCCCCAGGGTAGTAGCTGCTTGACAAGCTTGGTAGTGCGCTTCTCTTCTCGAGCTTCAATGGAAGGGTAGGATTGTCATCCTTGAACCCTAAACTCTGTGTAACTGGTATATCTTTTTCCATTTATTGAATTTTGTACTCTTAGTTGCTCTGTATCACCTTTAGGGTTGAATTTGTTAGTAGGAGAGCTGTTATATATGTTCTTATGCATCTTTGGCGCAGGTTGTTTATCATTGCTTGTTTGTGAGGTTGAAGTTTTGGGCTAGTCTAGTTGTAGAGACTACTGCTAGTTTTCGCGTAAGTCTTGGACCCTTATAGGTTTTTCTCGGGAAGAGGGTAATTGTTTTAGGATGTGGGCTAGGCATGGGTTGATGTGGGCCCATCAACGAGGGTTCGGCTCGGGTTTTGGGGTGAAATGCAGGTGGTCTGTCATAAATACTCTTTTTTTTTTTTTGTGAAGAGGCAACGTCTTTTTTTTTCAGAAAAAAAGAGAAAAACAAGCCTCAATATAGCACATTCAAGCACCAAAAACAAAACAAAAAATATTAAAAACACACACTCTCTCTCTCTCTCTGACCCATCAGCTCTATTTCTCTCTTTGACCGAAAACATCAATTCTCTCTTATCTTATATAGTATTCTTTACCAACAAACAATTATATATAGTATTGTTTATTTTTATACCACCCATGCGTGTCGGCCTGCCCAAGCACAAGGCAAACATTTGTTATTTTTTAAAATTTCTTTAACCTATTAATTATATCTATTTCTGCCCAAGCCTAAGACATGTGAGTATTTTTTAAAGATTGAGGAGGGCTAAAATTTATTTGGGCTGTGAAAAAATAAAATTCCCTTGGGCTACCAGGTGAGGCATCACTAAGGTCTGTGCCTGAATGTAGGTATGTTTACATATTGAGTTTATTAAAATGTTTAAAGTTATGTCTAGGTTTTTTCACATCATGTCTTTTTTTTTAATCAGGAAAAAGAAAGTTATGTCGAGGTTCATTATTTTGTGTCCAAACATATAGGTATGTTATATTATTTGTGTCTCTTTTAATATGATTTTTATTTTTATTTTCTCAATATTGCTTAGTTGTGAATGCATCAATAATTGTTCAAATCTAAATCGTAATTCCCCAATGGGGTCTAATCTAGTGAAAAATTATATTGACTTGCAAATTAATTATCTCATGTTCGAATCCTCGAAGTTAGGACTGGGTTCGGTTCGATTACATTGACTTGTAAACTAATTATCTCATGTTCGAATCCTCGGAGCTAGAATTGGGTTCGATTCGGTAATCGAACTGATGAGATAAAATCGAGCGATGATCGAAGGTGGTTGGTATATGTAAAATTGGAACTATCGCCAACCCGTCGAGGGCCGGTTATCGACCAATTTGGTGTTAGTCGGTAGTTCATTTTTGAAAACATAGAAGATGAGAGAGATTCTCAGGAAAAGAGAAGAGAGGGAGAAGAGATTCCCGACGTCGTCATCGTTGAACCAATTTCGAGTTAGGGTTTATATCTTCTTTATTTTTTAAAAAAAAAATTTGTTCGAGTATATACATTAAATATATTAGTTATACAATGCTTATCCAATAAGGCATGTGGTGCAGTAATAAAAAGGCTAAATTTGTTGGTTGGAGGTAAGAGGTTTCAAACTTCATAACTCCAACGTTTCACATATTTAGTCATTTTTGCTATGTCGGTTCGGTTTGAGTTATTATTGGTCCTTTAGGTATTCAAAATCGATTTGAAAATCGATGAAGTGGGATCGGTCCAAAAAAATTGCCCCAAGACCGACCAAGATCGAGACAAGTGGTTTTTCGGGCCAAAAAGTTGGATCGGATCAGTCGGTTTGTTGGATGAAAATTTCAGTCCTACTCTTAGCACCTCATACCGTGTGAGATCTAATTCATAATTCAAATTTTGAATTAGTAATTAGAGATGCATTAAATTAGGAGTTTTTTTAAAGGGAGGTTTTGTTTTTAGCCAACAAAAACTTTCATAATTTGAAAAAGTCTAATGCAGTTGTTTTGTTTAAATCCAAAACAACTGAATTCATTGGCATTTTCCTAAGAAAAAATTTTCATTTGGCCTTTTTCTAAATAATTTAACTTTCTTTGACTAAAACCTAATAAATACTTTTTTAAATTGCTATATATATTTTAAAAGGCAAAATGAGTCATAAAATAGGAAAATTTTGAAATAAATCTCAATGAACCATACATTTATGGATCGATTCGAATTAATTCAGCATTGGATGGAATGAATGAACAATGAATGAGTCGACCGAAAATGATCAGTGAATTGAATGAAAAGTAGAAAGGACGGAAAATTTGACCGTTGGGACCAGACCAGCTAACTGGGTGGGTCATATATTTCGGTGTTCCCGCTGCCGCTGGTGGGTGTCCTTTGTTTGTATTGCATGCAGATACAAAAAGCCAACAAAAAGAGACAAATATCAGTACAGTTCTACAGTAAAATAATACAAAAATTACAAGACAATTGCAACAAAAACAACGTCGTCTGCAGTGAGTGCACAAAAGCAAAAGCAATCAGCTTATTTCTATTTGATTTCAACAACGGTACCCAGCAGCAACAGAAGAAAGAGATTTCCAAAAAGTAAAAAACAAGAAGATGACTTCCAGGTCCTTGGGCTCCTCCTCATTAACTTGGACTACCAACAGCTCCTGCTTGCTTTTACTGTCAACTTTGCACTCATCATCATGACTGCTATCAGATGATTCCTTGACCGTTCGATTTGCTTATATTATTGCCACGTGATTTGTGGGGCCCCCTCACTCATCCGTCAGAGTTCCAGAATTATATCATATATTCCCCTGCAACTTTAATCCATTCTTTGCTTCACTTTACTTCTTCACTTGGGTTTCTTTTGTTTCTATTCTAACACTCATCTCGCTCACTCTCCATTTTTGGGTTTGGGTTTGGGTTTGCTTCAGATTCTTTAATGGGTTTTCTGGGTAGTAAAGCTACGGCTGGGCGGCTTCTGCTTCTACTTATAGCAGTTTCAGCTGCTACAGCTGATGAAGGTTGGATCTTTATTTGCTATTTTACTTTGCCGTGGTTTCTTTGAATGTGTTTGTGTTTTATTTGAAGGATTGGCCTCCACATTTCTCAGTATTGTTGGTTTGTTTATGTGACAATTTACTTGTTTGATGTTAATATTTAGAGTTCATGAATCTATGATGCTGATGTTTATCTAATTTATCTTCATATGTTCTCCCGGAGGCATTCTTTCACTTCCTCCCTCAAAACCCACATGAGTTTCTGTTCTTACAGGGGAAATTTCATGTTCCAGAGGCAAAAAGAAGAACATAGTAATTTTAAAATCTCCCTCTTACAGGAAGAGAATCTGAGAGGAAAGTTAGGGTGTGAAGTGTCCTGTTGCATTTTGTTTTGTGTATGAGTTTGCTCTGCTTCACTTTGGCAGTGACAATGCTCCTGATATTGTAGATAATCTTCCAACAACAATCCTTGCACTATTTAATATGCCTAAATGTTCTGAAATTGTATTTTCACCATCTCATATTTGCAGTTGTTTTCAAACAAAAATCAAAGACACATATGAGATTGTGCAGATGAAGCTGAACTTGTGCCATCTTCAGATACAGTAGTGTATTATAATAATAATATAACATTTCCATTGTCTTCCAGCTCATGGGGTAATTTTTGTTACCTTTTTTACCTTGGTTTTAGCGCAAATGGTCAAGGTTTACAGAATTTGGGCACTTCTGCTTAGAACTTCGTGGATTATGGAGACATACCCTGCTGTATTCAGTTACTCAATATTATATAGCATATGTCCATAATTCCTAAGTCTAGTGCCTGCTTAGATTAGTTTAGTGACACCTTGGAATAATGGTGTACCTAGTTTTTCTCAATAAAGCTAACCAAAATGCACCCAGTCAATTTGCATCGTTTTCTTTTGTTCCTCACAAGGCTCCCATTTTATTGCAGAACACTTTATGTCTCTTATGACACAGGGAAAACAATTGAAACATGCCACAGGAATATTTGTAGGGACTGAGTGGAATGAACAAACGGTGTTAAATTGTTACTTCACTTTGAGTTTATTAGGGACTTAGAGGGTTAAATTGTGCCTTAACATTGTATACTCTAAAGTGAATCAGTAATTCAAATTTATTTTTCTTTGTATATTCTTAATGTACCAGTGCTTTTTTCTTTTCCATATATAGTAAGAACGGGTAATTTATGAATTTTCATCCTGTTTCAAAATTTTGTATTACTAAGAGAAACAAAAGATAAAACTAGATGGATGACATAGTCATCTTTTGATTTTTCTAAAGTGAACGGATGACGTTGTTATTGTTTATCGTGTGGACACCATTTAACAGATTTTTAGGTCTCCTATCACCATGATCAGATTATCATTTGGCAGTTTAATTAGAAATGCTAGATTCATGTCATGTAAATCTTTGTCTGGGTGAGCTTTGAAGACTAGATGTCAAGTTACGGTCTCCTATTTGATTCATTCTAGTAGTGCACTCCATGATCATAATAAAGGCTTGAGAATCTTGATTTTTTTTTCTTTTGGCATTATGATGTTTTATTTGATTCATTCCAGTCGTGCACTCCATGATCATATAAAGGTTTGATAATCTTAAATTTTTTGGCATTATATCAACCTAAATGGGATGTTTACTTTCTTTCTTGTACAATTTGTTCAGTGACTTTGCTACTTAATCACCTCAATTAGGTCCACTACTACTTTGGGTGATCATGATGTTCACTACTACAGTTTTAATATGTGAGGGAAGGAAATTGGCAGGTCCTAGTGGATTTTATATTATCCAATCTTAGTCACACAAAAAATTGCATATACTTGATAAAACAAATTTCTATATAGTCATTCAGTTAAAACAGTCTTGAGTTCTTATACAGGTGTGACTTGTACTGCATGCAAATCTTGGTCAATGGCTGTGTCATTTTGACATTTGGTTTGTTATGCTTTTATTTGGATTCAGTTTATGTTCTCTTGATCAATCTTCACATGTAGAACCTGAACTTGATTAGCTTGATTTAGAGCTTGTTCAAGTTCATTGGTTGTCTAGTTCTTGAAGATAATCTTCACAAACCAACCCAAACTTTCACCAAAGAATCTCTTCTCCTTCTCTATTAGACTTAGGCCTATTTTCGAAACTTTTGGAAATCATGAGTATTTGGTTCTCAAGAGTACCAAAGCTTTCAATAGTGTCTAGGTTAAAATTTAACTAAGATTTGAAAAGAAGTTGAAGTTGTTCTGCTAGATGCTGCTTTCATTTCCTACCATGTGTGTGTTATTACTTGAAACTTGAACTTAGATTTATGAGTTAGATTTATAATAAATCAATTACCATGAATTCATTTTTGCAGATGTATTTATTGGCGTGAACATAGGAACAGATCTGTCAGACATGCCACACCCAACACAAGTAGTAGCCCTACTAAAAGCTCAACAAATTCGACATGTCCGGTTATATAATGCTGACCGTGCCATGCTAGTTGCACTTGCAAATACTGGCATTCAAGTTATGATTTCTGTTCCTAATGAACAAATCCTTGGAATTGGTCAATCTAATTCCACTGCAGCCAATTGGGTATCTCAGAATGTGGTAGCACATTACCCAGCCACAAACATCACAGCCATAGCTGTTGGGTCAGACGTTCTTACCACCCTCCCAAATGCTGCAAAAATTCTTGTCAATGCTCTCAAGTACATTCAATCAGCCCTTGTGGCATCCAATCTTGACCGCCAAATCAAAGTTTCAACTCCTCTTTCTTCCTCCATTATCCTTGATTCCTTCCCACCTTCCCAAGCCTTCTTTAACCGTTCATTGAATCCAGTTTTGGTCCCCATGCTTACTTTCTTGCAGTCCACAGGATCGTTTCTCATGCTCAATATATACCCATACTACGATTACATGCAATCAAATGGTGTCATTCCATTAGATTATGCACTCCTGAAGTCCCTCCCTCCAAACAAAGAAGCTGTTGATTCCAATACGCTTCTTCATTACACTAATGTTTTTGATGCTGTGGTTGATGCAGCATATTATGCCATGGCTTTTCTTAACTTCACTAACGTTCCGATAATAGTGACAGAATCAGGCTGGCCTTCCAAAGGTGATTCTAATGAGCCAGATGCAACATTAGAAAATGCCAACACATACAACAGCAATTTAATAAGGCATGTCCTGAACAAAACTGGAACTCCCAAACATCCTGGACTTGCTGTTAGTACTTTCATTTATGAACTCTATAATGAGGATATGAAACCTGGACCCATCTCAGAGAAGAACTGGGGATTGTTTGATGCAAATGGGACACCTATCTACATTTTGCGTTTGACAGGATCAGGAGCAGTATTATCAAATGATACTACAAACCAAACTTTCTGTATTACAAAGGATGGCGCTGATCCAAAGATGCTTCAGGCTGCACTAGATTGGGCTTGTGGACCTGGCAAGGTCGATTGCTCAGCTTTATTGCAGGGAGAACCATGCTACGAACCTGATAACGTGATTGCACATGCAACATATGCATTTGATACTTACTATCATAAGATGGGGAAGACTCCGGCGGCATGCGACTTCAATGGAGTGGCTACAATTACCACAACAGATCCAAGTAAGACTTCAACTGTACAGCATGCAACATTCTCCGAGTTGTAGGTTCTATTTCAATTTATTAAAAACTATTATCAGTTATGCATCAACGTTAACAATTCTGTTCCAATTATGCAGGCCATGGATCCTGCATATTTCCTGGAAGGTAAAATTCTGCTTATTTACTGCACTTAGCAAGATGAGCAATTAACTTTTTTTTTTGGTGGTACAAAACAATTATGGCACCATTTGAATCTTGATTATTATTATTTTGTGCTCACAGTCTTGGCAAGAATGGCACCTTGGTAAATATCACAGCTCCATCATTGAATTCCACAAGTGTAGATTCTTCGGCCTACAACCTTCACAGCAATGCTTTTACAAGCATTGTACTGATAATTGAAATTTTCATCAGCGTTGCAGTTTTCTTGTAGGCAGGTTGGTATGCATATGTGGGTCTGGGAAGCTTTCAGAAATTTTGAGATAGATGGTGCTCAGAGGGTGTGTTTCCCTTCACTAGGAGAAAAAGGGTCTACTTAGTAGGTAGTTTTAGGGATTTGGTTGACTCAATTTTGTAAAAACCAAAGCCGAATGGCCTGAGCTTCAACTATTAATTCATATTCTTTTAATTTGAAAGTTCTTTTGAAGTTCCACATTGTACATTCCTCAGCTGGATTAGATGTTTGACCCAAATTGCTCCTTGCTGCAAGAATTGGTTTTCCACTAGAATCTTGTATTATAAACTCCACTAAAGCATGATCTTTGTTACTGGTATGGTCATTGGAGCTTCAAATGTCCGCAGTAAAGATTTTTCATTGTGCGACTAAGTGGTTAGAGAATGCCGGAGGAAGCAGCAGGTAGGCCATTCTAGCTTCATGTAAACATCCCACAGTTTCCAAAAACATCTTGCGACCTAAACTTTTACTGATAAAAACATTCCATAGTTTGCAAAACACCTCAAATAAACAATTTTATTGGTGTGCTTTGGAGGCCATGACAACAAGTTTTTGGATGTTTTGAAGCAAGTTGGTACTTATATTTATAGGGGTATTTGGAAGGAGTAATCTGGATAGATTTGGGATGAATAAGAAGTCAAATTCATATCTATAGCCGGGTTGTTTCACAGCAATCACCATTAGTACCAACCAATCACTCACATTTTCTAAGTAGCTGATGAAGATAACATGAAATTTTTAGGAACAAGCGAGGAATAAAATATCGATGATATCGGAAATATCGATAGTTAAAATACGGAAATTTCGATGGAAATATCGGGATATTATCGATATTTTCCATTACGTCAATATTATCGATATTTTGGTTCATGGATATCTAAAATATCGATGGTATCGGAAATATCGGTAGTCAAAAATACGGAAATTTCGTGAAAATATCGAGATATTATGGATATTTTATTCCTTGGGAACAAAAAGCAATGCCTTGGGTTGGGGAAATTTACAATAACGAACAAACTACTCTGAATACAATTTCACTAATATTCACTAGGAACAAAGGTTTTTATTTATTTAAGCTTGACCAATGCAAGATAAAGTATCTTCTAATTACGATCCCTCGTTATAATTGACACAAATAAAACATATTTTGATTAAAATTACAAAGGTGCATAGTCGGGAATGTGAATTTGTTTGGTTTTGTGGCTACACTTATAATGAATTCCTTGTTCGGTACATGTCGTTCGAATGAATCAAGCCTTTTTATAGCTCATTGAAATTTATTTGGTATTTTTTTTAATGGTGGAGATTTGAATGCAAAAGTTGTGGTGTTGGGGGCTGCGGTATGAGTAAAAGACAGCTTTATTTTGTCACCTCTTTAAAAGTACTAATCTCATCGAAAGTTCGGATGAAATGTAATGATATGGACCAATTGTTTTGTGGACTAGATTGATTAATTTGCAAGTTTACGAATTGAAAAGAGAACTTCTAGTTACATGGCCTTCTAGTTGTTGGATCGGGATTTAGTTATTGTTTAGGTTGTGCGTGATTCTTTTAGATCAATTAAATATGTTGTTGTGTTTGATTATTAGAGAAAATTTACCCATATTAAGCACATAATTGCGTTGTACTTTTGTTTGTTCATCAATAATATACAATCGCTTATTTTTAAAAAAAGAAAAAAAAGAAAAGAAAAGAGAACTTCTAACAAATTCACAAAGCATTCATGACATATAAGTTAGAGTGCTGCTAAATGAACTCTAAAATTAACTGAGTACACCTTACTATAAAAGTATTTATTGAATTACTGATTTACCCTATTATAAAATGACTAAAAAGGATATATGAAGTTGTTAAGCAAATATAATTTTAATAAGTACACCCTACTAACTATATTCAACCCTAATCAAGAGATTGCTTGGTGCCCATCTTTGTTATCCGCAAGTCAGAATGACTTCTTGGGTTTCTTCTTCTCTCTTGTGCTGGTGATTCCGCTTCTGATATGAATTTCTTTATGCTTTAGTGCGGCTTCCTTCCTTCTTTCTTCTCGTAACTATCAACTTGGATAGGACAACTTAAAAAGCAGCCTTCAATTCGGTGACACATCTACTCGATCTTCAATTGGATAGCTCTGCATATTGATTGGACAACCTAAAAGCCTTGCTGTTTCTTGATGTGAGTAAATAACAATATGTTTTGTACACTTCAGAATTTTGCAATAAACTTGTATATATGGTGAAATTTTATTCTAGTTTATTATTTCATGATAGAAGTTTATATAAATTAGTTTAACTGGCAGAACTACCTACCTAACAGTAGCCTAGGTAGCTTTAAAAAAGAAGAAGGAATTAACCTATATAGCACATGCCGTTCTTACACCTCACTTGTGGATTTGCTGTCTTCCATTTTGTTGTCTTGTTGTGCTTTCTTTTTCAATGCATGGCTAAATTCTATATATGAATAAAGTATTTTAATATAATAAGGTCTTCTATGAATAAAGTCTTAATTTAATTCCATAGTTTATTTTTTACAATTTGTATTTCTTAATTCTTATAGATAGTGGAGTGAGAACGGGTAACAATTTACATGGAATTGGCAGGGCTTTAGGTTCTTATATAATAAAGTAATCTAATATGACCTCAATTATAATAGTATTTAGTATCCTAATTTGCAATTTGTGCTATCAAAATCAATTTCATCGTCAATGTAAGGGTAAGCTCTTATTTTTTATTTATGTATTTGGATTCTTATCCTAAGTAATTTCAAAGCCTCTTTTGTACTTTTGAAATTATGCAGATTTGCAAATTTGGAATGGATGCTTCATACATTTCAAGGGAGTCATCTAAAGAGGTATTAACTTTGATTTTTGTTTTTGTTTTTTTGTTTAGGCTAAAGCTTGTTTACCGAACAATGATGAATATGAGGGTTTTTTTTTTACAGCATCCAGAAGATGCATCTAAGCAAGACACCGACATCAATAAACAATGTGTTTTATACTACAAAAACGAATTTATGACAAACGAGGTAAATTAATGAATATTTATATATTTATTTTATAATTGCATACATTAATTTAATTATTAGTGATTTTACAGATATTTGTTAGTCGTGATGCATTAATAAGATGGACTCGTGAACAAGGGAAAAGGAATGGCTTTGTGATTATCATTAAAAGGTCTGATATAGCAGGATCTGGGAAATTCAAGACCGGCCGGATTCTATTTTGTTGTGAGAGGGGTGGCCAATTTAGGAAGAAAAAAGTTGTGGAATCAGATAGAAAGCTTGATCAAAGTTCAAACTCTCCGAAGAAAAAAAGTGTGAAGTCTACTAGTACGAAGAAGTGTGATTGCCCATTTTCATTGAAGGGTGTGAACTGTGGTCCTAGAGATGCATGGCAACTTGAGGTTGTATGTGGAGTTCATAACCATCCTGCAGCACTAAATATGGAAGGGCATTCATATGCAGGGAGGTTAACTGTGGAAGAGAATTTACTAATGGTGACATGTCTAAGAGTCTGGCTAGGCCAAAGGATATATTATATGCTCTTAAATGTAGAGATGGGTTGAATGTGACCACAATGAAGACAATCTACAATGCCAGACAAAAAAGTAGGGTGATTGAGAAAGCAGGTATGTCAGAGATGCAGGTATTGCTACGAAAGTTGTTTGCCCATGAGTATGTAGAGTGGCATAGAAGCTATGGTACCGCTAATATTGTAAGTGATTTGTTTTATGCTCGCCCTACAAGTATTAAGCTACTACATGCATTTCCTCATATTTTGATCATGGATTGCACATACAAGACAAACAGGTTTCGCTATCCACTTTTGGAGATTGTGGGGGTGACGTCTACACATCTTACACTCTTAATTGCATTTGTTTATCTTAGTGCTGAGAAAGAAGACAACTACAGATGGGCATTGGATAAATTGAGGAGTGTTATGGATGATAATTCGATTCCTAGTGTTATTGTCATAGATATGTTGAACTATTTTGAGGACTTTCCACTTCGAGATAGGTGGATGACTATACCAGATATGGGACACCTCATTGCATCTTGTTATAATGTAATCCTTATGACTTGGTCAATGCATCAATCACTTACATTTTTTCCATATGAGACTGCTCCATTGGATTCTATCTATCGCTGTGAGATTTCTATTGGATTTGTTAACCACAACCACTGGATTAAGGTAAATAATTCATATGTTTATGCATATATATGTTTGCTTACTATTCTTTTCACATAACTTGATTTATCTATTTTTTGTTTTTTGTTTTACAGGTTTATTTGGAAGGTCAACACCCTATGCCACAAGTTAATGAGCGGTGGTTGAGATGTGCAACCATAATTGCATCATATTGGCTTACTCCATATCAAGATCGTATACGTCAGTTCAGATATGAAGCTGGTGTAGCGGACCCTTATGATAATGACCCCATATTTATTGAGTAATTTTGTAAAGCATCATATTGGTGACATTAATTATTATTTTTATTTTCATTATACCATTGGCAGTCATTATTTTGTAACATAAATATAATAATTATAATGGCTTTTTGCTCATTTGGCTTCTTCCAGCACCAAAAATGTTATGAGATGATTTTTGCTTAATTTCCCATTTGTCCTGTTGTGTTTTTAACCAAAGGGGTGGTGATTGCAAGAACTTGGAATTGCAAAAAAAGTGTCAACAATTTTAGTATAAGCATAAATTCATATGAAAAGTCAAAGATTTATAAACACTATTAAAAAAGTCAAGTTGAAAATCAATTATAAAGTAATGCTACAAGTATTAGGGTGTCACAGGAATTATTTTTGATAATTCAATAGGGTGTACTTAGTTAATTTTATATTTTAATTAAAATATTAGGGTGTACTTAGATCATATGGTGTATTCGATTAATTTTAGGGGTCGTTTAGCACTCATAAGTTATAAAGTGAATTTTTATTGGGTAATTTATAACTTGTATTTAAAAAAGAATTTTGTTTAATGTTGAAAATTAGATATTTATTCTAACCCCAAAAATATATGTTTATTACCATGACACTCCAAAAAAATATTAGTTGATCGCAGCCTTTCAGTTGTACAAATAGACCCCCAGTCGTCCTTTCCATCCATCCGAACCATTTTTATTCTAATCGATAGGGTTTCTCTTCTCTGCCAAACTAGGGTTTACAGCCACTATGAGCAAATCTCTCTCGGACTCTTGATTCCCCTTGAGGTAAATCCAGTAACCAATCCGTTTTTATTTTATCACCTTCAAATTATTTCTCTGTTTCGAGAGAAAGTGCAGGAATTTTTTATTTTATTTCTTCCTCTGCACCGAAAGAAATACTAAAGTTTGAATTCTTTAGCAATCGTACGGGATGATATATTGTTAGAAACCATGATTGGAAAATGTATGCTGGTTGGTTTTTATGAAATTTAATTTATAAGAAATTTTAGGTTGGGGCTTTTGGCGTTGTTTCTGTAAATTGTGTTGATTGCTTTGTTTTCTTTCCGGGAAAGTGTGATAAACCAACTGGCGTTGTCTTTGTTTGTGATTGAGATTTTGAAGGAGCTAAGCCCTTTGCTATTGCTTATACTGATACTGAAACAATAAGCTAACCAGGGCTCATATTTTGTTATTCTTCTGACTTTGGAATTGATTTTAAAATTGATTCAGTTGGGTATGGGTTTTGAAAATAATTATATTGTTTACTCAAGAGTGGTTAACCTACATTGTATTCTCGACTTTTTCATGTCTTTAAAAAAGTTGTAATTAAGTTTCAATCCTATAGTTAGTCAGATTTGTCAAGATGTATACGTCAAGGAAGAAGATTCACAAGGACAAGGATGCTGAACCCACTGAATTTGAATAGTCAGTTGGACAGGTAAGATATGCAGCTTTTTATTGCGCTTTCTATTGATGAAATTGTTGCTATGATGTTTAGATATAATCATGAGTTGTTTGTTGTCTGTGCAGGCAATCTTTGATTTGGAAACAAACTTGGACCTGAAAAGTGAACTGAAGGATCTATATATAAATTCAGCTGTGTAAGAACTGTTTACTGAATGACTATTTATTGTAAACTGTTGCCGATTGTATGATTAATATTCCTCCTTTCTCCAGTCAAGTTGATGTGGCTGGGAACCGGAAGGCGGTTGTTATCCACATACCATATAGACTTAGGAAGGCTTATCGCAAGATCCATGTTCGGCTTGTGAGGGAGCTAGAGAAGAAATTCAGTGGAAAGGTGATTATTCAAGTTCTTTGGTTCTCTGCCATTTATGAAATCTAGATTTAACCCAGACTAGGTTTTCTTCGTGATGTTTTTCTGTACTTGTTTCTAGGCACTACATTTAGTGCCTTACAATCAAGGATATTTTATTTTTATCTTTTAGTTCCTAGTTCTGATCTTCCTAGCTGACTTTTCTTACAGTCAACCCATTTTATTTTTTCTTCTTAATTAAAGTGAGTAGATCTCTGATTCAGACATGTATTTATTTGCAAATAGTGGTTTTCTTTGGTGGTGTTTATTTTTGTTTGTCATATGGTAGGATGTAGTTCTGATCGCCACACGGAGGATAGTGAGGCCTCCAAAGAAAGGGTCTGCTGTCCAACGGCCCCGCACTCGTACTCTTAACTGCTGTGCATGAGGTAATGTTGGAGGATGTTGTTTTGCCTGCTGAGATTGTTGGTAAACGAACTAGATATCGACTTGACGGGTCCAAGATAATGAAGGTGAGCTGTCGAAAGAAAAAAAAATATTGTTTGATATATAGACACACACACACAAACACTTGGAAATGGAAAAAAGGGGTTGATTATAATGGATTTATTATAAAAGTACATGCATGGGTTGTCAGGGGCAGGATTTTGTTTGTTAAGTACCATAATTATCTATCTTCAATGCTGGGCAGGTTTTCTTGGATCCCAAGGAACGAAACAACACAGTACAAGCTGGAGAGCTTTTCTGTAACATCCCGGTCCTAAATTAATATTCAAATCTTAAAGTATTCAAGTAAAATACATTTTTACCCTCGGAAGTAAAATAAACTAAATAATTATGTTGTGTTGACTAAATAAAGAAAATAAATTGAAGGGTTTAAAACTAAATTAAATTATATAATTTAATTTAATATAATTAATTAAGGAGAATTTGGAAATTTAAAATAATATTTCTGTTCGAGAAAGAAATTGGGGAAGTGAGCCACATCGTTACGTCGGGCTCGTTGATACGAGTCCGTGGGTATATTGTGGGCTCAAATCGGAGTTATATCGAAGAGTATACGGTTAAATTTGTACGAGGGGCAAAATTGTAAATAGCCAAGGTCAGATTTTAAAAATCTGACCTCTCTCTCAGCTCCTCACGCAAGAACACCCCCCCTGGTTTTTTGTTTCTTTGGCCGGTCACCCTCAAAACCTCCATAGCCGCCACCTCACGACCACCCACCCCACCGGACCGCCTCCAATCAAGTCGGCCAGCACCCCGCACCTCAGCCCAGCCTCCCCTGCTGCTGGCCGCAGCGGAAATCGCCTGAAAACGGCGAAATATCGCCGGTTTTGACAGAAAATTCACGGCGTTCGTACGTCGTCCTTCGGCCACCGATCGGGACAAGTAAGGTTGATCGGTGTATAATTACATATCATTTTGTACCCTTCTAACTTATGATTTGGTTATGTTTTTGAGTTAAACTTGTGCTTTTAATCTATTTTGTGTTTGTTTCAGTGTAATAAGCTTGAGACTCATTTAATGCATTTTGGAGTCAAATTAGTTCAAAACGGTGTATGCAGATCAGTCAATTTCACGGATTGGACTGTACTTGCTCAAGAAGAACCAGATAATGAGCCATACATCATTGGAAAGATACGGAAGTCTAGTTTCTGTAGCATTTTACGGTTCATGATTCCGAGTCTTCTAGATGAAGTTATGCAAGTTTAGGCAACTTAAGGTCAAATTCGGCAGCATCTGCGTTACTGGGCCAAAAATGACTTTTGAAGGCCTTCCCGATTTTTCCTTGAGTTGGGCTGCATATGCTTGGAAAGATAAGACAAAGAGCTTCAAGATCCATATTTTTCCAGATTTGTTAGAGTGAAGGAACAAGCCCAAATCGAGCCCACAAGCTGACTGCAATGTATTGTCATGCATGAGCTAATCATTTTAGTGGGGAAGTTAGGAAAAGTTGGTGAATTGAGTGGTATAAGTTGGTGAAGTGAGTGTGGTTAGTAAACTCAATTGTATAATCAGATTTATACTTCCCCTAGGCCTATAAATAGTGAGGTTTCCCAAGCTTGAAAACACACCCCAAGGGGGGGAGCTCTCAAACATCTCTCTAGAGCTCCTCTCCCTTCTCTCCCTCAATTCTCTTAGTTTTCCTTTTTAGTTCTCAATTGTTGTAACAAAATCCTTTTGCTAAATTTTCCTTTAAGTTTCTCTTAGTTGTAATTTATTTTTTATTGTAATGTAAATTCTTTTCTTAAGTTTTCAAGTTTAATTAGTTTCCAAGTTTCAATTATAGTTCTTGTTCTTATTCATTATGCTTATAAGTTAATATGCTTGTTTGAATGAGTGTTCACCATTAAAACTTGTATGTTAGCTATCTTGGTTTGAATTAAGAGTAGACACCATGCATTAATTCAAATTGAACTATGAATAGGAAGAGTATGTATGGACATTCGACAACAGGATTAGATACATGCTTGGTTGTTTAAAACATTCTTCTTTGCTTAATGGATTTCTAATGCTTAATTTAGGTTCGACAACAATGATCTAATTAGGGAATTAGGAATACAAGGTTAGGACCAGACACCATGGCTTAATCATACTTTAGCTAGAATCAATCATGAATCTAAAATGAACTTGGTAACTAATTTGCTTGAGTTAATTTCTTTTCTTTCTTTCTTGTTTTATTTATTTTCTTTTCATTTCTGTTTTGTGCATGGAATCAAATTGAATCAGTCTATCATCAATCCTCGTGGGATCGACCTCGTACTTACACAAGCTATACTATCCAACGCCTTGTGCACTTGCGAGTTAACAAAGGTATGCTTTTCCACCTATTTTTCATGCTCTAGCTGCCTGTTGGATAGGTTTTGATCGATTCGTAGCATAGGTAACCAAAAATTCGAAGTAAAGTTTCAGCCGAATTTGAGCTAGGGTTTTGACCCACTTAGGGTCCGAAATGGACTTTCCCGTAGTTGAGAAAAGTGTTCGGGAGGTCGAGAACTAGCTGTAGGTGGAAGGACAGCTCTTGGTTTGGAGTTTGTCCGAGCGACGAATTTATCGCTTTTTAACTAACCGAAACTGCCAACGCGTTCTCCCACGCTTGGGTTCACTTTTCACTGTCAATCCTTATTCCTAAATTATCCTTACGTCGTCATGAGCGCATAGACGTGCTCGGATTTCAATTTGGAGTTCGTATGACAGTCGAACGGATTTACGCCTATTGCGCGTTATCCGGGTTCGGTGAGTTTGGACCGTCGGATCTATTCCAATTCTTAGCAGGTTGTTCCCCGTATTTTTAGGACTGTGTAGGAGCTGACGGATTGTGGATCGGAGCCCCGGATGCTCCGGATCAATGACTTATAGTTTAGTTTCACGAAAAACCGTCCGATCGTGTGATCGCGAGAAATCCGACCGCTCGATCGAGACTAAACCTTAAGATTATGATTAGTTGACCTCGTTGGACTTTTAGGAGAGTTCAAGCTGAATTTGGAGGTCGTGGGCCCCGCGGGCCCGGTTGACCAAAATGGAGAGTTTGGCCACTAAGTTTACCGGGAGGTTTCCGAGGCCATTTAATCTTTCGGAGAGTACTAAAATGGTCCAAGGACTTGGGGATGTTTGTTTATTGAGTTTTATTACCGAGATTCTTATTATTGTCTTTATGTGATTTTATTTGCTATATTAATACCTTGAGGTTATACTTTACTTATTCAATAGTTAGTGTATGTTATTAATTGTTTTAATCATTATTATAATTATTATTGGGTGATTGTTCTCATGATTCAATTATATTGTGTTAGTGGGTTAGAATTAGTGAAATGTTAATTTTACATGGATATATGAGTAAGTGTAAGGATGAATTAAATAGGTAAGGATATGCTACTTAAGTCATGCTTGATGTTTAGTTGGGATTTTGAATAGTGCTTTGAGAATTTGATATGGGTAATTCTTGGATAATTATTTTAGCGGGCGTGGTCTCCTAAATAATGATTTGTACATGCTTTGTATGTCAATATTGGGCGAATGATATTATGACTTAATGACGGAATAAATGGATTTTATGCAATAAATGATTTAATGAAGGTTTTCCCTAAATCACATTTCCTTAAGTTTATTTATAAATCACATAATTGAATTTAATTGAACTTCATGAATAAGTTGATTTATTTATATGTTAAGCTATTGAATTTGAACGGGTTGCCTCGGATTAAATGGTTGCCTTCGAATCAATTGTTGCTTACGGATTATATAAATATTGATATTGGTGATTACCGGTCTACGGACCTAGTTGCCTTCTAATAAGTCTGCGCAAGATGACTTTACGCCCCACGAGTCTCGGGGACGCCCGATTGTGCGGAGCGAGGACGCGGCTCGTAGAGACTTTGTGGTTCCCGAGTCTAGCGAGGACGCGGCTCGTAGAGATCGTGTGGTTCCCGAGTCTAGCGAGGACGCGGCTCGAGAGAGACTTTGTGGATCCCGAGTTCGGCGAGGACGCGGCTCGGATGACTCGTGGCTCCGAGTTTCGCGAGGAAAAGGGAATTGACCGAAAGGATCATAATGAATGGATAATGGATAAGACACAATGATGTGGGAATCAGTGCACTACAGAGTATAGCATGCCACCCTGCTTCTATTTTCTGCACGGGGTTGGCCCAGATCCCTAACCACCTGCCCGATTTCACTACACAGGTGGTTAGACAGTTTTCCCCTCCCGTTGCCTTCGGTTTACGCATATACCCTTTAGGGGGCTGTACATAATACATGGATTAAGCGAAAAGGCTTCGTGTATGGTTTTCCTGAAAATATTCTAGTATGGAAGAGCTACGTGTGGCTTGATCCCTCACGGAGGGTACGTAGGCAGCCTAGATTAATCTGGGTGCAGCCACGAGCAAGAATATCATGTAAATTGGTTTTGAACTTGAATTGGAAATCTAGTAAAGTTATAAGTTAACTTGATATGAAGAATTAATGGCTCTTTTGGGAATATTTGTTTGTGACTATAATTGTGCATATTGAAAGCTTGGGGATTTTACAATTGTGACTTTATGCAGGTAATTAATTTGGGATTTGTTCGAATTACAGGGGAGACTCTGCCGAATTTTCGGCAGAAGTCAAACGTGTTAAAACTTGTTTTTCTTTCGAGCTTTCTTAAAAAGGGCAAATTGGTCAAGCGTTCCCGGCACCCGACGGGTGTCGGTGCGCGCAGGGTCCGGCCCAGATTCCAAAGCGGAATTAGGGTCGGGTCCTGTCATTTTCTGCCGTTTACAGGAAGCTTTCAGGAAAAGATGTTGTGTTTGAGTACCCAATAACTGATGCATAGAAATATTCTGCGATGGCGCCTTCCGAATACCCGTCCTTTTTCTTTATATTTTCTAAGAACTTCTGCTCATCAGGCAGTCAATTCAAAATTTTGATGTTGAGGGCGTGATGTGGTGTGCCTTTGGAAGGATTTTGGTCTCTTCAATATTAGCACATTTAAGTTAAGGTGATATTGGTTAATGTAGCATTTTTTGTTTTCTTTTAAGACTTGCGTCTTTTCATTATGCATGGTCATTAACAAGTTTGCTTTTAGTCTGGTGGTTTTGTTTTGTTTATTTAAGTTTTTGACCTATGTTTCTCAATGAATGTGCACTGGAAACTAAAGAAGTTTCTATGAACTAGTTATGGTTCTTTGTAATACAACCTCGGTACCGGAAGAAATACTAAGATTTATGAATTTGATTACAATTTATTGAATTGCATAAGTCACAGAGTAAGCATTTCCCAATCATTAGGTGCACGCACCAAATGCAACTGAACACAGCAGGAAAAAACAAAATTAACAAAAGAGGTGACGGATGAAGTCTCCATTTGCAACCAGCACAATAGCAGAGCTGAGATACATAAACAAATCCCTAAAGCCAAAAGTAGAGACTAGAGAGGTCCCAAAACCAACAGCTATATAGGCATGGCAACACAACAGGAATTGGAATGCCTGAAAGCCAACACAAATCACACAACCATTTCCAAATTCTTCGGCCTGTGCCTTGAGGCGGCCGCTTGCAAGCTTGTATCAAACAATTAACATTGATCAGATCGGCAATGGCGGCAAGGGCAGGAACAGCTGGGTGAGGGTGGAACAGAGATAATTGTCAGAACAAGTAAAAATGTATTTATGGAATGGTACCCACTACGTACTTATTGAATGGTACCAGTATATACTTACAGTGAAACTATTTAGGTGGTTCCCCCCTGGAATATGGAGTCTTGCAGCACTAATTTGTATGGGCAATCAGCTGCTTCCCCCCTTGGAAATATATTGTTGAGCATTACAACGAAACATACAACCAAAGAATTTATAAATATGAATGACAACTTACAGTTTCATTGCCATCTTCTTCTTCTTTTTCTTTTTCTTCTTCCACTTCCTCTATTATTTGTAGTCTTTCTGGTCTTGAACTACTTTGGATCAGTGACTTATCAGGAAATCTCCAACTCGATCAGGCATTTCTCGATGATTAAGGAGTTT
This sequence comes from Prunus padus, assembly GCA_024362665.1. Lineage (NCBI taxonomy): Eukaryota > Viridiplantae > Streptophyta > Magnoliopsida > Rosales > Rosaceae > Prunus > Prunus padus. The sequence continues at coordinate 25,661,145 of JANFAM010000010.1, forward strand.
AATGATGGGACCCTGATAGTGCAAATTTCTGATGAGCAAAAGCCTCGCAGAATTGGTAGATCAGAAAGTTTCAAATGCTGCAAGGAACTGAAAGCAATCTCGTAATAATTTCCTGAATCTTGTTCATCTCCGTTGCTTGTCACTATCTCTATCATGCTTTTACAATCCTCAACTTCCAAGCGTTTGAGTTGGTGTAAACATTTAGCCACCGAATAAGTTGTTAAGTATTTCAGTCCCTCACAACGTAGTACCTCTAAGGTGGTTAAATTGAGAAAGGATATTGCGGATGAAGTTAGATTATTTAATCTGCCACATTCGTTCACCTCTAGAATTTCCAAGTTTGGAAAAACTGGTTGGGATTTGTCATTATTCCCTAGATGCATCAGCTCCTTTATTTTCCTGAGACACAATTTCTTTATGTGCGGGAGGGTCCTCCCAACTGCATCTATTTCCCCGCTACTAGTTCCTTCACACACAAATATTTCTTTCCATGGACCACCCATAACAATGAGCAGTTCAAGACCATGTAATTTTTGGAGGAAAGCAAATGAGTTCGGGTGTGCACAAGAAAATCCAATACATTTTAGATTTATAAACAACTCTGCTGGGAGTGGACCATGCGCTTCATACCAAATCTCCATGTTCCCTTCCAAACCCAACTTTTCCAAGTTGGGGAATGAATTACCCTGAAATAATATCAACATCTGGATGTCATTGTCAACCCACTTGGCCAGTTGCATAACTAAATACTATATTTGGTGGCGTTCACCTGGTCACCAGGGACCAAGGAACACTGTGGTCACCTGCCCTTAGATCTCATCTAGGGGTAAATAATGATTCAAACCTTAATTAAATTAAAAAATATTTAATTATTTTAAAAAACCTCAAATATGCTACCGACTTCAATTATAATTTATACCGAAGGGAAGTTATAACTCACCGCTTTCACTCTCCAATCCAAAAAGAACTTGGCCGCTGTTCTCCATTGAACCTCCCTCTCCCTCAGTCTCTTGTCAATTTCCAGTTTTGATTTTTGTGATTTAATTTGGGTTTTTCATTTCTTGGCTAAATTCAGTGTTTATTGATTTTTTTCTTTATATAATCTTACTCGGTGATTTCATGTACTCTACTGGGGAATGAATCCTTGACAAAGGAAATCAAAAAATTTAAAGCCTGAAATTCATAAGAGAGAACCCTACACAGAAAAGAAAGGAGGCATTTCTGGAGAGTGAAAGAGAGAAACCTGAGACAGTGAGAGGAGTAAGTGGGTTTAAGCATTAATTGTTTTTTTGTTGGTATAATTGAAATTTCGGGCAGTGTTTTTAAATAATTAAATTGTGTTTTAAATTAATTAAAGTTTGAATCATTATTTACCGTTGGTTGAGATCTAACTTTCACAAGTCTTTTTCTCTATTTAAATTTTAGTCTTTATTTTGTTGTACACAGATCTTCAGTACATATATGTTAGTAAATTACTACTCCTTTTAACCTCCACGACTATTGTTTTAACATTTTTGACAAGGCCGAGGCCAAAAAATCATTTTAATAAAAGAAAAATCTGTAATACTCAATAATAATAAATTGGCAAAGAAAATATATGAAGAGCAAATACTGCAAGAGAATTCTGTACCTCAACTAACAAGAAAGGTTGTATGATTGGTGTACAGATAAGGCCCGAATCAAGTCTTTTTTGGAATCTTGAATATTCGGAAGCAAAAATCTCCACTTTACCACATTCAAAGAATATCAATGATTTGAGTAATGGCCACTTGGAAACATGCAGCCTCGGATAGAAACTCCTCAATTGGGGAGGATTTCAGGCAGTGTTTTTTAAATTAATTAAAGCTTGAATCATTATTTACCGTTGGAATGAGATCTAACTTTCACAAGTCTTTTTCCTCTATTTAAATTTTATAGTATTTATTTTGTTTTACACATGTCTTCAGTACATATATGTTAGTAAATTACTACTCCTTTTAACCTCCTCGACTATTGTTTTAACAATTTTGACAAGGTGGAGGCCAAAAAATCATTTTAATAAAAGAAAAATCTCTAATACTTAATAATAATAAAAATTGCAAAGAAAATATATGAAGGGGAATTTAGCTACAGGAGCAAATAGTGCAAGGGAATTTTGTACCTTCTCAACTAACAAGAAAGGTTGTTTGATTGTTGTAAAGACAATGCCTGAATCAAGTCTTTCTTGGAATCTTGAAAATTCGGAAGCAAAAATCTCCACTTTACCACATTCTAAGATGAACAACTCTTTGAGTAATGGCCACTTGGAAACATGCAGCCCCGGATAGAAACTCCTCAGTTGGGGCAGATATCTAAATTTCGCAAATTGTACATTAGGAAACACAAACTCCTCAGTTGGTGTCGTTTCTACTCCTTCCTTGGCAACAATTTCCTCCAATATTCCACAATTCCACACAATCAACTCCCTCAACTGCTGAAGACCTTTGGCCACTGAGGCTGGAAAGATATTTTTCAAACTATCACACGAATCCATCACAACTAAATCCAGATTTGGGCACTCAAAAGTTTTCAACTGAGTCTTCGATGTGCCGTATGCTTCTTTAACGTCAAGTACTACTCCCACGTCAAATACTACTTGTAGTGATTTGCATTGACGTATGTCCAATGTTTCTAGAGCATTCAATGTTCCCATCATACTTGGCGCAAAGATGTTTATTAGGCTCTGGCATCTCAAAACTTCAACTAGTTTGAGCTTTCGAAAAGAGTCTGGGTCAAGTTGGCGGTACCATATAGTCCTCAACTTAGGCATGTCACGGATGATCAAGCTCTTCAAGCTAGGAAATCCTACCTGTATATGTATTCATCTCATAAACCTTTTTTCACTAATGGCGGACACATTAATTGGAAATAAATGCATAAAGAAAGGGAAATAAATTTATAATGCAAAAAGAAAGGGAATGATATTTTAGACTGCAAAACATGTTATTTGTATGCTCTCGATTGTATCCACTTGTTGATACTATCTCTTCCATGAATTGACAGCTAGCTATCTCAAGATGTGTGAGTTGGACAAGACTTCTAGTCATGGAAAATGAAAACAAGAATCTTAAGCTATCACATTGATCCAAGATCAAACATGTTAAATTGGTCATCAGAATCTGGGTATAGTTTGTAATTCATGTTTAATTACGGAAATGACAATTTACATGCTAATTAGTTGTATAAATTCCAAAATGAGTAGACAAAAAGTAAGGGTCTAATTAATATGACAATTAACAGACAAAAAGTAAAGGAGAAATAAACGCTGAGAGAAAAACGAGAAATAAAGGCATAACTTACCTTTTCGTCAAAAAGAAAGTATTGTGCATCAGTCCCAATATTCTCCATGGAGTCCCTGATATCTTCAGTTGCTCTGTTGATTGTGATATTTGTACTCATGGGATCAAAGATGAATGTCTCCAATTTAGAACAATCCTCTAGATGCAATGTCTCCAAGGAATGAAAATTAATAGAACGACGAGCTGAGTAGAATCTGGTGAGGTTTGGAAGATATAGTAGCTTTAGATCTTGTAGCTGACTAAACATGTTATGATCTGTATCTTCGTCACTGGATTCGTTTGTTGGTACTATCTCTTCCATGATTTGACAGCTGGATATCTTAAGATTTTTGAGTTGTACAAGACTTCTAGCCATGGAAGATGAAAACAAGAATCTCAAACCACCACAGTTCTCAACACTCAACTTCGTTAGTTGCTCAAGACTTTTGGCCACCGAGGCTGGAAATATATTTATCAACCTCTCGCACGCATCTATCTCTACAAAATCAAGATTTGGGCACTCAAAAGTTTTCAACTGAGTGGTTGACGTATCATATGCTTCAAATACTCCTCCGAGTTCAAATACCACTTGTAGTGACTGGCACTGCCATATCTCTAATCTGTGTAGAGCATTCAATCTTCCCATCATACTTGGCGCAAAGATGTTAATTAGATTGTGGCATCTGTAAACGTTAACTTTTTTCAGTCTACAAAAAGAGTCTTGAGCAAGTTGGTTGTGCCATATTGTCATCAGTGCAGGTAGGTCATAGATGATCAAACTCTCCAAGCTAGGAAATCTTACCTGTATACATATTCATCTCATAAACCTTTTTTCACTAAAGGGGGACACATTAATTGGAAATATATAAATGCATAAAGAAAGGGAAAGAAATTTATAATTCACCTTTTCATCAAAAAGAAAGTGTGGTATAACAGTCTCAAGATTCTCCTTGGAGTTCCTATCGTCAATTTCTTTGCCTGTTGAAGTAATTTCACTCTTTCTATCAAAGATGAATGTCAGTCTAGGACAATTCTCAATATGCAATGTCTCCAATAATGAAAATTCAATATAACTTCCGGAGCAGAATCTAGTGAGGCTTGGAAGATGTTGCAGCTCTAGATATTTTAGATGGCAAAACATGTTATCTGTATGTTCTTGATTGTATCCACTTGTTGATACTATCTCTTCCATCATTTGGCATTTCGATATCTCAATATGTTCGAGTAGCTCAAGACTTTTAGCCATTGAAGATGAAAACAAGAATCTTAAACCATCACATTGATGCAAGATCAAGCGTGTTAAGTTGGGCATTAGAACCTGTGTATAGTAAACAATTCACGTTTAATTAGGAAATGACAATTTACATGCTCATCACTACTATAGATTCCAAAATAAGTAGACAAAAAGTAAAGGTCTAATATGACATAACTAGTAACTTATTAGGCTACTAGGTCCTTGTACTTCCATTAAGAGCAACTCCAGCGCAAGGGGCAAAGGCAGGCAAAAGGCCCCCTTTTGCCCCAAAATTTTTTCCACCGCACAAAGTCCAACCCGGGCAAGGGTTGGACCCACCAGCTTAGGCAGGCCTAAGGGCCAAATCTGCCCGGGTTTGCTAACGTCAGCAACAACAACAAAATGGAAAAAAAATCTGAAAAATTCCAAAACATTTAGAAACATTTTTTTATACATACCTAGCAATTTTATTATTATTAATCTCATACATATAAATAAAATTAATCCCATGTGAAAATCTCATACATAAAATTTTATCCAAGATTTTTTTCCGAAATTTGATATGAGAATTTTATAATAAATAATGACACGTGGCAACAGAAAATCTTCTCCAAATTAATTGTTTAAGTATTAAAAATAGAGAAAAATAATTAAAATGAATAGTAATTGCCCTTGCCCTTTGGGGTGGAACCAAAAAAAGCAGGGCTGCCACTATTCATAGTGGCAGCCCTTGCTTTGCCTTGCCCTTGCCCATTGGTGTGGAAGTGCTCTAACAGAGAAAACGTGGGAGTAAAAATGTATCTGAAAAAGAAACGTTGAAGTGATGTTCAATAAAAATCTGTTAGGGGAATGTTACCAACCTTCTTTCTAACCTTCTCTTTGGACCTTCTCCCTTCTCCTCATGACACGTGTCATTTTTTACACTTAAAAAAATGGAGATTTTGACATGTGTAAAAATTGACATGTGTCATGAAGAGAAGGGAGAAGGTCCAAAAGAGAAGGTTAGAGAGAAAGTTGCTAGCATTCCCCTAACAGATTTTTATTGAACATCATGCTTTCGTCATAATATGAATCATTAAAAGCTAATACCTTTTCTTTCTCAATAAAAAACTAATAATTTAATATACTTCAATCCTAGTACAACGTAATACCTTTCTTTCTTATTTAAGCAACTTTATTTGTTAAGAAATAAATATAGAACAAATCCGGATGATATATAGAAATGCCGGGCAAATGAAACCGCAAAACTTACCTCCCCATTCATGAAAAGTTTTGTGGGTCCACCAATTTCATTCTCCAAAATGATTTCTTCGGCCTTTCTAGTTACAACTGACGTGCTGCCTTTGGAGGAGAAACCAATAAGCTTTGGCAGATTCCACAAAGTCAAAGATCGTAACTTTTGAAAGGGCTGATCTATGAGTTGGCCACAACATACAGTTTCCAAAATAACAAGGCTGTAAAGAGATAGTGACTCCAAGATGGGGAAGACGTGACTCGAGTTAATGACAGATGTAACTTCTTCATTGTTTTGGACATGGAGTTTCTTCAGTTGTTTACAACAGTCACTTGCTAATATATAGGAAATAATATTTGCAGCCTCCATCCCATCCAAGGCCAAATATTCACATCTCTCTAGCAGCAATTTTATACCTCGGTCGAATTGACTGTTCGTAGTGAGCTTGAGTTTCAACATATTGTTAAAGGACATTTCGTCCATGTTACGATATTGCAAACAATCACCAATAAAGGACATTTTGTCCATGTTACGATATTGCCAACAATCACCAATAAGTATGGTGTATCTTTCTAATCTTGTATCCGAGAACATGTTTGCTGGAAGAAGCTTAGCATCTGGAATATGCATCTCTAATGCAGTTAGTTGACTCAATTGTTTCAGCTCCGACACAATTGAATCAAGTCTTTCTTGTAGTGACTTGCATTCTTGTATTTTTAAGGTGTCTAAAGCATTCAATCTTCCCATCATACTTCGTGCAAAGATATTTATTAGATTGTGGCATCTGTAAACGTTAACTTCTTTCAATCTACAAAAAGAGTCTTGAGCAAGTTGGTTGTGCCATATTGTCATCAGTGCAGGTAGGTCATAGATGATTAACCTCTCCAAGCTAGGAAATCCTACCTGTATATATATTCATCTCATAAACTAGTCAGTAAACCTTTTTCACTAATGGGGGACACATTAATTGAAAATAAATGCATAAAGAAAGGGAAAGAAATTTATAATTCACCTTTTCATCAAAAAGAAAAGGTATAACAGTCTCAAGATTCTCATTGGAGTTCTTATCGTTATTTTCTTTGCCCATTATTGTAGTAATTTCACTCTTACCATCAAAGATGAATGTCCCCAGTCTAGGACAATCCCCAATATGCAATGTCTCCAATAATGAAAATTCAATATAACTTCCGGAGCAAAATCTAGCGAGGCTTGGAAGATGTTGCAGATTTAGAGATTTTAGATTGCAAAACATGTTATCTGTATGTTCTTGATTGTATCCACTTGTTGATACTATCTCTTCCATGATTTGACAGCTCGCTATCTCAAGATGTGTGAGTTGGACAAGACTTCTAGCCATAGAACATGAAAACAAGAATCTTAAACCATCACATTGATGCAAGATCAAGCGTGTTAAGTTGGGCATCAGAACCTGTGTATAGTACACAATTTATGTTTAATTAGGGAAATGACAATTTACATGCTCATCAGTTGTATAGATTCCAAAATGAGTAGACAAAAAGTAAAGGTCTAATAGGACATAACTATGTACTTGTACTTCCATTAACAAAGAAAAAGTGCAGTAAAAATAAAGAAAAGTTGGCCTCAAAGTTTATTAGTCTACTAATTTAAAATATAAGATAACACATTTTAATTGAAGACCATTAAATATTACACTAATTAAAAGCTAATACCGTTTCTTTCTCAATCAAAAACTAATAAATTAATACTCCGTTTAAATGAATTGTAACTAAAGCAAAGACTAATATAATTTCAATCCTAGTACGAAAGCAAAGAAAGAATGACCAAAATGAAAAATATACAAAAGCAACTTTATTTGTTAATAATAAATATAGAACAAATCCGGATGATATATGGAAAGGCATGGGCAAAACGTACCTCCCCATTCATGAAAAGTTTCGTGGGTCCGCCAATTTCATTCTCCAAAATGATTTCTTCGGCCTCTGTACTTACAACTGACGTGCTGCCTTTGGAGGAGAAACCAAAAAGCTTTGGCAGATTAAGCAAAGTCAAAGATCGTAACTTTTGAAAAGGCTGATCTATGAGTTGGCCACAACATACAGTTTCCAAATTAACAAGGTTGTCAAGAGATAGTGACTCCAAGATGGGGAAGGCATGACTCAAGTTAATGACAGCTGTAACTTCATCATTGTTTTGGACTTCGAGATTCTTCAGTTGTTTACCACTGTCACTTGCTAATATATAGGAAATAATATTTGCAGCCTCAATCCCATCCAAGGCCAAATCTTCACATCTCTTCAGCAGCAATTTTATACCTCGGTCGAATTGACTGTTCGTAGTGAGCTTGAGTTTCAACATATGGTTAAAGGACATTTCGTCATATTGCCAACAATCACCAATAAGTATGGTGTATCTTTCTAACCTTGTGTCCGAGAACATGTTTGCTGGAAGAAGCTTAGCTTCTGGAATTTGTATATCTAATGCAGTTAGTTTAGACAAGTGCTTCAGCTCCGACAAACTAGCATTACTTCTTCCACCGAAGGAACCTTCGCCCTGCCATTGCTTAAAGCTTTGTATTCCCATTCTCAAGTCTTCTAGACTTGTCAAGCTTGATATAACGCCAGGTGAGATCCGTACAAGTTCATAGCAATCAGTCAAATCCAACAATTGTAGACGAGTCAATTGCCCTATTTCTTTGGGCAACTCTTTAACCTGGGAGCATATAAGGCTAAGAATTTTCAAGTTTGTTAACTGTCCAACTAGAGCTATGTCCCCCAACATGCACTGATGTAAACACAAAGTTTGAAGATTTGTTAGGAATTGAAGAGATGGAGGCAGTGACGGAATACGCAGTCCTTTTACATCCAACACTTTGAGTTCATTCATCCCTTCAAAATAGTTGCTTGGGATTTCCAAGGAGTCATCATCATCATAACTTTCCAAGACAAAAATCTCAATTCTGGGCATTCCCAAGGTTCTTCGGGAAGTCTGGGGATCTTGCAAGATTTTAAGGAGATCGCAGTGTATTTTTAAGGGAATTCGTATCTGGCCATTCTTTCACCTCATCTCCATATGCTTTTGCAATGGCGTGATTATCTTTAGATGCAATCGCCGTAGCAACATCTCGTACAAGCTCATGCATTCTAATATATCCATCCTCATCAATATCTAGCAACAAACAATAATCTTTAATAAGTTTTTTAGCTAGTGAAATCAATTTATCTCGTGCCTCTTCCACTGTATCAACATTTTTCATCAAACTCAAACCCATAGCATATTTCAACAAGTCACTAAGAAAAATTGTACAGCCACCCCCTGTAATAATTCCACATAGCAAGAACAATGGCTTAAGCTCGTCGCCATCCAATCGATTGTAACTCCATTCTAAAGCCAAGTAGGCTGATTTTGTCAATCCGTGTTCGTCAAAACTTTTGAAGTCCCTCAAGGCAACTCTCCATTCCTCTAAAGTAGTGGCTGATCTTAGAGACCTTGCAACTGCAACAACTGAAACCGGCAAACCTCCACATTTTTTGGCTATTTCAGTTGCTACTTCATGTATACGGTCATCTTTAACAATGTCACCTGCCATCTTCTCAAATAAACTCCAATTTTCTTCCATGTCTAAAACTTCAAGCGGAAACTCTTTTTCCATATTCATCTCAGAGACTCGATCTCTAGATGTCAACAATATTTTACAAGTCGCCATTGGGCGAAGTCCCAAAGCCTCCAAATCAATTGTTTCCCAGATATCATCCAAAATTACAAAAATGTTCTTGTCTTTTATTCTATTCCATAGATGCGTTGCTCTCGCTTCTATATCATGAGTTTCATCAACATCCATGCCTAACTTTTCAACAATTTTTTTGAATTCTTTCCTTTTTTCCAAGTCTCGATACTTTTTCACATCCAAGACTATAACCACCTCATCAAATAAGTTCTCTTTCATAGCTTGTCTATAAACTTCTTGGGCGAGTGTAGTCTTCCCAACACCACTCAATCCGTACACCCCAATCATGTTGGTATCAGGATTTTTCAGTTCCTCCATGATTTGCTTCACCATTGAAATCCTTGATTCAAAGGCCATGTAGTTTTGAGAGGGCGTGGCACATATCTCTTCTAGGGGAGCATCGTAAGAAACAATGGGAAACTCTTTTTTGTCATGGTGGAGTTCAATCTCTTTTGCCAATTTTGCTGATTTCCTGCTAAGCTGATGATAGGAAACCAGATTAGGACATACTCCACGGAAACACTTTGTCTTTGCTTGGCATTCATCTCCCAAAATGTTTTCTGCCTCTCGAGTGATCTCATCTGCTTTTGTCAGCCACTTCTGAACGTCAGGATATACGTTTTTACCTTTTCTTTCAACTTCATTAACGGTATGGTTCATCCTGTCTTTGGCAGCATCTAAGTAATCCAATTGGCTCCTCAGATTTTCAAAGTTCCTTTTGTAGTGAATTAGATAACCCGTTTGCCGCCCAACTGGTTCAATTGTGTACTCGATTATTTTAGAAATAATTCCGGTGAGGATCTCCATGGTTCTTTTTGTTTTGCCTTTGGAATGAGACTCTTGTATCTGTTGAATAAACGAACCCAAAAACAAGAAAATGAAAAAGAGTAAAAGATAAAATATTAAACCAATTGAAATTAAAGAAGGAAACTAAAGGGCATACCTTAGCTTGTGAGACTAACCTTAAATAGAAGAACACATAGTATCAATATACAACACTTCTTTTTCGTTTTTTCGTTAAGCTTCTTCTGGAAACAACTGTAAAGTGAAAGTGTAATGAAGAATAGTTAGTCCACAGTTTTCCTTTAATTTTTTGTTTTAGTAGTGTTTTAATTTTTGAAACTTTTTTAAATTTCTTTCATCGAAGGGACAAATTTCTAAAGGAAAAAAATTAGTTGGATTTACTTCTGAAATATTTATTAATTAGGTTCAAATAAAGCTACCCATAACAAAAATAAGAACATAAAATAGCAGAGCAATATATATGAAAAAAAAAGACAAATAAGGAAATAAAAAGACGCACCTTATACCTCTCTCTCTTTTGGTTACGAATGAGGTCAGTTCCCTTCAAATTGATATGGTTATAGAACACGGGAGCACAATTGGTATGGTAAATGAGACAAAGCTGAACTGCCACTACTTTTTTTTTTCCTTTGAAAGTAAAAGCAAACGAAACCAAAACCAGAAAATCTGCTTATTTCTTTAAAAAATTATATATAATAAATAAGGTTCTTTTTGGAACAATGGCAAAGGAAAAGCAACGAATTGGAAAAAATGACACAATGAAATCAAGGGACAAACGAAAACCAGGAAATCTGAAGGCAGTAACTCTTTTTTTTTTTGGTTTTTTGATTGGATTTTTAATTTGGAAGTAAAGCAAAAGAAATCTAAGCAGAAGCTGGTTGCTGCAATGAAGAAACTGAAGGTGTGCAGGAGACACTTAATCAGAAAAAGCAGTTGCTGCAATGAAGAAACGGAAAGTGCACAGGAGGGGTGGCAATCATGAACACAAAGCTGAACTACCACAATGACACGATGAAATCAAGGGACAAACGAAAACCAGGAAATCTGAAGGCAGTACTCTTTTTTTTTTGGTTTTTTGATTGGATTTTTAATTTGGAAGTAAAGCAAAAGAACTCTAAGCAGAAGCTGGTTGCTGCAATGAAGAAACTGAAGGTGCGCAGGAGACTCTTAATCAGAAAAAGCAGTTGCTGCAATGAAGAAACGGAAAGTGCACAGGAGGGGTGGCAATCATGAACACAAAGCTGAACTACCACAATGACACGATGAAATCAAGGGACAAACGAAAACCAGGAAATCTGAAGGCAGTACTCTTGTTTTTTTGGTTTTTTGATTGGATTTTTAATTTGGAAGTAAAGCAAAAGAACTCTAAGCAGAAGCTGGTTCCTGCAATGAAGAAACTGAAGGTGCGCAGGAGACTCTTAATCAGAAAAAGCAGTTGCTGCAATGAAGAAACGGAAAGTGCATAGGAGGGGTGGTGTTTGAGCGTGGTGAGAATTCACCGAGCCCGGGGTGAGAATTCACCGAGCCTGGGCAGATTTTGAGCCTTGTGAGAATCGGGGCTGAAGCTCAAGGCTAGGAAATCTCGGCCTAGAATTGGAGCTGGAGCGGCCCGGGGTCGAGGAGAAATGCGGCCGGGTTTTGATGGCTGAAGTCTGCGGCCGATGCCTAGACCCTCGCGACCGAAGATTTGGAGGGCTGCCCAATGGTTTGCGGCCGGGGTTCTTAGAGCAGATAGGCGGCCAGGTTTTTGAGCAGAAAATATGGTCGGGCTCGCAAAAGACGGCCTGGAGAAACGCGGCCGAATTTTAAGGAAAGCTTGACAGGCCGGGTATTTTAGAGAGGTTTGCAGCCGGGGTCTTAGAGTTTGAAGGATTTGAGGCTTTGGCCACTTGGGTTGTTATTTATATATATATAAATGTAAAGTGGCGGTACATATGTATTGAAGTATGAAGAGAAGTCATGATGTGGTGTTGCGCGGGTTTGACCTTGAGAGGCCCTATGGCCATATTAAGAGTATATCAATTATTCAAAGGTAACCAAGTGCGGCCGGATATCTCTGGAAGACTGGAGTGGCCGGATCTGAGTAGGCTAGGAGGCAGCCAAAGCAAATAGAAAAAGTGGGCTGGAAGTTTTTTAGACTGAAAGTGTTTTGGCCAAGTTAAAGTTGCAACTGGGTCTTAGTTGTAGTCATTATTTAATATATATATATATATATATTATATAATAATAATAAATTATCAATATGCATATGCACATGTAGAAGGAGGCGGCTGGAGGCTTTGGCAATTGGAATCTCCATCATTTGTTATATATATATATATAAGGATACGGCCGGGTTGCTTTCGAATTGGGCTGGAGATTGGAGTTTTGCTGGCCGTATGTATACAAGAAGTGCTCTGCCTATTTTACTATATATCAATATATATAAGTGAGCAAATAAGAGTTGAGAAATGCGGCCGGAATTAAAGCTTGCCCGTGCCCAGATTTTTTTGAAAGAGATGTGGTCGAAAGATATGAATTTGATGCGGCTGGAGATCTTGTGGGCTGAAATTCTTATCATTACATATATATATATATATATATATATATATGTATATAAATGGTTATATAGGATTGTGGCTGGGCAAGTGAAATGCGGCTGAGCAACAGGGCCATTGATTTTGTTGTTTAATATATATATATATATTAACGAATATAAAATTTGGCTGAAGGTTTGAAGCCTCTGGGGAATTGGATTTAGTCAGTTACATATATGTATATGTATATATATAAACAAGTATGAAAGGTTGGCTGGAGGAAACGAGTACTTTGGAGAAATCCGGGCCACGTACTAACTCATGATGTGAAGTTGGGTGACCGGGTGTGAATTGAGGGCTGGAGCAAGTGAGAATTTTGGGCCGGATGGGATTTAATATCGGCCGTTTCAAAGCTGGGTTGTTGTTGCGCTAGTGGAGCAACTATGTACACATATAATATGTCTGTTTATACATGTTGCCAAATGCATGCTGCCGATATATATATATATACATATATATGTGGCTGATTTCGAAGTCCTTCTCTTTATTTATAATATATATATATATATATATATATATATATATATATATATATAAAAGATGAATATATGTTTAGTTGGCCGGAGGTTTGGAGATAAATGCATGGTTTGTATTATTATTATCACATATATAATATATATATATATATGTGTGAAAATCAAAGAAAGATTTTCCCGGCGGACTAATTCTAAGAGGCTCGAGGTTTCAATTATGGGATCAGCCCCATATTATTCCAAGAGGCTCGGAAATTCAAGCCCAAGCTACGGATTCGTACTCCAAGATTTACGGAGGTTAATGTGCACGTGACTAAGCCTCACAAGGAAAGAAATCAAGGAGATTGATGATTCGGAGTTGTCCAAAATAAGAGAAAATCAAGCCACTAGAATATCTCCGCCGACATGATCCACGGATTTGGGGGCTTCAAAAGGAAAGGATCTTAAAAGAGTTGACATTTGGCTATTCAATGGCCAAATTTACTACGACTGATGCTCCTATATAAACCTCACTAGACGAAGGGAGAAGACACACAACATCGCACAAACAAACCTATTTTTCGTCTCGCACTTTTCTTTTCCTAGACTTAGGATTTTACTTTTCGAGCACCTAACATAGCTTGTTCTTCCTTTCCTTAGTGTAAGTTTAATTCTTGCAATTTAAATTATCTTGTCATTTAAATTCTTGCAATTTCATTTCATTGTCATTTAAATTCAAGTTTATTTCAATCGCTTTACTTTTTATTGTTATTGAGTTTTTTATTAAGTTTAAATTCAAGTTTAATTTACATTATCGTTCTTATTGTTCTTATTCCGCTTCTTGCTTATTTATCGCTTTGATTTACTTTATCGCACTTTAATTCTCGTCTTTACGTTTAAACGCACATTTAGTTTAATTGCACTATTTTTACCTAAAAACCTAAAAATACAAAAACATCCATACAAAGCTCAACCATCCTCGAGCCCGAGGAAGTGAAAGAACCTAGGCCGAGATGAGGTTCCTTGCTTGGCCGAGCAATCACTTGATCAGAAGTCAGAAGCGCGCAACATCCATCCACTCACATTCCATTCAAGCCAAATTTGTGGCTTGGTGGTGGCACGCCCCGCACTCAAAAAAGAAGAAGGACCAAAAGTTCCTTCCGTCGGCCTACCCGGCCGAAAAGAGGGAAACAGGTGGCAATCATGAACACAAAGCTGAACTACCGCAATGACACGATGAAATCAAGGGACAAACGAAAACCAGGAAATCTGAAGGCAGTAACTCTTTTTTTTTTTGGTTTTTTGATTGGATTTTTAATTTGGAAGTAAAGCAAAAGAAATCTAAGCAGAAGCTGGTTGCTGCAATGAAGAAACTGAAGGTGCGCAGGAGACTCTTAATCAGAAAAAGCAGTTGCTGCAATGAAGAAACGGAAAGTGCACAGGAGACACTTAATCAGTGAGGTGGCGGCAATCATGAACACAAAGAAACAAAGCGTCCAACTGTCTTTCAGTATTATTGTTGTTTGGCTCTCGCACTCAATTATTGTTTTTCAATTAAACCCAAACTGTGTTATAATTAAATGTAATTGCACTTCAATCTTGTTTGCTTCAGCTAACAAGAGTGGTAAAATGTGATTAAATTTGCTAATGTCAAGTTCACAGCGTGGCATAAATTGGATGATGTCATGATGTCATGGTTACGTGTAGAATAAAGAGAGCCATGTGGAACCAATAATTCAATTCTTATTATGTTGCATATGGAATCCAAGGAAAAATTTCAACTTATACACAATAATTTTAAGTGCATTAAATGTATAAATAAAATAGTATTATTTAATGAGTACTGCTATTTGAACTAACTTTATCTGGCCACATTAAATGTGGCATAAATTCTTATTTAATTATCATCACATCGGAATTACAGGTTGGTAGTTCCTTTTTTCCTTCTGATAGTTATGAGATGTCAACTACCACCTATTATTTAATTTCAACCATTATCACATGGGAATTTCATTCTGACCCACCCGACCACGAGCTGGGTTTTTTTTTTTTTTTTTTTTTTTTTTTTTTTTTTTTGCGAAAGAGGAATATATTGATAATAAAATTAAGAGGATACAGCAGTATCATCTTGTACAATTAGCTCCAGCCAGAGGGGAACCTCTTCAATCCAAGTTACAACAGTATTACAATTAATTGCATACCTTGCTAGGCAATGAGCTACTTGATTACACCCTCTTGGACTGAAAGACACGGTAGCATCATCAAATTGTTGCAGACTCCTCTTAATATCATCAATGAGATGCCCATCTGATGCCCATGACTCTTCCTCACCATTCTTTAAGTCATTTACCACTGTTTGTGAATCAGACTCAACCAGTATAGAAGAAAAGCCAGCATCTCGAGCAAACTCCACCCCGAATTGCAGTGCCATGATCTCTGCATGTTTAGGGGAGGTGGCGGTGACAAGAGGAAGGGCCATAGCCGCCATCACTTCCCCTTTGTCATTTCTAACAACAGCACCAATTCCACCCACACCCGTTTCGGGAATATAAGCAGCATCTACATTCAGTTTATATTTACCGGTAGGAGGGGGAGACCATTTGGTTAACTTCTCAACATTTATTTTAGGTTCACCTTTCACAAGATTGCCATATTCCTCAGCCAAGCAAAGTGCTCTACTGAAAATCACCTCCTCTTGGGACCAAACTTTTCTCCAAAAAGCATTTCGTAATCTTGGTTCCCATGGCAACCTTTATTTATTTTTGTGTTATGGTTCATGTGAACTGATTGACATGGTAATATAACTACTGTAATGTGGGCCCAAAGCTGCTCTATGAATTGCGAAGAAAATTACAAGTAAATTCTTAGAGCATGACCTCTTTGGGGTATGTATAGGAGGATGTATATCATATTTATATCTTTCTTGGCTGGAAATATATGCAATGGGTGTGTGTATATGGGTCTAAAAAAAATAGAGCTTTACATCTTTTTTTACATCTATGAAGTGAGCCGCGCATCAGGTAAAGTAGGAGAGATGAGAGAAAAACGCTGCAAATTTTCCAAATTTACACGTTAGTGACGCTCAAATACATCCTTACTCGAGTGTTATCAATAATCTCTTGTTATATAACACATTTATTTGTTTATTAATATTTTGTAGTAGGGTTATGAAATATGAACTTGTAGCCCATCTATATTATAATACATGAAATCGTAATAACCATATGTGTTTGTGACACAACTTAAGCCCAATTTCATGCTCTCTAAAGAGTTTTAATTGTGCAAAAGGTTATTATTAGAAAATTAAATGTTTGTGAAAATCATTCACACCCGAGCTAATAAGATTATCCTAAAGCACTTGATCATAAGAATTTGTGAAAATCTCATTTTTATTTGGAGATAATGTATTGTTACTGGCTGGTTTATCTTTAGCATCTTTGTCTCGACGGTCCATTCAGTTTGCCATACATATGGTCAGTCAATAGTCCATACTATGAGATGGAAAGTCGCGTGTTGATTGGTCAGTCAATTGAAAGGTTGCAATATTATTTATACTTTATGAAAATCCTATATGAAAATTTAAAATGCGTTACAAAGTTGGGTCTTTAATATAGAATAAATTATAAAATAATACGATAGTAGCACATGTTGAGTTCACAACTTGATCAGATTACTGGCAAAAATTGAAGCTCGGTTGGAGGTTCCTCTATTAATTAAATTGGGTATTTGTATTTGATCAAATAATTAAAGCTGTTCTCTAAGTATATCTAGCTTGGAAGGAAATGGCTGAGTCTTGAGACCACTTGTGGTGTACAGCTTGGATGGAAGGAGATGGTTGAGTCTTTGAGCCACTTGTGCTGTAAAGTCGATGAAATTACAGTCAGCGGATGTGAAGTGACAACCACGCCTTGTCGATAACTGTCGGTTGCTACTGCTACACTAGCACTGGTCGGATGCAGTATGGGCCATTGACCCCAGTGACACTTAATGATCACGTTCACACATTGCTTCTTTTGCTTTTCTTTTTTGGTAGCCGAGCCTTGATCTTGGCAGCAGGCCATGTGATGCTTTGGCACAAGAAAATGCGAGCAATTTTTTTTTTTAATTTTTTTTTTGGGACATTCTTCGTTCTCTTCGTGACATGTGTCACTTATTTACACTTAAAATAATATCATTAATGCATCACACAAATTAACATTTTTCTTCCAAATTTACCCTTATTAAATGTATTAATTTTTTAAATAACAATCTAGTTTTTTACAACTTTCTCACCACCTTGTTAAAAAATTAAATAAAGAAATAAAATTTGAAATTTGTTTTTATAATATGTTTTTTTTCTAGAAAGAACATATGTTTTGTTAAACACAAAAGAAAGATGATATCACTTTCATAATAACAATGTCATGAAATAAACTTTTTTTATTATTAAAAAAATGACTTTTTTTGTAATTTAATTTTTAACAATGTGCTAAGGAAGTTGCAATAAAATTTGAATAAATTGAAGGAAATATAAAATTAATACATTTAATAAGGGTAAATCTGGAAAACAAAAACTAACTTGTGTGATGAATTAATGACATTGTTTTAAGTGAAAGGAAAGTGACACTTGTCATGAGGGGAATGAAGAATGTCCAAAAGAGAAGGTTAGAGAGAAAATTGCTAGCATTCTCCTTGGCAAAAAACAATACCTGGATTGCACTCTTGCCCCGCTGCACCTGGAGACAAACCCATTGGTTGTAAATGGATTTTCGAACTCGAATATAAATCTGATGGCACCATTAATCATTAAGAAATCCTAACTTGTGGTCAAGGACTACACACAGGTGGAAGGCATTGATTACCAAGGAACTTTCTCACCCATTGCCAAACTTACCACATTACGCTGTCTTCTCACTGTTGCCAGTGCATCGTAATTGGTTCATCTATCAATTAGATGTTCAGAATGCCTTTCTCAATAGCAATTTACACAAAGTCGTGTACATGGAACCTCCTCTCGAACTTCGTCTACAAGGGGAGAATACAGTATGTCGGCCCTTTATGGACTTAAATAGGCTTCAAGGAACTGATTTTCCAAATTTTATGGTGCTATTCAACAGGCAAGCTTTCATGAGTCAAAAGTTGATTACTCATTGTTCACCAAGGTTCAAGATAATTCATTTACTGCATTTTTTATTTATGTGGATGACATACTTCAATTTGCAAGAAATGGAGCATCTGAAATCTTTTCTCCTCAGGCATTTTTGCATCAAGGACCCTTAATCAGTGAAGGTGGCTCTCGCACTCAATTATTGTTTGGCAACATGGCGTAAATTGAATAATGTCCTATATGTCGTCATACATAAAAGAAGGCATGATGTCATGACTCATGATTAAAGAGACTGGGAAAAGTTATACAACCGGCCAAAACGTGAATCATATGGCGTACGAACCAATAATTCAATTCTTATTATGTTGCTTGCTATATGGTACAATCAAATGGTATCAAGTGAGCTATGAACCCTCCGGACTCACTTGGTCAGCTAAATGTGGTCAAATAAGTTAGTGTAAATTACATTATTCTTATTTGATCATCATCACATCGGAATTACAGTTGGTAGTTCCTGTTTTCCTTTTCTGATAGTTATGAGATGTCAACTACCACCTATGATTTAATTTCAACCATCATCACATGGGAATTTTATTCTGACCCTATGGCAACCTTTATTTGTTTTTGTGTTATGGTTCATGTGAACTGATCGACATGGTAATATAACTATTGTACTGTGGGCCCAAAGCTGCTCTATGAATTGCAAAGAAGATTACAAGTAAATTCTTAGAGCATGACCAGTGAGGTATGTATATAAGGGGTGTATATCACATTTACACTTTCTTTGGTCGGAAACACCTGCAGTGGACGTGTGTATATATAGGTGTAAAAATAGAGGAATCAGCCTAGATATAAAAAAATAGAGCTTTACATCTTTTTAACATCTATAGAGTGGGCTGCAAATCAGGTAAAGTAGGAGAGAAGAGAAAAACGCTGCAAATTTTCCAAATTTACTCGCTAGTGACGTGCAAATACATCCCTACTCGCCCAACAAATGTTAGTTGCGGGCCCTTCTCTATTTTGAAGGCTGAAATGTTGATGCTAGCACACTAAAACACTTTGGATTTACATCTTTCCCCATTATAGCAAAAACACATTTACACCCCTCAGAGCACTTCCAAAGAATGAAACCCTTGCCATGGCAAGGGGAGCTAGGGCAGCTACTATTCACGTGAATAGTGGCTACCCTTGCAAAAAGCAATATGTGCTTTCCAAATAGCTGCCACTGAAAGGGCAAACACTATTTATTTTTTTGTTTTTTCACAAATTTATTTACCTAAACAATTAATTTGGACAATATTTTCGGATAAGATTTTTGGTGTGGGAAGTGAAAAATATGACTAAGTATTTATTTTTAAAAAATCTGAATTTTTGGTATTTTTTTCGATTTGTTTTTAAAAAATTGTTGAGATGTCAACCCGCCCTAGTTTTGGACCTGGGGTGAACTTGCCCTTAGGCGGCCGTCTCTTGGCCCCACCTCCCTGCCTGGCTAGCCCTTGCTGCTGAAACTCCTTTTTGGCCCAAACCCCCCAACTCGCACCGCTGGAAGTGTTCTCGGATGTGTAAAGGTGTGTAAAAGGCTTTACACTCCCAAAAATACACCCCTTCACTGGTTATGCTCTTAGCTTGCTCCCATTGTCGCTTTCCTACAAACAAAAGATGCAAGTTGCAACCCTGAGCAGCTTTATTACAGCTGTGAGGGGCATGAATAAAAGTCACTGGTGCTTTCCGATGGATTCGTTCAATTTGCAGATTCAGGTGTTTAATGTTCAGTGATAGTCTCTGAACCAAGACGCCCCAAACTTGAGATAGATGGATATGCAAAGCTCCATGAAAAGTGTTTACCCATAATTTGAGGATAGCCGTAATAATCGCCATCATACAAGTAAAACGTAATGATATAGAGGAAGAACTAAGAGATTGAGTGGTTCACCGATAAATTTGGGCTACATCCACTAGTTGTTGTCTTTGTAGATATATGTGTAGAGATTACAATGAGAAGTTTGAGAGCTTTTACAAATGGGAGAGGAGTGAGATCCGGATAAAAGAGGGAGAGAGTCCCTTTTGTAGGAGAAAGACAACAGACTTCTCTCCTTGGGCCTGTCCATGTGGCAGCCTATTAGAGGTTCACCCAAGTGAGGTCAAACCATGTGTCAACAAAAAGAGAGTTATTGATGAGATGGTTTTTGGAGGAAGCAAAAGCTTTCATCTTAGCTGAAAGAGATTACAAAAAGAGCCTACTGTGAATGTTTCTAGCAGATGAATGACATCATAGGAACTTCGTTCAATTCATGGAAGTGGCTGGGGTAGAGAGAAGATTGTGTTCAAGAACAACGTTTGATTCCCACAGAACATTGTGTTCGAGGGCGAAATTTCAAGCGATGTGGATGCTGGACATATCTCCATGAGCGAGGAAGACCTCCTCAATTCCCAACCTGGTACTCAACAGTTAGCTAAATTGACACCTAGTTAATAGAGTGGTGAATCGGAGGTCCACAACAATACTTTGTCATCTTAATTTATTTTACGAACAACATAGTAATAAAAAATGAGTAAACATTGATGGCGCGTTTACTAACCCGTAATCGGAATGAGAATAAGGAATCCGATTCCGATTACGGATTATACCCGTGTTTACTAAAATCGGGAGGAATCAAAAGTGCATGGGGTCCACACGAAAAATGGAATTCAATTCCAAGATTTGGGTGATTTGGATTCCCTACATTGATGAGGTATTTTGATTCTGGGTTTAGGGAGTAATCGGAATGCTAATTTTTTTCCATTTATGCCCTCACTTACTTTCATTATTTCCAAGATTATCCTTAACCCTAGAAATAAAAACAAAATCATTTTAAGTGTTAAGAATTAACTAATAGAAATACTTACATTTATATAAATAAAAAACTTAATAGAAATACTTACATTTATAAGTTAAAAAAATTACTTAATAGAAATACTTAAATTTATAAATAAATAATAATAATAAACAAAATCATTTTAGTGTGTCTATGAAATAAAAAAGCAATTTAATTTTTTCTTACTATTATATACTATATCAAATTTTATTAAAAAAAGTATATAAAATATTTGATTTGGGACAATGGCATTTTAGTAATCATACTGATTTATATTCCGATTCTGCTGAATTAGTAAACAACTTTGTGGAATTCTATTTCGATTCTAGACAGTTTTAGTAAACAATTTCAACCTAGAAGACAATACACAGTTCAGTTATTGTTTTACTGTTACAATTTTTATATGGATAAGTATGTCATGCAGTGACAAATCCAAGAATATTTCTATGATTCAAAATTTTTAAGACAAAAAATACGAGTAAAAGTAAAAAGATACTATTATTATTCATGATTCGTGGAAGAAAATATATTCCGATTCTAACTCTCCACTAACGAAACATATAATTTTCAAAACTCTTCAACTTTTAGCATAATCATTTTGAACAATGTTTGCTAGGAGCATTAGTTTTGAGTTGTAACACATTCACACCCCGAGCTAATAAGATTATCCTAAAGCACTTGGTCATATGGGAATTTATAAAATCTCATTTTTATTTGGAGATAATGTATTGCTACTGGCAAATTTGCTCTTTACCATCAACATAATAAGATGATAATCAGCCAATTGCTATAAAAGATGAGTAGACTTCGACTTAGACACAACCTAGTTATATTCAAGAACCGAATCTTCGTTTCGACGGTCCATTTTGTTTGGCCTACATATGGTCAGTGTCAATGGTCCATACCACGAGATGAAAAGTCGCGTGTTGATTGGTTTGGAATTGAAAGGTTGCAATATTATTTATACTTTATGAAAATATAGAAATGCTGTATGGAAATTTGAAATGCGTTACGAAATTGGGTCTTCAACGTGAAATTTGTTACGAAATTTGGTCTTTGACGTGGGATAAATTATAAAACGATATGGTAGTACCACTTTGTGTGTATCTTGAACCTCGCCAATCCCAATATATTTCTAATTTGATTATTTGTTAACAATTTTATTCACAAAAGCCTGTGATCCAAAACCAAACCATTAGCTCAAAATAAACTGAATAAAATACAAACAAGTTAAATTAGAGTAGATGTAACAAATGTGGCATGTAGGTCACAGAACATACAGGGTGTGAGCGTCCTCACATGCTTCTCATTAAATGGTCAATTTGATTCATTTGAATTTTCTTTTTTCAAGGTACTTTGATTGATTGAATTGAATGCACAGTCAATTTGTTTTAGTCTCGAAGTTTTGTTTTCCTTTTAATTTTGGTCATGGAATATTTGCAAAATCAATTAGGTACTTATTGTTAGATTTTTCGATATCCATCCAAATCTTTGTACGCAAGTGTCACGTTGTGTTTAATCACTTTCTGATGGCAACTTTGTCATTGTATAAATGAAACATAAATTAATTGATCAAAAGAAACTAGAAAATAAGAAATGTCAAAAAAGAAAAAGAAAAATATCCCTACCCTACCCTAGCCCCTTCCATCCTCTCTGTTACTTTGTTTGGGGTGTTCTTCGTGATTTGGATGTCCTTCATTATAAGGCTTTCTGGTTCATCCAATCCCACTTAACCGCTAATTAAACTCTCATTCTGTTGCTATATGAACAGATTTAATGGGTTATGGTGTCTTAATTTAAAAATAAATAATAAAAAGAGTTATAAAGATAGAATATTAGACTAATTAACTGAAGTGGTATAAATAAATCGGAAGTTAAGGTTACTGATACTGAAACAATAAGCTAACCAGGGCTCGTACTTTGGAATTGATTTTAAACTAATTGTATTCTCGACTTTTTCATGTCTTTAAAAAAGTTGTAATTATGTTTCATTCCTATTGTTTAGTCAGATTTGTCAAGATGTATACGTCAAGGAAGAAGATTCACAAGGACAAGGATGCTGAACCCACTGAATTTGAAGAGTCGGTTGGACAGGTAAGATATGCAGCTTTTTATTGCGCTTTCTATTGATGAAATTGTTGCTATGATGTTTAGATATAATCATGAGTTGTTTGTTGTCTGTGCAGGCAATCTTTGATTTGGAAACAAACTCGGACCTGAAAAGTGAACTGAAGGATCTATACAAATTCAGCTGTGTAAGAACTGTTTACTGAATGACTATTTATTGTAAACTGTTGCCGATTGTATGATTAATATTCCTCCTTTCTACACAAGTTGATGTGGCTGGGAACCGGAAGGCGGTTGTTATCCACATACCATATAGACTTAGGAAGGCTTATCGCAAGATGCATGTTCGGATTGTTTGTGAGGGAGCTAGAGAAGAAATTCAGTGGAAAGGTGATTATTTAAGTTCTTTGGTTCTCTGCCATTTATGAAATCTAGATTTAACCCAGACTAGGTTTTCTTCATGATGTATTTCTGTACTTGTTTCAAGGCACTACATTTTGTGCCTTTCAATCAAGGATATTTTATTTTTATCTTTTAGTTCCTAGTTCTTATCTTCCTAGCTGACTTTTCTTACAGTCAACCCATTCGGTTTGCACCATTTTCTCAAAGGGGAATGCTAGCAACCTTCTCTCTAATCTTCTCTTTTGGACATTCTCCCTTCTCCTCATGACACGTGTCAATTTCTACACTTAAAACAATGTCATTATTACATTAGACAACCTTTATGTCAAAATCTCCATTTTTTTAAGTGTAAAAAATGACACGTGTCATGAGGAGAAAGGAGAAGGTCCAAAGAGAAGGTTAGAAAGAAGGTTGCTAGCATTCCAATTAATACAAACTAGTTTCTATTCTAATGCCTTTTAAGTAATCTGTTAGCCATAATATTATATCCAACACAGTAGGAGACGCTAAAATATGAATACCAAGTTATATGTATTAATATTCAAGAAAGTACGTGATCTAGTCTGTATGCGTCCTTTACAACGGTATGCTAAAAAATAACAACAAAACAACATTCAGCCATTAGTCCTGTACACTGCATACTACCAAATATACCAACCAAGTCCTAGTACTTTTAACCTCCCCAACTGTTTCCATCTAAACCAAAACAATTAACAATGGACTTTAGAAAGCATAAGTTCTAACCATTTGAGGGACCACATAAGTCTCCTGTACTGCGTGTTGGCACCTGATTTTCAGCGACATAAGTCTCCTCCATCAACACTGCACTGAGGGGCCACTTGTTCTCAACCATTTCCTCCCTCTTCAGCATTTCTTGCTCCTCCATGGTTGTTTCCTCATCATCTCCCGACCTGCAGCCCACTCCCTTTGCTCAAGTTTCTCCAACTCATCCTGCAAAAACCAATGCATAAATCACACAACTTAATGTGCTCTGCACATTGATTTTCATCATTCAAAAGCTGTTTTTCCAACATTAAATCTTCTTTAGGTGTTGGGACATCTTGTATCAGAGGTCAAGTAATATTAGGATTACACCATAATAAGAGGCTTAGGAGCTAGCAACAGAATAACACAAAATTTCAAATGTTGAGATAGTGAAGTGACAAACTAAAGAATGAAACAAAGAATAACAATAAAATAATTGAAAAGGAATACCATATGTGTGTCTTGGTGGGTGTGAGAGCAGATCTAGAGGTGAGGGATGACTCATGATCATATCAGGTGGTGATATAAGAAGCAAAAACATAAAATTTAAAAATTAAAACCCTGAGATATAAGCATGAAGTTTTCCATAGTGTACTTCTTGAAGTACCATAGTTGGAATCATACTCATAAGAAACTAAAATAATTTAAACAACTTGACCTGCATGACACTCCCACTTATGTTAAGGAAAATAAATCAAAATTCGACATAAAAAGACGGTTCTTCAAATAATACCTATTGCCCTGTGGTCAGTCCCGGCCTCTAACCAATGTTGTTCAATTGGATGTTGAAAAAGGCTTCCTCCAATTTTGCTATCTGCTCTAGCAAGGGTGCAAAACGCTCTGCATAAATCCATAGAACATCCAATGATCACTCTAAGTTCGAACTCCACTTGGGAGTAACCAGCACCCACAAAAGTGTCAATTCAAAGGGTCCAAAAATCAATAAAAACCGTGTCAATGTGAAACCTCATCTAAGTTCAGTTCAACCACCAATATCATTCATATCTAACATTAAATATAGAAGTGCACATATAATGCCATCTCAGCCATTTTCAAAATTCCCTAACACAAGTCTGATGTTTTGCTTTCATACATTATAACAGTTATGAACAACCCTGTAATATTTATCAAATTACATGAATTTGCACCATATAACCACAATCTAATCAATTCTAAAAAGGAAAAAAATCTAAATTTAAGGATGAACTTAATCCTCTATCAAACAGTTAATTGCAAACTCCAATTATAAATATCAGGGGTAGATAGATACTTGCACCCCCAAAAAGAAAGAAGAAGAAGAAATAATAGACAGCAAAGCAATAGTAATCAGGAGAAAGAAGCAAATGGGTAAAGATGGAAAGGAGTGAAAAAGTAGAGTTCTCACACAGAAGCCGGTTTTGATCATGAAAACTCCATGGAAGCTCCAATCAGAGCCGACCCAAGTGCAATCTTTACATACCAATCCAGAAACTTCATTTTAACTGCAGACCGACACCTACAGAACTCAAAGAAGAAATCAAAAGTTCAATTTCAATAAGCATATTATAATAAGGGCATGTTTGCTAAAGAATTAAAAGGCAAAAATGAGAGTAGAGATTTACACAGCTCAAGAGTAGACGGAGTTCTGGTGGAGAAGTCTCTCTCTCTCTACCTGCGAGAGTGAGTTTTGCGTTTTGGAGTTTGGATTTGGACTCAGGAACTTCGAGAAGACTCTCCCTCCTCGCTGTGGCCTTTCGTCGAGCACCTTGCGTGCATCTCTTGGGGTCGTCTTTCTGCTCCCCATGGGGTCTGCTCAGACCTCCACAGGCTATCCATAGCCATTTTTCCGGCCAGTTCATGGGGTCAAGCGACCCCTCTTGTCCCTTAATCCGTCCGCCCCTTTGCTCAACAATAAGTTTTAGCAGAAAAGATTCTGAAAAAAATAAAGCAAACAACTTGGCAACCACAAATTACTAAAATAAGAAAGGAGGGTGCGAGACTTGTTACAAGAGGAACAGCAGGTGGCGTCTGAAGGCCTTGACGACGTCGTCCTCGTCGATCTTATTCTGAAAGGGAGGTCAAATTTGGGCGAATGGGCAGAGGGGAGGGGGAAGGCTTTAGTTCGAGGTTGGTAAAGGAAAGAAGTTTCATTGGTATAATGAGTCTTTTATTTATATATTTTTAAAATTTTAATTAAGTTTTTGTGTTGGTCCGTGCCCATTAATGGAAATGATGGAGAACTTAGGCATTGATTAATTTGTCAGTGCCTTATTTTCTAATATATCTGATATGAAAGTAACGAATATGCATGGTCATTGACAAGTGTGCTTTTAGTCTGGTGATTTTGTTTTGTTTATTTAAGTCTATGGACCAATGTTTCTCAATGAATATGCACTGGAAACTAACGAAGTTTCTATGAACTAATTATGGTTCATTGTAATACAACCTCAGTATGTTTGATGCAGCATATTATGCCATGGCTTTTCTTAAATTCACTAACATGCAAAAGTTTTGGTTACAATATCTCAAGAAAATATCGTAGAGATAAACTTCATGAGTTTGAGGGGTTCAACAAAAGAGACATGTAAAAGAGCAGAGTACTGGAAGAAATACCAAGATTTATGAATTTGATTACAATTTATTGAATTGCACAAATCACAGAGTAAGCATTTCCCAATCATTAGGTGCACGCACCAAATGCAACTGAACACAGCAGGAAAAAACAAAATTAACAAAAGAGGTAATGGATTAAGTCTCCATTTGCAACCAGCACAATAGCAGAGCTGAGAGAAACAAATCCCTAAAGCCAAAAGTAGAGAATAGAGAGGTCCTAAAACCAACAGCTATATAGGCATGGCAACAGAAGCATAACACAACAGGAATTGGAATGCCTGAATGACAACACAAATCACACAACCATTTCCAAATTCTTCGGCCTGTGCCTTGAGGCGGCCGCTTGGAAGCTTGTATCAAACAATTAACATTGATCAGATCGGCAATGGCGGCAAGGGCAGGAACAGCTGGGTGAGGGTACCAGAGATAATTGTCAGAACAAGTAAAAATGTATTTATTGAATGTTACCCACTACTTATTGAATGGTACCAGTATACACTTACAGTGAAACTATTTAGGACCTGATGTGGTGCAAACTACGGAATATGGAGTCTTGCAGCACTAATTTGTATGGGCAATCAGCTGCTTCCCCTCCTGGAAATATATTGTTGAGCATTACAACGAAACATACAACCAAAGCATTTATTAATATGAATGACCACTTACAGTTTCATTGCCATCATCTTCTTCCTCTTCTTTTTCTTCTTCTTTTTCTTTTTCTTCTTCCACTTCCTCTGTTATTTGTAGTCTTTCTGGTCTTGAACTACTTTGGATCAGTGACTTATTAGGGGAAATCTTCAACTCGATCAGGCATTTCTCAACGATTAAGGAGTTTAATGATGGGACCCTGATAGTGCAAATTTCTGATGAGCAAAAGCCTCGCAGAATTGGTAGTTCAGAAAGTTTCAAATGCTGCAAGGAACTGAAAGCAATGTGGTAATAATTTCCTGAATCTTGTTCATCTCCGTTGCTTGCCACTATCTCTATCATGCTTTTACAATCCACAACTTCCAAGCGTTTGAGTTGGTGTAAACATTTAGCCACCGAATAAGTTGTTAAGTATTTCAGTCCCTCACAACCTCGTACCTCTAAGGTGGTTAAATTGAGAAAGGATATTGCGGATGAAGTTAGATTATTTAATCTGCCACATTCGTACACCTTTAGAATTTCCAAGTTTGGAAAAACTGGTTGGGATTTGTCATTATTCCCTAGATGCATCAGCTCCTTCATTTTCCTGAGACACAAATTCTTTATGTGCGGGAGGTTCCTCCCAACTGCATCTATTTCCCCGCTACTAATTCCTTCACACACAAATATTTCTTTCCATGGACCACCCATAACAATGAGCAGTTCAAGACCATGTAATTTTTGGAGGAAAGCAAATGAGTTGGGGTGTGCACAAGAAAATCCAATCCATTTTAGATTTATAAACAACTCTGCTGGGAGTGGACCATGCGCTTCATACCAAATCTCCATGTTCTCGTCCAAACCCAACTTTTCCAAGTTGGGGAATGAATTACCCTGAAATAATATCAACATCTGGATGTCATTGGAACACTGGTTACCTGTCGTTAGATCTCATCTAAGGGTAAATAATGATTCAAACCTTAATTAAATTAAAAAATATTTAATTATTTTTAAAAACCTCAAATATGCTACCGACTTCAATTATAATTTATACCGAAGGGAAATTATGCCTCACTGCTTTCACTCTCCAATCCAAAAAGAACTTGGCCTCTGTTCTCCATTGAACCTCCCTCTCCCTCAGTCTCTTGTCAATTTCCAGTTTTGATTTTTGTGATTTAATTTGGGTTTTTCGTTTCTTGGCTAAATTCAGTGTTTATTGAGTTTTTCTTTATATAATCTTATTCGGTGATTTCATGTACTCTACCGGGGAATGAATCCTTGACAAAGGAAATCAGAAAATTTAAAGCCTGAAATTCATATGAGAGAACCCTACACAGAAAAGAAAGGAGGCATTTCTGGAGAGTGAAAAGGGGAAACGTGAGACAGAGGAGTAAGTGGGTTTAAGCATTAGTTGTTTTTTTTTTTGGTTTAATTGAAATTTCGGGAAGTGTTTTTTAAATTATTTAAGGCTTGAATCATTATTTACCCTGAATATTTGGTGACACTATATTCATCTGATCTGATGTCACCGAATGAAATATTTTAACTTTCACAAGTCTTTTTTCTGTATTTAAATTTTCGAGTCTTTATTTTGTTGTATATATGTCTTCAGTATATAATATATGTTAATAAATTACTACTCCCTTTAACCTCGACTATTGTTTTTATTCGACGGATGTGCTTTAAATTTTCTGACAAGGTGGAGGCCGAAAAATCATTTTAATAAAAGAAAAATCTATAATACTTAATAATAATAAAAATGAAGGTGATTTTCCCATTTCTATTTTCTCCACTTATTATCCTTTTTGTTTTTTTAATACTTTTAATTAAATTTTTTTTTTGTTCTTTCTCTTTCCTATTTTACCATTACCCTATATTAAGGTTTTGATAACTGAAATTAAGAAAAGTTAACAGAAAATTAAAAATAAATAAATCTGGAAAATGGATAGAAATGTGAATATTTGTACGCCAAATTCTTAGTTTTTTTACTAAGTATGTGAGCACTATTTATCTTTGTTGTAGTTAATAGATAATAAATTTTTTGGGCTAACAAATAAATATGGTAGAAGAACCAAAGAATGCTACTAACCAAACTGTCATTAGGAGCTTAGATATGTGGAGAGTAAGGTATGCATAATAGTCTCAGTTTTTTATTTTTTCATAATATCAGTAAGTAGTACATGTTTATTAAAGAGAATTGTAGGGTAAGGGTAGAATAGGAAAGAGAAAGAACAAAATTGATTAAAAAGTATTAAAAAGCAAAATGAGTGTAAGTGGAGGAATTCAGCTCCCTAATAAAAATTGCGAAGAAAATATATGAAGAGGAATTTAGCTACAGGAGCAAATTGTGCAAGAGAATTATGTACCTTGTCAACTAACAAAAAGGTTGTTTGATTGGTGTACAGACAAGGCCAGAATCAAGTCTTTCTTGGAATCTTGAATATTCGGAAGCAAAAATCGCCACTTTACCACATTCAAAGAATCTCAACTCTTTGAGTAATGGCCATTTGGAAACATGTAGCCCTGGATAGAAACTCCTCAGTTGGGGCAAATCTTGAAAATTCGCATGTGTTACTTTAGAGAACACAAACTCAGGTGTCGTTTCTAGTCCGTCCTTGGCAACAATTTCTTCCAACATTCCACAATTGTCCACGTACAGCTCGCTTAGCTGCTGAAGACCTTTGGCCACTGAGGCTGGAAATATATTTTTCAAATTGTCACACGAATCCATCACAACTAAATCCAGATTTGGGCACTCAAAAGTTTTCAACTGAGTCTTCGATGTGCCGTATGCTTCTTTAACGTCAAGTACTACTCCCACGTCAAATACTACTTGTAGTGATTTGCATTGACATATGTCCAATGTTTCTAGAGCATTCAATGTTCCCATCATACTTGGCGCAAAGATATTTATTAGACTGTGGCAACTCAAAACGTCAACTTTTTTGAGCTTTCGAAAAGAGTCTGGGGCAAGTTGGCGGTGCCATATAGTCCTCAACTTAGGTATGTCACAGATGATCAAGCTCTCCAAGCTAGGAAATCCTACCTGTATATATATTCATCTCATAAACCTTTTTCGCTAATGACGGACACATTAATTGGAAATAAATGCATAAAGAAAGGGAAAGAAATTTTTATTTTAGATTGCAAAACATGTTATTTGTATGCTCTTGATCGTATCCACTTGTTGATACTATGTCTTACGATTTGACAGCTAGCTATCTCAAGATGTGTGAGTTGGACAAGACTTCTAGCCATGGAAAATGAAAACAAGAATCTTAAACCATTACATTGATCCAAGATCAAAAGTGTTAAGTTGGTCATCAGAACCTATGTTTAGTTTATAATTCATGTTTAATTACGGAAATGACAATTTACATGGCAATTAGTTGTATAAATTCCAAAATGAGTAGGCAAAAAGTAAAGGTCTAAAAGTTTATTAGTCTATTAATTTAAAATATAAGATATTCTAGTGGAAGTGCTACCGACAACACATTTCTATTGAAGATCATATTTCATTTTTATTTTGTACACTAAATAAAAGCTAATAAATTAATATACCGTTTAACTGAACTGTAACTTGGATATAATTTCAATCCTAGTAAGAAACAATATGCATGAAAGAATAACGAGAAATAAACGCTGAAAGAAAAACGAGAAATAAACGCATAACTTACCTTTTCGTCAAAAAGAAAGTATTGTGCATCAGTCCCAATATTCTCCATGGAGTCCTTCATCTCTTCAGTTGCTCTGTTGATTGTGATATTTGTACTCATGGGATCAAAGATGAATGTCTCCAATTTAGAACAATCATGTAGATGCAATTTCTCCAAGGAATGAAAATTAATAGAACGACGTGCTGAGCAGAATCTGGTGAGGTTCGGAAGATATTGTAGCTTTAGATCTTGTAGCTGACTAAACATGTTACGATCTGTATCTTCCTCACTGGATTCGTTTGTTGGTACTATCTCTTCCATGATTTGACACCTGGATATCGTAAGATTTTTGAGTTGTACAAGACTTCTAGCCATGGAAGATGAAAACAAGAATCTCAAACCACCACATCCATGCACGACCAAGCTTGTTAAGTTGGGCATCAGAACCTGCACACCAGAATTCATGTTTAGTAAATAACAACTTAATTACATTTTTAGTAGTTGAATCTCATACAAAATAAAAATATATAAAATTGTGCAAGAGAATTCTTACCTTCTCAACTAAAAAGAAAGGATATTTAATTGGTGTACACTGAAGGCCCAATTCAAGCTTTTCTTGAAACCTTGACATTTCGGAAGCAAAAATCTCCACATTATCACATCCAATCACCTCCAGCTCTTTGAGTAACGGCCACTCAGAAACATGCATGCCCGGATAGAACATCCTAAGTTGGGGGAGATTTTCAAACTTCACAACTGTTACTTTTGGAAACACAAACTTAGGCGTTGCTTCTGATACTTCTTCCTTAACAACAATCTCCACCAACCCACAGTTCTCAACAATCAACTTCGTTAGTTGTTCAAGACTTTTGGCCACCGAGGCTGGAAATATATTAATCAACCTCTCGCACGCATCTATCTCTACAAAATCAAGATTTGGGCACTCAAAAGTTTTCAACTGAGTGGTTGACTTGTCATATGCTTCAAATACTCCTCCGAGTTCAAATACCACTTGTAGTGTCTGGCACTGAAATATCTGTAATGTGTATAGAGCATTCAATCTTCCCATCATACTTGGCGCAAAGATGTTAATTAAAGTGTCGCATCTCAAAACTTCAACTCCTCTGAGCTTGCAAAAGGAGTTTGGGGCAAGTTGGTTGTGCCATATTGTCATCAGTGCAGGTAGGTCATAGATGATCAAGCCCTCCAAGCTAGGAAATCCTACCTGTATATATATTCATCTCATAAACCTTTCTTCACTAAAGAGGGACACATTAATTGGAAATAAATGCATACAGAAAGGGAAAGAAATTTATAAATCACCTTTTGATCAAAAAGAAAGAGTGGCATAACAGTCTCAAGATTCTCATTGGAGTTCCTATCGTCATTTTCTTTGCCCATTGCAGTAATTTCACTCTTACAATCAAAGATGAATGTCCCTAGTCTAGTACAGTCCTCAATATGCAATATCTCCAATAATGAAAATTCAATATAACTTCCGGAGCAGAATCTAGTGAGGCTTGGAAGATGTTGCAGCTTTAGATATTTTAGATTGCAAAACATGTAATTTTTATGCTCTTGATTGTAACCACTTGTTGATACTATCTCTTCCATGATTTGACAGCTCGCTATCTCAAGATGTGTGAGTTGGATAAGACTTGTAGCCATGGAAAATGAAAACAAGAATCTTAAACTATCACATTGATGCAAGATCAAGCGTGTTAAGTCGGGCATCAGAACCTGTGTATAGTACACAATTCACGTTTAATTAGGAAATGACAATTGTATAGATTCCAAAATAAGTAGATTCTAATATAACAGAACTAGTAACTTATTAGGCCACTATGTCCTTGTACTTCCATTAACAGAGAAAACGTGGAGTAAAAATGTATCTGAAAAAGAAAAGTTGCCCTCAAAGTTTATTAGTCTACTAATTTAAAATATAAGATATTCTAATTGAAGTGCCATCGATAACACATTTTTATTGAAGATCATGCTTTTCTCATAATATGAAGGCTTATTTACACCAACGCCTGAAATTACGATCAAATCTCACATTGCCCCTTCAAACTCAAAGTGGCCCACTTACCCTGCTTGACCATGGTTTGGTGACATATTTTGCCCCATGCCATCCACTCTATCCAAAAATAAACTTTGATGATGTGGTATGAGTGTTTAAGTAATTTTGTACACATTTGCTTTTTATACTGATGTGGACTCCACATAAGCAATAAACTAATCAAATAAATTCAAAAAAATAAAAAGAACAATAAAAATTAAAAACGCCAAAAGATAAAAAAAACAAAGGCATCGCAGCACCCATCCTTTTCGCCACAGCCCCGACCCTCTTCCCTACAGCCACCATCTCCACCAATCTTTCCCAAGCTACCCACGGCACCCTAAAGTTGAACTTCATCTCCATCCGCAACCCGCCCATGGTAAACCACACCCCAGAACGCACCAACTGCCACACTTCACCCTACAAACCTGGCAACCGCCATCCCCCCACTAGATCCAATCATTCACAGCCCATACCCTAACACCCAACCAATCCGCCACACAACAATTGGATAAAAACCCATGAATACCCAGAAACCAAAAGCATAGTCCAAAAAGAGGAGATTGAGAGGTTGTGAAGAAAAGTAAAAAAGAGAGATTACAGGGCGGCAGATTTGGGAGGGGGCTAAGAACAGTGTGGATGTTGTTGTTGGCATCTGACCTTTCAGATCGTTGAGAGAAAACATTGTCTTTGTTTCGAAAACTTGAGATGTATTGATTGTTTAGGCATCAATTTGTTTGATTTCCAAGAAGATCTATGTTTAAGAGTTGCAGAGTTTTGAGAGAGAGAGAGATGGAGAGAAAAAAAGAGACAGAGAGAGGGGGTTGGAGTTGCTGCAGTGGCTGAGCTGGGGATGGGTGAGAGAAAAAAGCTTTGGAGCCAAAGCTGCGAGGAATAGGGGTCCACTTCTTTTTCCGTTTTTTTTTTGGGTCTTGTTTTTGTTTTTCTCCACAAATAAATTATTTGTAATGATTTAACAGCAAATTACACGAAATTACCAAAAAGCCCATGCCACGTTATCATATTTAACAGATTTTTAAATTGAGTTGACGGTAAAAGGCAAAGTGGGTCACCAAATCACGGTCAAGCGGAATAAGTAGGCCACTTTAAGTTTAAGGGGGCAATGTGAGATTTGACTGTAGTTTCAAGAGGTATTGGTGTAAATAAGCCCAATATGAATAATTGAATATTGTACACTAATTAAAAGCTAATACCTTTTCTTTCTCAATAAAAAACTAATAAATTAATATACCGTTTAAATGAATTGTAACTTGGATATAATTTCAATCCTAGTACAACATAATCCCTGCATAAAGAATATGCATCTTTTTCTAATTTAAGTGGATTATTTTCTTCCTGCAGAAAGAATGACCAAAATGAAAAATATACAAAAGCAACTTTATTTGTTATGAAATAAATATCGAACAAATCCGGATGATATATAGAAATGCCGAGCAAAATGAAACCGCATAACAGTCAATTTTTGGGTTTTTTTTGGGTTTGTTTATATAAATTAAATGGTGTAGGGTTTATCTATAATATTAATGCTAAGAATGGGTATTTAACCAAATATCTAATATAGAAATGATGGGCAAATGAAACCACAAAACGTACCTCCCCAATTTCATTCTCCAAAATGATTTCTTCAGCCTCTGTACTTACAACTGACCTGCTGCCTTTGGAGGAGAAACCAATAAGCTTTGGCAGATTCCACAAAGTCAAAGATCGTAACTTTTGAGAAGGCTGAGCTATGAGTTGGCCACAACATACAGTTTCCAAATTAACAAGGTTGTAAAGAGATAGTGACTCCAAGATGGGGAAGGCGTGACTCGAGTTAATGACAGCTGTAACTTCATCATTGTTTTGGACGTGGAGATCCTTCAGTTGTTTACCACTGTCACTTGCTAGTATATAGGAAATAATATTTGCAGCCTCCATCCCATCCAAGTACAAATGTTCACATCTCTCTAGCAGCAATTTTATACCTTCGTCGAATTGACTGTTCGTAGTGAGCTTGAGTTTTAACATGTTAGAGGACGTTTCGTAATTATCAGGATATTGCCAACAATCACCAATAAGTACGGTGTATCTTTCTAATCTTGTATCCAAGAACATGTTTGCTGGAAGAAGCTTAGCATCTGGAATATGTATCTCTAATGCAGTTACTGACACAATTGTGTCAACTAACAAGAAGGGTTGTCTGATTGGTGGGCCCGAATCAAGTCTTTTTTGGAATCTTGAATATTCGGAAGCAAGAATCTCTGCTTGGAAACATTCTAAGAATACCAATGTTTTGAGTGACGGCCATTTGGAAACATGCAGCCCCGGATAGAAACTCCTCAGTTGGGGTAGATATCGAAATTTCACAATTGTTACTTTAGAGAACACAAACTCAGGTGTCGTTTCTACTCCTTCATTGGCAACAATTTCCTCCAATAATCCACAATTCCAAACAATCAACTCCCTTAACTGCTGAAGACCTTTGGCCACTGAGGTTGGAAATATATTTTTCAAACTCTCACACGAATCCATCACAACTAAATCCAGATTTGGGCACTCAAAAGTTTTCAACTGAGTGGTTGATGATGTGCCGTATGCATCTTTAACGCCAAGTACTACTCCCACGTCAAATACTACTTGTAGTGATTTGCATTGCTTTATCACTAATGTGCCTAGAGCATTCAATCTTCCCATCATACTTGGCGCAAAGATATTTATTAGACTTTGGCATCTCAAAACTTCAACTAGTTTGAGCTTTCGAAAAGAGTCTGGGTCAAGTTGGCGGTGCCATATAGTCCTCAACTTAGGCATGTCACGGATGATCAACCTCTCCAAGCTAGGAAATCCTACCTGTATATATATTCATCTCATAAACCTTTTTTCACTAATGGCGGACACATTAATTGGAAATAAATGCATAAAGAAAGGGAAAGAAATTTATATTTTAGATTGCAAAACATGTTTTTGTATGCTCTTGATTGTATCCACTTGTTGCTATCTCAAGATGTGAGTTGGACAAGACTTCTAGCCATGGAAAATGAAAACAAGAATCTAAACCATCACATTGATCCAAGATCAAAAGTGTTAAGTTGGTCATCAGGAACCTGTGTATAGTTTATAATTCATGTTTAATTACGGAAATGACAATTTACATGGTAATTAGTTGTATAAATTCCAAAATGAGTAGACAAAAAGTAAAGGTCTAGTATGACAACTAACTGAAAAAGAAAAGTTGGCCTCAAAGTTTATTAGTCTATTAATTTAAAATATAAGATATTTTTTAGTGGAAGTGCTACCGACAACACATTTCTATTGAAGATCATATTTCATTATAAATAGACTTTCGAGAATGGATCATGCTTTCGTCATGATTCATGAATTTTGTACACTAAATAAAAGCTAATAAATTAATATACCGGTTAACTGAATTCTAACTTGGATATAATTTCAATCCTAGTAAGAAACAATATGCATGAAAGAATAACGAGAAATAAACGCTGAAAGAAAAACGAGAAATAAAGGTATAACTTACCTTTTCGTCAAAAAGAAAGTATTGTGCATCAGTCCCAATATTCTCCATGGAGTCCCTCATCTCTTCAGTTGCTTCGTTGATTGTGCTATTTGTACTCATGGGATCAAAGATGAATGTCTCCAATTTAGAACAATCCTCTAGATGCAATATCTCCAAGGAATGAAAATTAATAGAACGACGTGCTGAGCAGAATCTGGTGAGGTTCGGAAGATATTGTAGCTTTAGATCTTGTAGCTGACTAAACATGTTATGATCTGTATCTTCCCCACTGGATTCGTTTGTTGGTACTATCTCTTCCATGATTTGACACTTGGATATCCTAAGATTTTTGAGTTGTACAAGACTTCTAGCAATGGAAGATGAAAACAAGAATCTCAAACCACCACATCCGCGCACAACCAAGCTTGTTAAGTTGGGCATCAGAACCTGCACACAAGAATTCATGTTTAGTAAATAAAAACTTAATTACATTTTTCGTTGTTGAATCTCATACAAAATAAAAATATATAAAATTGTGCAAGAGAATTCTTACCTTCTCAACTAAAAAGAAAGGATGTTTAATTGGTGTACCCAGAAGGCCCAATTCAAGCTTTTTCTGAAACCTTGAAATTTCGGAAGCAAAAATCTCCACATTTTCGCATCCAATCATCGCCAGTTCTTTGAGTAACGGCCACTCAGAAACATGCATACCCGGATAGAACATCCTAAGTTGGGGGAGATTTTCAAACTTCACAACTGTTACTTTTGGAAACACAAACTTAGGCGTTGCTTCTGATCCTTTGTCCTTCACATTAATCTTCATCAACCCACAATTCTCAATACTCAACTCCGTTAGTTGTTCAGGACCTTTGGCCACAGAGGCTGAGAATATATTTATCAACCTCTCGCACGCATCTATCTCTACAAAATCAAGATTTGGGCACTCAAAAGTTTTCAACTGAGTGGCTGACATGTCATATGCTTCAAATACTCCTCCGAGTTCAAATACCACTTGTAGTGACTGGCACTGCCATATCTCTAATCTGTGTAGAGCATTCAATCTTCCCATCATACTTGGCGCAAAGATGTTAATTAGATTGTGGCATCTGTAAACGTTAACTTTTTTCAGTCTACAAAAAGAGTCTTGAGCAAGTTGGTTGTGCCATATTGTCATCAGTGCAGGTAGGTCATAGATGATCAAACTCTCCAAGCTAGGAAATCCTACCTGTATACATATTCATCTCATAAACCTTTTTTCACTAAAGGGGGACACATTAATTGGAAATATATAAATGCATAAAGAAAGGGAAAGAAATTTATAATTCACCTTTTCATCAAAAAGAAAGTGTGGTATAACAGTCTCAAGATTCTCCTTGGAGTTCCTATCGTCAATTTCTTTGCCTGTTGAAGTAATTTCACTCTTTCTATCAAAGATGAATGTCAGTCTAGGACAATTCTCAATATGCAATGTCTCCAATAATGAAAATTCAATATAACTTCCGGAGCAGAATCTAGTGAGGCTTGGAAGATGTTGCAGCTCTAGATATTTTAGATGGCAAAACATGTTATCTGTATGTTCTTGATTGTATCCACTTGTTGATACTATCTCTTCCATCATTTGGCATTTCGATATCTCAATATGTTCGAGTAGCTCAAGACTTTTAGCCATTGAAGATGAAAACAAGAATCTTAAACCATCACATTGATGCAAGATCAAGCGTGTTAAGTTGGGCATTAGAACCTGTGTATAGTACACAATTCACGTTTAATTAGGAAATGACAATTTACATGCTCATCACTACTATAGATTCCAAAATAAGTAGACAAAAAGTAAAGGTCTAATAGGACATAACTAGTAACTTATTAGGCTACTAGGTCCTTGTACTTCCATTAAGAGCAACTCCAGCGCAAGGGGCAAAGGCAGGCAAAAGGCCCCCTTTTGCCCCAAAAATTTTTCCACCGCACAAAGTCCAACCCAAGCAAGGGTTGGACCCACTAGCTTAGGCAGGCCTAAGGGCCAGATTTGCCTGGGTTTGCTAATGTCAGCGACAACAACAAAATGGAAAAAAAATCAGAAAAATTCCAAAAAATTTAGAAACATTTTTTTATACATACCTAGCAATTTTATTATTATTAATCTCATACGTATAAATAAAATTAATCCCATGTGAAAATCTCGTACATAAAATTTTATCCGAGATTTTTTTCCGAAATTTGATATGAGAATTTTATAATAAATAATGACACGTGGCAACAGAAAATCTTATCCAAATTAATTGTTTAAGTATAAAAAATAGAGAAAAATAATTAAAATGAATAGTAATTGCCCTTGCCCTTACCCTTTGGGGTGGAACCAAAAAAAGCAGGGCTGCCACTATTCATAGTGGCAGCCCTTGCTTTGCCTTGCCCTTGCCCATTGGGGTGGAAGTGCTCTAACAGAGAAAACGTGGGAGTAAAAATGTATCTGAAAAAGAAACGTTGAAGTGATGTTCAATAAAAATCTGTTAGGGGAATGCTAGCAACCTTCTCTCTAACATTCTCTTTTGGACATTATCCCTTCTTTTCATGACACATGTCAATTTTTACACTTAAAACAATGTCATTATTACATTAAACAACCTTCATGTCAAAATCTCCATTTTTTTAAGTGTAAAAAATGACACGTGTCATGAGCAGAAGGGAGAAGGTCCAAAGAAAAGGTTAGAGAGAAGGTTGCTAGCATTCCCCTAACAGATTTTTTATTGAACATCATGCTTTCGTCATAATATGAATCATTAAAAGCTAATACCTTTTCTTTCTCAATAAAAAACTAATAATTCAATATACTTCAATCCTAGTACAACGTAATACCTTTCTTTCTTATTTAAGCAACTTTATTTGTTAATAAATAATATAGAACAAATCCGGATGATATATAGAAATGCCGGGCAAATGAAACCGCAAAACTTACCTCCCCATTCATGAAAAGTTTTGTGGGTCCACCAATTTCATTCTCCAAAATGATTTCTTCGGCCTTTCTAGTTACAACTGACGTGCTGCCTTTGGAGGAGAAACCAATAAGCTTTGGCAGATTCCACAAAGTCAAAGATCGTAACTTTTGAAAAGGCTGATCTATGAGTTGGCCACAACATACAGTTTCCAAAATAACAAGGCTGTAAAGAGATAGTGACTCCAAGATGGGGAAGACGTGACTCGAGTTAATGACAGATGTAACTTCTTCATTGTTTTGGACATGGAGTTTCTTCAGTTGTTTACAACAGTCACTTGCTAATATATAGGAAATAATATTTGCAGCCTTCATCCCATCCAAGGCCAAATATTCACATCTCTCTAGCAGCAATTTTATACCTCGGTCGAATTGACTGTTCGTAGTGAGCTTGAGTTTCAACATATTGTTAAAGGACATTTTGTCCTTATTACGATGTTGCCAACAATCACCAATAAGTATGGTGTATCTTTCTAATCTTGTATCCGAGAACATGTTTGCTGGAAGAAGCTTAGCATCTGGAATATGCATCTCTAATGCA
This sequence comes from Prunus padus, assembly GCA_024362665.1. NCBI lineage: Eukaryota > Viridiplantae > Streptophyta > Magnoliopsida > Rosales > Rosaceae > Prunus > Prunus padus. Next base: position 25,701,594 of record JANFAM010000010.1, read on the forward strand.
GTTAGTTGACTCAATTGTTTCAGCTCCAACACAATTGAATCAAGTCTTTCTTGTAGTGACTTGCATTCTTGTATTTTTAAGGTGTCTAAAGCATTCAATCTTCCCATCATACTTCGTGCAAAGATATTTATTAGATTGTGGCATCTGTAAACGTGAACTTCTTTCAATCTACAAAAAGAGTCTTGAGCAAGTTGGTTGTGCCATATTGTCATCAGTGCAGGTAGGTCATAGATGATCAACGTCTCCAATCTAGGAAATGCTACCTGTATATATATTCATCTCATAAAAATTCAGTAAACCTTTTTCACTAACGGGGGACACATTAATTTGACTAAATGCATAAAGAAAGGGAAAAAAAATTTATAATTCACCTTTTCATCAAAAAGAAAGTATGGTATAACAGTCTCAAGATTCTCCTTGGAGTTCTTATCGTCATTTTCTTTGCCCATTATTGTAGTAATTTCACTCTTACCATCAAAGATGAATGTCCCCAGTCTAGGACAATCCTCAATACGCAATATCGCCAATAATGAAAATTCAATATAACTTCCGGAGCAAAATCTAGTGAGGCGTGGAAGATGTCGCAGATTTAGAGATTTTAGATTGCAAAACATGTTATCTGTATGTTCTTGATTGTATCCACTTGTTGATACTATCTCTTCCATCATTTGGCATTTCGATATCTGAATATGTTCGAGTTGTACAAGACTTCTAGCCATGGAAGATGAAAACAAGAATCTCAAACCACCAAATCCATCCACGACCAAGCTTGTTAAGTTGGGCATCAAAACCTGCACACCAGAATTCATGTTTAGTAAATAACAACTTAATTACATTTTTATTAGTTGAATCTCATATTAAATAATTGGAAATAAATGCATAAAGAAAGGGAAAGAAATTTATAATTCACCTTTTCCCCAAAATGAAAAATATATAAATGCGACTTTGTTTGTTAAGAATAAATATAGAACAAATCCGGATGATATATAGAAGGGCCGGGCAAAACGTACCTCCCCATTCATAAAAACTTTCGTGGGTCCACCAATTTCATTCTTCAAATTGATTTCTTCGGCCTCTATAGTTACAACTGACGTGCTGCCTTCGGAGGAGAAACCAAAAAACTTTGGCAGATTCCGCAAAGTCAAAGATCGTAACTTTTGAAAAGGCTGATCTGTGAGTTGGCCAGAACATACAGTTTCCAAATTAACAAGGTTGTCCAGAGATAGTGACTCCAAGATGGGGAAGGCATGACTCGAGTTAATGACAGCTGTAACTTCTTCATTGTTTTGGACATGGAGTTTCTTCAGTTGTTTGCAACGGTCACTTGCTAATATATAGGAAATAATATTTGCAGCCTCCATCCCATCCAAGGCCAAATCTTCACATCTCTCTAGCAGCAATTTTATACCTCGGTCGAATTGACTGTTCGTAGTGAGCTTGAGTTTCAACATATTGTTAAAGGACATTTCGTCCTTTTTACGATATTGCCAACAATCACCAATAAGTATGGTGTATCTTTCTAATCTTGTATCCGAGAACATGTTTGCTGGAAGAAGCTTAGCATCTGGAATATGCATCTCTAATGCAGTTAGTTGACTCAATTGTTTCAGCTCCGACACAATTGAATCAAGTCTTTCTTGTAGTGACTTGCATTCTTGTATTTTTAAGGTGTCTAAAGCATTCAATCTTCCCATCATACTTCGTGCAAAGATATTTATTAGATTGTGGCATCTGTAAACGCTAACTTCTTTCAATCTACAAAAAGAGTCTTGAGCAAGTTGGTTGTGCCATATTGTCATCAGTGCAGGTAGGTCATAGATGATCAACCACTCCAAGCTAGGAAATCCTACCTGTATATATATTCATCTCATAAACTAGTCAGTAAACCTTTTTTCACTAATGGGGGACACATTAATTGGAAATAAATGCATAAAGAAAGGGAAAGAAATGTATAATTCACCTTTTGATCAAAAAGAAAGTGTGGTATAACAGTCTCAAGATTCTCCTTGGAGTTCTTATCGTCATTTTCTTTGCCCATTATTGTAGTAATTTCACTCTTACCATCAAAGATGAATGTCCCCAGTCTAGGACAATCCTCAATATGCAATGTCTCCAATAATGAAAATTCAATATAACTTCCGGAGCAAAATCTAGTGAGGCTTGGAAGATGTTGCAGATATAGATATTTTAGATTGCAAAACATGTTATTTGTATGTTCTTGATTGTATCCACTTGTTGATACTATCTCTTCCATGATTTGACAGCTCGCTATCTCAAGATGTGTGAGTTGGACAAGACTTCTAGCCATAGAACATGAAAACAAGAATCTCAAACCACCACATCCATCCACGAACAAGCGTGTTAAGTTGGGCATCAGAACCTGTGTATAGTACACAATTCACTTGTATAGATTCCAAAATAAGTAGACAAAAAGTAAAGGTCTAATATGACAACACTAGTAACTGGTAACTAGGAACTTCCATTAATAGAATGTTGCATTTTCCCAGCAAAAGTGGAGTATAAAAATGTATTTGAGAAAGAAAAAGTTGGCTTCGAAGTTTATTAATCTATTCATCTAAAATATAACATATTCCAGTTGAATTGCCAAGGATAACACTTTTTTATTCAAGATCATATTTCATTATAAATAGACTCTCGAGAATGGATCATGCTTTCGTCATAATATGAATATTGTACACTAATTAAAAGCTAATACCTTTTCTTTCTCAATCAAAAACTAATAAATTAATTGAATATTATTATAGTTTAGCCAATAAAACTGAAAATATTTGGGAAAAGGCCAAAGCACATGGCAAATTGTGGATTAGATTTTGCCTTGTGTTTTGGCATTTTCCTAAATATTTTCACTTTCATTGACTAAAAATGAAAGATACTTAAATTAATTAAATGAATTGTAAATTTGTAACTTGGATATAATTTCAATCCTAGTACAATATAATCCCTGCAGAAAGAATATGCATTATTTAAATGGATTATTTTCCACCAGCAGAAAGAATGATCAAAATGAAATATATACAAAAGCAACTAATTTGTTAAGAAATAAATACAGAACAAATCCGGATGATATATAGAAAGGCCGGGCAAAACGTACCTCCCCATTCATGAAAAGTTTCGTGGGTCCACCAATTTCATTCTCCACAATGATTTCTTCAGCCTCTGTAGTTACAACTGACGTGCTGCCTTTGGAGGAGAAACCAAAAAGCTTTGGCAGATTCCGCAAAGTCAAAGATCGTAACTTTTGAAAAGGCTGATCTATGAGTTGGTTGTGCCATATTGTCATCAGTGCAGGTAGGTCAGAGATGATCAACCACTCCAAGCTAGGAAATCCTACCTGTATATATATTCATCTCATAAACTAGTCAGTAAACCTTTTTTCACTAATGGGGGACACATTAATTGAAAATAAATGCATAAAGAAAGGGAAAGAAATTTATAATTTACCTTTTCATCAAAAAGAAAAGGTATAACAGTCTCAAGATTCTCCTTGGAGTTCTTATCGTCATTTTCTTTGCCCATTATTGTAGTAATTTCACTCTTACCATCAAAGATGAATGTCCCCAGTCTAGGACAATCCTCAATACACAATATCGCCAATAATGAAAATTCAATATAACTTCCGGAGCAGAATCTAGTGAGGCTTGGAAGATGTTGCAGCTCTAGATATTTTAGATGGCAAAACATGTTATCTGTATGTTCTTGATTGTATCCACTTGTTGATACTATCTCTTCCATCATTTGGCATTTCGATATCTGAATATGTTCGAGTTGGACAAGACTTCTAGCCATAGAACATGAAAACAAGAATCTTAAACCATCACATTGATGCAAGATCAAGTGTGTTAAGTTGGGCATTAGAACCTGTGTATAGTACACAATTCACGTTTAATTAGGAAATGACAATTTACATGCTCATCACTACTATAGATTCCAAAATAAGTAGACAAAAAGTAAAGGTCTAATATGACATAACTATGTACTTGTACTTCCATTAACAAAGAAAAAGTGCAGTAAAAATAAAGAAAAGTTGGCCTCAAAGTTTAGGGTTATTAGGTCTATTAGTCCCTCAATTTAGACCCGATTTGCATTTTCGTCCACTAATTTCAATATTGGTTGTACTCGTCCTCTAACTTCAGTTTTGGTAGGACAAATAGTCCTGCTGTCAATTTTGTTAACTTTTCTGTTAAATACAAGGGTAAAATAGTATTTTTGTATTAAAAATATTAATCAAACTAATTAAAAATAAGATAATAATAATAATAAACATAAAATAAAAAAGCAAACACTATCATCTTCCCCAAGCCCCACGAACCCAACCGCTCCACACACAGCCACCTAGCCTGGTGTGCAAATTTGGCCTTCAAATCAAAATCACCAAAATCCCAGATACCAATTTCCAAAAGCAATGGCCTCTGCTATCAAAGACCCACCAACCCTTTCAACGCTCTTTGCAGCCATTGATATGGGCACAAAATTCGTTCAAGACGCTCATAGTTTGTGCATACCCAAATGGCAAATTCTTCACCATAGACCAATTCAAAGAGCCTGTGGTTCTTGGCCGTGATACCAGCTCATCATCATCAATAACCCCTTTTACACTTTTACATCACTCCCACCTCTTTGCCCTCGAAGCCCTTAAAAGATTTCAGAGCATCTTGAAATCCTACAAAATCAGCAAAACCCATATCCATTGTGTTGTCACTGCAGCTGTACGTGAAGCTGTGAACAAAGTTGGGTTTTTGAAATGTGTGAGGGAAGAGGTTGGTTTAGAGATAGATGTGTTGCATGGTGAAGAGGAAGCTAGGCTTGAGTATCTGGGATTTTGGTTTTGGGGGATAACAAATCGGGGAAGGGTTCTTGGTTCTGCAGGTAACAGGGTTGGGGTTGTGGGTTAGGGGTTGTGGATTGGGGGTTGGGAGGAGGGGAGAAGCACTGGTTCTGGGTTCTGCGTTCTGCGATGTGGGGGTGGGAGGATGGGGGAGGTTGTGGGGGAATGGGGGAGAAGAAATCGGGGTGGGGGACTCTATATCTGGGTTCTGCGGGGTAGGAGGAGGGGGTAGGTTGTGGAGGAATGGCAAAAAAGAAATCGGGGAATAGGGGAGCTGGTTCTGGGTTCTGTTGGGTAAGGGTGTGGTGGTCAGGAAGTTGGTGCTGGGTGTGGATATTGGAGGTGGGTCTACTGAGTTTGTAATTGGGAAGCAAGGAAAAGTCATTTTTGGTGCTTCATTGGATCTGGGACATGTGAATTTGACCCAAAAGTTTGGGAACAATGAAGAACAAGATGTGGGATGGGTTCTGGGTGGGTGTGTGGCCACGGTGGTGGGGTGCAATTCTGGGTTCGCGAGAGAGAAAGAAAGAGAGCTCCTCAGCTCACCTTCCATGAAAAAACACTAAAATTTTATCTCCTCACCATGACTAGTATAACCACAAGCGGTCACCTTAAACATCAAATCCTGCAGAACCAAGTTTGCTCATAGATTTGTTCAATCCCTCTTGCAAATCAGAAACCATTCTACACCCAATTCATCGTCGTCTTCATAGGAAAATTTTATTTATATTAAAATTAAAAAATTTTACTGAAAGGAATATTTTTATTTTTTTAAGTGAAAGAGATTATTTTTATTTATATTTATTTTTTGTGGTTTTTTTAAATAAAAAATATCTTTTTTTTTGTTTTAATACAAAAAGACTATTTTGCCCCCGCATTTAACAGAAAAAGTTAACAAAATTGACGGTAGAGACTATTTGTCTCACCGAAACCAAAGTTAGAGGGCGAGTAGAACGATTTTGGAAATTGAGGGACGAAAATGCGAATCTACCTAAATCGGCGACTAATAGACCTATTACGAAAGCAAAGACTAATATAATTTCAATCCTAGTACGAAAGCAAAGAAAGAATGACCAAAATGAAAAATATACAAAAGCAACTTTATTTGTTAATAATAAATACAGAACAAATCCGGATGATATATAGAAAGGCAGGGCAAAACGTACCTCCCCATTCATGAAAAGTTTCGTGGGTCCGCCAATTTCATTCTCCAAAATTATTTCTTCGGCCTCTGTACTTACAACTGACGTGCTGCCTTTGGAGGAGAAACCAAAAAGCTTTGGCAGATTCCGCAAAGTCAAATATCGTAACTTTTGAAAAGGCTGATCTATGAGTTGGCCACAGCATATAGTTTCCAAATTAACAAGGTTGTCAAGAGATAGTGACTCCAAGATGGGGAAGGCATGACTCGAGTTAATGACAGCTGTAACTTCATCATTGTTTTGGACTTGGAGATTCTTCAGTTGTTTACCACTGTCACTTGCTAATATATAGGAAATAATATTTGCAGCCTCAATCCCATCCAAGGCCAAATCTTCACATCTCTTCAGCAGCAATTTTATACCTCGGTTGAATTGACTGTTCTTAGTGAGCTTGAGTTTTAACATGTTAAGGGAGGTTCTGCCAAAAAAATATAGTTCCCAACATCACCAATAAGTATGGTGTATCTTTCTAACCTTGTATCCGAGAACATGTTTGCCGGAAGAAGCTTAGCATCTGGAATATGTATGTCCAATGCTGTTAGTTTTGACAAGTGCATCAGCTCTGACACACTAGCATTTCTTCTTCCATCCAGGGAACCTTCACCTTCCCATTCCCTAAACCTTCCCATGCTCAAGTCTTCTAGACTTGTCAAGCTTGATATAACGCCAGGTGAGATCCGTACAAGTTCATTGCAATCAGTCAAATCCAACAATTGTAGACGAGTCAATTGCCCTATTTCTTTGGGCAACTCTTTAACCTCGGAGTATATAAGGCTAAGAATTTTCAAGTTTGTTAGCTGTCCAACTAGAGCTATGTCCCCCAACACGCAATCATCTAAACACAAAGTTTGAAGATTTGTTAGGGATTGAAGAGATGGAGGCAGTGACGGAATACGCAGTCTTTTTACATCCAACACTTTGAGTTCATTCATCCCTTCAAAATAGTTGCTTGGGATTTCCAAGGAGTCATCAACATTATAACTTTCCAAGACAAAAATCTCAATTCTGGGCATTCCCAAGGTTCTTCAGGAAGTCTGGGGATCTTGCAAGATTTTAAGGAGATCGCAGTGTATTTTTAAGGGAATTCGTATCTGGCCATTCTTTCACCTCATCTCCATATGCTTTTGCAATGGCGTGATTATCTTTAGATGCAATCACCGTAGCAACATCTCGTACAAGCTCATGCATTCCAATATATCCAGCATCATCAATATCTAGCAACAAACAATAATCTTTAATAAGTTTTTAGCTAATGAAATTAATTTATCCCGTGCCTCTTCCACTGTATCAACATTTTTCATCAAACTCAAACCCATAGCATATTTCAACAAGTCACTAAGAAAAATTTTACAGCCACCCCTGCAATAATTCCACATAGCAAGAACAATGGCTTAAGCTCGTCGCCATCCAATCGATTGTAACTCCATTCTAAAGCCAAGTAGGCTGATTTTGTCAATCCGTGTTCGTCAAAACTTTTGAAGTCCCTCAAGGCAACTCTCCATTCCTCTAAAGTAGTGGCTGATCTTAGAGACCTTGCAACTGCAACAACTGAAACCGGCAAACCTCCACATTTTTTGGCTATTTCAGTTGCTACTTCATGTATACGGTCATCTTTAACAATGTCACCTGCCATCTTCTCAAATAAACTCCAATTTTCTTCCATGTCTAAAACTTCAAGCGGAAACTCTTTTTCCATATTCATCTCAGAGACTCGATCTCTAGATGTCAACAATATTTTACAAGTCGCCATTGGGCGAAGTCCCAAAGCCTCCAAATCAATTGTTTCCCAGATATCATCCAAAATTACAAAAATGTTCTTGTCTTTTATTCTATTCCATAGTTGCGTTGCTCTCGCTTCTATATCATGAGTTTCATCAACATCCATGCCTAACTTTTCAACAATTTTTTTGAATCCTTTCCTTTTTTCCAAGTCTCGATACTTTTTCACATCCAAGACTATAACCACCTCATCAAATAAGTTCTCTTTCATAGCTTGTCTATAAACTTCTTGGGCGAGTGTAGTCTTCCCAACACCACTCAATCCGTACACCCCAATCATGTTGGTATCAGGATTTTTCAGTTCCTCCATGATTTCCTTCACCATTGAAATCCTTGATTCAAAGGCCATGTAGTTTTGAGAGGGCGTGGCACATATCTCTTCTAGGGGAGCATCGTAAGAAACAATGGGAAACTCTTTTTTGTCATGGTGGAGTTCAATCTCTTTTGCCAATTTTGCTGATTTCCTGCTAAGCTGATGATAGGAAACCAGATTAGGACATACTCCACGGAAACACTTTGTCTTTGCTTGGCATTCATCTCCCAAAATGTTTTCTGCCTCTCGAGTGATCTCATCTGCTTTTGTCAGCCACTTCTGAACGTCAGGATATACGTTTTTACCTTTTCTTTCGTCTTCATTAACGGTACGGTTCATCCTGTCTTTGGCAGCATCTAAGTAATCCAATTGGCTCCTCAGATTTTCAAAGTTCCTTTTGTAGTGAATTAGATAACCCGTTTGCCGCCCAACTGGTTCAATTGTGTACTCGATTATTTTAGAAATAATTCCGGTGAGGATCTCCATGGTTCTTTTTGTTTTGCCTTTGGAATGAGACTCTTGTATCTGTTGAATAAACGAACCCAAAAACAAGAAAATGAAAAAGAGTAAAAGATAAAATATTAAACCAATTGAAATTAAAGAAGGAAACTAAAGGGCATACCTTAGCTTGTGAGACTAACCTTAAATAGAAGAACACATAGTATCAATATACAACACTTCTTTTTCGTTTTTCGTTAAGCTTCTTCTGGAAACAACTGTAAAGTGAAAGTGTAATGAAGATAAGTGAAACAAAATGCATGACTCTCAAATCTCGAAACAAAAAGAATAGTTGGTCCACAGTTTTCCTTTAATTTTTTGTTTTAGTAGTGTTTTAATTTTTGAAACTTTTTAAATTTCTTTCATCGAAGGGACAAATTTTTAAAGGAAAAAAATTAGTTGGATTTACTTCTGAAATATTTATTAATTAGGTTCAAATAAAGCTACCCATAACAAAAATAAGAACATAAAATAGCAGAGCAATATATATGAAAATAAAAGACAAATAAGGAAATAAAAAGACGCACCTTATACCTCTCTCTCTTTTGGTTACGAATGAGGTCAGTTCCCTTCAAATTGATATGGTTATAGAACACGGGAGCACAATTGGTATGGTAAATGAGACAAAGCTGAACTGCCACTACTTTTTTTTTCCTTTGAAAGTAAAAGCAAACGAAACCAAAACCAGAAAATCTGCTTATTTCTTTAAAAAATTTATATATAATAAATAAGGTTCTTTTTGGAACAATGGCAAAGGAAAAGCAACGAATTGGAAAAAAATGACACAATGAAATCAAGGGACAAACGAAAACCAGGAAATCTGAAGGCAGTAACTCTTTTTTTTTTTTTGGATTTTGGATTGGATTTTTAATTTGGAAGTAAAGCAAAAGAAATGTAAGCAGAAGCTGGTTGCTGCAATGAAGAAACTGAAGGTGTGCAGGAGACACTTAATCAGAAAAAGCAGTTGCTGCAATGAAGAAACGGAAAGTGCACAGGAGGGGTGGCAATCATGAACACAAAGCTGAACTACCACAATGACACGATGAAATCAAGGGACAAACGAAAACCAGGAAATCTAAAGGCAGTACTCTTTTTTTTTTTTGGTTTTTTGATTGGATTTTTAATTTGGAAGTAAAGCAAAAGAACTCTAAGCAGAAGCTGGTTGCTGCAATGAAGAAACGGAAAGTGCACAGGAGACACTTAATCAGTGAGGTGGCGGCAATCATGAACACAAAGAAACAAAGCGTCCAACTGTCTTTCAGTATTATTGTTGTTTGGCTCTCGCACTCAATTATTGTTTTTCAATTAAACCCAAACTGTGTTATAATTAAATGTAATTGCACTTCAATCTTGTTTGCTTCAGCTAACAAGAGTGGTAAAATGTGATTAAATTTGCTAATGTCAAGTTCACAGCGTGGCATAAATTGGATGATGTCAGCATGATGTCATGGTTACGTGAAGAATAAAGAGAGCCATGTGGAACCAATAATTCAATTCTTATTATGTTGCATATGGAATCCAAGGAAAAATTTCAACTTATACAAAAAAAAATTTAAGTGCATTAAATGTATAAATAAAATAGTATTATTTAATGAGTACTGCTATTTGAACTAACTTTATCTGGCCACATTTAGCTAAATGTGGCATAAATTCTTATTTAATTATCATCACATCGGAATTACAGGTTGGTAGTTCCTTTTTTCCTTCTGATAGTTATGAGATGTCAACTACCACCTATTATTTAATTTCAACCATTATCACATGGGAATTTCATTCTGACCCACCCGACCACGAGCTGGGTTTTGGGCCCCATGGCAACCTTTATTTGTTTTTGTGTTATGGTTCATGTGAACTGATTGACATGGTAATATAACTACTGTAATGTGGGCCCAAAGCTGCTCTATGAATTGCGAAGAAAATTACAAGTAAATTCTTAGAGCATGACCTCTTTGGGGTATGTATAGGAGGATGTATATCATATTTATATCTTTCTTGGCTGGAAATATATGCAATGGGTGTGTGTATATGGGTCTAAAAAAATAGAGCTTTACATCTTTTTTTACATCTATGAAGTGAGCCGCGCATCAGGTAAAGTAGGAGAGATGAGAGAGAAACGCTGCAAATTTTCCAAATTTACACGATAGTGACGCTCAAATACATCCTTACTCGAGTGTCATCAATAATCTCTTGTTATATAACACATTTATTTGTTTATTAATATTTTGTAGTAGGATTATGAAATATGAACTTGTAGCCCATCTATATTATAATACATGAAATCGTAATAACCATATGTGTCTGTGACACAACTTAAGCCCAATTTCATGCTCTCTAAAGAATTTTAATTGTGCAAAAGGTTATTATTAGAAAATTAAATGTTTGTGAAAATCATTCACACCCGAGCTAATAAGATTATCCTAAAGCACTTGATCATAAGAATTTGTGAAAATCTCATTTTTATTTGGAGATAATGTATTGCTATTGGTTGGTTTATCTTTAGCATCTTTGTCTCGACGGTCCATTCAATTTGCCATACATATGGTCAGTCAATGGTCCATACTATGAGATGGAAAGTCGCGTGTTGATGGGTCAGTGAATTGAAAGGTTGCAATATTATTTATACTTTATGAAAATCCTATATGAAAATTTAAAATGCGTTACAAAGTTGGGTCTTTAACATAGAATAAATTATAAAATAATACGATAGTACCACGTGTTGAGTTCACAACTTGATCAGATTACTGGCAAAAATTGAAGCTCGGTTGGACGTTCCTCTATTTAATTAAATTGGGTATTTGTATTTGATCAAGTAATTAAAGCTGTTCTCTAAGTATAGCTAGCTTGGAAGGAAATGGCTGAGTCTTGAGCCCACTTGTGGTGTACAGCTTGGATGGAAGGAGATGGTTGAGTCTTTGAGCCACTTGTGCTGTAAAGTCGATGAAATTACAGTCAGCTGATGTGAAGTGACAACCACGCCTTGTCGCACTTGTGGTGTACAGCTTGGATGGAAGGAGATGGTTGAGTCTTTGAGCCCACTTGTGGTGTACAGCTTGGATGGAAGGAGATGGTTGAGTCTTTGAGCCCACTTGTGGTGTACAGCTTGGATGGAAGGAGATGGTTGAGTCTTGGTGTACAGCTTGTGGTGTACAGCTTGGATGGAAGGAGATGGTTGAGTCTTTGAGCCCACTTGGATGGAAGGAGATGGTTGAGTCTTTGAGCCCACTTGTGGTGTACAGCTTGGATGGAAGGAGATGGTTGAGTCTTTGAGCCCACTTGTGGTGTACAGCTTGGATGGAAGGAGATGGTTGAGTCTTTGAGCCCACTTGTGGTGTACAGCTTGGATGGAAGGAGATGGTTGAGTCTTGGTGTACAGCTTGTGGTGTACAGCTTGGATGGAAGGAGATGGTTGAGTCTTTGAGCCCACTTGGATGGAAGGAGATGGTTGAGTCTTTGAGCCCACTTGTGGTGTACAGCTTGGATGGAAGGAGATGGTTGAGTCTTTGAGCCCACTTGGATGGAAGGAGATGGTTGAGTCTTTGAGCCCACTTGTGGTGTACAGCTTGGATGGAAGGAGATGGTTGAGTCTTTGAGCCCACTTGTGGTGTACAGCTTGGATGGAAGGAGATGGTTGAGCCCACTTGTGGTGTACAGCTTGGATGGAAGGAGATGGTTGAGTCTTTGAGCCCACTTGTGGTGTACAGCTTGGATGGAAGGAGATGGTTGAGTCTTTGAGCCACTTGTGCTGTAAAGGCGATGAAATTACAGTCAGCTGATGTGAAGTGACAACCACGCCTTGTCGATAACTGTCGGTTGCTACTGCTACACTAGCACTGGTCGGATGCAGTATGGGCCATTGACCCCAGTGACACTTAATGATCACGTTCACACATTGCTTCTTTTGCTTTTCTTTTTTGGTTGCTGAGCCTTGATCTTGGCAGCAGGCCATGTGATGCTTTTTACACTTAAAATAATTTTTTTAATAACAATCTAGTTTTTTTACAATTTTCTCACCACCTTGTTAAAAATTAAATAAACAAATAAAATTTGAATTTTGTTTTTATAAAATGTTTTTTTTTTCTAGAGAGAACATATGTTTTGTTAAACACAAAAGAAAGATGATATCACTTTCATAATAACAATGTCATGAAATAAACTTAATTTTTTTTATTAAAAAAATGACTTTTTTTATAATTTAATTTTTAACAATGTGCTAAGGAAGTTGCAAAAATTTGAATAAATTGAAGGAAATATAAAATTTAATACATTTAATAAGCAGAATCTTAAAACAAAAACTAACTTGTGTGATGAATTAATGACATTATTTTAAGTGAAATGAAAGTGACACTTGTCATGAAGTTGCCAAGAGTGGATGGCAACTGTAAAACAGATTCTTGGAAGATTTGTGCTGGTGGTTTGCTAAGGGACTCTAATGGAGCATGGATCTGTGGGTTCTCTGCCAATATTGGGATTGGTAATATTAATGAGGCAGAGCTTTGTAGTCTCTTTAGAGGTTTGCAAATGGCTTGGGTCAAGGGCATTAGGTCCCTTGATATTGAATGTGATTCTTTGTCTGTTGTCTCTCTGATTGCTAAGGATTGTAGCCATTCACATCCCCTCTTTTGTCTGATTGAAGACTGCAAGTTGTTACTTTACCGTGATTGGAGATGCAATGTCTCTCATATCTACAGGGAGCAAAATAGAGCAGCTGATCACCTTGCTAACTTGGGGTATGAGTTACCCTTAGGGCTTCATAACTATGAGTCTGCTCCTATCTCCCTCTCAAGCTTGCTATTGGATGATGTTCTAGGAAGAGCCCAAAGTAGGGCTGTGCCTTGTTAGCTTTTTTTCTTTTCTAGCTTCGGCCAGTCTTGTAACCAAAAAAAAAAAAAGTGACACTGTCGTGAGAGAATGGAGAATGTCCAAAAGAGAAGGTTAGAGAGAAGATTGCTAGCATTCCCCTTGGCACAAAACAATACCTGGACTGCACTCTTGCCCCACTGCACCTGGAGACAAACCCATTGGTTGTAAATGGATTTTCGAACTCAAATATAAATCGGATGGCACCATTAATCATTAAGAAATCCTAACTTGTGGTCAAGGACTACACACAGGTGGAAGGCATTTATTACCAAGGAACTTTCTCACCCATTGCCAAACTTACCACATTACGTTGTCTTCTCACTGTTGCCACTGTATCGTAATTGGTTCATCTATCAATTAGATGTTCAGAATGCCTTTCTCAATAGCCAGCCACAGGCATTCATCCTTCAACCTTACCGTACAAACCGTTCCACATTACTTCAATTTAACTACAGGCATCATTGACACTTCTGCCAATAGCCCAACTTGCAAGACTAAGTCGAGAAGCTCAACCGTCTTACACTTCCACACTAAACGCGTGTACCACAACGAACACCTTCAGTTGCAAAGAAACTTGTTCCAGCAACAAACATTTCGTCAGGCTTACCCCGACCATTCAAATATTCCCCAAAAGTCAACTGCAGAATCACCTGCTAATTAACTCATGGTTCAACTTATTAGGCTTCAATCCCAATTCATCCACATCTAACAAATTTTCTCAGGGTCCACCACAACACCGTAAACAGGGAACCCACAAGCACTTAGCTACTTAAACTCTTCAACTTTCTTTACCAGCCTTAGCCAACTCCAAGGCTGCCTGGGTACTCCAACTTGATATACCCACGACCAACTTATTTCCATGGATGCCACACAAGTGTAACATCCAAAACTTAATGAAATCCTACTAACAAATCCTTTTTCCAAATCTCCTTCAAAACAAAAGCAACCAAACAACCTTTGTCACCGTCAGGGTACCACCTGACATCAAACACCACTTCCAATCAGGGAGCCAGCTCCCAGCCTCAGCTAGGTCAACATCGCCCCATTAGTCATTCCCCGGATGCTACACAAGTGTAACATCCCAACTTAGCGAAATTTTTGCTAACGGGTCAAACTCCAAATCCCCTTCACAAACGAAGGTAAGCAAACCACTCCAGAACACCGTCAGGGCACCTCATGACATCAAATACCATTTCCAATTAGTGAGTCAGTTCCCAGCCTCAGCCGGATCAGAGCTGCCCACATTGTCATGAGCTCCCAATTTAGTTTAACATTTGAAACTTCCGAGTTACGTCGCCCACGTAACGTCGTAACATTGATAGAGTAAACTGGTCAAGCACTTGACGTAGCTCCAGCTCACTCACGCTCGTTGTTCAATGGTAGGTGGAGGAAGAACAGACTCTCAAGTCACGGGAAAAGAATTCTCCACCTACAACATCACGGAAGTACGAAACTTGAAGAAGAAAACAAGAAAACACGGAAACCATTCGCACCAAAAGTGCACAATGGAAGCGAAGTCCGAAGGAAATTGAACCTAATGCTCTGATACCAAGTTGACAGGACCCGACCCGAATTCCACCCCGAACCCGAGCTGCACTCGTTGATGGGCCCACATCAACCCATGTCGGGCCCACATCCTAAAACAATTACCCTCTTCCCGAGATACAACCTATAAGGGGCCAAGACTTCGAAAAACGGGCAGTAGTCTCCCTACAACAAGGACTAGCCTAAAACTTCAACTCGTCAAACAAGCAACAGATAACATCCCAAGCGCCAAAGATGCATACAACATACATATAACAGCTCCTCCGGCCAACTAATTCAACCCTAAAGGGTGATACAAAGCAACTAAGAGTACAAGAATTCAACAATGAATAAAAATAATATATTACAAGTTTAGGGTTTAAGGATTACAATCCTACCCTTCCAACGGCTCGAGAAGAGGAGCGCAAACCAGTGTCGAAGCAACTACGGTCCTGGGGCGCAAAGCAGAAAGAGTGTGAGTGGACAAAAACAAGGTTTTTCATACTTAAATCAAAATAGTAACCCCACCGCTTAAAACCATGCCAAACATGCATATGAAATCGTTTATATACTTGGTTGATTTGAAAACCGTACTATTTCAAAGTACGTGAAAACATTTCAGCTTAAAACTCCTTTTACATTTCCCGAGGCATAATCCTCCCAAAACAAATCCCACACAAGTTTATAAAATATAAACAAAAGGATTTATTAACGTAAAAGGATAAGGATGGAATAAAATCCACATAAGGTAAAACAAACCTTTAAAATGCCGAATAGCTTGCTTACAGCAAGCAAACCAAACTTGACAAATATACGTAACTCAAATGTAGTTCAAATCATATATATAAATATATATATATATATACATAAAACAGGATTTACAAATCCTATAAGTAAAACCTAACAAGTAATGAAATCAAATCAAGTACTACAACCAAAACAGTAAATAGTTCCCAACTTCCCCAAACTCACAATTACGTGCTCACAAGCACGACAAGCGAGGAACGATCCTCACTAAAAGGAATATGAATACGAAGGTACTAACTCACGCGTATAAGTAATATAACTCACACCAACACAAGTACCAGGGAAAACAATCCAACAGTGGATCATTTGATCGACATCGGTACGGTCTCGACAAGACCCCGTGCCAGTGGTTAAGCCGCCCAATCGGGACTAAGCTCACAGCCCGCAAGGTAAGGAACCATCAATACCACTACGTCCATAATATGTCATGCGCGCAGACTATCCAATTAAGGATCTACAGCCTACACCCCGTTAAGGTATGCACCGGATCGAACCGCAATGTAGTACTCGAATCCACGAACAAGATTCAAGAGAACAGGGGAAGGTACAATACGTGGTGCTAAATGCACACACATCAATCATCATGCGATAACAGTATATATATATATATACAACCACAATGTACCCAACCCAAAACACCAATATCGGGACATACTAGTCCGTCAAGCATATAACCAGCTATATATACTCAAAAGCAGACATCACCGTCCAAAACATATATTTATATATTCAAAATAATCACAAGGGTCAAACGACCGCATAACAGATTAATATTAAATCAAACATCATTTTCAGTGAAAAACCATATTTAAATCTCACCCAATGCTCAAGCCAAGCATACAAAAATCATATTAAAAACTCAAGTCCCTAAGACGTCAAATCTAAGGTATAAACATATATATATATATATATATATATCAATATATATATATAACCAAGTATTGAAAACCCTTTTCTTAAAGTAGATAAACATATGTATATATATATATATATATCAAGGTACATATATATATATATATATATATATATACAACCAAAGTATGGTGATCCTTTTCTTAAAGTAGATATACCTATATATATAAATAATATATATATATAGTCAAAGTAAAGATATATCAATATATATATGTATATAACTAAAGTACATATACATATATATATATATTTATATAACCATTTTCCACTATTACAAGTGTTTACTCAAAGTAACTATACATATATATATATAAGTTTATATATATATAATCAAAGTATACGTATTATAAATCATAGGGTTTTAGCACCAAATCCGAATATGAAATCAAATGGACTATACTAATGTCCATATATTCAACTATATAATTAAAATATAATAAAACGGTTTCAAGCTTAATATAGCTCATTTGTATAATGAAAATCGATATGAAATCACCGGCGTTATCCACGTCCCGCTCAATACCCAAAGGTATAAATATTAATAAAATAACCAACAGGGCCCCACATAAAATCCGCAACCCAAATCATGCATTAAACTCAAATGCAAACCCTTTTAAATATAATAAAACCAAAGTCAAATCAAGACTTAACATATTAATCAATTCAAGATTTAAAATCATTAAATCTCCATTCATGCATTTCATGCAATTCATTCAAATCATGCACAGTAGAAAACAAAGTCCACTCACCGTTGGTCCTATGCTGCACAACCTCAAAGGGTCCCGCCATCGCGTAGGAAGAGTCAACGCACCTAAAGCGATAGATACGAAGATTGAATTAGATCGCGTGAACCGCACGAGAACCGTAAACTTAAACCCTTACAAAACCCCACTTAACGTGTAATGTACGTCCCTACGAAGGATTCCAAGGTCAAACTACCTCTTACAACCGGTGGGACCACCCCTAAGACTCACGGTCAACCGGCGGTCAAACACCCCATTTCGGTCAACCTGCCCGCGGAGCCCAAGACCTCCAAAACGATCTAGACCTTCCTAGAAGTCCAACAAAGTCAACTACACTGCAAGGCGACCTCGGAAAGCCTCGGTCAAACCTGGTCAAACTTGGTCAAACCATACCCGAATAGGTCAAACCGACCCGTGGGTCCCATGACCTCCAAACTTAGATCCGAAAGTTCCTAGAGGTTCAACACGACCTAAATAGCGTGTCCTCAAAGTTTGGTCTCGATCGAACGGTCGGATTGCTTACGATCGCACGATCGGACGATTACGCTTAATCCTAACTTCAAGTCATCGATCCGAGTATCCGACTCCGAATCACGATCCGTCAAATCCTATACGATCCTAGAATTATCTAGCTCCACATATCCAAGAATGGACACGATCCAACCGTTCAATCCTATCGAACCCGAGAATCACTCAATAGGCGAGATTCGTTCGATGGCCAAACGATCTCCGAATTGAGATCCGTCAACTCCCACGCGCTCACAGCGATACGAGGATCATTATTGACCCAAGAACCGCCACCACCCCGCCACACGCGCCGCCACACGCGCCACCGTGGGTGGCGGGTGCCTTGAGTAAATCAGGCCAAACTCAAAACGTTACCACCGCTACACCGCCCACCCCAAACGACTAAGCAGTACAGGAAACTCGTAACCGGCTGAGCCACCCCAGAACCGGTCGGCAAGCCGGAAAACCTAAATGAAAACCTAGAAACCTAGGTTTTAGATCCGATCACCAAACCTCCAAATCGACTTCCAATAAACCCGAAGCAAAGAAGCGGTAGAGAGGGGTCGAAAGCATACCTTGCGCGACGGAGAAGACGACCGGAGCCGCCGTGGCGACGCCGTGAACAACCGGCAAAATACCGGTCGATACCGTCGACGAATCCGAGGTTTCAGGATACAAAAGGCGAGGTTCTCGACCGCACGGTGGAGGGCTTTCGATCGGGACCTGTCTCGAGCTGCCGTGGCCGAGCCGTCAGATTCAAGAGAGAGAAACGGGCGGTCGTGAGAGAAACCGGAGAGGAGAGAGAAAGTCGAGGAGAGAGAGAGAGAATCTGTTTCGATTGGCCCACGTGGCTTTATCGATTTTTCCCAAAATTTGAAATGACGCTTACGTCCTCCGAACAATCCGGCTCGTATCGAAACGCTCCGCCCGTCAACGGACTCGTTTCGACGTTCGGACGCAATGGCGCAACTTGTTTCGCCAAATTTCGTCCGAAAATAAAGTGGACCAAAATGCCCCTTTAATTACTTAATTCCAATTAAATCATTTTTAATCCCTTTTTAATTCATTTTAATTATCCAAATTAGTTAACTTATTAATTAATTCAATTTTAACTTATAATTTGGGTCAGGGTCGTCACAGAGAATACAGTATGTCGGCTTAATAAGTCCCTTTATGGACTTAAATAGACTTCAAGGAACTGATTTTCCAAATTTTATGGTGCTATTCAACAGGCAGGCTTTCATGAGTCAAAAGTTGATTACTCATTGTTCACCAAGGTTCAAGATAATTCATTTACTGCATTTTTTATTTATGTGGATGACATACTTCAATTTGCAAGAAATGGAGCATCTGAAATCTTTCCTCCTCAGGCATTTTTGCATCAAGGACCCTTAATCAGTGAGGGTGGCTCTCGCACTCAATTATTGTTTGGCAACATGGCGTAAATTGAATAATGTCCTATGTGTCGTCATACATAAAAGAAGGCATGATGTCATGACTCATGATTAAAGAGACTGGGAAAAGTTATACAACCAGCCAAAACGTGAATCATATGGCGTACGAACCAATAATTCAATTCTTATTATGTTGCTTGCTATATGGTATCAATCAAATGGTATCAAGTGAG
Source organism: Prunus padus (assembly GCA_024362665.1). NCBI lineage: Eukaryota > Viridiplantae > Streptophyta > Magnoliopsida > Rosales > Rosaceae > Prunus > Prunus padus. The sequence continues at coordinate 25,721,215 of JANFAM010000010.1, forward strand.
CTATGAACCCTCCGGACTCACTTGGTCAGCTAAATGTGGTCAAATAAGTTAGTGTAAATTACATTATTCTTATTTAATCATCATCACATCGGAATTACAGTTGGTAGTTCCTGTTTTCCTTTTCTGATAGTTATGAGATGTCAACTACCACCTATGATTTAATTTCAACCATCATCACATGGGAATTTTATTCTGACCCTATGGCAACCTTTATTTGTTTTTGTGTTATGGTTCATGTGAACTGATCGACATGGTAATATAACTATTGTACTGTGGACCCAAAGCTGCTCTATGAATTGCAAAGAAGATTACAAGTAAATTCTTAGAGCATGACCAGTGGGGTATGTATATAAGGGAGTGTATATCACATTTACATTCTCTTTGGTCGGAAACACCTGCAGTGGACGTGTGTATATATGGGTATAAAAATAGAGGAATCAGCCTAGATATAAAAAAATAGAGCTTTAAATCTTTTTTAACATCTATAGAGTGGGTTGCAAATCAGGTAAAGTAGGAGAGAAGAGAAAAACGCTGTAAATTTTCCAAATTTACGCGCTAGTGACGTGCAAATACATCCCTACTCACCCAACAAATGTTAGTTGCGGGCCCTTCTCTATTTTAAAGGCTGAAATGTTGATGCTAGCATACTAAGGGGTCGTTTGGTACACATGCATAGCTTGCCTGGACTGGACTAAATTGTGTTCGAGGGCGAAATTTCAAGCGATGTGGATGCTGTACATATCTCCATGAGCGAGGAAGACCTCCTCAATTCCCAACATGGTACTCAACAGTTAGCTAAATTGACACCTAGTTAATAGAGTGGTGAATCGGAGGTCCACAACAATACTTTGTCATCTTAATTTATTTTACGAACAACATAGTAATAAAAAATGAGTAAACATTGATGGCGCGTTTACTAACCCGTAATCGGAATGAGAATAAGGAATCCAATTCTGATTACGGATTATATCCGTGTTTATTAAAATTGGGAGGAATCAAAAGTGCGTGAGGTCCACACGAAAAATGGAATTCAATTCCAAGATTTGGGTGATTTGGATTCCGGGTTTAGGGAGTAATGGGAATGCTAATTTTTTTCCCTTTATACCCTCACTTACTTTCATTATTTCCAAGATTATCCTTAACCCTAGAAATAAAAACAAAATCATTTTAAGTGTTAAGGATTAACTAATAGAAATACTTACATTTATATAAAATAAAATAAAAACTTAATAGAAATACTTACATTTATATTTTAAAAAAAATTACTTAATAGAAATACTTAAATTTATAAATAAATAATAATAATAAACAAAATCATTTTAGTGTGTCTATGAAATAAAAAAGCAATTTAATTTTTTCTTACTATTATATACTATATCAAATTTTATTAAAAAAAGTATATAAAATATTTGATTTGGGACAAGGGCATTTTAGTAATCATACTGATTTATATTCTGATTCTGCTGAATTAGTAAACAACTTTGTGGAATTCTATTCCGATTCTAGACAGTTTTAGTAAACAATTTCAACAGGAATTTGATTTTGATTCTCCCTCATTTCAATTCCTCTCAATTTGATTACGGATTAGTAAACGCGCCATGAATGATGACTTACCAAATCAATGGTTTTTTTCTTTCTTTGTTCTAAAAATAAACGGTTTTGTTCAAGAAATGACATGGTGAAAATAGGCTCAAGTACGTAGTTAGTGTTGTATTAATTCATATTCACTAACCGATTAGCACTTGGGCGTCCTTACGCTTCTCATTCAATTTGATTCATTTGATTTTTTTATTTCAAGGTACTTTGATTGATTGAATTGAATGCATAGTCAATTTCTTTTAGTCTCGAAATTTTGATTTCCTTTTAATTTTGGTCAAGGATTATTCATAATATTGAATATTGATGTCTAACTTAGAAGATGAATGAGGACTATCCATAGTAACTTACCCCTCCTAGGCTGACCATTTTTAAGGGGATTATGGGAGATAAGTTTTAGTTATCAACCTCTTATAAATAGTCACATTTTTCCACCAAGTTAAACAATATATCCATATGATGCCTTAAATGCACATGAAATTTATCCATTTTGCTAGTCTAGTCTAGTCATCCCTATCAAACAAGCCTTATAACGTATAGTGGGGAGATAGTATCATCTCCAAAAATTTCTAAAAAAATATTTGCAGGGAGCCATATAGGTTTTGCAAGGATCATGGGCACTTGACAGTTACTCGAGTGTTATCAATAAACTCTTGTTATATAACACGTTTATCTGTTTATTAATATTTTGTAGTAGGATTATGAAATATGAACTTGTAGCCCACCTATATTATAATACATGAAATTGTAACACCTGTATGTGTCTGTGACACCACTTAAGCCCAATTTCATGCGCTCTAAAGAATTTTAATTGTGCAAAAGGTTATTGTTAGAAAATTAAATGTTTAATATTAATACTAATATTTATATTTTTTTTCAATTTAAATTGAATTCGGATGTGAATATGAGACCCATTTGCTTTTAATTGAAGAGGTGAAAACCTAAAAGACAATACACATGTGTATGAATAGTTCGGTTATTGTTTTAATGCTACAATTTTTATATGTATAAGTATGTAAGGCCAAGCAGCAGTGGCAAATCCAAGAATATTTATTGAATTGGGTATTTTATCAAGTAATTGAAGCTGTTCTCCGAGTATAGCTTGAAAGGAGATGGCTGAGTCTTGAGTCCACTTGTGGTGTCAACTTGATCAAATTGTTTCTGATGTGAAGTGCGAAATGAGAACCACATCTTTTTTCTTTAGAGCCTTATCAATAACTGTCGTTTGTTAGTACTACACTAGCACTCGTATGGGGCCATTGACACATTATTTTTCTGCTTTTTCTTTTTCGCATTAGTTGAGCTGTTATACTTATATCATCTCCAAAAGATGCCAAACCTAAATGTGTCCTCAGGAAGTTCACAACAATACTGTTGATGCTAAAAAATGGTTCAGCACTTTCGGGCTCAAAAATGTCCACAGATCTCCCCAATTCCAATCCTCTCGGTGTTGTTCCTTGACTGCCCTCCGATCGGTTCCTGCATTCCTCCTCTAGGTGTACTGGTGTTTATTGCTCTGGTGGAGATGGAGATTCTCGGGCTAACCATTACTCAGACCCCTATCTCCTCGCTTGATCTGGTTTCATCTATTGGCTACTGCAGCGATCCCACAAAGTAACTCTATGAAGACTTTAAAATAAGTGAGACTCCGCCAATGGGTTCCCATCACAGTCCACTCCCCCATGACATCCAAGATCGAACCCCTGGGGTTTCTTTCTTCAAATGTAACAAAATAATAATAATAATAATAATAATAATAATAATAATAATAATAATAATAATAATAATAATAATAATAATAATAATAAGTGGGACTCCTCTATTAAAATAATCAAATGATTCAAAATAACGCATGAGTTTGGAAGCGTCATATTTTACATTGCTCTCTCTTGCTGCTATTCCATGTCAACTATAATGTTAGAATAACGTCAATTGGAGACATTTTTGTATGTAGTTGGTGTGATTCAATATACGTGGGACGTGTGAAAATATTTTATTTTTAAGTCCCATGGGAGAATATTTTCACATGTCTCATGAACATACAAAAATTACTCTGCCAATTGTTACAATTTTTTCAACAAAAAAATGTTACCATTTCTTGTCCACTTGGCAAATAACATCTCCTTTGAATAGAGGTGTCAAATGGATCGGGCCGGTCTGAGCACAGCGAGTACGACTCGCTTAATTAAGGCCCGACACGACATGATCCATATTTTTAGGGGGGTCGGGATGAGGGTTGGGCCGGGCCGTGGCTTGTCACAGGCCATGCTGGCCTAAAACCCAACGGGCCGCCTATTTAAAGCCCATTTATTAAATTAAATGTGTTTTAGAGAAAAATAATACATAATATTATTACAGTTATATATTAAATTCAAGTAAATTTATTTTCTCTAATAATATATATTAAAATTTAATGTTTTAGTTATATATAAAATAATGATTTTGTTTTTAAAGTTTCAATTTTGTAAAATCCAAACAATAATCTAGTAATTTTATATTTAAATGTACTTTAAATAAATTTATTGACCTCTTTTTTACCAAATAATAAATTTTGTTAGTATATACATTATTGCAAAAAGATTTAAATGAAGTTGTAAAAAAAATGTAATACATAAGTTAAATTTGGTATCGTCCCATATCTGCCAATTTAGTGGCCCAGCACGAGCACAGTCTAAGTCCATATGGGCTAGGGCCATAAACTTGGGCCAAAATTGATGATTTTTATAAATAGAAGGACTCATCGTGACCCATTTCTTAAATTGACTGATCGGCCCGCTTGACACCTCTACACTTTTGAGGAGGAGATGCTCTAATTGGATAAGCTGATAGTGTCGAACCCAACAGCCCACGCAAAGTGAGGAGGTGATTTTGTAATTCTAATGAACATCGCGGACAATTGAAGAAATGCGTCCACAAAACCTAACTTCTGCGTCTATATAAAATCAACTACAAACAACCTAGCAGCTGCTCCCCGTCTTTGATCTCTTTGCAAATCTTCTTTTTCAAAAGTTTCATTTTATAAAATCTAAAGAGTCGTATTGTTTGTATTTGATTTTCTTGAATAGGATTTGCAGAAGGCATCTACTATGAACCTCTCTGCTCTTCTTTGTAGCCTAGAGATACGAAACGATGCAAAATAAAATCCAAAAGGATTGGTTCTTCTGGACTGCCAGGCTCTCATACTCTATTGGGTTCTGACCTTTTCTCGTAAGTCCCACAATTTTCTCATCTCTCAAACACCCACCTACCACTTTTTTGCTCGATGATGATTTCATTCGCTTTAACCACACCGAGCTGAGAATTGAAGGGTTGGATTTACCCTCTTCGGATTTAAGTCAGGTAGATCAATGGCGGTGCATCATGTACTTGGTATCGCCTAATGACTCTTTTGTCTAAGAGTGGTGGTTGATATATTATTTTTATCTGACTCTTTCTTTAGGGAAGAGAAGAAGGCTTTGCCAAGCATTTGAAGCCCTTCTGTTATTCTCTTGGCTTAAATCTTGAGATGGTTCTACCCAACCCTTTTTATGTTCTCTTATGTGGAAAACTTTGGCCCTTGACTGAGAGCAACCAATCACCATTTCTATGCTAATTTTTGTTGTTGGGATTTTCTTTTGGGTTTTTTGCCCTGAATTTTGTCATGATGGTTTTAAATTGTTTTACATTTGGATGAGTAATTCAATTGTCTCATAATGTACATTGGATTTTATGTTTGGCATGGATTTTGGGAATGATGATTAAACTGTGACATAGGCTTCTGCTATGCTGAGTTATGTTTTGCACGTCAGTCTGATCCCAAATTCTCAGTTTAAAAAAATGTGATTTGTGATTGCGAGTTTGTCAGTTAATTACCAGAATTCGTTGCGATTGTCTTATGAAAAAAAAAACTAGGGGCTATTTGATTGGGGATTGCAAATCTCTGTTAAACTAGGGGCTATTTGATTGGGGCTACTTGATATTTGTTATAGTTATTTGTATTGTGTCTTTTCCCTCTGTTAAAGAAAATTTATACTAATTGTTTTGTGTAAATTACTCTTTTTTTCCCTCTGAGAAGAGATTTAGAATAAGATATTCACCATTGTTAATTTGGACCTATAAAGAACCATATTGTATAACCAACATGAACAAGGTGGACATGATTTTGGGCAAACAGATGCACTTTTTGCATTAGTGTGCCGATTTAGAAACTCTCGGAGTTAGTGTGAACCTCTTGGTACATTATTGCATTACTGAGGTCTACACTACTGGCAATTTATGCTTTAGCATGACGGATGCTAATCGGTGTGAAGGTGCCGGTGCAAGGAAGGGGGCTGAGGAAATAGTCTTGAGAAGAGTTTATCAGCAAGAACTGCGTTTGCTGCATCTGAAGGGTGGAATGCATCCCAGAATACGTAGTCTTTCCGGTTTGTACACATTTTTGAATTAGGCAAGCATAGCCCGCCGAGTGATGTGTCCACATTGCAACACGATGTATTAGAGACCTTGAAACCTGAAAGACAATGGATCAATTTGTATATGTTGTGAATTAATTTTTTTCTGTAATTAATCTACCATTGAATATTTCAGTTTAATTTACCATATGCTGTAGGGTTGTTGATCAAGTCAAAAACTTCTCCATATGTATCTGCAAATGAGAGTTTTGCTTTTGGGAGACGCCTGTTGAGAGATGCAACTAGCTTTTGTACTTTGGAGTTGAATTCTGGCACCCACTCATTCACTCGCTTTAAGCATTGTCCTGTCTTCGATTTCACCCGCTGAGAAGGAATGCAGCCAGGGGGCCGAGACCATGGAAGACCATCTTTCGAGCACCGAGTTGGTAGAGCCTCTAACACAAACAATTAGGATAATAAATGGAAGTTTTCTGGTTCCCCAAAATGCGGAATGTTGTAAACATAAACCAGAAACTCAGGAAGAAGAGAAATTTTACTAACCGTAAGTTGCCCCTCTAATGTGGTGATTAATAGTTCCACGAATTCGTCAATAAGTGTACTGCTGACCATCAGCTAAGAAGGGTTGCAAGTAATTGTTGACATAATCATTGCTGCCTGAAAAATGAATAGAAAACAGGAGAGAAATTGAGGAAATGTTACAATATCCCTGAAGAAAATGAGTTGCTTTCATGTAAAAGATATTTCATTTGGGTCATTTGTGCATTAACAGATTACCAATTCCAATGAAGTAGGCGGCTTCACTGCAAAGCTTGGCTGCAGCCTCTCCCCCAATCTTAGCCTTGATGGCTTCCTTTGTCTTGTTGAAATTTTGTTTTTGATCATCGAAGGACAATCTCTGAATCTGTGACGGGAAATAGCAACAACAAAAAACTCAATATTTTACAAAACCAGGCTCATAATCTGATATTTAAAAAAAATTAAAGTTAATATTGTCAAATAGAAATGTGCTTACAAAATTAAGTCCAGTGTCATTGAGAATTCCTGCTCCACCAGATGCATAATTTACCCCTTTGAGCAGTGCATCATCATTTTGTGAAACGGAAAGATATGGTGGCGGTGATGGAATCCCAAGCTTTTCAGCTACAAAATTTCCAAAGGAAAAAATAAAAAGAATTATGAACTCTTGAAAGAAAGGAAGTAAAGGAAAAGAAAAATATGGATGTGGGGTAATTTGACTACATATTATCCCCAATGGTCCTTCCATTATTGAACCTCCCAGTAGCTTGACCACCAGCATAATCCACCCCATACCATGGATAATTTGACTTGGCAAGAGAATACTGTAGATAATTGTTGTTCCCTACTTCTGTTAACGAATCACCGAAGACGAACGTCACGGGAGATGCTGCCGATGAAGCCACTGCTGCCATAGTTGTGAAAATGGTGATGGCTAAAACAATCCCCAACATTACTTCCATTTTTGAGTGAGTCTCTCACTCTTGTTAGTAAATAAAGTGGCAATTTATGAGGAGAATTTATAGTAACTTTCAGAGACAGAACATGGCCCTTTCCCTGTTCACTGATGTCTATTTCCCTCAAGTTTGCACAAATTAGGTGGTTGATTAGAGTGAGCTCAATTTTCTAAGTATTTGATTTGGTGGTTAGTGTATAATCTTCAGGAGTTGGCCAACTCAGCTGCTTTAAGTTAGCACCAATTTGATTTGGTTAGGTGTTTCCCTCAGGGTGTTCTGAATATCATTACAATTTGCTTAGTTTAGTCAATGCTCCTGGTAAGATACAAGCCTTAAAATCAACAGAGAGCATGCACAAGGATCTCCAAATTCACTTGCTCTCTGCTTTGAGGTTAGTTGGATGCCAAGTAAACTGAGCTGGTTGTGAAATTAATTTAGGGTGGCGATTTTGGCACTCTTCTCTTAACCATTTGTACTCCAAAATAAGGATTTTATAACTTTTTTTATGCACTCACAAAGAGTGGATATGTGAATGTTTGATTCTGGCAGGAAATGCAAACGAAAACCTGATCAGCTTGACTTATAAGTTCTTGTTTCCGTTTTTTTGACAAATAGAAGTTTCATTAGACAAAAGGGAAAGGGAAAATATTACCTTATAAACTCTCAATAACTTGTAAGGGCAGAATTCAAGTGGTTAAGAGGATTTACCTCCACACCCGAGGTCCTCAGTTCAATTTCCCCCCTCCCAATTTGGTTTTTATCAAAAAAATTATCAAAAACTTAGCAATAAAAAATAGTTTAACCAACACCTCTTCGCTTTATTTTTATAATTATATATATTCTAATCCAAGGGAGGGATATGGGTTTAGCCTTTGAGACACTTGTGCTTTAGGTTTAACCAAGTTGAAAAGTAAAATAAAGAAGATTGTTTTAAGATATTGGCGACAATTAGAAGATATGCTAGCATGTCATATCTAGAGAACAAAGAATAGACAGAAACTAACTATATATGGCTTCAAGAACAATCGATGGATCAAAATATTCCACGTAAATGAGTTGTTGTTGTACGTAACCACTTCCAAAGCTATACACTTCCTAAGAGTTTCAAGAAATCTATAACTGTTGATGCTCAAAAATGGTTCGGCACTTTTGAGCCCAACTGTAATGTCTTCGCCTTCGGTAGTCCGCGGACTTCGGTGAGGCTTGCGATCTATAAGACAAGAAACGATCGGTGGCAGATAAGCCGGTGTGATGCAGTAGAAGGCTCTCCGATCTTAAGTTAGAATAAGTACGGAGTGGATAGTAATTTTAGCAGAGTAATAGCTAAGTGGCCGAAGGCTCTTGATTACCTCCTTCTTGGGGCTTGTGCTTGTCTTTATAGATATTAGGAGGTGTGCATTTTGAGTATAATTTCGATGTGGGACTGTAGATACTGCCTGATTAGGCTTCACGTGTCCTAAAGAAGACTTAAGGATTCTGAGTCCTTAAGTCACCTTCGGCGGGATAGGTGCCGATCGTCTTACATGACGATGGCTCTATACTTCCACGTGTAATCTTCTCATTGGTAGTTCAGGTGGGATACAAACAATAACTATCCCGTTGAACTAACAATCTAGAAATATACATATTATCATCATTCCATAACTACAAGTATTCGTCACAACAAATTTCAACCACAACCTTAACAAATATCCTTTAGGCTTTTTATTAAGATACGTTTCCAGTGATTCTCACATGACCATACCCCACAATGGTCATTTTTTTAATTTATGGAAAAAAAAAATTGCAATTCATAATCACTTTTCAAGAGGGAAGCTCGAACTTAAGTGCAAAATGACAGGCGCTCACTACCCTACCCAACTGTCCTACCTACGCATGCTCCTCTATTGTAGATTTATAGAGGGAAAATCGAATAATATTTCATATGAATTTCTTTAGCATATTTTTAGGTAGCAGCGGCCAAAAATTCAAAATTTTGAATTCAAATTTATGACTGTTGCATAAAATCCATATTTCACGATAGTTTTATGTTTTAACATTTATTTCTTTGTGTGTAGAATTGGTAATATTCTTTATTTAAATTTAACGAAAAATAAGAAAGATAAATTATGAAATAATGAAATTTGATGGATGAGTTAGAGTAAGAAATTTCCTCAGCAGCAAATTTGTTCTGCTACCAAGATCTGTAAAGTAGAAATAGAAAATTGAGGCATGGTTTTGGTTGGAGATTCTCCCCAAAAATGACAATATCTTCTTTTCTTTTTCTTCAAAAGTATGACTCATCATCAGTGATGAGATGCCATTCACATTTATTTATTTTGTTAATGTGATCTTACATCCCTTTTTCCTTTTTCTTTTCTTTGGTCTTAAATATTAATCACGGCTTAGCTTACGTGTCCTGCCATTTTAATTATTTTTTGGTTTTTCAGAAAAAAAAAGATAAATAAATAATAAAAAAATACACAAACGCATGTTAGCGATGGCCTAAGCCTTAAGACAAGCACCCCTTTCTCACTGTTTCACTGTCTCTCCCGCGTGAAATCCTCCGTCGTCCTCTCTTTGGTTTGGGCTTTGCCCTATATTACCACAAAAAAAAAAAATCTTCCATCTTCAAAATCTTATGAGCTCACAAAATTAATCGCAGACAAAACACAAAACCCACTTCACCAAATCTTCAACCTTGCCAGCTCAGCAGAGCAATGTCGGTGGCGTGCGGCATGGAGTGCGTGGTGATGTTGGGCTGTATGCGCTGGGTGTGGCGGCGCTGCACCTACATCGGCGCCGACGACAGCGCCACGTGGACCTCCGCCACCCCCGACGAGTTCGAGCCCGTCCCCCGCATCTGCCGCTTGATCCTCGCAGTCTACGAGCCCGATCTCCACCACCCCCACTTCATCCCCACCGTCGGATTCCGCCCCAACCCCGACTGGGTGGTCAAGCGGGTCACCTACGAGCAGACTCACGGCCACGCGCCGCCCTACCTTATCTACGTCGACCACGACCACAAGGAGCTCGTCCTCGCGATACGCGGCCTCAATTTGGTCAAAGAGAGCGACTACAAGCTCCTGCTCGACAACAAGCTCGGAATGCAGATGTTCGATGGCGGGTACGTGCACCATGGCCTGTTGAAGTCGGCGATTTGGCTGCTCAACGAAGAAGGCGAGACTTTGAAGCGGCTGTGGCTCGAGAACGGCTCTAATTACGACATGGTGTTTGCCGGCCATTCTTTAGGGTCTGGTGTGGCGGCTCTGTTGACTGTGATTGTGGTGAACCACAGGAACAGGCTGGGTGGGATCCCCAGGAGCAAGGTCAGGTGCTACGCGCTCGCTCCGGCGCGTTGTATGTCGTTGAATTTGGCCGTCAAGTATGCCGATGTTATATACTCTGTGGTTTTGCAGGTGGGTTTGGGGAGTTTTTGTCATTTGTGTTTTTGTTTTGTTTTGTAGATGGTTGTTATGGTTTTCTTGACTTGTGGAGTTGGTGATTGTGTTTTGTAGGATGATTTCTTGCCAAGAACTGCCACCCCCTTGGAGGATATTTTCAAGTCAATTTTTTGGTTGGTATTCTTTGAATCCTGTATATTTTAATCTTATAATGTGACAAAAATGAAAAACAAATATAATTAGCATTGTAGATTTAGTGGAGTTAATTACTAAGTAAGACTTTGTACTTTTGGACAGCTTGCCCTGCTTGTTATTTTTGGTTTGTTTGAGAGATACCTTCATACCAGAAGGTAGAAAGCTTAGAGATCCCAGAAGGCTTTATGCACCTGGCCGGATGTATCATATTGTAGAGCGCAAATTTTGCAGGTACCGTACCATGATCCTCACATTCTTATATTTTTTTCTTCTTTGTTTATTGCATGATGCTAAAAATGTTACCGAATTCTCATCAGAAATGAAACTTCCATTCCATTCAGTACTTATGGTGCCAATGGTAATGACCTCCAGAATGAATGTAATTTGCCTTATTTGCATCCTTAGCGTAGCGTAGAAATTGTCACAGCTCTGTAATTCTTATACTTGGATAAAGTGAGGCATTCCCTCTTTAGGTTCTATCTAGGAAATTGATGCTTGTTGCCTTTTCATGTGCATGGTCTATCTGATGAGAACATTAGCCTTTAGACTCATAGAGGCTTTGAAATCAATATCACATTGTAAACTGGAACCAGATCTTTCCTAAATAGTAGAGTCAACGTCCTAGAGTTTTTTAATTATTTTTATTTCTTACATGTGAAGTTCAAATCAAAGTGGGGGTGTGTTGGGCAACTTTAAATTCTGATTTTGGTTCATAGATTTCTTATATTGATACTTCTAGTACTATCTTAAGCCGCTGGTTGTTTTCTGCTTTTGCCTCCTTTTCAGCTACAAAATAAAAACAGCTTTTCTGACTGTAAAATGATGCAAAACCCTTCTTTTATGTCTCATAGGAGATGAGGAAAAAAAAAAGGAAAATGCAATATTAGTACTTTGATCGGTCATGATGCTGCAATATTTTTGGTTATAAAAAATATTACCACTCAAAGCTTCTTTTTGTTGGCACTCTATGTAGGAGTATGTTTTGGTAATTATGACGAACTGTTGGCTTATCTATAACCATGCTTGCATTTCCTGAAAAAATCCATTATAAACATCAACTATGAAGCTGGATTTTATACCTTACTTTGAATCGAGCAAATCTTCCTAGTACTCATTTGCAGAGTTTTAAAATTTGAACAACTTTGTATGTATTGAAGGGCTTTTCTATGTGGGTTTGTGGGTGTGTGTGTATATGTGTGTTAAAATAGTGTGAAGTCTTGCTTTTTTTAGAAGACATTAATGTCATGTTGCAACCAAAATTGTTGTGTTCATCCGATGATTGAGTTCCTCACCTCTTGGTATACCAGATGTGGGAGGTATCCTCCAGAAGTCCGAACTGCCATTCCTGTTGATGGGAGATTTGAACATATTGTCTTGTCATGTAACGCCACATCTGATCATGGAATTATCTGGATAGAAAGGGAAGCAGACAAGGCTTTACAAGTAAGTGAAGCATAACTTTCAACCTTTTACAAACATTATCTTCTCTGTTCTCCTTAGATTGCCGTGAATTAACATTGTTGATAAATAAAGTAAGATTGCATATCATGTTCCAAATCTTACCATCTACTGATATTTTTGGTAGTTTCTTTTATTATTATTTTGGGAAGTGTTGGTACAAAATCTACAATAGAACTATACAATACAACCATAATGCCTTGGGAAGGTAGCTTGAAAGTTTTGTTCCTATCTTTTTGCTGTGTTAAAACAAATTAAACATGCTTCTAGCTCAATGAAAATTCTGTGATTTGCACAGGAATGTAACGAATATAAACATTCTCTTTATTCTCCTCCTCAAAGCCTCAAACTAACATGATCCCTAAGTTAGCCGTCTATAAGTGTTTATTAACTATCAGAAAGGTCCTAATGTTTGTAAACTTTCTTGTATGGACTAAACCCATAAGGTTGATGCGTGTGCCTTAAGACTGTCTTTGGTTGTTGGAAACCGGACAAGATGTGAAGGAAGGAAGAAGCAGGAGATAGCCTTAGAGACCGTCTTTGGTCTGATCACTCTTGCCTTCTTGGCAATTCAGATTTTGATATTGTGCCTTCATTTACTCCAACTGCTCGAACAAAACGCTTTCACTTCCCTTTCCCTATAATTTGTTTCCTCCCTCCTTGCAGTACTGGACTTTGTTCAATTGCCAACCCAACACGTGTGAAATGATTCAATTGTCAGAATGTCTTGCATTTTTTATGCTTGCTAATTCTGGATCCTTTTTGCCCAAGCATATTGTATATGTGAACCATAATTTAAAGTAAAAGATTGATTTGAGATTTGTTTCCTGATTGCTGTTGGATTGTAAATGTTTAGTTTTTTCTGTTGAATAATTACTGAGCAGTGATGGAATTTCTCTTCAGAGAATGAAGGAAAGTGGTTCAGAGACCATAACAACTGCTCCAAAAGTACAAAAACTAGAAAGGTTGCAGACCATTGAAAAAGAACACAAAGATGCATTGGAAAGAGCTGTCAGTTTGAACATACCTCATGCGGTAACATCCAACGAGGAAGCCGCCGAAGACCAAGAACCAGAGGGTCCAAAGAGTGAGACTGAGAGTAAAGACCCTCCGGACACAAAGTCAAAGTCCACCGGGGGAAGGGCAAAGTGGGATGATGTAGTTGAAAAGCTTTTCAAGAAAAAGGAGTCTGGGGATGTACTGCTAAATAGAGATTCAAATGCCCCAGAATAGTGGCATTTTTTCTTTCAGTTTCTATTTATCTTTTGTATTTGAGGTTTAGGTTTTTGTGAATATTTCATGATTCATTCTTTTGTAGTTTTTTTTACTTTCTACTTCGTTTTTTCGGGTACATTTCCTACCCGCTTTACAGTATATTAGAATTAGGATTTGTACATTTTATTGGTAAAAGAGTTGTGATTACATACAACTACAGGGTCCATGAGAGAATTGCCATTGCAGAAAATACTCATATTTAGTCCTCTCAGACGACTCCTTAAGATGTAGGCCACACCACATTTTGGGTCCTTGGGTTTTGGCTCATTTTCACTTCGGTTTTAGCAATTTCAATCATGTAGTTTTGTTTAGTTAGCAATCGAGTCCTACAAGTATAACATTGTAAAAAACATAAAATAAAATAAAAGACGAAATTTTTACATTTTGGGTTGATTGCAAATATTTTGGAGAGACAAAAGTACCCTCCATGTGGTGGTTGTCTCTTGCCATGTCAAATTTCATCTATTAAATTTTTAACGAATCTATGATTCGGTCTCGATTGCAAGCGTAACATGACTAAAGTTGCTAAAATTGAAATACTACCGAAAGTGTAAAACAAGAAGTCAAATTACGGAGACCAAAGATATAATTTGTAAATCCAACAACCAAACACCCACATAAACATTTAAAATCAATGACACGTCTAAGAATTCTATTGGTATTAGAAGCAAGGATGAGAAGGATAAGAATTGGTTTGGTCGATTAATCAGCTTGAAAGTCCTGTACCATTAATGTAAAATGGGTAATCTTTTGCTTTTCCCATAATGGTTTGATAACTTGGATTTGCACACCGATACAAGAGACACATCAAGTATCTTTCTACTAAGACTTCAGGTGCACAAGTAAATACTCTTAACTACTTGAGTTACAAGAGATATTGGAGTGTTGCAAGTTTTGTTCAAGCCTTATAGGGCAAAACTTAAGCCAACACATTTACTAAAACTATGCTCATAATACTTTTTGGATGCTAATTTTAGGTGTTAACTTAGAAAGAGTATAAACGTGCTGTTCTCTGTTGGAATGAGGTAATAAAATATGGACACCCTGCCAATTTTGGGGCTGGAATTATGTATAGAAGAAGCTAATCAAAATATCTAATGATGGAAACCAAAACTTCAAATTAAAGCATTGCATTAGTAGTTCGCTAATTAATCTTGGATCCATGACCTAACTAACTTCGTGACATGCTACTTAACCATGATAAAGCCAAATGCTGAGAATGGTTTTACTTCCCAATGCAATCAATCAAAGTAGGCCTTGTGTCTTTGGTTGGTTAACGGCTTTAATAAGAAATGCTTTGAAAGTTTGGGGTTAACAACCTTTTGCTCATATTTTGATCTTCTTCTTTGGAATCGGAGGACCATAGCTTTTTGTAAAGCAGTGACATAAAAGCGACGCTGCACTCACTCCTTTTGACTCTGCAACGGTGCAACGGAACTACGTGTACTCACCATGACTGATTAATATTAATGATTCAACTCGATAACTCTACCAATTTTTTCCCCTTTGTTCACTTAATATACATTTATATTTTCTGTCTAGAACATCATTTCTTTATTAAATAAACATATGTTTATTGATATTATCGAAAATGTATCGGTAACATGTTAGTATTTTTAGTGACAATAATAAATATCGACACATTATCGATAACATATCGACAATCCATTTTTAAATTAATATTGTTAAACTTTTAAACTTGGACCATATATGAAATCAACTTAATCAAAAGTCAAGATTCACAATTGAAAAACAACACAAGCCTTATAAGATTAGCCCAAGTGGAGTGGTGAGGGTGGATGAAGACATGGGTTAGGTTTGGACTAGATCAAGAGTTGAATTGGCTTCCATTGTAACCAAAAAACAGCAACATAATGACATGGGTTAGGTTTATCTATATAGTTTTCATATCTCTTTGTCACTATTGAGTAATTCAGGGTTTTGATCACTTGGCTACTTCATTTAGCTGTGTTTTACCTCTGGATCATTAAAAAATCTGACCTAATTCAAAGCTTGAGATTTCAATTACCGCTAGTTATAGTAGCTAAGGCAGTAAAATTGCAACAAAAATTACTGAACGAAAGACTGGTCTGGCTTACTTGACCATTAAAATGTACTAAAGCAGTTCATATTCGTGATGATAGAATCAAGCAGTCAGCATATGATCATTATCTGAGTAAATGAAGTGAATTACTCTCGTAGTAATTAAATTTTTTAGTTAGCATAGACATTAATGATGTGAAGCAAAGGCAGACTTTTTGGATTTATTATATGTTTAGTTAACACCAAGAGGAGATTTGAAGGAACTTAAAACTTAAAAGGGTTTGACAATAATTTGCATGAGAGGGAGATTTAATCAGAATGTTTGGTACCTGAGACTGAGAGAGCATGCAAATTCCTTGATGTTGCAACCGAAACAAGCACTCAAGACAAGTACCAATCTCCAAACCTTGTTATATATACTGATCACTTCCAACAATTAGCATGCACACCAAATATATTTATACATTATGTTGAAGCCACACACCAAATCTACTCTTAAGGTAGTCTTGCTTCTTCGTTTTTTAATTATTCTCTTTCTTTTTCTTTTTTAATTTCTTTTTCTTTTCCTTTCTTTTAATTGTTCTCTTTTTGTCAATGAAGTTTGTGAAGACTGCTTCTCAGTCTCCAACGAGTTTATGGAGCTCAAATTCTGGAGGAATGGTGAGATCAGACATATATTACTTCTAATAGCATGTTCACCTATTGATTAATCAGCTTAATGAAGGTTTAAGCACTCAAGTGTGAAGAGTCTCCAAGTGTGAACTTGGTCTAGCCTCTTCTTAAATATTGATATACTTTCGTTTTTATTCCTTATGTTTATTATTTAGATTTTCTTATAAGTGATGTTGGAAGAGTGGAGAATCAAACACAAGATCTCCCGTGCATGCACTTTAAACTAATTAAGCTACAAATTCCTTACTATTTAAAACAGTTTTGAACAAATAGCTAAGTGGCAGTGTACTTCCTTAATAATTTTAGTAATAAAGCTATTTTGTTTGGTGGCATGAAGAATATGGAAAGTGCTTTTATTTCTCCTAGTTAAGATTCCACAAGGTCACATCCTCAACAGAATAGTAAAATTTCTATATTACATATGCTTGACATACTTTGCTTTCTTGGATCCTTTGCTTACTCTATGGGCTTTAAGGTCTTGGTAATTATTCCTCCATACCATTGCCACTAATAGCCTATCTTACTTTACAGCCAAAATATGAAGGCAAAGAGCGGCTCCATGACAAATCTAAGGTCAATTTTGTAATATAATTCTCTCTCTCTCTCTCTCTCTCTCATAGTAATTGTGGTTCCTTGTCTATTATTATTACTAGTCTTCTCAGAAGTCTCCGACAAAAGAAAATACCAAACCTCAAGAAATTAGACTCCACACTCAACAAAGAGCAACCAGACGAGCAACGTTCAACTACATGGTGAGTTTAGTTTAGACCCCCAACTGAAGTGTTTCTTGAAATTTAGCTAACGTGTAAAATACACAGGTTGCAGCCAAGCTGAGCATCTTGGAGCAGCAGAGAAAACAAGAAGAAATGTTGCAGAAGGTATATGCATGCCACGCACAGGTCAATTTTAATGAGAACTTTCTTTCTCCGGTTATCTAAAATTATGTAAGCGCATGCAAGAGAGAACAACACTAATGCATAAGTGTTGTGAATTGAGCAGATGATAGAAGAGGAAGAGATTCGCTTACTGAGACAGGAGATGGTTCCAAGGGCTCAATTGATGCCTCTTTTTGATAGACCTTTCATTCCCCAAAGGTAAAAAACGAAACAATTTATTCCTTTTGTGCACGCATTTTTTCTTCTATTATTCAAAACGACTCTCTTTTAAGCAAGTCCGGTTAGCATTTCTCCAGATTTAATTGCCATATACCAAATAATGCGTTTTCTTCTTGGTTGGATTGCAGATCAAGAAGGCCCTTGACAGTTCCTAGGGAACCAAGTTTCATGAGCAGCAAGTGCTTCGGCTGCAACTCTAGCAGTGGTTTCTACAATTTCCAGCACACAACTCAAGCTCTGAACCCCATCAAGTAGCCGACCATATATACTCTAAGCACCACCGCGAATTAATAGATTATTTCTTAATTAGTATACAAACTCCTCCCTGAGCATGCTGCCTTCATGCATATAACGCCTTTAATTTCTTCTTTTTGAGATCCTTTTTCTTGCGTAGTTGCTAAAATTCCAGTGTAACTGGATAGCTGTAATCTAGTTGACCTGAAGGGGAATTGCTAGTGATCATATTCTCCACAGTAATCAATAAAGTGAAAGTATTTCTTGTTGCTTTGCCTTTTTGTTTACTTTAACAAATTAATGAATTGCAAACATAATGGGATCTTTTCAACACTATTGTGTAAACAACTAACTATGGCTTGCATGCATACAAAAATGCTCTGCCTAATGTGGATCAACACACGCCTTTTTCAAAATATGGTTGTTTAACAACAACACATCCAAATGATAACCATGCTCTACAAACACTAATGAAACCTCCGTCATCAAAATGCGCCATCCCTATCCCTAGTGGCCAATTCAGGATTTGAAAGATAGCTGGGCAAAACTTACATACTCGGTAAGGAATGAGTTGGCTGTTATTTTAATTTTGGAATGGGCTATAACATATGTAGCTTCTTCTTTTTGTAAGAATTTGGGCCGGGCTATAGAACCACCACTGGGCATCACAACAGATGTAGCATCAGGATCCAGTCATAGAAGCCAGCTAGCACAAGCAAGCAAAGACCAAGGCTGACTCAAATAGATGTGAAGCATATTCATTCATATAGATGAACGGATACATCAGCGTTTGTTTTATTCATTGTAAGTTTTAAAACGTAGGTTTTTATCGTTATCATAGAATATCCCTCTAACAAAAGAAAAAGTTCTTATGTCTAAATTTGTTAGTATTTATATTATTTGATATTTAATACTTCCGATATTACACTTCATTATTTTTTGGTAAATACCACAAGGTGTCCTCACATCCGAATGATGGGATTAATCCCCGCTCGGAGTGCGGCTTGCTCCTAGCCACAAGGTACTTCATTATTTTTTTATATAGCTAATCGACATGCATGCACAATGTTGTTTGGATAAAGAAAAAATTAGAGTTACTTTATTAAAGAAAATAGGATTACGAAAAGTTATACACATAATTACATGTATATGTTGCAAATCACGATAAACTGTGACGAATAAAACGTCGACATTCTAGGTGCAAGAATTTATGCATGGAGAAGCTTGTTGTGAGTAACCATTACAAAAGTTTATAAAAAATATGTCTTGAAATTGAGCATCGGTTAAAGTATTTTCCACCAAAGAAAGTATTTTGACTTCGGAGCAATTTTGTATACCCTAAGCATACATATACAAGTATAGAAAAGTATATGTACAGTACTTGTCCCTTTTTATATATATATAAAGAATGGATTGTCGATATTGTATTGGTAACGTTGGATGCCATTGTCAAATAACAAATGTATCGACATGTTATCGATACATGTTAATTCTTTAATAGTAAATTGAACTCATACCCATAAAATTCATTTTTAATCACATACAGCCCTTCCCTTTAATTTTCTATTTAAAATATCCACTTTTTTCAAATAAAATCCAATAACTTGGATCCAACTAAGCAAGTTACCTAATCTAACTTAAAATAAGATTTATTATATTTTTTGGATTCCAAAATTACCCCTGAATTTATTGTTTTGATTTTCTCCCATCGAATTAGCCTGCAATTCAATACTCTTTTTATTTGGGTAATTGCAATTCAATACTCTTTATGCATCTGTTTTGATTATGAATTTACTTATTATTTAAATAATATACCCAACTTATTTAACGCATTTTTGAAAATAATGTACCTAATATTTTATAAAAATAATTTACCTATTATCAATAAAAGATCATAGGTAAATTATTATCAATAAGAGATAATATGTAAATTGACATTATCAATAAAAGATAACGTACTTTTTTTTTAAATACATAATGTACCTATTATCAATATAAAAATAATAGGTAACTATGTAGGTACATGTCATACAGGTAAACTATTTTTATTTAGAATGAGCACCATTGTAGGTACATTGTGAAAATAATATACAAGCCATTTATATATAATTAAAAAAATCCCTATGATTACAGTAATAGTTTTATTATTACTTTTTATCATATCCAAGAGACTATAGACTGTTTATTAGGAAAAGAATCAATGTACAATTACAAAAGAAGGAGTTAATGAAGGTTAATGGCACATATTGTAATTTAATTGATAATACTAGGATAATTATTATCTTAAATGACAGCATATTTCAAATTTGGGTTTATCTTAAACATTTAGAAATGGTTGAATTTATATCTAGAAAATAAGAATTACATGGGTCTTTCCCTTAAGATACAATACGTTATCGATTTAGACACATCTCTGTGCATGCAGTACAAAAGTTAAAAGATAACATTTTTGTATTTTATGTGTTTATAAATAAGCACTTAATTTGTATTTGGAATGTGAATAGGCTAAGGTTGTGGCCAAGGTTTACTGGGGTGATCCAAGGGAGAAGTTGTGTGATGCCGTGCAAGATCTCAAGCTTGATTCGCTTGTTGTTGGAAGCAGGGGCTTAGGCCTCATTAAAAGGTGACCACTCTCTAATTTCCACTGATTAAAGTTAAATCACATTCTAAGATTAAATTAAACCCCTACAGAACAGAGGTCTCTTAAAACATTTTAGTCAAAGGAATGTATTATCTGATTAATTGGAAATTTGATGCCTAAACCCTGCAGGCAGTGGCGGATCCACATAGGAGCAAGGAGGTGCAGCTGCACCTCCCCTCGCCGGAAAACGCTTTGGAAGTGGCGGAGATTGCCCCTCTGTTCTACCTGGAGACGTTGGCTGCGCTAGGAAGAAGGTGTTGCGCAAGTAGATCTATGGAGAAAAGATTACCACAGATGTTTATGGTCTTGAGGAA
Organism: Prunus padus; assembly: GCA_024362665.1. Lineage (NCBI taxonomy): Eukaryota > Viridiplantae > Streptophyta > Magnoliopsida > Rosales > Rosaceae > Prunus > Prunus padus. The sequence continues at coordinate 25,742,004 of JANFAM010000010.1, forward strand.
CAGGAAGTCGTACAAATACTCCTTGTGGTCGCACTCCACGGTGATTTCAAGCACCATTATTCTGCCTCTCTCTCAGTTTTTTTAGTTGCAGAGAATAAAAGAAAGAAAAATATGGAGAGAAGAAGAAAAAGGATGAGAAAATGGAGGAAACTTCGGGAAAACATAAAGGAAAGAGAAAGTGGCCTGGGAAACTGCATCCATCTCATTTCCAAATTGGACCATAAACAAAATATTGAAAAATATATCTTTTAATATAATATACTGATTAAATTATTCTGTTTTTATTAGCTTGAAAAGTAAGAGGCAAAAGTCATAAAACGTAGCCAACTAGTAAGTTGGCTTCCGACTTGAGCTGCAAAAGGAGCTTTCTAAATGGAGCCGACTCATGGCAGACAGCTTTCTCCAATTTGGGACTGATAATTGACTCCATTTAACAAAAATTATAATAAGAAAAAGTGTGAATTCATTTTAATTGGATTGGATGCTAATGTCTGTCCCATATGTATTTAATAAGGAATGTTGTGTTAGTAGTTTGCTTAAAATTTTCATAAGACACTCTTACGCATTTGTATTTGTGTATCATTGAGTAGTGAATGATATTCTAGTAGTGAGTCTTTCAAAACTTTGGTATTGTTTAAATTCTAAAGGTAATTGGTTATCTAATTTTTTTTTTTTTAACTTTTAGCTTTTTAAATATTGCTCCTTAAGTTAATTCCCCTGATCCGTCATTCTGCAGGGTGTTGCTTGGCAGTGTTAGCAACTATGTGGTGACTAATGCTTCATGTCCAGTTACAGTGGTCAAGGGCACGCCATCATCCAAACCCTAAATCGTGCCCATTTCATGATATCTAACATTTAGGTCTCTATCTGCAAAGGAGTACTTGTACACTGGAAACTTCAAGGGATATAAGGCCTTAGATGTGTTATTTTTCTTTTGTTATTTCAGTTGTTTTTATTTTCTGTTTTTTATATATCATGAAATGTTTATTCTATAGGTTTTGGATTGATGGGAGTGGACTTTATGCTTGTTCAACTTTATTTATGCTCTTTGGCTAAGTTATATATATATATATATATATATATATATATATATATATATATATATTTATAATTACTATTATTCCTTTCTAGTACATTCCAATTACTGTATTCTTTTTTTAACAAACGATATTAGGGAGGGGGGAACCGAACCTAGGACCTCGGGTATAGGGATAAATATTACTAACCACTTGAGTTACAATTATTGTATTCTAGCTTAGCCAATGACTAGCTAGGCTTCTTGAATTTATCCTTTTTGGAGGAATTGGTTTCTACATTGTGCGTTTAAAGCTTGATTATGAATTTTTAAGTGATTGATATTTTTCCCTGCAACTTATCAATTAAGGGCTCATTTGAGAGTAATTCTAGATAGGCCAGAATCAATTCTGGGAAGAAGCCCCTCCCATATGCTTCTCCATAAAATCACTTAAACCCACTTATAGTGATTATATGGAGAAGTGATTCTCCATAGAAGTGCTTTTTGGCCTATTCAGAATCACTCCCAAACGAGTCCTAATTCCCCTTCACCGCGGGAAGAGTTTTCGGTGTCTAATTAATCAGGCTCACATTGAGGGAACATGGGCCAAATGAGTCTATAAGCCCAAAAGAATTATGTTAGACCAGGAACTAAAGGTCTCTTCACTATTTGAGAGAGAATTATGTTAGACCAGGAACTAACTTGTCACAAATTTGATTGTTGATTGCATCAACATATACAAAATAAAAGGGGGTAAAATACTCATTAGACATCAAATTTGAGCAAAATAAATTGTCACACGCAATACAAAATGGACGCTCACTCCCACTCCAATTGAAAGCACATACAAGTACAGTAATAATCGAAAATGACAATTACACACTCAATTTTAGCAAAGTTAATAATTAATTAGAGTAGCAAAAACCATACACTTTCTAACAAACAACATTCATCTTCTGCTTCCTGGCCATAACAAATTTCCTCCAAATTGTTGTGATCTCCCTTGCCTTTTCCAAATCACTCTTCTTAATCTCTAGTGCCCTCGTCTCTGCAGGTTTCCCATCCTCTCCGTCGGCAGCCTTCACATTGGAGCTAAGCTTAGATGGAAGTGTGTCTAGTTCATGCAACACTTTCTGGATATCATTCACTAGGCGCTCCGCCAAAGTGCGAGAGAAGTCTTCTCTAATCACAACGCGCAAAACTGTGACATGTTGCGCATCTGGGGGCATGGTGTAGGCAGGGACAATCCATCCGAAGCGGCGGAGCAAGTCAGAGATTTCGAACTCGTCGTGGCGGTGGTTGTCCCTCAAAGAAAAGGCCACCAAGGGTACCCCTTCGTCTTTAGAGACTATGTTGAAGCGCTCTGTCTTCTCCAATCCTTCTTTTAGTACTATCATGTTTTCGCGACAATTTTCCATGACATTCCTGTACCCCTGGTTTCTATGCACAAAATTCAATTAATTATGTCATACATATCTAAAGATGATATGATAACCAAGCTGTTTTAATGGATTGGTTACTATAAGCATTGCATTCGTGTATTTATGTTATCACAATTAGATGTCTTAATAGTTTTCGATTGGTCTATTTACAAGAATAATCTCTGAATGAAGATCACGAAATTGACCGTTTCTCGACAAACTATCTTATTCATTTATAAATTATTAGTGTACCTACCTCAAAACCCAAGCGAATCAGTTGATAATATTGAGCAATAACTTGGCTGGAACCTGCATTATGGAAAGCATGAAAATTCAGTCTACAGTTGGACATTTACCAATGTGAATAGTGTATTAAAACTGCTATGATAGATATATCAATAAAATAGTGAAGACATTTTAAAGAGTAGGTACCTTTAGAGAAGTTGAGGGTGAAGGTAGGCTGATCTGCTCCTAGATAGTTGATATGGAAGATGAGTTCCTCAGGCAAGTCCTCTTTGTTCCTCCAGATGACCCACCCAATTCCTGCATACACAAGTCCGTACTTGTGCCCACTAACATTGATGCTCTTCACTAAGGGCAAACGGAAGTCCCACTCAAGTTCTGGGTACAATAATGGTGCAATAAACCCACCACTTGCTGCATCTACATGGATTGGAGTATCCCATCTACGCAAGCGAAAAAAAATTCAAAGTTAGGTGTTATACACATGAGTAATGTTATTTAGACTACATCAACATTACTGAGTCACTAATAGATATAGGACCCCCTGTGTAATTGAGTCCCGTTTTATTTGAGAAGAGAGGGTCGGAAAATTGATATGTGCGGTCCATATTGTCTTAATTTGTAGATATATATATATATATTTGAAGAGCCTTGTCATTAATTTTAAGAGCACCAACTCTTATACTAATATTTTGAATTCCATAATGTGACAACATTTCATTCGATTATAACTAAGTTTATTACCATGTGAATGCCATTTATTTATGCATAATAAGTGATGGTATGTGTCACATCAGTAAATAAGATAAAAACTGAGTGAGAGAGAGAGAGAGAGAGAGAGATTACATACCCAGTTTCCTTGTTCTTCTCTACCAAGAGATCATTCAGGCGCTTAACATCTTCGAATTGACCATTGAGAGTGGAGCCGAGGATAGCAGCGACGCAGATGGTGTTCTCATCAACCATCTCCACTGCTTTCTCAGGGTCCATTACATAGTATCCTTCCCTCAACTTCACCTCCTTCAACTCCACCTCAAAGTACCTTGCAAATTTCTCCCAGCACACCTTCAATTAATCCATACAGTAATATTAGTTTGATTGATTGCAATGCCAAGGTACTAAATTTTCGTAACATTCCATTAGCTACTTAAATCACATTACATTATATGTGACAGACGATGTTTTAATTATCAACTGATCATATATAATAAATAACCAATGTAACATAATGCGATTACACATGTCACATAATTCGATTCGCTAATGTAATGATGTAGTTTTAAAAGAGTGTCCCTAACATTAATCATTGTTGAATTTTATTTTTATTTTGTTATTAAAATTGCTGAAATAAATACGATGACCATAAATAAATACCTGGACATTGGCTCCGGTGACAATGTTGGGGTTGTCAATGGGCTTGCCCTCAGCTCTCCTCTTGTTCTGCCACTTCCTCTTGAAAGCTAAGCCAGCCAACATGATGGCTTCAGAAGAGCCCACAGTTCCCACTCCAACTGCTGACTCTGACTCCCCCAGTGGGGCATTGAATAGATAGCTATCATGTTTACGCACCGATTCTGTGTGTTCATATATATCATGCACAAAAATACGAGAAATTATAGAGTGGTACCGTATCACCACGTCAGCTGGTGATACTTCCACTCAAAATATGCCATGTGTCTTTATTTTTTAAAGACTCAAACTGTATTTTACAGCTGGACTTTAACCTAATTTTAACCTTTTAAAATAAAATTAAGAAAATAAATAATGGAAAAAAAAAAGGAGCAGAGCCACAGGCAACCGCAACACGCCTACCTTGCGCCGCCTACTCTGGTCGCCGCCTCCCTCCCTCTCTTTTCTCTCTCTCTCTCTCTCTCTCTCTCTCTCTCTCTCTCTCTCTCTGTTGCCGTTCTTCAACTTTCTCAACCTTTCGGTGACTACCCCAAGATACATATATATTTTATCGTTGATGAAGGGTCTCACTAAAAAGTAGGCTTTTTTACGAAATGGGTTTCCTCCCGTAGGTGAAATCATGTACTTTTCTCTCGCTTCAACCATGGTCTCCAGTGGACTCTCCATCACCAAGGCTCAAGACTTTTCTCTCTATTTTTGGGTCTGAATCAAAACTCAGTATTAAACAGAAAAGAAAAAATTGGGTTTTGAAAATTCGTTCCATTTCCATTTAACTTGTTACTTGAGTAATATGAAAAGTTGTTGGTTTGTCCATTTATGGAATCAAACTGAGAAAGGCAGGAGGCTATTTTGTCTGGGCTATGGGGATGGCAATCAGAGGAAGAAGGCGACAGAGGGGTGGCGTGGGGGTAAGGGTTGGGTTGCTGGGATTTTTTCTTTTCTTTTTGTTTTAAGATTTTTATTTTTCTAATTTATTTCAGCTGATAAAAATTAAGTCCAGCTGTAAAAAAGAATAATTAATTTTAAAAAAAAATTACAAATGGCATATTTTGAATGGGAGTATCACCAGCTGATGTGGTGGTACAGTACTATTCTATAATTTCTCCAAAAATACAACACATCATTAATTAGCTCTAAACATCCAACATAATGTGTAAGTTCAGATTAATTTTTCATCAAGATAAAAGCTCTCTTAATTAATCTGTGTTTTGAGTGATTAATCACATCAATTAACATGATGACAGCCCTGGGTATCATCAATTGGTATTTACATAAGCTTTTTCCTATAGAGAAGTTGGAGGATAGAAAATGAAATAAAATTTATCAGTCGATATGGGAGAAAAAAAGAACCACAGGTTATTTTAGACTATATTAGTTTGTCGAATTATGTGGTAGATAAAATTCACTTACTACATCAATTATTATAATCAACTCGTTAATTAGTCAATAAATAAATGTTAAGACGAAACATGCTGTTTTTTGCTTAGGTGAACGCAATGGTTTGCCATACTTTCACTTTGTTAGAATGGAAAACAAAAATGATAACGATGGAAAACAGATTTAACCGATTGAAAACATATTTCTACTAGTCAAATTAGGCTCATTTTACATTTAGGACTTTGACATTTCAAATTCAAATAATCCTCTCTATCTGTCCCTCCTTGTCCATTGAATTTAACCAATCGAAAGGGAAAGGCTTTGCTTTGAGGAACTTAAAACTCTATGCCAAAAAGGAAAAAAGGAAACAAAAGAAAACGGGTGAGAGAGAGAGAGAGAGAGATATTGTCCCACACATTGATTGAAAGATATGGACATCTTCGGCCAATGAGAGAAGAAGAAGATATGCAGATGAATGGGGTTTCCGCTAGATCCAAATGAGATGAATGGAGAAATCAATGTTAGCGTATAACTAGCTAGCTACCAACTTACCAAGATCATAGTATGAAATATCGATAATATCAACGAAATATCGAGGATATTTCAGTTTTTTCGAATCACGGATATTTCGGAACATATCCATGTACATATCGTATAAATATCGACAATATCGACGACAATATCGGAAAATATCGATGTCAATAATTTCACTCACACTTCAGCGAAATTTGGTCAAAATATCAGTGTAAAAACAAAGATATCAAAGACAACCTCAAAAATGAACCAACCAAGTGTCTTGACCCCACAAAACAAAAAAGGAGCATACAAGCTAACATGTTTTTTTTATATATTTTTATATATTTTTTTATAAAATATATAAAAAATAGTGTGTGCGTGGTAGTAAGAAAATTATCTACAACAATATCAGAAATTTATGGACCATCCATCCCACCTAAAATTTCTAGAACGAGTGCCCACTTGGTTTTTATTCTTTTATTGATATTAAAATCGTGGATGGAATCACGTGCGTTGGCAATAATCAAGCCAATTTACTCCACACGCATCTTGGCATAAACTGTGGACCAAACCAACTCTAATTGTTTTCCTACCTTTCAACTTCATACCATCTGTTTTTCTTTCTGGAATGAGTGGCATAAAAAGGTACTAGTTCTATTAGTATTTTTCAATAACTTTATTGTTTTGAAAAAATATATAATATACAGAGAGTTTCAATTAAAAGATCCCTCAATTTAACTTATTCAAGGAACATCCTTGAGGGCCTTACTAAGCATTGTATTGCAATAACATGAATGAACCGTTTAGTTTTTAAATATTCCTTCAAAGATCATTTCTGCAAAAAAAATCACTTGAATCCGAAATCATTTGACCACTCAATTAAATTGTTGTTATTATTGCTTTTTCTTTAAGTATCATGTTCTTTTATTTTTCTAATCCTAATTAGATGCTTTAATGATTCGCGCAACAATGCTTGATATGTGGTACGGTGAATCGGTTTTATTTGATGTCAAAATCAGTCAGGCATTACCGACCAAAAAAATTCGTCAGTCTATCCACATGGGAATATTAGCTACACAGGCATTTACCTCCAATGCATGTACGTACGGGTAATTATCTAAAAAAACTTACCTCTCGTGTGATCTAAATGCCCAGTACAATAAATAAGGCAATTGATTGGAAGTGTAATATATTTTTTTAATTTGACCTTCATATTCTTAATGTTATAAGCAATGCGAGAGGATGAAAATTGCCGATCGAGTTTTGCAAGCTTTCTCAGAAAACAAAAGTCTGTTTGAGAGTGATTTTAGAGTTTTCACCACAAATCAGGCCTTAGCATGTGGAGGATGGCTGTCATCTCACTCCTCCTCATTTCTATAATCTATTTTTTTAATATTTAATGATACATGCTTATTATTAACCTTGACTAATTAATTAAAAACAAACATGTATAATTGTATATTAATTCTCACCCACTCCACTCATAGCACGTATTAATTTATGAAGCAAATGTGATATTAATTATAAAAAATTGTAAACGGGAATGGATCCAAAACGACGATGATTTGATGTGTCAAATAAAGTAGGGCAAATATTCTCATATGCTCATATTTTCTCATATATTATTCTTCTCCAATATGGAGGTATTTATAGAAATACAACCCTAAATAAAATAGGAAGTAAATCTAAATTACAATAGAAAATAAATTTAAATTATAATAGGAAATATATCTCAATTATAATAGGACTAAACAAATAGGTAAGTAACAAAAGACCTAACATAGTAGGGAACCAAAATCATAACTAAGTAAGGACTCGCCAACACTCCCCCTCAAGTTGGAGCAAAGAGGTTTCGCATGCCCAACTTGACAAGCGAGTCGCAGAACACCATACTTGAGAAGCACCAATTGTAGATAAGGTATTTTCGTCACCACAAGTGAAACAAGTGATAAACCCTAACAAATAGGGCACATAGAAGAACACATAAAAGCGAACACGTAAAACCCTGCGTGAGCACGGCAAAGAACACGTAAACCCTGCGATCACGGCAAAGAACACGTAAACTCTGCGAGCACGGCAAAGAACACAGAAACCCTGCGAGCACGGCAAAGAACACGAAACCCCGCGAGCACGGCAAAGAACACGTAAACCCCCGCGAGCACGGCAAAGAACACGTAAACCCCGTGAACACGGCAAAGAACACGTAAACCACCGTGAACACGGCAAAGGCAAGGCAAAACCAAACCCTAAAAATAGAGTAAGGCACGATAAAGGCAAAGGCAAAGGTAAGGCAAAACCAAACCCTAAAAAAATAGGGTAAGGCACGACAAAGGTAAAGGCAACCAAACCCTAAAAATAGGTAAGGCAAAGGTAAGGCAAATCAAGGCCACATAAAGGCAAAGAACACAAGAGCAAAGGTAAGGTAGACAGTGACGACAGTAGCAAGGTAGGAAGCAACGGCGGGCTAGGATTATAGGTTAGGTGTATAATGCAGCAGAAATAGGTATTGTTTGGGGTTATGGTAGAGACGGATCAAAACACAGCAACATCATCGGCAATGACCATAGCAACGGAAAGCGAAGCAAGCAAAGACAACGTTAACGGCGGTAGCAGCGGTAACGACCACAACAGCCCCAGTGAAGGAGAATTCCTCCATATCAACTGTAGCTAATTCACGCAGACACAACTTCTCTTCACTCTCCATCTCCCCCTGAAGAGAAGAGGTCGTCGGAGTCAAGAAATAGGTAATATCTTCATAGGAGTAGATCAAGGTATTGGGACAAGCAACACATTTGAGAGAGATAAGGTATCAGAAAGAGAAACAAATCTTTTTTCACTCCCCCTCCCCCCTTTGAAGAGGAGGGGAGGAGAGCACTTAAATCGCAAGGAGAATGCAAGCACAGGTCACAAGAAAACCTAGGCTATGATACCATGTCAAATAAAGTAGGGCAAATATTCTCATATGCTCATATTTTCTCATATATTATTCTTCTCCAATATGGAGGTATTTATAGAAATACAACCCTAAATAAAATAGGAAGTAAATCTAAATTACAATAGAAAATAAATTTAAATTATAATAGGAAATATATCTCAATTATAATAGGACTAAACAAATAGGTAAGTAACAAAAGACCTAACATAGTAGGGAACCAAAATCCTAACTAAGTAAGGACTCGCCAACATGATGAGGATGACAAAAGAAGATATGGGGTTACCTGGAGCTCAGTGGTGACAGGGTATTCATCCATGTCCACGTAGTTCTTGTTGATGGAGGACATCATCAGTTTGTCGCACTCAGGCTCCATCCACGTCGTCACGAACGACGCCAGATTCAGCCTCGGGTTGCCGTCCAACATAAGCTCGTCGTTTATGATCTCGTACGCTGCCTCCTTTGGGATCGAGTTTTCCGCCATTTTGAACCTGCATGCAGGCACGGATCCAGGATTCAAAAATGACTCGGGCTAATTGTTCCAAAATTTTATATAACCTCTTAAATAATACATTACATAGGCATGAAATGCAAATACAATCTAGAACTACTTAAGTGGTACCCTACGAGTCTTTAAAGCATTAAATTCATCAATTATCGAATCTATATTGATATCATCAACAAGTTCCCTTTCTATGTGGACAATCATACAATCTCCAAGAAATCCATCGTCCATCTTGTTTCAAGGCGAGTTTTAATGAGTTTCATAGCTGAAAAAGCCCGCTCTGTTGTTCTTTGTAGAAACTGGAAGAGTTAATACTAGACGAATTAATCTCTCAATCAAAGGATATGACTTTCTTGTTTTAACAAGTTCTTCACATAATTGAGAAAGAGAAGACATGTTCAAATTGTAAAAGCCGAGAGAACTCAAACTCATAATGTAGAAGCTCTTCTCTTAAAAGACGAATCTCATGATCTTTGATATCTTCAGGATAGAATTTCTCTACCAACTTACATATTTTGTCAATGTCAAATGATTTGAATGCATCCCGAGGATCCAATGCCGAGCTAAGAGTAAGCGAGTTCCATGGCGCTATCTCCAAATCTACTATTTAACTCCATGCCCAAGTGTGTTCTTCAAGTTATACCATTTTTCCATACAAGTATTATGTGGAGAAGTAGAAAGCCCTACATGCATTACAAATTGACATCCGTTTTTGCCACCACCAACCCTTTTCCAACTATCAAAACCTTCAGAAGTAAATAAAGGATGACTGCTCTAAAAAAGAAAGCATGGAAAACAATATGCTTTGTGTTTTTCAACAGAATACTCAAGCCAATTGAATCTTGAAAACCATGCAAATTGAAATTTACGCCATTGTTTTCCATCGAAGCTTTTTGCATACTCATCTAATTTGGGTTGGTAAGGTCCAAGGTGTACATATTTTCTTCGAAGATTATCATGATCATTTAAAGGGTAAGTCGATATTGCACGACGCTTCCCCGGATCACGTTCAACATAATTGGAATCAATTTCTACAAACTCAGCTCTTGGAGGCTCAACTCTTTGGGATTTGGAAGGTTGTTCCTCATCATGAATTGCATTATCAGTCACACATGCAGTAGAATGTTGTGTTGTTGATGATTGACCCTCATCCTTTTTTTTGAAAAATGATAGTAGGGTCTTTCTTGGCTTTGAATTTTGATTAGACATTGTAAAACTAAAACCTATATGTGAAATATTAAAAACACATGAGCATCTATTCAAACAAGCATATCAACCAACAAGATAGGAAATCCCTATATTAAATTTACACATCAATTGAAAAAAGAAACCCCTAATTTGTAAATCTCTAAATCAAAAATTAGAAATAATATAATCCTAAATATTAAAGCACAAGATAAAACATAGTGAAAGAATACTTGAAATACAAAGAAGAAATTAAAAGGGAGAAGGAAATAAACTCACATGACAATGGAGATGGAGAAGATTGAGCAAATTGGAAGAGGATGCGGGGAACAGAGCATGAGGCAGAAGAGTCACAACTCTCACGAGTGAGTTAAAGAGAAGATTGAGCAGATTGTTTTTTATATTTTATGCTTTTGTTTAGTTTTTTTATATTTGTCTTGACTCTTGAACGGAAGTGTGTATGTTACGTAAGTATTAATTTTTTTTTAATATTTGTTTTGTTTTTTATATTTTATGCAGACTAATGCACATGGGTTGGAGAGATCTTTCATATATTTTTTTATTCTGAATGGAAGTGACTGCACCTGCACGTTAGAGATGTAGATATGTAAGTATTAATTTTTTTTTCAAAAACTGCCTCGGGCTATAGCCCTACCTAGCCAGGCTTGGATCCGTCCCTGCCTGCATGATCGATAAATATCATCCATCCATCCATTTAATCAATTATTCCGCAATGACATCGATGATGAAACTAAATATCGAGATTTTTGTTGTTGTTAAAGTATTTTATGCAGTCAGACTGTGAATCTAAAATTACCTAGGGAGAGAAGTTCGAACGTATCGCGAAGCGAAGGTTGAGTGGACAGAGACATCCGATTCCGATGCAATTTTTGAGAGAACCATGGTGATGGATTGATAATGGTGTAGTAGTTTCAAAGAAATCTAGAAATGTGACTGTGGATATGGGTTTTGAGGAGGGAAGAAGATGAATCTAAACAAGTCACAAATGAAGTAGTAGTAGTATACAACTAGGGAAGGGAAGAGTGGACCCATGGTTTTGGACTTTGCTTTTGAACCGATTCAAAGTCGGGAGTCAGCTTTATAGACTTGCAGATTGACAAAAATAAGGGGAGAGCTATTCAAGCTCTCCCACATCAGTATTCACTGCCGCAGGAGTAGTTGGGAAGGTTTGTCAAAAATTCTAATAATTGAGCAATTCCATTTAAAATTTAGGTGAATCATTTTTTTTTCACATTGGAGTTAAAATGGATTCGAACTGAGGTGCCATGGGGAGGGGTAAGCCACCACCACTGTGGTGGGAACTATTGACAGGTGAATCAATTTGACTGCAAACATTAAACCAGTCTAGTTTTCTTGCGAAGTAGTTTGGATTGGAAGGAATTGTAAAAAGAAAGAGTTTCAGTTATACCTTAGGTTTGTTCTAATTACAATCAAACTTTATAGGTTTTATTTATTTTACTTAGAGCATCTCCAACAATAGTAGCAAATTAAATGTTTCAAATATTGTTAACTTATGTGGCAATTTGAAAAGGTTTATTGTTATTTTAATAATTTGTATCATATTGGACTTTTCAATTCAATTAATGCGATGTTAGCAATTTGAAAAGGTTTATTGTTATTTTAATAATTTGTATCATATTGGACTTTTCAATTCAATTAATGCGATGTTATAGAAAAACTAGTATAAAAAACAGTTTTCAGTAAATTTCTGATTTCACCTACGCTTCATGTTCAACTTCTTTGGCGGCGTTGGCAAATTCCTGAATTGCTGTTGTGCATATCTCATCTAACAAAAGAAAAAGTTATTATGTCTAAATTTGTTAGTATTTATATTATTTGAGATTTAATACTTCCCATATTACAGTTCTTTTTTTTTTTTTTTTTAAATAGCTAATCGACATGCATGCACAGTGTTGTTTGGATAAAGCAAAAAATAAAGTTACTTTATTAAAGAAAATAGAATTACGGTAAATTACACACATAATTACATGCATACGTTACAAATCACGATAAACTGTGACAAGTAAAACGTTCACATTCTAGATGTAAGAATTTATGCATGGAGAAGCTTGTGAGTAACCATTACAAAAGTGTATAAAAAATGTGTCTTGAAATTGAGCATCGCTTAAAGTATTTTCCACCAAATAAAGATTCTAGGTATTAAAATTTAAAAGCACAAATCAGTGGGAGCATCATGACTAATGGATATTAATGTAAAAGAGCAACTTGCACCGGAATTTATGCTTTATTCTTGTACGTACTTGGACTAGAAGTACCGTTTGTTTTTAGGTGTCTCTCTGTAGGGTATATATTTCAGAAAAAGAAAAGACGCCAACTAGAAGTATTACATTCTGTGGAAGACGATGTTTTAATTATCAACTAATCGTAATAAATAACAAATGTAACAAGTTGATTACACATGTCACATAATTCGATTCACTTAATGTAAATATGTAGTTTTAAAATATTTTTATTTATTTATAAAGAATGGATTGTTGATATTGTATTGATAACATTTGATGTCATTGTCAAATAATAAATGTACCAACATGTTATCGATACATTATCAACAATATTGATACATGTTAATTCTTTAATGACGAACATAAGATCTATTATGATATATTTTAAGGCTATATTTGGCCTATGGCCATGACTGGAGACAGTGGCAGAGCCATGAATTTATGTGTTGGGGGGCCAACATATAAACCAAATAAGACATTAAAAATTTCAATTTTTTCAACCTTAACAATGTTTGGAAAAATAAAAGGCAGAAAACAATTGTTTATTCAATTAGGTATCAAAATAACACTCGGCATTCTTTCATATCTCGAAAACCATCTATTATCAACTTCATTGTCGTAGTCTCAATTCTTGGAGATCCAGAACAATTTTCAGATGCCTACTGTCTCAATATTAGAATCAAGTACAGATGAGATAACTTCAGATATTTCAGTATGTTTTCTTTTGAAAAATCCATCAATTCTAGGTTGTTATGTTTTCTTTTGAAAAATCCATCAATTCTAGGTTGTTTCTTCATCTACAATCCAATTACAAATTTTATTAAGGACATGATTCATAAATTATACCACACAAAAAAATTCATATTCTATGCATAGAACATATAAAATACGAAACTTATAACTATAACAATGAAAACTTCAATTTTCACTCATATAAACATATAAAAATATATTCTCATAAAAAATAAATAAATAAAGGAAAAAAATATGACTATGTAAAGTTATCTAACCTGGAATTAAAATTTTTGAAGCAGGAGGTTGGAGAGCAAACAACCAAATTCACTTTTTTTCTTTTTGATGTGTGTGGCTGCTTCAAACTAAGTTCATATTGCTTCATATAGGAACAAAAATTAAAATCCCAATCCTTTTTTATTTGGGTAAAAGTCTACTTCCTATTTGATAAAGGAGATTTTAACTTTATTTGATTGGCTGCTTTTATTTTTTATTAATATATTGGTGGGCTCCTGAAGGCTCAACCACTGACTGGAGATGACCTAAGGCCTTAGATGTGTTCTTTTACTACAAGAAAAAGTGGCAACAGTCACTATTATTTAGTGACATTTGGTGACATTCTTCAGGGTGACTAAAGCCTTTAGTCACACAAAATTTCAAAAAAGGTGACTAATGCTACTAATAGTCACCAAAAAGGTGACTAAGGGCTTTAGTCACCAACAAATTAACGATGGTGACATTTGGTTACTTTTCTGGGGTGACTAAAGCCTTTAGTCACACAAAAATTTCAAAAATGTGACTAAAGCTACCAACAGTCACAAAAAAAAAGTGACTAATGCTACCAACAGTCACCAAATTCTTAGTTAGTGACAAATGATGACTATTGTGACTTTTTCTTGTAGTGTTTTCTTTTGTTACTTTAGTTGTTTTTATTTTCTATTTTGTATATCATGAAATGTTTATTCTATAGGTTTTGGATTGATGGGAGTGGACTTTATGATTGTTCAACTTTATTTATGCTCTTTGGCTAAGTTTTTTTATTATATATTTTTATAATTACTATTATTCCTTTCTAGTACATTCCAATTACTGTATTATTTTTTTAACAAACGATATTAGCAGAGGGGGAAACCAAACCTAGAACCTCGGCTATACGGATAAATATTACTAACCACTTGAGTTACAAGCCCTCTTGCCAATTATTGTATTCTAGCTTAGCAAATGACTACTAGGCTTCTTGAATCTATCATTTTTGGAGGAATTGTTTTCTACACTGTGCGTTTATAGCTTGAGTATGAATTTTGAGGTGATTGATATTTTTCCTTACAACTAACTCAAATTCCCCTTCACCGCGGGAAGAGTTTTCAGTGTCTAATCAGGCTCACAGTGGGCCAAATGAATCTATAAGCCCAAATTTATCTTTTTCACAATTTGGTTGGTTTTTTTCATCAACAGGCGAAGGGGACTTTGAACTCAAGGCATCTTCACTATTTGAGAGAGAATTATGTTAGACCAAGAGCTAACTTGTCACAAATTTGATTATACAAAATAATAAAGGGGTAAAAATACTCATTAGGCATCAAATTTGAGCAAAAGAAATTGTCACACGCGATACAAGAAGGACGCTCACTCCCACTCCAATTGAAAGCACATACAAGTACACACTCAATTTTAGCAAAGTTAATAATCGAAAATGACAATTACACACTCAATTTTAGCAAAGTTAATAATTAATTAGAGTAGCAAAAATCAGACACTTTCTAACAAACAACATTCATCTTCTGCTTCCTGGCCGTAACAAACTTCCTCCAAATTGTTGTGATCTCCCTTGTCTTTTCCAAATCACTCTTCTTACTCTCTAGTGCCCTCGTCTCTGCAGGTTTCCCATCCTCTCCGTCGGCAGCCTTCACATTGGAGTTAAGCTTAGATGGAAGTGTGTCTAGTTCATGCAACACTTTCTGGATATCATTCACCAGGCGCTCCGCCAAAGTGCGAGAGAAGTCTTCTCTAATCACAACGCGCAAAACTGTGACATGTTGCGCATCTGGGGGCATGGTGTAGGCAGGGACAATCCATCCGAAGCGGCGGAGCAAGTCAGAGATTTCGAACTCATCGTGGCGGTGGTTGTCCCTCAAAGAAAAGGCCACCAATGGTACCCCTTCGTCTTTAGAGACTATGTTGAAGCGCCCTGTCTTCTCCAATCCTTCTTTTAGTACTATCATGTTTTCGCGACAATTTTCCATGACATTCCTGTATCCCTGGTTTATATGGACAAAAATCAATTAATTATGTCATGCATATCTAAAGGTCATATGATCACCAAGCTGTGTTTATGGATTACCGATTATTCTCATGAAGTGGTTACTGCAAGCATTACATTCGTGTATTTAAATTATGTTATCACAATTAGATGTCAGAGTCTTAATAATTTTCGATTTGTGTATTTATAAGAATAATCTCTGAATGAAGATAACGAAAATGACCATTTCTCGATAAACTATCTTACATATATAGAATGAAGAAAGACAAAAACTCTTCATATTTCATGACTAATTCATTTATAAATTATTAGTGTACCTACCTCAAAACCCAAACGAATCAGTTGATAATATTGAGCAATAACTTGGCTGGAACCTGCATTATGGAAAGCATGAAAACTCAGTCTAAAGTTGGCCATTTACCTATTGTTTATTGAAACTGCAATGAGATAACAATAAAATGGATACCTTTAGAGAAGTTGAGGGTGAAGGTAGGCTGATCTGCTCCAAGATAATTGATATGGAAGATGAGTTCCTCAGGCAAGTCCTCTTTGTTCCTCCAGATGACCCATCCAATCCCTGCATAGACAAGTCCATACTTGTGTCCGCTAACATTGATGCTCTTCACTAAGGGCAAACGGAAGTCCCACTCAAGTTCTGGGTAGAGAAATGGTGCAATAAACCCACCACTTGCTGCGTCTACATGGATTGGAGTATCCCATCTACGCAAGCGAAAAAATTCAAAGTTAGGTGTAATACACATGAGTAATGTTATTTAGACTACATCAACATTACTGAGTCACTAATAGATATAGGATCCGCTGTGTAATTAAGTCCCGTTTTATTTGAGAAGAGAGGGTCGGAAAAATGATATGTGCTTCGACGTGATTCATATTGTCTTAATTTGTAGATATATTTCTCGTTAATTTTAAGTGCACCAACTCTTATTCTAATTTTTTTGAATTCCAACTACTGTGACAACATTTCATTCGATTATAACTAAGTTAATTACCATGTGAATGCCATTTATTTATGCATAATAAGTGATGGTATGTAAACTGAGAGAGAGAGAGAGAGAGAGAGAGAGAGAGAGAGAGGGAGATTACATACCCAGTTTCCTTGTTCTTCTCTACCAAGAGATCATTCAGGCGCTTCACATCTTCGAATTCTCCATTGAGAGTGGAGCCGAGGATAGCAGCGACGCAGATGGTGTTCTCATCAACCATCTCCACTGCTTTCTCGGGGTCCATTACATAGTATCCTTCCCTCAACTTCACCTCCTTCAACTCCACCTCAAAGTACCTTGCAAATTTCTCCCAGCACACCTTCAATCCATACAGTAACAATATTAGTTGGATTGATTGCAATGCTAAAGGTACTAAATTTTTGTAACATTCTATTACTACTTAAATCACATTACATCATATGTGATAGATGATGTTTTAATTATCAACTAATCATAATAAATAACCAATGTAACAAGTCGATTACGTCACATAATTCGATTCTCTAATGTAATGATGTAGTTTTAAAAAGAGTGTCCCTAACATCAATCATTGTTGAATTTTAATTTTATTTTGTTATTAAAATTGATGAAATAAATATGATGATAAATACCTGGACATTGGCTCCGGTGACAATGTTGGGGTTGTCAATGGGCTTGCCCTCAGCTCTCCTCTTGTTCTGCCACTTCCTCTTGAAAGCTAAGCCGGCCAACATGATGGCCTCAGAAGAGCCCACAGTTCCCACTCCAACTGCTGACTCTGACTCCCCTAATGGGGCATTGAATAGATGAGCTATCATGTTTACGCACCGATTCTGTGTGTTCATATATATCATGCGCAAAAATACAACACATCATTAATTAGCTCTAAATATCCAACATAATGTGTAAGTTGAGATTAATTTTTAATCAAGATACAAAGCTCTCTTAATTAATCTGTGTTTTGAGAAGTTAATCAAGATACAAAGCTCTCTTATTATGATTAACTCGTTAAGATGAAGCATTTGCTATACTTTGTTACCCACATCTTTCTACTAGTCAAATTAGGCTCATTTAGGACTTTGACATTTGAAATCATCCTCTCTGTCCCTCCTTGTCCATTTGAATGAGAGAGAGAGAGAGAGAGAGCTATCAAAACATTGTCCCACAATAATCCAGCCAATTTATTCCACGCATCTTGGCATAAACTGTGGAGTGGACCAAATCAACTTATTCATACCATCCTTTTTTCTTTCTGTTTTTTTTTTGGGTATTATTTTGTTTCTTTGAATTTGTCATCTCTTTCAATTTGAAAAAAGAAGTGTCATGTGACTAAGAAATATTTTATGTTTTTATGGACGGACCAATAACTAGTTAATGAACCTTTATCATATTACTAAAGTTTGACTAACTTTAGAAACAAAAGCTAGTTGATGATTCTTTAGCATTAAAAAAAACATTATCTTAGTCATTTTAGAAACAATAAGTCAAATCCTAGGAAAATAATTGAGTTTCCCCGAGTTTACTTTTTTCTCTAATTTTGCAACTAAAAAGTATTAGTTCTGATAATGACTAGTGGTTTGAAATAATTGCTCCTCTAAATAAAGTTCTGGTAAAAACTTACTTTGCCCAGTGGCCAGTACAATAATTGGGAACAACAGTATGGCTCAATCATTTCAGGTGAAATTGCGATTTTTATTTTTTGGTCAAAAATTGCAAGTTTTTTTTCCTCGTCTTCTAAAAATAAGAGCTAGTTGAAGACTACAGGCAATACAAAAGGCAATTGATTAGAATGGCAATACAAAAGTCTGTTTAAGAGTTATTTTGGAGTTGTCACCGACCACAGCCAATCATTTATTCGCATGTGGAGGTTTGCTGGCATGTCACACCTCATTTCTATAATCTATTTATATCTTTAATATACCTGCTTATTATTATCTATATATAGCAAAAAGGAGAATGGTAAAACATTTAAAATACCAGAAAATGTCATTAGTTAATGCAAATATTAAGAATTGAAATTATTATGAGGATAATATGGTAAATTCATATTTTTTATATTAAAAAATTAAAATTAAAAGAAAAATGAGATAATGAATTCTATTTTTATGAACACAACTACCCATTATCTTTTTAATTCTAAATTTTTTTTTTTTTAAAACTTCTCGCAGACGCGGAAACGCGTACGGAGAGGCTAGTTATTAATTAAACAAAGAATGAAATCAACGACGTTGCCAACAGGGCATTTGCTTTTCAAACAATATTATATGATAACCTTGACTAATTAATTAACACAAATATGTATAATTATTTATTAATTCTCACCCACTCCACTCATAGTACGTTTTAAATTATGAAGAAAATGTGATATTAATTATAAGAAATTGTAAAACGGGAATGGATCCAAAACGATGATGATTTGATGAGGATGAAAAAGAAGATATGGGGTTTACCTGGAGCTCAGTGGTGACAGGGTATTCATCCATGTCCACGTAGTTCTTGTTGATGGAGGCCATCATCAGTTTATCGCACTCAGGCTCCATCCATGTGGTCACGAACGACGCCAGATTCAGCCTCGGGTTGCCGTCCAACATAAGCTCGTCGTTTATGATCTGGTACGCTGCCTCCTTGGGGATCGAGTTTTCGGCCATTTTGAATCTGCATGATCGATCAAATTAAATATGAATCATGCATTCACAAAGAGAAAGATTTCTTTCGCTGTTAAAGTGTTTTATGTCGTTAGAATGCGAATCCAAAATTACCTGGGGAGAGAAGTTCGAACATATCGAGAAGCGAAGGTTGAGTGGACGGAGACATCCGACTCCGAAGCAGTCTTTGAGAGAACCATGGTGATGGATTGATGATGGTGTAGTAGTTTCAGAGAGAGATCTAGCTAGAATTGTGGATATGGGTTTTGAAGAGGGAAGAAGATCGACGTAGACAAAGTCACCAAATGAAGCAGTAGCATACAACTTAGGGAAGGGAAGAGTGGACACATATATTTATAAGGAAAAACAATTCCAAAGGTTATTAAAATGATGTATTATTCAAACTTCTAGAAAGTTGCCAAGTTGGAAGATGGACGGTGCCTTCCGACCTTATGGTGTTGAAAAATAATAGTCAAATAGTAACAAAAGAGCGGCATGTTCTCTATGAGCCTGCCTCAGCCTCAGCCTTACCCTTGGTTTTGGACTTTACTTCTGAACCCATTCAAAGTCGTGTCGTGTAGAAGGTAATGAAAGTCGTGTCGTGTAGAAGGTTTGGTTTAATCAGTCAATAGCATTAGCAAACACAAAACAGAGTTGTGGGACTTGATTTTATTTTATTTTCATACTTATTTTTTATTTTATTTACCCAAAAAGAAAAGGGGAGGTCTATTCAAGCTCTCCTTCATCGGTGCCGCATGAATAGTGGGGAAGGTTTGTCAATCTCACTAATTATTAAGTTGCATTCACGCGACGGCAATTAATCACTTTCTGCTTTTGTTAAATTGGAGTCGACTTTGAAGGTGACTTTTATTTATTTGGACCAAAACTTTGAAAGTGTCGGACCAAAAAAAAAAGACTTTGAAAGTGACTTAAAAAAAAGTAAAATAATAAAATGTCATGGTAACATCGTATCCGAATAAAAGAACAAGTTCTTATGTTGGTATTAACTTTTTATTTTTATTTTTAGATAATTTGTAATTTGCAGATACATCATTATTAAGCAAAATTGATTAAACCCAGGCATGGCTGTCATAATAAGTTACCCTTTCCATTAATGGACTTGATAATTATACTAGGAAAGCATTTTTGCTCACCACTGTAATCTAGTGTGTATGCTCATCATCTTGATACGTGTTCATAAGTATAATCACAGTTATATAAATTAAAGTAAAAAGTTAACTATGGTTATGCCTATAAATAGTAGCGGACGAAGGATTGTGACATCATAGGGTCATATTGTAAAATTCTCGAAATTTGTTTACGAAGAAAATAACACTAAAAAACATAAAGATAGTACTTCCATTCATAATTTATGGCAAAACTAATAATACAAGTTACAATTGTCCGCGACGAGTTATAATCTTTTGAAAACATTGCATTATAGCTTCGTTATCAATACAAATAAATACTTTGTGCACTTGAGTGATGCATCCAAGCAAGTGCTATAAGCCGTATGAGCTTCATCTGTTTGCTTGATCACAATTGTTTTAATGTGTGCTTTTTGATTCATCAGATTATAAGCAGCTTCTCTAGTTTGGTTGTAAACACTAAAAACCGGTCTAACATGAATGTTAAACCTTTCTCTTCCTTTCTTCCAATTATTGAAGCCTACCCTAGTGAAGGGGTCACCACCCACTTGATCAAAATTAGTTTTAAAGAGATAGCAATGAAGGCAAAATACAACATCTTTAGCTATACTATACTCCAACCAATCAAACTCATCAAACCATTGGGCAATGAAACGTCTATTAATTCCTGATTGATTAGTTTGTGGAAATTTATGACCTCTAGGTTGACAAGGTCCTTCTTGAAGATATGCTCTTCGGATCTCATCTCGATAATTAGGACTATAATTCGTCATTTGAGTTCTTAGTCCAGGGTCAGCATAAAGATTAGCCAATATCTCATCTAATACAATAGGTCTTGCTCTTGCACTTGAACTACCCGGATTAGGCAAACTATCCATAGGTACTTTTCTCTTAATGTATCGATCCATGATAATTCTACACATTAATTAATTCAATCAATCAATTATAATTTATAAAGTCTACTGTATACTCCACTCTAATCTAAATAATAATATCAATCAATATAAAACTCTAATTCAATTATCCAAATAACAAAATCAATCAATATCAAAATCATATCAATAAATTCTAATTCATAAAAAACACCACATATCAATCAATACAAATTCTAATTCAAATAAGAAATAAGTAAATCAATCAATATCATACCAATAAATTCTAAATTTATATCAATTTCATTAAAATGATAAATCCAAAGCCCAAAATAATATATGTAAAGTAAAGGATTATCACTCACTTGGTTTGTGGTGGTGATCTGGTGGTGACGTCGGCGGCGGGCAAGAGGTGGTCGGTGACGTCGTGGAGTGGTTGGTGGTGGTGGTGAAGGTCCAAGGATTAGTTAGGGTTTTGAGAGATGAGAGAAATTTTAAAATAATTTAGGTTTTGGGCATTTGGAGACTGCTGTAATCAGGTAAGAGGTAAGGCTGTTGTGTTTTTTTTTAACTTGGCTCAAAACGACGCCGTTTTGAAGCTAGGTTTAAAAAAATAAAAAAAATTAACTCGCCTGGACCAAAACGGCGTTGTTTTGGCCAGGCGCTTTTTAAAAAATATTTGGCCTCATGCTCGCTGTGCAAGGCAGCAACTCATAGGCTCTTCTACACATTTCATCGAACAGGTGGTGTGCCCCTTGGGGTCGCTTGAGACCACCCTTTTTCCCGGCTGCCATGGGGTCACCTGACCTCATTTGTCCCTCTGTGCGTCCGTCCCTGCCTATGGACACGTGTCAAGTATTAAGAAGGGGGTGAACATACACCTTGATTAAAGTGGTGAGCAAAAATACTTTCAATTATACTACTTCAATCAATTTTGCTTCTTTGTGTCATCCAATTAATTTCAGAGAAATGATAAAATGAAAAAAGAACTGAAAGGTTAGACACGGAGCATACTATATAATTCGCGTATTATACGCATATTACATGTATTTTCTTTCAAATATTTGTGTCTTTTGGTGATCATTATATTCATGCATGTGTTGTCTGTGGAAAGGTTAAACTTACAAACCACAAAAGCATTCAGCAAAAAGAAAAAGAAAACAATATTTTTTTTTAGGTTCGAAATTAAAAATAAATTTGATTCAAGCACGTTTTAGGCAAGAGAAGAAAAACAATAGTAAAGCCCATATTTTATGGTATGGTCGAGTACGAGGCCAAAATACATCTTGGTGTGTGATATTTAAATATCTATGTAATGGTGGTTACAAAAAGAATATTTATAATGGAGACATAATTCCGTTGAGGCAAAATTATAGAAAGAGATTTTCTAAATCACTTTTCTAAATATAATAGCCAAAAGTTAAATTAAACGTCCAAAAGGTACTGCTGCATTAAAAACGAGTTGGGGAAATTATATTAAATTTTTGATCACTACTGCAAGAGACAGGTTGGATCCATAAACTTACTGAAACCAAGGTTGCAGGAATTTAGATGGAACTGACTTTAATCCTTCTAGGACCTCAACCTCAGGCCACCCCAATGTACCATCCCAATGTAAATACTAGGAGCTGAAAAAGGGTTTCCGCTGGGTTTAGAGGTGGTCAAAATTGGGCCCGACTTTGCAACCCGAAGCTAGCCGGTTGGGACTTCTTCAGATAAGTGGACGGATTTTTGGATGTGGAGATCTGGAGGTCGGTTCTTGTGATGGAAGTATGTGGTCATATTTGAATCGAAGAACGTAGGAATTGGGGAATATAAGGAATTTGAATTGGATCAACTACTCCACCTAGTTGATCCAAAAAATTAATTATTTTCTTAATAGTTTAACAGGAAATTGGATGAAATATTTAAGATTCAGAAGGGATGGGGGATATTGACGAAAAAAGTTTATATCCCTAATTTTCTAAAAAAACGGAAATGAGATAAATTGAAAATGCATTTTACCAGTTTAACCCCAACGAATAACAGATTGCGATGGTTAAACAATCCAAAGAGGTTGTGTACCCAAAGAAAACCAGACCAATTCAAATTGTTATTGGCCTAGAAAAAGCAGCCATGTCGTCCTCTGAATAATATTCAGCCTAGCCTATTACCTAGAAAGAGAAGGTCAATTAATGGAAAGAGAAGCGTGGTAAAGCAAACGTTGAATTGAATGGAGGGAGGGAGACATCCGACACAACTGCAGTGTTTGAGAGAAAGTATATGGTGTATTTAGACACATGAAGGCAAATACCAACTTTTGAGGAATGAAGATGATCAGTCTTGCATTCAAAATGAAATTCTTATCTACGAAAAGAAACAATGAAAAGTGTTCAGTTATTCAAAGTTGCCAAGCCGACCGCTTCCTTCTCAAGTGATGAGAACAGGCATAAGGGGGTCAAGGAATCCCAATCACAGGCACCAGAAAATTTGGATACATGACTCGCCATTGTGTGAGCAGCAAAGTTGCATGTGCGAGGACCAAAAGAGAACAAATAGATGTGAACTGTTGACTAAGTATATGAATATCATGGAGGATCCCTTCTACCCTGGCGTCAGGACAACTTCCTTCACGAAGGGCGTCGATCAGGATTTTTGAGTCACGTAGGGCGTCGGCCATCCGTGTTGCACACCAGGGTAGAAAATAATATTTGACTTCAAAAATTTAGAAAACTAAACCAAAAGTGGAGCTGCGAATGGAAGCAGCCACCCCATGCGCTTCTTTCAAATTTATGGGCTTACCCCTACTTGGGTCTTCGGGCCGTAAAAGGGCCGAGGGTAATTGCCTAGCAACGTTGTCGTTTTGCCATAGTTGGACCGACATAACTCAGCCTAATGAAATTAGGGTTTCCGAGCGCAGGTCGAGACCCTATAAATTGAACCACATCCTTCAACACTCTCGCTGTCTCGCGCACCCTCTCTCCCTCTGCATTCTCGGTTCACCTTCATGGAGCTTTTTTGATGTGGGTTTTAGTTTCGGCGTCGAAGAAACTGATATCGAGCTCCCTCTGAGTAAGAATGGGCTCTTCGTATGAGCCGACGCCACAGTTTTGTGTTTGATTTTTTGTTTTTTGGTTTTTCCGCTTTACTTTTGTTCTGATTCATATTGGAGGTTAGGGATTTGGGATTGAAGTGATGCTACTTTCCCCATATGATCGAAGCAGATTCAAACTTGCGCTATTTTTAATTTCCAAGCCAGAACTCTGATCTTTCCCAAATCCCAACAACTCATTGTTATCTATTCTTCTTTTTGTTTCTTTGTCTTTTGAAATTTCAAATCCTTTTTCAGTTTGGGTTTTGAAATTTGGTGTTTTTGTGTTTTGAATTATTTTTATTTTTTAGAATTGGGAAAAACCATAGAAAGAAAAGATGGAAGTGATGATTATTTCCCCAAATGATCGAAACTGAACAAACTGAGCGACGTATATCTCTGTATTACACAGAGACACCAAGCCAGGTGTTTCTGATCCATCTTTATTCTTTATATCAGATCTCTGTAACTTGCTTTTGAAGTTTGAATTTTGAATTTTGTTGTTTATATAATTGATTTCTAGCTTTCAGATTCAAAGAATGCTCATATATTTCTCCTTGAGAAGAAGCACCGAGAACCACATTTTCAGTAGATTCAAAGTTTTTGTAAATGAGGAGATTATGAGGGAGCGTTGGTTGTGGGATTGAAAGCGACAGTGGTTAAGTGATCAATTTTCTTACAAATGCTTGGCTAATCCCACCTGATGCTCCTTCCTCATCTCATCATTGGCAACTTTGCCTTTGAAATCGTCTGCCGACATGGGACAATACAATAATTCATGCAGGCTAAGTCATGAACTTTGAACGTTCAATCTGGTTGTGTAAGATTCAAGGGATGCTCATATATTGTTACTTGATAATTGGCATCCAAAAGTTCTATTTTAATAATTGGCTTTTGATCATAAAACTTTCTTAATTCTTTCCCTAGGAAGCTGAATTGAAATGTTTGTTCTTCAAGTACTCAGAAATTTCATCATTTTTGTTACTTTTTTTTCTTTCGATTTTGCTGTTTTCGGCAAGAATGTGTTTTTTAAATAAATATAAGGGTTTTATCACAAAAAACTTGCCAAATTATTACCTTCAGTCCTTTGTGTATTTTTCCTATTTTATGTTACACTTTATACATCAAATGGTCCTGCTGTTGAGTTCCATTAAAATTTCACGTGGCATGTCACGTGATGAAACAATGTTTTATAAATCAGAAATTATTAAACTGAAAAATCATTAGAAAATAAGAAAGAGAAACTAAAATTTTGAAGAACAAAAACCAAAATCCGGGATTTAGACGGGGATGGGGGAAGGATTGGGAGGGAGAAGGGGAGGGGGAAAGTTGTAGGTTTTTTCTCAATGTTTTTTCTTTCAGTTTTCCAAATCTATTTTTAGAAAAGAAATAATAAATTATTTTTAAAAACAATTTTTTATTTAGAGGTGGTATTATCTCATTGGATATGTGAGTACTACATATGTGCCACATTATCAATTTAATAGAAATTTTGACGGAACCTGCGACATGAACCATGTTTGCAAAATTTTGATAGAAATTTTGAAGGATCATCTGTGATAAGAACCCTAAATATAAATGAAAGCAAAATGACAGATCAACATGCAATACAACAAAATGGTAGCATATACGAACAAACCATGTTCTTTCGGTTGGAATAGGTATATCAAGCAGAGGATCAAGATCCTTACCTAAAAGGCTAAAACCAATCAAATAGCTAACAACTCAAAAATCACAATGGCGCTTCATGCAGTCATTTACACACCTGATTTTTGCATAGCACACACCAATACAATATAAACTATAACACATAAGTCGCAATTCCTCCTCAACTTCTCGACGTAGCCAAGAATAGAAACCATCTGATATTGGGAAGGAATGAGTGGGAGAATTAGGAACATACATTCTTTGAGACGATAGGTCCTCTCCCTGCCTTAGCGTTGCTACTAGAAAATAAATCAACAAATGTTCATAATTCCAGACATATTTCTTGAAAGCTAATTAATTTTGTAAATGACTTTAAGTGGAAGAAAAACCATGCATTCATGCATGATTTATAAGACACCACAATTTGCAAGTGATTTGTTTATAATTTCATTTGTTCTATGCATCTTTCGTGAATAATATATATATAAGTTATAGTTAATTGACCAAATATATCCATAGGACCGTTCATTTTAGTAATAAATAAAAACTTTTAAAAAGAACGTTTCAGTGAAATGAAGAATATTTTTTTCTTTTATTAAAAATAAAGAATTCTTTTTAGAAATTAAAGGTGACTTTTGGTAAAGTATATTTGCTAGATAATTTGTTCATGAATAATAATAATAGTGATTAGTTAGAATTTCATTACACCGAAGAATTTGTCCTAAATTTCAGGAAATTCTCCAATAAGTATTTAAGTTAAGGAATGATAACATACTCCAATAATAATCTCTTCTTTAAAGACCATTTGATGGTTTTTAGAGGTAATCTCTTACAAATACAAAATTAACCAAAAAAGAAATGGGGTGTTATGAAACTAATAATATAGAGGGATGGTGGAGAAAAATAGTTGTGCTCTTTCATTCTCATTAACACCTCTATTTATAGTAGGGCTAGCATTTTGAACTGAAATACCGCAAAACCGCATTTACCGATCGCATTTTAACAGCATCCAAACCGACTTCGCGGGAAAACCAACCGTAAATTGCGGTTTTTTGAATCGACCGCAATATGTCGATCAATTCCCGGTTTCGAATAACCAAATACTGCGGTATACCGCAACTATATATAAATAATTATTTTATTTAATATTTAATAGCATGATAATTAATTATATTATCTCTCTCTAATGATGAGATTGAATTATACAAGGAAATGGAACATGTTACAACTTGTAAGTAATTGGTTTATTATTTTCATGTTCTTTATGCTTCTTATAATTTTTTTTTATGCTCATTTCATTTTAATTTTCTTAATTCATATTTACTAAACTTGTGTTGTTTTATTTGTAGATGGTCATACATCACAACGGAGTCCTTCAAATCCACTCTCCACCAACCCTTGAGTTCTCTATGTCTTGCATTGCATTTTTCTTTTGGGTTGTAACTAAATTTAAACTTTATTTGCTTCAGTTTAAATCTTTATTTGAGTTGTGAGTTTATTTGCTAAAATTTGTAAAGTTCAAAATGCTTGGACTTAAAAGGCTTCAAAACTAGGCCGAGAAAAGTATGCAAAAGATAAGATTTTTTTTTTTACTCATATGCCTAGAAGAAAAGTTTGTAAAAGATTAGATTTTATTAGTGGGTTAGCCAATTAAATTTGTAAAGTTCCCTATATCGATAAGAGCGGTATACCGACATACCGACTGCAATATACATCAATATGTTGGTCGGTTCGCGGTTTCATTGAAAAGTTGAGGTAACCGAACCACAACCACCCCTAATTTATAGAGTTAGGGTTACATAGATGGGCCATAAGCGTCTTTTAGGGTTATATGGATGGCCCAAAAGCTCCCTTGTTTTACAAGGAATATAACTCTTGCTCCATGGTGTTAGTGGTCCAGGTGGGCCATACCACGGTGTTAGTGGTTTGGCTGGGCCCGGTGTGCATGAGGTTGACATCAACCTGATTTACGTGGTGTTCACTCAAAAGACTTCTAGTCCTGGGGAAGTTAGGATGTTTCGACATCACCAAGACGCCTATCTAATGGAGTCTTAGTTCAAGGAGGACTAGGTTGTTCTGGAGTCCTAGTTCAAGGAGAGCTGGGCTGCTATGACGTTCCACTCCGAGAAGGATTAGGTCATTTGGGAGGACATAAAAGGTTGAGGTCATCCTCCGTGAAAGGTATGCAATTCTAAGCACTAAAACCTATTGTGCAAATTCACTCTCAAACACCCGACTGACTTAAGCATTGGAGGGTCCTTGGCCGACACCACACCAATGTCACCCACAGTAGCTCTCTTGTTTTGCAGGTTTTGGAGGACGACTTGGTTGATCACGCTGACCTAGTCTGGAAGAATTGCCCGACCTCGATCTCGAAGAGGTCATCTTCTGTTGAACCAATTTTAGGCATCAACAACTACACATAGAATATGCCTCATTAGAACCTAATTAGCAAAAACTCTATGAGATAAAAGGACTAGCCAGGAAGAAGAGTACATCATTCATGTGTATCATTGACTTGTGGCGGATGTGTAACATTGCCTCGTCGAGTAAGGGAGGCGGCTTGAAGTGGCAAGCAAGAGTGATGAAAAAAATTCTAAACAAACAAATGTTTTCTGTCTTCAAATATTTGGGTATTTTTGAGTTTGAGTTTTTAAAATTCGGCCAACAAAACAGTTTTTTTGAATTTTAGACTTAAATTCTGTTTTTAAATTTAAAGAATTTAGATTCAAATAAAATACCAAACATGCCCTTATTTTTCTTTGTATTATTTGACGGGATAGTTGAATTGGTCTGGCGAGTCCAGACAGAAACACATTAGACTCGGGCAATGCGGAAGGCCAAAACCGCACTCTGCTTAATCACAGCCACTGGCCTCACCTTTCATGCCTTCAACCCCAATTTTCTATCATCTTCCTCCGATTCCTTCCCCAACTTTCCTGAGATATTACGCGCACCAATACATGGCTTCAATCGATCTTCTCGCGCAATCGCCACCGTCCGTTTCCTCCCCTTTCGTTCTCCATTTTTGTCATTTTTAAAACAAAAAATTTCCCTTTCCATCTATCTCTTTCACTGTTAATAATATGTTCCTGAAAGTTGCAGATTGCTTTCACTGCTGTTGACTACAAGTTCACTTTACATGGACTCTCGGTTGACTCTGATGAGTATCGTCAGAAGCTATCTGAGGTTGGCTGCTTGGTTGCTTTTCTTTTCTTTCTTACTATGAAGTATGAATCATTGAATTTCCTCAGGAACGTAAGTTTCTTTCAGAAGAAATTAGATAGATTTTGTAATTGTTTGCTTCTAGTCTGAGAACCATTATGAAGGAGCTTCAGTTGTATATCTTATGAATATGATGATGGAATTTAGGTTCATAGAAGGTCCGCCTCGAGAATTCAGAAATTGTGTGAGGTCAATAGAGGGTTCTATGTGAAAGCTGGCCAATTTGTTGCAGCTCTGCGACAGGTTCCCAAAGAATACTCATTAACTCTTTCCTCATTGCAGGATCAGGTATGAATGAACTATGTGTTTGTATCTGTTTCTTTATATTCCGTTTTGTTTTCTAGATAAGGTGTATATCATGTAGGTGGAAATTAATCTAACCTTATGATATGGTTACTATCTCGTAACTATTGGATTAGGCAGTTCCTTATCATTTCAAGGCTATTAAAGAGGTACTAATCCGCAATCTGGGACCCGAGCTGTCAGATATGTAAGTATTTTGTCACATTGCAGTGTATGCACCAACTTGTGGGAACCCAGATAAAATTTTTAAATAGAAGGAAAGAAAAAAACTTGCAGACTCTTAAGACTTGCTATTAATTATGGAGTGTTTTGTGTTGGAAGGGATTATGTAGGATCATAAACTTTGGGGATATATTGGGGTTCCTTAGTTTGTATAAAATGGTGGAAGACATGATAAATGGTGTATGCCTTCTTCCTTTTTTGTTTTCCTTATTCTTTTTTTTTTCGTAACTGTTATAGCATGTATGTTTCTTGCCATTTACAAGTTTGTATCATGTGCTTTAAAAGTTTTTGCATCTTCTCATTGTGTTTCATCAGTGGAACTCTATACTTGAAAATTTTATGACTTTGGGATCTTTTTCTAACTCGATGAACTTCCACATTTGTCTTGTTGCAACTCTTTTTTTTCCTCTCAATTGCTATATGAAGTATTGTCCTTGTCAAAAAAAAAATTTGGTTGGTAGCATGTGCCATAAAAACTTTTCCTTCTTCTTAATGTGTTTCTCCAATGGAACTCTGTACTTCAAAGTTGAAAGGGCTGTTATTTTCTGACTCTGGCACTTACCTCAGGTTTTTGTCACTCGATGAACATCCGATAGCTGCTGCATCTATTGCTCAAGTACACCGGGGAGTTCTTAAGGGTCATCAAGAAGTAGCAATTAAGGTTGGTGAGCAGACTAAATCTCTGTTTTAGTAAATTTCATTAATTTTAAGACAACTGTAATTGGTGAATAAACCAGTAACTCTTCTTTGAAACTCTTCATTTAAATTTGAGTTCGTTGGGAGAATATGAAAAAAAATTGAAAGGGGTGTGCTACAGTGTCATGAGATTTCTAGGTGGAACTTTTCAATTCTGAAGAAGTGATAAAAGCTTGGTTAGTGGTTTGACCAAATTCCTAAACTTTTAGTTCCTGTGGACATTCTTCCTTAGAACGAGGGAATCAAATTCCCATCTTTTCAACATAGGAAATGTTTAATGTTATTTATTCAATTTAGAAATATAGAATCCAAAATGAATTTATTTTACCAATATAAGAACAGGGACTTTATGATCTTCCCTTTTTCGCATTTCCTAGACAAAACACTGCTGCAACCACCCAAGTTGAGATACAAACTATCTACTCAAGTTACAAACTAAACAAGCTTATAAAGACAGACACCAAAACACCAAATAACAATAACAAGGACACCAAACTCTTTCTATCTTGAAATGCTGTGTTGAATATCATAATCTTGAAAAACACAACATGGAGGAACACGCACATTTCAATTCCCTCTCTCAAGCCATGACCAATATGGGCTCGAAGTTTCCTTTGTAACTCTCACTAGCCATTCTAGGGGAGGTTGATTTAGAAATTGATATGTGAAGGAGTGAAACATAACCATTAGCAAGAAACATATATTCCCATAACAACATACTGTCACCCTGAACAAGCCAAAACAAAGATGAGATGGATAAAACAGTGCAACAGTAGTTCAAAATTGATTGTTAAACAGGAAATTTCTTGGTGGCAAAACAAAGATGAGGTGGATAAAAGAGTGGAACCATAGTTCAAAATAGTTTCACAAAAAGAATAGTTACCTTTTTTTTTTGGTCGGAAAAAAAGAATAGTTACCTGAATTCAGGATGTCTGATAAAATTATCCATTCCTTAACTTTTTCTTATACATTAAAACAAAAGACACGTGTATGCTTTTCTTTTCTGTGATCCTTAATACTTTTGCATATAATGTTTTTTTGCTTCTCAATAAACACGGATTTATGACTGCAATGGTTATTAATTAGTTTTATCATGTGGATAATAGGTGCAGTACCCAGGGCTGGAGCAGCAAATGAAAATAGATACAACAACCATGTATTTTCTTTCAAAATCCCTTGCTTGGGTATGCACTCAATCTCGGGACACTTATGTGATATATTGTAGTTGCAGTGAATAGGTTTTGTCTCTCCTAAAGGGTCATTGAAGTTTCTAAATAGCATTACTCCCACAGAGATGTGATTTGTGGAGTTTCTGTGCAACCCTAGCCAATCAAGCACCTCATGCTTGTTAATGGCTTGTTATTCATTGACCTTCAATTTTGGAGTTGGCGCAATTTTTAGACAAACCAGTTTCCAGGCCAAGCCTAACTAATATCATAGCTTTGAGCCCTTGAGTGGGTAGACTTATTTGCAGCCTTAGGTTTTATGATACTATGTTAAGTGCTATGTTATGCTATCAATGTATGTTCCAAAATGTGCTCAATTACATTTCTTGAGTTTCATCTGTGTTTAACATGTATAATATGTAAAGAAAACTTAGGCCTTTCTACTTTCAACATTACATTTAGAATTTGTAGTCCTATGATTTTCTTTAGAAAGTAAAGAAAACTTAGGCCCTTTGTTCTCCTAATTCTTTGTTTCGGTGTAACTTGGACATACATTATTTACTGTAATGTGTTTTGAATGATTGTAATTTACTAGGGGAAATAAGTACACTATCAGGAAAAGTGAAATTTTCAGATGAAAATGAGTTGGCCTCCACAAATACTTAAGGGAAGTCATTTCCCCCACCTGTAATTATCACACCAAATTGGTCATCCTACTCCCCCATTTACTGCATCCTACATAACAGGTTACACTAATTTATTTCTGCTCATCTATTTTTGACAAGCACAACAAACCTTTGTTGCGATTTATGTCATTTTTCTGTGGTTGTACTGTTGTATACCTGGTTTCTTTGAGCACAAGTACTGCCTGTTGTGAAATCATTTAAGAATGGGAAAAACAAACGAACTC
Organism: Prunus padus; assembly: GCA_024362665.1. Classification (NCBI taxonomy): domain Eukaryota; kingdom Viridiplantae; phylum Streptophyta; class Magnoliopsida; order Rosales; family Rosaceae; genus Prunus; species Prunus padus. The sequence continues at coordinate 25,774,751 of JANFAM010000010.1, forward strand.
AGGAAACCCAAGGAAATAACCTAGAAGATTACGAACACCAAGATTAATGTGGTTCAGCTATATGTCTAGGTCCACGGGGCAGAAACAACAAATCTCCACCATATCGATAATGGGTACAAAACAAATTACCCTATCAAGCCTCTAGATTCAAGACTTGATGAGCAACTAGAAAGAACAAGAAAACAAGGAAACACTATTATCTCTTTTCTTCTCTCTCACACACTTTGTCCTTCAATATTCTGTTAATCTAACTCCTTGAGTGGTAATCAATTGTTTTGCTCTCCGGTCACACACTCTCTCTCTCTGGAATGTTATTCCCGCACACTCTCTTTGGAGTGGAATTCTGAATATTGTTCTCTCTTGCTTGCTGATGTCGATGCTTGTAAACTAGCACATCGGATCTCCTTATATAGCAACGATAAAGGCCTTCATCAATTAGGTAATCTAATCCTAATAGGAATCTGATTACCAAGCATATTGAACCCTCGTCAATTGGGAAAACAACTCCAACTGGGAATATGATTCTTTTTCTCCAAGACGATTAGTCCTAACAAGCTTAGGAAACTCATCATGGGCTGGAAAACCCAGCAGTGCCAAGATGTTATTGCTCTGTATCATATGTTATGTCTACTAATAACTGGCTTTAGCATCTGAGCAATACATTTTCAAACAATTTTCAGCCCTTTTATGATGTGTTATGAAGTGTTCCTAAAATGTTTTTTTTTTCGATTGTAGAATTGAAACAATAAAGCGAAATTTAATTTATTGTCTCCATATAAAATAATTTTTCTGAAAAGATTGAAAATATTATGGTTCAAGGTCTAAATGTTTGACATCAGGTAGCTTATTTTCTTTTGTTTTTCCCTTACTGGCTTTCTGTCTCTTGGCAATGTTTTTTCTTCTTTACTCCATAGTTTGCTGTTTGCTTTTCAATTACTTAAAGACCTATTTCTTTTCCCATCCTGCAGTTTTTCCCAGAATACAGATTTGAGTGGCTGGTATCAGAATTCGTACAGTATATTTCTCTCGAACTTGGTGAGTTGTTGGATGACATTGGTAATTAGAAACATATCATTTCCTTTTAGAAAGTTCTCATTTTTGCCTTACCTATGGTGCTTTTGTTTAAGAAACAATTTTTTTTGCCCTACCTATAGTACTCTTCAGTTAACTTTTCTCGTATCAGGACATTCTAGACAAATTAGGGGGTATGAAATTTATAAATAATATTTTATGACCCCTACTTGAAATGTTTTTGTATTTATTATTTGAATACACCAAAAATATCTCCTTTCAGTCCAGACAAGCTAGAGAGAGAAACTATACCCAGACTTGAGACATGGACCCCGAATCCAGACTGTGGACTCAGGACATGGGACCTCAAACCTGAACCTCACATCTACAGTTTGGACCTGAAACCAGAATCCTGGACTTGGGACACCATAACCTGTGCCCTAAACCCGAACCCTATATAAATACACCATATTGGTGATAACAAACATAAATTCTACTCTTTAGGCATTTAGCATGTAATTTCTTATGAGCCATCAACCATGCAAAAATCTGCACTTTAATGGGTACACCAGCCAAATAATCTTAAATGTCTTAAAACTTGATCAATAGGATTTTATATGAGTATGGTGGAAGATGCTGTGCACTTTAGGAGCGGAATGGGTGATCCCTAAAGGGTGTTTTCAGCTCCTAAGTATCAAGTTGATGGTGTCGGGAAGGGGGAAGAGAGCTTGAATCCTACGAGATTGTCTTTTTCAAGCTATTTTGTGGAATATTTGGTTGGAACGCAATAGAAGAATCTTTCAGGGACATTTAGGTGTAAGACCTGAGGAGTTATGGGACAGGGCTAAATTTTGGGCGGCTCTGTGGGCTTCTGTCTCCGACCAGTTCAAAGACTACCATTATTCCATAATTATGAGAGATATGGCGGCTGTTTTAAGATGATTTTTATATAGTTTTTTTAGCTCAGTTTCCTACGTGGGTTCTGTAGTCTAGCTGTTTTTCTCCTTTTTCTGTTGTGTTCTGTTTACTGTTTTCTCTTTTGTTGTATGATCAAGGACATCTTGTCCTTTTGATTATCAATACAATTGTCTCTATTAAAAAAAAAAATAGGATTTTATATGAGAGAATGAACAAAAGGACTACCGGAAGTTCAAATGCATATGAATTTCTCTGTCAGATTAACCTGGGTTCAGGGAGATTATTGACTGAGACAAATTTTGAGAATTTTCTATCGTTCAAGTTCCTTCAATAGTTAAATTCCAAGGAATGCTCTGGAGAAGTGGAAAAGGAAGTTATGTAAGAAAGGATTGTATTGTGATAGTTTAGAGTTGATGGATATAAATGAGGAAACAAGTATTGAAAGAATAATTCATCATGCCAAATATCTTCCCAAAATTGACTTTTAGCCCCATTAACAATAATCCCCAAGATGTGTATTTCAAAGGACTCCTAAAGGAACTTCTCTCTACAAATTGAGAATCTCACCCATTGGATTTGACTCGGTTCATGGTCCTAATGTTTGAACACCATTATCAGTCTTGCTCAAAGGAGAAGCCGCACAGGCATTTTAGACATTTATTTTCAATAAGCTTCCAATTATCCCTACTTCCTAACACTTAAAAAATATGATTATTTCACTGTTCAGAATAAATGGACAAGATAGCACCCAAAAAAGAAATCAATTTAAAAGCAGTGGTACAGTAAGCTTGGACAGACAATTGCCATCATATGATGGTTTTGCTGCATTAAGCATCATCTGAATTTTAGTCTTCAAATCATTATTGAAGATAGTGAAGACAATAATGGTTTTTGTCTCTTTAACTGTTCCACAGACTTTATTCAGGAGGCTAGGAATTCTGAGACAACTGCCAATAACTTTGCCGACAACAAATGGGTCAAGGTTCCTCGTGTATTTTGGGTATTATAGCTGGCATACTCCTCTTCATTTTTTATTTAGCCATCTGTGGAATATCTTTAATTTGGCAATACAAGAAGCTGACCACCATATATGTGTCCAGGACTTAACGACTCATCAAGTTCTGACGATGGAATTCTGTACAGGACAGAAGGTATAGCCTTTTGAACTTGCTTGTGTAGTATGCATCTATGTATGAATTTGTTAGAGTTCAAAGATTTATCAAATTTTGTTGACCACAACTAGTACTACTATCTAGTCCCAAAAACTTTTCTAAAAGGAAATGGCTGGCTAGAGTATATTGCAGAAAAAAGTTGAAAATTTCTCTTTTTTGGGTAATCACCAATGGCAGCCCAGGGGTGTTGGATGTTAGGACGTGGGCCATGGTGCCCTAGAAATATGCCATGTAGGTCTAGGGCAACCTGTGTATGCTGACCTGTAAGCTTATAACACGATAATATTAGACTTGGCTACAAGTGTAAATTAGTGTATATTAGGGTGTAAATATGCCAATCTACTATAAATTTTCCATGAAGAATTCGTAAGTTTGATGGTTATTAGTTTCTGGATATTGGGTGAAGTGGGCCTATTGTATATACTGTCTTGCATGCATATACTTGTTATTCCCATTGACTAAATCAGAACGCAAGTATCAAATGGACATAGTGCAGCTCTGTTAAGCTTAGAACTTGTGTTCTATGATTTGTTATGTTGTCCCTAAATCAAGTAGAGTGGTATTGGAGTTTAATTAGTGGAAGAGTGTTATGGGGTTCGGATTTGAATAGGTCTAATAAAGATTCAATTCCGATGGCTGTTATGTTGCGGAAATGGTAGTGATTGTAGCACTGCAGAAAATCAAATAATGGACTAGAAGAATATACATATACATGGTCTCCAACACTTCTCCTTTGAATTCATTGTGTCAATACTTACAGGCTACTGGCTTTCTTAATCCTAACAAGACTAAGACTCCAAGATAAGAAATTGTAAAATGAAATTAGCAACCCATAAAATACCATGAAATCCTTCAAGCAGAGTGTTTTACATTCTGAAACAACTAAACCTTTAGAAAACTCAAAGTAAACCAGTGACTTACTTAATAATAATTACTGTAGCCTAAAATTCCTAAGAAGGATAACAAGCAGTCTGTCATTGAATTTAAATAACTTTTTGAATGGTTTTTGTTATTTGTTTTTTTTCTTCTGTAAATCTGCCTTTCATTATCTTTCAACGAGCTTATTGCCTGTATCACAATCATGTTACTGATGCTATTTTTGTCATATAATGTTTTCCCACTGTTCTGTGCTACTAATGCCACTAACAATAATTTCCTTAGAACTCAGGTTGATGATGTAGAATATCTGAAGGAAAGGAGAATACACCCAATGAAGGTTGGTTTTCAGTGATAGCTACAGATTTTATTTTTATATTGTAAGGCCAGGACAAACGAAACTATGTGAATGCCATTATATGTTTTGGGGTTGAATTTGATCTCAGCCAATTTGATATTAGGCTGCTTAAATAATCTGAGCTGGAGCATGGTTTGGTGGCTGACTTTTTAGGGGGTTAAGGCAGCAGTCTGCTAAGCTTTTATGCACGCGTATGAACTAAATCAGATAGACAAGATTAAACAGAAATAGTGAATGAGGATTATGAGCCTTGAGCCTAGTCAAAATATGGTCGGGCAAGCTAGAGTCATTTCTTTGTAATCCAATTTGGCTTGAGAAAATCTAGTTAGGCCAGTATCGGAGCATTGGGTAGAACCAAACCAAGATACCAATGAGCATTTGAGCTCATTTCAGCCCCTATGTCTTATTCAAACTAGATTTATAGCATAAAAATCTTATTTGAAGTATGTGTCTGCGTGTGTGTGCATCTTCACATCAGGTCATACATCTCTATGCATACACATTGACAAATCCTTCTGCAGTTAAGAAAATGTTTTTTTAATTGCATCTCATTATTTTGTGTCTGCTGGGTGGAAGTGTCAGGTCACTCTTTTTTTTTTTTTCTGAATTATCTGAAATTCCTTAATTGGTAAAGCCAATTGCAGTTAGGATAATGATTTTTTATTCTGATTAGTTTGTATTATAGGTGGCAGAAGTGTTGTTGGAAGTGTTTGCTGAAATGATTTTCATCCATGGTTTCCTGCATGGAGATCCACACCCTGGTAACATATTAGTTTCTCCTGAAGGTCCGAATGGCTTTTCTTTGGGTATGTGCTGAAAATAACCCCTGTAAATTGTCTCAGTTGAAATTGCTTGTATTGTTGGGCTTGTGATATGATTTACTGTCCACAATTTGGCCATGCAGTTATTCTAGACCATGGAATATACAAAAAATTGGATGAAGGATTTAGGTTGGATTACTGTCAGCTCTGGAAGGCATTAATTCTTCTGGACTCAAAAAACTTGCAGCGTTTGGGTGAACGGTTTGGTGTTGCGAAGTATTCTAGATACTTTCCTGTCATTTTTACGGGAAGAACTATTGACAGGTGATTGATTGCTTTTTAATTTTCTACTTTTTGTCAGTGACAAGCCAGTTCTGCTCCCTAGAAATATAAATTGCACTCACCGTTTTAGGTTTACCTTGATACTTGCCCTTTCCACCTATTCATCCTTGCATGTAGGGACCTTGAGCTTAAATGATTAATATGTCTATATATATGAAAGAAAATTATTGGAAGTACATTGTGTATTTGGGTGTGGGTGTGAGAGCATCATCTTCATCATTTGCAGAAGGCCGCACGACGGATTTTCACGGGAAAATAAAAAAGAGAAGATGGATATTAAAGAAAGAGGAAACACGGGAGAGAGGAGAGAGAAGAATAAATTAGAAAAGTTATTAACTATTGGTATTCCCAGTGCACATTAATTAAAGAAATAAAAAACCAATTTATCATTAATCTCAGCCATTCAAAGTGTCTCAATCTAATTGCTTAGAATGTGTCAAAATGTGGGTAAAAAATTGTGTCGCCCGATCCTGACCCTATATATACAAGGCCCTTCATAAAGGGGATCCCGTTCCACTGTAGATGGAGTGGGATCTATAGCGACAACCATATCGACCCAATATTAACTATCAATATGTTGTCCATATTATTGATACTATAAACTGGCAGAGAGTTTTCATGCATGCTTTGCTAGTTTTTATCCGTTTTGGTGACAGGGTTACATAGTTAGGGTACCACCCAAAACTCGAAAGTTAAACCTAAAATATAACCAATTAATGTTGCCGTGGAAGTGGCAGAAAAAAAATTTGCACCGGCCGGGCGACTAGCGGCCACACAGTGCCTGTGTCCGTTCCTTAATGAACTTTCGTTTAAGAGAAAAACTCTATCTCTCTCTCTCATTCACTGGTGCATGCATTTGTATGTATGATTGTGTCTGTTGCATGTGAGTATGTTTTAGAAGTGACAAAGATAGTGGCTCAAAGAGATATATACTTATAGTAGATGCACCTCTTTCATGTGTTAATCCTCATAGATGATATTCACTCTGATGTGAGGCTAGTCTTAGTACTAAGGATCTATCCCAAGAAGGATTTCCACTTCATACTGAATCTATATCTTCTTTTCCTTTTTATATAATTAATATCCTGCAATAAAGCATTTGTGATCATGTTAACAACGTACAATGGTTAGTTAATTGCACTTTTACCATGTGTTGCAGTAAATCGGCTCTTGGGAAGGCAATGTCAGTTGAAGAAAGACGTAATCTAAAGCAGGAGCTGAAGTCCCTGAAGATGGAAGACATATCTTCATTTATGGAATCCTTGCCATCAGACTTTCTCACAATATTGCGTACTGAGTAAGTAAAAGAATGAAATCTCTCTACGTATGATGCCTCTTGATATTCTTAACATTCTTTATTCCTGGTACTTTATCTCCATATCTAGTGGGCTACTGGGTTCTATCGTTAGCAAGTTGAGATTGTTCAAATCTCTAATTGCTGTATTTTTATCTCCGTATCCAGTGGGCTGCTGAGGTCTATTGTTAGCAAGTTGGGGGCTCCACAAAGAGTCAGGTTACTAGCCTATGGCAAATATTCATTATATGGTCTTTCTCCAAAGTTGAATCCTGAATCTGGTAAATTTTGACGTATAATACCATTTACATTTGTCCAATTGCATTTCTTTTTTACTTTTTGGGACGGCACTTTTTAAGTTTAAGCTGGAAACTCATTTGCTGACTCGGGAACAACTTTCTAGTAAGTTGGAGAAGGCAAACCTTTTCAAAGAACAACAAATGTTCAAATACAAATACTGAACTCGAACGTGGGAATCTAAAACACACGTGCATCATGTTAATTATTTGTTCTGAACATTTAGGACCGTTTAGGACTTAATGAAAACCGAATAAGTTATCCTTACTCCACAATTTTAGACCACAATTCTAGAGTTAGTTTTCAACCATATCATCTTCTGTTACATTGTAACTCACTATAATTTATTTCCTTAATTCTGATTATGCTTTCAGATTTTGCTCTGAAAGTTGTGTTCTCCCGATTGAAGGCAAATGCAAGTTACTATAGGTTAAGGCTTATTCTTGGTAAGAATGCATTTGATTGTCATCTATCTAACAATCTAGTTATAAAAAAATCGAAATGACTAAAATGCTGATCAATTTTCAGAGGTTCTACAGCTGCTTTCATGGATGGCAAAGGTCAAGCTTCTTCTGTATACTATGTATGAAAAGATAAGGTTGTGCTGTTAGGTGCATTTTGATTGTTTCCTCTTGTTAGTGATTTCTTCTACCTAATGTTAAGTTCTTTTGTGAGGTGTCTTTAATTTTTTAATTTTTTTTGGCACTTGTATAGTTCAACGTAAGTGTCCTTATTTAATTTTTTGGGTATTGGAGTTCGACCCTGGGTTCGAACTGGGGTGCCATGGGAGGAAAGGGGAACCCGCCACTACTGTGGACACAATGCTGTATTTTTGGACATGGAACGGTTGATTGTTCTTTTTCTTTTTCTTTTTGTGTAACATAAAATAAGATACTTTTGGTTATCAGTTGAGAAATCATATTGAAAATATAAAGTAGTATGGCGTCAATTATCTTATTTTAGCCCTTCAAATAAAAAGATGTCATACCCAGAAAATGAAAACTAAAATGAAAATGTTTTAGGTTTCTAAATCAAAATTATTATCTTCAAAATTATAGATGTTTGAAGATCTTATTCAATGTGACCAAAATGATTCGATGGATTTTCTAAAATTCATTATTAAAAATAAAAAAAAGGACCCGTCTAGCGTCAAGGTGCCTACCTAGCGGCTAGGCCTAATAATAATTGATAATGCTCTAAATTACAATTATCGATAAACGAAAATTTAGGAAAAAAAAAGAAGCAATTGTCAAGCCTCAGGCACCGGCATGTCGAAGATTCTCTAATGCTTAAGTTAGCAAGTGCAAGGCATGTAGTAATTTTGGTAAAGTAATGATAAAAAGTGAAAATTAGTTACTTTTTTACCTGGGCACTATTCACCTAGTGCAAGACACGTAGTAATTTTGGCAAAGTAATGGTAAAAAGTGAAAAGTAGTTACTTTTTTACCTGGGCAGTATTCCCCTTTTTATAGAGGAATGAGAGTGAGTATTTGCACAAAGTTTCGATGTGGGACTTTATGCAAATCATTGTAGTGCTGACACGTGTCTAAGGCTTAGGTTGTGCCACCTAGAGCTTCGGCATGCAATTACCATTTCTAACGAAGATGTCTTCAAGAGTAGAGATCATGATGACATCATCAATATGGGGATTCTCTAGATTGTTGTCCTTTTGGCATGCTGTGGACCATCCTACGCGCCATTCCTCAATGCCGAATGTACTCAGTTGATTATGGCATAAACAAATTTTTTTTTTCTTTTTTTGTGGGAATGTTTGAACTTGATCTACCTCGTTCCCTCGAGTGCTACTAAATTATTTTATTGCACACATTATTTGTCGTAGAGAATTGCATGTTGAGTTGGAGTGTTCCTGGTAATTGCTTCACTTTTCAAACAACACTTTACATGAAGAATACTACCACCTCTCTTGCTACTATACCCATAAATCTTTGTTTGAAATTGTTGTTCTGGTTGGCGAAGAGATTGCAAAATCATCATCTTACATTTTTGTTACAACAACTAAGAAGTAATCTTAGCCTCTCACATTCTTTCATAGTGAAAAATACGAATAAAATACATACATGTTTTATTCCTCAAAATTTTGGCAAATTACAACTGAAAAGTTCGCCTACTATATAATATTTTAATATATATTATTTTTATTCAATGGTATGTGAAAATTATGTGTATAATAAGTTAATTTTGTGTGTATTATTGAAAATTTTGTATAAAAATACATACATATGTGTACAATACGAGTATTGTACATTCCCTTTTTAAAAAATGTGTATTTTACCTAGTGTTTAAGGCATGTACATAAAACGGATGTATTATTGAAAAATACTTACTTATGTGTACAATACGAGTATTAAAGGTGAAAATGCTAAATTCTTTATACGGGTAATAACTCTGGAAAAGTTAAAAATCAAAAGGGGACAATAGAGACTCGCGTAATGCCCTAATTGTAAAGGATAATGCTCTAAACTACTATTATCGGAAAACAAAAAATCAGGGAAAAAATTTATTAAAAAAAAGGATCCTAGTATATATATAAATTGTATAGCCGTGCGGCTATACTATTTTTAAAACTAAATAAATAAATCAAATGTGTATAGCTGCGCGGCTATACTAATTTATAAATAAATAAATAAATAAGCCGCATATAGCCGCGCGGCTATGCTATTTTAAAAACTAAATAAATAAATAAATAAATAATGGTATAGCTGCACAGCTATACGACTATATATATAAAAAAAGGACCCGCCTAGCACATAGCAATTAGGTGACCATGTGTCAAAAAAAGTATAGCCACGCGGCTATCCTATTTTAAAAAATAAATAATATAAAAACCCGAGTATAGCCGCTCGGCTATACTATTTTAAAAACTAAAAATAAAAATAAACAAGTATAGCCGTGCGGCTATACTATATATATATATATAATATATATATATATATAATAAAAGAGGACCCGCCTAGCGCCTAGCAATTAGGGGACCACGTGTGAAAAAGAGTATAGCCGTGCGGCGATACTATTTAAAAAATAAATAATATAAAAACTCGGGTATAGCCGCCCGGCTATACTATTTTTAAAAATAACTAATATAAAAACCCGAGTATAGCCGCATGGCTATACTATTTTAAAAACTAAAAAAAAAGTATAGCCATATATATATAATAAAATAAAAAGAGCACCCGCCAAGCGCCTAGCGATTTGGACAGCACGTGTAAAAAAAACAGTATAGACACGCGGCTAGACTATTTTTAAAAATAAATAATTAAAAAAACTACTCGGCTATACTATTTATTTGAAAGAAAAAAATAAAATTTTGATCCCAGTAAAGTCGCTCCACTATCTAATGACTTTTAAATCTTGGCAATTATATTAAAACCCTAAGCATTGCTAAGGCCTTGGAATAATGCATCTAATATTAGCCCGTTAGGTTTCACGTACGCAAGTTGCAATAATTCCCTCATTGAAAATTGCAAACTAATCTTTTATGATTACTTTTGACAAACAAAAAAAAATTTAATAAATTACATATCACTTGGGGGCAGGAGGATTTTGAAGAAAGAAAATATCAGGATTTGGATTTGAAAAATACAAGGCTAAATTTGATACAAGTTGGAAATACGTATGGAAGTGCTTTTGGATTGACTAAAACCTTTCAAAAAGCGTTTTTGACAGTATAATTTAGAACTACTTATGGGTATAAAAGTATTTTTGGAAGAAGCACTGACAATTACAATAAGGTTCCTGGAAAACATTTCTGGCTTCATGAGTAGTAATACGCAAGTTGCAACAATTCTCTCATTGAAAAGTGCAAACTAATCTTCTATGATTACTTTTGACAAAAAAAAATGTAATCTTTTTTTTAGCACTTTAATGCCTAGTTTTCTTCCAACAACTTAGATGCCTGAAGGAGATTATCTCCATCAAGCAAAAGGTGAAAATGACTAGAGAATATCATCATAGAAGTGTAGGTGAGATTGATCCCAACGTCATCCACATTATGGCCCTATGGACTGAACTGCCATTCAATGGAACTCATGGTTGAAAGTAACACTATCATTAGAACTCAACCTACCTCCTTCAATGGACTCCCTAAACCATCTTCTTAAATAAAATTTAGGGAAGAAGTGAGAAAACCCACCTCCAACCATGCTCCAACTCCTAAAATATGGAGACCTCTAGGAGCTCATAAATCTGAGGAGAGAGAAATGACTCCTAGTAGCTCCATATAATTAAATGATGCTTTACTTTAATGCTATTTTAAGTATTTATTTAATACTAACTATTTTATTATTATTATTATTATATATGAAGAGGGAGCATTTATGTTAAACTTAAAAAAGAAATAAATCATTTGTGATTCCCTAGGAAGCATGGTTGAAGTTGAAATTTTATAAAGAGCTCCTAAAATAACTTTATAGTATTTTTAGTTAAATTTTAACTAAAATAAAGAGCATGATTGTGGATGCTAAGAAACATCAAACATAAGCTGAAAATGACTAGAGCCTCGCAATAAATATCGTCATAGAAATGTGGGCATGTTGATCACCGTGCGAGAATAAGGGTGCGTTTACTAATCCGTAATCAAATTGAGAGGAATTGAATTGAGGAGGACTTGAAATGAGGAGGAATCATAATCAGATTTCTGTTGAAGTTATTTACTAAAACTGTCTGGAATCGGAATAGAATTCCATAAAACTGTTTACTAATTCAGAGAATCGGAATATAAACCACTATGATTACTAAAATGCCCTTGTCCCAAATCAAATATTTTATATACTTTTTTTAAAAAATAAATTGTGATATATTATATAATAGTAAGAAAAAAATTAAATTCCTTTTTTTTTTCATAGACACACAAATGATTTTGTTTTTGTTTTTATAAATAAATTTAAGTATTTCTTATTAAGTATTTTTTTATTTATATAAATGTAAGTATTTCTATTAGTTAATCCTAACACTTAAAATGATTTTGTTTTTATTTCTAGGGTTAAGGATAATCTTGGAAATAATGAAAGTAAGTGAGGGCATAAAGGGAAAAAAATTAGCATTTCAATTGCTCCCTAAACCCGGAATCCAAATACCTCATCAATGTAGGGAATTCAAATCACCCAAATCTTGGAATTGAATTCCATTTTTCATGTGAGCCCCACACACTTTTGATTCCTCCCAATTTTAGTAAACACGGGTATAATCCGTAATCGGAATCGGATTTCTTATTCTCATTTCGATTACGGATTAGTAAACATGCCCTTAGAGCATCTCTATCGGAGGATGTAAATGATGATGTGAATAACAATTACACATCCAGACACCTAAAATTACACTCGAATGCTCCGAAATGTTATGTCAAACCTACATCTCATCAGAGAATGTACGAAAGTTCAACATTTCCATTTATGCTTACATCTCCAAACGTCGGGTTCTGCATGGAGAAAATAGGCAGAGTTTGTGCACTTAAAATCAACATTTTACTCCGGTTGAAAGATCTTATACCTATTGACTACGGTAGCCGTAGGGCATGGAGATCAATAGGCTAAACCATTCGATGTCCTTTTCTGGATATGGATTTACCAATGATTGTTCAAATCTGTTTACCAGGAAATCAGACACACAACCTCTGTTGGTTTTAGTAATTCCAAGTCTAAAATTTCGTTATTCAAAATTTGTGTTTTAACAAAACTCGCAGTAGGCAATTTTTGCAGCAGGAAACCAAAAATTTCAATTGGAATCTCATAGCTTTCCTATCTCTGCTGAAATGGGAATCGAAATCTGACCAACGAAAAAGATCAGAACTGTATTGGATGGTTCTAAATTTCCAATGAACTTCAAGACTAGATGTTGTCTGTTCTTTAAATAGCCAAGAAAAGATCAGAACAATTACACACTTGGGCTACAAACCACAGAGGTGAGATTTTCAAATGTCATTTTCGCAAACAGAGCTTCTAAAACTTGATTTCTTGCTGGTAATCACGAAATTTGGCTTAGCCATGAAAAAGGTCAAACTTGCTTACCGAAGCAAACTGATGAAGAAAGAACATTCAAATCAGTAAGAGTCGAGCAATCAAATTGTGCACAAGAAACTAATACACTAAAAACAGATGAGTCAACATCTCTAACCACCAGAGGGGAAAGATTCCGCCTTCCATTATTTCTTTCGAGAGTACAAAAGGACAAGTCCACAGTTGTCTATCCCTGAAACAAAACCCAGCACTCATTAACTTAAAAAAAAATGCATAAATGCAAGTATCAAATGAGAAAGATATTTACAAAAATGAAGAAAAGAGGGAGAGGGTAAGACAGTTTCTACAGAAGACATGAAAATCACAAGGAAATATGAGCAGCTAACAATATCCAAATGGCAATTCATATTTCACATCAAATTCAGATCATGTGTATTAAAAGTTGCCACCTATGACAGGTTTTAGCTAACGCTATTTTACATAAGCATAAGATAAATTTTCTAAACAGCATAAAACGGCAAGTAACATCCAATGCATAGAGTCAAGTCTGCAAACCCCTCACGTACAACTATTCTTTCAAGAAAGCCTTGCTCTGAGTTCCTCTGCCACAGCATCAATGAACTCTTCCGTATTCAAGTAGTGGTTCCTAGCAAGCCTGCAGCATACATAAGCATGTTATAAATGAAATCACTGCTCATATAGAGACACACAAAACATAACCCACACACCAGCAGAGACATACATTATGAAGATATAATAATTTTTTAGATACTTACTTAGGTCCATGAATAATGAGTGCAAGATCCTTGGTCATTTTCCCAGATTCCACAGTTCCAATGCAAGCTTCTTCCAGTTTCTGAGTGAAATCCAAAAGCTTCACATTGTCATCCAACTTTGCCCTGTCAAGAAGACACATTTAATAATTTTAACAATGAACCTTATATCCACAAGGAGCACTAACTTGGAAAGTAAACTTTATAACATACCTGTGTGCAAGCCCTCTTGTCCAAGCAAAGATAGAAGCTATGCTGTTTGTACTGGTTTCACCTCCTTTCTGGTGAACCCTGTAATGCCGAGTAACTGTACCGTGGGCAGCTTCTGCTTCTATAGTCTTTCCATCTGGGCAAACCTGTAACCATGAAATACCCTAGTAAGTGAAGTAAAAGGATTCACATGACAAAAAGAATGTCTTCACAGAGGACGGGAGAGGGGATGGGGGAGAGAGTATACACTTGAAACAGTTATTAACATACCAGTACTGAAGTCATCAATCCAAGAGAGCCAAACCCTACAATGGAACTATATGTTAAAAATTGCATTCCTCTGTATGCGAAATCTTTGATAATAAACGGAACAAAAGTTTGCTGACAGTCTGCTATACAAACCTTGAGCTAAGAAATCACTCTGCACATCTCCATCATAATTCTTGCATGCCCAAACATACCCACCATCACTTTTAAGTGCATAAGCCACCATATCATCAATGAGACGGTGCTCGTACCTTCCAATCGAATAAAATATAGTCAATAATACAATTTAACCTGAAGATCCATAATGTTAAATAAAAATTAAATAAAATCATCAGGCTCTTCAGTCCTTACCATATGCCAGCAGCCTCATACTGTGACTTCCACTTGGCTTCATAAACTTCTTGAAATATGTCCTTGAATCTTATCTCATTAACAAACAAAAATATAGATAGGTCAGAGAATGATAAGTCAAAATGTTAAAGGTTAAATACTTAAAAACAGGATAATTTAGAATCTGCATACCTTCCATCATACTTCTTAAGAATAGTGTTCTTTGTGCTAAGATAAAGAGGCCACTTTTTCTCATAAGCAGTGGTCATGGAAGCCTCTGCAAAAGCACGGATGGACTGCATGCCGAAGAAACACATACAACAAAAGGAACAAACAGAGTGACTCACAGATATCAAGAGATTCTTTCAACGGAAACACGAAAGGATTAGCAAACCAAACCTCATCGGTGTTGTACATGGCCAATGCTACTCCCCCCTCACCTGTGAAGTTGTACACCTCTAGCTCTGTTTTCTCATCCCTTCCTTCTGGCACTGCAAGCATTTATCAAGTAATAAGACAAGAAACTAAAGGAATGTAAAAACTTTTTTTTATTTTATCACGACGTACTTTGAATAGATAATCCTAACTAGATTAAATTTGATGTATACAAATCTCCTAGTCTCAAGCAAAGATATATACCAAACACCAATTTCAGTTTCCCAGGTCCTTTAATGACAGCATCAGTTGCTCGATACTGATCACCGAAAGCATGTCTTCCAATGCATATTGGCTTTGTCCAGCCTGGAAACAGCAACAATCAACATGATTCTACTCCAACAAAAATATAGAGCCACAATATGAAATTATCATACCTGGGATAAGGCGAGGGATGTTTTTGCAAAGAATTGGTTCTCTGAAAACAGTACCTGTAGAAAAAGCCAGCAGCCATTGTAATTTAGCCAGAAAATTGTTCAAAAGATGAAAATGTATAGTTGCCAGTTCACTAACCATTCAAAATATTCCTAATAGTGCCATTAGGACTCCTCCACATACTCTTCAAGTTAAACTCCTTAACACGACCTTCATCTGTTAATTACAACCACAATAAAATGGAATTCGTCCATTTCTCAGTGCTGACTGAAAATATTAATATGGCAACAAAAGTGTTAAATTCTTCAGTAGTCTATACCTGGAGTGATAGTTGCACATTTGATTGCTACATTGTACCTAAAATACCAAGTGTTAGAGATGCAAAATTAATACCATAATAATACATGAAAAATAATAATAATAATAAGGCTCTTTTTTTCTTCTTTTTTCCCCCTGGTACACAAACATATGATGTGAATTGAATGCACTCGGGAACTGAATTCTCTCACCCTCCACCCCGTCTTTATAAGGTGCAGGAAGGAGGTTCCATAAGGCCAAAAGGGTGGCATAAAACAACTTTCTGTACTGCCTAATCACCATCCTAACTCACTAATCACTAACCCACACCACATTAGAGATAGAAATGTTGACTTCAGAGATAAATATTCATTTGTAGAACTTTAAGTAGAGATGAAATAAAACGTACTTAAGAGTAGCCTCTGCACTTTCAACAGTAACTTTATCATCAGTGGCATCACGATGAGGAAGACCAAGGTCAAAGTACTTGATGTCCAATTCCAAAAAGGGTAAAATAAGCTGCAGATACAAGTAATAAGCACATAAGCAACCAACATCTTGATCAGAAAAAGTATATATTGAGAAAAACTAGTATTGATCGAGCCCTTAAGAGTATGATGTAATCACCTTATCCTTTATGGATTTCCAGAAAACTCGAGTCATTTCATCTCCTGTACCAAAAGACATATTGTATGAGAAAGGGATAGGTGAAATATCTTCAACCCATGTACACATGGTATGTGATTTGTAACATATTATCTTCATAAAATTTTGAATGAATAACCTATATTGACATATTTTAGGACATTGGGAAAATACATATGAGACGCAACCAATTTAGTGTTATGCACATGTTATCAATAAATTAGGAATATTCAACACATAAATTCAGGAAAACACTTGAATCACATTTCATTTAATTCATTCGAGTTCAACAGTTTTAGAGGCTCAAACAAAGGGTCTGCATAGGGAAAGATAGAGATTCACTAGTCTCCGGAAATTCCAATTAAAATGTCGTTTTATTTATAAAATCCACAAGATCAAAACTTCATCAAACAAATCCTCTCTATATAGATCTAACTATTTTGTACAGATCTTCAATAACAAGTTAAAGAGTCGTCATCATGATCTCAGATAGCCGAATTAGTAGTTTTACAATTATCTTTTTGGGTGAAAAGATTCAGGTACTGTAAAAGATCATTACAGGTTTATGGGTTTTCTTTTAATAAACTTTTTACTGAATAAAACATAGTAAAAAGGAAGATGAAAAATAAAAGCCACCACCTTTTCGGAGGACAAAAGCAAACAAACATTTTGGAGCAGTCATCGAATAGAACCATGAGGTTGCTCATAGAAGACTAACGAATCAGAAGCAATCAGTACAGTTAGATGGGCAGATAGGCATGGAAATGGATCGGCGAAATGATCAATTTGTGCATATAGGCCATGGAAACAATCAGATCGGAGCAAATAGATGAAAATCTCACCGTCCATCTCCACGATGGGGTTGGCCACCTTGATCTTCTGGAAAGCCATTGTTTTCTCCTTGGGACGATAGGTTGGATAGGTAGATAGGTAGTTAGGAAGGTAGATAGGAATGGAATGGAATGGAATGGGATCTGCGACTCCTTTTAAAGGCAGAGAGTCGCTGTGTGGTTTTGAGTCTCTTTGACCGTGAGAGGCACACACTTAACAAAGAACACGACACTGTCCCAACGATGAATTTGTTTTCAAAAACTATCTCAAATCGGAATATATTTCATAAAATTGTTTACTAATTCAGTATAATTGAAATATAAACTAGTATAATTACTAAAATAACCTTATCCTAAATCATATATCTTATATACTTTTTTTTAATAAAATTTGATATAGTAATAGTAAGAAAAAATTAAATTGCTTTTTTATTTCATAGACACATTAAAATGATTTTGTTTATTTATTTTTATAAATTTAAGTTTTTCTATTAAGTTTTTTTATAAATAAATATAAGTATTTCTATTAGTTAATCTTTAACACTTAAAATAATTTTGTTTTTATTTATAAGATTAAGGATAATCTTGGAAATAATGAAAGTAAGTGAGGCCATAAAGGGAAAAAAATTATCATTCCGATTGCTCCTTAACTCGTAATCCAAATACCTTATCTATATTGGGAATCCAAATCATCCAAAACATAGAATTGAATTCCATTTTTTGTGTAGGCCCCACGCACTTTTGATTCCTCCTAATTTTAATAAACACATGTATAATCCGTAATTGGAATCGAATTTCTTATTCTCATTCTGATTACGAGTTAATAAACACGCCATCAATATTTTTTTTTTGGTCGGAGGAAATCAATGTAATTGAATATTCAACGGGAACTATGTTTTCTCTTTTTCCTTTTCTTTTTCGTGATTGGATATGCTCCTGTCCGATCCACCTACCAGCTTTTTGCATACTACAACATGTTTTTAAAAAAATAGAAAAATATTAATATAATAATAATAGAAGCGTTTGGTTTCAATCCAATTTAATTGGAAATATTTAAATTTGATAACAATGCTAAATGAATGTATTTCAAATAACTCGATGGAGTACATGTAAAATCGATTTGTTTTCTTCTTCTTTTTTCTTATTCAAATCTTCGCTTATATGGATTGTAATAGTCTATGCGAACAATTTTAGTTTACACTATCGCTTTATAATGTCATTTATATCCATAGATTTGGTGTGACGACCCTGACCCAAATTATAAGTTAAAATGAATTAATTAATAAGTTAATTAATTTGGATAATTAAAATGAATTAAAAATGAATTAAAATGAATTAAAAATGAATTAATTGGATTTAAGTAATTAAAGGGCATTTTGGTCCACTTTATTTTCGGGACGAATTTGGCGAAAGCTTGAGTTGCGCCATTGCGTCGAGCGTGAAACTGAAGTCCGTTGGCGGTAGACGTTTGATACGAGCTTGGATAGTTTGAGGACATAATGGTAATTTGAAATCAAATAAAATAATATAAAAAGGCGATAACCAATCGGAAGCTGCGTAACCTTCTCTCTCCTCCAAGTCGCGCGTCTCTCTCCCGACAGAGCTCTCTCCTTCTCTCTTCTTGGTTCAAGCGAACGACAGTAGCCCACGATCTGGGTCGGCGTTCGAGCCGTTTGGAGAAGTGCGATCACGGCAAGACCCGAGTTTGTCGCCGAAGCAGCTTGAGATCGGCCGGTATCGTGCAACTTTCGGCCGGATTACGGGTTCTGGTTCGGCGGCTCCGGTCGTCTTCTCCCGTCACGCAGGTATGCTTTCGACTCTCTCTGCACTGCTCTTCTTAGCATTTGCAGGGTTGGTTGGAGTCGATTCGATCGTTTGGTTTTGGATCACGAAAACCTAATTTAGCGGCGGATTTCAATTCGATTTTCGGCCAGATACCGGCTTGATTCGGCTGGGTGTCCACGGATTCTGGACTCCCCTGCGTCACGCGGGTGGTTTTGGTGTATGGGTTGGGGCGATCGTGGCGGTTGGTGGTTGGCACGAAATTGATCTAGACACCGCCACCGCGGTGGCGCGTGTGGCGGCGCGTGGTGGCGGTTTGGTGGCGGTTCGTGGGTCTACGAGATCCTCGTGTCGCTGTGAGCACGCGTGAGTTGTGACGGATCTCAATTCGGAGATCGTTTGGTTATCGAAACGGATCTCTCGCCTATTCGTGATTCTCGGGTTCGATAGGATTGAACAGTTGGATCGTGTCCATTCTTGGATATGTTGATCTAGATAATTCTAGGATCGTGTAGGATTTGACGGATCATGATTGAGTCCCGGATACTCGGATCGATGACTTGAAGTTAGGATTAAAGCGTAATCGTCCGTCGTGCGATGCGTGAGTAATGTCCGTCGCCGAGACCAAACTTTGAGGACACGTTGTCTAGGTCGTGTTGAACCTCTAGGAACTTTCGGATCTAAGTTTGGAGGTCATGGGACCGCACGGGTCGGTTTGACCCACTTCAGGTCGGTTTGACCAAGTTTGGCCAGGTTGACCAGAGTGTCTCCAGAAGATGCATTTGTCGTGTAGTTGACTTTGTTGGACTTCTAGGAAGGTCTAGATCGTTTTGGAGGTCTTGGGCTCCAGCGAGCCAAGGTTGACCGAAATGGGGTGTTTGCTTGATTGGCCAGTGAGTCTTAAGGCGAGGTCCCAGCTTGGTTTAAGAGGTAGTTTGACCTTGGAATCCTTCGTAGGACGTGCATTACCGTTAAGTGGGGTTTTGTTAGGAGTTTAAATTTACGGTTCTCATGCACGGTTGCATTAATCCAATCACGTCGCCTTTGCTCGGCTTTAGGTCGTTGACTCTTCTACGCCCTTATGGCGGGACCACTTTGAGGGGTTGTGCGTATCGGGCCAAGCGGTGAGTGGACTTTGTTTTCTCACTGTGCATGATTTGAATGGAATTGCATGATATGCATGAAATGAGATTTAATGATTTTAAATCTTGAATTGGATAAGTGTTTTAAGTCATTGACATGACTTTGGTTGTTTTTATATTTAATGATTATGCATTTGAGTTTAATGCATGATTTGGGTTGCCGTGTTTTATGTGGGGCCCTGTTGGCTATATTTTAATATCATTTATACGGCTTTGGGTATTGAGCGGGGCGTAAGTAACGCCCGATGATTTCTTATCGGATTTTAATTATACAAATGAAGCTATATTAAGCTTGAAACCGTTATATTATATTTTAATTATATAATTGAATATATGGACGTTAGTATAGTCCGTTTGATTCCATATTCGGTTTTAGGGTTAAAACCCTATGATTTATAACACGTATACTTTGATTATATATATATATATAAACTTATATATATATGTATAGCTATTTTGAGTAAGCACTTAGTAATAGTGGAAAATGGTTATATAACTATATATATATATATATGTATATGTACTTTGGTTATATACATATATATATTGATATATCTTTACCTTGATTATATATATATATATTATATATATATATATATAGAGTATATCTACTTTAAGAAAAGGATCACCATACTTTGGTTGTATGTATATATATATATGTACCTTGTTATATATATATATATGCATACGTTTATCTACTTTAAGGAAAGGGTTTTCAATACTTGATTTATATATATATATATTGATATATATATATATATATATATATATGTTTATACCTTATGTTTGACGTCTTAGAGCGTATATTTTATTATGATTTTGTATGCTTGGATTTAGCATTGAGTGAGATTTAAATATGGTTTTTCACTGAACATGATGTTTGATTTATTATTAATGCAGTTATGCGGTCGTTTGACCCTTGTGATTATTTTGAATATATATAAATATGTTTTGGACGGTGATGTCCTACTTTTAGTATATATATTGGTTATATGCTTGACGGACTTGTATGTCCTAATATTGGTGTTTTGGGTTGGGTACATTGTGGTTGTATATATATATATATATCACATTCATGATGATTGATGTGTGTGCATTTAGCACCCTGTGTTGTACCTTCCCACTGTTAAATCTACGTGATAATCTGAGTACTACATTGCGGTTCGATCCGGTGCATACCTTAACGGGGGTGTAGGCCTTAGATCCTTAATTGGATAGTCTGCGCGTATGACATATTATGGACGTAGTGGTATTGATAGTTCCTTACCTTGCGGGCTGTGAGCTTAGTCCCGGATTAGACGGCTTAACCACAGGCACGGGGTCTTGTCGAGACCGTCAGGTGTCGATCGAGATGATCCACTGTTGGATTGTTTTCCCTGGTACTGTGTGTGTGTTATAGTTATACTATATACCTATACGGCGTGTGTTAGTACATTCGTATTCATATTTCTTTTAGTGAGGATCGTTCCTTGCTTGTGCGTGTATGTAACACGCGATTGTGACTTTGGGGATGTTTGGGAAACTATTTTTGTTTTGGTTGTAGTACTTGACTTGATTTCGAGTACTTTATAGGTTTTACTTGTGGGATTGTAAATCTGTTTTATATATATATATTTTTATATATATATATAAATGTTTTTATTGCAATTATTATCTTTATTCTTTGTCAAGTTTGGTTTGCAACTGGCGTAAGCAAGCTATCTTGCGGCATTTTTAAGGTTTGTTTTACCTTATGTGGATTTTATTCCATCTTTATCCTTTTACGTTAATAAATCCTTTGTTTATGTTTTTTATAAACTTGTGTGGGATTTGTTTTGGGAGGTTCTGCCTCGGGAAATGTAAAGGGTTTTAAGCGGAAATGTTTTCACGTACTTTAAATCGATGCAGGTTTTCAAATCAGCCAAGTATATAAACGATTTCTTATGCATGTTTGCATGGTTTTAAGCAGTGGGGTTACTACTTTGATTTAAGTATGAAAAACCTTGTTTTTGTCCACTCACCTCTTTCCATTTGCGCCCCCAGGACGTAGTAAACCGCTTACCAGATTAAATTTGTGCGCTTCTCTTCTCGAGCTTCAATGGAAGGTAGGATTGTCATCCTTGAACCCTAAACTCTGTGTCTGGTATTTCTATTTCCATGTTGAATTCTTGTATTCTTAGTTGCTCTGTATCACCTTTAGAGTTGAATTATTTAGGCGGAGGCACATTATGTATATGTATATTGTATGCATCTTTGGCGCTTGGGATGTTATCTGTGCTTGTTTGTGAGTTGAATCCTTTGGGCTAGTCCTTGTTGTAGGGGAGACTACTGCCGTTTTGACAGTCTCGGCCCATTATAGGTTGTATCTCGGGAAGAGGGTATTTGTTTTAGGATGTGGGCTGACATGACAGGTTGATGTGGGCCCATCAGCGAGAGTTACGGCTCGGGTTCCGGGGTGGAATGCGGGTCGGGTCTGTCATTTGGACCCGTCCATCTACATGAAGTCTAAATTTTGTTTGAAGTACAAAATTCGAATCACATGGACATTAATTGTTAAATAAAATGAAATTGTTCAAAACTTTCATTTGAGTAATGGTATGTGACACAAGAGAGTATGAGATAAGTAACTTTTGAATATTTAATTATAACATATATGAAAATTTTTATTGACATTCCTTATGACTTTACCTCGGCTTTGTTGAATGTTACTAATCATACTTCCCATCCTAGTGATCAAACTAATCTTATACGATGGAAGCCTCCCTTGAGACTATTGTAAAGCTCAAATTTGATGGCTCTCTCAAAACTTCATCTTCCTCTTTTGCTTTAGGATTCATCTTTAGAGATAACTTAGGAGTTCCTCTTATTGCTAATACTTACTATTTATGCTTCGCAGATGTTCTTGTTGCTGAAGGATTTGCGATGAGGGGGAAGGAACCTTTGATTTTGCAAAGATCAAACATGCTATTTAATCAAAATTATGGCAATAGAGGTAAACCCCATTGGCGTTGGTCACACATTTTTATTTTGAAGATATAGAAAAGTTATTATTTGATTATTTTTAAATTTAAACCACTATTTCAAACAAGGAATTTATTTCCTACCCCATTTGGGGCCAAGAAATAAATAGGACTTTTTGTCAGGGTTTTTTTTACTAAAATTTAAAGTTTTGTGGGCTTTTGACTAATTTTAGCCTTAAAAAAGAAAAAAAAAAGGAAATAGGTACTGGGTGGGTATTCTCACGGTCACATTGCTAAGCCTTTTCCCCATCTCTTCATATTTCTCTCTCCCTCTTCGTTCGTTCGGGCGCTGCTGCATCTATAATTTCAATTTTTGTAGAGTTTTAGTAATGAGTTTAGTGTTCAGAAGCAACAGCGGAAGCATGAGATACTTTTCGACCCACTCAAACTCACACTTTCACTCGCAGTGCTTACCTTCTCCTCTGGTATTCCAGTCTTGTCTCCCACTGCGCTTCAACGTACACTCAATGGCGGTGAAGCCCATCAAAAGAGTTCGTTGTGAGCTCCAAGCCAAAGTCAATGGTGCTCTTTCTGCTGACTCCGACCCCCGCTTCATTGACCGAGTATGTTTTCAAAACCCCTTTGCGCCTTTTCACCTCAATGTTCTTTTTGTTTCCCAGAAGCAGAAAAATGCTGTTAAAGAGGCATGAATGATACCCACAAGCACAAAAAAACTATAACTTGCACTGTTGGTTTATGACAAGCACTAGAAAATGTGAGCTAAAAGTTGATAAATTCTGATATCATGGTTTTTTCTTTCAGCAAAAAGCACTGGAAGCAGCAATGAATGATATAAATAGTTCATTTGGAAAGGGTAGTGTTACAAGATTAGGCAGTGCTGGTGGAGCTTTGGTGTATGTCCTTCTCTCCTTGTCATATCATTGTTTATGTTTACCCCCTTTGGCCTTTTCTCAATTTTAAGCAGCATGATGGAGCATAAGACCACCTGCTTGTATGATTTAGGATGGAAAGTAGATTATTTGAGACTTTATTTCTTGCAGTGAAACTTTTCCCAGTGGCTGCTTGACATTAGACCTTGCCTTAGGTGGTGGCCTTCCAAAAGGGAGAATTGTAGAGGTATGTTTCCATTGTATGTTTTCATGCTTCATCATTGTATCTATATTTTTTTTTTTGCTTGTTAAGTTACACATGCATCCGTTGGGGATTGGAATTTGGACCCAAGAACTCACTTTCCCTCTAGCCTGTTCTGAATGCGGAGAGGTTTTGTAAGGCCCAAAGGCCAATTTCTGTTTCTCATTTGATTTGATTTGATTGTTTTCCTTAACACTTCTCATGATCAAAGAAGCATTGTTTAATTGGAAAAAAAATTAATTTTGTAAGTGGTAATATATATATATATATATCCGGTAATGTTCCTCGCAACTGGTATCCTGCTACAGTTACTTGATCCAAGAAAATGGCATCAAATACCATATGTATGCAAAGCGAGGAGATCTGGAAAGTTGGAATCCTGTGGAAGGATCCAAAAAAATAAAGATAAAAAATAATAGAAAAGGATGTAGGTAGTTCCCTGTACAAAACAATGATCTATCTTTGTATTTATTTTCAGATATTTGGACCAGAAAGTAGTGGAAAGACCACTCTAGCACTCCATGCAATTGCGGAGGTGCAGGTATAGTTGTTTCAACTGTCATCTGAAATCTTTAGCTTCCGGTTACTGAACAATGGCTTTTCAATGGTAATATGCAGAAGCTTGGAGGAAATGCTATGCTTGTTGATGCAGAGCATGCTTTTGATCCAGCATATTCAAAAGCACTGGGGGTAGATGTAGAAAATCTGATTGTCTGCCAGCCTGATCACGGCGAAATGGCACTTGAGAGTAATATATCTTTCTTGTTTGTATCATCGTGGGAACTTTTTCTGACAAATGTGTGTTTGTGGGACTGATGCAATCATTCTGGAAGTATTCAGAATGGCAATAGCGTTATGCTTAAGTAATAAATTTAGTGTATGCATGATGTATTGATTGGTTTTCTGTCATCTCAGTTGCAGATCGTATGTGCAGATCTGGTGCGATCGATCTTATCTGTGTTGATTCTGTCTCAGCTCTCACTCCACGAGCAGAGATTGAAGTAACCTTTTATTTTTATTTTATTTATTTCCTTGGTAATTTTAAACTTCAGATATGCAATTGCTCATATCTGATCTTGCTATGTATAGGGTGAGATTGGTATGCAGCAAATGGGTTTGCAAGCACGCCTTATGAGCCAAGCTTTGCGCAAAATGTCAGGAAATGCGTCTAAAGCTGGATGTACTCTAATATTTTTAAATCAAATAAGATATAAGGTAATTTTAATTAATTATGTTCGTACATATTATATATATATATGGATGGTATGTACTTGGATTCATTGAAACAATTGAGATTGAGTGCCTATGTCTTAGCAGCTGATTTTGAGCCTTTAAGCTTTCAGATATTTATGATGACCCATACTTGGGTTCGTTGCAATAATTGAGTGCCTAGGTCTAAGCAGCTGAATTTGAGTAATTAATTTTTCAGATTTATATGATTTCGATTGTTCCTTCAGGCTTCTTTATTAGTTATTTTCCCCTAATCACATTTGTTTCACTTCCAGAAACTAATGGCATCGTTCATTCATTTTGCAAGATTGGTGTATACTATGGTAATCCAGAAGTGACATCTGGAGGAATTGCATTAAAATTCTTTGCCTCAGTTCGGCTTGAAATACGTTCTACAGGGAAGATAAAGTCTGTAAGAACAATAGCCATTATTTCTTATTGCATGAAAGCTATTTGATGGTTGAGTATATTTATCTGTGTAGGTCACCGAATAGAGTTTGATCTATATTGTTTGCTCATACAACGTACTTCTGTACTGATTAGGTAAAGGGAGATGAAGAAATTGGGGTTCGGGTTCGTGTAAGAGTGCAAAAGAGTAAGGTAATTTTGATGCATCAAAATGGTTTCTGCATCTGAGGGTTGTACACCATGTACAGAAAGAACATTTTTATTACTTTTGCCTTTATGATTACTTATGCAGCAATTGCACTTTCAGTATAAATTTCATAACTGGTATAAAGTATGACAAGTTGTCTTGCCATTTCTTAAAGGTTTATGTCTAATTTCTCAAAGTTTTTTGTCCCAAATCTACACTGTGCTAGAAGTGCTGCCTGTGACCATGAAAACCGTTGTAACAATCGACAAATTGTTAAATTCCCCTTTTGATTTTTCTGATATTATGAAAAATGCTTCCATCCTTTTTGTAGGCTAAATGATTTTGTTATGATATTTGATTATGCTTTTGGAGGAGAGACTTTTGTTGACTACAATCTCCTGATTCCCAGATTTTGCCAAACCTTTAGTAAAAATTAATGATTGCAGTTTATTATATCCTTTATTTAATTTGTTTCATCAACTTTGTTATGCTTATGTTTCTAGTTAATATAGCTCATGTTTTGAAAGATTCTTACCATATGTAGTTGATGTAGGTATCAAGGCCATACAAACAAGCTGAATTTGAAATTGTTTTTGGTGAGGGAGTTGGTAAATTGGTCAGTATCGAAACAAATTTAGTTTTTCCCACTCATAAGGTGGAAACCACACTCTGTTTTGACTTTCTTTCTTTCAGGGTTGCATTTTGGATTGTGCTGAAACGATGGATGTAGTAGTGAAGAAGGGCTCTTGGTATAGTTATGGGGACCACAGGTTTTTACTTGAACTTATATTCTCGGCTTTTAGTTATATTCCTTGTTATCTGCTACGAAGCGTCCTTAAAGACTATGCAGTAGGATACTGGGTTTAGGGTTTAGAGTTTAGCATATTGCTTTTAGTTCTATTTTTAGTTGTTGAGTCTTGTTATGATATTGGGTTATCCATAACTGTTTAAGATAATTTCTCAGTCAAATAGGAGTCTCATTCAAAATTTTATTCATGTGCACTGTTGTTATCTACATTGTTCACAGAATCAGACCAGCCCAGTTTGCGTACTTTTCTCAATTCTTTGCGACCCCCAAGTAAACCCCCTTCTTCCTCAATTGAAATCCTAAAAATCTAAATATGTCCAACCTGTTCAAGGGCATACTGCCATGTGCGGTGGCATTTTCTCGAGTTCCTGTCGGCGTGGAAAGGTTTCAGGGGCACATGAAGGAAATGGATTAGGGGTTGTTTGAAACTTGGAGAATTTTTTGAATTGATTAACGGGATGCAAAGGGGTAAGTTTGGGGCATTAAGTGGTTTGAGACAAGGAGATGCGCTCTCACCTTTATTCACACTAATTGTGGATATACTAAGTAGAATTGTCAGTTATAAGGGAATGTGTGGATATTGCTCGTTAAGGGAACCACTTTGTCAGGTCTGAAATCAATAAAGCGAGGCACCTTTTGAATTCACATGAAAGTATGGGGCGCTTTTTAGCCAGGCCCCTGACAGTTTTAAAACATTAAACCTTCCCAACCCTGAACTGAACTCCCTCCCACCACAACATAGAAGTATTGCTAAAAGATCTATGGTGCAACCACATGTTCTCAAATCTAAATGGTACTGGATCCTACCTAAATGGGACTCATATGCAATGCAATTGGGAAATGGTTTGACACAACTCTAGGCTGCCTGTCTAGCTTTTGGGTGGCTCCGCTCCCAATGTGGTTAGACAAGAAATCCATTCAATCTTGATCTCACCAATCTATCCTTAACATTAGACCAAGTGAACTGAGCGTTGTGTAATCTAGTATGTTTTGTTTTCTTTAGAAAATCCATCAAAACCTTTCATGCTTCTGGTCACTCTTCCCAGAAATTATTCCTCTCACAA
This sequence comes from Prunus padus, assembly GCA_024362665.1. Lineage (NCBI taxonomy): Eukaryota > Viridiplantae > Streptophyta > Magnoliopsida > Rosales > Rosaceae > Prunus > Prunus padus. The sequence goes on from JANFAM010000010.1 coordinate 25,802,626, forward strand.
AACCTGACACAGACAGATCATACAGCCCCATAAACCACCAGTCTCACTCACTTAAAACTTAATACGTACTACCAACAAACTAAGTACTGGCCCAAAATAATATCTAACGCAAATATTGATGTCACATCCCATGTTACCATAACCCCTCTCGACCTGCCACATGATGGAAAAGGACCCAGGCCTTGAACCTCCGCCGCCACACTTCCTATCAGTCTTCTATATTTATTTATTTTATTTTTTTCGGTTTCTTGTATGACAACAAGGTGCATGTCCCAAAGTCTACAACTCTTTGTTGAGCCTCCTTTTACTTCTAGACCCTAGATCTCCAACCATATAGCTTATAATTTCCATTTAAGCTCTAGCGACCCTGCCCTGACTCTTTGTGCCCCTTATCAGCATCAAAATGGAACCATTGGTAAATTCGATTCACTTGTAATACTTTCTAGCATAGCTCAATTCTCTTTATTTAACCCAAACTGACCACCACCCTCAACTGCACTGACCCTTAACATGTACACCTCAACTATTTGTGAGATCACAAAGACACTATTGTTATCAATCACCAGAAAATTTTCCGGAATGCTACTGTCTCTTGGTAAAAGTCCCAGCTTCACAGAGCACTAGATGATTCTATCAGCCCCTTTTTCTACAATCAGACTGATGCGCAGCGGAAGGAGGAAACGTTTATTAAACCTGAAATTTGTTTTCTTCCATACAGGCCACAAACTCCCATCTCTTCCCCTTCAGAACCATATTTGAAGACTTGTTAAGTTTGGAGTAGTGTCATAATTCCCAGAAAGTGGCCAGGGAAAGCACATGCTTGATTCATTATCCTATCAGACAAAATAAAAGTAATGAAACCCATGATGGCTACTGCATACCTCCTTTTAATTTCTCAACAATGAAGTCTTTTGCTTTTTGAAAAATCAACCATTTCCCAGCTTGAATCTTATTGAATCTATATACACACATGCAGTCCCATATACCCTGATGTTCTGAAACAAATTGCCCAAGTCAAAAACAGATTTCACTACATTTGAAGGTCTTTTGAGCTCACTGAGTTCCCTGTCATCATAGAGATAGTATCCAGAATTCAATCCTTTTTAACATTATTTAACCTACCAGTAAAGCATTTTATTATTTTCTTGTGCACAAGAATAGGCAGAAGGTGTAGCCTTCTTTGGTTTCTGTATATTGACCAAAAAAATGACAGGATGTTTTATAAAATCCCTTAAATTTTAGATAGCTACTAGGTGAGATGAAAAGAGGAGATTTACCTCCTACTATGTGCTAAGATTCTCATTCATAAACCAGAGAATGTGATTAGACTTCAAGCTTTTATTCCCCCTAACTACTCTTTTGTTCATGTAAGGACCTTGTTTATTTGTTTTAGAATAACTCAAGAATCCTCTTGTGTAACTGTTCCTCCCTAATGACTGACATTTGTTTTGTGATTAAAAAAGGTTAGGACAAGGAAGAGATAAAGCATTGCAGTACTTGAGAGAGAACCCTCTTCTTCTTGATGAAATAGAGAAGGTGATCTTTCTGATTTCTCAGATTGAACTTGATGCAATTATGTATTTCTAGTGGTTAAAACAATCTCACATTGTTTGAATTCTATATTGCTTCACTTTCAATCAATATGTGCAAGGAATCAAATGAAACTGTGGTTCATCATCCTTTACATTGCTCAATGTCTTGGAAGTTGTGGGTTTTTATACTCTCTTTTGGGGGGTGGGGGTGTTTGTTAAGAGTTGGAAAAGAAGCTTTTAGAAAGCGAGAAAAAGATCATTGTTTTGCATATTCAAGTCGCCCCTTTGTTAGCTTAACTTGGCCGTTTATAACTTGTAGAGATCATTTATTCAATGGACATTTGTTAGCTTAGAATAGGGCTCATTTGATAGAGCTGATTATTAGACTGTAAATCCCAAAGTAACAAACTGTTGTAACAGGGGATAAAAAAACTTGAACAAGTTTAAAAAGAAAACGAAGGGGATGTTTTCTTTTGGATTTGAACAGCGCTGCATCCTGCATGCGGGGTTCCTGCACCCAAAGCTCTTCGTTTGTGTATATATATAAGTATGCATATCTATTATTATGTAAAACAAAATTGCATAATAAACCCTCAACATGTTATTGGAGCATGTTTTGTTTTTGTTACAATTGTAAACTTTGCTGCTATCATGAATCAATTATTTGGGATTCAATTGTTGGATGGTCAAATTTTAAAAGTTGGAAGCATGATGTAGAAAGAGTGCTTAGGTACGACCTTTAGGAAATCTTAATCTCCTAAGCTGATGAAGTCTTACATTAGATGAGTAAACTGGATATGTGTAATGAGAAGATTTGATCGCAGGAGTCTTATGGCCATGATGTTTTCAATTCCAGATAATGTGGAGGATGGTGTCATAAAACCAATAGTGGAGTTTTTAAAGGCTCTTGCGGGAAAAAAAAATGCCTTTGCATAAAACTGAAAAACACGTACTTTGGGGGATTCACTGATTATATATGAAGTGAATTGGACACCTTGTCAAAGTATGCACTCATTTGTATGGGGATTGACAGTGTCGGTGGTGTCTAGAGAGAAAATGGGGTCTTATAGAGTATACAGAGAACTAGACAAGGATGTGAAGATTGAGTAGAAAGTTTTTGTATTGCAAGTCTATCAAAACCAAGAGGAAAAGCTACCAGAATTACCAAAAGGAACAAACTGCAGAGTTACTTCAAGAAGGTTGACCTTTGTCCTGCCTATTGGTTGAGAGATGGCTGGGGCAGGGATAAACTTAAGCAGAACTAGTTCTTCAGAAAGCGTTGCGCCACTGACTCAGTTTTCTGGTTTGGACTATATTTGAACAAGAGGGGTATTTTCTGGATGTGGTAAAAATACAGGGTGTGTGCTGGGAAGCAACATCATAATTCCAGCATGTAGTGGAGGTTTTGGATGGCAAAATATTGCAAAGTTCCTAGAGAGAGAGTCTTTGGTGGAGATATGACTAATCCAAGAGCTCCGAATGCTTCATTCAGAGACCAGTTGGATAGAGGTGGTGCTAGAGAGATTACAGGTAAAGAACAAGGGAAAAAAGTTCATCAGCGGAAACTCTTCTGCGGGAAATTTTGCAAAGGGTTGTAAGTGCAAATTACTAACCATGAATACGTGGGGCAGGAAAAGTGTGGAACTGTGTAGGGGTGTGAAAGCATGTTCTTGACTCGTGAGTGTAGATTTAATAATCCATTATGAAGATGCTTGTAAAACCAATTCAACTTTATCCTTTCCAAAACAACAGGTCGCTGTTGTGTTTTTCTCCTTCTTTTGTAAAAGTGAGTAGGAGACTTCAAAGATAGGGGATAACGTAAGGTGATGTATCCAGATGTCATAATCGATCCAGACATTCAACAATAATTGTGATGTATGCAGTTGGTACTTAGAAACTGATTTCATAACAAAAATGTTGTTAACTTGTTCGAGGTAAGAATTAGAGTGATGGAGAATCAAATAGGTCTGTTTATAAATGTAGTAGTCAAAGAGGGATAAATTGTAGTCAGAGACTGTTGTCAACTTGTTAGCAACAAGGAGGCCTATGTCTGGAGGAAGCATGGGTAGCACAAAATTCTGCCCACTCAGCCTGAGCCTGAAGATGATAATCATGATAGGGTTGGATTAATGTGGACATGCTGGTGGAGGCAAGCGATTAAACAGCAAGTCTGTAATCAACTCCGACGCACTGTAAGTTTAAGAGGTAAGAGTTCAAGAGGAAAGGTTAGTTTTTCTAGATCCTGAGGTTTAGATGGGTATCAAGAATGAAAATTAGAGTCAGATGTAAATATCAAAAGCGGCCTTGGAAAGTGAAAGAGGGTAGAGATTGGTAGGGGATTGGGCCATTTACTATGAACCCAGACTGAGTATGCATGAAACACAGATGAGTGATATTGGGCTAATTTTAATAGAAAGCTTAGCTCTGAAAAGGAAGGCAGAGAAAGAAATTACTAGAGTATTTTATTTGTATGTGTCATTTCCTAATTATGCAGTAATTTACTGGTTCTGCATAATTGCACTTGGCTGTCCTGAAAATGGGTAGAGACTGGTGCTGTTCATACTGTGAAGTCTGAACACAATATTATAGTCTAGTGCAAGTCCTATCACTAGTCCATCATATTTTGTTGTCAAATGTTCACAATAAACTATATTGAGGAAAAAATTATCCTTTTTGAGGGGCACTATGTGTAAATGTACAAAACCTCAGAGGTCAACATAATTTTACTTACAACTATAATCTGATGAAAAGTTTCAATATGTCTTCTTGTGTGTGCTTTCCACAATTTTTTCTCAATATTTGAAGGTGGGATAAGAACTGGAATTTGCTATTATTTGGGAAGAAACTGAATCACTCTTGAATGTACATGCAGATAGTTCGCTCCATGATAACAGATGGATCTGGACAAGTAGGCACACTGCACACGAGCAACTTGCAAATTCCCCAACAGGATGAAGATGATTTTGAGGATATCCAATGATAATCAAGGGTTTTGGTGTTCTCACTTTCTTTTATACTGAAACAAGACTACCAGCATTGCGAATTGCAAAGAAACAGCAGCAGTTTGCTCCACTGTCTATGCATCAAATGTAAGACCAGGGATGGTTAACAAGTTGACATCAGTATCCGCCTGATTCAGTTCCAGACCGAAATTGTTAGTAGATATAAAGGGAATGTATTCATTTTGTAATTTTGAGAGAACATGAAAATTATGGGAAAGAGGAGAGGTGGGGGGTTGGGTTGTGTTTTCAACTAACAGGCTTATATTCCCAGTTGTCTCTATAATGAGCTTCAGAAAAAATGGAAACATAAGACAAAGATTTGAACAAATTCTTGCACCATGATATAACTACACTTGGCAAATAAAAATTGTTTCTTGCATTATGTCTGTAGAACTTGAAAAAAAAAGGGGACTTTTTAGGAGTAACAGAGGTGACTCCAGGACCTTTGCTACAATCAAAAGTGAAGTTAAGGGACTGTGGAAGCCATTTTGAAAGTTGCGGGACTAAAGCTCAAGTCTATACAAAATTCATGGATCATAGCTCCTAAAAAGCCTAATATATATGGAGAGAAAAAAAAAGACTGAAAAAGCTATTAAATATTGTCATTCCAGAAAAGGGAAGAATACAAAAGGCGTACGTTGAAAGTGGTAAGATCTAAAAGGTCTTAAAAGTGTGTCAAAATTTGTGTTAAAAATGTGTCCTCTAATCTTGACCCATATATATATCCGATTTGAAATGTGGAAAAGTGCCAAAATCGCTATCCTTATCTAAAAGTTGATAACTAGTGTAAACATGTATGTTTTTTTGTGTCTCTTGAACTTGAACTATATGTACATAAGTATACATTGATGTGCTGGGCCAAAGACTTGGGTGTGCCTCATTGTTTTATAGATTTTAAAATTTTATTGATATGTATATCTTACAAATAAAAAATCTTCAAAATGATTTTTATTTTAACATTTCTAAAATATATAAATTATATTATTATTTCAGTCAGTGTGCCTTACGTGTAAGCAAAACATTTGCCCGTCCATTTGCTCAAACACTCTTGGCCATTAGGTAGGGCTGGGCTAAGCCTATTGAAGATAGAGCAGGCCTGGTCGGCCAGTTCAACCCTTAGAGCTGAAAGGCCCATAGTTGGGAAGGGATTGGACAAACTTTAGGCTGGCCCGATCCAACCCATTTTACAAGCGTAGCCATAAGAATTAACGGATCTTTTAACACAACAAATGAGATGAGGCAAAAATGAGACACAAAGTTTTAGTGAAATAATCAGAAGTACATGAGGTAAAGTGTGATTTGAAAAGAAAGTAGAGTGGTAAAATAACAATTAAGCCTTCAAATTATAAATAGAGAACCATTCAAAAGAGTAGTTCAGCTACAATGAGAGTTGTATATGTCAGCTATTCGAACTTTCAACAACATATATAAGAGTAAATACTCTTAATCATTAGAATAACAAATCTCGACGTCTTTCATATAAATAAGTAGTAGAAAGGTCAAACAATACTTTCCAAGCATTAACTTAAGTATGGATCATGTAATAATAACGTATGATCTGTTGTCTACATCAACCAACATGCCAACCAAATAATAACATGCGATCTCGCGGTTACTTTAATAAATTTATGTCCCAATAGACTATTCAATTCAATTAATACAATGTTATGGAAAATAATGAAAAATACAAAAACATGTGAATAATGTCTATGTGTTTATTATATGAAAAGAAAAAGTGCATGTTTTTAATATTTTGGTAGGTTTTATTTTTCTAAAGTAAAATTAAATGTTTCGAAAGCCAATGTCAACTTACCTGAAGATAGAGAAGGATGTTGCAGCTTTGATGATTGAGTTTGACAAGACTGTTGGAGAGAGTTTTGATGATGTGGCTCACCTATTTTAACATTCCAAAGTTGTTGAAGATGCTCAAACGTGATCATAATGAAAATGCCTTTTGTCCATGCAAACGGATGAATAAATTCGTCGCGAAAGCCTACTACAACAGGCCTACAACGTGGAAAGTTGAAATTCGTTGCTGAAACCCAATGAGGAAGTGACAACAAAACATATTTCCTCACTACAACTTTTAGGGAGATAATCTCAAGTAACATTCCCTATTACTGTCGATCTTGTCTTATTATCGTTAGCAAATACTTTTTGTTAGTCTTGATCATGCATACACTATTGATATCATCCATTGAAAAGAAAATAATTCATTTCTTAGTGAGAAAGGGTCTTGTTCATAATGGTGGTCTGAGAGCATCTGAACATGCAGCCAAGACTTTTACTGGCTTCGCCATTTGGCAATGAAGTTTTGGAAAGTCATGTGTCTTCTATATCTGTTTGAAAATCCATTTTGCAGATTTGGTAGTTTTGTTAAAGACAGCACAGAGCCCCCTCGATTCTTGTTGACCTCATCTAGTATTTAGCTGTTACTCTTGGGTGTAGTTCATTACTCATTAGGTGTATGAAACCAGAACAGATTTAAAAGTTTCCATAAAACCCAAATTCATAAGGAAGAAATCCAAGACAACCCAGAATCATAGAAACCAAATTAACGTAGATATCTCTGTCCTAATTGGGCTAGTTTCGAAATTAATTTGGTGTCCTTATATGGGATTTGACCAACCTCAGATATTCATATTTTTTATCTGGATGTTGTTTGGATGGCATGTGTGAATTAATTCCTTGTTAATTTATACATCCATATATGATGTGTGTGTCTGTGAGTTTTGTGTGTGTGTGCCTCTTATTTGGTTTCAGAAAGAAAAGCTTTTGTTTTGTTTGTGGTTTTGTGTTTTCTTAATGTGGTAGAGAATGGAGTTGCCAAAGGGAAATGCTGGAGGATCAGGTGATGAACAAGAACCATCGAGTTCTCGCAGGGGCAATAAGAAGTATCATCGCCATACTACTGAACAGATACAGCGACTTGAAGAGTGAGAATCAATAACTGCTTTTTTTATAACTCAACTCATGTTCACATATAAAGGACAACATCTTGACTTGACCTGAATGTTTTTTTTTCTTTATGTTTCAGTATCTAATTATATCATTTTCCTGAGATGTGTTTCTTGAAGATTATGGTTTTTGTGGGATGATTTTTTTTGTTTATCAACTTTGTTGAATTGGATTTCTATAGGATGATATACATGTCCAACTTCTGCCTTCTTTACTTCATAACATAGATTTGTTTTTCCAGAAAGAAAACAAAGAGAAGAAAATACATGCGTAGATATTAAAGACGTTTTTGCATGTACTGTCTTCTGATACTCTGCACTCTCTTCTAAATCTTCTAGTAAGAGATTTTTTTTTCTTCTGACCCTCGTTAGTAATTGGGTGTATATCCCAGATCAGTGCTTGTTTTGAAGGTATTCTTCAAAGATAGACCTTGATCTGCATTCCAAGAAATTCTGTCTTTTATACCTTTTGCTTCAAGACATATCTATCTCTCAAATCATTTGATATTTGAAATTAATCCTTGGTATCTACTTTTCACCAATATGAGGCTTTTTCGTTTTTGCTATCCCCTTCTTTGTATCACTTCTTCAAATGATAATGGGGTTCTCTTTGGTGAAGATTATTCAAGGAGTGTGCCCACCCCGATGACAACCAGCGTCAACAGCTGAGCAGGGAGTTAGGGCTTGAGCCAAGACAGATCAAGTTCTGGTTTCAAAATAAACGAACACAGACAAAGGTTCTCCATTTTTCTCACTTCGACGATGTGCATGCTTAGCAATTTGTTTTTTCATTTTATTCTATATTGCATGTGTAATGGTGAATCTTTCTGTACTTGGTACATTTCAGGCTCAAAATGAGAGAGCAGACAACACTGTTCTTCGAGTAAATAATGAAAGAATTCAATGTGAAAACTTTGCATTCCGAGAGGCCCTAAAGAATGTGATTTGCCCAACTTGTGGTGGTCCACCGTTTGGTGAAGAAGAGAGGCAGCTTTGTTTGCAGAAACTTCAGCTGGAGAATGCTCAATTGAGAGAAGAGGCAAATATTTAGAACATAAATAATTTCTGTCTACGCACTATAATTTAATCAGATCCTTAATGTAAATTATTGTTCATTATATTTATAGGTGGTTCCCTTTATTGATGTCTAGTTAAGAATATTTTCTTTTGCAGCATGATAAGGTAGCCAGCCTTCTTTCCAAGTATATTGGGAAACCAATATCACATATTGATTCGTTGGCATCCGCTGCTGGATCCTCATTTGATTTCTCACCACGAAGTTCCATGAACCAAGGGATGGGACCTCCCCTTAGTCTCAATCCTACCAATCCTGCATTAGCTTATCAATTAAAAGAAATCCCTGAAATGGAAAAGACACACATGGTGGATACTGCTGCCAGTGCCATAGAAGAACTGCTCAAAATTTTTGAGATCAATGAGCCCTTGTGGATCAAATCGCCTGGTGACGAGAGATATCTCCTCAACCGTGACAGCTATGATAAGATATTTCCAAGGCCGAACCACTTCAAGAGCTCCAGCGCTCGTGTCGAGTCTTCAAAAGATTCAGGAGTAGTGTCCATTAGTGCAGCGCACTTGGTTGACATTTTTTTAGACTCCGTTAGTGCTATAACTCTTACTTTCCATTATTTCCTATATATTAAGCCACCACCACCACCACTCTGTAGTTCTGGTACGATCAAAGAAGTTTAAGCACAATTGTTTAATTTTGCAGAGTAAATGGGAAGATCTCTTCCCTACAATCATCACAAATGCTAAGACCATTCAAGTACTTGAAAGTGGAATGGTGGGAAACCAGAGTGGCCGCCTGCAGCTGGTATGTATAAAGTCATTGTTTTGTTCAGTTTTTCTTATAGTTTATCATGATTAGTCATACAAATCAAATTGCTTAATACAGATGTATGAACAAATGCACATTCTCTCACCGTTGGTGCTGTCCCGGGACTTCTACTTTCTTCGCCATTGTCAGCAGATTGAAATAGGCACTTGGGTGATTGTGGATGTATCGTATGATTTCCCCAAAGAGACTTCTGCATGTCAAACTCGATCATGGAGACTTCCTTCCGGATGCATGATTAAAGACATGCATAATGGATGTTCCAAAGTAAGTAGCTTCGTGTCTTTAACCATATAATTACATCTACATGCAGTAATAGTACTAGTTCTGAGAATACGCTTGTCAAGCTAATGGGAAAAGGCCAAGAGAACATCTCAGAATTCCTAGCTATGTTCTTAGTTTAAGACATTTTCTACTTGGAAGAGTCGTGTCATAAATATTGGCTGCATCCATGATAGGTGACCTGGATCGAGCATGTTGAAGTAGACGACAAGACACAAACTCATCGGCTCTATAGAGATCTTATATGTAGCAATGTTGCTTACGGCGCTGAAAGATGGATTGTTACTCTTCAGAGGATGTGTGAGAGATTTGATTACTCAATGGACGATGTTGCACCTAGTTGTGAGTTTGGAGGAGGTAAGCCTACCAGAAAGAAAAAGAAAAATCTTTTGGGTTATGTGAGTTCTCTTTTCTTTCCTGATCATTTCGTAATGATTTTGAGTTCTGATGAGGACATGTTATCCATTGTTTAGTGATTACTACGCCCGAGGGGAGGAGGAGCACAATGAAGCTTTCCCACAGGATGGTCAAGAACTTCTGTGGAATGTTGAGCATGGCAGGTAAACTTGATTTTCCTCAATTATCAGAAGTGCACAACAGCGGGGTTCGAGTCTCTGTTCGTAAAAACACAGAACCAGGACAGCCCAACGGCATGGTTGTCAGTGTTGCTACTTCTCTTTGGCTTCCTCTGCCGTCTCAGAATGTCTTCAACTTCTTCAGAGATGAGGAAACAAGACTTCAGGTTTCTAACTAATAAAACGATCCTAACTTTTGTTCATATATTCATTTACCACTAATTAGAGGTTGAAATGTGACCTTAACAATGAGATTAACTTGATTTGTCTCTCAGTGGGATGTTCTCTGTAATGGAAATCCAGTGCACGAGGTGGCTCGCATTTCAACTGGAACTCATCCCGGAAACTGTATATCCATCATTCGGGTAATTTCCTCTCCTTCTTCCAGATATTTAGTTGTCCTTGAAATATGGGGAAAACCAAAATTCATTTCATCAATGGTTTTTGTGGAGCAGCCTTTCATCCCTACAGAGAATAACATGTTGATGCTTCAAGAGAGCTACATAGACTCTCTGGGGGCCTTGGTTATATATGCTCCAGTTGACATACCAGCTCTCAATATAGCAGTATGTGGTGAGGATTCTTCCAAGATACCCATACTTCCATCGGGGTTCGTAATCTCTGGCGATGGCCATCCCGAAACTGGGCCTGCTGCAAGCAATGGCAGGTCAGGTGGTTCACTTCTTACAGTGGCTTTCCAGATACTGGTTTCCTGCCCCACATCTTCAAAGCAGCTCAACATGGAGTCAGTGGCAACTGTCAATACTCTTATCAGTTCCACCGTTCAAAAAATCAAGGCTGCTCTCAACTGCTCCGGCTTGGATTAACCTATTAGTGGTCTACCTGTGGCTGCTATGCTAATAATAAAACTAGTCTGTAGGATTAGGCCGAGAAGTTTTTCTTTGTGACAGACAGCAGCAATGTTAGGCTGTTCTTAGACTCATTTTCAAATTTCATTTTGGATAATTGGGTATTTTTATGAGGACATGTTTGTTTTTTCATCCATGTAATGACATGACATAAGGGCCTTCCTATTTATTAGGCTGATATTTTATTTTCATTTTGCTACTATAAAATAGATAGCAGCACCATTCACATGTCGCAAACTCAATAGAACGTAATACCACGTGTTAATCGCCATGTGATAATACCGTATTATTGTATAATTTCTCCAGCAGTTGGAGCTACCTCCCAATGGTGAGAAGACCTAATTATATGGTTAAAGAAGCGAAGCTACTCACCTTGGAGCACCCATGTGGTTAGAGAGGCCAAGCTACTCGTTGGAGCATCCCATTAGGCACGTCTTCAATCGTGCATCCAAAAGAAACCGTCCAAAAGAAACTGCTCACAACAGTATTGCGTGGCCTGTAAAATCAATAAACATAATATCATTAGAATTAATCTCCTTTGTATAGATTATGATAATACCAATAACCAACTATTATACCTGATGCACTTATTTTACACTATTGCTAATTATATATTCTCAATTAATGAGACAAGCTTTGTTATATTTGGCTATCCAAAACCAATCTAAATAAGACATATACAAATTACTCCATTTATATGTATCAATCATATGAAAAACTAATCTAATACCTTTAGGTGATTCTTAAACATTACGATGCAAATCAATATACTTATGATGTTGAAAACATAATAAGGTTCAACGCTTTTTTTTATAGGCTTAATTATTGTTTTGCCCTTGTAACGGACGTTTGATATCACTTTACCTCTTGAAACTGAAATTTTCTCACTTAACCCTCATAATCTCTAAACATTGCTGCAATTTTCTCACTTTACCACTTCCATCCACAAAACCGTTAAGTGTATTGATGTGGTGTGGGCATTTTAGTAATTTTAGCTGCTCTTTCTTCTTCTTCTTCTTCTTCTTCTTCTTCTTCTTCTTCTTCTTCTCTCTCTCTCTCTCTCTCTCTCTCTCTCTCTCTCTCTCTCTCTCTCTCTCTCTCTCTCCTCCCCATCCAACCCTCATCGCATTTCCATCACACCCCACCCTTAACCCCAAACCACCACTCCACCCCCTCCCCTCTCTCAGGAAGAGAAGAGAGAGGCAAAGAGACACAAAGAGATAAATAGATAGACATAGACAAAGATCGATGAGGAGAGGCATAGAAGTTGATTTGGGTGCCTTAATCATATTTGGGGATGGGGGTGACCGGAAAAGGAAGAGGGAAGTGAGGCGGTGAGAGGGGGAAGTGGGAGTGGGGTGGGTGCTTTGGGGATATGGGTGAGCATAAAGGGAAGATGAGGAAATGGGGAAGATGGTGGTGAGATGATGTGGATGGGAAGAAAAGGAAGAGAGGGTTTGTTAATCCTAAAAAAAATTATAATAGCCTTTTATTTAGGCTTTTTTATTGTAGTGCCCCAGGAACTATGGTCAAATCCTACATTGCCCCTCGGAAGTTGAAGTGTCACGACCCGACTCCCATAGCACGATATTGTTCGCTTTGGGCCTCCGCTCTCACGGTTTTGTTTTTGGGAACTCACAAGCAATATCTTCCCAGTGGGTCATCCATCCTGGGATTGCTCTAGCGCAAACTCGCTTAACTTGAGTTCCAAGGAATGGCCGTGAGCTCCCAAAGGCCTCGTGTTAGATAGAGAAGTGCCCACACATATAAGACACTTCACCATTCCCTCCCCGAGCGATGTGGGATTGCTCACCGTTCTTGATTCCCCAAGACACGGGTCTTACATGAAGTGGCCCACTTTGCCCCCTTGACCAAGGTTTGGTGTTCCACTTTGCCCCATGTCGTCATCTTTATTCATAACTCCGTTAGTTTTGATGACGTGGCAGGGCTATTTCAGTCTTTTTACCATGTGGCCCTCTACCCCCAATCTGAACTTTGTGAAGTGGTAAAAGTGGTGCCCACCCCTAAACCTTTCTTCTTCTTCCTTTTTTTCCCTTTTCTTTCCTTTCACAGCTCTGTCTCTCCTTAAATTTCTTTTTGCAAACTTTATCTTTCACTTGCTTTGCCTAATGGCAAAAGGGTATGCAAACCTTAAAATTAAGCTTCCCCAACGAAAACGAAGCTGAGCCACAAACCCTTTGCCACAGTACAATTGAGAGCGATGCAAAGCCTTAAGAAGATGACAACGATAGCTCTCAGGAAGAGTTCGACTTCACGGTCTCTTCTAGGTCTAGCCATGACCATATGGACAACCCCAGCCTCACTATGTCTCCCTCCGACGACTTGTTGTTCAAAGGGAAGCTCATGCCTATTGAGCCCTCATCGATTGAGTTCAACCCATCTGAAGATGCACATGTCACATCTGCAGACTTAAAGTTTTTTTGGACGAAAGTGGTAAACTGAGAAAATTTCAGCAATGTTTAGATATTCTAGGGGTTAAGTGAGAAAATTTCATTTTCATGAGGTAAAGTGAGACCGACCGTCCATTCCAATAATAAAACAATTAATAGTCTAAATGATGATCAATCGATAAAGAACACTTGTGCATAGTCTATTCAACATACATCACTTCACATAATTTCATGTATAAAAAAGGAACATATGCATAAAAATAATAATTCCTTCATTTACCCATTCGAGCCTCCAACTAAAAAAATATATGGTCTATTTGGGAGTGCTTCTATAAGGGCTAAAAGCATTTACAGCGTTTGGCAAAAACATTTTTGAAGTGCTAATGGGTCATAGAAGCACTTTCTGGAGAAGCACTTGGATTTCTTATGAAAATTTCAACGTTTTTATAATAAAGGTGCTTTTGCTAGAAGCCCTTATGAGCAGAAGTAAATCTTAAAAACGCAGTCCTAAACGAACTCATAATCTTTCATGATTCAGCACAGTGTAAAAGTAAAACGTCAAATTTAATCACCATAAAAACATAATAGGTATGATTTAATCAATACAAATCAAAAGCTAAAATCCATAATGGGAATATCATGAAAGTTTCAACCATAACTCTAATATGTAAAGCAGAAATCCAAGATCCATAATTTGATAGTTTTTAAAATAGCTTTCAATCAACATATAAAGAAAGAAACATACCTTGGCCCATGATTGCAAACTTAATGGAGAAGAAGATTTGAGTTAGACTAGTTTGTTTATGAGGTGCCGATATAGAGGAAATAGGTTTCACTCTCTTCGCTTTTGTAATTTATAATCTAATATTTATAGGCGGGAGGATTAGTTTCCTAGTAACCCTAATTCTTTAAGTATTAAGGTCTGTGACATAAAGGTCCCTGATAATTTTCTAAATGACACACAAACCTTCCACCTCTTTTTTTTAACAAATAAGGACATCCAACATATTTTCTTTAACAACCAAGGACATTCAACATATTTTTTTTACATGAACGCTAATTTACATTCTACTTGTCCATGATTGTTCGACTTCGATCTCTTGACTTTTTAAATCTCATGTGTATAGAAGAATTTTGATTATATGTGTTTAGTTATGTCATCCTTGATAACCTTTCTTTGAATTGAGTTATAGAAGGAGCGTTGAACGTGATCTTTGGAGAATTTGTTGTTGAAGGAAGATCACATGTACTCCAAACACATGTTGGCTTCATGGAGCAGTACAAGAGTTTCCAAATGATTAGAGGATGTAACAATCAAAGCTTGTTTGGTAGATCACCATGAGGTCATTGTATTGCCAGAAGTAAATACATAACCAATTTGGGAGTTACTCTTGTGTGAATCCTTGAGATATCGAGAATCTACATATCCTACAAGGTTTCGGTTGTGTTTTCATATATATATATATATATAAGGAAATTCTGAAGAGTAATGCTATTTGGACACACAACATTGACACCCGATGATGTGTCAATGTGTCATTCGCTCGTCTTATTAGAAAGAGAAAGCAAGGAGAAAAGATGAGCGAACGATACATTCGACACATCGGTGTCACATGTCAATGTTGTGTGTCCAAATAGCATTAGTAATGTGTTTTCATATAATTTCATTTATCATAGTGGCATATACTATAAATTTCTTAAAAATTATGGACATACTAATTGCGTACTTGCCAAGAGTGGAAAGAGCATGCAAACTACTTCCATTACATCTTGATGAAAATGGACCTATATCTAGGCAGCGCTTATTGAAGGCAGGTAAGGCCAGGTCCAAACCAGAAGCAAATTTGCTAATGTTGTGATTCTTTATGAATCCATCCAAGGATCCGTAAATTCTCTTTATAACTGATTTGGGGCAATATCAGATAACAATAACAATAATGCTACAGGTATTACATTACTGATTACTCATCAAGTCCGGAAATTATCGATGGAGTATTACTTTCTGGATTTGTTCCAATAAACAGTCTTCACAAATATTGTTTGAACATATAATGGCTGTGCAATAGGTATATAAATTACTTCTTTTATATGTAACTCATTGGATGCGAGCACATATGCGTCATATTCCATTTGCATGTGGCCTTGCATTTTGTCAATTGAATTGTGCTACAGGAGATACACCTATATAGGATAAACTCCTATAGAAAAAATTCACTTCCGACAACCAATTGTTTTCATAAACAGGCATTTGCTTGACGTCTTACAAATGTTTTTCAACAGGGATTTGTTCTTGTTTGGTCCGATCAATTGGTCACTCATGCACGCTTTGGTGCTACATATTGCACCCGCTCATCTTCGCATAAATTCTGCAAAAAGATGAACCAAGTAAAGAAATCAGCTAACACATTATGTAACGGATTGGACGACAATGGGAAAAAAAGAACAGAAAAATCCAAGTCATACAATTAGTGCTAGAATTTCAACCCTCCCAATACAAGCAATCTCTATGGATTTGGAAAGTAAACAAGACACATGGAAACTGTCCATGAATATATGTACACATGGCCGGTTTAAGCTCCAATGCCAATGATAATGAAATGGGAAGGAACAAACGGACAATGAATTAATACTTATATAATGTGATGTCCTAACACTGAATTGCCCCATATGGCTTTCACGGTACATCTATCAATGTAACCATGACCGCGAATGGGGTCATTACAAAACTGATCCTCATGAATGGTAAAATCATACAGCAGTTTTCACAATATAAACAGATTAAAGGACCAATTTACACCTCACGAGAAGGAAAAAGGACAGGGAGACTCTAAACCATTAGATATGCTCTGTGGCTCAACAATTAACAAATAAAAGAAAGAGAATTTTCCAACAACAGCACCATGTCCTAGCTATAGTTTCTTTTACAGTTACGATTAACTAATTCAACCATGAATATATAGAACACATTACAAAAGCCAGTCATATCTGGCTGGACTATTAAACAAAGTTCCACAAGCTGGAATTCTTTCTTTACTCCCAATGTTATGTACGAGACAGAGTTTTCAAGGTACTTATAAATTCGTTTGAAAGATCTGGTAGCTAACTAGCTACTGGACAAGTATCCCAACCAAAAACCCACAATACACGAAATGATATAGTTAAATGAATTGGCCACATTAACAATAAAAAACAAGTGGCTGCTACCCAAATTTATTGGAAATTTATATAACTAACAAGCAAAATAGTAAAAGCATTGCGTCACCTGCAAATCCTCTGATAGAGCCTCTGAAACAGCAAGAGTGTAGACCCCAGGGACAAATTTTCCTGCAAAAAATTTAAATTCCAAAGCCAGTTCCAGATATGTAAACCAAATGCCAGATTGAAGGCATAATATAGAGCATGGAAAATTTCTAAACGCAAAAAATGGAAGCACAGGGTCATTTAGAACTTCAGGGTCAGCCACAATGATATCAAGATGAAATATTTCACAAGCAAGCAAATTCCAGAAGAAAAGTAGATTGGGACCAAGGAAAGAAGAGTAAAAGCAAAAGAATGATTCTCAAAATCACTTATTTGTGTGGATGAAAAATTATAGAAATGAATAAATTTATGAAACAAGACATGAGCTGAAAGAAAAACATACCAATTCGGAGCCACCTTCCAGCCCAACTCCTAGATGGATCCATCATTGAAATTATCCTGAAACCCAAGCAATACGAACATGCAGGTCAATTGGCGATGACCAAAAAACAAGAAAGAAAATCAAAATCGTCTCAGAGAAGAAGAGTACGGACGACCAACCCGTTAAAATTAGGGGTGGTGCAATCGGAGATGCGCTCGTTATCATCGTGCAGATTGAAGAAAGGGCAGTTCTCACATCCCGATTCCCTGAACTGCATTTGAATTTGTATATGTGTTTGTGTTTGTTTTGTACTCAACCAAAACCCTAAAATCTCTGAAATAGCAAAACTAAAACCCTAACCTGATCGTACGTCTTGACGAGGCGGCAACGAAGGCAAGCTCTAAGCTCGTGGCCGAAGCTGGTCGGAATCTGGGCAGGTTGTGCGTTTCTCATCTTCTTTCAGCAAAAATAGACGCTCGTACACCAATTACATTTGCCTCTTCTAATATGAAAATAATTAGCACAAGCAGAGAGGCACGCTGTAGAGTGGTTTGTTTATATTATTTTTTGGGCACAATAAACCTTCTAGAGCGTCTCTCCCTTACTATTTTCCTTTATCACTTTAAAAAGACTTGTTTTCAATTCAAGCAAATGCCTGTTTATGAAAACAATTGGTTGTCGGAAGTGAATGTTTAGGAATTTCTGTTAAAGTGATCAAAGTAGCTGTTTGCAATGTTGTATTAGCATCTATTTGAGAGTGCTTCTCAAATGACTAAAAGCGTTTTTTGACAATCAAAATTTCAGACAGTATTTGGTAGGAAAATTAATAAGTATTTGTGGGTTGTAGAAGCACTTGGATTTTTTATGAAAATTTCAACGTTTTTATAATAAAAACACTTACTATAAACATTTATGAACAAAAGTGCTTTCTAAAGAAGTAATTCCAAACAAGCCCTTAGGAGTAGTGGAATCCTCTTTATGTTGGGAAAATATGAAATTCATCAATGAACAGACAAAATGCAAGGCCAAGAATGGCTGCATGTATTATATGGTGTATCTACTTTAGTACAATTCAATGGACAAAATTTAGGAGAGACCACATGCAAATGGAATATGAGGCACACCCACATATGTGCTCACACCCAACGAGTTACATATAAAAGAAGTAGTTTATATACCTATTGTACAGCCATTGTATGTTAAAACAAAAGGCTGAGTTTATTGGAACAGATACCAGAAAGTAATCCTCCATGGATTATTTCCAGACTTGATGAGTGATATTAAAGGGGTTGCATTTTTGTACAACATCTGAATTCTACATGATGTAATAAGTAATGTTGGTGTCCGTGGTATTATATTATTGCATCTGATATTGCCCCAAATCAGTTATTATAAGAGAATTTACGAATTCTTTGATGGATTCATAAAGAAGCACAACATTAGCAATTTGCTTCTGGTTATTACCAACATGTGAAGTGTAAAAACATCCTCCTTGTGTACATTATCTGGTTATTACTAACATCAACCCCGTGTTATTACTAAATCCCTAAATTGTCATTTACGATCATACTGCTATATTTTATAATATAAGTGGATGATAAAGTTGATATTTAAACTTAGGGTATAAGATTAGTAAATAAAAAGACAAATAAAATAGAAGATCTTTCTCGAACATAGTATCAGGCCAGCGATTCGATGGTAGTATGTTATAGTTTGAAAGGATGGACAATGACCAAATCCTGCTTTGCTATGGGAGGCCCTACAAAGAATATTCAATCTACTTTCGCCTTCATTGCCTAATTATGACACGGATTTGAAGTACAAAGAAAAAAAATGTCAATTGTGAAGAACCACCAATACATAACTAAAATGTTATGCTCTGCCTTGGCGTTAAACTTTCATTCATAAACAGCAGGGTTAAACATGGAAACCAGAGACCTTGACCAAACTCATATGCAACAAAAATAGTAAAACATTTATTTCCCTATCAGAATAATCAAGCATGGCACAACCACAGGACTCGATCTTCAACTTGAGTATGCTCTCCGATTCATTCCAGGACAAGAAACTTAGAGGTCCTCAGGGCCATTGATATCCTGCACAGAAGTGCAAATAACCGGCACATCAAACTGTGCCCGACCATAATCAACGTAATAGAGAAAAAGTACAATGGTCTAAAATCTAAACTGACTGTGTTTTACCTTGTTCTCAAGCACGGCATTATCAGGAATTTCCAACTTCACCCCAGATTTTGCTGTGATAGTTACTTTCCCCTTCATTAAATAAAAACAAAATGGCAGACAACATTAATATACCATACATAACAATGGTACGAGAACAAAAATCCAACATCCATAAACAAGATGAGGTTGGGCATGGAACATTGAATTATTGTCTATGGAAAAGGTGAAAGGTTCCCAGAAGAAAAATGAAAAGAGATCAATAACGGACATGGATGGCTAATAATCTATGTTGCAATCTAGTAGACACCGACAAGCCACAAACCATATAGAAGAGTTGTGGTGGGGGAAGCAAACTATGACCATATACTTGTCTGCGTGTATGTAATTAAAAATTCCACCAACATCAACAATTCTCCTTTTTTTTTTCCTTTTAATCTTCCAATCCAATCCATTATAACTTAACTAAAGGTCAAATATAATAACTTTTCATCAAAGTCAAATACTAAATTTGACCAGGATATTGGTGGGCATGACCTCAAAAAAAAAAAGATGCAACTTTTAAGTTATTGGGTACATGCATACCTTGAGAACAACACCAGCACCGAACCACACATCACCAGACACCTTAAGGCTATCGAGCTCAAGGATGCTGGGAATTGACTTGAATCGACTCAAGAAATTGCCAACCTATAAGGAAAGAAATTATCACAATCTTTATAAAGAAGCAGCAACATCAAAAAGTCATTAGATCACTACATTAAATACTCACCTTCTTAAATTCAGGCCCCAGTTCAATAGTTGGATTTGCAGGATTTGTTCTAGCTTTGTTCCGGATAACAAAGCCATCTTCTAAGGTATAAAGGTCAGACTGCAAAAGAAGATAGATACATGCGTTAGACAAGCCTCAAGTCATTAGTAAAGATCCAAGATCTAGAATTGGGAAAAGAAGGTTACCTGAACAAGAAGCAAATCAGAAGTTGCCTTCACTGGAAGAAATCGAGATCGAGGTACATTGATACCAATAGCATGATTAAAGAACTGGTCATAGCAACGAATCATTAAAATTAAGAATTAAAAGATCAATTCCTATAGAAAGTTGAACAAGCAGCTTTAACTATCGATAACATCCTAAAATGAATTGTATTCAGTACCCTGATTGCTGCACCAGCCGCAGTTTCTAGCTGAAGAACTTTGACTCCATCCACTTCCTATAAACAAATCTAAGCATCAGAAAACCAGAATCTTGGCACAACGAGGCTTCATATGAAAAATGTATACCTTTGGGTTTGGGATAATTTCCATCTTAAGTGCATCAGCTTCCACAAGCCTTTTAATTGCATTCAAGTTCACCCACCTGAATGGTACTTTGTTAGCATACAATTGATGGATGTTTACAAGATTTGGGGTAACATGACTTACAAATTATTTGTGTTGAAAATTTTGAACTTCTCTATGGACTTGAATTCATTGACCTGTTTCAAAGAAAGCACCCCATATCATCAACTATAAACTGGGCAAATCTGTATTGTAAACAGGAATGTGCTTGTATCATCCAACGCAAGGATACAGGTACAACACCTAATTTCCAATAAAAGGAAGCACACCAAAGGCCAGGTCATTGTTATCAATTGTCAAGGATGACAATGCATCACTCAAGACAGCATCATGATGAAGATAGAAATGGAGAATAGTAAAAGGGATAAATTGGCACTTGCAGTGAATCAAGGAGGAGCAATTTCTATTTTCAATATGTAGAAAAACTTATTGTAATAGATAGAACTGCATGTTCTATACAACACTTTGAGCTCCATTTGTACTCTATTTATTTAGAGATATCAGAAATGAGGTTAAAATGTGACTGTTTTACATTACATACAACTTCTTCTACATTGTTCTCCAATTGTATGAACCATGATTAAGTGGCATGTAGTATCCTCATCTTTTACTCTACTGAATGTACTGCTTATTGTCACAATTCAAGGCTTAAAAAAGAAATCCAACCATCCATCCTATTATCCATTTATTTAGTAGATTTGTTAGTTTGCAATCTTCTTATCAACAGCTATGTTCAAATGACTATATCTCATCACAGAACTTGCAGTGAATTATTCAGCTCTACCAGTCCCACCACACTCAGTGTTGGCACTTCCCTCTTTTATAAGGTTTTCAAGCATTTTGTCAATATTATTTTTGAAAAATATATTAAATTCTTGGGTCAAAAACTAATGATGATAAGATTGATTGGATACAATCCTAAAGCAAATAACATAAACTTATTTCTACTTAGTTAATGTCTCATCATAAATATTATTTCTTTATATACTATCTTATAAAAACTAGTAAATCATTCTACATGAACAACTGCTTTGTTACTTATCATCTCGTCTATGTAGACCTCCCCCTACTACTTCAGTGGTTCAATTAGCGTACAAGTGGGAATTCTAGCTATATAGTAATAGCTGCTATCTGCAATGAGATTAGTAAATAGCTGCTATCTGCTGTGAGATTAGTAAATAGCTGCTATCTTCAGTGAGAACAAGATGACAAACTAAGTATAAGGGGGGATGGGCAGTGAAACAATAGAAACACGACTTACATGTGCATCAGGGACTTGAGCAATTTCCAGGAGCTGCACAAGAACATCAGATAAAAGGAAAAAGGTCATGCATAGCCAGAGTTCTCAAAAATGTTGCATCATAATGGAAATAATTTGCATTTACATTGAGTTAATGCCATTCTTAAAAAAAAGGGGGTTTAACCAGGAGAATCAGCCAGCTGACTGGCTGACCAATCAGGTTTTCATTTAAAGGCCATTTGCTGAAGAAAAAAAAGAGCCACAACAGGGGAACTGGGCTATTCAACCGTGAATTAGGTTAACCAGCTCACAGTTCTTGAGAACCAGCCAGTTCAACTAGATTGTCTTCACAAAATCCCATTGTTTTTTTTTTAAAAAAAAAACTATAAGGTCATTTACTACTAAATCACTGCCACATCTGTTGTCCCATAGTGATACTTTTTACATTATCTCTTTATTTCAACAAACTACAATGAAAAGGATATTATTTTGTTATTAAGAAGACTGAACTTCTAAATATTTGAAAATGTCTAATTAAAAAATAATTTTAAAAAAAGATGAAGAAGAAGAAGAAAATAAAACGCTCATAAACGAACTTCTTGAAATAAAAATCGCTTGATAAAAGTACGCATTGAAGAGATGTGGAGTGGCCACCAAAGTTTAGTAATAATAATTTCTGCTTCATAAGAAAGAAGTCAAAATAGAAAGTTTTCAATATATCAATGGATAAAAAATTTGTACCTGAACCCTTCCCTCATAAGAGATCAGAGTGCCACCCTTCACATCAGCCAATGTTTTCGGTGTGACCTGCATAAATAAGAAAGATATGTAGAAACTGCTTTGAAGATGAAAAGGTAATACCAATAACCTTTTCATACCTCCATGCAGTATTCGTTCTTTTTGTGGATTAAATGATTTAGAATTTCTATTGCATCCAGTCAAGGATAATAACATCTAAAAGGACTTCTTTTATCAAAGCAAAAGAATAATATATCATACACAGTGAAGAACCATAATCTAGAAAGTGGACGTGCCAATCTGAACCAAAAATAGGATACTCAAATCAACAACTGCACCCAAGTTGTCCGAGTTAGCAATAAACACATACTCCTTACCCTGAAAAATAGAGAAAGAAGCAAGTGCAGGAAAAATTAAACCTGGGTCATGAGCAAATAATAAAATGATCACAAAAGGCATCAAGAGACCAACCTGTGACAATAACAGATCAAGTTTGCCACTGTTCTTTAGGGATGGGAACACATCACCATGGCCAGGAGGATACCTTCATGTGCATACAATCATCATGAGCAGAAAGAATGGGACATTGCATGAAATTTCACTCGATATAAAATTAGATTCCTACCAACAATCAAGTACAGGGCTTAGGTGTTTTTTTTAATGTAAATCACTACATCACAATGACAAGCCAACTACCAAGGAAAACAAAACGTTCTAGTGTTAAATATGCGAGTGTTAAAGGCAACAATGTTCACGCAGGTTCATGGTCACTCAAACTACTAGACAAAGAATGAATACCAAATTCTCATAATAAAAAATAAAGAAAAAGCTAGTTGCACCACAGAGAAGTCCTTTTGTTAACATGTCTGAAAGGGAAAATGTTCATGAGGGCTCCTGGTCACTGAAACCACTAGAGAAAGAGAGTAGACAAAATATTATATCAATTTCTGCCATTGAAATTTTTCCTTTTCCCTATTAACTACACTGGTTTTGACCCAAAAACAATAAGTACACCAGGTTACAGGAAAGCTCATAAACAAAACTTTGAACCTGCTCTGTATCATGCACTTTGGATAGGAGTTGGCCTGAAATATATGCGAGGGGAAAAGAAGTAAATGATACCAGGAGTGATTATTGGCTAGTAAGGCAGGAATTGTACAATAAATGCATGCTGACTTTAGTTGTATGAGTTGATACAAGTTTGTCCCTGAATGTCTTCATTGTGGTGCCCTTTTTTATTGATATCATAAACTAGTCTATTTTTTGTTAACAATCCCAAATGATATCAACAGAAGGTAAAAGACAATTTAACAACTAGATTTCCACACATGACTCAAGGCGACATCATAACATAATTTTAAAATATAACTGAAAGTTGAAAGAGCATGAATCCACCATAGTTGTGCAATTACAATGTTTAATTGGTTTTATCAACAGCAATTCGCATTAACCATTTCTGAAATGTCACAATGCCCATATCAATGCTTTCATTTCATAACAACTAACTTCCTCGAACAAAACATAAACATCATGTCAGACATGCATAAACACACACAGAGGTATGATTGGCCCCACACACATGAAATCATATGTGTGAATACCAAACTGGAATCTCAGCAAAAGTATTAACAGATCATTATGCTCCAAATACAAAAAACAGTACAAAACTAAAAGCTAGCTGGGAAACAATTGTGCATGAGCCCCAGAGTGAATAATAAATTATACCATCCATCCTTGCCAGTCTGTCCTTTGGATGGAAGTGGCGAAAAATCTTCAACCACCAGACGAGGATACTGACTCTGCACATCCAAAAAATATTGGAAAAGGTATAAGTTCAATGTTTTAAGTATTCAGTATACACAAGAATAAATAGTAAAAGCACATGATCAAGAAAGGTACCACATACCTGGTTAAAAGTATGAATCTGAACATTTGACTTGGTGTACTTTTCTACAATCTGATGGAGGCAAGACCTAGTTAGCTCAAGGGTAAAATGTAAGGATGAAATAATAAACTACAGAAGTAAATACTCAAACCTTCTGTGTATCATCATGAGTGTTGAATGAGTTCATCAAAAGCAGAGGAACATTGCTCCCATATTTGTTATTGAGAGTCTGAAAATATTAGCTGGGTAAGCTGATATAAACATCAAGAGAGAGAGAGAAGAGAGAGGCAGAGAGAAGGAAAAGACAAAAAGATAACCTCAATCTGGATGACAATTAAGTCCAGAAATGTCAACCCATTTCGAACTTCAATGACAGACCTACATGACAAAGAAAATGAACCTAGAATCATTGATGTTATGGAAACAAGATAGACGATATACAAAATAGCACCCCATGACTGGGTCTTTCGTGTAGATGAACCAGATTTTGAACCAGAATTAGATTAGTATAGCAGTATCCATTACAGAATTCAAGTCTGGTGAATCTATAAAATTGCAACAGGCAAGAAAATTCAATATCCAAGATCAGAACTCAAATAACATATACACTTTTTCATCTAGATCTGATATTTAAAAAGTAACTTAGCTTTCATTACCAAATGATATAGATTTGTATTATCAAACCTTACTACAAGGTTCTTGTCTGGGTTGGATTAGAACTAGCCAATGTTTGGTTTGATCCAATTATATGTTAATGTTAATCCAATTATAATCGGGACATCAGGACCCTATAAATGTTACCAATTAATGTTAATAACATAGATTTAAAACTTGACATCAGGGCACTATAAATGTTAATCCAATTATAATCGGGATGGATTTAAATCTTTGGCATGATGCATTACAGCACATCCACCAGTAGAGCAGTTCATCTACGAATTTGAATTATTCAATGCATTTTCAACGTGAAGAAATATTGCAATATTGAAGCAACAAAACAATAAAGCAAAACACCTTATATAGTCAGGTACAACAAATGGAGGCCAAGCGGGGATAATCAAACTAATCCCTAGTCCCTAGTTTCTTTTGCAAAGTTAAAAAATAAATAACTGAGCCACAAGTTAATTGTGTAATGCAGATATGAAAAGGCATAACATTTTTAAATTAAAAAAATTAAAAAAAGGTAACATTCTCCTACATCAGTAATCCCAAATCTAAACCAGCCGGTAAGATTTTTTGCATGGAACTGGTAATGAAATAACAATTGCCACCTTAATGAGCCATACGTAAACAAGAAAAAGAAAAGTAATCAAAATGAGATTCGAAGGCATACTTGGGGCCAGTGCAACCCATTGTTGTTCCCAAACCTCCATTAAGCTTTAGCACCACAAGTTTGTCCAAAAGCTTCTTGATCTCCGCAGGATCTTTATAGATCAAGAATTCAAAAATAATAACCATAAGCATTTTACAATTGACAAATGTGAATCGCTAAATAAACAGAAGAAAAAAATGAAAGAAAATTTAAGATTAAGATTACCGTCAGGAGTAGGTGCCAAGCCATCATAAGGGACCACTACTTCATCAGTAGGAGTCTGGATCTTACTCCACTCCACATGTTCTGCTTCTCCTCCACTGTTACATGTTGTTGGATAACATTCAAACAGAAAGATTCAATCAAGATATCATTACGATTGAGTCTCAAACTGATCATCATTTTCTCATCAACCAAACAGACCAAAAAAAAAAATTTCGATTCGCTTCACTTCACTTCACCTGACATAACGAGAGACGAGGTTGACGAATCCGTTTTTCTCATTCTCGCTGCAAAAACGAACAAAATCAAGCTCAGATCACATAGGAATCAGAAATTCACAACTGGATCCAACAAGAAACTAGACTAGCGCACCTGATTTGGCTCAGAGCAGCGACTTCAGATTTGAGCTTGTCGATGTTAGCGGTAGCTACAGCAGCCATTGGTGAAGCAACGCAAGGGCTTCAAAATTATAGAGAGAGAGCAAAAAGAAACGAGAGATGTGAGCTTCGAAAGTCGAGAGAGGGAGAGAGAGAGGTGATGATATTGATACTGATATTGATATAAGCTGTGTGAACCTTGAAGAATGAGAGTAACTGGGAGATCTGGAAATTTCGGAAATGAGTTTGTACTGTAGGATGTAGGACTAGGTGATATTTGGCAAAGTGTATATAGTTAACGTAAAACAGTGGTTGGTTTCGTTGCGTAGTGACTTTTTATTTTTGTGGGGTAAAGAGGTTGGTTTTTATAATAACGAATAATAAAGATGGGTTTGGTTTTTGGGACAACGAATATGCAGGCGAATATGACGTTTTGGTTCCGCTTCGTCTAATCTCAGAAAAGAGTGGCGCCTCTTTTACGCCAACATTGACACCTCACTTCCCCCGTCCCACCAGTTTTGGGTTGCCACCTATCAAATCTGACTGTCTATCTGTCTGAACAGTTGTTTCTCTCTCTCTATTTTCCAATTTCCAATTCTATTTTGCTACCTTTGTCAATTATTCTCTTTTATCTTCTTTTTTTTCCTATGGAACATCTTGATTATAAGTTAGTGGTGATTGCGGTTCGGTAACTGCAATTTTTTTGAGAAATTGCAAACCGACCTCGACTTTGCGATATTGACATATTTGATATCGCTTCCGTCCGAGAAGATGCGGTTGGATCGAGAAATACGGTCGGTGTTGGCAAAACCACAAAAACCAAACATATATGCTAGCAAGTTCTTTTACGTTTCCCACTTCCCAAGTTCTTTTACCTTTCCTTTTTTTTAACAGAACTTCCCAAGTTCTTTCACGCAACCTGCCTTCTCTCTCTCGTTTGGGCATTCGCCCATCTCTCCCTTTTTTGCTTTTTTTCCTCTTCTTCCTCTTCTGTCGCTCTCTCTCTCTCTATTTTTTTTATTCTTCTTCTATCTCTCTATTTGTTTTATTCTTCTTCTATCTCTCCGTCTCTCTCTCTCCCTCTCTTTCCCTTCTTCCTCTTCCCTATTCTCTCTCGCTTCATCACAATCCAAAACAACAAAACAAAAGACCCACTCCATACTTTTTTCCCTCTTCTTCCCTTCTCTCTCGCTCTCCTCTTTCTGCGTTTTTTTTCTAAGTTGAGTTGAGATTGAGTTGAGAGATAAAGAGAGGCTGAGTTTTGGAGACTAAGGGATTCATCTAAAGGCTGAGTTTATATACAATAATTATAAATATTTAATTAATTAATTAAATATATTGCGGTCGGTGCTGTATACTGCAAGATTTGGATTTCCAGACCGCAACCGCAGATTGCAGTAGGTCTTAGAATCGCAGATTGCGGTCGGTTTTTGTAACATGTCGGTTCCTGTGCGGTAAAACCTCGGTTGGTTTTTGCAGTTTTGCAGTGTTGTGCTACAAAATGCCAGCCCTAAAATTATCAATTGTTCTAATACTATCGCATTTGGTGAATAAATTTGCATTCTATGGATGACTGTCAACCGTTAATGCAATAGAGTTGAATCACTCATCTATCGGAACGATGGTTCCGACCCCATATAGAGTAAGGCTCATGGGCCCGCCAAGATCTACTGCCAGTTGGCTCACGTGTGTTATCAGGTCCAAAAGCAAACCTACCATACTTATATGTAGCCCACAATAGATAAATCCCAAATAGGCAAATACTTGTAGTCCATGTTTTACATTTGAAGCCCACTACATGCTCTATCAGAAATTTGGCCCACACACTCTACCTAGCACTAGCAGCGCCCAAGCCACCCCATTCAATTGGTCTGCACTTCACTTCACATATAAACAGTAACCCCGTTATGTATTGCGTAGGCCCAAAAAATAAAAAGGAAAGGATCACAATGAGCATAACATACATCCATCTTGAAGTTTTCATAAAGACAAAAACAATAGAGAAAGTTTTCAAACATTTCAACTCCAAAAAATTAATATTTGTTAAAGAATTTTTAGTGCTTGAGAACTCTAAATTTACAGGTTCAACGACTGAAAAATCAAACTCTTGAAAGTTGTGAAACTCATACCTAACTTCACAAGCAGTACCAACCATTACTTCTTAATGTGGAAAATAATATTGTTGAAATATCTTCAAAAACCCAAAGCTTTTCAATCCTTGATTAATACATTTTATGGTCACCCATTGGAGATGGATGTCGAGGGGTGTGGGGAGTTCGTACGTCTTCTCAAAAGACCTTTGGCGCCATGAAACTAAGAAAGAAGATACTCATAGTCAGGGGCGGAGGCACTTGAGGACCAGTGCAGTCACTGGCCCCCACTGAATTTTTTATTATTTATTTTAAAAGTACCTAGTATGCAGCCCAATTTCCTCCAAGTTAAAAGTACTTTACCACATGGCCCATACCAAGCAGTTAAAAATACCTTACCACGTGGTCCTACTCTACTTATCAGCCAAATTTCCTATAACTATATGCTACCCATTCCCAAAAGAATTCTTGACAAAATAAATCCCAAAAGGATTAGAATTATTATCATAATTACATATTGCCTTCTTGCATAAATCAATAAAACCTAAACATTTTTCTCATTTTCTCTTGAATGATTGTTTGGTTGCATATATTGAGACAGACATTTTTAATAGTATAGATGACGAGGTTGTTATGCAACGATTTCAAAATATGAAAACTCGTAGAGAACAATTATGATTTTAATGAATAGACTATGATTTTGTATCTTTTGATGGCTTGTGAATTCGAAGTTTTTATTATTTATATTTTGTGAGAGGCCCCCAGAGACATAAAATCCTGGCTTCGCCACTGCTCATAGTCTTTAAGCACAATCTTGTGGTGTGAGTCAAAGAGCCTATGATGCCTAAGTTAGTTCGACTGTATGGAGAGAAAAATACGGTTTCTTAGTTCAAGGAACAATTATCTTCTTCAAGAGGCATAGATTAGTTTATATTTAGATCTTTAGAGGCTGGTTTATCACCGTAAGAAGATACGTGTTAATGTTGATAGGGGTGTGACGACTGGTTAATATGTACGTCAAGTCAATTAGCCGTTTGACTTGGGATGTGTGAGATATTTACTCAAAATAGGTGATCCCCTTAATTATTGATGTTGCAATTCTTAGGGAGATCTCAAAGATTTTGGCTATTCTTTTAGAGGCGTGCAACCTAAGGACAGGTCATATTGGGCTTTATCCCTTCAAGCCTTCATTGGCCTAACCTAAAGCAAGATAGGCATTTGGGCCAAGGATGGCTTCCACATGAGCTTTAATTTGATAAAAGGCCTTAATGGGCCTTTCCTCATCTCATGGGTTCAATCGGAGCCCACGCTTCTCGTTACCCATACAGAGGAAGAGACCTATGACAGCCATAAGCAATAACGTACTGCTCATAATTAATGGGCAATAAGATGTATCACATCTTCTCATGCCTTTAACCAAGGGCAATCTGATCCGTGTTGTCACCTTTTAATCCACGTGACACCTTACTATTGACGTGTGATTATTTGGTCCCACAAGGGAGATACATATATGTTAGCAAATTTTGAATTTAAAATTGATTAACCACATTATTTGGGAATGGTTTACAAATTTGATTTCTCTAGCATCAGGAATTCAATTAGGTGCCAAATTTGATAACTTTGTCAGTTTTGCTTATTTGGTCAAATCTTTTTCCTATAAGTAATCTCTACTACTTGATATGTTTGTTGAAGATCTCTTGTGCCTTATAGAGTCTAAGGTCTTCAAGCTATAGAAAGCTATAAAGTTCCTAACTTTATGAATACTTTGTAAATTCTTTATAACTATGAACCAAACTATTGCAAGTCTCAAACTAGAAAAATTGAAGTGTAATTTATCCAAATTTAAACTCATAAACTGGTTATCAAAAGTGGCACAAAAAACCAATTACGTCGGAACACAATGCCAACTTTTTTTCTTTTAATTTTAGCCACAAGCTCAGCAAATCTTATATCTTAACCCATCTCTTTCATCCAATCTAGAAAAATATTGCTTCCGCCACTAAAATCGGTTTTTTGTTTTTCTGCCGATTTATTATTTATTATTTTTGTCCAAAGCTGATATATAATTGGTCATAGGTGTAGTGTAGGAGAGAGAGAAAAAAACAGGGGAAGATGATGACGCAAGTATTATGGATAGTTGAAGCAACGTCCAATGAGAAAACGTCAGCTGGAAGCCAATATGAAAAGAAATATTAAAAAAATAAGAAAAAAGGGTCACCAGTTTCAGCCACAAAGCGAATATCTAAAGCGAAAGATCTTGAGCCTCTCGTTGAATTGTTCACCGGAGGCTTCCACGATCTTCGACACCTGGCGCTGCGCAAAACAGCTCTATCAAATGCGCTTAATTTACCCAAATACCCTTACAAAACTTGTGGACAGAAACTTTTTACTATTATAATCGTGGGTCCAGCTGCGCACGAGTGGCCTAGAACCATCCGCGGTCCCCTTGCACACATGGCGGAGGAAGTGGGCTGGGGCGGTCAGTGGCGATGACGTGGCGAAAAGCGCAGAAAGAGAAAGTGCACCTGAGCTCAAACTCGACCTCATCTTCTCTCTTTTTTTCTTTCTCTATTTGGGTTTTTAATGTAATCCACAACTCTTGGCCTACGCCTACCGTTGGTTTCTCTCTCTCTCACTATTTTATCGGCTGCAGATATTTTTAGCTTTTCTCCGGGCCACACATATCGTTTGGAGCTTTTATTATTTTAACTATCTTATTTTATTTACTTGTTGGTGTAGGCAATGAAGTAGTGTACTCGCTACCTATAATTTCAGACGACTAAACTATTTTCTTTTTCTTTTTCTTTTTGCCGAGCAACTTTGGAACTAAATGTTTTATAAAATAGAATCTCAACTATATTTTAAATGTCTTTACTACTAAATTTAGACATAATTGAAATATTAATTGAAAGAATAGATACTGGTTGCATTTATATTTAGAGTATTAAATTTAATTAACAATTTATAATTCACACCATGTATCGAGTAACTAGTTTTATTAAAAAATTAAGAAAAATATTAATAAAGTACGTAAGCGCACCACACCTAGATATAGGAGAAAAACAATTTTAAACTCGGTGAGAAAAGAATTCATCTTATTAAAAAAGACTAATGGTTTTTTCTCATAAATATTGAATTTATTACATAAAATGTGATTGAAACACCTTAAGTATTATGTTTCGCCTCATTTACTTGAAGTTAAAAAATTGACTTTTAAAAATGAAATTGCAATGATAATTAACATTTGTAAGTAAAACCATCGTTACATTCTCAAAACTTCTTCAGCATAATAATACTGGAACAAGTGAATCCGTTTGGATGAAATACTATATACTCTCTTTTTTTGGGGGGTTAAAAGACTTGAAACTTCTTTAATTTTTCAAAAAGACTAATGGATGAAAAAATAATTCCAAATTGTTTTTTCCAATAATCTTGCACTGGATAATGAATAAGATATGGAGATAGAAGTGACTTGGCTGAAAGCGCACGTGTGAGCCAGAAAAGCGCGACTACGATAAAGGTAATGATTTCGCTGCGAGTACAGTTCTGTCCCTCGTGGCTATTTATACCGTGGTGGCTGAATTTCTCGCACCCAAAAAAGTCACTATATATCTCAAAAGCGGGGAGGAGACAAGACAGGCGGCTGCCGCGTGTCAAGGGCCTCCGTCCTCCTGAGCCACAAGATTCCATCGAATTCTCGAGTGTTACATTTCACAAAACAAAATTAAAACTCATCAATAAAAAATAAAATAAAAAAAGCAAGGACTGATGCTGACGTGTCACCACCTGGTTTCTTCTTTTTTTTCTCATCACACACACACAACCCTACACTATTCAACTCTCTCTTCTCTCTCTCTCTCTCTCTCCTTATTTTGCTTTCTTCTCCCTTCCTCCTCCTCCTCTTCCTCCTCCTCGTTCAGTTTTATCCACTTGGGTTTTGCTCTTTCCTCTGTCCAAGTGAAACCCAGTTCTTGTTTTCTTCTTGAAGTTTGGAAATCGTTTCCAATTTCTGAGGTCCTGTGAGCTAAAAGCAATGGAGCTGTTTGACCAAAAACCTGGCTTTAGATTTTGAAAGTCGGGTTTGGGGAACAAATAAAAATGGACCCAAGGCCGTATAGAATTAGCTGTTTGAACAGAAAGAGTGTAAATTTATGAGTATTTTCTTCTTGTATGAGTGTGGGGAAGATAGAGACAAGGGTTTGTTTTGGTTTTTGCTTGCTAGAGGAGTGAGGAAAAACGGTGTCGTATCTCACAGAGTTGAGGAAGAGGTCAACTTTGCATGGTGGGTGGATTAATGCTCTCTCCAGATATGGCTGCTGCTCAAGTATGTATGCACAAATTTTTTTACGTTTTATGTTATAATATAACTGGCAAACTCTGTTTTAGTGGTTATGTGAAATTATTGATGGATCGCTGAAATTTCCATTTATGTTGTAATATATCAGCTATCAATTTTTGTATATACATTTTCTTAATTAACTGTGGATGCTTCTCATTTCTATGAGATTTAAATTAAATTTAGAGAATTTCTGACAGTGCCTTGAAGGGGTAGATAAATTAAAATAACCCCCCGTTTATTTAATTAATTTAATTTAATTTAATTATATTGAAAACTTAGGAAAATTTTGTTGTGTTGGGTGGTGATTGAAGAAGAAGAAACATTTTTGATCTTGTATTGTTGTTTCTTGGTTATGTTATGTAGGATCAATATGATGGTAGTCGTTCAGAAAGTGTTCTCTCTGCAAACAATGGGGTTTCATTTAGTGCTTCTGGGCTCCAGTTGAAGGATCAGTTCTCTAATGGAAATGACTCTGCTCCCAAGGTTTCAATTTTTATTTTTATTTTTCCATTTTTCTATTTTAGTTTTCATTAAGATTATGATTCATTGTTGTTCAACATTCACTCACTTGCCTTATCTTGGTTTTAATAGGCGAGAAAACCATACACAATTACAAAACAAAGAGAGAGATGGACAGAGGAAGAGCATAAGAAATTCCTTGAAGCTTTAAAGCTGTATGGTCGAGCCTGGCGAAAGATAGAAGGTATATTTGCATTAAAAGTATCACTGGCAATATATTAATTAGTTGAGATTAAAGTTGAGTATGTCAGCTGTGAAAGCTGGCTGGAGATGCATGTCACTTGGTGGAGATGCATTGAGATATTACTTAACAATCTTATCATCTATCCGCGGTCCACTGAAAATATTCTGTTTGGATGACAGAGCATGTTGGCACCAAGACTGCAGTTCAGATTCGAAGTCATGCTCAAAAGTTCTTTTCTAAGGTTTACTGCTCTTATTCCAGTACCCCCCATTCTCTCTCATAGTATCTATAATCCCATATATTAATGTAAGTTAAACTTTATTGGCTCAAGGCATGCAAACCATACTTGAAGGGTTGATGCTTTCCTGCTTGATGTTGCTCTCTGACTCCTCAAGTTTGTCTTTGTCGTAGGTTGCTCGTGACTCGAATGGCAGCAATGTAATCTCGGAAGAGCCCATTGACATCCCTCCTCCTCGACCAAAACGGAAGCCAATGCGTCCTTATCCCCGAAAACTTGTACACCCTGTTAATAAAGAGACCTTTATTGTAGAGCGGCCAACAAGGTCTGCATCTCCAAATTTATCAGTTTCGGAGCCTGAAAACCAGTCTCCAACATCAGTATTATCTGTGATTGGCTCAGATACACTGGGTTCCGCTGATTCAAATACACCCAGTCGTAGTTTATCACCCGTTTCATCTGCTGCTGATGTCCATGGTGTGGACTTAAATCATTCTGAACCCCCCAACCCATCACTGGAGGAAAGTGGATCTACATCACCAGCTGTAGCAGAAAATGGTTCACTTCCTAACATGCAATTATCAATGGTATATGCTTATCCTTTTGCATATATGTCCAATTTATTATGAGCCTTTTATGTGATATTGATACTCTACTGGTTGTGTTTGGTGAAAATGTCCAGAAGCTTGAGTTATTTCCCAAGTATAATGTTGATGCTAGTGGAGTGTCAGCTGAGGAGGTATCTGCACGAAGCCTTAAACTCTTTGGAAGAACTGTATTGGTCACGGATTCCCACAGACCATCTTCTCCAACCGTGGGAACTTCTAAATCACTGCCTTCTGATGTGAAAGAGGAGAAACCTATGCAGACATCAACACCATGTAACTTTACAGCTATAGAATCTGCAACTGGGAGTGTGGAACATGTTTGGGATAATTTTCCCTATGGAGTACATCCAGGCATGTATTTTATGCAATTTCAGAATCAGAACTCAAATCTGGTAGAATCTGGTTCTGCTTATCCTGTACCATGGTGGACCTTATGTCCAAAATTGCCATTTCCTTTTATTCCATTCCATAAGCCGCAAGCATTAAAAGAACATTTTGAAGGTAATCTTGGAGATCCTAAGGAAGTTGAGAAGGAAGGGTCTTGGACTGGTTCAGATGCTGGATCAGTCAACGATGAGGAAAACGGTGACAAATGTCTAGGTATTGAGACTGAGGGTAAGGAACAAGAGCCAAATTCGGTTCTCCAATTTAAGGCAAGTGCAAACTCAGCCTTCTCTGAATTAAGAGCAAGCCCTAGCCCTGGAAAGTGTAGAAAAGGATTTGTACCGTATAAAAGATGTTTGGCTGAGAGAGACACCTCTACAATAGCAAGTGAAGACAGGGATGGGAAAAGAGTCCACCTTTCCTTGTAGTGTCCTGCTATTGAGGTTTGTCGTAGAATCTTTCTATGTTAGTCAAGAGGTCTTATATCACAGAACAAGGAACTTGTTTCCGGTACCGTTTAGTTTAAGATGTGATCAGTTTCAGCTGCTGGTGGGTGACTCAAAATGGGAAAAATTTATGTGGTACCGTTTAGTTTAAGATGTGATCAGTTTCAGCTGCTGGTGGATGACTCAAAATGGGAAAAAAAAAAAAAAAAAAAAAAAACAGTAGTAGCATTTCTGTGGCCTTGCAGATTCTATTGTGGTAATTCTGGTTTTGACCTCTCAACTGTGTAAAGGCAAGCTTGCCATTTCTTGTATGTTTCATATCTCCTTGTTTTGCGTTTACAACCTGCACTTGGTAGTACAAGCTTTTGTATTACTTTCCATTCTTTTTCCTTCTTTGTAACTATGAATTTCATGTAGTCTCAGTGTTAACATTTATGAGTTGAAGAGAAATATTCTTCGAATAAAGTGTTAACTATTGAGTACTGAGCATAGTTTCTTTGCAGAGAGTAAAGGAAGAGAGCAAAACGTGAATAAACAACTATCTTATGCTTTGCTAAGACAAGCCTAAGTTGGACCTCTTTTTGGGTCAAGAGCCTAAGTAGGACTTTGATGATGATGTATATGCTTAATGGTTAAACACCATACTTTGGGCTTCGGAACAGAATGAACAAAAATTGGCTCTTGGGTTTCTAGCCTGCTTAAGTCGCAGCACCACTTAGCTACATTTTTCCTCTCCCTACACTTGTTTTTTGTATTTCTAATATTTTTTTATAGCGAACAAATATAAACAATTCTCAGGCTGTAGGGATAAACGATGTTAATCACTTATTTATTTATTTATTTATTTAATCAAAGATAAACTTCAACCGTACAATCAAAGCGATCAATAAGACCTAAATGAACCCTACTACCACCACCATCACCTAAAGAAACACCTTCACGGCTCCACCCACCACCACATTCATAACGGATTTGGAAAAAGTATAATTTCCAACGATCAACCTGCGCATAATAGTGAACAAATAAACGAAAACAACAACCCTGCCAAAGAACAATTGAGTGATTTGCAACAACCTTCGTCAAATACAATGTAGAACTAAAAGAGAGCATGAGCAGCGGTGTTAGAGAGCGAATTTTAGGAGAATAATTTGATTGAGAACATAGCACGAAAGGGGTGATGGGGAACTTCAATCCGAGCATGGCTTAGAGGAAATCACCACAATGGGCTTCTTATTCAAAACACCCTAGTGAACTTATTCACTAACCCAAAAGAAAAAGACGAGAAACGTTAAATGTCTATGCCGTCAAATAAGTTACGTTGGTTGCTATTGTTGGTTATGTGCTTGGGTTTGTTGGCTTGGGTTTTTGTCAAATGGGCTGTGTAAGGTTTATATTGGTATGCATGAATTTTTGGTCTATTTTGTCGGTAACGGTAATTTATTTGGCGTCATAGACATTTAACTTTTAACAATACAAATTCCAAAAGTACCGTTATATTCTAGAAATAGAAATTTCACAATTAAAGATAGTACAGCCTCACGACTATACTCTAGAAACAGAAATTTTACAAGTACAGCCGCACGGCTATACTTCTTAAATAACATAATATGAATTTGTCTTTTGAAATTACTTTAATTAGTAGTTATGTTTTAACTACTATTTACTTAGTCACTAATTAATATTTAAATATTTTATGAAAGAAAGAAATTAATTACTATTCGTTAAGTAATATAATTTGTGAATTAATTAAAATATTTAATACTAATTATTCATAAAATAAATAATAATTAAAACATAATTACAAATTAAAGTAATTAAATTAGGGTAAGATAATATTTAATAGATAAAAGAAAATTGTTTTAAAAAATTATTGACCTAAAGATACTAAGTTATATTTAAATTTTTAAAAACATTTCCCAGTGAAATTTGCGAAATTGATATTTCTGACGAAATTCATCGGTAAAGGTAACTTATTTGCCGGCATAGACATTTAACTTTTAACAATATAAATTCCAAAAGTAAAGTCGTACAGCTATACTCTAGAAATAGAAATT
Source organism: Prunus padus (assembly GCA_024362665.1). Lineage (NCBI taxonomy): Eukaryota > Viridiplantae > Streptophyta > Magnoliopsida > Rosales > Rosaceae > Prunus > Prunus padus. The sequence continues at coordinate 25,839,885 of JANFAM010000010.1, forward strand.
CCACAAGTACAGTCGCACATCTATACTCTAGAAAGAGAAATTTCACAGGTATAACCGAGCGGCTATACTTCTTAAATAGTCGAATTTGTCTTGTTAAATTACTTTAATTAGTACTTATGTTGTAACTACTATTTACTTAGTCATTAATTAGTATTTAAATATCTTATTAAAGAAAAATAATAATTACTATTTGTTAAGTAATATAATTTGTGAATTAATTAAAATATTTGATATTAATTATAAACAAAATAAATAATAATTAAAATATCATTACTAATTAAAGTAATTAAATGAGGATAAGATATTATTTAATAGATAAAAGAAATTTTTAAAAAAATTATTGATATAAAGATATTAAGTTATTTTTAAATTATTTTAAAAACCTTTCTTGGCGAAATTTGCTAGAATTGATCTTTCCCGACGAAATTTCGTCGGTAAAGGTATTTATTTGCCGGCTTAGATATTTAACTTTTAAAAATAGAAATTCCAAAAGTAGAGCCGAACGGCTATACTCTAGAAATAGAAAATTCACAAGTATAGCAGAACGGCTATACTCTAGAAATAGATATTTCAAAAGTACAGCCGAACGGCTATACACTAGAAATAGAAATTTCAAAAGTATAGCCGCGCAGCTATTCTTCTTAAATACCTGAATTTGTCTTGTTAAATTACTTTAATTAGTACTTATGTTTTAACTACTATTTACTTGGTCACTAATTAGTATTTAAATATCTTATTAAAGGAAAAAATTAATTACTATTTGTTAATTAATATAATTTGTGAATTAATTAAAATATTTAATACTAACTATTCACAAAATACATAATAATTAAAACATAATCACTAATTAAAGTAATTAAATCAGGATAAGATACTATTTAATAGATAAAAAGAAAATTTAAAAAAAATTAATGACATAAAGACACTAACTTATATTTAAATTATTTTAAAAATCTTTCCCTGCGAAATTTGGCGGAGTTAATTTTGCCCGACGAAATTTCGTTAGTAAAGGTAACTTATTTGCCGGCATAGATATTTAACTTTTAAAAATAGGATTTCCAAAAGTACGGCCGCACGGCTATACTCTAGAAATAGAAAATTCACCAGTACAGCCGCACGGCTATACTCTAGAAATAGAAATTTCAAAAGTACAGCCGCACGGCTATACTCTAAGAAAAGAATTTTCAAAAGTACAGCCAAACGGCTATACTCTACAAATTGAAATTTCAAAAGTATAGCCGAGCGGCTATAGCTCTTAAATAGCTGAATTTGTCTTGTTAAATTACTTTAATTAGTACTTATGTCTTAGCTACTATTTACTTAGTCACTAATTAGTATTTAAATATCTTATTAAAAGAAAAAAATTAATTACAATTCGTTAAGTAATATAATTTGTGAATTAATTAAAATATTTAATACTAATTATACACACACAAAATGATAATGAAAACATAATTACTAATTAAAGTAATTAAATGAGGATAAGATATTATTTAATAGATAAAAAGAAGATTAAAAAAAATTATTAATATAAAGATAGTAACTTATATTTAAATTATTTTAAAAACCTTTCCTGGGGAAATTTGCCGGATTTGATCTTTCCCGACGAAATGTCGTCAGTAAAGATATCTTATTTGCCGGCATAGATATTTAACTTTTAACAATTGAAATTCCAAAAGTACATCCGCAAGGTTATACTATGGAAAGAGAAAATTCACAAGTACAGTTGAAAGGCTATACTCTAGAAATAGAAATTTCAACAAGACAAATACGACAATACTCTAGAAATAGAAATTTCAAAAGTATAGCCGCACGGCTATACTTTTTAAATAGCTGAATTTTTCTTTTTAAATTACTTTAATCCGTACTATTATTTAAGTAATATAATTTGTGAATTAATTAAAATATTTAATACTAATTATTCACAAAATAAATAATAATTAAAACATAATTACTAATTAAAGTAATTAAATCATGATAAGATATTATTTAATAGATAAAAAGAAAAAATTTTAAAAATATTATTGACATAAAGATACTAACTTATATTTAAATTATTTTAAAAACCTTTCCTGGCGATATTTGCCAGATTTGATCCCTCCCGACAAAATTTCGTCGGTAAATGTAATTTATTTGCCGACATAGATATTTAACTTTTAACTATAGAAATTCCAAAAGTATAGCCGCACGGCTATACACTAGAAATAGAAAATTCACAAGTACAGCCGCACGGCTATACTCTAGAAATAGAAATTTCAATAGTACAGCCGCATGGCTATACTCTAGAAATTGAAATTTCAAAAGTATTGTTGCGCGGCTATACTTCTTAAAGAGCTGAATTTGTCTTGTTAAATTACTTTAATCAGTACTTATGTTTTAACTACTATTTACTTAGTCACTAATTAGTATTTAAATATCTTATTAATAAATTAATTACTATTCGTTAAGTAATATAATTTGTGAATTAATTAAAATATTTAAAACTAATTAATAACAAAATAAATAATAGTTAAAATATAATTACTAATTAAAGTAATTAAATCAAGATAATATATTATTTAATAGATAAAAAGAAAATTTATAAACGTAATTCGTCGGTAAACATAACTTATTTGCTGGCATAGATATTTAACGTTTCTTGTCGGTTGTACTTATTTGCCGGCAAGACGAGAAACGTTAAATGTCTCCCATCAACAATGTTAACCACTTAATTTACAAAAGTCTTTGCTTTTTTCTTTTTTCGCTGTGAGTAAAAAGGATTATATGGTTTGCAATATAATATTTGTTGTGTACGGCATACGTTGGTGTGACAACTTTTTGCCATATTCTTCTCTTACTAATTCTCAAATCCCTTTAAATGGTGACAATTCAGGGGCTTCAAGTATAATGGTGATTCTTTTCTTTCATATTTTTTTATAAATAAAAAAACATAGGTGAAAAGGACTTTAAAAAAAAGACAAAACTAATGGTATGGTGTGAGCCCCAACGCGAGTGACAGCGTCCCACACCAGATAGAAAGCAAAAGACATTACACTCACTCAAGACTTTCGTCTATTACTTTCATTTATTAGTATCTTTGGCACTGTGTCTCTTTCTCTCCTCCATCATTTGCTTTACTCACTCACTCACTCACTAAAAAATGTCACCAACTCTGCAGCAGCTGCTGCTGCTCCTCCTCGTCCTCCTCACACTTCTAGCCTCCACAGCCCTCTCCCACTTGCCTTCATCCTCCGTCACAACCACCACCTCACTCTCCATCAACGACTGGCAGTCCGCACGCGCCACCTACTACGCCGCTTCGGACCCCCGCGACGCCGTCGGCGGCGCCTGCGGCTACGGAGATTTGGTGAAGGCCGGCTACGGCATGGCAACGGTGGGGCTGAGCGAGCCTCTGTTCGAGCGCGGCCAGATCTGTGGCGCGTGCTTCGAGCTCCGCTGCGTCGACGACATGCGCTGGTGCATTCCGGGCACCTCCATCATCGTCACCGCCACCAACTTCTGCGCCCCTAACTACGGCTTCACCGCCGACGGTGGGGGCCACTGCAACCCTCCCAACAAGCACCTGGTGCTCCCCATCGAGGCCTTCGAGAAGATCGCCATTTGGAAAGCTGGCAATATGCCCGTCCAGTATCGCAGGTAAAGTTGGTTATTGTTTGCTTATTAATTGGTTTTTGGGGCTTCCAATTTTGTTGCCTTCTACTTTACTCTTTCTTAGTTTTAGATTTGAGACCAAAACTAATAAATTCCGGAAAATAACAAATAAAAACAGGACTTTGGCATCACATTGTCTTAAATGTGAATTTATTATGAGAAAATAGAAAATATGAGGCGAGTGAAACTGAAAATGGTAACTTTTGGATTCAACGGCAAGTTTTAGAGAGGCAAATCGGGTAGCAGATCAAACCCTAATGGCCTATATAGGATGCCGAGGTAGTTTTAATCGAATACGAACCCTAATGAGATACGAAGACGAAAAAGGGGTCTTAATCAGAGTAAGAATCTTCGTGGAATAGAAAGATGACAAAGAAGGTTTGCTGAGGCGACTCTGATAGAAGAACTTCACACACACACACACTGGTCCAGGATTTTGTGGCATTTGGCTACATGGGAATGTATTTGGATCTCTCTCACCTTTGGCACCAATGAGGCATCTTACCTCACATGACTCATATAGGCTGCTAGTTGTAGAAAAATGACGAAATACTGTCAAGACAAGTTTCATTTATTTGAACCATGCAAATACTAGACTGCGGAATTGAAAGGTCCATTTTTGGATTTTTTCTAATAAGAAAAGACAAGAAGAAATCCTGAAAAATAAGGTTTGTGCGAGTCTAAAGAAGGCTTTACCAAGTTGTAAACCTAGCTTAACTCTGTATTTAAGTTCTGGAATAAGTCGTACCACTTGACGTCTACAGTTGGGAATGCATATGATAGGGAGGACTAGAGTAGACTAGACTAGCAAAATATGGATATGTTGTTTAACTTGGAGGAATAATGGGGACTATCTATAAGAGGTTGATGACTAAAACTTATCCCCCAATCCTCTTGAAAATGGTGGGATCAGAGGGATAAGTTTTAGTCATCAACCTCTTATGAATAGCTCTCCTTCATCCTCCAAATTAGACAACAATATCCACATTATGCCTTGAATACACATGAAATGTAGGCATTTTGCTAGTCTAAGTGTCTAAAATTCTATGTGATGTTCATTTTATGACAAAACCCGTGTTTTTTTTTGTGCATGGTCGAATCAGCACTTCCAGTTTGATACTTGGCATATATACTCAAATCTCTGAGCTGTCAATGTCATCCCCCATTTATATGATATTAGACTAAAGCATGCTTAACAACAGACAAATGCCTTCTCTCATCCTGAGATCTCTTATTCTTGTTAACTCTGTTTGAAACAGGATCAAGTGTAGAAGGGAAGGAGGAATTCATTTCACCATAGATGGTTCTAATATCTTTATCTCAGTGCTGATCACCAATGTCGCTGGTGTTGGAGACATAGTTTCTGTGAAGATCAAAGGTTCAAGAACTGGTTGGCTTCCAATGGGACGAAATTGGGGCCAAAACTGGCATGTCAGTGCTGATCTAAAAAACCAACCTCTTTCTTTCGAGGTCACTAGCAGCGACGGGCTCACAGTTACATCTTACAACGTAGCTCCCAAGGCTTGGATCTTTGGACAGACCTTTGAAGGGAAGCAGTTTCCATGAGCACCATTTTGACTAAATAGCGTTAAGGGAACCATTTTCCTAATCTTCCTTTGTTATATTTATTTTAGTTTTCTTTCAGTGGAGAATTAGTTAGATTGCAGATGATATTGTTGTACAAAGATATATATATCAAAGCTTAGTTACTAAAAGGCACCCAGAAAGTGAACTTGGATGCTTGAGGAGTATGCTGATGCTCAGGACATGCTGCAGAATAATCTTAGTTGTGTGCAGTGCGGTGTAATCTTCCTTGGGTGAGACCAGGTAGGGGCGTGGCGAAAGTGAACTGTTATAGGGGCTTGGATATCCGTTGATGAACATTGGTGCTCTGATTATGGCAGTATGCTGGCGGGGCTTTTACGTCTGATTCGTAAGTGCTAATAAATTGCTTGGTTTTGGTTCTGAAGATGTTGGTTTCCTTGATTGAATTCGTAGGTCATGATATCAAACTTCCTGCAGCACTTTCTTTGAGCTTCAAGTAGTTTTGTTAGGCATGTTTGGGAAAGTGTTTGTCGTTCACTATGGGGGCAGCTTAAGCTACCATTTGAAGAAAAAAAAAAAAAAAACAGGACTTGTCATCTCCATATTTTTACCATTAAAATCTTAATACATATTTTACCCTTATCTAGCATTTGATTGATACATTGATTTTTCAAAAGTTAGATTAAACAATCTACAGTGGGAACTCAAATTCAAATTCCTCATTTCCAATCCGTCTAAATGGACCTTTAGATTGAAGTTGCTGTTACCCACTTGGAACGATTTTATGCTTTTATAAACGAATGAATGATTTATGAAATACACTTCATACCAAAACTCTTCAGATTGCAAAGAGAACATCATTAAATAAAGGCACAAAGTCCCTTTCCGTCCCTATAGTTTATCGATTTTTCACTTGCGTCCCTATGGTCTCAATTCTGACAATTTAATCCCATGTAGTTTAATATACATAGCGACATATTCTCGAACTCTTCACAATACACCCACTAGCAAGTTCAGAATCAAAACCTTCGAGATCTTATTCAAACATGATACCCCTATCTTTAATCTAATGAAACGACCTGTCAACAGTGCTACCACTTCGTGCAAGGGGCGTGGAAAATTGCCCTGCCACTCCCCACCTCAGCTCCAACCGTACACACCAGACATTTTCTTTGGAAAGGCTTCTTCACTCATTCCACTCACCTAAGTTCCAAACACGTCTCCCCATTCTAAGCATAAATTCCAATCCTAAAAGCCAAAAAGTAAAAAGAAATGGATTTGAATTCAACCTTAAGTATCACTGTATCAGTATCAGAAAAATCATCACATTACTATAATTGGCTGCATGACAAGGACATAATTCAGCCGAGAAGAATATAATATAAGGACCCTGCTAAGTGTTCCATAAAGAAACCACTCCACTCTATTATGTTAGTCCTGGAAAACAATTGATGTATATATCAAGTGATGAGCAAACATCACATAAGCATCATGAGAACTTGTTTCCAGACAACCACAAAGATCGCTGTTTCCAGATCTCTCAGTTGCATCATATAAATCACCCACCAGAACCCAAGCTGTGAAATAATAATTTGACACCCGAGATTTCTCTTCCACATCACTGACAGAACCAGAGATAAAGGACAGAGGATGCACCTAAACACTCAGCAAAGTACTTACAATATCTATTGTGGTTGTATTATTGAGAGTTGAAGTAAGTTCAATGCTGGTTCTAAAATTTACTTTTTCGCCATCCCAAAAATACAATATTGATGATGATCCTTAAAAAATGAGAATCTTTTGCAGTTTGCGCATGGTGTATATGAATCTGTTTAGAACAATCTAAAAATGGGATGAAAAAGATAATATTTGTATATATAGATGCATATGGTAACAAATTCATCATGATGTTATACTCTGTTTTGTTTCAACTTCATGAAAATTTTATACTCTCTCTCTCTCTCTCTCTCTCTCATGCACTGTCCACACCCACAAAACAGTCCTGAAAAACCTTTATTTTCTAATTTCTTTAACCCTAATTTGTTTTTCCATTTTCTTACCCAATAAAATCCTAAGCCAACTATTCTCAACAATCATTGCCCATCAAGTGTCCTCCAATAAGTGCCATAGAACCCTGTTTCTCTGCGTGTAGAAATTCCTGCTTTAACCTATAACTTCAAATCTTAATTCCAGCCCCTAAACCCTAAACTACTCCTATCTTAAGCCATTAACCGAAATTTACAAATATATAACACCTACCTCACATGCATGATGCACCAGCAAGATTTGACCATCATATCCAGCACTTGATAGCTTTCTCTCTAATTTTTGTGTAGTCAGTTCCAATATTGTTGCCATATTATCCAATAAAAATATTTGTTTATAGTATAGTTGGAAAGAGGCTTGGTGTATGCTTCATTCTATCCCTTCTAGATTCATCCGGTATAATATCATCAACATAGGACAACTTCTCAATTCTTCATAAAATAACTAGAGTGTGTGTCCGCCCCAACATCCTCGAATCTCAAGTTGAACTGAAAGAGCCATTTGCATTATCTAACTAATAAAAAGTAAATTGAGATTCCTACTGTTTGTTGAATTTGGGAATTATGTCCGCTGCCAATTGTTTTAGAGTAAGAACAACACGGAAATTTAAGGAAAAAACTACGAGAAAATGTAGAAACTACTAGCACCACACTAGTAGGGTTCTAGGAGTCGCTCCTAGACCTTGCATCACACCTAGGGTTATATTGCACCACACAATCCTGGAGAGAAGCATATACTTGCTAGACATAGAGTTCTGTAATGACCTTAGGCTTCTATGTCTTTCGTACTCCCAACCGACTTTACTTTCAGGTTTCCATCACAATAAAGGCATAAAAGAATAATGCTAAAAAGATATTAACAACTATGAGTTCTAGGTTTCCCATTACAATAGAGACTAAATAAAAGATATTAAACACTGGTCATACACCACAACAAAACCATTAAAAAACAAACTCTTGGGTTGTCACTGTGCAGCTGCAATACAACCCAAAAAGAGAGACAGGTATGACTGAGGTTTTGCCATCCAATAATATATAAGTTCCAAGCATACAATCTTACCTGGAGGCAAGCAATTTGATTCCAAACACAGCTAGCTCAGTCATGTTGTAATATTTTGGGAGGTGTCACTAGTGTTCTATGCAAAGCAATATTATAACTGTTAAGCTATCTCTTAAAATTTCCTTATGGTAATATAATTTCTGTCATCTTTAATAACTTTTCCTAAAGAGTGCAGTATTTTTATGAATGCCAAGTCCATAAACCTTGCAAACAAATAGAAGCTGCAAGCTTCATGTGCATTGGTCATACGTTCATAAGTATTACTTCAAAATATGCTGCACAACCACAAAACTCACTCCAGACTTAAAGACAACACTGAAGGCACAACAGAAGTGAATCAACAAAAACTTCCATGTCTGCTGTAATCTACAACAAGGCGGAATGGAAAAAAGGACATGTATTTCCTATCCAGGTAGATCTTTTTGAATTGTTTCACTTCAACATTAGATGTGAATTGTCCGAGTATAGAGTACATAATACAAGTGGATGTAAGTATATTCAATATTCAAATAAATGCAAAGCAGATACAAATGAATTTCAATCTCAATTACTATCTCACATAAACTATACTGAGTTAATCCGAGGCCAAGAGAGAAAACCTGGCAGAAACCGTAGATGCAAAGATAAGAGGAGGTGGAAGAGAAACCAACCAACCTCTCACAAGAATCAAAAGCTCTCACTGCATGAAATGGAACCACTGACCCGGAGCAGAACATTATACCAAGAGAAAACAGAGAACAAAAGAATCAAATCAAAGCTTCTGATGAGATTCGATGAGCAACGCATGTAGCATGATATGAAGTGCAGCTTCATAGACAGGCATATCATAATGCATCCCATCAACCGTGCATCGAACCCCGCAATTCCAACTCAAGGACTCAATGTCCAGCAACAACAGGGGACCACCGGCTTTGCGCAAAATCTTACTATTGTGAAGCTCCTTATCATACTCACCACGCATTGCATCAGTCATCTTCTCCCTCTTCTCCTCTGTATTCAACATAGAGTTTATCAACGTGGGCATGCCAATCCAAAACAAGTGGGGCGATCGGGCCGAAACAGAGCCGGAGCCCGAGCTGGTTACCGGCCTGTCGGAGCCGGTATCTGGCGAAAATGGCAACAAAGACACAGAAGCACTCCTTAGTGATTGTAATTGAACACCAAAATCTGATGCGTTGGTGAAGTGAAGCATGTGCCAGAGCCCAGAACCCATCACCAACACATCTGGGTAGTTGCGATTTCGCTTGAAACCGTTGACCAGATTGGTCAAATTGACAGTGTAAGGAGCCCAGATGAAATCCAAACGCATCCCAATCTCACCCACCACAATCTGATAATCACTGTGCCTCTTAAACAGATCTCTATTAACCTTCTCCAGAGGCCCAGAATCCAAAACCAGACTCAACAACGAAAGCGCCACAAGCCTGGCTTGAGAGTCACCAGCCACCACAACCCAGGATCCGTTGAGCAGATCAGAGGCGTCAAAACGCCCTAATTTCTGAAACCCGCATGCAGAAACGGCTGAGGAAGAAGCCCAAGCCCACGACTTGTCGTAATTGACGGTGTTGTTGTCGAGGGGATTGAAATTAGGGGAGGGGGTGACCTCCCAAACGACGTCGTGGAGGTGGGAGAGGCAGGACTCACGGCGGTTCTCGAAAACGACGACGGAGGAGACGGTGGTGACGAAGTCGTTGACAGAAGGGAAGTAAGGGGTGAGGTGGACGCCAATGGCGAGAGTGATGAAGAGAGCGCCGCTGAAGAAGAGCATTTTGTTGCGGCTGAGGTGATAACCGGCCATGCCCATCGGAACCAAAACCACCACGCAAGCAGCCAACACCCCCAATTGCACTGCTCCGATCATATTACGATTATTTTCCTCGCTATTTTTCTCATCAAACCAATCTTTCTATTCTCAAGCTTCTGATTTGATCTGACCAACAAGATTTTGAATTTTCGATGCCTTGTGAATCAATCAATCTTCCATTTAATCTGTAAAAAATGAAATGCCCTGTCTTATTATTTGACCGACTCTGAAAGGAACGTCACATCCAACAACAACCAAAGAGGAAGAAGAAGAAGAGTGCGTGGTGTGTGTTTTCTGTGGGATAAGATTTCGGGATCGAAGGGGTCGAATTGCAGACAATTTGGCCCCTCATTCGTGGGGTGCGAAGGGAAATAGAGAAAGATTGGTGGCTTTTTCCTATTTGATGTTTCTTAATGGTTAAAAGTGAAATTTTCTCAAAATGCCAACTTATAATTTTAGCCCCTAAAGTTTTAGTGAAGTTGCACTTTGACCGCCTGTAGTTACAATTGTCACGGTTTTCCTTTATAAATTGTAATAATTTAAGGATAATGCCAGAATTTGTCATTTTCTGGACATAATTAGCTCGTGAGTGACACTGACATGTGTGAGAGTGAGTTAGACTCTTTTTCCTTTTCATGACCATATTTTGTTACGATTAACTGAAACTCTCTTAAGAAAATTTGTTTGCAATTTCACTACTTATTTATTGAAGTATAAACTTATTGTTTTATGATCAACTATTACTTTTTATGTAGAATAGCATATTCAAACCATTGAAAATCATTTATGTAACTATTGGAAAAAAAAAATTATCATAAAACACAACTTTTCTTGTGTGTGATTGTAGATACACGGCCCCCTCTCTCTCTCAACTAGCAAAAAACTTACGTGTAATAGGGATAATATTATTTTACTATTTCCAATTAATAATATTATAACATATGAAAAAATTATTTTGCGTGTCATTTTGTTATTGACAAAAGATAACAAAAAATGAGTTCTATCTCCATTGTATGAAAGTAATTGACCCCAGAGCCCCATACCCAGCATTGCAATTGTTTATCGTGAATAGGATCAGGCAGCCCATAACGGGCTCTAAGTAATGTATAGTTGGGCTTGCCATAACTGATCTAAGTTGATGAATTTTTGTATACAAGTTGTGCACATTGTCAGCTCATCCTATCTTACATGGAATTCAACTGATAAAATCCAATATATTTACTGTAGGAAATAAGGGGTCTAATTGATATATATATATATTTTTGGTAAATACCACGAGGTGTCCCTACACTTAAAGGGTGAGATTAATCCCTTGCTCGGAGTTTGGCTTGTCCCTGGTCACAAAGTGCTTTCAATGGGTTTCGAACCCTTGCCATTGAGGCATCGGTAGGTCGTCAGTTGGAAGTGGCAGTTTGCCAACTGCACCACACTTTGTGATTCTAATTGCTATATTTTAAACACAAAGAAATTAAGAAATAAACATTCAATTAAACGTACAAATTTAATGCATATGACATGAGCAAAAACAATGCTAAATGTATATATAAATTAGATTAGAAACATCTGAAACTTGGTCAAGACGAATGCTTAATATTCCGTTTTAAAGATAATTTACGCCTCACGACGGTGCTCATAGTTGAACACTCTCTCATTTGGATCAATGAGACACTATAATAATTTCTAAGCACTACGTGTGTTTGAATATGCTAGTGTCAAAAGTTACTTATAACATGTGAGGGACTTGTCTATTTATAAATGTTGAATTGCCACTTCCCAAAGTATGTGACTTAATCTGAAAAGGCGAGTGATGCATCTCTTTACTTAAAAGATGCATTATTTCAAACTTGAATAGTCACATTTTTTTATTTTAAATTTCCATTTTAAAAATAGAAAAATGAATAAATTTTCCAACATTTACAATCACTCTTGAATAACATTAAGCAAAGCTTCGTGCACACACACAGGCACATCTCACATTTATAATCAACCACAACACAGGAAGCTGAACCAAATAGGGTCTTTTCAAGCTTAGCTTAGTCAAGTAAAGGCTATGATTCGGTCTCAGTCACTTTCTCAAATGTGAGTGAGTCCAACTATAAGATATATAACTTTGTTTCTCAAGAATTGATTGAAATGATACAAATCACTCAATCAAAGACATCATACAATAACCAACTCATGAAGTAATATTCCTTCCAATGGTACGCATAATAATAAGAAAACGATAACATTACTCCTAACAAGTCAAGGACATTTGATGTTGATTGGGCAAGTAGCCATGATCATACAGTCTACCTGCACTATTGAGCTTATTATCTAGATTCATTCTTTTTGAGTGATTTGAAATTGATGTGTTCTCATCTCAACATATGCATGGAATTTTGTTTTCTATTTCGTCATAATTAGCTAGCCCTAATATGCATATATTGCTTTTAACTCAAAATCCATGAAAAGATTTTGGATTCAAGAGGCAAGAACAAAACATATATATATATACACATTAAAGTATATTTCTATTTTATACCATTATACTCCATATGTTCATAATGATCAGCAAATAAGTTGGTCAATATGTTTATATCAAATACCGTTAAAAAATATTTTTATCAAGCTGAGATTAAGAATAACTTGAGGTAGAGTGTTAAGGAGAGAAATATGGCGCTATGTTTGTTTTTTTATCTACACGGGAGGTTCATACCACTAAATCAAGAGCTAGTAAGAAAAAATTGTGGCTAAATAAGTTGATTAATTGAGTGGATTAACACAGTGAATGTAGGGGTCTCTTGCTGACCTTCTCTATTATTCTTCTTGTTACATGTCCATGAATACGGATGTGATGATAAGACATCATGATCATGCGGTAAAAAGAGCAATTGTTTTGTAGTTAGCTAGGCTTTGCCCATTCTCTTCCAAATACACTCGAGAGCTACCAAATCTTGTCTCAGATTCAAATTTAAAAAAAAAAATAGAAACGAAAGAAAACGTCTAGATTGAACTGTCAAAACAAAGGTCCTACATGTGTGGCAAACTGCCATATCTCAATGGACTTTTTGTATTCTAAACTTTTGATGCAGTTTAGTATAGAGACCAGCTTCTCATCCTAGGTCTGTATTTCTATGATCTATCTACGAAACTCTATCTCTTTCTCTCTGTCTCCTTCCCTTTTGGTATGGAATTTTAATTTTCTTTAACCATCAGATGTTGAAGTGAAATTGAGTGAATGCTTGGTGCGGTGGGGAAAATTAAACTAACCCTAAAATAAAAGGAGGTATGGGAAGTAAATTATCAATGGGGAGATTGTATTGGTCTTTATTCGTTTTCAACTTTAATTAAAGGGTGTTGTTATTTGGACCATATTTACTGACTATATTGTTGATTGTATTGGGAAGTTTTTTTCTTTTTACTTCAAATTAGTGTGTGAGTAAGAGTATTTGCATATGAGATTGATGTACTTTTAGAATGAATGAATTTCATGTTTTCATTTTTGTTTTTATCTTTCTCAGCTTTGAATGATTTTCATGTCTGGGAATAAATGGAATGTCGAACATGTATGCATCTTCTACTTTTGTTGAATAACTTATGTGAAGTTTCTTATTAAGAAGATTTGATATATTTGTTAGTTTTTATAGAGGTCTAATGCTTTGATTGGTTTTCTTTTTTGCTTCAGTGTCACGGTAACAACCCAATCCTAATTTAAGGATAAAAGAATAAAATATTGAAAGAAAGGACGATTTTACCCCGATTAAAAATTAAGGGAATTAAAAGTTGACTTTAAGATCGAAAGAATTTGGTGGAACGGGTACTGTATTGCCGCCTCGTCGAAACGAAGTCCGCGGACGCGTGGAACACCCGATTCCGAGCGAACCGAACGCTTAAAGGTCTAAAATTGGTAGGGGCAATTTGGTACTTTCGCATTAAGGGGTAAAAATCAGAAAATCACGCCGCCAATAATGGCCGGGCACAGGCCAAACCTCACCCCCGATCTCTCTCGCCTTCAACCTCTCGAACCTCCTCTCTCTCGGCAATTTTGAACTACCAAGACCGGCCCACCCACCGCCACGCCGATCGTCTGCACTCTCCATCAAGCTTCCTCACCTCCTCAACTCATCCTCGCCATCGGCGCGCGTAAACCGCCAAACCACCGCCGCGAACTCAAAACCCAACCGGAGCAACTCACCTTCGCGGTTGCCGCCGCCAAACTCTTCGATTTCGGTGAGTTTTCCGATCCTTTCGACGAAGTTCTAGCTTTTCTTTAAACCTGGTTTCGATCAATTTGAGCTGTAGCGATTTGAGAACTAGGTTACAAAGGATCTGATCGGAACTCGATTCCGCGTGTTACCCGGCCTATTTGGCCTAAGCCACCGCCAAAATGCTCCCCTCCACCCACCGATCACTTAGCCGTAGGTCTTGCCTCGAACTCCAAGATTTTCCGTCACGGGAAAAATCACTCAAGCTTTCACCCAAACCCGCCGGCGTGTGTGGCGGCGCTGCAAGGTGGTGGTGGCGGTCAATTTTCGTGCCAAAACACTCCACGTAACCTCCCGAGTGCGTAGGTATGCTCGAACGAATTTTTGGAAATCGCTTCGAGCGAAGAACCAATGTTACCTATTAGGTTTAACTAGGGTTAACTCGGTTCGAGCAAGTTCTAACCGTTGGATCGTATTGAAACTTGGAAGTTAAGTAATTGGGAATTTTAGAAACCTATAGGAATTTACGGATCGCCTTTTGGAGTTCGGGAACCCCTTGAAAGCCCGGTTGGAACTAAACTAAAGTTTAATCGCTTTATTTAATCCCGGACTTCCAAGTTAACTAAATGGCTTAAATTAGAACCAAGTGGGCCCGGGAAACCTTTAAATCAAAATTGAACACTTTAGGTCTGGGGTTGGGATTTTCATTAAATTACTATGCCGAGCTTTGGTTAAGTAATAAATGGTTTAATTTTCGTAAATAGGTACTCAAGCTTTCGCTGTGGATTCAGAAGGCCCTTCTAAGGGTCCAAAAAGTTCTGATAAACTGTGAGTGGACCTTTTAATTTTATAAATGAATTTTTATTACAATAAATGCTTATTTAATGTTTTATGAAATGAATGATGATGAACATTTGTTTTTGAAGTTATGATCCGATTTCCTCGATTAATGAATTATGAATTTAGTTCCGAGCCTTGGAATTGGAATTTATGATTATGATTGTGGATTTTGAAAGGCTCAAGGTTTAGCTTGTACAAAAGGATTTTAATTATGGTTATGAAAGGTTTCAAACCACTCTAGGTACCCTAGTATGTAACTCCAAGTTACCTTCGAATTATTATGCTGCCTACGGAATATTGTGATATGGGTTATTACCCGCTTTACGGACCATTGTTGCTCTTCTTGCTTAAGTTCACATGCATGACTCACGCCCACGAGTCTCGTGGACGCCCGGACCAGTGCGGAGCGAGGACGCGGTTCTGTAAACTTTGTGTTTTCCGAGTCTAGCGAGGACGCGCCTCGGTAAACTCTGTGTTTCCTTGTTCATGAGACGCGGCTCGGCCGACTTTGTGTCTCCGAGTCTAGCGAGGAATGGAATTGACGAATTTATAAGGGTATACCTAGGTGGATTTTATTTAAGTTGATTTGCTAATATCTTCGTTTATGATTAAGAACTTCTTTTGTTGATGAACTTTTAAATTTGATTTTTAATGCATACTTTAAATTATTGCTCGCTTATAGCTTTGTTTTCTAATGTTTTTAATGCAGTGGGGCTAACTTTAAGCTTTTCCTAAAACTACCTTTTGGTCCACTCACCTTTTTAAATGTTTTACTTCCAGCCAGTAGGTCGTAGCCGAGCACCACCACCGGCCCGTCTTCACCACCACCGCTCCTCCTAAAACTCATGTAGGGTCTACGACCCGAAGAACTTTGTAATTAGTTACTTTAGAAGCTCTCCGAACTTGCCCAAACTTTTGTGAGGCCTCGAGGTCGCATTTCCTTTTAATTGTTGTTGGTGTGTGAACTTAACTTGTGCTTACAAGTTTGTAGAATTAAAAATTGTGCTGCCAGAATTTTTGGGAATTGAGCCAATTATAGGGAGACTCGCCGAATTTTCGCGTAATCTAACCTTAAAACTCGTTTTCTCAATTTCTTTATTGAAAGGGCAAAATGGTCAAGTGTGTCCGACACCGACGATACCTACGACAGACCCGACCCGATTCCACCCCTAACTCGAGCCAAACCCTGTTGATGGGCCCACATCAACCCATGTCGGGCCCACATCCTAAAACAATTACCCTCTTCCCGAGATACAACCTATAAGGGGCCAAGACTTCTACCGAAAAACGGGCAGTAGTCTCCCTATAACAAGGACTAGCCTAAAACTTCAACCCGTCAAACAAACAATGTATAAGCAACCCAAGCGCCAAAGATGCATACAACATATATATAACAGCCTCCTACCAAACTAATTCAACTCTAAAGGTGATACGTGCAGCAACTAAGAGTACAAGAATTCAACAATGAATAAAATAATGGACATGTAGTTTAGGGTTCAAGGATGACAATCCTACCCTTCCATCGAAGCTCGAGAAGAGAAGCGCACGCCCAAACTGTCTAAGCAACTACGGCCTGGGGCGCAAAACATAAAGAGTGTGAGTGGACAAAAACAAGGTTTTTCATACTTAAATCAAAGTAGTAACCCCACCGCTTAAAACCATGCCAAACATGCATATGAAATCGCTTTATATACTTGGTTGATTTGAAAACCGTACTATTTCAAAGCACGTGAAAACATTTCCGCTTAAAACCCCTTTTACATTTCCCGAGGCATAATCCTCCCAAAACAAATCCCACACAAGTTTATAAAATATAAACAAAAGGATTTATTAACGTAAAAGGATAAGGATGGAATAAAATCCACATAAGGTAAAACAAACCTTAAAATGTCAAAGCTTGCTTATAAAGAAGCAAACCAAACTTGATGCCATAAAGACATAAATTGCGCTCAAATCATATATATATAAATATATATATATAAAACAGGGTTTACAAATCCAATAAGTAAAACCTAACAAGTAATCGAATCAAATCAAGTACTACAACCAAAACGGTAAATAGTTTCCCAACTTCCCAAACTCACAAACATGTGCTTACAAGCACGACAAGCAAGGAACGATCCTCACTAAAAGAAATATGAATACGAATGTACTAACACACGCGCATAGGTATAGTATAACTATAACACAAACACAAGTACCTGTGGGAAAACAATCCAACAGGGATCATTTGATCTGACACCTGCACGGTCTCGACAAGACCCCGTGCCCTGTGGTTAAGCCGTCCAATCGGGACTAAGCTCACAGCTGTGCTCGCAAGGTAAGGAACCATCAATACCACTACGTCCATAATATGTCATGCCGCAGACTATCCAATTAAGGATCTACAGCCTACACTCTGCTAAGGTATGCACCGGATCGAACCGCAACAGAGTACTCGTGATCATCAAGATCGTAACGTGGGGAAGGTACAATACGTGGTGCTAAATGCACACACATCAATCATCATGCGATAAATGTATATAAATATATATACAACCACAATGTACCCAACCCAAAACACCAATATCGGACATACAAGTCCGTCAAGCATATAACCCATATATATATATTTCAAAATCAGACATTACTGTCATTCAAAACATATATTTATATATTCAAAATAATCACAAGGGTCAAACGACCGCATAATGATTAATAATAAATCAAACATCATTTTCAGTGAAAACCATAATTAAATCTCATTCAATGCTAAAACCAAGCATACAAAATCTTAATAAAATCTACAGCCTCTAAGACGTCAAAATATAAGGTATAACATATATATATATATATATCAATATATATATATAATCAAGTATTGAAAACCCTTTTCTTAAAGTAGATAAACATATATATATATATATATATATATCAAGGTACATATATATATATATATACAACCAAAGTATGGTGATCCTTTTCTTAAAGTAGATATACCTATATATATATGAATAATATATATATATAATCAAGGTAAAGATATATCAATATATATATATATATATATATATATATATATATATATAACCAAGTACATATACATATATATATATAGTTATATAACCATTTTTCACTATTACAAGTGTTTACTCAAAGTAGCTATACATATATATATATATATATATATATATAAGTTTATATATATATAATCAAAGTATACGTTGTTATAAATCATAGGGTTTTTAACCCTAAACCGAATATGGAATCAAACGGACTATACTAACGTCCATATACTCAATTATATAATTAAAATATAATAAAACGGTTTCAAGCTTAATATAGCTCATTTTGTATAATTAAACTGACATAAAATCAGCGGCTGCTAACCACGTCCCTGCTCAATACCCAAAAGGTATAAATAATATTAAAATAACCATCAGGGCCCCACATAAAAACCCTAAGAACCCAAAAACATGCATTAAACTCAAATGCAAAACCCTTTTAAATATAATAAAATCAAAGTCAAAACTAAGACTTAACATTCAAGATTTAAAATCATTAAATCTCCATTCATGCATTTCATGCAATTCATTCAAGTCATGCACATTTGAAAACAAAGTCCACTCACCGCTTGGCCCCTATACTGCACAACCTCAAAGGGTCCCGCGCCATCGCGTAGTGTAGGAGTCAACGCACCTAAAGCGAGCAAAGACGAGAATCGATTAAGTACGTGAACGTACGAGAACCGGAAACTTAAACCCTAACAAAACCCAACTTAACGTGTACGCACGCCCTACGAAGGATTCCAAGGTCAAACTACCTTACAACTAAAGGGGGACCACTCAAGACTCACTGGCCAACCTGGCCACAAACACCCCATTTCGCCAACCTGCCCGCGGAGCCCAAGACCTCCAAAACGATCAGGACATTCCTAGAAGTCCAACAAAGTCAACTACATCTGTAAGGCGACTCCTGGAAAGCCTCTGCCAAACCTCGGTCAAACTTGGTCAAACCGACCAGTGGGTCAAACCGACCCGTGGGTCCCATGACCTCCAAACTTAGATCCGAAAGTTCCTAGAGGTTCAACACGAACCAGACAACGTGTCCTCAAAGTTTGGTCTCGATCCGACGGCCGGATTGCTCACGATCGTACGACGACAATTACTACGCTTAATCCTAACTTCAAGTCATCGATCCGAGTATCCGACCAATCATGATCCGACAATCCTACACGATCCTAGAATTATCTAGATCAACATATCCAAGAATGGACACGATCCAACCATCGTTCAATCCTATCAACCCGAGAATCACGCAATAGGCGAGATCCGCTCGATAACCAAACGATCTCCGAATTGAGATCCGTCAACTCCTACGCGCTCACAGAGATACGAGGATCATTACTGACCCAAGAACCGCCACTACCCCGCTACCACGCGCTGCCACACGCGCGCCACCGTGGGTGGCGGGTGCCTTGAGTAAATCCGCCAACGCCAAACCTTCACACCGCCGACACCACCCACACCACTAGACTCCGCCACCTCCCAAGGAGTCCAAAACCGCCAGAACCGTCGCAGTAACCGGCCGCCACCTGGCCGAAAATCACGATCAAACCGCCAAACCGGCCTAAAACCTAGGTTTCTAGATCCGTTTCAAAACGAGCCAAACGACACTCACGCACTCTTAAACAACAAGAGAGATTGAGAGGGTTCGTAAACCCGACCTTGCGCGACGCGCGTAGTTCACGTGAGGCGACGGCGCAACGCCGTGAATGGGGAATAACCACGACGCGCTGGATTCGAGCTTCCGGCCGAAAGCTAGTGGGTCTTGTCGGCGAGGTCAAGCCGGCCTTTGCGACGGCCTGTGTCCCATTGCCAGGACCGAGGCCATGCGCAGCGAGGGAGAGAGTGGATCTGAGAGGGTGAGGTCGCGAGGAGAGAGAGAGAACCGCCTGAGGAGAGAGAAAGTAGGAGAGAGAGAGAGAAAACCGATTCTGATTGGCCCACGTGGCTTTATCGATTTTTCCCAAAATTTGAAATGACGCCACGCCCTCCGAACAACTGAAGTCGTATTTCAAACGCTCCGCCCGGCCAATCCGACTAAGCTGACGTTCGACGCAATGGCGCAACTTGTTTCGCTAAATTCGGCCCCGCAAATAAAGTGGACCAAAATGCCCCTTTAAATACTTAATTCCAATTAATTCGCTTTTAATTCAATTTAAATTCATTTAACTTATCCAAATTAATTAACTTATTAATTAATTCAATTTTATCTTAAAATTGGGTCAGGGTCGTTACATCGGCCACTTTATTTGGCTTGGCCCCTGGATTCCAAAGGAATTAGGCCTCGGGTCGCGGTTAGTCACTTTGTTAAATTTCAGAGACATGACATGTAGCCCACTCATTAGCAATACCGATATTGTTCACAACTTAACCACCTACAAAGTCCAATAGTTTTCAGTGGTATTAGGAGTGGAAACACTTATTATAAGCTGTAATTTATTTAATCAAGTTTTCAATGTGGGACTTTATTTATATTCTTCAACACGCCACGTGACACCCAAACAGTGGTGTGCGTCGCCTTGGTCGGGTCAATGGCCACACCCAATCAAGGTGTAGCCATCTGGCCTGGTCCCGCTTTGATACCATATTAAATTTCAAAGAGACGGGCATGTAGCCCACCACTAGCAATACCGATATTGTCCCCAACTTAACTACCTACAAAGCCCAATAGATGCGAGGTTTTTTTACAAAAGGCTTCGGTGGTATTAAGAGTGGAACCACTTATTATAAGTTGTAATTTATTTAGTCAAGTTCCCAATGTGGGACTTTATATTCTTCAACAAGTTTCAACTTATGTGAGCTTCATCTCTAATGTTCATAGATTCTTGATTCAAGAGGCAAGAACAAAACATATACATTAAACATATGTTCATAGTGATCGACAAAGTTGGTCAATATGTCTATATCAAATACAGTTTCAAAAGCTTTTTATCAAGCTGAGCTCAATATGATATATTCACATCAACTCGAGGTACGCATAGTGTTAAGGAGAGAAACGGTGGCTAAGTTTTTTTTATCAACAAGAGAGAGGGGCATTCGAATTTGAGACTTCTTCCAACATTATAGGAAGATGCATACCACCACTAAATCAGGAGCTAGTGAATTAATGTAGGGGTCTCCTGACCTTCTCTATTACTCTTCTTGTTACTTGTCCATGTCAAGGGAAGTGATAAGATAAGACATCATGATAATAGGGTAAAAGAGCAATTGTTTTGTAGTTGGCTAGGCTTTGCCCATTCTTTTCCAAATACACTCGAGAGCTACCAAATCTTATCTCAGATAAAAATAGAAACGAAAGAAAGCGTCTAACATGCTGTTATCTCTAACATTCTTAATAAATATTATCGTCATTCCTTTTAATATGTTCTCAAATGAAAATTAAACTAACCCTAAAATAAAATGAGATATGGGAAGTAAATTATCAGTAGGGAGATTGTATTGGTCTTCATTCGTTTCCAACTTTAATCAAATCTCCAATTCCCCTTCATTTGTGTAGGGGTGTTGTGGCCATTTTGCGGCCATTTTACTAAATCATGGAGACTCAAATCAATGAAAATGAACACAAAAAAACCGTAAAATCCCTGCACGTTATGCACACGTGGATGATCTCATAAGAAATTGACGGAAATAAGAGATTTAACGAGATTGCTAATGAATGTAGATATCAAGCATATTCTGTTAACAATTAAAACCACAATATACTACTTTGACATATAGGATAAACAACATGTATCCTTCGTAATTTTAAGAAGAAAAGAAAGTATAAATTAATAATTCAAACCTTATTTATTTGATTAAAGAGTCAAAATTGTCAATCAACACAATACTCCCTCGTATCTTTTGATTTCAATTTCATTCATTCATCCCCTAACTATACTCCTATGATTATGCTTCGTTAAACCCACAACTTTGAGAGTATTTTTGCTCACCACATTAACTAGAGGTGTATGCTCACCGTCACCTTTAATGGTGACTCCTGTCCAATTATTAACCATGATTAACTTTTATGATAGAATTTTAAATAAATAAATAAAAAGGGGCCCACAGCCTTCTCTCCCTTCATTCCTCCGTTCCCCCTTCCTTTTTTTTTCTTCTTCTTTTCTTTCTTTCAGCCTGCACCAACCCTTCTCTCATCTTCATTTTGCATCTCTCCCTCTCTTACACTATTTGTAAAAGTATAAATGATTATTTACTCTCAAGAAGAGATTGGAAAGCACTAAAGTTAAAACAACTCAACCCCACTTTTTGTTTTTCCATTTCCAGAAAACCACCATGGGCGGCGACTTTCACCCATTTCAAAAAATAGAAAACCAGAGAGTTTAGATGTTTTTTTTTAAAAGGATTCATTCAAGCCTTCATGAACATGGAAATTTAAAGAAAACAAAAGGTACGAATCTAGTGCCGAAAATGCTTGATAACAAAACCGTTGATTGTTCTCACAAATAACAAAGCAACATGGAGGCAAGGATATTCGGCTCTTCTCAAACATAAATTCAAAGAATCAGTGCAAAATGCAGATGCGCGAAAGCCCACAAATCATTCATAACAAAACTACAATAAAAACCCAGATGATGAATAGAGTCACAAGTAAGTAAATGAAATAGATTTCTTCAATGAATTTGACGAGCATATCGGTGAGGGAGAGGGAGAGAGAAGAGAGAGAGAGAGAAGGGTCGGGGATCCTGGCCTCTGCATTTAAGATCAGTGCGTTTACACGCATTTAAGAGAATATTAACCATTAGATTAATCTAATGAATTTTAATGTTCACATCATCATAATTGTACTAAACCAAAATTAACCATTTGCACCTTATTATATCCATGAAAGTAAAAAATCGAAAATATCGCCGATATTTCTGAAAATGGGAGGCCGAAATTATCGGAGGTACAAGACATTTTCGTAATTCTTTCGGCGAAATTTCGGAAATTTCGGAAAAATTTTGAAATTTCGGAAAAATAAAAAAACCCTCAAAACACCACTCAACCCTGGGGTTCGAACCCTGCTGCCAAGCATGCTGCTCTCCCAGTTTTCCACCACGGTAAGGGCTCCTTTGTGTTTATTATTTTTCACAACTCATATTTATATACATATTACCTTATTTTCATTTTCAACATTTAAGTAAATGTCTTTGTCCTTTACTTTAATTTATTTTTATATTACTCCATTTACTTAAGTTTACAATGTAAATAAGGAAGTACCCCATTTGGATTCAAATAAAAATACTAGAAAATCAAATTCCCACCAAATCAAAATATGAAAAATCGGTTTTAGTGCAAAATACGATTTAGGCTAAAAATGATGGCTCATTAACTCAATATATACTTCATACTAAAATCCCATAAAATCAAGGTTTCTTATTTGATATGTAAGGAATAAAAGCCGCCAAAAATTATCTTGAGAAAATAATTATTCCGAAAACCATTTTTCATACTTAGTCAAATACAATAACATGAAATGGTCTCATCTTGCCCATCCGTCTCTTTCTCAAGCTTTCCAACTCCAACCAAAACCAATTGTGAGGTAAGTTTAAATTAAACTTATATTTATATTATTGAAGTTTATTAAAGTAAAAAATTATACTTGAATAATAATTGCATGTTAATTCTTTGAAGTAATTAAGTAATGTTATATAATTATTATGGTGTGTTGGTTGGTATAGTAAATCATTATATATAAATGATTATGGTGTGTTAAATCTTCTTTCATTAATTACAACATATTTTCTACAGTCACATTGCTTTTTTTCGCTATATAATCAACTTATATCGCTTAAATCCATCATGCAATGTATTTCCTTCCAATTTTTTTGATAAACTAATAGATAATTGACTAAATAAACAATCTCTAAAGTTTCAATAAAAATTTCCAAGTTTTTCTTACACTTTCCGTGGTTTTTATCCAATTTTTATCGATATTGATATTTTTCCGATATTTCCACGATATTTCCGTGTTTCCAACCACCGATATTTCCAAAACCTCCGATATTTTCTTCCGATTATATCTATGTAATAACCATGAAATTAAAATAAATAAATAAAGGTATCCCAGCAAGCAACAACCATCTTCCCCGAACTTCCAGCAAAAAAAAAGACAACCATCTTCCCCAACCCAGCCTCCTACCCCCACCGCTAGGCAGCCATGGCAGCCGCCCCTCACTCTCTTTTCCTTTTTGGCAGGCACATATAAGATTTTTCCTATTTGCCACCCATACTATTCTACTAGTAGATCTCCCTTGTTTGGAGTACCAGATACCTATATAGCCGCTGGTACCTAATTGGAAGAAACCCAACTCAAAAACCCCACCGCTAGATACAATGGTTTGATCAGCAGATCGAGATTGATTTGCAAGAAATATATGAGACTTGAGAAATATGCATAATACAAGAGCATTGAATACGAATTTTGGGTTACGTTTGGCATCCATGGCTGCACAAAACATTTTCACAAATGTTTATTTTTTTAATTTTTAATTTCAGAGTTATTGGATAGATATGATAAGGTGTAAATGGTTAATTTTGTTTTAGTACAATTATGATGATGTGAACTTATTAAAATTCATTAGATTAATCTAATGGTTAACATTCTCTTAAATGCGTGTAAATGCACGGATGCTTAAATCAGAGACTCGTAATCCGTCGGGAGGCTGAAAGAAAGAAAAGAAAAAAAGGAAGGGGGAACGGAGAAATGAAGGGGAGAGAAGTCTGTGAGCCCCTATTTATTTATTTATTTTAAATTCTGCCATAAAAGTTAATCATGGTTAATAATGCGATATGTGTTATCTTTTAAAGGTGGTAGTGGTGAGCATACACCTCTAATTAATGTGGTGAGCAAAAATACTCTCCACAACTTTTCCCATTAAGAAAGCACTATATAGTTGCTCATTATAGAATCAATTTTCATAAATTCCTAAGAAGTAAATTTAAGATTATATTATTTTTATGAGGCCCTATAATATGAAGAAAAAAATTAAAAAAAAGAAAAAGAAATAAAACATAAGAAAGATGCACAAAGGATGCGACAATTTAGCATGTGGTAATAAACCTAGACCTAGACTCCTGAATGAAAGAGCATGTGATGTGTTTTACACGTGCATATGTGTGGGTTTGGTCTTCTTCTATATAATATTATATGCTCTGCCTCTCTGCACAACTTACGAAGAGAACAAACAGTAATGGAAGAACAGATTCACTTAAGCACCAAAAAAGAAAACAAAACCCAAAAAAGGAAACATAATCTCTCTCTCTCTCTCTCTCTTTTTCATTTTGCTGCTATTGTCATTATTATTGCTTGTAATTTTTAAAAATGCTCTGACCCTGCATTCTTGGTTCTCACACATTCTCTGATTCTGTGGGGGAAATTCAAGTCAAGGCCCTCTTCTTCTTCTCATTTCTGCTTGCTCTCTCTGTCTCTCTCTCTCTCTCTCCGAAATAAAAAATGGGTGATCATTCTTTGTCTACTGCTGCCTTTGACAGAGCAGTACAACAGGTTTCATCTTGTTATCCTTGTTTCCAATTTTTCTTTTCTCATCACCAAAAGGTTCTTTTGGTTTAACATTTCAATTTCTCTACTTCTTTTACATATTCTTTTCTTTTGAATGATGCAATGTGGTTGAAGTCTATTTGTCTCTTGTTTCTTCTATTGTGTATTTTTGTGGTGCAATTTACTTTTTTGTAGAGTTTCTGAACCTTAAATCAGTGGAGATATGTGTATCAGTGCAGAGCTGGGTTAGAAATTCTTGTTTTTTTTTTGTTTATTATTTATTTTTGTGTGGATCATTTGGGGATTGCTTTTGCTTAGGTGCTAACTCTGAAGTCTTCCAATCTTAGTTTAGAAACCCAGTACACTAAACTGTTTTGTGTGCTCACTGGATATAATTGATTTGTAGTTAATATTTATAGTGCCCAATGGGTTTTGTATGGTGTTTATAAAGAATCTTTTTTTTTCATCCTTCAGAAAGAATCATATTTTAATTGTATTTCTTTATGTTATAAATTACTTTGATATAAAGATATTTTGTGGGATTTCAAAAAGGTTGCCAGTTGATATGAATGAATCAATGCAACCAACAGTTGCGGAATTGGGAACCATTTGTTTCTTGTCATACCATTAGTTTTCAAGGTTGTAATCACATGTTTATTGTTAAGTATCTAAGATGGTAATGGAGGTCCTGAAATGATATGCAACTTTATTTCTGGTCAGAGAATAATCCTTAACACATCCATTTTGTTCTGCTTCTAAGATATTTTTGGATCTTTGTTTCTCATGTGGTTCCTCATTCTTTATTAGATTATCTAAGTTGATTACTAAAACTTTGAGATATACCCTTAATCCAATCATGATCAATAGGGAGACGTCTTTAATGACATAGAATCTAAAGTCTTTGATGATTCCCTCAAGAATACTGCAATTTTTATGTAATCTGTTGAAGACAAAATAGAGTAAAGTTTTTGATATCTTGCAATTGTATGCTGTTGGTAGACAAAGTACTGCTTCTAATATTAATTTGCACTGAATGTTGCTTGCTTTATCTCCTGTAAAAATTTTGTTTGTAATTTTGGACAGGCAATTGTCTCTATGAAGAAGGGTGCATATCTACTAAAATATGGACAGAGAGGGAAGCCCAAGTTCTGCCCTTTTCGGCTTTCCATGGTATGGTTTTGTACTGTAGCATTCTTCTCTTTAACCAATATGCGCTTGCAGATTTCGTGGTTTTCACTATGGACAATCTTGATGTATTTCTAGATCAATGTTTCTGAACTCTGATTAAGCTTTCTGCTCGAAGTACATTTTTCAGAACACAACTTAAGTGTACTATTACCATTATCTTTTGGTTGCTAACAAGGGTATCCTCACCACAGCTGAGAGTAGGTGCCCAGTCATAACCCAGCTAGTACGTTAAATGAACCACAGAAAAATCCACGGGGCTGGCTCTCATTGGTTTAATTAAGATTTGAGACCTCCACTTCCTAAGCCATGCTATGGAACAACTTATTTTATAAACCTTTTCAATCCCTTGTAATTTTTTCTTGGCCAAATGCAAAAACTTCGGAATTAGCATAATTTTTGTTTCTTTCTTTACATAATAATATATAGCCAAATTTCAAATTTTTTTTTCTGGATGTCAGGATGAGAAATTTTTGATATGGTACTCTGGAAAGGAAGAAAGGCAATTGAAATTGAGCTCAGTCACAAAGATTATTCCTGGACAGAGGAGTGTATGTAATTCAGATTGATGTCAGATTTGGACTTGTGCTATTTAAGTCTTAACAATTTTCATATTGTTTAGAAATATGCTACTTTCCTTCATGTGATAGGTGGTTCCACTTATCACAGGTTAGTTTTCGGAGGCAACTTGAACCAGAAAGGGAGTGTCAGTCATTTTCACTTGTCTATGCACACGGTGAAAGCTCACTTGATCTGGTAATCTTAGTAACTATAACATCACAACTGACTTCTTAATTTGAGTGGGTGTTTCCCCATTGAGTTTAGGTGGTAGTTCTGCTGCTCATTGTTTCTCACTAAATTATTTTCGTTGTTCATTTTACATAGATATGCAAGGACGAAGCCCAATGTGAATATTGGATTTTAGGGTTGAGAGCTTTAATATCCCGGTGTCGCCATCCTAGACCACTTAGCAGTTTGGGGAGTTTCAGACAGGTACAAAGTTGTTTAAATAGTCCAGCAGGTCCACTTAGAAGAAAGCAAAATCTTGGAGCTATGGATGATGCAACCGAATTTTCCCAGGTTTTAAATCCTTACTTTTTTTTCCTGGTTTCTCCAACTGTTGTTTATAATTGTTAAGTTATTCAGAAAGCTTCCAAAGTTATTAGAGGTGGTAATGGCAAATCTGCAGGTAGTTCCAACAGTAAAAATAATAAAAACTAAAAGTAACTTAACTAACTATTTTGTGGATTGGGTTGAAGCAGGTCAGTAAGTAAGCCCAGACCTCAATTTGTGACTAAAAAGTGCAACTGTTTGTGAAATATTAAATTGGATTTGCACTTGGGTTCACTTTAAGACAAATGGATGCTTGTATTGTAATGAGAGTTCATCACAGTATACTTGGTTTAAGGATTAGCTTGTTTTACAAGCAAAATCTGGATTGCTTAGATGAAAAAGAATAGTTTGGAATTATTGTTTTCTGATGGTGTTTAATTTGGTTTTTGGAGATCATGTTAAATTACATAAAATCTCTACATCCAAAAGCAATTTATTATAATTTATCAGGGTATCGGAGGGGGTTTTGTCTTCAAATCCTGGCTTTGTTCGTTTCCCTCATAGAACATTCTTCCCTTGGGTTAACTGATATTTGTTGTCATAACTGGATTTTAACCATCTCATTTCATTTTTGGTCTTTATTTAGTTAAAACCATGTTCAGAGATGCTCTTGTACCCATCTTTGCATTTTTTTTGAAGGTCCGAAGCGTATGTTCAAGTCCTACTCTATCACTTTCAGAGCGGTGTTTTTCTGATGGCTTATCTTATTCTTCTGATAGTTTTTATTCATCGGAAAGAGTCCTGTCAAGTATGCAAAATGTAACGGATATCTCAGTTCCAAATTCTCCACATATTGAATCAGATCATCTCAAGAGGAGGCGAATTTATTCTCATGCTGGCTATGAGCCTCATAGGTTTGTTTCCTATGCTTTTGGAACTTCAAGAATTGAAAAGGACAATATTTTGAAAGATGTCATGATCTGGGGTGAAAGTATTGGAGGGAATTTAGATTATGCGGTCAATAGGATTACTAACAACAGTGGATTGCATGTAGATGCTCTATTGCCTAAGTTTTTAGAATCTACTATGATGTTGGATGTACATAATATATCTTTAGGAGGGAAGCATGCTGCTATAGTTACCAAGCAAGGGGAAGTATTCTGCTGGGGTCAGGCTGATGGGGGAAGACTAGGGAATAAAATCAACATGGATGTGAGCTACCCTAAACTAGTTGACTCCCTTAATGGGATCCAGGTGAAATCTGTCTCGTGTGGTGAATATCAAACATGTGCTCTGACACATTCTGGTAAGCTATATACATGGGGAGACACAAGTTGTGGTGACAGTTTAGCGGGCAAGGAGAAGACAAGGAGTCAGTGGTTACCGCAGAAACTTTCTGGTTCTTTAAATAGCATAAATGTATCAAATGTTACTTGTGGGGAATGGCATACGGCTGTAGTGTCCACCTCAGGTCAGTTATTTACATATGGAGATGGAACTTTTGGGGTTCTGGGGCATGGAAATCTTGATAGTGTTTCTCAACCAAAGGAAGTTGAATCTCTCAAGGGTTTATGGGTAAAATCTGTTTCATGTGGATCATGGCACATGGCTGCTGTAGTTGAAATCATGGTTGATCGTCTCAGGTTGAACTCCATAGGTGGGAAGTTGTTTACATGGGGTGATGCAGATAAAGGAAGGCTTGGACATGTGGATAATGAGAGGAAGCTTTTACCAACATTTGTTGCTCAGCTTGTGGATCATGATTTTGTTCAAGTTTGTTGTGGAAGAATGTTGACCGTTGGGCTTACAAATAAAGGTACAGTTTATACAATGGGAAGTGCAGTACACGGGCAGTTAGGGAATGCACAAGCCAAGGATGAATCAATCACAGTTGTTGAAGGGAAGCTTAAAGAAGAGTTCATTAGGGAAATAGCATCAGGTTCATATCATGTTGCTGTTTTGACTGCTAGAGGAAGTGTTTATACCTGGGGAAAGGGGGCAAATGGACAGTTAGGATTAGGGGATGTTGATGATCGCAACACACCCACTTTTGTGGAGGCGTTGAGAGACAGGCAGGTAGAAAGTATAGTTTGTGGATCAGATTCCACGGCAGCAATCTGCTTACACAAATCTATTTCTGTCAATGACCAGTCAACTTGTTATGGATGTAACCGGCCTTTTGGGTTTACTAGGAAGAAGCATAACTGTTATAATTGTGGTCTTCTATTCTGCCATGCATGTAGCAGTAAGAAGGCTATGGATGCTTCGCTGGCACCTAAGAAAGGCAAGGCTTTTCGAGTCTGTGATCCATGCTTTAACAATCTGCAGAAACTAACACATTCATGTAGATCATTCAAGCAAGAAAATCACAGGACAAAACAGCTATTGGCAGAAGAAAAGGCAGTCCCAGATAGGAAGGAAGAAAAGGCTGGAGCAACGCCCAAAGATGGTCACTTGTTGTCTATTAAACAGGCTTGTAACAAGGAAAACAAGTCTGAGTAGAAAATAAGATGCAGAAAATTTCTGATATTTCATTCATCTCCAATGGGAGGTATTTATAAACATACAAATGTAGAGACGCAGCTCTGTACAAACACTAACACAGCTGTAAAGATAGCCTGTATCTAACACCAACACACTGTACAAACAAATATACTAACACTCACTAACACAATACCTGCATAAACACAGCTGTATATTCTAACACTCCCCTCAAGTTGGTGCATGGATATCGCACATGCCCAACTTGTCTAGTGAAGAGTAGAGTTCCTGCTAGAAACAAAGATGAGTCATCATATCCAGTTGGTCTTCACTTTTATATACGGCACTCGAATGACATTTTTTGCCAAGTTGTCACGATAAAGTTGTCTCACAATATCAACGTGCTTTGTTTCTCTCATGATGTCTTGGATTATTTGCTATTTCAATGGCAGCTGTATTGTCACAATACAAAATCATAGGCTTTTAGGTTCAAACCCGAGTTCCTTATTAGAATCTTTAACCAAATAAGCTCGCTTATGCCATGGTTGAGTGCTCTATACTCTTCTTTCAGCTAGATCTCGATACACAACTCCCCCTCTTACTCCTCCAAGTTACAAGATTACCACCAACAAAAAGACACATAACCTGAAGTTGATTTTCTATCAAGTTTTGAGCTCCTGGAAGTCGGTAGCCGTGTAACCTTCCACATCTAAATGCCCATGTTTTGAAAACAATATACCCTTGCCTGAGTATACTTCAAGTACCGAGAATTCGATCCACTGCACCTTGGTGTGCTTCACTTGGATTATGCATGAATCGGCCGACAACACTAACGGCGTAAGACAAAGTCGGTCTTGTATGAGCGTGATAAATCAGCTTTCCAACCAAACCTCCTCGATACCTCTCTTTGTTAGTGGGTATCCGATCCTGATAAATTGACAATCCATGGTTAACCTCCATTGGAGTATTAATAGGTTCACACGCCAATTTTCCTCGCTAGTAAATCAAGAACATATTTTCGCCGAGATAAGAAGATGCCTTTCTTAGGAACGTGCAACTTCAATTCCTAGAAAATACTTGAGAGATCCCAGATCTTTCATTTCAAACTCTTTGGCCAAGTAACTTTGAAGATTCTCAATCTCCCGTTCATCATTACTCTCGTAACCACCATGTCATCCACATAAACAATTAGCAAAGTAATCTTGCTGCCAACACGCTTAAGAAATAGTGTGTGATCGCCTTGAGATCATGTTTAAAGCCATAGTTTCTCATGGAATGATCGAATCGCCAAACCAGGCCCTAGGTGATCGCTTAAGGCCATATAAAGCCTTCTTTAACCTGCAAACCTTTCCCCTTTAGTGTAAACCCTGGAGGAGGGTCCATGTAAACCTTTTCTTGTAGATCTCCATGTAGAAAGGCATTCTTGACGTCAAACCTGCTTTAGCGGCCCAATCTAAGTTGACAGCCAACGAGAGAAGAACTCGATCGTACTATCTTGGCAATGAGGAGCAAATGTCTCCCGATAATCGATCCCATAAGTTTGGGTATAGCCCTTGCCACAAGTCGGACTTTATACCTCTCATCGAACCATCTCGAATTTCGCTTCACCGTGAACACCCACTTGCACTTCAGTTTCTTGTCTCTTTAACTCAACCATCTCCCATGTGAGTTTTTCCAAGAGCCTTCATTTCTTCTACCATGCAGATTTCCATTTAGGATCATCAAGGCTCCGAAATTTATTAGGAATAGACACAAGACAATTGTTAAAGTAAAGTCAAATGAGACTTAGAAAGACGGTGGTATGAAATATAGTTGGAAATGGGATACTTAACAATATTGGATGAAGGGAAACCAAATTTTTCAGAGGGTGACGATCACGCGTAGATATCTTCTCCCACGGTCCTCATCATGTGGAACCAAGGGAGTTTCTAGTGGAGTTATATGATCGATTCGATAATGAGTCAATATCGAAGAATTAGATAAGATAGGGATAGAAGCATGTACCCCGAAGATCGAGTCCCGGAAGAATCACTGATTGATGGTAGGATCATAGAGGAGGATCCAAAGAAGGAGGTGGCGTTGAAACATTCACATGTTTCTTTTTCTTCTTTCAAATGTTTTCAAAGTAATGTGTTCATGTTCAGCCAATATCTCCCTCACCTTGAGTAGGGGAGAGTAGGGAGAACTTTAATTTCAGGTTCAAACCACAATCCTCCTCGTCAGGTACTTCTAATCTCCCCTCTCAAGAGGGGAAGTTGTGACTCCTCGAGAAATATGATTCCCTGCTCACAAATTCAACATCCATAGACACATATGTCTTACGAAGGAGGATGAAAACACTTATATCCCTTTTTGAGATGGGGGGTATCCGAGAAAACACACTTAAGAGCACGTGGATCTAATTTGTCCCCGTGGAGATAATGAACATGGACATAGCAAAGACAACCAAAGATTTTAGGAGGCAAATTAAGTAAGGAAGGGATTGAGTGGAAGTGAGACAATACTTTGATGGGTGTTTGATAATCAAGCATACGAGTAGGCATTCTTGCATAATGAGGAACGCAGCAATATGACAAAGACATCAGCCCAGAATCGCTTTAACTTGTATAGTAAAGCATATGACCGAGCCACATCGAGAAGATGGCGGTTCTTACGCTCCGCTATACCGCTCGTCAGTGTGTAAGCCGTAGTTGTCCGTGGATAATGCCATGCTGCTGAAGAACTCGGAAGAGAAAGATTGACAAACTCACGCTCCATTATCGAATGAAAAACCT
Source organism: Prunus padus (assembly GCA_024362665.1). Lineage (NCBI taxonomy): Eukaryota > Viridiplantae > Streptophyta > Magnoliopsida > Rosales > Rosaceae > Prunus > Prunus padus. The sequence continues at coordinate 25,873,034 of JANFAM010000010.1, forward strand.
GGATTTGGACATGAAACTGGGTATTGATTAGTTGATGGAATTTAGGGATAATAGTACTAACTTCACTTTTAGATGTCATCAAATAAACCCAACACACTCGAAAGTGCAATCATCAATGAAAGATATAAAGTATCGACAACCCGAAGAAGTAGGAGTAGAGAAAATGGTCCCCACACATCGGTATGAATACGAGAAAAAGGAGTAGTACTTTTATTAAAGCTTGGTGGAAATGAGACCATGATTTTTCGCATAAATGCAATGTTCACATCGAAGACTAGAAACTCAAACATTAGCAAATAAATGCGGAAATAAGCGTTCTAGATAGATAAAAGAGGGATGTCCTAAACGGCGATGCCATAGAAGAATTTTCTCGATCTAAAACCGATTTCCAGCTACCGAAAACCACGGCCGATTGGATATGAGATTGCCCGCCTCCAAGTAGTAGAGACCCCTCTCTCCTTAGCACTAATCGTCATCTTCGTGAGACGATCCCGAAAGATACAATGAGTAGGAAAAAAGGTTAATGAGCAATTTAAATCGTTGGTAATTTGACCGATAGAGAGAAGACTATTAGAGAGGTTAGGAACATGCAAACAGAGATAAAGGTAAAGTAGACGAAAGTGATAGGGAACCAGCCCTTGAATCGAGTGAGAGTTCCATCTGCAACCTCGAACTCGAATGACGAGATGGACAGTAATGTGAGGTGAACTGAGATGAGTCACTAGTCATATGATCGCTGTTGCCCCTGAATCAATTATCCATGGATTTTTAGAAGAAATAAACGACACTCCATTCTTACCTTTACCAAATAAACCTCGAGATGGTTGTGATGTGTCAAGAGAGACCAGTTAGCCTCGAGAGGACTTTTTCCCTTGCGTTCACTGCTTCAACTTGAACCATTCTGGGTATCCTACAATTTTCCAGCAAGCAGTGTTTCCTTCTCATGACCCTTACGATCGCAATGAGAACACTTTCTCTCGAAATGTTGAAGAAGTCCGAGGTGTTGTAGAAGTAGTAGTTTGCCAAGGTTGAGCCCTATTAATCGCCAAGAGTCAAGCTTCCGGGTTCCTTCGGCAAACATGGTGACCGGCTGTGCTTCTCTACGAACCATAGAATAAGCTTCATCAATATCGTAGGCGAGGTGATGTGGCTGAATACGCCCACATACTTGATCCAGATTATGATCAAGTCCAAGCAAGAAATGTATAGACACGCTCTTCGTAGATGCGCTTCTTCAATTTGGCGAAGTCCGATGGATTCTCCAAGTCATTCTGGATTTACTAAGTCAAGCTCCATAAAGGTGGAATTGAGTTCGATGAAATAGATGGTCAATGGTCGGCCATCTTGATGCATCCGGGAAGGATTTTTCATCAACTCATAGACTTGGGAAGCATCGTGCATCATGATACGTTTCTTGACGGTATCCCAAACATCTTTAGCTCACAATGAATAAAATTCATCATGAGGGCAGGGGCCATAGAATTGATGAGCCACGACTTCACTAGTGCATTTTCGGCCATCCACTTCTCAAATTTAGGATCTGAATCCTTTGGTGCAGTCCTAGTCCCGTGAGATGTAACCATATTTTTCACGGGCAGCAATATGCATCTCAAGAACTTTGACCAAAGACGGTAATTGGTGCCATTGAGCTTTACCCCAATTGAGGAAGGTGTATCTTGTTGGAAATTCATCATTGGGGCAGATGTTTCAAGACCAAGAGAATCTGAAGTTTCGATTTGTCACCCATAATAAGCGGAAATTTGTGTTTATGGTAGAGAAATAAAAAAGGAAATTTCTGATGTAGAAGTTCATCTAGCTGCAACTACAGAGCATACTCGTGAGATTTCGGTAAGAAATGATAGAGAGAACACCAAAGTCGTATACCCTTGGTGAAAATGATAGAGATCTGTGGTAACACAGAAATAGGAAGGAATAAGAAAGTAAAAAGAGCAAATTAGTAAGCTCGATACCAAGTAGAAAATAAGATGCAGAAAATTTCTGATATTTCATTCATCTCCAATGGGAGGTATTTATAGCTATACAAAGTGGGGTAGAGATGCAGCTGTACAAACACTAACACAGTCGAAAGATAGCTGTACTAGCACTAACACAGCTGTACAAACAGCTATACTAACACTCACTAACACAGCTGTACAAACACAGCTGTATATTCTAACAGTCTGAATGAGGAACACCATGAAGAACCATGGAGGAGACCAGCAGCATCTAGAACCTCTTTCTTCTTTTTCAAGCAAAGTGCCACGATGGGGCCAAGTCCCATGCCCTGATCTATTTAAACCATACTGCAGAGAAAATTCTACAGCACTTGACTCTTTGTCCAAAAATAATTCATCTTCTGTGCTCTCAGTGCATTCAGATTCTGCTCTTTTGAGCTCCACTAATGCAGAGAAATGCATATCCATGTCGGATAAGATGCTAATTGAAGAAATTCAGTGGCTGAGAACTGAGGTGATTCCATCTTTTTAATTTTCAACACTAGACAGAAATAAGACTTCCAGTCACCTTAGGAAGGTTTTTGTAAGATATACTAATTTATATAAAGTTCAATTTCTTAGTTTTATTTTATAATATTTGTATGTTACCTGCTAGTTGTGTACAGATGTGTTCATATACTATTTTGGATATGTTTTTCACCACTTTACTCATATTAGGCAATACGCCTCCAACGGAAATGTCAAATTGGAAGCCACAAGATTCATGAATGTCAACAGAAAATGGAGGAAACATGGTCCCTTGCAAGGGAGGAAGCGGCTACGTGCAAGGCAGCGCACTAGATTATAAAAGCTTTGGCATTAAGGGTAATTTGTCGTTGTTTCTCCTAAAAAATAACCGGTTATATAAAAGGCTGCAATTTTTTACTCCATGAATTTTCATTTTGCTTTTGAAGGAAGTCCATGTCTTCTTTCGATCGCTCAAGTTTCATTTTTGTGCCATCTGTTACAATGTCATATACTTCTCAATGCCATGAAACTTGTAGACATTATCCTTGAAAAGCTTATAATTTGGTTGTCATCCTGTTTCTATAAGAAATAATTAATTTTCCCTGGAATTCAAAGCCCCAAATCTGTCTTTGAGTCATGGCAAAACACCAATGCAGTTACTTATGAATATGATATTGGGTAATGTAAGACCATGACCATAATTGTCCACATCCCCACTCAAATTCTTATATGGACTCTATCATTTGATATCGATCATATCTCAACCTCATTGATCGTATGTACTACTTCAAGTGTACCTGTTTGTGCAGTCTCATAATTATACTTAAGTTTAATCACTTTTAAGGCCTCTTTCCTCTCTTTTTTCTGATCTTTATTAGTAGAGTGTTCCCAAAATGTTTAGCATCTTGCAATGTGAGATGAACTGTTAACTTTCCTTCTATTAATACTTTAGATAACTTTGAAAAGCTAGACATTTACAGGATGTTTTTCTGGTACATAAACAATGAGAGTTGCTTCAAGTGACTTTAAGCATAAACTTGTCTTAAATACAGCTGTTGAGAATCTTATATTGTGTGTCTCACTCCCTTCTCTTTCGGCCTTCTAGTCGCTGGACAGGGAAACTTAATTTACATTATTTGAAAATACATCCAAGCCTTCTGCAAGGGGACATTTGATGAAATTCTAGCCATCAAAAAAATTTCTGGGACAAATTTTATGATGTGAAGTTCTTGAATCATGAGTTTCTATTTGTGCAATCTTGTTTTACAGGACAGATAAATGTACTTCTATATTTCAGTCTGTGATCGTGGTATATAAGTTTTGGTGCAATGCAGTTAGTAAGTCGATAACTTACACAAATTATTTGCTGCAGCTTAATACTATGTCAGAAAAAGTGTCTGCTGGAAGGGAAACAAACGATGTGGTTGCTAAAATTGTTCCTCAGCTCACGCCATTGAATACCGATACATCAAGTCGTCATTTACTTCCTCAAGTAGATAGTATACCTGATACTCCTATTGGGTTCTCTGATACACCAAAGTCCTTGTACGAGAGAGATACTTGTCTAAAGAAAGGCCGGCCAGAGGAGGATTTACATCCTGCAAAAACAGAACCCCAGCAAAGAGAAACTAAAGCAGTGAAGCTTGAATGGGTAGAACAATATGAACCTGGAGTGTATATTACGCTTGTTGTTTTGCCAAGTGGACAGAAGGGGCTAAAGCGAGTGAGATTTAGGTATTTTCTATCTGAATCATTCCATGTTTGTTTAGCTATACTTGTGCATGAATGATGTCTTCTGTGAGAGGGAACAGAAGCTAAAATGTATAAGTTTCCGAATCTTTAACACAAGTTTATGTTTAAAATAATCAACGGTTTGATTTGCTTTCAAGTCTTTCTCATCCTCTAGAATATTAACTGGTATTCATCTTCTCTTTACTTTTTAAAAATAAAATAAAATCATTCCTAGGTGTTCTTTCGGTTACCTTATTTTACATGAAGATCATATCTTTATGTGAGCATGGAATCAATTTTAACTGAATCACAGTTGCTACTTGGGGTTGTGTTTTGCAGCCGAAAAAAGTTCGCTGACAAAGATGCAGAAAGATGGTGGGAGGCAAATCAAGGTTTGGTATACCAGAAGTATGACATTGAAGAGGGATATGAGAACTCAAAAGAAATTTAAATTGAAGGGCTGGTTTTTAGTTGCCCTTTATATTTGGACTTGTATAGCTCAACAGCCAGCTGATAGGTGAGATTTTTAAGTAGATTGTGACATGCGCAGTGAAGAAATTTATTGTATGGTAAGCATTGGGTGCAATTTTATTTATTTATTTATTTGATGAAACAACAGAAAACTACAAAGAAGATCCCTGACATTCCAATACTCCGAAATCTCAACTGCCACAGTAGACGGAAAATTAGAAAACCAAACATAAGGTTGAGTGTAGTTATGTCCTAATATGGGTTGCAATTCATATGAAGTGTAAATTTCATAAATAGTGAGCCCGTCTCTCTCTCTCTCCCTCTCTCAAGATGTCAGATGGCCGGCTTTGCCGATGCTACATACTCCAAGACAAAGCCTTTGTGCAAGCATAGTAAGCTCCAAAGTGACAAACACACAACGCTACTTGACATCTATTAAATTATGAAACTTACAAGAGCCTAGCCTCTCTTCGAAGGGCTAAACAAGAACAACACATAGGCCTTACGAACATCGAAAATGTCATCTCCAAACAATACACATTCCTATACATTTCCACATCTACCTTATTTTGATAACACAATCTAAAGAGAACAATCATATAGAAGAGATCGAAGCACTCATAGCAAAGATGTCTGATGTTATTCTTTTGGACTGCTGGGTGAGTCCCTTCTGCATGAGGGTGAAGATTGCCCTGGAGGAAAAGGGCATCAAGTATGAAGACAGAGCTGAGGATCTCTTTGGAGGCAAGAGTGAACTGCTGCTCATGTCGAACCCGATTTACGGGAAGGTGCCGGTGCTGCTTCACAATGGAAAACCATTGTGTGAGTCGAGCATCATCGTCGGCTACATTGATGAGACCTGGGCTTCACCACCACTACTCCCATCTTGCCCTTATGGTCGGGCTGAAGCCAAGTTCTGGGTTGACTTCATTGACAAAAAGGTTGGTTTTCTTATACTTTTTATGGTCAGCAATCTTATATTTCGATGTTGCATTTCCCACTCCTACAACTCATAGGACACTTTTTTTCTTTTTGGTGCTTTATGAGTTTTCTTTTTTTGTGCTCTTTGAGTATAAGAACACAAATATTTGTGGTTACTGTCAATAGCCACGGTGCACCCGCATATTATTTGGTGAACAAATTTGATGGCTCTATATATAATATAGTATGCGCGCATGTCTAACTTCATGATATTCTTGTACACATGAAGTTGTTCGATGCGGGCGGCAACATATGGAAAACCAAAGGAGAAGAACAAGCGGTGGCTGTAAAAGACTTCATAGAGATCTTAAAGCAGCTGGAGGGTGGTCTGGGAGACAAGGATTACTTTGGTGGCGACAGCTTTGGTTTCGTGGACATCATAGCGATTGCTATAACCAGCTGGTTTAATGCATTCGAAAAGTTTGGCAACTTCAAGGTTGAAGACCAAGCCCCAAAGTTTTCAGCTTGGATTAAGAGGTGCTTGCAGAGAGAGACAGTAGCCAAAGTCATTCCAGACCCAGAAAAGGTGTATGAATTTGTCCTCTTCCTTAAAAAGATGAACGGTATTGAATAGAGATCGAAATCGGCCAACTTGTTTGAAGGATCAAAACTAGTACTTTGTGTACTTGGGGTCTCTTTCTCTTACAGTCTACCTTTTTGTGTTTATAATCTTAGGTAGGTCTTCCTTGTCTCTCCTATATAGAGGTAGAAAAATAAGTAACAATAATCATTTTCCTGGATCATCTCCAATTGCTCTAATGTACTCGGATTGAGTACATAATATAGGAAAATGAGTCTTCTTAGGGGACAGTCTTTTGACAACTTTGTTTCCATCAGCTAAATAAATTGAACTTTTTGACTGTTGATCATATTGTAATTTTTCTTCTCTCTCTATCTAATGTTCAATATTGCAGTCTTTTTTCTTTTTGGTGTCTATCTCTCTCTAATGTTTAACTTGTTTCCAGCTAAATAAAAAGGTTAATTAATTTTAATTCCTTTGGATTAATGCTGCATACACCAAATTTGCATAGCATCTTCGAGTTCCAAATGATATCTCCGTCCGTACTTCAATGGAGGTTTTGGCCTAATCGCACATATTTGAAAAGCTTATAATTTGGTTGTTGTCATCCTGTTTTTAGAAGAAAAATTTATGTGTTTTTTTTTTAGTACAAGTGATAGTCTAAAATAAAGAAAATGAAGATTTTCACACGCATACATAACTAAGATGCAATGGTTCGAATATAGCCGCTCCCGTTTCGGTGCCTTCACAAGTTCACTAGTCTTGACAAGCTCTCATAGTTGGGTTTCGAAAGTTACCACTATTGCCGTCTGTGGGTTGGTTGGGCCTATAGATCTCTAAGCAATAAGCCGGCCTGGACCCTTTTAATTGTTGGATTTCCCTTTGCATTTAAGGAATATTTGGTCCGTTCATGTAAATATGCTGGAGTTTGAACAAATTTTAAATGTCAATCATCGAAGTTTTTATTTATAATACAAAGGATAATCTAAAGTAATATAATCTACATGGAGGGAATTTGAACTTTATCGAACAGTTAATTAGTAAGAAATTTATGGCATGAGCGACAAGCGATCAAGAGATCAATGGTATATAAGTCACTTTTTTTTTAATTAATTGGGATTGGGGATCTGAACTTGAGTTGTCGCCTTGGCACCAGTTCTACACTATATGGTGGCACCAGTTATAAGTACTGTATGGTTGTCATTAGCAAGTCTATGGATATAAATTAGTGTTTTCTTAGGTTCTTCAAAATCATGTACTGTGGCTTGAATTTGTAATCAATCATATTAAGGGAGAGAGCAAAGGTGAATACCTTGGCACCGATGTGGTATTGGTATGGCCTGCCCTGACTTTTGGGTGGCCTTAGGGGATAAATTAAATGAGGCCCCTTCCTTTAGTAAACAATTGCAAAAAAACAACAGATAAAATGATTTTACGTAGCGCGTGAATAAAAAAGGTCGTATGCATTATAGTAGGAAAGAGTCAGGGGTAGGTGCATGGAAAAATGACCTCGTTAAAACCTTCCCGAGGAAAATCACGTGGGATAAAACCCGGGGTAGGAAAGAGTACCACACACACCAACCATACAACATAAGATTTCTAAAAACAAGAAAATTAAAAAGAGTCTACAACTAAGTCTAATTACCACTCCGTATCTCTCTGTTTTGTTCCTATTGGAAATTGAAAAATTAGTTTGCTGGATAGGAAAAAATATAAAGACAAATTATAAATCTGACTACCTTTTTAATTTCTCATGCTCCTCCCTTCTTGGTCACCATCAACGTCAAAGACAATTTGTGAGCTTTTTAGTGTGAGATTGATTTTCAGGGTTACAATATGATATAAGAAAAGAGGGATGAGAGAAACTAAAAATAATGGAGGGATGGAAGAGAGATGGGGAAAACAGAGAAAAATATGGTGATGGATTAAATAGAGTTCTTCCATGGAGAAACTAACTAGGAGAGGAATCGCTTTGTGGGAAGAGTAAAGCATGTTGTTTCTGTTTCTACTTGGGAAAAGAAGAAACCATATGGGAAGAGGAAGCGAAGAAATTTAATCGCTTTGTTTCTTTTTTAAAAAATAAGTTGGACAATATTATATATATATATATATATATATAATCTAATATAATATATAAAAAGTTGGGGCCCCCTTAATTGGTGGCCCATGGCCTAAGCCCTTCTTGCCTACCCCCAAGGTCTGCACTGGATATTGACCGAAAACTCTCCAATGTGTAAGTTAGCTTAAAGATAGAGTGAGAAAGTATTTTGACATAATAAAGATACAAGTGCCAAATTACTATTACCTGGTGCATTGGGACAAGAGTCCTATTTATAGAAGAGAAATGGAGGGCACCTTGGGTTATTATTTCGATGTGGAATTGTTAACATCACCCGAGAGCTGCCACGTGTCCTTGAACCAGACCGGTAGGATGGCTTGCCGAGAGCCAATCCCCTTGACGATGCCTGGTATGGGTCCCAGTGGATGGGCTGAACCAGGAGGCCTTCGGTTAGGGTATTGTTTCCCGTGTATTACCCTTGCCGACGAGGGTCAGTCAGATAATGATATAAACAATATTCTATATACCATGAAGAGTTACAGGCTTATACTGAAAAAGTTGAGATTAAAACCATTTTTCATGGTATAGAATATGAAGATAAATTAAGTTTGAGAAAAAACTAGAGGTAGTTGATGAAGAAAAAAGAATTGAAAAGACGGAAATTTTTTTTGAAGTTCTTGAAAATTTTATTCAATATGAGCTTGTAACTTTTGACTTTGCAGTCAAAATCAGTTCTGTGGAAATTAATATATTGAGCATCGATCGATACATTATGTAAGGTATTGAATCATCCTCTTCTATATCGTCATATCTCATATGGGTTGCCACATTAATCAACTTCCATCCGTCTCCGTCCCAACGACACTTGTTGTAAGTCGTGGAGTTCTACTCCATGAACGCCAGCATCCACAATTGGGCTTTGATATCAAATTGATAGGTTACGGGATCAAATCGATCGATGCCAAGTTCTCTCATATTCTTATAAATTTAGCATAAACTACGTATCAATTACAAGGCTACGCTTATATATAACATGAACACCATTTTTTGGGAGAAATATAATCTAAGAATTTACTTGAATATTTGGTTATCTTTTTAGAGAGAAATTTTTGTATGTTCCGGGTACAGTAGCTGGCCATCCAATATACATAAGCATGTGGTTTGGACCCTCCAACTTACTGAATTGTTTTTTAAAATTAAAATAAAATATTTCCAAATGTCCTATGTATATTGGATGATACATTAGCCAACTGGTATACCTGAAACATACAAAAATTACTACTTTTTAGGAGCTTAATGGCTTGATTAATTACTGGTATGGTCTGCGTAAAAAAAAAGGTAAAAAAATAAAAACTGTTAGTTGGATAGCTTACCAATGACTAGAAAAGACAAAAGGAAGATACTAATTAATCATCTAATCGGGTATTAGAAAAGGGAAAAGAAACAAAGGAAGGAATGTGGGGACGGGCGGATGAGCATGTGAAAAGGGCAGTCTTGAGTTAGAACGCCGCCGAAATTCGTTTCCCCCCATTTCTCGTTAAGAAATATACTTGTTTCCACAAAAGGCTGGTAATGCCTCCAATAAGATACCACCACGTGGAGTAGAGGTTCCAAGCAAGGACAAGAACGAAGCATGGGATCATTTGAGAGAGAGAGAGAGAGAGAGAGAGAGAGAGAGAGAGAGAGAGAGAGAGAGAGATTAAGCAGCTTCCAAAGAACGATAGGAAGAATCATGATCATGTTGATTGGTTGGGGAAAAACAAATGTGTAAAGTTAAAGTTGGGGAAATATCAGGTGGGGTGGGGGTGGCAGCCTCCCCATCTTTATTTTGCTTTTTCATTCTTGCCTTTTTGTTCTCTTATTAACAAAACCCCAAGCAACCCCCCACATTCCACCTCTCTCTTTCTCTCTCTCAACTTCCACACACTCCTTCCTCTATCTCTCTCTTTCTCCCTCTCAATTCCCAGCTTTGGATCTTCATCTTCTTCCTCTTCCTAGCTAGCTAAGGTTTGTTTGTGTGTGTATAAGCATACACGTACGTATACGTACATACATGCGATATATCACGTATGTATATAGATATGCATGGTGTATTTATTTAAAATTGTAACATTCTAATAGGGTTTTGTGGCTAATTCATTTTTACAGGGTGTTGTGGTGCAATTCTTGATTATTTTGTTGACGAGCGTTGTCATCCTAGCTAGCTAGCCATAATATTTGTGCCCTTTTAGGACAATTAAGAAGAAGAACAAGGTCCATATTTCATGGCTCCTGTTTCATTGCCTCCTGGTTTTAGGTTTCATCCCACAGACGAAGAACTGGTTGCTTACTACCTCAAAAGAAAGATTAATGGCCGTAAGATCGAATTAGAGGTCATCCCTGAAGTTGATCTCTACAAGTGTGAGCCATGGGACTTACCAGGTACTTCTTTTTCTTAATTCCACTATTCTTCTCTCTTGCTGCTGCTCCTTCTTCTTCATCTTCTTTCCTTTTTTTTTTTTTTATACATTTTATTATTACCCTTTTGTTAATTTGTTATTATTTTTCTTTCCGGTCCTTTTGGGTATAGATATAAAATGTCTTGTAAACACTTGAATTAATGCTTTAGGCTCGATTTCTGGAATGTGGGAAATGATTAATTTAGGAGAAATACACACCACCTTAATTAGTCTTTAAAAATTGTTTGCTTCTTCTAAAAGGCTATAATAATCCTTACTTGAATGAATTTTTATCTATGGGTATATGAATGTTTTGCATCCAATCGATGCGCTCATTTCATACGCCAACAGTTTTTAGATTTATTTGGATTAGGAACATGAAGAAGAAGAAGACTCCGTAATCGAATTATTGAGCAAGGCCAAGGCGTGATTTATAAGATGAATTTGATATAATACCAAAACGCACATAGACCCTATAAAGAATACCCTTTTCCCTAAATATGATCACACAAAATAACCTAGGCATGCTTATCCTTATTTTTGTTCAACTATGCTCTTATTGGGAAGTACTTAACCACGAATTAAGCACTTTCTTTACTTCTTAGTCAAATATGCTGAGCTTTTTTAACAATTAAATATCCAGTAGGGCTTTTAATAGGTCTAATTTATAGACCAAAAAGTGCTTGAGACACCGACATATGGTCCCTCCATCTTTAGGGTTCCTGTTGTGAACACCAAGTTTTATATATCTAAGTGAGACAACATTATGGGAGACAAGTCAAAAAGGTGTAGGCTAGCATATGGAAAAAGAAAAGGATTGCTTTGTGTTTGCGAGAGGTATGAGTTCCAAGCAATGCTTTCCATGCACTTCTTCCTTCATACCCTTCTAAATTCTTTTATTACATTTTTTGAGCTTAAACTTGTGAGTGACGTGTTCCCAAAAGAGATTCTGGTTTATAATAAGGACCCTAAAAAGAACAATCACGCAGTCTTTTTTGTGTGTTTTTGTCAGAACAATCATACAGTCTTAGTACTATTATATAAAGCTGTCACATTATTATCAAAATATATGTTGTAAAACCAGGCAATATGGGATTTAAATTCACTAATCTAGATGATAAATGGAGTCAAAAAAGGTAAACAAATTATTTTATGTGGTTGGCGTGGTACCTTATTATTTGGATTGTAACTTTTTTAACAAGTGATGCTGAAGGATCACACCTCTAGATAATCGTATCGTGTGATTAGCTAATATGATTAGAAAATGTGGTTTCCCAAATATTTTTTTACATCTCAATTAGACTTACTCATGTAAGTGCTACGGCCTTCTTTTCATTATAACTAGGTTAACCAAATTGTAATTATTAATACAGGAAAGTCATTATTACCCAGCAAAGATCTGGAGTGGTATTTCTTCAGTCCGAGAGATAGAAAATACCCTAATGGATCCAGGACCAATCGGGCAACTAAGGCTGGATATTGGAAGGCCACCGGAAAGGACCGCAAAGTAAACTCACAGACGCGCGCAGTAGGCATGAAAAAAACCCTAGTTTATTACCGGGGGCGGGCACCCCATGGGATTCGAACCGATTGGGTTATGCATGAGTATCGCCTTGACGAGAGAGAGTGTGAAACTGCACGAGGCTTGCAGGTTCAGGTTCTTTTCTAATTTTCTTTGTTAAAATCCACAGTTCATATTAATTCATTTTCATTACAAATTAATTCCTACAAATTACTAATTGATTCATCTTTTCGAAACACATATGTAATGTGCAGGACGCATATGCACTGTGTCGTATTTTTAAGAAGAGTGCAACGGGGCCAAAGATAGGGGAGCATTATGGAAGCACAAGTACTACCAATTACCAACTTACCAGTGATCACTCATCAAGCGTTGAACTGTATTCTGATGGTGGAAGATGTGAAGATTTCGAAAGCTCCAGTTATCCGATGCAAATGAACGCATGCTCTTCTTCACCAAACTTTGTCCATACATCCTCACTTGACATGGCTAGAAAAAGAGATGGCAAATGGACACACTTCTTATCTAAAGATGCATTTAATTGCTCATCCTCGTTTTCTTCATTTCCCAATCATGGAAATGTTCCATACCCTCCATCTAAGGTATTACTAATTTCCGCATCGATATATATTTTCTGTGTTAATTATTAGTTCAAATAATAATCGTACTTACATGTATAATAAATGGTTCAGATTGAGAGTCCAACAACATAATATGTATGTACGCTAGACTTTCTGGCAAACTAATATTTCCTTAAAAAGGTTATAGTCCTTTAACACCTTTTCCTTGTTTGCAGGTTGATATAGCATTGGAGTGTGCAAGGCTGCAGCATAGGCTCTCACTTCCTCCATTAGAAGTGGAGGATTTCCCTCCAGTTGGACTCAACGACTTCAAGACGATGCAATATTCAAATCCTGCAGTTGAACCCACAAGTACTGAGACTGATGCACTGCAGGAAATTCTCTCAGTTGCACATGTTTCTCAAGAAATGATCAATCAGTCAAGTAATCTTGCTGATCAGACATGGGGTGGAAACTATGCTGCTCCAGCCAATGACTTTAGCTTTATTGTTGACAGAGATGCTCATTATAATCAGATTACTGATCACATGAATTCTATGAGATATGTGGACAAATCATGGGAAAATCCATATACAAGGTCAATCGAGATTGGAGATCTGGAGGATGATTTTAGGATGGAGAATACAGCTGAGAATCTAAGATGGGTAGGAATATCAGACAAATATCTGGAGAAGGTACCTTTACAATTTAACTTATCAACTTCCAATTCATCATACTATTGGCTTGTATAAAAAATAAAACGAGCTTATTGAAAATGAAATTTGACTAAAAGTCAATGATCTCTGGGTGACCTATACAACATTAAATGGTGAGGTAGAATTTTTGTTCATATACATGTTATTTCTTGATACTGATATACGTTTTTCTTTTTTTCGATATTCGATAGAGTTTCATGGAAGAAAACAAGGTAGTTCCATTAGAAAACATTTCAAGTTTTCGAAGGGAAGAGCAAGAGCATGAGGTTCAAGGTACATATGAGAGCTTTAAGTCGTATATATTTTTCTTTTCCACATTAGTGGTCAATGAGTTTTAGCTCAATTACCATGAGATGAGTGAGGTGATGGTAGAGATCTTAGGTTATTTAGTTACGTACATTTGTTTGTAGTTGCAGGAGAAACTGGGGATCAAAGTGGCATGATTAAGGAATTCAACGATAGCGAGACGAATGATGATTTCTCACTTGGATTCATCAATGAAGACCCAAACGATAACTTCCTCAATGATGGCACCATGGATGATTATTCGCCTTCTCCAAGTTTCGAAGTCATCGAAGAAATTCAAGTTAACCATGGCATGTTTGTTTCGACTCGTCAGGTGGCCGAGACATTTTTTCACCAGTTAATGCCTTCACAAACCGTTAAGGTCCATCTAAACCCAGTGTTGGGGCACAACTTCTTTGTAGAGAGAGTCGATACACAAACAAAATGTGAGAATATAGGCTCTTTCTTTGAGAGTTTCAAGGCTTTTGGGATGGACAAGTTTGTGGGAGTTAGCAAATCCACAAAGCCATGGAGGAAAGTTGCAAGCACTCTTGTTTGTGCAGTTACACTTCTGTTGATGCACATAATTTATTTTGGGCAACATGTGGAAGATGAAAAATTGATGGATGCATTCACCACAACCACAACTGCTGCTATTGTGGAAGAAAAAGGCAATTCTAATATTAGCAAGAAGAAGAAAGGACTTGGATTAATTAAGTGGAGAAACAAAGAAGAAAAGGTTTGCTTGGTGAATATAAGAGGTGGGAATAGTTGTAGTGTGCTTCTGAAGAATATAGGGGTTTTCCTCACTGTTTCTTTGGCTCTTTGTACCATGTGGGCTCTTTGAACTCACCATTTTATTTCGTTTCTAACCATAGTTTGTTTGTTTGGGAGAGGAGGATAATTCAGCCTAACCCATAGCTACACTTTTCTTAAATATATGTTTACAATTAATTGTATTTTATATATTGGCACAAAGTCATGTAATATTGGATACTGATTTTTACTAATACAGATTTCTTTGCTTCTTATTATTATTTGTTTTTTCATGTATACATGTGTGGTAACTATATTTCAAGCCTATTTGGAATGCATCTGAAGGAGCCAAAGAGCTTTTTGACACCTAAAAGTGCTTTTAACAGCATTTGGCAGAAAAATTTAGAAGTGTTTCTAGGTCGTAAAAGCACTTTCTGAAGAAGCACCTAGTATGTGCTTCTTCAGGAAGCACTCCAAGTGCTTTTTCAGGAAGCACTTGGATTTCTAATGAAAATTCTAACATTTTTATAATAAAAACGCTATAAGAGCTTATGTACAGAAGTGCTTCCTAAAAAAGCATTTCAAACGATATCATTCGAAGCCACTTGTCAACAACATATATATCACTTTAAGTTACAAGAGAGGTCATATCACTTTGTCATACTCCTAAGAGCTCCTACCTTTATCTTGTAAGGGCTTACTTGTAATAAGCGTGGCAAGTAATAACAGAGCTCATATCTTTATATTGTGATATATCAAACTGGGTAATAACATATATATCTGTCACATATACATATACTCCTAGGAGCTCCTGCATGCCTTTATTTTGTAAGGGCAAGTAGAAGACCAGCGAGGATTCTTAACACCTTCACGGGATCTTAACGTGGGGATTGAGGGCTTACATGTGACCCCTTTGTTTTTGGCCGCAGAGGTCACAGAGTTATATATTCTTTTCTACTTTTCTTTTGTCAGAGTTATTTTAATTCAGCTCAAGCATATGTTTAACTGATCTGGTTGTGTTGGAGGATCCATAATGTGCAATAAAACCTACCTCTCTCTCTCTCTCTCTCTCTCTCTCTCTCTCTCTCTTGAGGTTGTAGCATCCAAAAGTGTAGCTGAAACCTATGAAGACCACCGACAGCCCCATTGCTAGTGAAATTTGAGGTTGTTAAATTTGTTGAACGCTGAAAGACATTTGAGCATCGACCCAAACATAGGGCATTTAAGCATTGGGAGTATAAACATTTTGTTGGGTTGCTAGAGCACATGACAATTTTCACTGCTGGAGATAGTGGAGGGTTGTGGTATATATATTGGTGCAGAGAGCACATGTCATGTATAATCATGGTAGAAGATAAAAAGGTTAGGAAGTTCAGAGAGCATGCAGCAAAGTGATGAAAAGAAGATGACAAATATGGAAGGCCATATGGGTTCACGGGTCACTTACTATTGTGTCTCAATTATCAATTGGTTCTGCACATCCTGCCAACTCACACTCACGACCCATTCAAGTAATTTATTTGAGCCCACCTCCAACTAAGAATCTCATCCCATGAATCTCTCCCAACCAAATTGTGGTGGGGGCAGTTGAGTGGCCATCTGATCATGTGTGCTCCACTTCAGTTGATGATGTCATCTTAACTCCCCTAGTCAATTCAACTTATCTTATCTCAATGTGATTACACCTATAAATCCATTATTCTGGGGTTTTATTTTATCTCAAAACAACTCGATATACTTTAGGAATAACTACTACTTCACTATGTTCAATCTCTTTCTGATGTGAGACAACTGAATTTGATTCACAATTCCTAATAGCGCTAGTGACAGCCTTCTGCACTTGTGAATTGCGCTGGTTATTTTAGTTGCTCTTACACGTGTGGACAACTGCCAGTCATTAATGAAAAAAATTACAGTTAAGTAATGTTTGTTGTTACTAATCTCAAATATGATCAATAATGGAAATCATTCACGTAGGTCCCACATGAAATCAGAAAATGACATTCTTGAAAATCAGGAATGGGATTCTAAATTATTCTCGTACTTTTTTCAGGGATAGTTTATCATGCTCTAAAAGAATGCTAGCTAGCATATCCACCACGCAAGGACTATAGAGAACTAGTTTTTGGGAGGGGCACCAAGTTTTTGTTTCATTTGGCATGGGTTCATCTTCTTCTTATTGTTTCACCAGTTGGGTGAAAAGCTTTGTCTTCTTCTTCACTGTGGTCTGGCTCTTCTTTGGCTATGGTCGCCATGGAAGAGTAAATGCGGCAACAACTACTGTCAAAGTGAACAGCAGCACTTCAAAGGTGGAAGACGCAGTTAGTTTCCATATATATTATGGACAGACTTTCAAAGTCATCAAAAATGCCATTGACGGCAAGAGCTACCTTCTCATCCAGGTACTTTTTCTTCCTGCATACTCCTGGCTAGTAGAGGTAGCTGGTTACTACTCTCCATGACTTTTTTTTGCTCACTTTTTTTGGGATGTAACAAAAACAATAGAACAATTCAAGGATGGCAGCAAGGACAAAATATTGCACCTCAAGGATCAAATCTTTTGTTATCCCATTATCAAACTATTCAATCGATGCCGATTATAATTTTCCAGGTATTGGTTACTAACTCTCCATGACACCGTTTATATATTATTTTCTGATTTATGATCTTTTGTGTTTATTTCAAAAAAATTCTTGTAAAATTTCAGTTTCCTTTTTCGAGGTGAGGATCGTCAAGCTCAAATAAGTCGTAATTCTCCTAATCTGTCTTTTCTCCCCTCCCCTTCTCCTTAATTTTCTAATTTTAATTATGTTTTAAGTATATCTTCCATATGTGATCATGGCACCATCTTCACATATATAAGGATTTTATGTCAATTTTCTTTTTTGCTGTATTTTGTTATATATGCAGCTCCTGGGAGTACTTGGGAGCTTGAAGGGCATTACATCAGACTCTGTGGCTTCTCAGTGTGTGTTGAAATTGTATGAAGCTGGAGAAATTGAGGTGATTGACAAAAGTGAGCCACAACAACTAGCAAAATTTGCAGCACATTTTATTACCTACACTGACCAACCGCAAGCTTGCAATTTTGCCTCTTTTGTTCCTTATGGAGAGGATAACCCTTTGCAGGTAACCAAATGATGTACACAATTTTTCCTGAAAAGGTGAAGTTATTTTTATTAGCAACCCCTAGCTATATATATTAGTCTATAAGTTCAAATTCCTCCTTGTGTATATATAGAGAGCGCTTTAGTTGAGGGATCCATTAAATACTTAATTGAGGGATAGCCTTGTAAGGCCCACTACACATTGTATTTCAATGATCTGAATCGTTCAAAATCTGGATAATTAGTTTGTTAATATATGGTAATCACTAGCTACCTACTTTGATTTTTATGCTTCATTTTGGCCAAGAAAAAACAAGGTTAAATACTAAATCTGATTCATTCCTATATTTTGATAGAGAGCAGAGTGGATCAAGTTCTTGGGAGTGTTCGCAAACGTTGAGAGCAGAGCAAATCAAGTATATGAAGCAGTAAGTATGAGACAACTAAGAAAAATAAAATAAAATATTGAAAACAGAGTAAGTTTGAAACATTTGTTGTACTAATATTTATATTTTATTATGCAGGTTACAAAGAGTTATCAATGTTTGACCAACCTTACGAAAGGCAGGACTTCATTCAAACCAACAGTAGCATGGATGCAGTATGATAATGTTGGTCAACAAACTTTAGCATGAGAGGGTTACTACATCAAATAGGGAATTTTCATAATTGCATAATATTTTTTTTAGGACCTTTCCTATTGAGAGGGGCGATAGCATACTAAACTCACACACACTATACAGATGGTAGGACTCGAACCCAGGACCTTGTTTGAGAGAGTAAATACTCCAAACCACTACACTAGTGGGTCCTTTGCCATAATTGCATAATAATTAATGTCATAGATGATGTCACTTTTAGCTAAACATATTATTATTGCACTTTTTTGTTATTATTTTTTTCTTTGGTTTTAGTTCTTTTGATATGCTCTTCGCCTTCGCTTAAATTTTAAATGAAAAGGGTAATTGTGTTTATGAGACAGTCAAGCTGTGGTAAATTCACTCAATTGGTCCAAAATAATAATAATTCACCGGTAAATCCACAATAATTACTTCATCTATATGACTTATTAGTTAATTAGATTTCCTTTTTCAGGGTATATGGTCTTTTACAAAGGAAACATACAAGTTGAAGGTAAGCACAAGATATCAGTCATTTCTGTAACTCTCCTGTCAATTATCATTTTTGTGAATATATAGGAAGCCCTTAAAGAAACTTTTTAATTAGCTAATTTTTTATAGGGTTAATTGCATTTTACCCTTCCAAGTTTACCAACTTTGGCGCATTTAGATCTTAATTTTAAAAAGTTACAATGTCAGACCACGTATGAATTTGGCACAATATCAACCCTCCGTCTAACAATCCGAGACTCAATTTTCACAAATTGTTAGATGGAGGCTTGATATGATCCAAATTTAGCTTTTGGAGTAGTAAAATGCAATTAAGCCTATTTTTAATTTCTTAACTAGAAGTTTAATTTTAACCGACATTTGCTCATTAAACTTTGGAACTTGCAGTATGTGGAAGACGCAGGTGGTGAGAATGTGGATGATTCTATCAACAAGATTACCTACAACATCTCTAGTCCTGACGATTTGGATCAACTGCATGCCATCCTATGTGTGAGTTGAAACACATATATATGCATGTAAATAAATTATGATGCTTAATTATGAGATTAATGTTAAATTTCTTTGTTCATGTAGACCGTGGATGTGGTGATTGACGAAACATACACTTCAGATGCAGTTAATTACAATTCATCAACGTTTCTCCAAAATATAAATGTGGAAGATCATTCTTGTTTTGTTTTTCTCTCTAACCAAAGCTTGTGGAGATACGATAAAAGAATTCAAAACTCAACTGCTCTTGGTAAGTGTTGCATCTCACTACATTTCCTTTTTCCTTTGTTTTTGCTTCCATTTTTTTAAAAAATATTTTTTTTAATACATGCGATAGTCTAAACTACAAAGAAATTGGAGGTTTTTCACACACACATTGATAAGGTGGGTTCGAACCTGAGACCAATATGCAAGTCAAAACCCTTTTCCATCGGACTAGACCTCTTTGGCTAATGTTTTTTTTTTTTTAATGAAGTGAAATAGACTTAAAATTTACTCTTAGGCAATTAAAATACAGTTGCTTTACATTTTACTTGGTTATTATTTTGTACTGGAAAATTGTGCATAATTGGCGTCTCTCTCTCTCTCTCTCTCTCTCTCTTTGTGCATTTTTCATGTGAAGACTGGTATAATGGAGCAGTCTCCCAGCCACAACTGGTTTTAGCAGATCTTTCTGAAGTATTCTTCCCTACCGGAAATTATACAACAACATACTTCAGAAATATTGCAAAGGTATTAAATCATCATGTCATGTGCTAATTAATAAATAAATAAAATCGCATAAAATAAAATAAAATATATATTTTGGTATATATAATTTATTACATCTGATCTGAACATGCAGGATGAAGGAGTTGTGCACATTACTTCTGAAATGTGTGATAGGGACATTTCCATAGCAATGGAGCCAACAATACCAGCTTGTGGATAACTACAACTATTGTCACATTGTTCTATTCCGATGGCCACTCAAGTTTTTCCTTCTATATTTTTGGGAGTTAAATTGCTTAGAGAAGGCTCTATTTTTCCCCCTTTTTTTTAATAGCTGCAGCAATTTCATTGATGAAAGGACAATACAAGATACATAAGATGTCATTGTGGAAACTGACTCAAAATTGCTTATCAATGGGATAAATGGTGACTTTAGAAACAAAGTGTGGTCCATTATGCCCCTCCTTGAGGTGCTTCACAGAATCTGTGGGTCTATGCATGAGGTTCGATGGAGCTGGGTGCATAGAGATTTAAATCGGGCGGCTCATGAGGCAGCCATGATTGGAGTTAGAGCTATGGAACTGGAAAGTTGGGTCTCACGACCACCATTGTCTCTGGTCTCGAATGGACTCCCATGTCCTCAAGTTTCTTTTTATTTTGGGTTTAAAGTTGTTCTTTGATGGGTTGTATGGATTCAGTTGAAAGGCTTTCAGTTTTGCTTTCTTTCCATATTTGTAAGCTCATTTGCAGATTTTCTGGCCTTGGAATGAAGTTTCAGTCTTGACCTAAAAAAAAGATACATAGGCTATTGCAAATTTGAAAAAAAAAATTGGTATAGAGGGGGGCAAAAGCCCCAAACCAAAAAGAAACTAGATGAGGTCTAGCAACACCTCGAACATCAGCAGCTAACATAGCACTAAGAAAAGCCGGAGCCTCCAAAAACACATGGAGACCAGGACCAAAATCATAACTCTTTGCAGCTAAGGCATCCACAGCACAATTTTGTTTATGGAAAATATACTTGACAGAGCAGCACCAATACTCATGAATCTTCATTTTGCCACAATTGATAATAGTAAAAAAAATGATTTCAATTGACAAGGCCAAATCAATATCTCCGTTCTTGGTTTTTTTTTTCTTTCGGGTTTCTTTTGTTTTTCTTTAATATTTTAAATTTTCTTATCATTCCTCTCTGCCCATATTAAGAAGCTTTTGAATTGACCAATCTAGTGGGCCAGTTCGAACAAGCCACGGCCAATATCTTCAAAACGAAAAGGGTCGGCCAGCACAGATAGGGGCTCATCAAAACAGAATGAACCCAAATCAATATTTTAAACCTCATTCTTTATATTGGGTTGCCTCAAGATTGTCTTCTACATGAATCGAACCTGGATGCACTTGGGGAAGAGGGAGAGTTTGGCCCACTTTTCCACTGTGGTGCCACCCCACGTGCAATACTGTTCCTCCTAAAAAGTTCATAATTAAAAGCTAAAAGAGAAACCTGCCCTAGTAAAACGCAAATCCAAAATCAAAATTTATGCAAGGCCATTCCTTCTTGAAAAGTTCCTGATATCAACAACTGTAATGAAATATATACACTCACTGATCAAGCCTGGGTGCTTTTAACATTATCAACAAAATAAACCCAAAAAAAAACGGTTGGATGTTTTTAGAAACAGATATAAATCTCGATCTGGTCCTATCACTGATGACAAAAGAGATTGTCCAGAAAAAACCTTGTACTAGTGGATACTCCTAGCTAGTATATATGTCCTCCTGATGCACTTCTGTTCCAAGACAAGTAGGATGTATCCCCAAGAGGCCTGCACAAAAATGCAGAAGAAATTTCAAGCACATCTCACTAATAGCTTGCAACATCGAAACAGCACACCCGATTGTGCTCGATTAACCAGAAATCAACTACTCAACTAGTTAAACCGTATTTCACTTTCAACTTCCAATTTTTAAATACCGATTGCCTAGAGGAAGTGGTTCTTTTCAGCAAAAAGACCAGTGTAAATTTACTGTCAATGTGATCCTGAAGTGGCAAAATGATAGGACCTTGTCAACCAACTTAATGATAGGACCTTGTCCCCCATTTTAAATACAAAATTTAGTAATTTACCATATACTTAAGCACTTACATAATTCAAGGACAACATATTTTTCTCAATTATTGTTTTTATTGTATAATCTGACCTTTGAAAAGCGAACCAAAGTTTTAACTGTTCATAGAGCTGTAGACTTATGAACCAATTCACGTACCTTGGCTTTATCAAATATAGAAGTATGAAGCTTATGGCCAAGAACAAACAGAGTCCGCCAACAGTAAGGTATGCTACGCCTAGCAGATAATTCTTTCCACCAATCCAGCTTGCGGTTGAAAGTACGAGCTTCTTGTTGCCACCGAAGCTGTAGGTGTTATAATTATTCTCTATTGTTACAATTACTACATCATTAGCTTCAAGGTCCACTTCTATCCTCCCATATAGTTTTCTGAACGTTGGCAGTGCTGCAGTCCGCATCCAAACAATAAGATCTTCTTGTTCACTCAGCTTTTGCATGCAGAACCAGAGAACAATATTAACTTAAAGCAATAAACGAAGTAAACTGTAGAGACACAACAAGACAGATAGGTGCGAAGATTTACAGGTATGCTAGAATTCAGTTTTGCTCCGCCAATCAAACCCCCACTCTGGAAATTTTTAGGATAGACATCCGAGCCGAACTTATTCCCCTGGTCACTTTTCCATGTGATGTCCTTTTTGTTGACCCCCAGTTGTTTGTTTTTCATTGAAAACTTGAATGTGTCATTAAACAAACTCCAAGCAATCAGACCACAGGGAACAATTGCACCATTTGGTGAATTGCGTTCAGGAGCACAGGTGCTTGTTTTATTCTCATCAGACTTGCTCCGCAACTGACTGTCACTTCTACTTTTAACATATCTGGAAACAATATTTCACAATAAGAAACAGGGTCGTAGTATCTCAGAAATTCAGAATTACAAGAGAGGGGGATGGCAATTTGTAATGTGGCATTTTCAAGTTCCAATCAATTCTTCCTGAAGGATGCGTAGAGCATTCAGTGAACTTCATCTAACAGAAAAACAATTTCCAAAATTTTAATTTTCTCTTGAAGAAAAACCATATAAAGTGAGAAGCTGGGTAACTATTTTTTTTATTTTTCAGATGTTTGGTACACTGTACTGGCTAAAAGAAACAAGGTTTCATACATTGTCCTAACTCAAATACTTCTATTCAGATTCAGAATATTTACATATACTCCATGGGTCACCATTAATGTACCCGAATACTCCTGCTTTAAATCTTATCTCTTCTCAGCCACAATCTTTTACCTTTCTTACTATGAGTATTTCGATGTGCTCTGGCCCTCTAATAGCCCTTTAAACAGATGCTTTTGATAATAAAGCTATTTGCTATCACCATATCAAGAAGATAGAATTTTCAGTTTTCCGCAATTTTCACCTGTCTTAAATAATCTTTCATTCCATTACTAATAAACTCTCTTATTTCATCATCACAACATCCAAAGCTCTAGCTGTTTCCAACCGTGAATCCCACACGTAAGCAAATGTAGGCAGGTTTCTCTAATCTGTCATTTCTCTTTTTCCCGATAGGAAACAGAGGCAGGTTTCTCTAAGCTGGCCTAAGTCAGCATAACATCACTCTTCTTGAGCCTAAGGCTCTGTTCCTCTTAACTCAATCTAGGAGTCTTCATCTGTAAGACTGTTTGAAATAGGAAACCATTGAAGCACTTATTTAAAAGGTTCGATCAAATATTGAAACCAGTGAAGCACTTAATTAGTTAGGATCTGGATTCTGCTTGTTGTTAGAAAGTGTATTGTGTGCTTTACTGTTTAGCTTTCATTGATGTATTGCTGTGGTTGACAATTCTATTTCATCCTGCAAGTAATAATTGCTTGCAGGATCTCTAGACACTAAGATTTCTCATAAGCTTTAAAGTCCCAGGCTTCCCAGCTTACGCTGAGGATAGTTTAAAGCTTGTGATATTGTTCGTTTTTTCTCTCTTCGGCCAAGTTTATCAAACGGAAACTAGGCCTCTTCCATGAACTTCTTAAATCAAGCAGCCATGTCCACTCCACATACTCTATAAAAGAAATGATACGTGACAAGAAGAATTTTACATACCGGCGATGATTCTGATAGAAATGATCAAGCTGGTAGTAGATGTAAACGGGAGATTTCATTTGTTTTGGAACCTGAAAAACCTCCAGTAAATGTAGATTATCATAAGTATATATTCCCAACCTAGAGAGTAGAGAGAGACGAAAAATTAAGCCTGAACTTTATTATATATAGCAGAAGCAGAGGATTGGACTTACAGTTAGTCTCCTAATACAGGTCTTGTTAGTTTTACTATTCTGAATAAATGCAAGCTTATCGTCCGTATATCTAAGAGGAACACAATCTTTGTCATAGTGGTCTACAATTTCCACCACCTGCATGTGAAAGAAAGTAAATTTTAGTTTCATGGTAAAATTTAACAGCGGCCATTGATTGAACTTCACAATAAGCACTACATAAAGGACAATGAGATATATTACACGCTCTGATGCAAATAAGGAAGCAAAGCCAATAGGGATAAAGATAATGCCGATTGTGACAAATATAGAAATGACCTGAAATAATAATAAAAAAAAGAAACATATTTAAACAAAAAAAAATGTAAAGTGTCCAAATTGAAGCAAAACCTATAATTGAGAAGAAAATTTCAACACAACACATATACTTTACCCATCCTGGTGTTAAAATTGGCTTGCAAGCTGAAAGCTCTTGCTGTGTGAACTTGGAATCTGGAATGTATATCAGAATGCACCAAGCATATGACTTTTGTTAGAATAATGCTGTAACACCATTAGAAAAGGATTGAATTGAACCATTCAGACTGCAGATTGACAATCCAACTCCAATGTTAGGAGAAAAGAAAAGAAAACTAACTGTCAACAAATGGGGTTACAATGGGGCCCTCAAAATCAAATTCTTATTCAAAGACCAACAACCATGTTTTGATAAATACATAGAAAATATGTTGGCTAGGTTCCTACAAGAAAATGCCGGAGTTTCTGCATAAACCAATTGGGTTACCCAATAAAGCACATGAAGTTTCCTTGAAAGAAATGTTACAACCACAATGAAGCATCCAAATAAATGTTAAAAAAGAAAAAAAAAACACAATGGAATTTCAAGGAAAACCGTAAACAGCAGAAAGCAGAAACTAAAATACATTTGTATTATAAAAAATAAAAATAAAAAGCCATGCATTTACGCTAAAAAGGAAAAATGAAACAAAAAGGAAGTTAGAAAGGTACGAACATTTGGGTCTTCTGGACTTCCTTTTGGTAGAGGAAGATGAGACTCCATCTTTGCTCATTGATCCTAATTTATCCATCTCCACGATCCCCTTCCTCTACAATGCCACAACTCCCACTACTCACACACAGAAAACAACAGAAAAATTGTTGAAGGGAGTAATGTGATAGATCAATTGAGCCAAAGCAAAAGAACCCTTCTAAAAATTTGGCAACTTTCTTTCTCTTACTACAAATTTCGAATCATGGAAGGAACAAAATGCCTGCTTTGTTTCGTTTGTTAATCTGAAATTGACACTTACCTTCTTTTCTTTTTCTTTTTTTCTTTTTTGATATATTTTTTTCTTTTTTTGGTTTTTTTTTCTTTGTTTTTTCGGGGTAGTTGCTGCGTAATTTGGCGTACAAGATTGTTAGGAGAAGAAAATGGAAGGAAGGATGCGATCTCATTCATGTGTGTTGCGCTTTGGTTGGTTTTTCGTTGTTTTGCACGAGCGCAAGCGCGCAACCACCGGTCTTCTACTTGCTAAATCTCGACCTAGTCCTACAACTCAGTCACTCCCAAGTCATATCATATGTATATTCTTAGGCACCCTTTGATCGGTTGGATTCCTCATTCTCTTCTCTGCTTTCCATTTTTCGTACTCGCTTTCTATTTTGCTTTATTTATAATTCGGTTGGGTTTGGGATGGTAACACCTCTCTTCGTTCACACCAATGAACTTGGGTTCAACGCGATAAGACCATTTACTCATTAATGAAACAATTATATATACCATTTCTGTACTATAAAACTAGGGAAGAGAACGACATAGAATTTTTTATTTTTTGTCAAACATAGTATTTGTTCTATGAACTTGTTGTCATCTTTGATAAGTACCTATTTATAAGCTTACAACCATATGAAATTAACCCACTAAATATATATTAAAGACTACTAATTACTATACTAATAACATATGTTACAAAACAACAAAAGGTGGAGATAATGGATATAATGGTGGTCATCCACATTCCATGAATTTATAACAATTTCAAGTTTATAACATGTTTATGTACATCAAACTATGATGATTTACTCTTCACCAATAACATGTAGTGTACAATTATTTCATTGACTGTTTATGTTTACGTTTTTTATTTTTTGGTAGAGTTATGATGATTTGTGATGTCTCCGCAGTTCGGACTTGGATGTTGGGTGGAGAGATTTTTTTCTCTCACGATTTTGTGAATTATTTTTGCATATACATCAAATTATGATTTGGAGAAAAGAGAATGTTTCCTTTAGGGAATGAGCCGAGCAGTATCCAATAGGGTGTAAAATGGCACACATCATTGAGCAATGTCCATGATATTTTTATTTCAAGAGGGGTGTAGTGAGTAGAGGAGTATCATGAGCAAATAAGGGGGTCTACATGGAGCCACCCTTGCAAATATTAAATTGAAAACCTCACAAACTGTAATTTTGGTATTACATACAAACAAATCTTCATCTTCATTGATCACACAACAATTATTCTTCTTTGTATTATAATATGGAATGTTGCTGGGTAGCTCAAATTGCAGTCTCAATCAGGCTCCCTTGTTTGACCTTAATTTAGGCTCCAAAAATCCTGAAAGTATATATGGTAGAATTTTTTGAGTTGTTATGTGGCTTTAGTGGAAAGAAAGATAGAAAACAAGACAATTGTAGGGATATCTTACTCTTTACCTTTGCAATCGAGACTGTGAGCGTCTTGTGCTGCACATCAATTATGAACAATATATGTTATTAGTGCCCCAAGAGGTAATATTAACATATGCAAAATGATATTATGTGATCATGTTCAAAGTCTTCCACTACTTTGCTTTTAGATTAACATGCCTTGGTGTGGGCTTTGGCACTGGTTGTTCAGCCTCATCACTTGGGATAGGCACATTCTTCACCTGCAAAAATGCCAATGGAAAGAAGTCTCTAAATCTTGAACATAATAAAATGAGAATAAATATGAGATGCATTGTATCATATAAGCATAATAGCATACCAAGTTCCTATACAGGAGATTAAAGAACATCTGGATGTATCTTTGCTTAGCTTGTTTCTGCTCTTTGTTCAACTGCCTCCAGAAAGTATAAGTGCTCCCCATGTTCAACACCTTGTTTGCATATATCTTCCAAGTGTAGCTACAAAATTAAGATAACTTGTTTTAAAAACCATAGGAGAAGATGTTGGTTTTCTGATACTGCACATGTCAATATGAATGAACTCAACCAAACAAGTAGGGATTCATGCGTACTTACCATTCATATATTCGCTGCAAACCTGCTTTCGAAAACCTGTCCCAGTATGTAACATCAGTCTTGCACTTCTCGAAGAAATCAGCGATTTTGTTGCTTGCTTCATCACCGTTGTTGGGATCAATATGGAAACCGGAGATCCCATCCACAATGATTTCAGCTGGGCCTCCTTGGTTGGTTGCAAAGGTGGGCAGTCCACAGTTCATTGCCTCTATGACAGTAAGACCAAAAGCTTCATAGAGGGCAGGTTGCACAAAAGCTCCCCTTGTGTCAGCAATACAGCGGTAGAGTTCTCCATTTCGGTTCCTATCAGTCTGTGCTGCTATCCATCTGATCTGGCCCCTAAGCTGGTACTTTTCTATCAGTGTATGCATCTTTTTTATTTCTGCAATTTCTTCTCTATCTTTTGATTTTGAAGGGTCAAAGAACCCCCCAACTACAGCAAGGTTAACCAAATTTCTCAGCCTCTTGTTTTTCCCATACCACTCAACCAAACCAGTAATGTTTTTAACAGTGTCAAGCCTTGCCATTGAGAAGATGATAGGTTTCTTCCTGTCTGCTAGAAATCCTCTGTTGCAAAAATGGTTTAGGTAGATGTTAGATCACTAGTGATCTTCATTTGAAGTCTAAAAAGAATGATTTGTTATTCCAGCACTTACATATGTTCACTGTTATCCTCTTTACTATACAGCAGTTCTTCGATGGCAGGATGAAATGATGTGAGCCGTTTCTGCTTCTCTGTATAGGGGAAATAGACAGACTGATCGGCCCCCGGTGCAGCAATGTTAAATTTGGGATCAAATACATTGATGCCTGAAACAACTCTACAGAGCCCTGGCAGTGTAAATGCAGTATGGCTTTCATATTGTCCTGGTCTGTCTTTGCTGCAAACAACATCCAAGTACATTATAAACTATAAATGCATTCATTTGGTAAGCCCTGTCATATATAGGTATAATGGTTGTTTTCTCTAACCTTCCTGCAATTTCCTGGTATGTGCTTGCTATGACAAAATCTGTGGCATTCATTGAAATTGTGTCAGCAAGAAATTGGCATGAGAAGTGATACTTAGGATCTAATTCCTTCCACTTGATGTCTGAATCTTCATATTTGGTCTTCTCCAAAGCATGAGCAATAGTTGCCTGGTTTTGATGTGCTAGGTTAGTAGATATGAAGTGGGAGAAAATGTGTTATGTGTATCTATAAGCTGAATGAATACTGACCTGAGTAATCCCCAGTTTATTAGCCATGAGAGATGCCACTAAATTCCCATCACTATAGTTTCCAATAATAAGATCTGGCTTTCCTTCCATAATGTCGAGGACTTTTGCAGAAGCATCCTAGTAATTTGAAAGAGATGGAGATTAAGAACAGAAAGCACATTAGAAAAAACAAATCAATTAGTGAACACTGTAAGAGCATGGATTAAATTGTTGAGGGAAACATGCCTGTGCAAACAATTCAAGGTAGGGATAGATGTCAAAACGAGAAACCCAGCGCCGTAGGATCCCCTTTTCTGTCCTAAATGGCACCCTAAGAATGTTAGAATACTTGGTGCCATTGATCAGTTCCAACTCCTGGTTGCACTTAGTTCCCTTTGCTTCAGGTATGAGTCTTGTTACCTATCCAAGACAAGAATGTAGTTAGATAATACTAACTAGTAACTATACCGAACAGCCTTCATGAGGAATTTTTCCATTGTTGTATATGAAACTCACCACAAGAATTTGAGGCTTCACAGTAAGTCCTTGTTGCTTAATTCTGAGGAGCAATTCCTCTTCCAGAGCTTGCACTTGATCCAGAATATAAACTACCTGTTTTTAATAGCAGGATTGAAAAGCTTACAGCTTAGTAACTAATGCCAACCCAAAGAGACTTAGCTTATCTGATACAGTATTTAAATTTATACCTGCCCACCGGTGTCTGGCAAGCCAAGAACATCTGCTTGGCCAAAGTAGCCATGAGGAGAGAATATTACAACATTGAATATTGTAGGAAGTCTGCTGAAAAACCTTTCCAAGTTCAATGGGTCTGGAGCTTGTAGTACTTCTGAAAGTATTTTCATTGTCTCCTTAGTTCTTTCTGCGGTATCTCCCCACCCCTTCTCAAAGCCCCACTCCTTGAACCTGTAAATGAATGACTTTGGTTTCAGATTTCAAGTTACATGATCCACCAAAAGATAGAAGATGAGAAGTAAAGTCACCTTAGTTCAAAATTTTGGTACGGCATGTCTTTGGGAAGCGCTGAGAGGTACACTTCTGTTACAATCAGTGCCGTCTGAAGCTTTGAGGCAGTGTTGAGGTTCTCATTTAGAATAAGATTCTGTGAATTCAAAATCACATAAATACATTTCAGATCTTGTAATTAGAATGAAATTTTAATTTTTATGTTTCACAGAATTAAATTCCTGGCCTTCCCATACTTCTCCTTCATGATTTAGTGAAAGTAAATAATCCACAAGGGGCTGTGCATTCTCCAATCTCCCAGCTAGCTTTGAACTGGTGAACTTGGAAACAAAATTGAGTCCATTTCCAATAGAGGAAGATAGAGTTAAGTGAGGAGTTGAGAAGTCAATTGCTCTAAAATCCACCTCCAATGTATTTTCATCATTTGACCTGCAATGTGAAAGTGTTAACATCACCCAGTCCTGAGCAACAGGATGAGATTTCAACTTCACATGTTTCAATAGCTTGCTTTATAAATGTTTTGATGCTGTCTCCTCTCTTTTTTTCTCTTTTTTTATTGGTAAGAAAAACCTATGTATGTACTTTATCACCTTTATTGAGATACAAAAAGCTGAAATAATTAAAAATAGATTTACCATCTCTCATCATATAAAGTTTCTTTGAATTTCAAGTAGTCTCTGACAGTGATGGACTCAACTGAGAGATCCTCAGAACTGACTTTAACAAATTCCCAATACCCTGGATTTGGTCTTATGGCAAAGACAACAAATGGAGGAATAACAACAGCTTCCTGTGGATAAATATTAAGCAAACATATCAATATATCAGCAAACCAATAATTTATAATTTCACATTCTATTTAGGCCCCAAAAGAAAGAAGGTACAATTAGAAACCTGAGTTGAACACAATATATAGCCAAGCACTCCCTCCAAGACTTGCTTTCTTTCAACCTTGTCATCTATGACTGTCTCCATTTCACTCATCAAATGGGGAAGCTTCATTATCCTTTTTCCTTTCTCAATGTACTTAGCAAAGCACCTCTTCATATGGTACCGGCTCTGCCTCAGGGCTTCCGGCATGCTCTCAGCTATGGACTCAGATCGTTTGATGGCTGCTCCTGAAGCCATATTGAGTAAACTATTGTTTTTAAAGAGACAAAGGCTTCAAGTGTTAAAGAGATGAAGAAGTTTGAGGTTTGGTCACCTTATGTTTCTGCATTTATAGACTAAGGAATTCATTACGTATGATGTATGCGGCTGACTTGTTGATGGTTGCAGCTTGCTTTTGGTTTCGTCAAGCGCTTAGAAATCTTTGCTTTTTTGTCATGAAATGTGTCGAAAAGAAAGGTATAAGAAGAGAGATTCACCAAGTGAGGGAAATAAAAAAAAAAAGAATGATTCATCCAAATACAATATAAAGGAAAAATCAAAAGAAAAGAAACTGATCTCTAGCAGAAGATATTCTGGTTTTAAAGTAGCTGTTTCTCTCTCACGAAACTAATGGTATCATTCTTTCCTTCTTTCGGTCTTCTTGCATTAGTTGGCATAAGTAAGAATATGGAAAGAGAGGGAAAGATGGCATCTTCGTGATAGCTGAGAAATTTTATTGGTTTGTACACTATTCCTAAAAACTTAAATAAGATGTGGGACGAGTTGTTCTGTATTCCAACTCCTGAATTCCAACTTGTGTTAGAAGGATGTAATAAGGGGATTCAAACTCACGATCTAAAAAAACTGTGGGTAGGGAGTTCATATAGGGTGACGTGGGAATACATATGGTCATTGGGCACAAAGCGTAGATAACCTACTCCGACGATACCATAATAAAATGTAAGCATTCAACTCAAAACCAATTAACAATAAGTAAAGAGACTCAAGATCTTTTAAATTATTAGCACGACCACGTTTTTCAATATGGGCTAAACTTTACTCTAGTTTCTAGAAAATGACAATGATTATTGGGAGAAAGTTCGTCAAGAAATTAGTTCCTTAATATTTACTAATCTCCACTCTTTGCCTTACCTATCTTTTGGAAAACATCATGCACAAACTGAGTTGCTTTGAGAGAACCAAGCCCTCCACTTTACATAGATTGATTGGTGGTGTTGAATTGAGTTAATCAGATGCATTGTTCTATATCCTATACAACGACAAAATCCACACAAGACCATAGGAAACGGTTGAAAAACAAGAGACTTACCCTTGCAAATAATTGACCCAACGAAAGGCTTCTTTGTCAGAGGGAGAAATACAGAGCTGCCTGCATTTCCTTCCACACTTCTTCCCTCCCTATTTCCCCCCTGCTCATTAGTCTACTTCATACTCTAGTTTGGTTACAACTATGTTTAAGGAAAATTAAAGCAATTGTTCTGACAAAATGAAAGTATGACGAGACCATATATTTTATTTTGTTGAACCTATTTTAACTAATTTGCTACTTTCTTTCAATAGTCCTTTTGTTACAACGAAAAGAGATTGAACTCTTGACCTACACACACACACACACGCATTTCCCCATCCACCCTCACCACTTGGACTAACCCAATAGGTCACTTCAATCACTTAGCTTAATCCTATCATAATTTTCTTAAGGCCTGTTTGGAAGTTATAATCACTTGTGGAGAGAAACGTGCTTTTCTATATAATCAATTGTGATTTTAAGTGACTCTTGAGAGAAACACCTCCAAAATCACTCCCAAACAAGCCATTACTTTTTCTTTTTTTAATCACCTAGCCTAATTTTCGAATTTCCACCACAAAAACAAACAAAAAAAATATTGTGCATTGGCCCGTGACCTATGGTCCAAAGCATAGAGGTCAGGACCCAACGCCATATAAAATTATGGGCCTTATATATGGGACATGGGCCACAGAAAAAAAAAGGATGGCGTGCGCGCGCGGAACAAAAAGCCTAATGAAATTAGGGTTTCCAAGTGGAACATGAGAGCCTATAAATTCAATCGCCTCCTTCCAACACTCTTCACTTTGTGTTTTGGAATAGATAGTGTTAGTGGTTAGGGATTTGAATTTCGGCGTCGATTAAACTGATTACCATCGCTTTAAAAGAGTGGGCGCTGCGTATGAGCCGACGCCAGAGCTATTCGGTTTCTGCGAATCGTTGAGGGCCTTCTTATGATTGGTTCTCTCGCAGATTCGGACAAAATTTGCGTCTTTATTTTTCGATTTTGTACTTTTGCTTCGTTTTAAGTTTGTGTTTGTGTTGAACTTTAGGGATTTGGGATTGAAGTGATGCTACTTTCCCCATATGATCGAAGCTGATTCAAACTTGCGCTATTTTTAATTTCCAAGCCAGAACTCTGATCTTTCCCAAATCCCAACAACTCATTGTTCTTTATTCTTCATTTTGTTTCTTTGTCCTTTGAAATTTCAAATCTTTTTTTAGTTTGGGTTTTCAAATTTCGTGTTTTTGTGTTGTAATGATTTTGAATATTTCTTGAAGAAAACCATATAAAGAAAAGATGGAAGTGATGATTATTTCCCCAAATGATCGAAGCTGAACAAACTGAGCGACTTATATCTCTGTATTACACAGGGACACCAAGCCAGGTGTTTCTGATCCATCTTCATTCTTTCTATCAGATCTCACTAACTTGCTTTTGAATTTTGAATTTTGTTGTTTACATATTGCTCCATGAGAAGCATCGAAAACCACATTCTCTATTCTGCCTTTTGTTTCTTTGTCTTTTGAAATTTCAGATCTTTTTTTATTTTGGTTTTTCAAATTTTGAGTTTTGAATGTTTTTATTTTTGCAATTGGAAATAAAAAAACCATAGAAAGAAAAGATGGAAGTGATGATTATTTCCCCAAATGATCGAAACTGAACAAACTGAGCGACTTATATCTCTGTATTACACAGAGACACCAAGCCAGGTGTTTCTGATCCATCTTTTAATGGCTTTCCTTTTTTTTTCTTTTCTTGGTAAGTTTTTTTCCTCAAAGTAGGTTGAGTCTGTATAGCATTAAATCTGATTTTAAACCTTCTGTTATGTTTGCATTTTGTAAAGGTGACATTCTGATTATAGTTGCGAGCAATTCAATTGTTTTCTTGTCATGTGGACCGTTTTGATTTACACTGTTGTTTTATTGTTTCCAAGTGCTTTGCTCCATGTGCGTAGGAGCTTTGAACAAAAAATACAAAATACAAATAAGAGCCCAAGTTAAAGTACACAACGAGAAAAAACAAGTATAAATCTGTACCTATATTGAAAGAAAATCAAGAGTTAATCTGACCGTTGAAAAAATGAACTACGAGTCTTGTGAGAAGTGACATTCTCTTGGACACTCCTTGGAGGCAATTTTAAAGAGTATCAGTCAATGCATAAACAATATAAGTTGCTGCACCGGGTTTCTCAAACTGTAATGCAAAATAATGCATACAGAAATGCATAAAATGTAAAGAGACGCCTCCATGAAGTTTACAAAACGGAATCTACATAGGTTTTGGAAGAATAAAAGAAATCAAGAATCCAATGGTAGAAGAAGAGCGAGAGGCAGACGAAGGTTGTGGTGGCTGGTGAGTGAGTATAAGGTTAAGAAATTAATGCTCCACATGAAAATTTGTAATCGAATACTCTTTTTGTTTTTTGGTTCGAAATAATCGAATACTCTCAAAACCAAAAATCGGATCAACTATGGGGTGACTTTTGGACATTGATCAATCACTGCCTAAGTTTCTCTCAAACCTCTACCCCTTGACTCAATATATAGGAACAAACTAACACCCACGATTTTATCAATATCCCTCATGTCAATATCTTCTCCTAACCAGCCACATACAACAAAAATAACAATTTAAAGAAAATAGACGTATTTCATTTCTGGGATGAGTTATTTTGATGAAATAGAGAACTTACTATTTCATCACAATAAGAAATGCAATCGACCAGGATTTTCTTATAACTAAGCCTCCACTCCACAGCTAATCTCCACCTCTCCTTTGACTCCATACTACTTCTTTCTCCCTTCTGCAGAACATTAGCTTTAAAAGCACAAATCTCATCTCTACAAGTGGATGACAAATTGTTGAGCTCCAGAGGGGCATCAAGATTTTGGATTTTGTCAATGGCACTTAATAACAAACTATCATCTTCAAAAGATGTTGGCAGATTCTTCAAAATGGTAGTGCACTTCTTTGAAATCCAGCTCAAGATAAACATCTCATTTTGAATTGAGAGCTGGAGTCCTGAATAAACAAGGTGTCCAACAGACCGCCGCTGGTTCTGTGGGGTTGCCCATAATCGCAAAGTAGACAATAGCGCAAAAGATGGCTTCCCATTCTGATGGATGAATAATGACTCCTTCGGCCATGAACAGGATGAATATATTTCAGGTTCCAAGGGAATAAAAACTTTGTAATTTGGATTTTCATTTAAGAGAAAGCCATAGTGCTCAAGAAGCTCCAGATTTGTACATGTTCCATAGCTTAAAAGGACCTGCAGACAATAAAGTATCATTTAAATCCAAACCTCTCATCCCAATCTCAAAAATCCAACTCTAGACCTAAGATAACCCAATGCAATCAAATGGCTACCCGTTGTCCTATATCAAGACAGTGGTAATAACTTTCAAGTGAATAGTTGATAACAATATATTGAAATTAGTAGTAAGATTATCAAACAGAACTGAAATGATACAGCCTTAAAACATTTTTATCTTTCTTAGAAAAGTGACATTTCATATTTGTTCCACCAGTGATAATCCATGGATTACATTTATACAGTACACTGTGTTTCATAGAGTGGGCAGAGTGCAATGCATCTCAGACTATGCAGTGTTTCATAAAGTGGTAACCATACATTGCACGTTTGAAATCTAATTTAGTTCTTGAAATCTAAACTAACTTTTCCTCACTTTTTACAGAACAAAGAAATTTAAGATTTCAATGGACAAAGCAACACAGTAAGTGGCTGCTAACTGAAGCCATTTAACCATTCACAGTAGCTATGATAATACAATTAATTTCTTTAGAAGCACTTTACGGTTTTTGTTTTTGCTGAATGCATAATCATATTATTCTCAAGAAACTTCTGGCATCCTAATATTTAAAGCTCAGTTTCTCAAACTAAAAAGTTTCTGCACTCTGAAAGTATCATGGAATTATTTATGAACCTATGAGATTATGATGCATCAATCTTAGCCATTTACTTTCTAGTGATTGTGGAATCAAAACAGACCAGATATCTACGAAACCATAAGAGAATGAAACTTGCCCTACAGAGTCCATGTAATTCCTTACACGTTACATAAGAGAACTATAAGCTACTGCTAGCAACAGAGTGAACTGAGTGGCATTACATGATATCAGAAAGACAGCTCAGATACCTAGCTAATGCCGGTGAGCACTACCATCCCAAATTGTATCACCTGAGATATTCTATAGCACCTGCAGCCAGACTACTACTGCAACATATACTTGGAAATTCTTGAAAACTTTCATCAAAATCAAAGCATCCACAACTGATTCTCTTTTCAACAACTCGCCAAAAGCTCCATTACATCCTTCAAGCTTTTGAATGCTCTTCTTCTTTAAGTTTTCCTTTTCCCCCTTTTATAACCACTAAACACTCCTTAAACTCTAATTCGTCCATCCACCCACATGTTAGACTACCTAAATCGCAAATAACATAACTTGTTTCATCACTATTTGTAGGGCCACTGGTAAAAACCAACTTTAGAATTTCCTTTGCCTCCTTTTAGCCCCAAAATAAAGTCCCTTTTCTTATCCTTTGAGAATCCCAAAATCCTAAGCAACGGCACTAGCTTTGTTAGAAAAGGAACATCCTCTTCAGAAGCCAAAGACCAAACATGATGGCCTAACTCTGGCAATATTGTGCTTTCTTACCCAAAGATAAATTTTTATGGTAATCAAGAGTCAGTTCATTGACGTCTTTTTCAAATTTCATTCAAGAATTAGTTCATTTTTAAAGATAGACTAAATATCTAATCTATGTTTTGGGGCACCCTGAAGAAACAAAGATAGACTAACCTAATAAATGACCACAAAATATACACGCACTGTGAAACTATGTCAATTTTACATCCCATAACTAAAGGAAAATTTGCATATTGAAGGGCCAGAATGCAAGGGATGTAAACCTCTCAGCTACTGGTGAATGTTAAGAGAGATGTAAATCATTTCAGTGTAGTTACATGTCAGCCATGAAAGTAGAAAAATGAACTTGGTAGAATGAGTACCAGAAAGCTGTAATGCAACAATAAACTGTATCTTGAATAGGAGACAAAGAAGCCCATATTACCTGCTCTCCTTTTTTGTAACTTTTCTTAGCATAGAAGCAATATGCATCAACATCCTTCCCAAACCCTCCATCAGTTAATCTTCGTGAATCAGAAACAAGCTGCTCCACCACATCTGCCATACCCGAAGTGTCCTCATTCACTAAGTCATGCATTGTATGCTCCATACTTTCACAACGAGATGGCTCTTCTCCAGGTGCAGAATAATTAAATAAGTCTCCCACAGGACATAAGCACCCAGCTTCATCCCATGGTATATGCAATGTCCTTGAGGATATCTTTAAAGGAGATAAACAATTTAACGATTTGAAGCATTGGAATATTAATTAAAAAGAACAGAAGGTCCAATCGTTACTCCATAAAACAAGTAATAGAAGTGATCAACAATGTGGATTAAACAGTCAGCGAAATATAAGTGAAACAAATCAATCTGATGAATAATTTCTGTTTATCTTAACATTGAATATTGCAAATGCCATAAAAGATATACTTTTCCCTGATGTGGAACTGAGAGAGAATACAGAAGAGAAAATAAAAAGAGGCAGCAGAAGAAAGCGAAGAAAGAACTAGAAAAAAAAGAATAACTCTAAAACCCAAGTACAATTGCTCTTTGGTATACGGGCAATTCCAAAACTATGAGATACCTAAAACAGAAAATTACTGATATAACAGAATGGTTAAACCCAAAATTAGCTCCCAAAAATATTTAATTCAAATAATAAGTGAAAAAAACTTAAAAATTAAACCCTATTTAAACCCCAAGCACAAATTTTCTTTTTGCATCCATCATCATGTCCATTTATACTTCCAGGACCAAACCAACAAGCACGATAGTCCTCAAACTCGGGAAAAAGTACACTCACAGTTGCAAAAGCCCAGAGCCATGCTTTAAAGGTCAGAAGTTGAGGCTTGAGCTTAAGTTGTTTCATGAGCGCATTAGCTTCTTTCCACTCATATTCAGCCTTCAATGTGGCCTTCTCAGCAGCTCAGATAGCATCATCCACCTAGAAACCATATCAGATATTGCAAAAGCAAATTTTCAACACAAATTCTAAATCCTGATCAAGAAAAAAAAAAAACTTAAGTGAGCAGAATGTAACCGAACTTGCAGAGCTTGCTTCTCAAATTCACCAAAAGTTGCTAAAATGTCATAACTGCACGGTAAATTCATAAGGTAAGGGTACCACCATGAAATCTTCCCTTTACCCATTTCATAGAGTAAACAAACAGCCAATATCTGCATAGCATTAAATGATAAAAGAATTTAATTTTATCAAAAACAAACAATTGGGTTATCAATACAGCAAAAGAACGAGTAGAAAAACCTGGGTAGAGGACAGAGAGTGATGGGCATAATCATTGACAGAAAGGGAGAGTTTTTCATCTTTCAATAACAGACTTTCCTTTGTCATCAAAACTGATTTTGGAACTTTGAGAAGTAACTCTCCTTCTCTAAGATCACTGGCAGCCCCCAAACTCTCCTGCAACATTTTAGTGAGTTGTGAGCAGAAGTTGCTTAATTTACAGAGAGCTTGCGATTGTGGATATTAATCTAGTAATTGCATACCCGCCAGCGCTAGGAAAGTAGGAGACGGCGAGAGAGTGACCCAAACACGAATCCCCGCAACGAGTTGAGTCTTATATTCCAATCTCTGCTGCCCATTTCAAAAGCCTTTCGAGGTCTCCTTGTCCTTGCTCCATCTCCCACCCTACCCCTTTTTCTCCCCTTTCAGACTTCTGTTACTTGTTAATATTTGTCCAAAAATATATTATAACAATAATAACATTTTCAAATTTTTTAGTTCTAGCTAGTTGTGTATTGCCAGGCTTCATAACTATTGCGTTTGTCTGTCTACTTCAATTTGTTTTATATTTATTTGCGTTTGTACTATAGAAATATGTAAATCCTTATTCTACTTAAGGCACGGAAAAGAACTCATGATGGGCAATTCCCCATCTAATTATTAGTCAGTTTTTTAGCTTCAGTGATGAATTCAGGATTTTTACCCTAAGATGTCAACATGTAGACGATACTTCCTTATAATCCTTTATAACGGATGCACCATAGATCAATGAAGCTACAATGAAGAGACTGCAATAAAATAATCTGTTCTTTGGATATGACAGTGTAGAGGCTTGACAAAAAACAGTTAGACAATATTAAAATCTTGGAAGCTAAGCTAACCAACAACAAATGTTGAGCTTTTCCTTCCCAAACTTTGGGAACTCTCTCGCTCTTTAGTAAATTTTCATGCCCATGTGCCGCCAACAATGATAAAAAAATAATTCTAACTCAGTCTCAAATTCAACGTCTCCTCTTTGGGGTATGTCAACAAACAGTCGGCGAGCAACACATACCAAGGGGTCGAAGATCGAAGTTTACATGGAGGACTTCATATGGTCACAAGGTCAAGCGATTTCGTTTTGTCCCTCTGTGGATCCGTCCTTGCTTGGTGTGAAAGCTTTTTCTTCTTCTGTATTTTACTATATTAGAGTTTTTACTGCTAGTAGTGCCACACTCATAATTAATATAATATCTTGACTTATTTCCAAGGAAGATTCACTACATGAAATGAACGTTAGAAACACACACAAAGCTCATTTACAACATAACAAAGAGGCTTCTAACTTTTTATAAATTACAAAACTGCCATCGATTTCTTAAAATAAGCCAAACCCCAAAACCTCATAAAAAACCCAAAACATTCAATAGGGGGTTTTTAGGTTCAATAGTCTCTAAACTTTGAC
Organism: Prunus padus; assembly: GCA_024362665.1. Classification (NCBI taxonomy): domain Eukaryota; kingdom Viridiplantae; phylum Streptophyta; class Magnoliopsida; order Rosales; family Rosaceae; genus Prunus; species Prunus padus. Next base: position 25,912,811 of record JANFAM010000010.1, read on the forward strand.
CCGATTCGTATTTTGGTCCCTCAATTTCCAAAATCGTTCCCTTAGTCCTTCAACTTTAGTTTCGTTAGGACAAATGGTCATGCCGTCAATTTTGTTAACTTTTTCTGTTAAATTTGAGCATGTGCATGGCACATGGTGTACTGTTGAGGGTCAAAATGGGAAATTGCTTCACTCTTGGGAGAAAAACTTCCATGTCACAGGTATTCTACAGTCAGCATCCCACATCAGTATCCCCATCCAATAAAATACTGACATATGGAAACCAATTTAAGTTTCAATTTAAAATTTTACAAATATTTTTTGCACCCATTTTCTCCTCTCTCTTCGACACCCTCTCTCTCCTCCATCCACTTTCTGTCTTAATCAATCCTCCTCCATCATCACCCACACACCCTAGATTCCTCTTTTCCTCTTCAATCACTCATCCTTCATCACCCACACACTATCTCTATGCTTTTTATCATTTTTATTTTATTGAGTTATTTATTTGCGAATTTTGGAATTTTTGGACATGGTGGAGTTTGAGAAAAATTTGGGTTGGTTTGGGTTCTATGGAGGAACAATGTACAGTTTAGGGGAGAAGAGGAAGAAAATGGGTGCATAAATTAAAAATAATACAAAAATATCATTTTGCCCCTACATTTAACGAGAAAAGATAACAAAATCAATGTAGAACCATTTGTCCTAATGAAAGTAAAGTTGAAGGACCACGGGAACGATTTTGGAAATTGAGGGACCAAAATGTGAATCGTGTTAAAGTTCAGGGACCATTAGACTTAAAAACCCTTCAATAGGGCATCAAAGTAATTTAATAATAAAAATAAATTCAATAAGGCCAACTGTTTTTTTAGTTTGTTTATAGAAATTAAATGGTGTAGACCAAGGAAAAAAAAATCGAAATTTTCGGCGAAATATCGCCGATATTTCGCTGAATTTTGACTCCCAATATTATCTGAAGGGTACAGAAAGTTTTCGTAATTTTTTCGAAAATTTCGGCGATATTTCTGCGAAATATCGCCGGAATATCGAAGGTAATATTTTCGTAAGGTTTCGACTGAAAATCTCTCTAAAACTTCAAATCGAAAGAACCAAAACTCAAAACAATTAGAACAGCTCACTAGGGTGTGGAAACTTACCTAGATCGATGCTTGGAACATTAGGATTGGCTGGATTTTCGACTGAAAATCCAGCGATATTTTCTATTTTTGAACGGGATTTTTCTCGGGTGGTTTGGCCGTAAAAGGTCGGGGTGGGTTGAGGTAGGAGTGGGGAGAGGTTTGGAGGTGACTGAGGTGGTGGTTTTGGCGGACGGCATCTCGCCGTCGCTTGGTTTGAACAGGAAGGGGAGGGCTCGAATGGGGAAGACGATGCTTGGTTCTGGAACACACGAGCTGTTTTGGTTTTTGCCTTTTTTTTTGTTTTTTACTACCTTCTACCTGCCGTTGTTGTTAAGTGTGTTTGCAAACTTTGCACTAACTTCTAGTGGTCCAGGGATCGAAGGTTGGTACCAAATTCTCTACAAACCCAAAACAACAACAATACCTTCTTTTTTTTAATTTTAAAAACCAATTATTTTGTTTATTTTATTTCTTTTAATTTACTTAAATCATTTTTATTTTTAATCCATTTTCTTATTTTTAATTTATTCCTTTTATCTTAACCTCTTTAACTTAATTATTTTGTTTATTACATTTTAAATTTTAATTTCCCTTATTTTAATTTCTTTACTTCATTTTTAGGATCAGGATGTTCCACAACTGCTTTGGTTCACCAACACCGTACTCTTCGACTCCAAAGCCTTGGTAACATCTCCAACCATTCCACACTTACCTCCTTTACCACCAACTTCCAAAGTTAACAAATTTAATTTCTTAATTCTTAATATGTAAACCTCAACTTAAATCAGTTAAATCCATTATGCAATGTTTTTCATTCCAATTTTTTGTGATAAATTAATAGATAATTGACTAAATAAACATTCTCTAAAGTTTCAATAAAAATTTCCAAGTTTTTCTTACAATTTCCGTGGTTTTTATCCAATTTTTATCGATATCGATATTTTCCCGATATTTCCATCGATATTTCCGTGTTTTTGAACCATCGATATTTCCGAAACCTTCGATATTTAATTCCTTGGTGTAGACTTTATCTTTATCACTAGTGTTAAAAATGAGTGTATAATTAAATATCTCTATTTCCAAAGACTAGCAGATTTGGGGATAAACAACAATTGCTAAAATTAGTTTATATATTAATAAATTAACACTAAAAACTTAGGACAGTCCCACACACCAAATGGACTAAAATGAAGATTTTTGGTGTTTTGTTGATACCCAATCCTACTAGGGAGGCAAAAATCACTAGACGACTCATTAGTTGAGCCCAATTAGGAACAAAGGTCAAGATGAGTCATATTGTGAATCACCTTACTGAGATCAAAATATGTGAGGTGCCATAAAAACCTGATATGATTGCCCTTTCATATGGCATAGCATTATTAGTTAGGAATAACAAAACATTACAACTAAATTTTTCTCGTCCTCCACACCCCTCGAGTCACAAATGGAACATGCGCGTTGTCATGCACCCACCAACTAAATTAGAGGCACACGATTGACGTTAGTATTCCCAAAAGGGGTCAGCATACGTCAAGTACCAGACCTAGAATGGTCAACCATCAACGACTCAGAATATGCCACGTTTGCTAAATACTACCGTGTATTATGTTTGGTAAGCACAACCTTGGAAATATGTATAAAATTGCATTCTCACATAAATGGAGGAAACATAAAATATTTGCTTGTTTGGTACAGTTTTCTCATGGTTTGGAAATGTATTTATTTTTTTATTTGCTTGTTTGCTTCTTTTATTACAATATAACTTCCATTATAAATTATAAATTGTTTTGGAATTGGCATAAAGTACGGTTACCATTACGTAGAAAAAAAAAATAGAAATTGTTTTATGATTGATACCCAAAGAAAACGCAAAGTTCAAATTTATAAAATTGAACGGTGGCGACGAAAGTGAAGTTATAGCGACAAAAAATGTACTTGGGAGGAATTCAATGATTATTACACGATGATGTTTAAATTGTTAATTTTTGGAGGACATTTCCTATTAAAATGAGCGATAATATACTAAATTCACATCTACAACACTGACGCTAGATTCAACCCAAAACCTCGTCTCTGAGGACAATTACTATAAACCACTACACTAGTTACACCTTTATAGGCGATGTTTAAACTTTGAATGCAAGAAACGGATACACAACTTTGATAAAGTAGTCTAAAACTAGTCTAATGCAAGTCTACGGAATTCAATAGTTGATGAATGATGAAAATTAAAGGCGGCTTGCCTTTGCTTACCAAAAATAATAAAAAAGGAAAAAAGATAATGGCGGCTTGGCCAATTTTGATCCATGATTAATGAGGTTCACGTGGAGGCATATACGTTGAGTGGGCCGTTAAACTATAATTCAAAAACCGCCAAAAAAAGTAATTACAATATAAATAAAAGAATTATTAACAATTAACAATCCCCCATTGGATAGGCTTTGAACAATTTTGGGTCCAACTTGGGACACTGCTGGATCTGAGCTTGAGACGCCATATATATACCAATTGCCCATTGGCATTGGCAATTGGCAATTTGGGTGGTCTTCTTCTGTCGTGTTCATCGTCTCTCGACAGAAAAGGGAAAACGCAGGATATGCTATATTAGCTGGTCCTGGTGGCGTCGATCCTTCCTTGTATATTTTTATGCCATATGCTTGAGGGAGAGAGGGAGAGAGAGAGAGAGAGAGAGATAGAGAGAGACCCATCTGCGCAATCAACTTACCATATTAGACAGACGATTCTTCTTCTTCTTCTTCTTCTTCTTTGTTGGTGAAATTCAAGTGCTTTAAATTGGGGTGTGAGCATATGTGACATGATAAATGTCATGAGCTGGTTTGAGAAGCTGCGTTGTTCTTGTTCTTCTCCCAATCTCAGCCGCATCATTGCCTTCCTTCTCATCTTCATTCTTTATCATTCTTTCCAGTTAGTTTCCAAGATTCCTATACACCCTTCCCTTGAAAAATAAAAACCAAAATTAAATTCCTTTGCTATTGGATTTCATTTTATCATTCCATTTAATTTTCCCATTTCATGCAAATCCCAATGGACCCAAAAGATTTTTTCTCTACTAATTTTCTTGACGGTATGATTTCGTATATCCTCCACCAATCTGTCTCTCTTAATTTGAAGTTTTTGACATTTTGGGTTCTTGTTATTTTTTGGCAAGCTTGTTCTTTTTGGTCTGAAAACTCTATGTTTGTGTTGACTAGGCTCTATTTCATCTCACATTGAGAGGCAGCACAATGCATGCCCTTCTGTTATTGTCATTGGTGGTGGTATATCAGGAGTTGCAGCTGCACGTGTTCTCCATGATGCATCTTTTAAGGTCAGTGATTTGCAATTATTAGTATTAGATATATCTGAGTATGTTTAAACTCCTTATGGGTCATGGAAAAAATTGTATCTTGCTTGATTTCAACAATGGCTTAGCTTTACTATCATTGTTTTGTCAGGTTATCTTGCTGGAATCACGAGACAGACTTGGTGGCCGGATTCATACTGACTACTCATTTGGTTGTCCAGTAGACATGGGAGCATCATGGTAACTTCATTTCTCCTAAATTTTGGGAATTCAGGACCCCTCTTTACAATTTTCCTCTGCTTTTACCAAATTGGTTGGGTATATAGCTGTACATGTCAATGAAAAAAATTGCCCATAGGCAGTGCTTGGTTCATGTGGCACTAGTTAATATGTTTTGTTTAATTTGCTTGCTCTATCTGCTTTGTTTCCAATTCTCTCCGCTGCCTGATTAAAATTATCCACTGTTGCATTACAGAGAATATTACAAATATGAAAACTTTGGTCAAAAAGAGTTTTGTGGATTCTCCATAGATTTTGGTCACCCTTGCCGAGTTTACTGTTTTCAACAATGAGAATCTTGTTACTGTTGGCATTCCCTCTTCCCTGTTCTTTTGTCTTATGCCTGCCTATTACATATAGCCTGGAATTAATCATTACAGAGAAGCTTGTACAATGCGGACAAAACAAACACATAAGCCTTTCTTTCTCTAGCCACTTATATACGAAAGTATGTAGAAAAATGCATATTTGCTTGCTGGGCCGCCCATAAGATAGGATTCTGTGCATTCACAAGTATGAATCCGTTGTGTGCATAATCTTTAGTGTTTGCTGTGTAAATGCGTGCACAAATCTGCATGTGTGCACACAAGTAATCGCAAGGGCAAGAAAGCAATAAATTTCTAGATGTCACAGAAAATGAAATGACATTGATGATGTGACTGGGATGTTGTATGGCCTTAGCATGTGAAATATTTCTACTCTGATCCTGACCAGATGTCGTTTATTGAAGATATCATAAAGAAAATAAATCCTGGCAGTAAGAAACTCATTAGCCTGCATCTTTGTCATATTTTGTACCTTCATGCTAGCTGAGTTGAGATGAGGGATGTTTGTATTTCCATAGCCAAATGCAATGCAATAAAGTTTTATTTTTGTTCTCTCTCTCTCTCTCTTGTAGCCGTGCATTGCATTTGAAGAACCAAAGAAGAATTGATGGCTTTATTAACTAACAGTCTAATACTCTCTTCAATTTTATTTCAGGCTACATGGTGTTTGCAATGAGAATCCCTTGGCTCCACTGATACGCCGTCTAGGACTTACTTTATACCGTACAAGTGGTGACGACTCTGTGTTGTATGACCATGATTTGGAAAGGTAATTACATCCTTGCTGTGTTAACGAATTAATTATCTAATTGATCTAAATGAATTAATTTATGGAATTAGAAGTGAGATTGGTACATTCACAGAAGACCATGAAGTTTTATTTTATTTTAACTTTTCAATTATTTTTTGTTGTTGAAATTTTCATCTATAGGACAGTAGAAAAAATTGAATTCGTGGCCTACCTTTTGCATACTTCAAAATTCTGTCTTCCAGCACATGCAGTAATGATATTTTGATTCATAATGCAGTTACTTGTACATTCAACATAGCTTGTATATTCAGTCTGAAGTATTGTCTTGAATATCTGGATTTCCTTTCAGCTATGCACTTTTTGACATGGATGGCCGCCAAGTTCCTCAAGAGATGGTCATTGAAGTTGGTGATACTTTCAAGCAAATTCTCAAAGAGGTAGAATCTTTAAACTGAATTCTGCGTGTTTTTGGTTTTTTTTGTAATTATGAATCCAGCTCTGCTGAAATCTGCAAACTACTCTTGTTTAATTTCTCTAGACCGAGAAAGTACGGAATGAGAATACTGATGACATGTCTGTCTCTCAAGCAATTTCTATTGTGATGGATAGGCATCCAGAATTAAGGTATTGGAAATAAATTAAATTAGGACACATTTTATTGCATTATGTTTCATTTGTACTGATTTTACTTCTGTCTTCTGTAGACAAAATGGACTTGCTCACGAAGTGTTACAATGGTACATATGTCGAATGGAAGCGTGGTTCGCTGCAGATGCAGATGTGATATCGCTAAAAAACTGGGATCAGGTTCAATATTTTAACTTTTCTAGTTACTCTTGGTGGGCTGGCCTCCTTGCAATTGATTCCTTGGGAAAGAGTGCAATTTTAGTAAATACCTTAAGAAAGAGTTCTCTAATGGTGAATGAATTGTACTTGATGAGTAATCAGAGTTACAGTGCATGTATTTGGAACAGTATGATTACCCCTCACCTAGCTGTTCGTCTTTTGAAAATTTGATAGTTTATATTTTTATGTCATTATCAGCTCTTGAGTTCCCCACCATTCATGCAAAGAACATGGATTTTCGAAACCCTCTCCTTCTTGATCTCCATAGGATTGATTTCACTGGTACTTGAATCTCGATAACAATTTGCTAGTGACCTACTTGGCATAGAGTGGCTTTATCCTTACTTCAAGTTTAAATGAATCCAACTAAAATGAAAACTCACTTTAACTCTTCTTTTCTTTTCTTTGTTTAAAGCTTTACATGACCAGGGTGAGGAGGGAATGATTGCTTTATTTAAATAATAAACAGTTTCTACCCAGGAAGCTGAACTAGTTTTAGAGCAAGCAAAGTGCCTGAGATACAGGAAGAGGATTATACACTGATAATCAATTAAAAAGACTAATGAGTTGATCTTACTTCAGAAGTATCGACCCTTTAAAAACACAAAAGTCATTAGACTGTAATGCAAATTTGATAGCTTCTTTAAAACTTCATTTTGGGAATTGAGTGTCTGTTTTGTTCTCCCAGAACGTGCTTCTAGATTTGATGTTGAACTCTGATCCCCAATGGTATTGCACTGCACATTGGGAAGCATGTCTATTATTTAAATTTATAAATTATGTCATGTTCTGGTTTCAATGGCTTGAATATTTTGAACCAAGGAGCAAGTCGAAATGCTAAAACCACTTATTCCAGTTTGCCGTAAATTCTTTCCTGGCCTTTGTGGCTCATTCAGTCTTGTACTGCCAACATTATCTACTAGTGTGATGCAAGGATCGGTAGCTGCATGTCTGTGTCTCATTAAGAGAGAGAATCTTTTTGATTTTATCTTGATATATAGCCATATGTCTGTTGGAATTTTTGTGTTAGGCAGGTAATTACTGGTTGGATGCATTTTTAATCTAGGTAATTTTGAGTTATCTTTGGATGAAGGCTTACACAGTTGAAGGTCTTTGTTATACAGGAGCATGTTCTTTCTGGTGGCCATGGACTTATGGTGCAAGGCTATGACCCAATAATAAAGGCTCTTGCAAAAGATATTGATGTACGCTTGAATCACAGGTATGCGTGCTTGTACCATACCAGAAAAATGTGTTTACTTCAGTTGGTGTGGGTGCATTGTGAGTTATATAAACAAAAAAATTAACATAATGCCATTGGGGTAGCGACATATATACTAAATCGGAACTTGCATCTTCTTTGCTATGACTTTCTTAGTTATGTTTCTTAATGCCCTTCCTGCCACCTTTTGTTAAATTTTAGAATTAGTTTCTTCAGTCTTTGACAAGCTTTAAGTTTTGTGATTATAAGCAGGGTTACAAAGATATTAAATGGGCATAACAAGATGATGGTCACAGTTAAGGACGGAAGAAACTTCGTTGCTGATGCAGCTATAATAACAGTACCCCATGGGATTCTTAAAGCCAAGATGATTGAGTTCGACCCAAAGTTGCCTGAGTGGAAGGTTGATGCAATTTCGGATCTTGGGGTGGGCAATGAAAACAAAATTGCCTTGCGATTTGAAAAAGTTTTCTGGCCAAATGTAGAGCTCTTAGGTGTTGTTGCACCAACTTCATATGCATGTGGTTATTTTCTCAATCTTCACAAGACCACAGGCCATCTGGTCCTTGTCTATATGGCTGCTGGAAGGTTTGCATACGACCTTGAAAAACTAACTGATGATGGTGCAGTTAGTTTTGTTATGTTGCAGCTTAAGAAGATGTTACCTGATGCAACTGATCCAGTAAGTTCATTAGTTTCAGCCGGTTTTGGTCAATCTCTGAATTAGTTGTTCTTGGAAATTTTGTCATATCTAACTATCAGAAATGGGACAAAATCTCTTCTCAATGTACGTGTTCTGTAGTCGATATTGTTACAAATATTGTCGACTTACCTTTGATTGGTTTGTCTGTAACAGGTTCAATATCTTGTATCACGTTGGGGAACAGACCTGAATTCTCTTGGATGCTACTCGTTGGATTTGGTTGGAAAGCCTGGAGATATATATGATAGGCTTCGAGCACCTTTGGGCAATCTTTTCTTTGGAGGGGAAGCTGTTAGCATGGACCACCAAGGATCTGTGCATGGAGCTTACTCAGCTGGAGTTATAGCTGCTGAGGACTGTCAGAGACATCTAAATAAATTTGGTAGACTGGAAAAGCTTCAGCATGCTTACATTACGGATGAAGTCCTCGAAGCAACAGTTCCCCTGCAAATCTCAAGGATGTGAACCATTTTGTTTTTATTCATCAAGAAAAATAATATTAATAAGGCTTTACCATTGTTGGTCTAATTCTGTCTAAAATTTCTTCCCAAATCGGAAAACACAGACGGGCTTTCTAACAGTAGGACCCAAAATTAACATGGTAAAATGATGTTAGTTTGAAGCCCTGATTTCCCTCAATGTGCCGTTGCTAGGCCTGTAAACGAATCGGATTTGAGGTGAATTGATGTATTCCAAGTTCGAATTAATTTATAATGGGATTATTGAATTTTGATCATATTTGAATTATCGATCCCACAATTTTTTTTACAAGCGATATTAGAGGAGTAGCCATGCACCTCTTGAGTCTTGACATGAGTGCATGGGTACAAAATGGCAGTTGTGCACCTATTAACATAGGTATTTTTTATTTTTTTTGGGTCAAGACCTCTTTACATAGGTTAAGCTTGTGAAAACTAGCATCATGATTCCCATCCTACATAGTGGAAGCTAAATCTGAAAGTTCTTCAAAAGTTAAAAAATGTCAAAAAAGTTGACAATAAGTTAGAGTGGGCATGCTGATCAATGAAGGTATTGTAATAAAGATACAGACCCAAGCCAACCACAGTAGGGGAAGAAGACATTAGACACTAGGGCTACTAGAATGTAAGTGGTGATAATTTTAGTTTGGTTTATGTCCTATCCTATGGACAATTAGTTGTTGCCGGCAGTGGTCACTCTCACTTCGGCGGTGGCCAATTGGTTTATGTCCTATCCTATGGACCATTGGTTTATGTCCTAATTTCTAAATCTCTAACATTCTAACAACATTCAACCTTTCACCAAGGTAACAAACTAATCAATAATGCTCAAACGCTAATCGTTTAGTAAGTTAATACGACACTAAACCACTCTTTTGGACATAATTCACAATGTAATCTCATCATCCGTACTGTTAATTTATTAATTAGGTCATGATTCAAGGATCATTCTTACACAACTTCAACCTTATCAGCAGGTGCAACCTTATCTATTGAAAAAAAAAAGTTTGTGAAAGAGAAATAAAAGATACAACCTTGATTTTCTCTGTTTGTTTAATGAAAGGGATAGATATTTGTTGGCAACTGAACCCCAAATTGTTATCGGCTCACAACCACTTCACATTCTCATGCCCTCAGTGTCAGTGGGATGGGATGGATCGTGGTCGTGGATGCTCATCATTCTGCTTCGTCTTTCGCTCAATCATTTTTCTTGCCTTTTGCCAAATTATTGCCTTCCTTTTGCTCCTTTCCCACGTTGCAATAGTATTTGCAGCCTTTATCGAATTGTTTTTTGTGAAAATTTAATTTCTTTATTTTATGAAACACAGACAGCAATCTCATTGCAATGAATAATAGATGGGTCATTGCCCACAAAAAAATATATATTACATAAAAATGGGTCCATCCATGTGAATAATGCGAATAGATATTTTATTTGTATTGGTACGAATTCCTTCTCCCAACTTAACTTGTGTACTTCGATATCATCACACTAGGAAAAGCCCTAGAAAACGACACATCCTTTTTTGTTCGAAAATATTAACGGATTACAATAGTGAGTTTTGCATATGGAAATACATTAATGGTGTGTTTCTTGTCGGGAATTGGAATTCGTGAATTGAATTCCACATGGAGGATTCCTATGTTTATTTCACATAAGGAATTGAAAAGTAAGTGGCACACGAAATTAGGAATTGAATTCCCAATTTTGGAGGAATTCAATTCTTTGATGGGAGGTGGTATTTGAATTAAGCAGAACTTACGCATTATGAATTCATCTTTTTACCCCATTATATCCTCACACAATTTTCAAAATTTCAAATTTGTCATTTACTTTAACCAAACGAGGACACTTTAGTAATTAGTACCACTTCTATCTTAATTCCATATGGTTTAGTAAACAACTTCAATAGGAATCCAGAATCTAACTCCCTCAATCCATATGGTTTTGTAAACAACTTCAATATGAATCCGAAATCTAATTCTCCTCAATCTAACTCCTCCTCAATTCAATTCATCCTTAATTCAATTCATTCTAATTCAATTACGGATTAGTAAACATGCCATAATCGTATTTTGTTTCTCTTCTTTGTTCATAATCACAATCACATTTTGTTAATTTATATATATATATATATATATATAAAGGATATTCTATTTTAATATAATTTAAATTATAGGAAGGGAAATTTGAACTCAAATGAAAAATTGAAAGCACATCCACTAGTTAACCAACTTAACTAAGCCCACATCTACGCATTTTGTTTTAAATTTGTGCATGTAATTTTGTTTTTAATTTGTGCATGTAATAAGTGTTGGGAAAGATAACCAAAAAGCTACTTGCAGCAGAAGCATGACTAGACTGTAGGCCACATGTATATCATTGATTGATGCTAAATGACTAAGAATTAAATTAGAAAGTAAATGGTTGACTAAGTATATAAATTGACGTCTTAACTGAATCTAAGCCAAAATAAAACAAGTTGTGATTAAATAAGAAGACTTAGCTCAAAGGGAAGAAAAAAAAAAGGAAGACAACCACTCTGCCCTCATCATTTTTTTTAAACGCACTGTACAACTTTTATTGTAAATATATATTGTTCCTTAATACACTGAAATTAATAACTAAAATAAAAGTTTTCAAAGACGCGACAAAGCCAGAATCTGCTGATTTTGGTAGTCAGAATAAACGACGGTTTGTGAATTTTCCGACACTACGAAGCCCTTTGCCCGATCCCTCAACTCGTTTTTGAGAACCTTGCCCGTTGGGTTCCTGGGAAGTTGGGGCAGAAACTCCACCTTCTTGGGCACCATAAAGTGAGGCAAGTTTTTCCGACAATACGCGATTATTTCAGACTCAGTGGTGCCCTCAGCGTTGCTTCTCAGAGCCACAAAAGCACATGGACTTTCGCCCCATCGAGGGTGAGGCATTGCAACTACTGCTGCCTCCATCACCTTTGGGTGCCCATGTAACATGTTCTCCACTTCCACACTGCTAATGTTCTCTCCTCCTGATATGATCACGTCTTTCGACCTGTCCTTTATCTCCAGGTAGCCGTCGGGGTGCACAACCCCAACATCTCCTGTCCAGAACCATCCGTTCTGGAATGACTTCAAGGTCTCCTTACTGTCCTTGTAGTACCCTTTCATGATACTACTCCCGCGCAAAACAATCTCCCCCATGGTCTTCCCGTCATGGGGGACACTCTCCATTGTTTCCTTGTTCTTCACGTCCACGTCAGCAAGAGTCAATATGCTTATGCCTTGTCTTGCCTTGAGCTTTGCCTGGTCGTCCCGAGGCAGCTTGTTCCACTTGGCCTGCCACTCGCAGACCAAGGCAGGTCCCGTTGCCTCGGTCAGGCCATACGCGTGGGTCACTTTGAATCCCAGCGGCTCGATTTTCTCGAGCAGTGGGGCGGGAGGAGGTGCTCCGCCGGTGAGGATCTGGACAGGCACTGCGAGATCGCGTCGCTCGTGCGGTTTGGCGTCGAGGAGGATGTTGAAGATGATTGGGGCGCAACACATGTGGGTGACCTTGTGGCGGTGAATGTTGCGGTAGATGTCGTAGGCGGTGGTGTTGCGGAGGCAGACATTGGTGCCACCACGTGCGGCAACGCCCCATGTGAATGTCCAGCCGTTGCAATGGAACATGGGAAGTGTCCATAAATACACAGGCTCACTCCCCATTTCCCAACCAAGGACCAGGCTGAGGGTGCTCAAGTAAGCACCTCTGTGGCTGTACACAACGCCTTTGGGTTCTGACGTCGTTCCGGAGGTGTAGTTCAAGGCCACCGGGTCCCACTCGTCGGCGACCTCCACAGAGACAAAACGGGGGTTGCCCTTTTTGATGAGCTGCTCGTACTCCAACTCGCCGAGCCGAATGCCTGTGGGGGAGTCGATGTCGTCTATCACGATGACCAAAGGCATGGATGGCTCATGAGTAGCACCGGACATGAGGATCCTGAGGGCCTCGCGAGCTAGGGGGACGAACTGGTAGTCAACAAAGAAGACTTTGGCCCCCGAGTGGCGGAGAATGGAGGCGATGTTTTTGGCATCGAGGCGGGTGTTAACGGTGTTAAGCACAGCCCCGGCCATGGGCACTGCGAAATGCATTTCATACATTGCAGGAACATTAGGAGCCAACACTGATACCTGAAATAAGCAGAACAAATTAATTTCATATTCAGGAATTAAACAACAATGCTAGGTTCTCCAAATTTGTTAAATACGGTAACATCAACTCGGAAAAGATAAAAAGGAAAAATACTTACAACATCGTGCTTGACGATGTTAAGAGAAAGAAGGGAGGAAGCGAGACGGCAGCAACGATCGTAGGTTTGGCCCCATGTGAAGCGAGTGCCTTCATAGATGACTGAGGTACGGTTAGCATAAAAGGCAGCAGCTCTCTTCAGAAAAGTTGTAGGGGTGAGAGCTGTATAGTTAGCCTCACATTTGGGAAGCATGTTCATTGATTCAAAGGCCATTTTGGGTAAGCTTCTTCTTCTCTAAGTGCGGATAATTGTATCTCAGAGAGAGAGAGAGAGAGAGAGAGAGAGAGAGAAGTGGTGGATAATTTGGTTGTGCGAAAGACGTGAGACTGAGAGTGAATGGAAGGCGCAATTTATAGTGAATTGTCAGGCTCCGAGGGTCCACGTTATTTAGGTGGGTGGTGGTGGGAATGGAAAATGATGGTGGATGCTGCGCGATGCTTGTGTGGAAATTGCTAAGATATTACAATTGACTAAAGTTTGAATGCAAGAAAACTATTGACCTCTAAAAAAAAAAACAAAAAAGAAAAATTTCCGGGACGGTAACTTACTGGGTTCTCACACCACCCATGACCCCCCATGGGCTGCTTGACTTCTCCATTCCACCGGAATCCTTTTCACTCAAAATGTGTATCACTACAAACAAACTGTTGTTGCGTGGGCGAGAATCTTTAGACTATACCATCATTTGAAAATTTCGTGTGCAAATTATTATTAATTTTTTAATAAATACTACGAGGTGTCCTATATCCGAAGAGTTAAATTAATTACTATTAATTTTCTGTTAAAAGTGTACAGTTTCTCTAACACAGTTTAATCAGATGTTTAGGGCTATTAAAGTAGTAAAATTTAGTGCTCTGTATATTTAAATTGTTGGTTTCTTTTTATGTGAGACGGGTATTCGAATTTCAAACATCTTCTAACATTAAAAAAAAATCACTAAATTAAAAAGTTAGTTGGTTCAAGTATCTAAGCACTAAAATAATGTGGAAGCATGTATGCAACAAACATTTACCCAACACCTAAGATCATAGTAGGAGTCACATCCATGCCCCTGATATCAGGTTTCTTTCGTTGCATGTCAAGTCTCACATTTCAATGGACCACCAATAATAAACACCAAATGACATTGACGAATATAGTCCTATATTAAAACCGAATTAAATTGAGTGATTTTGCTAAAACAACATAAAAAAAGCAATACATATAAGTTCTTTTTCACACATAACAACCTTGAAAAGTATTTTTAAAATTAACACATTTAATGTCAACAACCTCCTTGAAATAAAAAAATAAAATTACGTCAACGGCAAATATATAAGAATTAAACCACTAGCAGCTCTGCTGACTGACTTTAGCCATGAATTTATTTAAATATCGTAAATTTAACATGGAAATGGTTGGTTGGTTGGCCTTGGAACTTGCCTGCTGCGAACAGATAATATTTTACTCAAAAGTATATATTTTCATGTGTGACCTGAGATTTGTTAACTAACGTTGTATTTTCTCAAGGTCTCTCCTATTCAATTTGCAAAAATGGAATTGACCCTTGAATCAAAGTCGTGCTCGTGTAGAACATTTACGCCAAGAAAAGTCATGTGGAAACAGCTTCTCCATTTATTCTAAGTACTGGTAGATATATATGCATAAAATAATGATTAATTACTTATTTAGTGTTAAGTAGCATTATATGATATTTGATTATAAGTCTACTTGAAAGTAAACTTATAATATCTAGATATTTTTTTCCACCAAAAGAAGTTTTATGGAATTCTCCTAGAAAATCTTAGTGACTCCAAGAATATCTTCTTTTTTTTTCTTTTTGTTGAACTTTCCTAAGAAAGTTTAAGGTGGAATTTCCAAGAAGTTGTGTTTAAGTTTATGAGAATTTTCCAAGAACTTTGATGGAGGGAAACAGCTTCTCCACTTGAACAATTAATGTTCCTTCTAAGTTGTGATGATACAGAAGAAAGACTGGGTAGCTAGGTTCTTGTTTTTTTCTCTGTCCCTACAAGATAAGGCTAAAGGCACCAAAAGAAACAGAAATTGAATCCTATAAGTATCTAACTTTCTAATGGCATGCTTGGAGTTTAATTTGCAAGAGGTATCAAACAGCCTATAGTCTTTCATGATTCATTGATCATGTTTGAGAAATTGTTGAAGAATACTAGTAATAGTTTGCAAACGCTTTTTTTTTTCTTCTTTATATTGGTAAATTATTTTTGTTGTACACAACAAACTTGAAATATTTTGGTCCGCAAAACCTGAAGTTTCGATGAGATCTATACTTAAATTTTGGCCCTCTATATGGTAAAAAGAAAAATATCTGAACATGTGGATTATGTAGGCAACGTACAATGCAATTATTCATTCATGTGGTTGCATCATCTTTAATTTTTTTTGTCAAAGTTAGGAAAGGGACTGGGAAAGCTCACACACACAAGTACCATAGGGGCTTGAACTTATAACTACTTTGGAAGCACACTAAAGGTCTGGGCCAATCCAACTAAGAAGTTCCAAATTGTCAACTTTGTAAGGTAATTGAGTAAGTATGAGAATACGAAGTTGGTATAAGGTAATTGGTTGCAAAACTATCAAACAATCATTCCCATAATATTAAATATGCAAACATGAGAAAAAAATATATATGTAGCATAATTATCAACCATATATACTTTGAATTTCGATACATAGCTAAAAGTTGAGATTTCAATATTAATATTTGATTTTGAGTGGCCTTAATGAATTTAGGAATTAGCGCTTTTAATTCTTGGTGTTGAAATCCCTGTGTATTTGAAAAAAACAAAACAAAAAAATTAGTCAAAGGACTGAAAAAGAGAACCAAAAAGAGAGATTGATGATGATGATGACTACTTGCCAGAACATATAAGAGTTAAAAAGGAGAAGAAATGAAACGTCGTAATTGAGATTGCTAAAAATAGTTGCAGGTGTGTGTAGTACGAGTGGTTTGTCGTGGTAATGTTTGTTGTGATCATGTGTTACGAGTTTGTGTAGTCTATTGGTTATTCACTGCCAAATTAGCTCTTGCGGCCTTTCTCCAACTTTTCGTGACACACGTGTATGTTTTATAGTGGAGTTTGTGTAATCCCATCAAATTTATTTCACAATCGAGTCCCCCATTCACCAAAATAAACACAAAATACCCCTCTTCTTATTGATTTATTGCATAATAATATCCTAGTGGGCCTTCCTCATCATATGTTTTCTTTTTCCTTTTTTTTCCCTACCATTTTCTCTCTCCTTTTTAAATTCCGGGCAGGTAAAGAAAGTAAACAAATAGCACAAGACATTACATTAGGGGGGAAAAAACAATACTTGCATGCCTATGACTATGAGTGATGAGACAATACAATATGGATCTACACCACCCATTATTAAGTGTTTCTATTTTGGCAAAAAGTCGGCTTTTGGTCGCATGTAGTTTATCACTTTTACCACTAAGGTCACTTGTGGTTTCAATTTGAACATTTTTGTCACTGTGGTCTCAATTTCAAGCAATTCAAGGACAACTCTCAACTTCCGTTACTTGTAAAGGGCAATTCGGTCAAATTATTAAAAAATTCATTCCTTTTTAAAATAACAAATACAAAATGAAAAAATTAATAATAAATAACAAAAATTCATTCACTTTTAACTCTCGTGCCTCCCCCTCTCTCTCACGTGCCCTCCCCTCCCACCATAACCACCATCTAACAAGCCATCGCCCAATATCACCCACCCAAAGAACCAACCCTTACCACCCTTCCACCACAAAACTTCTCAAGACACCCCACCTATCTCTCTGTCTCAAGTCCAGCCCAAAAATTCAGTGCAAGCAAAAGACCACATTGTTCATAATTTAAGCCAATAGATCTGCAAAAAAAAAAAACGTTAAAAAAATCGCTCCAACCCAGCCCACCCACCAAGAACTACTCCTATTTCAATTTTATTTTCACTTATTATGGCTTATTTGATGGTGTTTTTGAGAAACAGAAACTTGAAGTTGGGATGGGTAAAATCTATAGCTATCTCCAAGTTATTAAAAATCAATTGATGAACAAAGTCTGTATATTGGAGAATATCTAGTTTTAGGTTATGGTGGTGGTGGAGGGATGATTAGCGGGCTGTGGTGGGTTGAGGTGGAGGGCCAAATCGAGAGAGAGAGAGAGAGAGAGAGAGAGAGAGAGAGAGAGAGAGGGATGAAGGGGTCGGTGCGTTGGTGTTGGGTTATCGGTATGGATGGGGTTGGGGGTGGGTCACGGCTAGGGGTAAGGGTGGGGCTGGGGATAGGGTGCTATAAGGTGGTGGAGAAATGAAGAGGGAGAGAGAGCAGAGAGTGACGAAGGCTTCAAGTGAGGGGAGAAGAAGATATATTTTTTATTTATTAAAAATTCCATTTTGTATTTGTTATTTTAAAAAGGAATGAATTTTTTTAATCATTTGACCAAATTGCCCCTTCACAACTAACGGAAATTAAAAAAATTTGACAGAAATTGAGAGTTGTCCTTGAATTGCTTGAAATTGAAACCACAGGGACGAAAATGTTCAAATTGAAACCACAGGGACTTTAGTGGTAAAAGTGATAAACCACAGGGACCAAAAGTGACTTTTTGCCTTCTATTTTTTCAAGCGAGCTAAAAGTGATTTCTGGCAATCAAAAGTACTTCTAGCATTGTTTGGCAGAAAAGTTTAGAGATGCTTCTTAGTCATAGAAACATTTTTGGGAGAAGCACTCCCAAGTGCTTTTATAGGAAGCACTTCAATTTCTTAAGGAAAATTTCAACATCTTTACAACAAAAGCACTTTAGCTAGAAACAATTATAAGCAGAATTACTTCCTAGAGAAGCAATCCCAAACGAGCTCGAAGCTTTTCGGGCTTTAAGTGTTTTATCACTTGTAGGTTTGAGACAAACCAGTTAATTTGATAAACATATGAAAATATCGCATTATCCCACACTCGTTAATCATCAACCTAAAAATGTCTCTGAAGTTTTAAAGCTTGGAGATTAGAATTCCCACCTCCTCTCGCAACTACGAAATGCCTCAGAGCATTCACAATGTGCTCCCTAACCAACCTCCTTAGACAAATTTTAGAGATGAATTGGAAAAATATAACTCCAACCATGCTCCCTATCCACTTCCTAAAATATGGAGACCTTTAAGACCCCTAAATATGAGGAGAGAAAAAGGACTCCTAATAGCTCCCTATAATTTAAAGTTGCTTTATTTTATGAGTATTTTAAACCTTTAATTAATGCTAACTATTTTTTAAATTAATTTTTTTTATAGAGATTGACCAATTAAAAAAGAGTTATAGCATTTATGAGTCCCTAAACTAGAGAGTGTGATTGGAGTTAAAATTTTATAGAGAGCTCCTATAATAACTTTTGTGTGTTTTTAGCAAAATTTTAACTAAAAAATAAGGAGCAAGATTGTAGATGCTCTAATAACAAGAAAGGTGAAACTTGGTTGTGTTCAACATACTAACTATTATTAATTATTCATTACTTAGAATTAACTTAGATTTCTAGATTTAATTCGTAAAGGTCATTATGTCACCGAACTAGAGATAATGGGTGTATTCAATTGAAATTTTAAAAGATTTTAAAGAAGTTTAAAATTCTAGGATATTCAATCACGATTTTATAAAAGTCTATAAAATTTGGATGTATTCAATCCGGACTTTTTAAAGTCCATTTAAATTTGGATGTATTCAATCATGACTTTAAAAGACTTCATAAAAGTTTGGGTGTATTAATAAAATCATTTACTTTAAAGGCTTATACAGAGCGTCCTGGATTTCTATTGATTCTATACTAATTTTAAGCCATGACAAAGCTTTGCTTCCTCCGAGAGATTTTGATAGGGGCATCATGACTATCACCACCACCAGTTCTGCCACCGTGTTGCCACCACTACTATCACCTTTCCATAGTCATTATACCATCACCATCTTCACCACAACTACAGCCGCCACCCCATCATCACCACCATCAATTTAGTTTCAATTCCAATTCACGTGAGTCCAATTCATGTGAATTTAGTAAACAACTTATAAGGAATTATATAGGAAACAGCCGAAACTTGTGAGGTATATAGGTCTTTCCAATGGCATGCTTGGAGTTTAATTTGCATGTTGCCTAAAGTCATTCATGCATTGATGCAAATAGCCGAAACATGTCGACGAAGGATACTTTTTGTGACAAATTAGACTGAAATTTTGCAATTGATAATAGAGATGGTTGTGCAAATTGTAAAAAGAAGAAGGCGCATTTGAAATTTGGAGAAATATTATGAATGGAATCTACATTTGAAATTAGACTATCGTTTGTACTAAAAAAATTAATAAAATCCCAGAACGAGATATTGGCTACGACTCTACGACCATCGTTTATTCTTGTTATAATTTAGAACTTCAAAATGACTTCACATTTGAAAGATGAAGATGGCTCTTATTAACAGCACAAAACAGCTCTAAGAGCAGCCATCCCAGTCAATTACGTTTCAGTGGTTTCCATTAATTATTTAGATTAGATGAAAGAAAGAACGCCTTCTTCATTGACCCAAACAAGTAAGTTTCATGCACTTTCTCCAACTCTATTTGGATTCATGTGTGGTTGATAGTAATTTTAAAGGCTTATTAGAATTAACTTTAAAGGTTGATAGTGGTTATTATGTTTCTTGCCATGACTTTTTAGAATTAACTTAGAATCTTGCCGCCTTTCTGGATGTATTCAATTCATACTTTTTAAAGTCCATTTAAATGTGGATGTATTCAATTATGACTTTAAAAGACTTAATAAAAATTTGGGTGTATTCAAAAAATCATTTACTTTAAAAGCATAAGAGAGTCCTGGATTTCGATTGATTCTATACTAATTTTAGGCAATGACAAAGCTTTGCTTCCCCCTCCCCCTCAGAGATTTTGATAGGGGTATCATGACTATCGCCACCACCAGTTTTTTCACTATGTCGCCACCACTACTACGTCCTTGCCATAGTCATTACCATCACCATCGTCACCACAACTACCGTTGTCACCACCACCATCAATTTGGTTTCAATTCCAATTCATTTGAATTTAGTAAACAACTTATAAGGAATTAGTACAATTTCATATGGTTTAGTAAACAACTTATAATGAATTAGTACAATTCCATATGGTTTTATAAATAACTTCAATAGGAATCCGGAATCTAACTCTCCTCAATCTAATTCCTCCTCAATTCAATTACTCATAATCCGATTACGGATTTGTAAACATGCTAGTTATGTTTTGTAAAATGTTAACATAAATTTGTATGTTTTGAGTTAATGGCCCCCCAATAAATTCATGTTAATTTTTTGGCCCCCTAATAATTCATGCTGATTGTTGTGGTGACCCTTAAAGGTATGATCAATCTCATATTACTCATGGAAGTTATAGATAAAATTGCATGTTAATTTTTTTTCTATTTTTTATTTGCATGTGGGTCTCATGGTTAGCCTATTGCAGTTGCATCTATTGCAATTAACTATATCACACCATTGCAAGTGAGATTTTACTATTTTAGTTCATTTTTATGCAGTAAAATTGCATAGATTCTAACCATTGCAGATGCTCTTACTTATGTATATTCAATTTAATTATTTTTTATCATGTGGCTTGAGATTTGTTGAGGTTTCTTTTTCATAAGGTTCTCCCTTCAATTTTACCAAAATGCAATTGACCCTTGAATCAAAGTCATGTAGAAATTTGTTGGTAAGACTAAATCAACTCGCATGCTAAGAGTTATGACCGGTATATTATTATGCTTTTTTGTTTGACCGAAGAACATGAGGGAAAGAAAAAGATATTAAAAAGAACAATTTCCACATTCCAATTTAGAAATTTGTTGTTATCATCTTGACTACATGAGTATGCATACAATAATGGGTTTTTCTCCAAAAGAAAAGATATATGATATTTAAGTTAGAATTCTACTTAGACTAATCACCAAAACAACTTTATTGAATTCTACAAGAAGAATATCCTATAGTGAACTCTCCAAGAAAAAACTTGTATTCAACTTTCCAAATAAAGTTTTGAGGTGCAATTTCCAAGAAATCTTTCTTATTTTACAAGAATTTTCCACCAACTTTTTTGTAACTGCTTCTCCATTTGAACAATGTTCTTTCATTCGATGATACACATACACAACCTTTTCCTGTGTGTGTCCCTACAAGGCTACGCACTGGGTGGCAACCAAGCGACCAAAGTCATTCCAATGGCATGCTTGGAGTTCAATTTGCATGTTGCCTAAAGCCATTCATGCATTGATGCAAACAGCCAAAACTTGTCGACGAAGGATACTTTTTGTGACAAATTAGACTGAAATTTTCCAATTGATAATAGAGATGGTTGTGCAAATTGTAGAAAACAAGGAGCCCGGCACATTTGAAATTTGGAGAAATATTTTGAATAGAATCTACATTTGAAATTAGACTATCGCTTGGACTAAAAAAAATTAATAAAATTCTAGAACGAGATATTGGCTATGACTCTACCACCATCTTTTATTCTAGTTTTAATTTAGAACTTCAAAATGACTTGACATTCGAAAGATGAAGATGGCTTTTATTAACACTACAAAACAGCTCAAACAAGTAAGAGCAGCCATCCCAGTCAATTACGTTTCAGTGGTTTCCATTAATGAATTAGACTAGATGAAAGAAAGAAAGCATTTTTCTTTTTTTCGGTTTTTTTGCCTTCTTCATTAACCCAAACAAGTAAGTTTCATGCACTTTCTCCAACTCTCTTTGGACTCATGTGGTTCATAGTGGGTTTGTGTAATTCCATCCAATTCACAATTCCTGATTCCATTAACCAAACCAAACATTAATAAATAAAGCCACCTCTTGTTGAATATCTACATAGATTGCGGGCCGTCATTCTTCTTTGTTTTTTCTTGTTAATTTCCGGACGAGTGAAAAAGTAACCAAAGCTAGCACAAGATCGTCACGGGGACACGCAATGCAAGGCGCCTTCCTCGTGTTCAAATTTTATAAAATACGAATAATTTTGTTGTGTAAGAATATGATCGGTGTGACAGTGTCATCGACACATGTTGTTATTAATCTATTTATGTTATAATTGATGTATTTATTTGGAATAATCACACATAACAGTGTAACTGTTACACTCAAAATTTTTCCTAAAGTGCGCCTTCGTTGGTTAAAAAGTTTGAAGTTGTGCATATGTGAAAAAGAAATAATATCATGTCTTCGATGGCATCCATCTATAATCACAAATCTAATTACCCAAAAAACAGGTAAAGAAGCAAACAGTACAACTACCGACGTTTGTCATGCACGAAGCTGAGAGAAACGCATGGAGATTTATCCATGGATCCAAAAAAAAGACATGCTTTTGGTTGTTCAGAGAGGGTCCGTGGCTCTGAAAATTTAACATGGTAAATGCACGTGGCCTTATCACTGTCATTAAAAGGAACAAGCAAACCATTACTTTTTTCATAACTTCGTTTTCGCCCAGATGACAGCTGATGACTTGGTTGGAAGCTAAGAGTCCTTCTGGCACTATCAGAGTGGTCCCAAACTGGTTCGGACAATAATAGCCGACAAAGTTCCCAACAATTGCTTGGATTTGACAAGTGACTAAACCTAAGAAATGTTGAAGGAGTAAATGAAGAAAGGGGTGAATGATTTTTCATTTTGAGCGGATTTAGAGGGATAAATTATAAGGTGTTGCTATCTTACTATTTTGTGGAAATTAGATGGGATAAGTTTCCTTCAATTTGGTCAATATTTTTTCATTTTTCCTTAAATATATTTTAAATATAACAAGTTATCCAATTCAATATTAAGCACCAAACGAATCCTAACGTACTGAAGACTGTTTGGGATTCTTTTGGACAGGCCAAAAAACACCTATATTATAGAGAACTTTTTTGCGATATCAGTATTCAGTACAAGATGAGACTATGGCAGACAGCATCATCAATGAGGGACCCTGGTTAATAATTTCTTGATTCTCTAGGTGATTTTCTTTTCTTCTTCTTTACTCATGAATTAATCCCAGAGCGAGATAGCTTTGGCTCTTGTTTTCCTCTATGGTATATTTTTTTATATGCTTGTTCTTTAATTTAGAACTTTAAAATGACTCTAGCATTTGAAAGACCACGATGGCTCTTATTACGTTCGAGTGGTTTCCACTAATTAATTAGATTAAATGACAGGAAAGCCTTCTTTCTCTTTTTCGTTTTTTTATCCTTCTTCACTGACCCAAACAAGTAACTTGGACGCCTTCTCCAACTCTCTTTGGACTCATGCGTCGTTGATAGCGGGTTTGTGTAATCCCATCCCATCCAATTCACAATCCCTGATTCCAACGGGTCCCCCATTAACCAAACCATGCATGAATAAAGCCACCTTTTAGAGCACGCAATGCAAGGTGCATTCCTCCTCATTAATGATCTAAAATACCATTACTTTTTTTAATGTTACAATCAATTCATCAAATTGTGTTATCAATCTATTCATGTTATAAAATGTGTATTTATTTGTTAATAATATACCTTAAGTTCATGACATATCAATTATGTCGTTCATATAATACGTGAATTATAATAGCAACACGTGGAGATATGATTGTCATACCTAAATTTTTTTCCTAATATACACATTCGTGGGTTAAAAACAATTTGAAATTATATCATGTCATCTTGTTAATACAATATGATTTACGTCTTCATTGTTTTTGGACATTGCTTGCCTCCTTCTCCGGCAAGAAATATTCTTTCTTATAAATCACAGCTTGACACATATGCAAAAATAATTCATTAAAAACACATACAAAAATTATGCATATATATCAAACTATGATTATTAGAAAAGTAAGAATTCCTACGGATAGAGGCAAGTATTTTCTAATGTTTAATTAAGTGAAGTACCACATACGTCATGATCACCACCACTTGAAAAATGATTTCCGCAATGAAAAATATATTAACATTTTCTATTTTGGGGTTTCAATAAACCTATATTGTAATGTGCAAGGAAAAAACAAGTAATTTGAAATGGTACAACATCTATACAATATGACTATCATTTGCTGACTATAATTTGAAATAGAGGATTAGTCGAAATTAGCTCATCAATAAAGAGTTATACTTGTTGCTGTTGAACGAACTAGCCATTTTGTTTAAGTTGTTCTATTCTCTAGGATAAGATAAGCAGGTTGTTGCTACCTTGCTTAATAATCCCGATTGTTGAGGGATTCCTTGTTATCTGACTTAGTCTTTTACCACGTTTAGGTTTGTTACAACGTGGGTTGCTTTCTAGTTTATCTTGCTTTGTAAGGTTATATAATAACCATTGTTTCTATTCAATAACACAACGATTCTCCCATTTTCAAAGTTCATCAGTAAATAGTTCTTAATACATTAACAAGTGGTATCAGAGCCCACTTGGGGCCTGATCATAACGATTGAAGCAGCAGCTTGATTTCTTGTAGTAACAAGTATACATGACGACAGAAAGCAACTTTGTTCAATCTGCAATCCCTTGGCTTGATGGTCATTACGACCATTGGAACATGCTGATGGAAAACTTTCGAGATCAAAGGAGTATTGGCATTTAGTGGAGCATGAAGTTTCAAAGCTTGCAGAGGGAGCATCTGCTGTAAAAGCTAAATAGGTGGAGGATCAGAAACTCAAGGATCTAAAAGCCAAGAATTATCTGTTTCAAGCTATTGACCGTTTCATTCTTGAAACTATTCTAAACAAGGATACTACTAAGGATATATGGGACTCATTGAAGCGAAGTATCAGGGAACAAAAAAGGTAAAGAGAGCACAACTTCAAGTCATTCAGAAGGAGTTCGAGATGTTGCACATAAAGGGAGGAGAGTCTGTGAATGAGTATTTTGCTAAGACTCTCACAGTGGCCAATAAGATGCGTATGCATGGTGGAAAGATGGATGATGTAGCAGTCATAGAAAAGATTCTTCATTCAATGACTGCCAAGTTTGACTATGTTGTTTGTTCCATAGAGGAATCAAATGACATAGATAGTCTCTCGATTGATGCACTTCAAAGCAACTTGTTGGTTCATGAACAACGTATGAATTTCCATGTGTGGTGGAGGAACAAGCCCTACAGATTGTTCATGAAGGAACCTTAAGAGGAAGAGGAAGGAGACGTGGAGGATGTGGAAGAGGTAAGGGCAGATCGAGTTTTTATTTATTTATAAGTCAACAGTTGAATGCTATCATTGTCATGAATTGGGACATTTTCTATATGAATGTCCTAAAAAGGAGAAAGAGCTTAAGTTGAATTTCACGGAAGTTGAAGAAGAAATGTTGTTGATGGCTTACATGGAGTTCAAGGAATCTAAGCTAGATGACATTTGGTACTTGGATTCAGGGTACAGTAATCATATGTGTGGAAACAAAGGCTTGTTTTTTAGATTGATGAGACTTTCAGAGAATAAGTCAAGTTGGGAAATGACACAAGTCTTGCTTTGACGGGGAATGGCAACATCATAATTCAAATGAATGATAGTACGTGTCACGCCCCAAAATCGAGACATGTGATAGCTGTGCATACCTTGAGGATCCCGAAAATATAACACCTAAGTCCGAGAGTTATACTCCCAAGATTCCCAAAATACGCTAAGCCTTTGTTAATAAATTAAAACGGGTTGGATCAGAATATTTAATAACAGTGGAAAAATAATTTATAATATTTTACAAAATTTGTTTGAGAGTTAAACCAACCCAGAGGTCATGGAATAGTATCAATAACCTCATAAATTATTTTACAAACCGATAATAAAAATATATCAACCATCTAGAATTCAAATTTATACATATGTAGTGAAACATGATTAGCTGTGGTGAATAGGGTTCACAACCTGACAACAAAGAGAGACATGAGCCAAATGCTGACAAGCAAGGAGGTCACACCAAGATGTCACCCACGAAAAAATCTACACCCGATGGTGACACTTTCAACTACTGAAGCAGAATTCATTGCAGCTACAACATGTGTTTGCCAAGGTGTATGGTTAAGATAGTTGCTTGAAGAACTGTGTTGTGCTCAGAAAGATCCAACTGTAATTTAATGTGACAACAGTTCTGCAATCAAACTTTCGAAGAATCTTGTGCTGCATGGGAGGAGCAAGCACATAGATGTTCGATTTCATTTTCTCCGTGACTTAGCAAGGGATAAGGTTGTGGAGCTTAGTTTCTGACAAAGTCAAGAACAAGCACCTGATATCTTCGCTAAGCCATTGAAGGGTGAAGGCTTCATAAAGCTGCGTGGTTTGCTTGGAGTCTGCAGTGATTCTGTAGTAAACTGATATGGAAGATTCAGTTTAAGGAAGGATGTTGAACGAACTAGCCGTTTTGTTTAAGTTGTTCTATTTTTTAGGATATAAGCAGGTTGTTGCTACCTTGCTTAATAATCTCGATTGTTGAGGGATTCCTTGTTATCTGACTTAGTCTTTTTCCACGTTTAGGTTTGTTACAACGTGGGTTGCTTTCTGGTTTGGGTGATTTTATTAGCACCCCATTATTTGCTCTTTACACCCCATTCTAATTTTAAACAAGAATAACCTGTTTTAACCTTGTACATAATTACCATTAAGGACAAAAAATATTTAAAATAAAAATTGCTCACCACATATGTTCCTGCAACCCTAGTTAGACCTTTTTTTCTCAAACGATCATGTTTATGCAATCCTAACAAGGTTTATAAGCTTATATTGGTGAAAAAATATCTTGCTTTTATTCATGAAGGGTTAGACTGAAGTTAGAGAGGCTTCGAATAAGGTATGAGTTTATTTTTTGGCGTTTTTCAAGTTTAGGGTTTCATGTTGGTTGCTGGTTTCGTTCAGCAGACCAGTACCGAATCCGTCATGAAATTTCGGTAGGGTGACACCGAAATATTGAATATAATTCAGTGGATAACCACCGAACGGTATCCTATATTTCGGTGGATACCCACCGAACCATATTTAATATTTCGGTGGTATACCACCGAAATTAGGAACATTTTTCGGTAGTATATCACCGAATTTTATCTACATTTTTAGTTGCAACAAACCGAAATATATATAGTTTTTCAGTAAATTATTGTTTTCCACAAATTTAATGCAAGCTATTTTGACCTTACTCCCTTTGAAGGAACAAAGACAAGATGACGCCACTACTGAAGGCAACAATGTTGGAACAGAATGTGTAATGGACTATAGTGATCAATTCACAACTTATTCGGTAATTATTTGAGTTTTTTTTGTATGAAATCCTTTTTAGTATCATTAACATGGCATTAATGTTTCAAATTTCAACTTTAAATAACATGAGTTTAATGTGTAGATATTCAAAGGTAGAGATGCATTAATTAGATGGGCCCGTGCACAAGGAAAAATGAATAATATTGTAATTATAATTAGAAGGTCTGATTGTGGAGGTGAAGGCAAGAGGCGACCTCGAGTAATACTTGCTTGCGAGAGGAGCGGTAATTATAGGTCTTGCAAGTCTAGTGAGACAACTGGTGTGTCAGATGCAAATGGTGATACGAAAAAAGGTTCTAGGGACACTGGTACCAAGAAATGTGGATGCCCATTCTTGTTAAAAGGTGTCAATATTGGTGATGGGGATGATTGGAAGTTGGAGGTGGTTTATAGAGTACATAACCATGTTGTATCTACCTTCGTTTCGGGATGCCACCTCTCAACGAAGGTAGATACAACAATCTTATCTGCATTCTAATAAGAACACCTAATAAGTTGCTCTAATCCAGACCTCTGAATGTACCCTTTAAATATACCATTATTTGGATTTATTCACCAATTCCACTCACGAAGGGTAGATGTCTTCGATATGCACCTAAGGGGCTCGCGTTCCTAGTCAAATACAAAAAAAAAAGGTTAATTACCATGAACCAAACTTATATTCTACTCTCTATTGTTAAAATAAAACGACTTACCTTGTTATTCCAAATTGCAGCTGCTATGTAGGTTTCGAAACTTGTAAGTAAAGATGGATCAATGGGACCTACTCGAGATGACTCAGTAGGCTCGACATCTACCTCAACATTGCTATCAGCCGCTACATCTTCAACCTGTGCCGTATCCTCAAAGTGGTCAGAGGGGGCATCTTAGGGCTGGTCCTCTTGAGGGGCTAACCTGGCCGCTCTATTTCTTCTTGTTGAAGCTGTGGGACGCTCTCTATCAGGTCGAGATGATGAAGCCTGAGTAGTACCCCTACGAGTCCTCTTCATATCTGAAAAACAATATTAAGTACAAATTCAATTACCATTAAAAAATAAAACAAATTCAGTGTACCACTGAAAACCCTAATTATATTCGGTGGATAGCCACCGAACAACAGACCAAAATTCGGTGGATAGCCACTGAACGTCATGAAAAATTTATGTGGAAATGCACTGAATGACAGGCTCAATTTCGGTGGATAGCTACCGAACCGAATGAACAATTTTGGTGGATGGACACCGAATGACAGGCTCAATTTCAATGATAACCCTTCGAAAATCATATCCACATTCGGTGGTTACCCACCGAAGACCCTAACGAAATTCGGTGGTAACCCACCGAAAAACAACTCTAAATTCAGCAAACTAGTGTCGAAATTCAGAATCTTCCCACAGTCATCAACACTCAGCAACATGAATACATAAATCGAAAATGAAATCAAACCTTGGCTTTTCGGAAGATTTTTAGGTCGATGGTTGAGTTCCCCAGTTCAAACTTGAAATCCCAGGTGCCACGCGATGGGGGAAGGTCGAGAGCTGCCAATTGATTATATTGAGGTCGTGGGCTGCAAAGCGATGGGGTGAGGTCTCGCTCAGTGCCAATCGATGCGGGTTTTGGAGTGTGCCTTAGGTACGGTTGAAATCAACCGAAAATGATGGTATTTTAGGTTCGGGGTTTGAGGTGTGCTAGAGGGTTTGTGTGATGGGTTCCCTTAGAAACAGAAAGGGTGTATCGATGGGGTGCCTCTGAAAATGAATGAGGTTTTCGATGGGGTGTATTTCGAATGGGGTAGAATTTAGTTAGGAATTGAGTGTAGAGAGGGCAATTTAGGAACCAAAATGGGGTGTATTCAGTATTTATAAGATTGACTAAAATTGACTGGGGTGTAAAGAGACTATGGGGTGTAAATAAAATCACCCTTCTGGTTTATCTTGCTTTGTAAGGTTATATAATAACCATTGTTCCTATTCAATAACACAACGATTCTCCCACTTTCAAAGTTCATCAGTAAAGAGTTCTTAATACATTAACAGTTGCGACATAGTTCACCTTATACTTGTTCCGACCTTAGGCCTTTGGTGAGGCCCTTTTTTGTAATGAGCTTTTTTGTTTTACATACAATTCAACATAGAAAAATAATACAACCACCATTTATAATTAGAAATCAAATTACCCAAAAGAAAAAGAAGGGAAAGAAGCAAAGAACACAACCACCAACGTTTCTCATGCACGAAGCTGAGAGAAACGCATGGAGATTTGTCCATGCTCCATACAGGACATGCTTTTGGTTGTTCAAAGAAGGTCCAGGTAGAAGTCAGATTGATTTTCATTCATAAAGAAACATTGATGTTGATTTGACTTTGACTTTCATTCCGTTTCTGTTCTTATTATTGAATGAACAAATTGGGTAATTAAGATGACAAAATGTTGTTGGAGCATAAAGACAAAGAAAAGGTTGGCACCGTTCTCACCAAGCACGAAAATGGTTTCCTTGAAAAATCCTCATCCATAGATTTTAGCAAAAATTCTCATGCCTTAGATTTTAGCAAAAATATTCCTGCATTGTGAGAGCATCTACAAGCATATATATATATATATAGTTAAAATTTAGTTAAAAACTTACAAAATTTGAACTGCAATACTCTCTAGTTTAGAGAGTCATAAATACTATAATTATTTTTTAATTAAAAATAAATGGCCCATATCTATAAATAAATATAGAGCATTAATTAAAATATTAAAATATTCATAAAACAAAGCAGCATTAAATTATAGGAAAGGCTAGGAGTTATTCTTTCTCTCGCCGATTATAGAAGCTCATAAAGGCCTCCATATTTTTAAAGGTGGATAGAGAATATGGTTAGAGTTGTATTTCTCCATAAAATTTGTCTAAATAGATGCTCTGACAAATGACTAAGATTTTCTCGTGAAAATTTTTTTTTTTTTTTTTTTTGGGGTTAAGAAGTATACCAATTGGAATGTAAACCTTGAAATGTGAAACAATGGACAGTTGGACGTGAAGGAGTAAAATGAGGCGAAGGTTAAAGAGCCCAATGGATTCTGGGTGAGAATCCCCAACCAAAGTTCGGGTATGCTTCAAGACTCGACAGTGGGCTTAAGATGAAGAGGCCTAAACTGATTTTGTTCCTGGTTGATCAAGTTCTTGGTGGCCCTTTTAAACTGGGTTATGTACAGAAAACATTGGAATTGTGGGCCTTAGTCAGCAAGACTCTACTCACCTAGTTCAGAACAAATTTGAGCCCACATTCTTGGCCGTGGACAATTTTCCACATGAATTTTGGTAAAACCTTTAACGTTGGTGGTCAAACCAAGTTAGGGAGGTGGGCTTATGATCAACGTGGTGGTCAACCTTCAAACCTATCCTAACTTCAATTTATTTTTTTCAATAGTTGTTATCGTGTAATAGAAAAAATTGACTATGGAGAAAAGTATGTGTAACACCTTGAGTTGAACCTTCAGAAGAAAAGAAAAACAAGAAAATTCTATTTGGTTAATTGGTTATGACCTATACCTTAACTTAGATGGCTTATCTATTTTCTTTATGTTTAAGTCCGTTTGTATAGCACTTTGTCGTTTTTCCTACCATTCGAATGGCTACATCTTAATTAAGAGCATTTTGCACTATTTTAAAGTTGATTACTAAGTAAAATGACTCGCAAGTGTAGTGATTTTGGAGTATTTGCTCCTCCAGACAAGGTCCTGGGTTCAAATCCTAGCATCTGTGTTGTGTGTGAATTTAGAATATTATCGCTTCTCTCAATAGGAAAGGAACCAAGACTCCTTTAAGTCACCGAAATTTGGATGCCGTGGAGCCAAGACTCCTTAAGTCACCGAAAACCTACTCTCTAATATGCTCACTTGATCTTTGGATGCACACCACTTTTACAGCATACTAATGAAGAGTACTCCTCATGAACCTCGCCTATAGAATCGGTTCCTTGTGCTAATGTTATTAGCTATGACATCCACCCTCCCCAATAGGTCATCATGTCATCTAGACTCATGTCACACTTGTGTTAGGCTCGTTTTGACCTCCTGGATTTTCCGGTATTTTTAGATTTCCCAAATCTCAAGGAAGTACTACAAAAATAACCTTAATGCTAAACTTGAGCAACTCTTCACCAAACAAACGAGCTCTCATCATTCACTCAAACTCCTCCATATAATCACTTTTAGTGTTACGATAACACAATTCCAAGTATGACATCCCGTGACATCTTAAGATGCACGTATTTTATTAGTAAGATGAACAAAAGAAAATTGTTGTAGTGTGTTTGGAAAGATGGAAACTCTGCAAGAAACAAAATGGTTGTTGTTAAAGAATAGTTAGCCTAACTGAATCTTAACATTAGCATATTGTTGTAGGCAATACTAATAATCTGGAAAATTCTACAGTCCTTTGGTGTATGGATACACCATAGGATATAGACCATTGGATTGATAAAAAAAAAAAAAGCTAATCTACACCATTCAATAAGGGGTAACCTAAAAACCTGTTATTGTAGGTTAAAATTAAAATATATTTGGTATAAATAAATAATAAAAAAAACCACGCTAGAATAAGAAAATGTATAAACCAGAATGTGAATACGCTTAGCAGTTATTTTTCTCCATTAAAACTCTATCTTGGCTCATCTTCTTCTTCATTAGAACTCGTTTTGTTGGCGTTGTCATTGCACTAGCACTATTGAGAGGGCAAGTACATAGTTCATGTGGTGGTGGCTCTTATTCATGATTTAGGGCTTCGTCAAAAAAATTTCATCATTGTCATTTGGATTTGTGGTGGTCGTCATCTTCACATGGTGGTGGCTCATAGATGAGTATGCGAAACTGTCTCCCACATTGGTAAAGATTAAACAATGACTGAAAGGGTTGTGTTGAGTTTCATAAAGGAGATTATTTTTACCTTTTATTAAAAGTAATTTTTTGCTTATTTGCAGATTAACAAAGAAGTATTGGGATTTGAAGAAGGCAATTTTCTGACTGCATCAACTCTCAAGGCTTGGAAAGCATTTTCAACCCAAAAAAAATTCTTTTCCAGTAATTGCCAAATCTTTATCCCAAAATTACCAAATCGATACCCATCAATTACCAACGCGATACCCATCAATTGCCGAATCGATATACAGTAAAGTGACGATTTTATGTTGATTTTGCTACCAATTACCACATCATAAAGGGGCATTTGCGTTTCCATTGTGCACAATTGTGTCTAGTGGAGTTGGTTTGGTTGACTTGTAGCTTTGTCTGAGGGGCGAGTTCGAGTCTCACTTATGTTGTATTCCAATCTTTTTCTTTTTCTTTTTATTTTTCCAAAAAATAAATAAATATAAAATTACATTAAGGAACATCGAACCAATGACCATGTACACATATTATGCACCATACCACCAAAGTAGGCATGTTTTGTTGAATTTTTATTTTTGTGGTAATTAATTTTATAGTTGTATAAGTTAGTACAACAACGAAAAAAGAAAAACCACAAGGGGTGTCCATCGGTTCGAAACCAATTTAATTTGGCTAATTCTCATCCGATCTAATATAGATTGTGATTTTCCCAATTCAATTCCGATCGGATAAGGGCTTTAAACCCAATTCAATATCAATTGGATTGAATGATCAGCTTTGATAATGAAAAAAAGACAATCATGAAATATGAAACATTTTTCGTTAGGTTTAATGTAATCAAACATATGAATATACACAAAATAATCATGAAACTAATATTGGATTGAATTGGATTTGATTAGGGCACATATACAATAAGCGAATGAATTAAAGTTGCCTAAGATATGGTATACTGTACATCTTGTATAGTTATCCTAGCATCACGTACGTGTATATAATCAACTTGAAATTGGATTTGATTAGAGTACTTATACAATAAGCAAATGAATTAACGATGCCTGAGATATCCTATAGTGTACATCTTGTATATTTACCCAAATGTAACATGCATGTATGTAATGGACTTGAAATTAACTTTGATTACAACACTTATACAATAAGCGAATGAATTAACGTTGCCTAAGATATGGTATAGTGTACATCTTGTATAGTTATCCTAGTGTAACGTACGTGTATGTAATCAACTTGAAATTGGATTTTATCAGTACTTATACAATAAGCAAATGAATTAACGCTGCCTGAGATATCTTATAGTGTACATCTTGTATACTTACCCAAATGTAACATAGATGTATGTAATGGACTTGAAATTAACTTTGATTACAACACTTATACAATAAGTGAATTAATTCACATTGCCTAAGATATCTCATAGTGTACATCTTGTATACTTACCCTAATATAACGTTCGTGTATGTAATCATTACATATAAGTGAATTAATTCACATTGCCTAAGATATCCCATAGTGTACATCTTGTATACTTACCCTAATATAATGTACGTGTATGTAATCATTACCCAAATGTAATTAATACGAATATTCATTCATAATCCCATTATTTGTTTTAAAATTTTTTTTTAGGATAAAGTCTTAAAATTTTATTTTCAAATGAAGTACACCAAAAGTATTTAAAAAAGAAAAAAGGGGGAAGCCCAAAATTTTGGCGCGTCCTTTTGGTTTTGGCTAACCCTAACTTAACTCCACTTTTTCACTTCTTCATATTCTACCAGCCACTAAGGTAATTATCAGTTCTCGAGGTGCCGATCAATAGCTAACTGTTAGTCAATTATAGTTTTTTTTTCCTTTTCATCACATAGATCACAAGTTTATCTAAATAAATTTGCTTTTGCTATTGCCAAATCGGTGGTGGCTAATTGGATACAGAAATCCAATTGGCTTTTACGAAGGTAATTACCAATTCTCAAGGTGCCGATCAATGACTAACTGTTAGTCAATTACTGGCTATCAATTAGCCGATTATTGTTTTTTTTTTCTTTTCTTCACTTGGATCCATAAGTTTATCTAAATAAATTACTAGATTTATGTGCCTATTAATAAGTTTTTGCATATGGTTTACCATGTCATGGTAAATCATAATCCATAATATGGTAATCTTTTATTTATACTTGTAAGGATTTCAATTACAATAAATTGGAAACGGTGAACGTTAAAGATGTAAATGGGGTCCTATTTAAAGTAAAAACATGTGTTTACTACAATAAGGACTAATATTACAACGTTGGGGAAGTGGAATACCGTAACGTTGTACACCAAAACCTAAATCTTTTAAATTACTAGATTTATGTGCTTATTTACAAGGTTATGCATATGGTTTATCATGTCAGGGTAAATCATAATCCATAATATGGTAATCTTCTATTTATACTTGTAAGGATCCCAATTGCAATGAATTGGAAACGGTGGAGCGTTAAAGATGTAAATTGGGTCCTATTTAAAGTAAAAACATGTGTTTACTACAGTAATGACTAATATTACAACGTTGGGGAAGTGGAATACCAAAACTTTGTACACTAGAACCTAAATCTTTTAAATAACAAGATTTATGTGCCTATTTACAAGTTTATGCATATGATTTACCATTTCATGGTAAATCATAATCCATAATATGGTAATATTCTATTTATACTTGTAAGGATCCCAATTGGCTTTTACGAAGGTAATTACCAGTTCTCGAGGTGCCGATCAATGGTTACATGTTGGTCAATTACTGGGTATCAATTAGTCGATTATTGTTTTTTTTTCATCACTTGGATCCATAAATAAATTACTAGATTTATGTGTCTATTTACAAGTTTATGCATATGGTTTACCATGTCATGGTAAATCATAATCCACAATATGGTAATCTTCTATTTATACTTGTAATGATCCCAATTACAATGAATTGGAAACGGTGGACGTTAAAGATGTAAATGAAGTCCTATTTCAAGTAAAAACATGTGTTTACTAAAGTAAGGACTAATATTACAACGTTGGGGAAGTGGAATACCAAAACTTTATACACTCGGAACCTAAATCTTTTAAATAACAAGATTTATGTGCTTATTTACAAGTTTATGCATATCGATAATATGGTAATCTTCTATTTATACTTGTAAGGATCCCAAGTGGCTTTTACGAAGGTAATTACCAGTTCTCGAGGTGTCGATCAATGGCTAATTGTTGATCAATTACTGGCTATAAATTAGCCGATTATTGTTTTTTTCATCACTTGGATCCATAAATAAATTACTAGATCTATGTGTCTATTTACAAGTTTATGCATATGGTTTACCATGTCATGGTAAATCATAATCCATAATGTGGTGATCTTCTATTTATACTTGTAAGGATCCCAATTACAATGAATTGGAAAGCGGTGGACGTTAAATATGTAAATGAGGTCTTATTTAAAGTAAAAACATGTGTTTACTACAATAAGGACTAATATTACAATGTTGGGGAAGTGAAATACCATAACGTTGTACTTGGAACCTAAATCTTTTAAATTACAAGATTTATGTGCCTATTTACAAGGTTATGCATATGGTTTACCATGTCATGGTAAATCCTAATCCATAATATGACAATCTTCTATTTATACTTGTAAGGATCTCAATTACAATGAATTGGAAACGGTGGATGTTAAAGATGTAAATTGGGTCCTATTTAAAGTAAAAACAAGTGTTTACTACAATAAGAACTAATATTACAATGTTAGGAAGTGAAATACCGTGACGTTGTACAATCGGAACCTAAATATTTTAAATAACAAGATTTATGTGCTTATTTACAACGTGGGAGAAGTGGAATGCCAAAAATTGTCATTTTGGAGTTGTCGTTTGTTGTTTTTTCCTCTTTGTCATTCCCAATACTTTTCTTTCCCACCATTTTATAATCTCAATTGATGAACATTCTTTACTATGAACCTGCATTCACAAAACAATATTTAGTGGATAACGGATAATGGGTGATTATAAGTTTTTATCAATTTGCACATCATGTTTATCGCTTTGATAATTACTCAATATCAGTTTGGCAATGCTTTTCCCTCGATTAGGAGATTACTATCTACCGACTTGGTCAAAATTTATAATTATGGCAAAGCGATAGACAATAATTCCCCAACTAATATGGCGTAATTGCCAAATTGTTATACGGAATTGCTATATTGATAATCAAGAAGCGCCAAATCGATACCCATAATTGCCCAATCGATACCCATAAATTGCCAAATCGATATACAGTCATTCACAAATCGATCTACAAGAAAGTCTCCTCCTACAAACCTTGCTAAAAACGTCGACTACAAGTTGGAACTTACAGACCCTTGCTATTGCTACAAAAAAATCTGGAAGACACACAAACCTTAGAAAACTCAAAACCCAGTGATATCCAGTTGTTTATACCTTAGGAAACATGTGACAACCAATGGAGGAGATGACAAACTTCACCACAAGCAAAGCGGCAAGTTCAAAGAACAGAGATAGTTTAAAGAGCAAGGAGTCCTGTTAACGTTAAAATTTCACAAATATAGCAGGTTTTTTTAAAAACAAAAAAATAAAAAAATAAAAATTGCATGTGCATTGCACATGCCAAATTAAAAATAGCTGGTGTATCGATGCACCTGTGTACCGTAGACGTTGCCCTAATAATCTAACATGTTGTTGACCTTAGAATATTTTCGGAAACGTGTCAATTATTTAAAATAACAGACTGGGCTGAGCGGACTTGGCATAACAAAGACGTCTTGCTTCTACGTGCTATGGTAAACTCTTGGGCCGAACTTGGTCATGTTCTGACAACTTGGGCGGTGGAAAAGGTGACCTTCAGTTGCGACTAGTCGATAACTCCTTACTCATTCGGCTCGGCCAGTCAATATACCTTCGGGTTGAGCACCTTTTTGTTCACTGGTTCTCCGCTTGAACCTCGAACACTTGTACTCAGTCGTTTATTTAGCAACCCTTGGGCCTCATCTCCTAGTATTTATTTTTTGAAAGCCCATCTTGTTTAAGCCCAAGAGTGTGAAAAATGTGGTCTAAACACACGTACTCCAACCACTAAAGAGTACAGAGAAACTATCTTATGTTATATGCCTTGATGTAGAGGTGAATGAGTAGTGCCACGATTAATAGATCTGACAGCTCATCATTGGTCTTCAATTCGAATCGTTAAACTGCCCTACAACGTGACAGCTGATGATTGGTCTTTCTAGATGATGATGATGCTACATAATATTTCACCTCATATTAATTTGGTATATGTAGACTTTCAAAAGAAGAGACGTGTACGGATAGGAGGCATGGCGGACAATCACAAGCAAACAGAAAGTGAAATGTCTGTGTGGTGAGGAAACAGACACACCAGAGGCATATTGATTTTTCTTACCCACCGGTTGAGAGGCTTGAGAGACAACGTGCTAACCCCCATGCGTCAACCACCGTACAACAAAAGACCTAACTTCTCATCCCCTCAAATAATTTAGTGACCTCTACTCTACCATAGCAATATTGAGCTTTTTTTTATTTTTATGTGACACCAACCTGTCTTTGAGAAACTATTTGTCGTGCTTGTAATTGAATCCAAACTCGCGTCCCATCAATCGAAAATGTCTATTGACAATATTAGTACTGCTATTTGAAATTTAGTGTAAGGTATTTAAAAGCATTTCCTTTTTTGTGACATTTTATCCATGTGTTCTTAACAAAATAAAAAGAAAAAAACCTTTCGCCGTCGTTGAGTCTCCAACGCACACGACCACAAGAGCCACATGAAGTTGGTACAAAATACAGCTAGAACTATATTAATCGACTTCACATTGCCACCTCAAGAACCACATAAAGTGGTATAAAATTATGGCATAAAAATGTAGTAAGAGTAGCATTATTAGTAACTATTAATCTAAAACGACCTCTCATTAATTTTAATTTAGAGTTAAACCCAATTTAGAGGTGATCTTCCTTTCAAATAACAACTTTACATCTACAGTCCACGAACTATATGCCTATACTATATAAAAATATGTATATGGACTGCGCATTTTCTCTTTGTTTTCTTTTTCAATTTTAACATCTCAACTCTCCCATCCATACTCCTTAAAAACAAATCAAATAAATATTCCTATTATTGTTGTCGTCTTTAAACTTAAAGCTCATCACTTCCAATTCAACTAATTTAATTCACACTATTTCAAAACAAACAATAATATTTAAGGACTCTTTTGAAAGAAATATCCAATATTAATTTTGTATCTTTATATTTTCTTTAAAAATTACAAGGCTCCACGTTAGTCGTCAGCTTCACTAGCTAGCTTGCAAGTTGATCGTAGCTTATACAATTCATTTGGAGCATAGGTGTTCATTTGCAAGCACGTGGCGGGTAGCAACCCCCGCAAACCCACACATGAATTGAATTGAATGTTTTGCTGGAAGGTCTTTCACCAAAGTGTCTGCTACATGTATATATAGAGAGCTTCAGCTCTGACTAAAATGCCAAGATAAAAACATATACAGATTCTTAAATTGTACGCGTGCCTTTGAGTGAGAGAGACATTAATAATCTTGGCTAGCTCTTTTTTGTTAAGGAGTGAGAGAGATATTACTATAAGAAGATGGTTGTGAAAGTGTATGGTCCAGTCAAGGCAGCCTGCCCTCAGAGGGTTATGGTTTGTCTTTTGGAGAAAGGAGTGAATTTCGAATTTGTTGATGTTAATCTTGAGGTGGGAGAGCAAAAGCAACCTCAGTTCCTCTCCCGTCAGGTACTTTATATGTGTATGTATGTATAGAGTAATGTTCTCTTGTCACACTTATGTTTACGCAAGAAGCAAGGTTGTTTTGTTAATGTTACAACAATTTGTTTAGCTAATAGATATTATTTGTCTTGCAGCCGTTTGGTCAAGTTCCAGTAGTAGAAGATGGTGATTTCAGGCTATTTGGTAAGAGCCTTAATATCGTCACATATACATGGTACAGTGCTACTAATGGTTACTATCATAACATGTCTATTTATGACTTGCATATCTTTTTCTTTTATGTCCAGAATCTAGGGCTATTATCAGATACTACGCAGCCAAGTACGCCGACCGTGGTCCCAACCTATTGGGAACAACCCTGGAGGAGAAGGCTCTGGTGGATCAGTGGCTGGAAGTTGAAGCTCACAATTTCAATGACTTGGTTTACACTCTGGTACTTCAACTTCTGGTGCTGCCTCGCATGGGGGAGCGTGGTGACGTGGCCTTGGTCCATGCATGTGAGGAGAAACTGGAGAAGGTGTTCGATGTTTATGAGGAAAGATTATCAAAGAGCAGCTATCTGGCTGGAGAAGCTTTCACTCTGGCTGATCTGAGCCATCTTCCAGGGATAAGATATCTGATTGATGAAATTAAACTGGGGCACTTGGTGACTGAGAGGAAGAATGTGAATGCTTGGTGGAAAGACATATCCAACAGGCCTGCTTGGAAGAAACTAATGAGCCTTGCTAGTGACTACTAGATATGAGATATCCCCCAGTATTTCATGTGGAAGAAAGAACTGAGAGAAAGAAAAAAAAAGAAAAAAGAAAAAGAAAAAAAAAGAAAAAAGAAAAAGAAAAAGAGAACTTAATAAATTAATCTTCTATTATGTGAGAAATTACCCCCCAAAAAAAGGATGTGTTAAAGAGAAAAATTGGGTTGAACAACATTTCCCCTTTATGTATAATGTATGTGTGGCAAATTGATTGTGTCAATAAAAAAGAATGAATGTTATTTTTCATTATTTGCCCCTTAAGAGTTTAATTACTTGCTTTTAGATATATATATATATATATAAAATTACTTGCCCTTGGAGTGTTGTGGGGGTGGGAGCTGAATAATTCCTCAACTACTTGCTTGTCTCTTTCCACATTTGAAGTGTGTGAATACAAATTAATGGAAAGCTGCATCATCTAGATCATTACCATAACTAGTGTCTGGAGATGGAGGCAAACTTTCCTGGCAGGGGACCAGGTCTGTTTTCTCATTGCATATCCTAGCCCAATGAGATTGTGACATCTGTAAGGAAACCCAGAAAACCCATAGCGTCTGCCAATATTGTAAATTGTAATGTTGATAACATAAATCCTCAACTTTCATGTCTCTCATCACAGGGCCTTCAAACCTTTCTGTTCACAGACATTTGCCACAATACAACCTTATTAGGCTAAAAACAGCACAGGAATCTCTCATGAGCTCTGAGCTCCTGCGGGTCCCAAGGCTCAAGTCTGCTATTTGCCAAAAAAATACAAGTATTGAAGCTAGGACCTCACATGCTGATCGCAAATGGTCTTAACCACTTGAGCTACCAAAAACAAAAACAGAAATTTAAGGCTTACAAGGAGCTTGTAAATGGTCTTAACCACATGCTGATTTTGAATAAAAATTTGTAGGCCTACAAGGAGCTTGTATTGTAGCTCCCAACACACGTAGCTCAAACTAACCAAAAACAAAAACAGAAATTTAAGGCTACAACTTCATTCTTGATTTCGTGGGTATTCTGAGTTTAGGAAAATATGAGAGGAAAGTTGAATGTGAGGATTTTGTGGAGGAGACGATAGAAACTCAGCTTTGCTTAAACGGGCACTTAGAACTGGTTAGCAGATAGTAATAATGTTTTCTTACTTAGGTTCTGTTGCCGGTAACAAAAGCATTTCCCATAAAAATTAGAAAAGAAAAAAAAAAGGTTTATTTTTGTTGTTGTTGGAGCTGATGCATGCTCTATAAAATAGAAATACCCTCAAAGAGTACAAAATATGGCAAGGACATCATCCGAAACCCAAATGTGAAAGGCATAGACAATAACGTACACAGGGAAACAAAAGAAAAAAAAAACAGGAATCTTGGACACCGCTTCAAAATGTTGACCACGTGGATATATACCAAATACATGAAATAAGTCCTCAAATTAAATCCCAAATCAATCTCCAATATATGTAAACTCACAATATTATCATAAGTATAAGTTGGAAACTCAGTGCATTACCAATGTCTTTCAACTAGCAAAGCACCAAATGTTTCGAAACAAATCAGATCACATTCCAAGTCTGTTGCCTCTTACCATTAAATAAACTAGAATATGAAAAAGAATTCGAAAATTGAACTCATTTTCTAAACTCAAAAGATAATTCTGAGTTGAATGCCAAACAACTCCAATTCGATCCCCAAAATCTGGCCAAACAAAATAAAATGCTAAACTGCTGGTGTGGCTATAAATGATAGGACATCAATGAAAATTACAAAATGTATATATTAACCCCAATTGAAACATAATTATATAACTCCAAAGACAGATTTTAGAACAGAACTATGACTCCATATTCAATCAAGGGCACGTATATAGCCACCTAATTATAACATAGAAATTTTCGACCAAAAAAAAAAAGAACATAGAATTCAGTTGAGTAAAATTATACTCTCACTATAAGCATAGACATACGCCTCAGAATCCATGATTTTGATTCCGGTATCGCTGGCTTGGTGCGACTGAGGATCGTATAAAACCAAATTTGGATCTTCCGGAAAAGTACCTGGGATAACCATAAGAAATCTGCCATTTGCTGTTAATCCAAAAGGCCAGGCTAAAACTGCATTTTTGGGAAGAAGAATCGTGCGGGTCATTTTCCAAGTATCCATTTCAAGAACCCATATGACATAAGAACAATTCAGTTGCCCATGTTGTTCATGGAACAATGAAAGTGATTTCTCTCCGTAGGAATGTGATATAAAACTCTGGGCATTTCATGAGGAAACATAATCCTTTACTCACTGCCCAAATCAAAGGAAAGAATGAAAGTGGAAAGTTGAGAAGGCTCAATTGTAATCCAACACACAATCCCATTCAAGAATGCACAATTATATTCCGGAACAAGGACATGGTATGAAACAGGAGGAACTTCAGTCACCAATTTACATCTAAACATATGACTCGTCATTATGTGACACCAAAAACAGAATTCACTACACACATGTATAACTGGAACTCAGAACTAGAAATTCAGTTGAGTAAAATTAGACTCTCCCTATAAGCATCGACAAACTGAGAGTGATAACTCAAGCTGATTCTGGTATCCTTAGCTCTCTGCAACACAGGATCATATAAAACCAAAATTGGGTCACGATGCATATTTCAAGCATGCCTAACCAAATGAAATTTGTTATCTGTTCTAATCCCCAATGGCCATGCTACAGATTCGCATCTTGGAAGAAGAATCGCGCGGTTCATTGTCCAAGTATCTGCTTCCACAACCCATATGTCACAGTACCAAACATTGTCATCTTCTCTTTGATGGAACAAAGAAAGCGATTCTTCAAACACTTGAACAGTAGGTACGGACGCCACTCCGAACAATATATCTGGAAGCATAATCTTTTGAAAAACCTCACTGTCCAGATCAAAGGAAACAATGGAAGTGCAATGTTGAGAAGGCTCCACTGTAATCCAATACAAAAATCCATTGAAGAATAAACACTTGGGTTGAGGAAAACGGGCTTGTTGTGAAACAGGCGGAGTTGCAGTAATTCTTCTCCATGTATCCAATCTAAGGCTGTAAACCTCAACTGCAAAGAAATCTTTCTTGCGTGGAAACCTCACAACCCTCACAACCTTATAGTCGTCCCCCCTCTCATGAAACCCAAACCCAAGAGTAACAAAATGGGCAGTTTGCAGGATGTGGCAATCAGGAAGTTTTTTGAATACTCTGATTGATGGATTCAACAGATAAATAGGACTTGCCAAATTCACACGCCAAGTAGCAGAGATGCAAAGCACCCCATTGCAAGAACCATAAACTGCATATGAGACATGCCTGGGCCTAGGAAGCTCTAGATCGAAACGCTTTGTAAATTCTTCAGCATCATAGACTGAGAAGCCACTTACATCATACCCAGTGTGGATAACTAGATAATCACATGCATTTTTCAAGACATTTCTTTTGAGATGGGCGTTCATGAAATCAGGGTTGCTAATTAAACTCTTCCAAGATTTGCAAACACTTCTGCACCGCAAAAGTGATTTCACACTCAGTCTTGTAAAGATTTCAAACAAGATCTCTTGGGGAAAGTCATCTATCTTGCTCACTTGTGCGTCTCTTCTTCTCTTGCTTTGATACTCGAGGTTAAACATGTTGATGCCAAACAGAAATCTCTACAGAACTCAACTGATTTTAACAAGAAAATACAGAGCATTCCAAAGTGGCAAATCCAGATGCCATAACCAGAAACCCACCTCAACAGAAGCTCATGAAACACAATCCAACTCTTGCAAACTTCAACTAAGGAATATATTCAGACATCCAAGAAGTAAATGGCAAATCCAGACGCCATAACCAGAAACCCACCTCAACAAAAGCTCATGAAACACAATATAATCAATCATATATCCAAGAAGTAAAGCCGCATACCTCATTTGTGACCATAAGTGAACCCAAAATCGAAACCTTGTTACTCAATCAAACGAATGCGGGAATTCAAGACACCCTCAATCGTCCATGCCACAAAGAAAAGAACCAGAAATCCATTCCCTCTCCTCTCTCATGGTGGCTTGGCTTCGTTCACAACCGACCTTAGTTTGCCTCTTGAGTTTTCGGGTCTCATTTATTTGGGTTTTGCTGGTATGATTCTTAAGCGTCTAGGCATTAATTTGAGCCTTTTGTTTTTCTTTCTTGGAGTGGAGGTTGGCCTAGTACATGGGTTTCATTTCATGCACTTCCCTTCCAAAGCTTTAAAACGGGGCCGTTTTGCGGCAAAGACTGACAGCTTCTATTCTAACAGGAAAAACAATAGATAAGGCTACGAGTGAAATTGCCAAGCAAAGTTTCCAATTTCGCCTCTTGTGTTGTTGGTATTTTGTTTTCTCATCCTTGTCCTTTGGTTATTTTTTTTTAAAGTTTTTTCCCTTCTTGCCCACATCTAGGGCTGTAAATCAGCACTATCTTTGAGTTTGGCTTGAATTTTAGTTCATTTAAACTCGGTTCATAATAGAAACAAGCCAAGACGACCGTGACTCGCAAAAGAAACAAGTCTAGCCAAGCTAAAATTTTATAAAGTTTAAACAAGCTAAGCTAGAGTACATTGATATTCGGCTTGGCCTCGCTCGATAAAATTTAAACGAGCTAGGCTTGACTCGAGTGCTTTAATATTCGGCTTGGTTCATATACACCCCTACCCATAGAGAAACACTTGTGTAAAACGGAGATAGCACAAGGCCAATCACAGCATACCACACTTGATAAATTTTCCGCGGCGCATTATGTAATTGGCTAGGGATAACCAAACAGTGTTTTCCCTGTTTCCCACAAGATTTTATGCTACCGACATCCTTGAATGGTTGAATGTTGATATGGACCATATGGCAACATGGACCCTCTATGCTTCTCTGCACTCAATAGAAGGGGCTGACAACAGGTGTAGT
This sequence comes from Prunus padus, assembly GCA_024362665.1. NCBI lineage: Eukaryota > Viridiplantae > Streptophyta > Magnoliopsida > Rosales > Rosaceae > Prunus > Prunus padus. The sequence continues at coordinate 25,957,716 of JANFAM010000010.1, forward strand.
GAACGTTGAAATTAAGTTGAACACAAAACAATGTCATAGCTTTGAAGTGGAATCATATAACCCTTTAATTTTTTAAATTCTTGCTGCAATAATACATATAATAATATACAAATTTATGCTTTACACAGATTCTTTTTTCCTCTCGATAAGCAATTCTAGACTTTTGATGTCAAAGAATCAGTTTTCTGAGCTCTAGTTTGAATAAGAAGAGGTTCTTGAGGGGCGAATGAGGGATTTAGTATATGCAATAGGCAAAGCAAGTAATTTCTTAGCTTTGCTTACATAAGCCCTTCTTGTGAAGTTGTTGTAATCGTTAGCTTCTATCTCATCCAATATTTGGCGATATAGAAGTAGGGAAGCCCATACCTGCAACAGGTGAACATTTTGATCAGAAGGGTCAAATTTTGTTGGTCTCTCTAATATGACTTTTCCTTTTAACTAAAAAGACAGAAGTAAGGAATCCGGAATTTAGATAAACATCTTAATGATTGTAAACGTGTCATAATTTGGGTGAATTCCATACACCATGTAGGCATCTAAAGTGGTGTATCGGACACACAATAATTATTCATGAATGGTCAATTAAAACCAAACAGGACATCATATCTTTGTGAGCATTTGTTCCATATTTAGTACTAAAACATGTGAGGCTTACTGGCCATCTGCTGGCTTCACTCAACTCTGTCACACCCTTCTCTGCCTCGTCGAAGAACATCCTTGCCCTCTTAATTTGATTCTTCATGAAACTCCTCCACTTGTCTGTGACCTTTCCAGCATATATGTCAGAATCAGAAAGCCCTGCTTGTGCAAGTTCATCTTGTGGTAAATAAATTCTTCCTCTCCTTGCGCTGGTCAAGAAAATGCTTGTAAGTGGGATACAAAATGAATGAAAGTGTGAGCTAATTACTACTAATGATAGAGTAAATTCCAATAGTAGATGACATCCCATGTGATCTTAAACAAAAGCAAAGTATTTAAAAAGGGCAAAACCAGCTCCTGCACAATTCAAAGTATTCATATACTCCACTCCTAGTTGACTTTTCCATTCTTCGTTTTAAATTTCTTTCTCTTCTATTTTTTTCCGAGTGCTATTTGTTCTTTAATGCTATCAAGAGAGAGAGAGAGAATGAAGTCTGTTAAAAGATTCCATTTGCAACTTATCTCTTCTGTCCTTATTCAACTTGAGCTTAGAGAATTGTATCTTGGAGTCTTATGTGACTTTCAAAAGCAAGAACTGAAAAATCAGACTGTCAGGGTCAGCTATAATTGGATAGCCTACCAGTGAGTTATAGACCAGCTAAAATTGGATAGCCTACCATTGAATTATAAGCCAGCTTTACTCTATAGTTTTGGGCACTGCTGTTTCAATAACATTGCTAATATGATTGAAAAAATTAAGCACATAAATCATTAATGCTGTGTACTTACTCCTCCCCAACATCCCTGAGAATGTTTGTGAGCTGATTCGCAATCCCTAACGCCAAGGCAGCATTATATACACTCTCCGTTGTTGTTTGCGATTCAGGTGAAATGCCCATAACTGGAACACTCATTAATCCAACAGTCCCAGCAACATAATAGCAGTAGAGATATAGTTCATCGAAGTTTTGGTATATTGACTTCCTAAGGTCCATTCTCATTCCTTCTATCATATCTTTGAATGGCTACAAAAAGAGCAGAAGATAGGGTCAGAACTCAGAAGTTCATGGGCAAACAAAGCTTTAAAATAAATTCACAAGATTAATCTTAGTTTGAATTGAATTATCAATCAAATTGAAAAGGGAACTGTCTGATGGATGAAAATGGGTAGGTATTAAACTCAAAAATTTCCATGCATTAAAGAAATAGTGCATTCTTGTATGTGATGTACCAAATAGTAACTTGAAAACAGAGATAGCTGGTAAAATCCATTTCAGCTAGACATCTATAGCTTGATGCTTGACACTTCTTGGCTGGAACCATTTAGATTACACCTACAAGCTTAGCTCTGAATTCCTTTTCACATTTCAAGATATAATTCCCAAAGAAGAAAGGTAAAAAGACAAAACTGGTATTATCTAAATAAGAAAGTAGATCTTTAGTCGAAACATTATGCATAGAACATTTTAAAGATTAGCCTTATTTGACTTCATATTATTCTAACCTGAATGTCAACGGGAAATTTGTTGACTGTATCTGACAAAGCAGCATCGAGCATATCAAATGGACGACCTTGGAAAAGATCTTCCAACCTCGACTCCCACCTATCTAAAGCTGTTGGTGTTATGTGTGAGGCGTTAGGCCCATCAACAAGCTCATCTGTCCTCCTACACCACACTGTATGTGCAAGAGATCATCATAAGAACAAATGAGGAAATATGTTTTTGCACGTAGGTTGAAGTTAAGAACAGACATCCATAGCAATATATGTTTAACAGAAACATGTACTATAAGAGAAGAACAGAAAGAACAAGAATTAGGACAAGTTGATAACCAAATCATTCTTCCTAAACAAGAATCTGCCTACAAGTAGGAATATCTTGATCTCATCAGTTCTTTCTTAAGAAAAAGAAAGAAAGAAAAAGAGGTACTTCCAAAATGCTAGTGATAAAATGGAAGGAAGCACATTGTAGATCATTTCCTTAGCACAGAAAATCACATTTTAGTAAATCATTTATTTGGGACTTATTGCTCTGTCTCTGTGTTACTAGATGAAAAGGGAGCAAATATACTGAGTTACAAATAGATAAATACAGATTTAGTATGCACATCCCAAATTATAGGTAAGCTACCATATGATTTAAAATATTATTTTTTCTAACAAAAGCAAGAACCCCTTTTCCTAGGATTAGGTCCACAGTTTAAAATGAATAATAGTCATAGTCACTCACCATATATTGCCCAGATGGCCCTTCTTCTTTCAGGGGTCATAAGCAGAGTTCCTGAAACGTTGCAAAATAGAATTCGGTGAGTGACTGAAAAAGATTACTAATGCTGCAATTAGATCACTACTTCTTGACCACCAAAAAAAAAGATCACTACTTTAGCTGCAAAGTTCAAGCCAAAATTACTTTGAATAGCAAAAATCATTTAAGAGAAGACCAACCCAGATAAAAAGTCTTGGCATACTCTGCACATACTTCTCCACATCGATCATAAGCATCACTCAACAAGCTCAGATTCCCGGGAAGAACAATATCAGGCTTCACATCAAGATCTCCATTAGACTTCAACTGCTTCTTAATCAAGGCTGCCTGCTTTAGCACCACATCATAAACCTTCTGTTCAGATGAGACAGCTATTTCTCCAAGCGGGTTGGCCACCATGCTTGATAACACCGGAAATTTGGTTTCACTGCCTAAGCCAGAGCTCCCTACAGATGAATACTTCACATCTGTACTAAGAGAGCACGATTTCCATTTCTGTTTCCTACCCATCTTTGCTCTAATTGAACTTCGATTTCCTAAAGCAACCCTTGATGAATCTAAAATCCCAAAGAAGTTGAACACCTCTGTATTCGGGGAAACCTCCCATAGTAATGCTACAGACATGTTGTTTGAACTTGAAACCTCAGCCACCAAACTCTACCCAGGTATGCCTTGTCGTCTTACACTTCGCTTCTCAAACCTTCATTCACACAAAACTCATTTCAGTTTCATCTCCTTTGAAAGAAAGGTAGTTCACACTGGCCAAGTAAAATGATTGGCAAAATTTGCACAAAATATAAAAGTATAGAAGCTTAACCAACTGCCTCCTCCAGTTACCAAACAGAAAATAAATGCATCTCAAACTCAAAAAACAAAACAAAACAAAAAGAATATGTTCAACAACTTGACATGCAAATGTTCACTGAAATGACTGAAACAATTATTTCTAAGCAAAGTTAATTGTGCCCACTTTGTATCATGAAAAGCTCAGCAAAAATCTGGCCACAGAAATTGCAGGACATAGAATTATGGTGACAGAGAAGCACCACATACCTGTTGGGTTGTTGTTGCTGCTGCCGCTTAGACCACTTTCAGCAGCTCCCAATTAATTAAAACCAAGTCCAAAGCATCAACATCATAACCAAAAAAAAAACTAACAACGGCCACTATGACCTTCCCTCAAAACCTGACCCACCTTAACTCTCCACTCTTCCAGACTCTCTCCCTCTCTCCCTCTCTCCCTCTCTCTCTCTCTCTCTCTACAATGCGTCTGGCACTTGACTTCTTTCTTTATTCAGTTTCCTACAAAAATGTCGTCTTCTTTTTCCATTTTATAAATGTCTTTTTTTTCTTTTTCTTTTTGGGTTTTATTTTTCTTTTAATTTTGATATATTTTATACTGCCTTTGTTTGTCACGTACCTTTGGGATTGAGATTCACTGATTCAGTTGTTTCTTTCACTTCCTCAGTTCTACCCTTTTGGTTCAATAGCAAGTTGCAATTTTTTGTCCTAACATAAATGCTGCAAATGTTTCATCCCTTTCTTATTTCAATTTCAACTCAACCCTTGTGTCAAAATTAAATAAAAAAATTCAATTCGACCCATGTACAATCTCGGGTTTGACTTGTGACCCAGATTCATGGAATTCTTGGTAGTTAAAACTCTTTGACTATCAATGCATTTCCAATATTAACAAAGCAGTATGAATTTCAAAATTTTGAAACTTTCCTCAATAAATGTACAGATTTGGGTAGTATTTGTCTCCCATAATTGGATTCTTCAATTAAACATCTAGCATGTTAATTCAAGTAAATAGAAATACTGGAAATATACGTCACCGGTGGAGTTCAAACCTAAAACTACTTTGAACATTGGAAAAAGAAATTAGATAAAAATATAGTTAAGTAACCTTTAAGAAATATGAATATGAATATTTTAAAGTGGTTCCATTTATAAATAAACATGTTGGTTGTTTAACAAGTTTAATACTTTTGTAATCTTCATATTATATCCCTATTTGCATAGTTTATCAATGAAGAAGAATTTTGATTGGTATTCACACAGGAAATAATATTTCAATCAGTTTCAATGCCATTGCTTTTGCTTCCCAATTAAATATGTTAGTAGGTCTGGGCCCGACCCGGATCCGAAAAGAAAAAGAGATCCGAGAGCAAGGTCAGCACTTTTTAGAAAGGGAGATCCAATAAGGATGACAACGCGGAAAAGCCGCCCAATCAGTGGAGGATAACGTTATCAAATGGCTAACAGGAAAGAGGGTAAACAGGCAAAGAGGAGTCCAGATCCTCTGTCCTTGTTTTTGCTGTCCTCTCTCTGCCTACGATTACTTTTCGGACACGTGGAATTCCACTTAATAATACTTTAATAAATTAACGCTTTTATCTTTTAATACAAATAAAATAATAAAATAACGCCACACGTCATAAAATTAACCCATGAGCAGAGAATTTACACACAAAAGCATGGACAGAAGATCTCAACCCGGCAAAGAGGGGGTGGGTATGTACACGTGGCAGATCCTGAGCAAGCCATTGAATTTCAATTTGGTTAGGAGAGAGAAAGAGTGATGATGATGGGTGGAGTGTACTGTAGCAGTGTGGTGTGTGAAGTGAGAGGTTTTTTTCGTTTTTTTTTTTTTTTTTTCTGTTTACATAGGATATACACAAAGATACTTTTACAACGGGCTAATATATTCATAACAAAAATTGTATTTTATAATGGATTAACAATAATTAGATATCAAATTCATCACAAATATATATAATTATCGTATATAAGTTAAACCTGAAATGTGCTCCAATTGAATGAAAAAAATACCACTACACACGAAAGGCTAGTTGGTGTGTGTGAACGAAGTGAGAGGTTAAAAGGCTGGTTGGGTGAGTGTCGTTTTATATTTGGCCAACTAAATAATGAGAGACAAAAGGTGTGAGTGTGGGGGTGTGACTGTCGTTTTGCCTAATCTTGTGCATTTGCGTATTTGTCTTGGAGTGTAAATGTGCGTGGGAAAAGACCACATTGGAAGGGAAGGGAGGAGGAGGGGGGGCCTAGGCTTGTCTCCACACGTTTCGATGTATGGTTTGAGGGTTGGCTATTTGACACGTAGCCCTTCTGCACTTTCTTTGGGCTTCTATTTGTTTTATTCGTTTCATGTCATTAGGTCATTGATCACCATGCATATTTCTTCTATGGTATTCACGTTAATTACAAAGAGGAGGAGAGGATTTTAAGGCTTGGCTAGAAATGGTAATGTCAAAACAAGTCCATCCAAATTGTGCGTCATGTCATAATACCTCATGCTCCAAAATCCACATCATGAATTTGCTTGGAGATTGTCCACGTCATCGTCAACTTTTAGCTTCAAGAGTTCTCTAATCCGATATCAAATATGTGGAGTTAACACTGAGTATATGAATGAGCTCTTAGTTTAATGGTGTTTTTCTTTTTAATGTTAGAAGATGTTACAAGTTCAAATTCAAAACATTGGTAATCTAATCACAACCCCCGTTAGTCTCGTGCTTTTTCATCTTGCATTAGAGAAATTCTTATGTCGCTTATGCATACTAAGTCATACGAGAAGTAGAATTTCTTATGTTAATCAACAAGTTAATTTAGTTGTATTTTTCTTTCTAATGTTGAAGCATCACTCGTATAGTCTTTTAAGAGAATTAAACCAATTCAAGGAGTTTTGGAATGTGGGTCATGCTAATTGGTTAGGACAACGTGTCTTCACTCTTTTGTACTCTGGTTGAATTTTCCTCCCTCCCTACATATTAGAATAATTTATAATATCATTTTGTGAAAAAACCACATAGTTTTGCCCCAAATTTACACAAAATATAACTGCGAACTATTAAATTGAACCTTGGTTTAGTCTCTCTATTTTCCATAATAGAGACTTTGACTTCTTTTTTTGGGAATTTTATTTACCCCTAGTACATATCTTTGGATACTCATTCTTTTTGAACACCCACTTCACATTTTTCAACATTTTCTAAGACAACAAAATCTTTTAGGACTACCCATTTATTTTACTCTGCACACCCGCAAGACTTGTGCAGCTATGTGGAACCGCATAACTTCAGTCAAACACGACCCTTCTAGCTGCACAAATCCACAACGTGTGTTTTATGTTATCGCAACTCTGATCAGCGTGCCGCAAACCCATAAATTTTTCAAAGCCAAACACAAAATACAAATGTGAAAAGAAAATCATTAAAACAAATCGTACATTTTCTTCCTCATAGATAATCTCCTTTGTGCATTTTCCTCCTCATAAATGTATTTAGTTTTTATGTGAATCAGGGATTAGAGAGTTTAAAAAAAGGGCGAGTTAGAGCATCCACAATCACGCTCCCTATTTTTTAGTTAAAATTTAGTAAAACACACAAAAGTTATTTTAAGAGCTCTCTATAAAATTTAAACTCCAATCATACTCTCTAATTTAGAGAATCATAAATACCATAGTTATTTTTAAATTCAATATGATTGGTCCATTTTTATAAAAAAAAATAATATAAAAAATAGTTAGCATTAATTAAAAATTTAAACTATGCATAAAACAAAGCAACATTAAATTATAGGGAGCCACTAGAAGTCCTTTCTCTCTCCTCAGATTTAGGAGCTCCTAGAGGTCTCCCTATTTTAGGAGGTGGATAGGGAGCATGGTTGGAGATGTATTTTTTCAATTCCTCCCTAAAATTTGTCTAAGGAGGTGGTTTAGGGAGCCCATTGTGGATGCTCTTAAGGGTTAAGGAGTTAGAGAAATAGGTGAAGAGAGAGTTGGAGGGTGGTGTTTGACAACATTTTGTGGGTGCCTAGTTTGAGTGCTCAAGAAATTAATATTTTTTTCAGGAGAAAGTGATAAGCCTTTAAAAAAAGAGAAAATTGTCATTTTATTTTCAATATCAATTATGAGTTTAAATTTGACTGTGATATCAAAATAAAGGGATTTTAAATGGTGTAGGGGTTATTGCTCTTAACCAATTGAGCTACAAGTCCATTGATATTCAATATAATGTTCGATTCACAAATATGGATGGGATAAATATTTTTTTTTTTTCCCAAATGTGAGGAATAGTTGGGAGTATCATGAAATTTCAACGTGGACTTTTAACATAATGGTGTAAGGGGATGTAGCTCAAGTTGTTAAGAACATTTGCGATGCATTTGAGGTCTTGTTGACCCTCTACACCTAATATTGCTTTTGTCAAAGGAAAAAAAAACATGATATTTCTCATGTTAGAAAAAAAATCTCAAATTCAAAGGTTTTTAGATGATATAGTTTTCGAAACTAGACCCAATTGTTTTTAATGGGCTCTTTATCAATTTACCGCAAGTTTGCCTTGTGTGCAATTGGACTGCAAACCCAAACTTAAAATACAAGAACTTCATAGTTTAAAAAGAGAAATCCAATGTTTTGTTTGGGTTTTACAATTCATCCTCTTACAAAATAAATTTGTAGCCAACATTTTCCATTAGCCAACAAACAATTCTGGATATTTAGCCTTAACATTAGACTACAACTCCCAGGTTGCTTCCTCAACACTATGATACTGCCATACCACCTTCACTAATTGAATGTTCCTACTACGAAGGACCTGTTCTTTTCGATCCACAATTCTAACTGGCTTCTCCTCGTAAGATAGATCTTTTCGAATGCTTAAATCTTTCCAATCCAAAACATGTGAAAGATCGGGTTCAATAAGGAAAGAGTGCTGCTATTTCCACACCTTATCTTATTTTCCCACTCACTTTATTTTTTCACCCACCATATAAATTTGAAAAAAAAACAATCATATCTTCCCACTCACCATTATCCCTAAAATACCTTTTAATTATTAATTCAAACAATTAAAAAATCAAAAATCAAAAAGAAAAAGAACCATCAACCACCGCCCACCACCCCTCCCTCTTCCTCTTTGTTTCTCTTCTTCATTTCTATCTCTCTTTTTAGAAAATAAGGAATATATAAGTTGATTGTGGATCTACCCATAAGTTGACTGGGGTTCAGTTGGACCTGCGATCCATATCCCACGAGCAAGTCTTATTTGCAAATACAAACTGCTCATATAATTGACGGATTCGTGGTGGGAGGCCTCAACCAAGGGAGGTAGTGCTGGGTTCGTGATGGCTGGTGGTTTCTGAACAATCTTTTATTTTTTCAATTTTTTTATTCTTTTAATTTTGAGGAAGATGGAGACGACCCATATGAAAAGATTGAAGGATTGAGATTAAAATTACATTGTTGATTTTTTTTTGGACAAAAGATTATGTTGCTAATGTTAAGGAAGAAAAGGGCAAAATTTGAAAACGAACAATAGATGTTAAATAAGATTGTTCTTTGTACATGAAAGAGAGATGGAGGAAGGAATATAAACAAAGAGGGAGGCGGCAGCGGCGCGGGGGCCATGAAGGGGAATTGCCATCGGGGTTGTGGTGGGAGGGTTCTTTTTTTTTCTTTTCGTTTTTAAAATTTTATTCTAAAGGGGAATTTCCATAAGTTGATAAATGATGAGTTCATCGCATTGCTTCCATGACGTTGCAGTTGTGCAGGTGCATATGCGATTGTTTTCTCCTATCTTGCAAGTTTCCTGAGCGTGCTTTCTTTCTTCTTTTTTTCTTTTAAAAAAAAAATAATATATTGTGTTGTGAAATAAAATAAAAGAAAAATTAGTGTTTAGCCATAAAAAACTTTAGTAATTAGCATATGATACCTTACCTATTTTTATTTTGGATATAGTGGATGAGTTTTAAATTTCATTTTGTTAAAAACCAATTAGTAAGCCCACGTGCTAAAAGCATGATTAATATAGGCGTTGCATTTACATTTTTGCCCTTCTCTTATATATATATATATATATATATATATATATATTCCACCGTGATATTAAAATTAGCAAGCGTGCAACGACCAGGCGAGCATCGACATTGCGACGGTAGAGAGCAACCTAGCACCGGACCTTCAGTGGCGATCTTCAGCGATGTCGCACAGGACGAGCCGGTGCGCGAGAAGCACGTACGGGAGATCGTCTTCGTCGCGAGCCTCCTCAACCTCTCGGATTTCTTCACCTTATTCATGTTGTGCTACCATGACTGCAAGTTCTTAGGCTACAGGATTGTAAGTCGGTAATTTCAAATATTTTGTTTTTTTTTTTTTGTGAATATGTGGGTGTGTTTTTGAAAATTGGTGTGAAATTGGGGTTAGGTTTTGTGTGTTCCAGAAAGCTTCTTCGCACTCGATCGGGGACTAAGTCCAAGGAGGAGAAGCCTGCAGTCGCCGCCAAATAGTCGAACACTTTTGCATCTAAGAGGTACGATTTGATGATGAGGAGGTCTGATTGGTGATAGTTGTGATGAGGATATGATTTCACTTGCATTTTCAGCCCCTAGGTTATTAGGGTCCAATTTGGGTTTCATTTGCTATGCAAATTTAGGGTTTCAAGGGTATTTTAAAATTTTCTGTGTAAAATTGGCAACCCGTAGGATTTTGATTGGTATGCTAATCTGTGCATTATGATTGCAAAGTTATTTCAATTTGGCTAGACTTTAGTTTCAGTTGTGAGCTAGTGTCATTAGTTTCAGCTGTGAGTTACTGTCATTGGAAGGTCATCTCTACATAAATATATATATATATATATATATATATGTGTGTGTGTGTGTGTGTGTGTGTGTGTGTGCATGTGAAATGAATAAAAAGAGAGAAACAGAGTGGTAGTGTTGTTGGATTCACAAATAGCTTCAACTCTTTTCTTCCACCACATTTTTCTCTGTTCTTTTTGTTTTTGTATTGATTTTTCTTTTTCTTGTCTAATGGTGATAAGTTGTTGAAAATTCTGTTTTAACATGCCTTTCTTTGTTGAAAATTCTTGTCTAAATGAGTCTAAGGAAGAGTTTGTTCTTGGTATAATCATAAAACAGGTTGGTGGGTCTGGTATAGACACCAAAAGCAAAGTTCATTTTGATTGTCTCAAAATCAGTAATTTGTGATTTGGTCTTCTCTTTTCACTTTCCTATATTGTACATAGCCACTATAGAAATTTGTTTAATGTTGAGCAGGTGTGTTTGATTTTAGAATTTGTTGTTTAATTTTCAAACCTTTTGTTGTTACGTGGAAGTGAATATTCTGTGGGGTTTTAGTGCATCATCTTACCTTTGTGATAAATATAACAACTCAGTATTTGAACAACATATAGACAGTAGTTGTTTTCAGTATACTCTAAATAATGTTAAGGTGAATTGTGCCAAATTATTTGTTAGAGTTTTTAGAGAAGCTAGTCTGTATCATGTGTTTTTTTTTCCATGCCTTTGTTGCTTGTCTATTCTTTTATGCTTTATATGTTCCTGTGTTTCTTTCACTTGTCACATTGAATAATTGGAATTGAGTCACTTTATATGTTCGACAGGAGTTGGAGGATATTCTTACCCCTATGAGCCACTTTGGTTGGTGGACATGATAACAAGTGAGTTATAGTTGTCTTTTTTCATTTATGTGATCAATGAAGATCAATTATTGTTTTTTTTCTCTGAGGATTGTAGTTTCTATTTATATAATTGAAATGTACTGAAGGAGATTATTTTGAATACTAAAGAAAAAAAATGACTTCGATTGATTACATTTTCTAAAGTGTGCGTACACACAAAAATATGGATCCTAGTTGACAAAGGGTTGTCGGAGGACCATTTGTTAAACATAACTTTCGTCAAGGGAATAATCAGTGTAATTTTATACAAGTTCTGCATTGTAGTTTTGCACAAACCGCATTGCGATTTTACAAACCGCATTGCGATTCTGCACAAACCGCATTGCGGTTTTGAAATCGTTGCGCTTTGCTGCATTGCGCTTTGGAGTTGTAGTCGATATAGTGGTGTTTCTCCTCCGTGCTTCCACATGTTATCAAAAGTTCATTGTCCTTTAGCTTATGAGAGTGTGTTTATTTGTAGTTAAAAATGGCTCATTTACACCAAAGAACAAAATAGTAATCCACAACCACAAAGACATAATCTTTCTAAAGCGTTCAGTTTGTTTCGAGATATGGGTTTAGTATTTATCAACTGCATTCTTTTGCTGCATTCAATGTAAGTAGAATTGCTTAAATTGTTAGTTCTTCACATCATCCTTTGTTATTTATGATTCTTAGAAGCACAACTCTTTGAAAATGTACAAGGATTCATAATTATAAGAGTGTCGCTTTCACTTTGATAAGATGCAAATGAAGCTACTTATATGATCTTTAGTTTAGGTGAAAGGACGACTTTAATCTTAGGGTTCTTTGGTATGTGAGTTTGTGATCAAATATATGTATGCATGTATGTCAAGCAATGATCTAATTTAGCTACAACTTCTTATTATAAAGCTCACTTACTATGCATTTGTCTTGATTTGGAAATGGTTGATGCCATCACTGTCATATGATATTTTGCAATACCATTTAAGCTTTAGTTTAGTGAAATTTTATACAGGTTCTGCATTGCAGTTTTTCTCTTTCCTTGGCCTTCAACCTCACCAATTTGAAGAGTATTAATTTTGCTCTTTCATCTTGGTTCCTCCATTTTGCTTTTAGAAAATTAATTTTTGTTTTTGTAGCTATTTTCGTTTTTTTTTAAATTTTTATAACATAATTGATATATACATTGTATTTTTATTTGTTGTTTTTGTGTGAATATGTGTTGAAATGATTTTTTTTTTTTTTAAAAATCGTTGATTGTTTATATAAATATTGTATAATGTAATAGATATTACAAAATCAAGTTTGGTGTAGTGGTTTGTGAGTGAGCCTTCCTCCTTTGAGGGTTAAGGTTCGAGTCCCATCGATGACACAAATCTTTTTTTAAAGGTGAATAAAGGGCAACGGAGTTGGCTCCTATGACAGTGGCAGGCCGGCAATGGGCGGTGGCTGCCGGCGATGGGCGGTGGCTGTCGATGACGGTTGGCCGGCGGTGGTGACCGGCGGTGGCGAGTGGCCGGCGGTCGTGGCGGTGGCAGCGGTGGTGGCAGGTGGCCGGGCGGTGGCGGTGGTGGCGGTGGCGGCAGTGGCCGGCAGTGGGTGGCTGGCGGTGGTGGTGGTTGACCGGATGTGGACATGTGGCATAGTATGCTTGCCTTAGAAGGAGTGGCATTGTGTGTAATTTTGATATTTTTTAATGATATTTTTGTAAAATTAGGTACTACATTTTGGTCTTTGGCTTTATGCTAATTAGATGAATTGTATTCCTATATTCCAAATTAGTAAACTATATTGTGTTTTAAAACTAAAGCTCCCTAAAATAAATTAACTTTATATGAATTTTTAAATATGTTTTTTTTCAAGTCCTTCGAAGTAATTTTACAAAGGGATAAATTTGTCTTTAAAATTTTGAAAATAAGGCGGGTGGGAAAATAAGACAAGTGGGTGGAAATAGCATCACTCTAAGGCAAATGGAAATAAATACAATCCCGGTTAAACAGGTATTCCTATAATTACAATCAATTATAATAAAGGTAATTGTATATAATTTCTATTGTGATTCAGTGATTCATGTCAACATCCCCCTCAAAATGGTGCATAGATGTCGCAGATGCCTAGCTTGACAAGTGAATCTGTAAAGGCTTGATTTGATACGGCGTTGGTCAACATATCCTCCAATTGTTCAGTAGTCTTAACATACGAAACTTCAATAATCTTCTCTTCCAATTTCTCATAAATAAAGTTTCAATCAATCTCTACATGTTTCGTTCTATCATGTTGAACTGGATTTTCAGCAATCTTAATTGCTGACTGATTATCGCAATACAACTTCATAGTATCCTCAGTAGGAAACCCTAGCTCCCCCATAAGCCTTTTCAACCATAGTAGTTCACAAACACCTTTCAACATAGCCCAATACTCGGCTTCTGCACTCGACAAATAGATAGCCTTCTGCTTTTTACTCTTACAAGTAACCAAGTTACCTCATACAAACGTGAAATAACCAAATGTCGATCTTTTCTTATCCCCCTTTCCTGCCTAGTCAACGTCTGTATACCTCACAACCTTTACATGCTCATGCTTTAAGAACATCAAACCTTTTCCTGGAGAAGACTTCAAATACCTCAAAATTTGGACTACTGCATCCATATGTCGTACACTTGGATTATGCATGAACCTACTTACAACACTTACTGCTATGCAATATCAAGTCTAGTGTGAGACAAATAAATCAAACGACCAACCAACCTTTGATATCGTCCCTTATCAGTTGGAACTTGATCTAGAAATTGCTCCAAACCATGATTTTGTTCTATAAGAGTACCAATCGGTTCACACCCAAGCATACATGTTTCCTTAGCAAATCAAGAACATATTTTCTTTATGACAAGAAAATTCTATGTTCAGAACGAGTTACCTAAATATCCAAAAAATATTTTAATCCACCGAGATCCTTCATATCGAACTCAGAAGCTAAATAGCCTTTTAGTTTGCCAATTTCATCAAGATCATCACTAGTCACAATTATATCATCCACAAAAATAATAAGAGTTGTTAACTTACCATTCTTCCTTTCAAGAAATAAAGTATGATCAACATTGCTCTGCTCATAACCATATTTTTCATGGCAAGACGGAATCTCTCAAACCAAACTCTCGGAGACTGCTTCAATCAATACAGTGCCTTCTTCAATTTGCACACAACACTGGCATCATTAGGAGCATTATAACCTGGCGACAATGACATGTAGACTTCTTCCTATAAGTCTCCATGTAAAAAGGCATTTTTTACATCATATTGTTGCAATGGCCAGTTAAAGTTTGCAGCTAAAGATAATAGAACTCGAATGATAATGATCTTAGCCATTGGTGCAAATGTTTCTTGATAATCAATACCATAAGTCTGGGTAAAACCTCGGGCTACAAGTCTGGCTTTATACCTGTTAATAGAACCGTGTCGTTTGTGTTTTATGGTATAAACTCATCTGCAACCAACTGGTTTTTCCCGTTTTAGCAGTTGCACCAATTCCCAGGTTTGATTTTTCTCAAGAGCTTGCATCTCTTCAGCCATAGCATTGGCCCATTTTGAATCACATAATGCATCTTGTACTTTATTGGGAATAACCACCATAGACATTTGATTTTCAAATGCCTGACAAACTTCAGATAATTTGTGAGTAGACATATAATGAGCAATAAGATACTTCACCTTTGTCGCAGGCTCTGGTGAATATCTATCTGGTGGCTTTCCACAATTACTCCTTGGTGGTAACTGATACACACTATGCTAAACAATTTCATAATCATTGCTAGTATTAATCAAAGAGTCTATACTTACCTTAGGAATATCAGCATGTGGAGACTCAGGGTCGGGTAGTAGAGAGAGGGGCAGTGCTGAAGTTATCAGCTGTGGGTACGGCAGTGCTAATAGGTTTAATCGCAGGTACGGTACTGGCCTGATTTGTACAGGCCGGTTATGTGCAGGTCGGTTCATTACTAGTTGTCAAGTCACGCATGGCTAGCCAATTGACCTCAATGTTATCTTGAAATAATTCCATACATTTCGACTCTTCAACGATATTCTCCCCTAGAAGAGGAGAAAGAGATACTGGGTGAGCAAAATACATCTCATGCTCAGAAAACGTAACATCCATTGTAACATAAAAACGTCGAGTCGGCGGATGAAAGCATTGATAACCCTTCTGATGGGGGTGATAACCAATAAACACACACTTCACAGCACACGAATCGAATTTTGTACATAGGTGTTTGTGCAAATGCACAAAAGCAACGCACCCAAAAACACGAGGTAGAAGAGTGAGATGAGATGAGAGGGAAACATAAGCCTCCAATTTGTCCAATGGGATCTTAAACTGCAGGACCCTAGTAGGAACACGATTAAGAAGATAGACTGCAAAGGTGATCGCCTCCTCCCAGAACTGTGAGGGTCATACAGACACCAATAAGACTAGCATGAGTAATTTCAAGAATTTGGCGATTCTTCCTATCAAACACACCATTCAAAGGGACAAGTAGTCTCATGAAAAATTTCATGTTCCTGAAAATAATTGTGTAAGACCTGATTAACATATTCACCACCATTATCCGAACGAAGCACCTTTAAAGTAGCAGAAAACTGAGTTTTAATCATCTGGTGAAAAGTCCGAAAGCAAGCAAAAACATCACTCTTATTTTTCAATAGGTACAACCATATCATGTAGGTGCAATCATATCATGTAGGTGCAATCATCCACAAAAATAACAAACCAACGGAAGCCATAAGTAGTAGTAATTGGAGCAAAGCCCCAAACATCAGAATGTACCAATGCAAAAGACACAAATCTTTTAATAGAACTAATAGGATAAGTTGCACGGTGACTTTGTTTCAAAATGCAAGTGTCACACTTAAAATCCGAAGGTTTACAAGCTGAAAATAAAGACGGAAACAAATGTTGTAAATAGCCTAATAAAACATGATCCAAACGAAGATGCCATAACCACAATTGATCCTCAAATGCACAGTTTGAACCCTTGACATACAGAGATTTACCCGCACACACATCATCCACATAGTACAAGCCCCCTTTTAGTAATGCCCAATAATCTTCCTGCTGCTGAGATCCTAAAGAAAACAGAAAGTAGGATAGATTAATACTAAACAATATAATTGTTTTGTTATTTGCGGAATATATAACAAATTATTAGAGAGCGCAGGAACCAATAAAGTATGATCCAATGTGAGAAAATGAGTTAAATCAACACTTCCAACACTAGTGACCAGAGAGGGCACACTATTGGCATTAGCAACAGTAGAACAAGCAGGAGAACAATGATGGTGAAGGAGAGACGCATCAAATATCATATGATAAGTAGCTCAAGAATCAAGAATCCAACCATGGTCCTTTCGAGAATCAGTAGAAAAGAGAGTTAGACTAATATTACCTGATTGTTGGAGAATGACAATATCTACCCCAGAAGAAGTAGAGGTAATGGATACCACATGAGACACGGCGGCACCAAGAGGTGCCGGTTCAGCAGTACAAATGGCGGGTTTGCCCTCTTTCCGGCTAGGGCGTTCGTCACGGCCCTCACGTGCCCTTCGCTCTTTATAGCTACCCCACCATTCGGGGTATCCATTCTTCTGAAAGCATTACTCCACAGAATGGCGAGTACTGCCACAATGAGTACACTTCCCAGCAGTAGAACCATGAGATGAGTGTTAGTCAACGATTGATTCCCATGTTTCTTGATAGCCATAGCCATACTAGAAGCACTACCTGAATTAAGCATGGTATTGTGGCGTTGCTCCTCATGCCTCATAGAGACAAAGGCTGTCGCCGGGTTAGGGAATGGTTATGTACGAAGAATTTCTCCTCGAATAGGATCATAAATATCATCAAGACTAGTCAGAAACAGATAGACACGTTCATCATCAATCTCCTTATGGCGAACCTTAATCACGTTAGCATAGGCAAAAGTAGTTGCTTGCGGTGATCAAGCTTCTGCCAGAAAGCCTTCAAATTAGAAAAATAGGATGCAACACGTCTTCCTGCCTACTTAGTCTCCATAACTTTGCGAGATAAATCATAGATAATTGATCTATCAGCACCTTCATAATATGTCTCAGACGCGGCCTCCCAAATATTTTTGGAAGTGGGAAGACAAATAAACAAATTCATCATACTCAGTTCCATGGCACCGATAAGCCAACCTTTCACAATAGCATTCTCCATTACCGACTTGTCATAGGTGATCGTATCAGGAGCAGGTTTTGGAATAGTACTAGTAAGATATCCCATCTTCCCTCGGTCCACGATAAACGTAGTAACAACTTAGGACCAGTGGGTGTAATTGGTGCCATTTAACTTAACACCATAAGGAATAAGCGTCGGTTCGTTAACAACTGTCACAATCGGCGTAGAAGCAGAAGTAATCAAAGCATCAGCAATAACCTCTTGATCAAAAAGGTTGCTGCTAAAATATGAATATAGGTTTGAATACTTTAGGTTAAGTTTATTCTTCTCCATAAGGAGGTATATATAGGAATTTACATGTGGGCTTTACAAGGAAATAGAAACCGTAATCAATTAGGATAGTATCTCCTAATTATACAATGATTTGTCAACTATATAAAATAAGGAAAGTAAATTCCTTAATTAATCAAGGAAATAAATCTCCTTGATTAATTAGGATACTCACTTTAACACTCCTCCTCAAGTTGGTGCATATATGTCACCAATGCCCAACTTGGTAAGTGAGTCATAAAATACTCTTCTACAAACAGCTTTTGTTAAGATATCTGCCAGTTGATCTTCTGATTTTACGAACGGTAGGTGGATGATCTTTTTCTCAATTTTTTTCCTTGATGAAATGTCTATCCACTTCAACATGTTTGGTTCGATCATGTTGAACTGGATTATGAGCAATATCAATAGCTGACTTGTTGTCACAATGCAACTCCATCGGCTTTTCGTGGTTTGAAGCCCAATTCTGTCAAGAGTTTTCGATCCACAATAATTCACAAACCCCTTGAGCCATTCCTCTATACTGCTTCTGCACTAGACCGAGAAACCACATTTTGTTTTTACTCCGCCAAGTGACTAGGTTACCTCCCATAAATGTAAAGTAACCAAGTAGAACGTCTATCTATAATGGACCCAGCCAATCGGATCTCAGATATCCAACAACTTCAACATCTCTATTTTTGAGAACATTAATCCCTTCCCAGGGGCTGACTTTAAGTATCTTAAGATTCGATCAACTGCATTCTTATGAGAAGTACTAGGTGAATGCATAAACCGACTAACCACACTCACAAAGATATGCAATATCTGGTCTTGTATGTGCCAGATATATCAGCCTTCCAACAAGGTGTTGATACTGTTCCTTATTGGTTGGTTCTTGGTCCATATCTTCACACAACTTGTGGTTCATCTCAATGGGTGTGTCACCGGCTTACACCCAAGCATTCCTGTTTCAAGAGTAGATCCATTACATACTTCCTTTGAGATAGAAATATACCGAGTTTTTGACCTTGCTACTTCAATTCCAAGAAAGTACTTTAGATCACCTAAGTCCTTCATCTCAAATTCCCGAGACAAATACTTTTGCAGCTTGATTTGCTCTTGATGTCGTTTCCAATTACGACTATATCATCTACATAAACAATCGATGCGATAAGTCTTCTTCCATCACGCTTCACGAACAGGGTGTGATCTCGAATTACTCTGTGTATATCCAAAATTCTTCATAGATTTAGTAAATCTGCCAAACCATGCTCGGGAGATTGCTTTAATCCATACAATGATTTTCTAAGCTTGCAAACGTGATTCTTCTT
This sequence comes from Prunus padus, assembly GCA_024362665.1. Taxonomy (NCBI): domain Eukaryota; kingdom Viridiplantae; phylum Streptophyta; class Magnoliopsida; order Rosales; family Rosaceae; genus Prunus; species Prunus padus. Next base: position 25,976,923 of record JANFAM010000010.1, read on the forward strand.
GTCGAGCTTAATTACATCCTGGGGTAAGTCCATATATACTTCTTCTTCCAAGTCTCCATGTAAGAATGCATTTTTTACATCAAACTGATGTAATGGCCAATCAAGATTTGCTGCTAGAGATAATAAGACTCTAATAGTGTTAATATTGGCTCTTTGGGGCAAAGGTCTCCTGGTAGTCTATCCCATATTTCTGTGTGTACCATTTCGCTACCATTCTAGCTTTATATCTTTCAATGGATCCATCTGCTTTGAGCTTCACAGTATAAATTCATCTGCATCCTATTGTCTTCTTTCCATGAGGTAAGGGCACGAGTTCCCATGTGACATTCTTTTGGAGGGCTCGCATCTCTTCATTCATGGCTTCTTTCCATTTTGGGTCTTCTAGTGCTTCAGTAACACTGTTGGGGACATGTATGTCAGCCAATTGCTTTACAAAGTGTACACGTGCTTCTGATAATCTGCTGAGAGATATGTAATTGTTGATGGGATATTTCCCCTTGGCTTTAAGATCTGCTTCATATTGTACTCGAGGTTTGCCACGGTTCTTCCTTTCTCGAAGTTGATATGCGAGCTATGTGCCTTCGAAATCAAATCATCATGTGATATTTCATTAGTGTTATCGGTTTCAGGGAAAGATGTTACCCGAATGACTTCCTCAGCAGGTGATTGGTGTGGTGCGAAGGCAAGCGGGCAAAATCTCATGAAACGGTTCAATTTCCTCCTCCCGATTTTGACAGCGTGGAGACAACGGAACATTTTCTTCTGGCGACCGGTCGTAGGATTCTGGCGACCGGTCATTTTGAAGCAGGTTCTTCAAGTTCGAAGAACTAAGGGGCGACCGGTTGCAATCAATTGGCGACCGGTGGTTTTGAAGCAGGTTCTCTGGCGACCGGTCGTTTTCCACTAGCGACTGGTCGTTTTGAAGCAAAGTTGTTTCCTGGGGAAAAAATCAAGAATTTGGGGAGTATTTGATTCTTGATTCTCCTCATGGGCTGCTGAAAAATATATGTCGTGTTCCCGGAACACAACATCCATGAAGGTATAGACCTTCTGACTAGGAGGATGATAACACCGGTATCCTTTCTGATGAGGTGCATAACCAATGAAAACACACTTTTCGGCTCGAGGGTCCAATTTGCTTCGTTGGTGATCATGTAAGTGGACAAATACAACACAACCGAAAATTCGGGGTTCCAAGTTTGGGGTTTGAGGTGTTTGGATATGGTGGTGAAGTGTTTGAAGTGGTGTTTGGAAATTTAGAATCTTTGGAGGGAATCCGATTGATGATGTATGCCGCAGAAGCAGACGCTTCTCCCCAAAAAGATCGAGGCATATTGGCACCAAAGAGAGGCACGAACTACTTCCAATAAATGTCTGTTCTTCCTTTCAGCAACTCCATTTTGTTGGGGAGTGTAGGGGCATGAGCGCTTATGTATGATGCCATGATCTTGTAAGAATTTGTTAAGATCATGGTTAAGAAATTCTCCGCCATTGTCGAACGGAGAACTTGGATCCGGCTGAAACTGTGTTTCCACCCTTTTATGAAACTATTGAAATCTTAAACTGACTTCCCTTTAGTTTTGAGAAGGAAACCCAAGTCATGCGTGTGCAATCATCTATAAACGTGACGAACCATCGAGCTCCTACGGAGTGGTAACTTGAGCAGTCCCCAAACATCGAATGAATAAGAGAAAACGGAACCAAACTCTTATTTGAACTTAATGGGAACGGGACACGATGGCTCTTAGCCAATTCACACGTATCACACCTGGAAGTTGGAAACATCAACACTGGAAAATAATGATGGAAACAACTTCTTAAGATAACCGAATGAGGCATGCCCAAGACGTTTATGCCATAACCAAATTTTGTCTCTCTCCCCTCGTAACGAGCTCCACTTGTTGTGAAAGCTTGACCAACCTTGGTCTCACTATCCGGCGCCCAGTCCAAGTAGTAGAGTTTGCCCCGCCGAGTACCACAACCAATCGTCTTTCCTGTGAGGATGTCCTGAAAAACACAATGATTCGCCCAAAAAGTTACAGTACAATTCAAAGCCGTAGTAATTTGGGCAACATACAAGAGATTATGGTGTAGAGACGGAACAATCAACACAGAATCCACTTTGAGAGAGTCAGAGAGAGAGAGAGTGAGCCCTCCCCAATCACGAGGAGGGGGTACCATTAGCATTAGACACCACCGATTGAGGAGATGGTGTATGAGTGGTAATTTGTCCAGGATCAAAGGTCATATGATCGGTGGCTCCGGTGTCAATGATCCATGTGTGCTTTTTGAGGACGTATGAAAAGCAGAGCCTTTGGTGGTGACGATGGAAGCACGAGTCCGGATGGCCGGGTCAGCAGGATGGAACACATGCTTCGTGAGTCTTCAAGGCCGGAGAGAATCGTAGGGGTCTTGACATCGCAGTGAAGTAAAAGTTGATGTAAGAATTTGAGGAATTTGATTTGAGGACTTTGATGTAAGGGTTTGATAAGAGGATTTGATTTGAGATATGTAAGATTTGTATTTGAGGAATTTGAATTTGATAAGGAATTTGATTTGAGAGGTATGTGTATAAGATTTGACGGTATGTGTTTAGGGATTTTGATAAGATGACTTGAGGAATTTAGATTTGAGGAATTTGGATTTGAGGAATTTAAATATGAGAAATTTGATTTAGGGATTTGGGATTTGAATATGAGAAATTTGATATGAGAATGTAGAGACAACCGAGGATCGATTGCTCTGATACCATGCTAAAATATGAATATGGGTTTGAATACTTTAGGTTAAGTTTATTCTTCTCCATAAGGAGGTATATATAGGAATTTACATGTGGGCTTTACAAGGAAATAGAAACAGTAATCAATTAGGATAGTATCTCCTAATTATACAATGATTTGTCAACTATATAAAATAAGGAAAGTAAATTTCTTAATTAATCAAGAAAATAAATCTCCTTGATTAATTAGGATACTCACTTTAACAGTTGCCAATCTCAATACCGTCACGAGCCATAAAGGTAGATTAGGGTAAGGTGTAGGACAAAGGGCAGCAAATTTCGGCAAGGGTAGGAAAAAAAATTGCAGCACGATATGACAACAATAATAGCAGCAGTGGCGGCAGCGGCATGATCCTAGGATCATTGCTCTAGGGAGTAATTACAATCAAGAAAAAGGAAATAAATACAATCCCGATTAAACCGATATTCTTATAATTACAATCAATTATAATAAAGGTAATTGTATATAATTTCTATTGTGATTCAGTGATTCACGTTAACAACAGCCAGTCTATAAGAAAGCTCACCAACTAGTTCCAGAACCTCAAAAGGACCAATAAAGCGTGGAGCAAGTTTTTTGCCTTTGTCAAACCTTTTGAGTACACAACGAGGTCTAATCATAAGGAATACGTGGTCTCCAACCCTGTAGTTTGGATGATCTCCTTTGATTAGCACGGCTTTTGGAACGACTTTGGGGAGTCGAAAGGCATTGTGTGAGAGGTTTTACTGCTTTGGTGGTCTCCCTAACCAAATCAGAACCCAAAAGTGACAGAAACTTCAGTAGCTCGTACCGCAAGAATTAATATGGCCTAAAATATAAAGACTACCAAATGCAAAATGGTGAACTTGTATTTCTTTCTCTAATCAGTGGGACACAACAATATGAAGATATGCAAGTTGGATTGATGCATCAAGCAAAATGTATGTTTTCAAATATACATAATCCACCAAAGTAACAAAATGCAGAATATACCAGTTTGAATGGATTCATCAAGCTGAACGGTCTTTTATCCAAAAAAACTAAGAATGCAGGATCTGCGTGATAGAAATAGTAACCTAAAGTACAACAAGCAAATGTATACGATGATTCTGGAAAATACCTCTAGCTTTCTGCACGGTAGTAACTAAACGGTGATCTCGTGTTTTGAAACAGAGAGTAAAGTTGGATGACAACATTGTATCATCAAGTTTGCAATAATATATACATAATTGTTTGGAACTATATGGTCTCCAGAAAGATATGCAAGCTATACAATAATTTGAAAGGATGCATATTAAGCAAGATATATAATTCTAGTTAACAGATCAGACACTAAATCAAAGACTGTACTTCACCATCACTTAAAAACTTGAACAAGTCGAAGTGCAGAACCCATGCAGCAGAAGTTAATAACTTTCAGCAAGACAAGCAAAATGACTCTCCAGACTCCACATAAATTACAGTTTAAAGCATCCAGAATTGTCCTCCATATTTTTCAAATAAGGTTTTTTTTCCCATTTTAAAAGTTAATTACACAGAGGACAATTGACTTTCCAAATAAAAGTTAGAATATAAAGTAATAACAATTCATCTATACGTTGAAGCGGATATACACTCACCCAGATTTCGAAGATTGTGTTTCTAGTTTATCCGTTAGACTGAGTGAAGATAATGGTTTTGAAAGGAACTCCACAGGATCAGCTTCAAGGCAACTACTCAAATCCACTGGCCATCTCATGGGAACAAAAGTGCCCCTAGAGCATTGAGAGATCATGGATGATTTAAGCAAAGTCCATATAAATAATTTTCAGTCATCAAAATTGGTTGGAATGGAAGTCGGAAGGGCACATATATATACACAAGAAATAACTTTGGAAAAGCATACACACCTTTCTATGCATTTATGCTTGCAGCGATTCATCTTATCCACTGTATAACTCCCAATAATGATATCAAGACGCTTTGCTAGTTTAGGTATATCAAAAAGTGTCACAATATCCCAAACCTTCATAACCTGGACATATTCTGAATTCTGCTGGAGAATGTCTACAGTCCAAATGAGAATCAGCAGCCTATTGACTTTATACTTCTCTAACAGTTGAGCACAAGTCCCATCATGCACTATAATTCCTTTATCCTTCTGAGCTCGACGCCATCCACTTGAAAGCTTTGTTAATAGATTAAACACTTCCCGACATATAACAGTGTCTTTAATCATTGCTAAGGACTTCTGAAATTCACTAGTGAAGCAAACCTATATGGCAAAAGAAGACAGAATCATGCTGATAATGATATTCGAAGCAAAGATTGACAAACAATATTGTAACAACCAAACACCATCTTGAATTTTAATGTGTAAAATTAGAGTGAATTCTCTTTAGAGAGGTATGTTCCCATTGAGTTCTACATGTTTAATTTACAAATGTTCCTCCTCTGTAGAAATTTACAGAAAATTGGATATTAAAATTCTACACTGAAGTAAGATCCGGCCACTCAATAGGCTTTGATAATGTTAGCTGTAACAGAAAAACTGTTTTAGACTTTGACATTGTTTGGTATAGAACAGAAATACATTGGAATTGAATGGACAAGTAGCAGCATATACCTTCCATCTTGCATTTTTGAACAGAAAAGAGTCAATATTAAGTAAAGAATGAAGTTGGCCAAGCTCCAGGAGGGCAGCTGCAATAGCCTGAGCCAAGTTATTGTCCTCATCAGCATTATGAAAGCATTCCCGTCTCTCGGCATCAAGAACTAGCTTTTTCCAAATAGAGTCACTGTTAACCAAAGTCGATCCATTCCCCAAAATCCAAAGACAATACCTACACAGACACAATCAAAACTACTAAATTCAGAACCACCAGTAACTCAGACATGTCCTAGCTGCATCATGTATAACCGTAATGTAATTATACAAAAGTACTACCTTGCACGTGTGAGCGCCACATTTGCTCTTTGACGGTTAGACAAGAAACCAATTGATCCATTCCCATTACATCTTACAGTGGAGATAATTATTACATCCTCTTCACCACCTTGGAAACCATCAACAGATCGCACACTTACAGAGAAGCCTGCATCAGAATCCTTACTGTAATTTTTGACTCTCTCTTGAATCGCATGAACTTGAGCCTTGTATGGTGATATGACCCCAACACTGACCTTCTTCCTTTTGCCAATGCAATCTGTTGCCCAGAAAGAAAATTTCAGAAAACTTGGTTTGTGTTTGTAAATGTATCTAAACCTCCTAATATATTCTTAAAATAATTAGTGCGTCGACGATCTTAGATAGCAATAGAATAGAACTACCTTTGTAAAGGCTTGCAACTATCTCAGAGACCACAGCAACCTCCACCATATTTTTCTACTATGACCATGATCAAATTCATCTTTTCCATTGGCTACATTTATGAAGGAGTAGGATTGGTACATTTTTCCCTCAAGGAAGCACCTCTCATAGCTTCTTTCAATCACATTTGGACCATCTAATATCTGATTGTCGTAAAACTCCCTATTTGGAAATAAGCTGATGGATGGATGCATCCTATATTGGATATTTAGAAGATGCTTCGCGTGTCCCAACCCTGCCAGCCTTTCGAACAAACTTCTTCCAAATTCAGCCTTTGCGGAAACCTAATAATTTGATCCAATTCATTAAAACGTTACAACAATATAAACAGTTCTGGTAGTTTGAGAAAAAGTAAAGAACGCAGAGGATAAAACTAAAACCTTGCTTTTAACCATAGCAGGGAGTTGCCTCTCATCTCCTATGAGAATAGCATGGCAGATACCAGACAGTTGTAAGGGAATTGCTGATTCACATTCTTTAAGCTGAGCAGCTTCATCAATGACTAACAATTCGAGTGGTCTCACTGCTGCTGCACCGTCCAATTTGGCAGAAGTTGATGCAGTACAAAATATTAAGCAAGCATTTTGCAGGCAGAATTGTTTTATTACAAATTCATTAATGGAAAAGGAATTCAGACCAGAAAATTCCTGAGGAAGCAACTTCAGTTTACAAACACACTTTTTTCTAAACTGTGTAAACCAACCACCAATACTTCCTGGAACTTTGAAATCGTTTAGGAGTAACTTCAAACCTTCGTTAGGGACGCCAATGCTATGCAATGAAGATTTAAAACGCTTAAGTAAACTCAAAGCTTCAACCATATCCTTCACCACCTTAAGTGAAATGCAAGAAGTTGGTAAGTGAGTGTAAAAGTTTACCACACAAAACTTCATAGCATCACCAACTGAAACAAATTCTTTCCTCATGAACTCCTCAAATGTCAAAGGATCATCCCCGCTTACACTTTCTGCATTTCTATTAGTATCCTTCTCATTTTCTTGAGCATTCTCTTTATGCTTTTCCAAATATAAAGAGTACTGTTTATCTGGATCCTCGAGTAGACATATCATTGATTCTAACAAATGCTTCCATCCGGATAAAGGGACCAAACACTTGTACAGAGTTTTAGCGCGATGATCAAGAAATACATCAAGAAGGTCAGCATTACCATCGACCTTCATTCGCTTCTTGTTCCCAAAGAGAATTATATCTCCAAGTCCATACTTACCATACTCAAGTGAATCATTAACCAATCTCCGGAGCCGTGCTGCCACTTCTAAAACCGCAATATTGGTGGGAGCACATGTTAGTGTTCTGCACTTCAACTTAAACAGAGCAAAGAGTGATAGACTGACGGTCTTTGTTTTTCCAGTACCAGGAGGACCCCATATTAATTTGACAGCATTCTGGTGTTGGCATTTGCTCAAACTGATACAGTTTAAAATTGCAGCTTCTTGGGACTCATTTAGACTATGAGAGCTAATTGTGGGCCATATAGTAGAAAGGTTAGGAGAGCATTTTTCTTTGGGAAAACAAACTGTGCAAGAACTCCCATCCTGTAAGAAACAAACTTAAAGTTTACTAAGAACTGTGAAATGTACAAACAAATGGACTGCTAAGGAAAAGAATATGATTCCAGATACATACATCTGAATTGGGTTGCAGAACTTTCTCAATGACATTTGTGTTTCCCTCTTCTGAGTTCAAGGCATTCCATACACGAATGTTTGTTGTCATGTTCATCAGATAGACAGCAAAAAGTGTTTCTCTCTTGCTCTGTTGTGTGTCATGCTCTCCAAAACCTATAGGCTTCGACGAGAGTATTTTGAATTGAAAATCATCAGGAAACTTCTCAAGATCAGTCACTCCATTAACATAAGCAACAAGATAGAACCTTTGGGGCCTATTCAGATCATCAATGCATTTTGGTTTGACATTAGTCAAGGCAATGAGATCTCCAACCTGTGGCTCATACATTGGCCCTTTGTGATTCTTATCGATTTCTGCATCTTTCTTATATGTTATATCATAAAACAAAGAAGCTTTAGGAGGTTTATGATCTTTAGAATATTCAACTGTCAGTATCTCACAAGTAGGTGCGTACGACAGAGTCATCATGTTTGAGAGTAAATCCGCATGAGTTTCCTCAATGAGTGAAGGAATGAATGATTTCTTGTAGCTCGTCACAGTCGAGAATGTCTCGGGAATCTTGGGAACCTAATGCATGCCATGCCACCATCATCAATATATATACCTTGTGCTGAAATACCAATAGTATGTATAAGGAGGAAAAGAGACAAACCTGGTTTTTGTAAAGATGGTTGTTGAGAACATCCCTGAGAGACCAAGAGAATAACAGATCGATCAAGCTTGTTCTATCTGTAACTTCTTTCTTGTTGGTGGTCGTGCTAGTCTTCTCCATTGCTTCCTCACTCTTGCTCAATTTCTTCAGTGTAGTAGTATATCATAAATTTCATGCTATATTCAATTACTCGGCACTGAAGGAAGCATCTGCGCTATTTCATTCCCTTTTGCTTTGCAAAAAAGAGAGCGTTTTAGTTTAAAAAAGCAAGTCTCTGTCTATTCAAATTCCTTTTTTTTTCAGAAAATAAATAAATAAATTCAGGGTTAATTGAGAGGACATAACAGGAAGATGAAGAGACCTAAAGTGAATTACTTTTGCGACCTCTCAATTTATTTTTTTATTTTTTTGTTTGGTAAAAATAACCTTGTACTTCATAGTTGCATATTAAGGAGGAAAAAAAAAGTGAGACAGCTTAGGGAAGAGCAACAGACACTCTGCCTCTCTATTTCAAGTGTTCTCTTTTTTATGTTTGCTGGACTTTTTAGCATTTTCAATTAGAAAAATCAATAAGAAGTCGAAAATTTTGTGAATTTGAACAGTTTTGAGACTTTCTTAGAACTTTTCGCGCCAATTAGAAGCTTGATTTCCACTACAACTTAAGGAAGGTATGAGATCTTTGATATGCCTTTTTTTTTAATTTGGAAAAGATATTTATTGAGAAATATCATAAGAGTTACATGTACAATGGATAACCAGAAAATAGTCAATCCACAACCCAAACGTAATGATGAGAAACAAGAGTAGAATCTTTGTTAAAACCAAAACTACAAAAACATATGCAATAGTAGTAAGCAACTTGCTACTCAGCAACATCGACGTAGATCTGAGACAAAAAAACAAAATAAATATAAGTACAGTAAAAAGAGAAAGAACAAAGGGCAATTGGGCTAAGCCAATATCAAAGCTCATTGCACAATTAACCAAATTAAACAAGACTAAAATGAAAAAGGGAGCTAATTTTTCCACTCATCTTTTGTCCACTTACACTCCCTTTGTTATAAATTGTATGTTCTCACTCCTCTTTTGTCTACTTACACTCCATTGTATGTTACAATAAAAAGTATTAAAAAAACAAAAGAGAGTGTAAGTGGACAAAAGGGGAGTGGAAAAATCAGCACCCATGAAAAAAGATAGAAACGACAAGAACAAGAGAAACATAGAAAGAGGAAAGAGAGAAGGAAAAAGGAGAGAAAAGAAAAGAGAGGAAAAGAAGTGGAGAGAAAAAAAGAAGAAAAAAGGAAGAGAAAAGAAAAGAGAGAGGAAAAAAAATGAAGGAAAAGGGAGAGAAAGATGACGAAGAGGAGACAAAAAAAAGAGAAAAGAGAAAAAGAGGAAGAAAGAGAGAAGTGACGGGAGAAAGAGGAAGAAGAGAGAGAAAAAAAGGGGAGGGAAAATTGAAGACCACAAGTTGCTCTCATTTGAGGTCTCAGGTTCAGGTTCGACTCTCATGGCAAACCAAAAGTCTTAGGTTCGTACCCTCATGGCATCAGTTGTGAGTGTGAGAAACTCTCTCCACTATGGTTTAGATTATTGGTTGTACTCAACAAAAAAAATTGAAGATTTTTTATAAAAGTTTCAATGTGTCTATGACCATAATTGTTTCCTCTCAAAACAGCCCTGAAGTTTTGATTCCATCTGCTTCGGTCGCATGGTAGTTCTTGATAGACTTTTAGTAAAAGGGTTATTAGGTCTATTAGTCCCTCAACTTAGACCCGATTTGCATTTTCGTCCCTCAATTTCCAAAATCGTTCTACTCGTCCTCTAATTTTAGTTTTGGTAGGACAAATAGTCCTACCGTCAATTTTGTTAACTTTTTCTGTTAAATGCAGGGGCAAAATAGTCTTTTTGTATTAAAACAAAAAAATTAGTTTTTTTACATTTAAAAAAACAAAAACAAAAATTTCCCTTTCACTAAAAAAAATTAAAAAAATCCCTTTCACTAAAAAAAATAAAAATATTCCTTTCACTAAAAAGAAATTAAAAACTAATCCCCCTTCCCTCAAATTTCTTCTCCCCCATGACCACCATGCGCCACCCTCAAACCTACCCCCCACCCCCACAGCCACCCTCCACTCCCAAAACTCTCTCTCCCAGCACCCTCTGCCTACCCAGCAATTTTCGCCCAACCATCACAAAAATTTCTCAAGACACCAAAAATATAGCCCCTCATCACCCACAACCACCCTTCACTCCCAAAACTCTCTCTCTCTCTCTCTCGCTCTCTCTCCCAGCACCTTTCTGCCTACACAGCAACCATCGCCCAACAACCACAAAACATTCTTAAGACACCCAAAAATATAGCCACTCCCAACCCACCCACCATGATTCCACCCTCATCCCTCCCCCATTCTGTTTTTCACCCACAGACCCATTCACCCCCTTAAATAAACAATATAAGAATCAAAATCTTGGTGGACACTTTGACGTTCGTAGCCTCCAAGAATAGGAAATAGGTGTTTGAAATATTTGTGGGGACCGTGTGTGGGCGAGACCAAATAGCGAAGCAGCACAGAGAAAAAGAGGTGGTCGTTGCGATAGAGTCGCTTTAGAGATTCAGACAAAAACAAATTTAATTTACCCAAAAAAAAAAAGGAAACTTGAAAAGGTTCATCATCTTGGTGATGGAAGAAAGGCAGTGATGACTGGCGAACCCCAAAATATCATAGCCCATAAATACCTAGAAACTCGATTCCACCCTCATCCCTCCCCCATTATGTTTAGACCCATTCTGTTTTTCACCCACAGACCCAGACTCATCCCTCCCCCCTCCTCCCACCTTTCTTCTCTACCTCCTGCCCCCTCCTCCCACCTCCCCTGTGCGATTTCTTCTCCACAGGCCCAGAAATTTTTTGTGGTGGTTGGGCGATAATTGCTGGGTAGGCGGAGGGTGCTGGGAGAGAGAGTTTTTTCACACAGTCAAAAGACCAATCTACCCCTAATTTTAAAGTAAAAAATGACAGAAGTAAACGGTAGGACTATTTGTCCTACCAAAACTAAAATTAGAGGACGAGTATAACGATTTTGGAAATTGAGGGACGAAAATGCGAATCGGATCTAAATTAAGGGACTAATAAACCTAATAACCCTTTAGTAAAAATTTAAAGGTGCATCTAGTAAAAACACTTCTAACAAAAGCACTTATGAACGAAATTATTTCCTACCGAAGCAATTCCAAACAGGTATTTGGTTTTTGATTTCATCCATTGGTTTGCAACGTAGAATAATAGTTCTTGATTATGTTTCTGATACTCCTGAAGTTAAAGATGCTTTTTTGAAGAACATCACCATTGAGTCGAAAAACAACAGGAATTGCACCGAAGAAAAAAATACCAATATCAGCCAATAAAGACCATGAACAAAAGAGAGGTAAGCCCTAGAAGACCTGATAAAAGCTGCATGAACCAGTCTTGATTTCCATGAACTAAACTCTCCATGTAAACACCATGATATTACAGAATCCTATATGGTTCTTTGAAGGAGATAAAGCAAGTCCCACTTTTACCTGAGAGAAATTAAAACAATATTGCCAGTTTTCAACGTCCTCCAAGTTAGTCAGCAGATCTCAACTACATGTATGATTTTCTAATGGTTCTAAATTATCAGCACGATTCCTTACACAAAATGTTGTATACTGCAATACATACAACATCAGCAGTTCTCAACTACTTCTACTTGGCACTCTTAACTTTCACAAAACATAGCTCAATAGGGCCTAACAAATTGTTCAAACAATCACAACGCCAAGATGAACCTTTGAATCTTTGCCTGCGATCGCTCCATTTCTTCAGGTCCATCCACATCACCAATATTGTCGTGATATTCCTGCAGTCCACAAAGAAAGAAAGAGTACTGTATTAGGGTACTTATAAAATATTCAAATAATTAGCACAAGCTTAATCCACCAAGGGCTAAAGTCATGCACCAAAAAGTGTAGATTTCACTTTATCATTTAGAATTATTTCTAAATATAAGTACTTATATTCAGCATATTTAAAGACCTGTTAAGAAATAAGATCTTAGTAATCTGGTTGTAAGAACCCAATTTAAGCTTTGTTCCACTTATATTAAAACGAAGCCTATCCTACATGCTGGCATTACCCTCTACAGTAGCGAAGGTCTAAGAGATATTAAAGAGTGGGGTAGAAATAAGGCCATTTGAACTAAGAAACCATGAGGTGCAACCAATTTGAATTCCCAATTGCAGCAGTGAAGTTAATGTTGTAAAGGTTTTATTTCCCCCTTTTCTATGTTTGGTTGACACTGAGAAATTATGAACAATTCCAAATCCAACATGTATATGCCCTGGTAAGAATCAATCCTTTCAAAGTTTTATTTTTCTCCTTTTCTCTGTTTGGTAGAGCCCATCTTTGAAACATTGCTCACAAAAATACAACAAATCACTGGGCCAGGTAAGCCAAATACAAAGAAACTTAACATTATAAGAACTAAACAGAAGATCAGGAGGAAAAAGTTGAACAAATGACCAAGTTTATTACACTTCTTCAAAATTTAATTAACACGGGGCTAAACAACCCAACAAGATTATGCGCAATTCCAAGAAAGCGGTAAACATAAGGAAAATGCACAGTAGCGCTCATGCATTTAAGCATAAGCGATTAAACTGAATATGACCACCAACCACTTTCCCCCAACTTATTGTCAAATGTAGCTTACTGCCCTTTCAGGCTCTAGATCTTATATCTTTATCGATCAACCACAGCTGAAAGTTTCAGTGATGATCCTATCCATGTTGGAGCTTCTTATGGGATATATCTAAAGCCAGCAAATTTCAAATTCTAGGCCTGAGCAAATCAATTACTGAATGACTTTCAAACTATCAAATTGGTGTACTCAAAACACCCCTGATTCTGTTAAAATTCAATCTTTATACAAGGCTACTACCTGTTAATTGTTTCTCAAAACAAATTACTTTACAAGCATTCCAAGAGAACCCTATTATGCTCAAAATTTTAAAGAAAGCACCAAAAGCTTGCGGAAAATGCTACTATCTAGGGCACCCAGAATCAAATTTTAAAGTATTGTACCCTCTGAAACTACACATCTGAGATACAGACGATTGAAAGAATAATTTTTTTAACATGTCAATTAACTGAACTACAATTTCTACTAGAAATTTTGAAATTCTAGCAGACACCAAGCTTATGTACCTGAAGTATATCCCTAACATCCTTCTTAGTCAGTTTTTGCTGCTTGAGCAGTAGTTCAATTCTTGCTCTCATTTGAGGGTGCCTGCAAAAGAAATAACAGGCTCAACTATAATACAGCTCTTCTATGAAACTGTAAGCAAGAATATATAAATGTGATGTTGAAACTTACTCAGAACACCAAAGATGCCCCAGAATGACAGCAATCAACTGCAGCATGTGAATAAAGAGCTCAAGATCCAAAAGGATAATGAATTTTAAAATAATCAAGCTATAGTATATCTGACAACTACTCATGTAATGAGTGAAGGTTGGAACTTGGAAACAATTATGGCAATGTTTAGCATGCAAGATATAGCTGACTGGATTAAAAAGGATTTAACTATTTTCATTTTGGTGCAGTGTAATAAGCTCTACCTTAACTCTGTCTAAACGCATGGTGGAGTCAACAGTGTAATCAGATTGGACAGAAATGAATTAAGTTTACATAATTATTCGCTAAAAATTATGACATAGACAGCAGCCTTAGTAGTAGTGGCAATTGTTGAGCGAAAACACTCCAAGACCTTGTCGTTGATGGACTATGCGACGGCACACACACAAACCCCTTGAGAATAAAACACACACCAAACCACAAAGTAAACACACCCACAAGAACACAAAGATTTATAGAGGTTCGGCCTCCTGCCTACGTCCTCTTGGTGATCCACCCGAGAAATTCACTAGTATGTAAGAACAACTTTGGTTACAATCAAGAACCCCCTTAGCTCTCACAAGAACCCTAGATCTCTTTTCTCTCACCCTTGGAAATACTCAAGAATTCACCCTTGAATTCTGTCTTGTGTTTCTCCCTTGAAAATTCACTCTTGAATTTTCCTCTCTATTTTGTGCTTGTCTTGTGCTTCTTAAAAAAAACTAGTCCTAAAGTGCCTATTTATAAGTATAGGGCTTTAGTACAATCATACAAGGAATAGGAAACCTAAAGGATCCCAAAACAATTAGAAGATCCAATCCAAAACTGACAAGGATTCCTAAACAATGAGAAAACCTAGTCCAAATCTGATAAGGATTCCATCCTTCCTTCTATGGTGAGCCAATCTTCAACAAACTCCACCTTGGCGAACAATCTATCACCCATGAATAATTGTTGACCCCTAGAACCTCTTCCACCTCTTGGAAATCGTTCTAGTAATTCCCAAGAGCTCCACCATGGCAAAAAAACTTCTTGCCTCAACGCACCTTAGGTGAGAAGGTGCTCCACCCAATCTTAGACTTGGGCCATCCGGACCTCTTGTGTAGAAGAGAGATCCCCCATGCCAAACTCCTCGCTCCTCACCTTTTTGGAACCTTGAATTCTTGACATGCCTTGATACGCAAATCGCATATCAACCCTTGTTCTATAAATCCCCACGTAGCAACCAACCTTGCTTTTGGATTTATGAATAGACTCCTTCTTTCTCATCCAAACACCCATTCAACCTTCCCGCTTCATGCTCCCCAAAGCACTCAGAAACTTAGTTGAATCTTCTTTGTCCATCCATCCAAAACCTGGGGACGGTTTGATGGATTCCTTAAGCTCAGACCTTGCTTGTGATGAAGGCTCCACCTCAAGTAGAACCCCTTTGTGAGTTTGTTGTTGATACCCATCTTCTTCAACCCTTGAGTCAAGCTCCACCTGCTTTGGAGTCCCTTCCATGACCACCTTGGTAAGAAGCATCTTTTCGGTTGCCACCGACCCAACAACATTATTCCCATCATCCCTTGTCTTGACTTCACTCTTGTGGACCTTGTCCTCCACTTCTACACCTTTGAAATCAAGCACCCTTGATGATGAACTATTAGTCATACAACTTTGACTAACCTTCCTTGCCCAACTAGCCTTGAGCGAACTTGTAGCTTTATTCCGTTGCACCGGCTCCTTGACAGTAAGATCCCTTGCATGCTTTTCTTTAGTACAAAGCACTTCCTTGGTAGAATTTTCTGCTACACCTGCAATTGTACCCCCCAAAAGCTGATAAACATTGTTAGGTTGAATCTCCCCTCTTATAATCACCACCGAACCTTGTGTGACTAAGAGCTTCCCTTCTTTGGCCTAGTATGAATACCCTTCTCTATCTAGAGCGCCAAGGGAAATAAGATTCCTTCTTAGTTTCGGTACATGCCTCACCTCACTAAGGCTCCTAACAACACCATCTTGCAACTTGATCTTCACTGTTCCCACGCCCAAAACATCACAACTTGTTTTGTCTCCCAACAGAATCTTGCTACCCTTCCTTTCTTTATATGTATCAAATACGCTCCTATTTGAACACACATGATAAGAACAACCAGAATCTAGAATCCAAACTGAAGTAGAACTCTCACCCGAAGAACTTGCCACGACATCCCTGTTACACTCTTCCGTAACCGTCAAAAGTTCGTCATCGGTGTCACACCTAGTTGACACGTTTGCTGCACCTGAACTTTCGGCATTCTTCATCTTGTTCCGCTTCTCCTTCCATACCGGACAATTTCTCTTCCAGTGGTCCTTAGACCCACACTCGAAGAACCCTTCATTGTCCTCGGATCTAGAATTCCCACCATTGCTTGACTTGCCCTCGCGCTTCTTTGAACGGGCCCGCCCTCTAGTCATCGCCACGAGACCTTCACTTTGAGAGCCTTCTTCCGAACGTTGAAGCATCCTGTCATGCGTTAAGATGTCTTGCACGATCTCTTCATACTTCAAAGTTCCCTTCCCGAACATAAGCGTCGTGCGAAAGTGTTTATAAGACGGAGGTAGAGATGTCAACAACATCACAGCCTTATCTTCCGACTTATAAACCTCATCCATCCTCTGCAAGTCCGCAATACACTGTTAAATGCGCTAACATGCTCCATCATATTTGCGCCTCCTCCATCTTTAAAGAGTGGAGCTCCTCCTTCAAGAAAAGCTTGTTGGACAACGATTTTGCCTCAAACATCTCTTCTAGCTTTTCCCATGTATACGCTTCGCGGTGTCTTCCATCGCATTACGTAACACCTCATCGCTTAGATGTTGTTCGATGGATCCTCTAGCAAGCTCATCTAGGTCATCCCATTCTGCATCTGTCATGGTTTCCGCTTCTTCTCCTTGCACCGCCAAGACTTTGCCGAGACCTGCTTTAAGGACATGCTTCATTCTCCTTTGCCAAAGCGTGAAGTTCTCTTTGCCGGTGAACGGCTTTAACTCGACCTTTGTGCTATACATTTGTGGTGTCTTCTTGTCGCTCGCCATCGTCAACACTTGCAAATACTCTTAAAACTATAAGAGCCCACCGCTAACCGCGGCTCTGATACCACTTGTTGAGCGAAAACACTCCAAGACCTTGTCGTTGATGGACTATGCGACGGCACACACACAAACCCCTTGAGAATAAAACACACACCAAACCACAAAGTAAACACACCCACAAGAACACAAAGATTTATAGAGGTTCGGCCTCCTGCCTACGTCCTCTTGGTGATCCACCCGAGAAATTCACTAGTATGTAAGAACAACTTTGGTTACAATCAAGAACCCCCTTAGCTCTCACAAGAACCCTAGATCTCTTTTCTCTCACCCTTGGAAATACTCAAGAATTCACCCTTGAATTCTGTCTTGTGTTTCTCCCTTGAAAATTCACTCTTGAATTTTCCTCTCTATTTTGTGCTTGTCTTGTGCTTCTTAAAAAAAACTAGTCCTAAAGTGCCTATTTATAAGTATAGGGCTTTAGTACAATCATACAAGGAATAGGAAACCTAAAGGATCCCAAAACAATTAGAAGATCCAATCCAAAACTGACAAGGATTCCTAAACAATGAGAAAACCTAGTCCAAATCTGATAAGGATTCCATCCTTCCTTCTATGGTGAGCCAATCTTCAACAGCAATAGTAGCAGTGATGATGATTATGCTTGTGGTGGTTCCGTAATACTCATTAAAACCTTTGTGCCTCCTGGAGAACAGTTACCCTTTTATATGATTGCAAGGACTAACCAAAAAATTGGGGTACAAACACCAATAAACGCCACTTATTTTCCCTAATGCAAGAAACTTGTTTATAATGCCTTTATATAAAAACTCTGTTCTATTTATTGATGGAAAAGTGCAAAAATTTGACTACATGTTTCTAAGAAAAATAGATGTGATTGTAACTGTTTTAACATCTTAAGTGTTACTAAATTTGAATCAAATTGCAAATAAAATTAATAGCTTCACCTCAACCAGATTCAATGAATCGAAATTGCTTAGTTTTTCAGCTCCAATATAATTAAAAACTCAGATACAATTGGATGAACCAAACTGTTTTACAACCTTTTTCATTGCTTGGAGTTTTATAACCTTTGTTGTTTATTCATGTTTCTCCTAATAGTTCTGTTTTACACCTTTACTGGATTTGTATCACCTCTTTGGTAGCACTAATTCTATTCCATATCAAAACAAAAAAGAAATTTGAATTAAATGATACGTTTTAACCCTTCTTGATGCAGGAGCATCTATGAAGCTCTCTAAGATTACTTAGGCCCGTCAGTCAATTGGGCTAGGGTTCTATTTACCTTAAATTATTAGTTACTTCTTTTGTTTTCCTATTCTTACTAGGATTTGTTTTAATTTCCTGTTTAGGTTTTTAATTTCCTATGTCAATTAGGTTTTCTGTATTCTAGTATAAATACACTATTAAGAGACTCTTGTATTCAGTTTTTGTTGATGACTATAATTTCAGACTTTAGTCTATAGAGTTTCTATTGGGATTCTGCCCTAGAACTAAATTATCTTCGTTCCAACTTCAATTCTACAGCTTTATCCCTCTATTCTCTGTATTTTGGGTTGTTTGGGTCGCTGGACAGCAGCTTATAGCCGTTGCCCTGCATCACTTCTCCAAGCTAACATGATCCACCTCAGTCCTGTATAACTTTATAGCAAACCCACATAGAAAGCACACTAAAAATTGCATTATTCCATCCAAAATAAAACCAAACCTGAAGAGTATAAAGTCCAGATTCCAACTTCCGGTTGTACTTTTCATCTTCATCCATCTGCAAAGTGTAAAACCCCCCTCAGTGAAAGTAATGTAATTTCAAGGATCTGCAGACTACTTAGAACCAAAGAAGGAACTGACCTCTAAATCATCAAGTTCAAGCTGATCCATCCGTTCAGTTTCGGCTTTAACTCTATCTGAATATCTGAAATATAAATAAAAAGAAAAGTTAAAAATATATCATAAATTGAGAAGAAAAACTTGCCTTCAAATGATATTGACTTCCATGCTTCTGTCATTTTCTCTTTTCATATGTTTCCATAGAAATAAAGAAACAAACAAGCAAAACCCACCTCATATAAAGTTCCATAAGCCGGTCTATCTTTTCACACTCATTTTCGACAAACTTGCTTAACAATCTCTCCCTTCTAGAACCCCTCAGAATTCCACCTGAGATGGAAATTTTTGGTAAGCTCAGTCGACAGTATCATTTTAATGTGTAAACATCTGGGAGACAATCTAGTGAAATGATGCTTATGGATGAAACCCTTATAGATGCACATATTTCAGTAGCGTAACGCATTGTAAAATAAAAGATACTTGTCAGCATTCTAGTGCACTCAACCATGCCCAACAGAGCCTTTGCGGAATTGAAAGCCTAAATAATGGGTTCAAAAAGAAAATAAATAACTAGAATGGAACCATCAGGCAAGGATGGGCTTAAGCACAGATAACCACATTACAAGAGCATACATGATTGGGCCACTAATTTAGGCTAACATAGTATCAGTATGCCTGATACATCTTCTAGGGAACTCGCGTTGTTCCATCACTCATTTACAAGAAGCAAGATATTTACGGCTGATTGTATTTTCGTTCACCAACTTAGCTATTCACTTATGGTTAGATTTGATCCTTAAAGTTTATCTGTGATATATGCTTAGTTAAAGACTTATGTTTAAATCCTGTCCTCAACAACTTCTTCCTATCCAGATTATGTTGAAGGTTCCAACAATTACAGAATGGAAATTGTAAACAGGAAATGTTAAATAGAGAGAACTGTTCAAGAAGTTCAACGTCAAAGCTCAGATTCAGAAGTATCCAAAACTGAGTATCCAGAGTTGCACTTTACAAAATGCACTACAATAACAAATTGATACTCAATAAATCATGAATCAATACATATGCACTATCTTTCTTAAAAGTTGCTTTTATACCCTTAAGGGGCGACGACTGTTCTAGATAACCAACAAGCTAATGCACTTACCAGTTATTGATGGTATTCTGGTTTCATTACTAATAAGGGACCTAAAAAGTTTTATATGAGCAGCGAACTAAACACAAAGATTGTACATCATCTTCTTTCCTTAACTATTGATAACAAGGGTCCAGAAGAAGTTAAAGGTAAGAAAAGAGGTACAAGAAATCACTCAAGTTGTAGAAAAATGCCAAAAAACAGATTAAATAGGGTAACCAATAATCTTAGAACTACAAAAGGTGAAAACAAAAAAATCATAAGTACAAAACATTCACATAACCACTACAATTTCACTTGCCTGCTTACCAAATAAAGATGCAATTAGGGACACAATGCGCTCCTCCAACTCCTCGTGATAACGCTCCTTCTTGTTCTTCTTATTAATAGGAATCTACACAAAATCAAATACAAAATATTACCCTCTTCTAATTAGACAAAATAAGTACTAAGTTAATCATTTTTATTTAATTGTAGCTCTTCCGCGTCTTGAAATTCAATACCGAGCAGAGTTTTACTTCTGTCTGTCTGTCTGTCTGTCTGTCTGTCTGTCTGTCTGTCTCTCTCTCTCTCTCTCTCTCTCTCTCTCTCTCTCTCTCTCTCTCTCTCTCTCTCTCATCTATGGACACAGTGTAAATAAGTATACATGACATTTGCAAAATGACTCTCTCTCTCTCTCGTATTCATCTATGGACACAGTGTAAATAAGTATACATGACATTTGCAAAATGAAAGTCAACTTCTTTCTTAAGTAAAATCAGAAGCCACATATAGTAGACAATATCCTTCTTCATCCTGAATAGCCATCAAAGTTCACAGTTATTAGAAGCATAACAAATGCTTCTTGGACACAATCTAACTACAGAAAGACATTAGTAGGGTTTTGCTATGGATAGTCTCAAGAAAAATAATAAATTACTTGGAAAAGAAAAAGGGAATGCAGCACTTGCCTTACCCATAAAAGCTGCAAAGGCCGTCTTCAACCCCAAAACATCAATGAAACGTTCGCAGGCTGGCGGGTACTTGGTCATGGCAAAGTCAAGCGCTCTAATGGCCGACCCATAAGCAGACTTCTTCTGCTTGATGATAATGATCATCAATTCCACCCCTTCAGCCTTTACAAACCTCTCCTTGTTCTCCAATGGCATCAACAAGCAGCACAAACAATCAAACAAATTCTCCAACATCTCGGCCTCATCGGAGCTCTTGGGGTCCTTAGACTTGTACATAGCCACCGCCTGAAGCAACACATCGACACCGTTCATCTGCCCCAACTTCTTCTGATTCGCTACGCTACTCTGCAACAGTATAGCCAATATTTCCGAAGCATATTGCTTGTTTCCATCGAACTCTCTCACCTTAATCTTCCCCATCAACCATTTGAAAAGCTTGGTCCTTTCGCACACCAATTCCGCCACCGCCGGCTTCACCTCGATCAAATTCTCGATCGTCGCGAGAGTCCCGTACACAGCGGTACTCTCGTCCGGGTCCGAATCGTTCAACCGCTGCAGATTCTGAACCAGCAGCTCGAGTACATTATTGTCGACTAGGGCATCGACGAGAACCCCAACGGCCTCGTCGTTCTCATCGAAAACCTCGTCGTCGGTGAGTTCCTGGAGCAACTGAACCACGTCGATTGCAATGTCGGTGTTGTCGTGGCCAAGGAGGTTGAGAATGGAAGGGACGGTGTTGAGGGAGACGAGGTCCGGGTAGAGATCCGGAGCTCCGGCGAGGACCTTGAGCTTCTGGAGGTCTTCGTGGAGCTCGACTTCGGAGTCGGCGAAGCGGTCGGGTTGGTCCGGGTACTTGAGTCGGGCTCCGATATTGTCCTTGAGACGACGCTCGAAGGAGAGCACCAGCTTCTTTAGGGTTCGGAGGTCGGGCGCTTCGACGGCGTTTTGGGATTTCTCTACTGCCTCCAAGAGGGACAAGTCGATGTCGTTACTGTTACTGTTGCCGTTCGGGACGACTTCGTCTCGTTTGCGTTTCGTGTTGGAGTTTCGACCATCGACAACTTCCATAACGTTTCCGTCGGATTCGGCGGGTTTCTTCAAAAACCTACTGGGCGCTGCTCTGGTATACTCACTGAATCGGAGTCTTCAAAGTAAACATCCACTGCCTGTTGCAATTTGCCACTTAAACTGGTCAGAATAAATAAATAAATAAATAATTTGCCCTTCAATATTGATCAGAAAAAAAAGTTGCCACTTGAAAAAAAATATATATATCACATGGGATGACAGTGAAAAACTATGCCAAATTTTCGAGTGCATTCGGGTCGATTTCAATATAATCTTAAGGCAACTTAATATATTACTCCTCTTTCTAATAAATGATAAAAAATCATATTAATTAATTAATTAATTAAGTTTTAATCAAATAACCCACTCACGTGAGATACACATGTCTGTTTCAACATCCATTTAACGGATAATCCTCTGTTAGCTAACATATGTATTAAAAATCACTCGCATTGAATTAAATTTTGTTGTATTCTTCGTACTACTCACGATTAATTTTGTTATTTTTTTGTCAAGAAACATTACGTTACTTTCTTGTTAAAAAAAAAGTTTGTAATTCAGTGGTAAGAAAGATTTATCTCGCCACGAGGGTCAAAGTTCAATTCTCACCTTTCTCAATATCTCTTGTAAAAAAAAATATATATATATATATATATTGTGTAGTGAAGAACAACATATGTCCATTGGCAAATCCAGCTAATGACAAGTGTGGGCAGTTGATCCCAAACTAATTTTATGCTTAATTAAATATTATTACTATAGGCACAAAAATATTCTTCAATTAAAGTTTTTACTAATTAATTTTTTTGAGAGAAGTTTTTACTAATTAATTAAAAAATAACATAATAAAATTTTTTTTTGGAAAGTCTGACGATAGTCTAAACTACAATGAAGGTCATTTTCCACTGAAGCTAGACTCCGTTGGCAATAAAAAAATTTATTAACTTCTCTATAAATGATGCTTTTTTATTTACTTAGAAATTAATAAGGAAGTAAAGAGTAAGCCATGGAAATGATTACTAGGAGTAGAGTTCTGGGGATATCAATGATGGTAATTACAACCATTCCACTTATCTTATCAATATCAATGGTTGTGGAAGCTGATGATAACAATTTTCATTTCTCTATGCATCCCCCTGCAGTCACTTCCAACTCTTCTAGTGAAGACTCGAAAATTACATATATCCCTCCAACAATCATGAAAGTTGGCAGTAAAATCCTTCGTTGGATAAAGGAAAAGGATGAACTGGGTTCCAATTCCAACCAAAAAAAGAAAGTTGGATTAGGTGAAGGTTAAATATCAACCGATATTTCGACCAAAGGAGAAGGATCGTCTTCTACAAATATTTATGGTTCTGGAAAAGGAGAAAACAGAAAAATTATGAAGTTTAGTCATACCTACAGTCTCATCTATTTAATAATATCTTGACAGAACCTAATAATGCCGTGAAGAGATGATATCTTAAGACAAATACTCAACATGCACTCAATATGAGGAGATATACTAATGATAGAGATACTTCCTGCTTAGTTGTAAGATTTCGATGATTAATGAACGCAAGATTTTGGTCATGTATCTTGTATGATCAATGCGTTATTGTTTTGTAGGAATTTGTCCTCTCATCTTTGATTCAACTTTCAAAATTAATGCGTTATTCTTTACACACATACACAGAAATAAACAATGCACAATAATTACACATCACATGCATACAAACAAACAATACATACCACTTACACACAGTGGCGGACCGAGCGAATTGTCTATGTGGGGGCTTGGATAATGACTTTGGGCTTCAGAGGCTTGGGTTGAATATTTTTTTAAGTGCGGGTAAGGACTGAGCCAAAATTTCGCTACACATCACTATAGAATTTCGCTACACATCACATGCACACAAACAAACAACAAAATTTCACATGCACGCTGACGATCCAAAATGTTCAAAAAGAGTGAAATAACACAAGGATGCCTTATACTTCTTCGATGGAGTGAAAAGTGCATGACTTTCGAGTCTTTGTATTTGGTCAGTGTATCCATTTTTGTCTTTTTGAAAGTATGCAAAACCGAATAGAATATTAAGGTACGGCCACGTGGTATAGCTTGTACACGTATTATAATGTGGGTGGACGACATGGTTGATGTTTTTCCCTTTTAGAGCACTTCCACCCATTTGCAATGCAAAGGGTTAGGGAGAAGCGAGAAGCGATCTGTTATTCTTATTCATGTGAATAGTGACAATCTGCAAAACTTGTGTGTTTCATTCTATCATAGAACTACTATTCACATGAGATATGAGGAGATGAATTTGTATAGAGTTTTGGTATGGGAAGTGAAGAATATGACTAGGTATTTATTTAAAAAAATTCTGAAATTTTTGGCATTTTTTGATTTTTATTATTTTTATTAGTTGCTGACATCATCTCTAATGTCAGCAAACCCGGACAACAACCCAGCCTATTGTTGCCTTCGGGCCAGCTCATGCTTGTGGAGCCCACAAGCTGATTGGGCAAGCCTTGCTTGTTGAAACGCTGAATTGGGCCTAGGTCCTTGTTGCCCGAACAACAAGCTAACCGGTGGAATCGCTTTTAGAGAATAATATAAATAAATATCCACTTATATTATAAACAATATAAACCATACTACCATACTATACTATTATATATTTTTTATGCGGCCGTACTATTCTATTATCTCTCCCGTTTAGAAGTATCTAGGGGCTTTTTTTATTTATCATTCATAGAAAATTCAAAAAGAAACTAATTAGAAAAACATAACGAGTAGAGAGAAAAGGAAAAGGGGTAAGTGGGAAGTTGGCAACCCGGCAGGGACGTATTTTTCCATGCGATGATATTCAGGCCAACAAGCGAATAAAAAGGCATGGGAGTTTAGTCCATTCAGATTCAATTCATCTCTCTCTCTCTCTCTCTCTCTGCAAAAGAAAAATAAGAAATGGCGAATCCAAAAGCTGAACGCAGAGTGTTGTTACTATGCGGAGACTACATGGAAGACTACGAAGCGATGGTCCCATTTCAAGCATTTCAGGCTTATGGAGTCTCTGTTGATGCCGTCTGTCCTGGCAAGAAATCTGGTGAGATCTGCCCTACCGCCATTCATCAATATTCTCCTGCTCACCAGGTGAACCTCTGCCTTTGCTAATAATTAAATTGATACATTAATTCAAAAGTTTGCTTTAGACATTGTGCATATTTTGACCATTGTCTATCAGTGTGTGTGGTTGTATGGAGTATTTTAAAGTGCCAAAGAATTATCAAAGTTATGGGATTTGTAAACTTGACTTATCAAAGTTCATGGAATTTAATTTTGAGATTTCTAGTCTCTTCATTTTTTTCTTTCTTTTGGTAATCAAATATTGAATGTAAGGTAATCAATCTGGATTGAGCTCTTCATCCCTTATTATGAGCTTCCTAGATCTCACGAACAGAAGTTCTATACTTTGTAATTGACCACTTTCAGTTAGAAGATAGTTATAACTGAAAAGATGGGATGCTAACTTGAATGGTTTAACTCCTAACTAGTAACAAGAAATTATTCCAAAAGTATGAAATGCTTACAGTTCTCGCATATGGGGTCTTGTGGCCTTTTCTGAAATCTGTTATCTGTTTCGGGGCTGGGAATTGCTAATCAACGTTTAAGAGTACCCTCATTGACAATATTCTAATAATGGGCAAGCTAGGTTTGCTGAATCACGATTTGTGTTTCATTTGTACTGTATGCATTGTTACAAATCTTGAATGCTATATTTATGTTCTAATCTATAAGCTGTATTCGTTTGTTTTAATCTGTGTTTTTCTTTTGGTATTTGTATATGTTTGGTTGCAGACTTATTCTGAATCACGCGGTCACAATTTTACGCTCAATGCAACATTTGATGACGTTGAGTTTGACAAATATGATGGACTAATAATACCAGGAGGACGGGCTCCTGAATATCTTGCTATGGATGCATCAGTTGTAGGATTGGTGAGAAAATTTTCCGATTCTAGAAAGCCAATTGCTGCTATTTGCCATGGGCAGTTGGTCTTAGCAGCTGCTGGAGCTGTTAAAGGTCGAAAGTGTACTGCGTTCCCAACTCTGGGACCTGTACTCGCTGCTGCAGGCGCTTACTGGGTAGAACCTAAGACCATGTCGGGTTGTGCCGTTGATGATAATCTAGTTACTGGGGCTACATTTGAAGGTCATCCTGAGTTCATTGGGCTTTTTGTGAACGCACTGGGGGGTAACATAACTGGTTCAGATAAGAGGATCCTGTTTCTCTGTGGAGTAAGTTATATTTAAGTGTTTCTCTTTGTCTATCTACATGCATGAATGGGCATAAAAATAAACTTAAAAGAACTGATGTTGACATATACTGTTGAAAGAGAGAGGGAGGAAAGCCTCAGTATGCTTTACCAGATTTGCCACAAATTGTGATGTGGTATTATTATTCATTCCTATGTATGTATGCAATGTGTTGGCGGTATGCTTCATTGGTTTGCTTTTTGGGTTGTGTTTCACATTGGAATACTTGTTTTTTAGGTCATTTGTGTGAAATGTGAAGGTAAATCCAAACATGCATACTGCCCATTTTCAGGTCATTTGTGTGAATTCTGGATTTGGAACGATACATAGACAAGTAGCTCCCTTATGAATTTTAAAGGACCACTTTACATTTAGTATCATGATTCCACGGGAAGTAGACTACTCAAGAATTTCAAATCTCAAGTTTTATGTTGAAATTGAATAAAGGACTAAAAATGCTTCCTTATTTCTTTACAGTTCAATTCTGCCCTTCCTTCCCCCAACTAAATCCCTAAAACCCTAAAGATTGCCCATATTACCATTTATTAGCTCTCCGAAGTCCAAACGCAGCCCCAAATCCATAACTTAGTTGCTTTCATCTTTCATGCAACCTATTTTCTTGAACCAGCCCTTTTTCCCCCTTTAAAATCTAATCCTTTGAATCCTACTGAAACTTGTCTCTCTACAATGCCAAAAGTTAAAAATACAAGTTGACAAACCTTAAAGCCCACCATATATGCAGTTGTAACCATATATGCAGTTGTAGGCTGATTATTTAAGCTGTCCTACATCAAAATATTCTTTTACTTGTTATTCTGGATCAAACTTGTACTTGTTCAACAGTGATAAGATTGTTAATAAATCAAGATTGGCTTCTTGTTTTAATTTAGTGTGATTCAATTAACCCCTTAAAGGGGTTTGTCGTTTGTTAATGAACTAATTCATATACAGTTACTGAGCATCATTCAATTTCTCTCCCTCAATATTTGTAGGATTTCATGGAAGATTATGAGATAACTGTGCCTTTTCAATCCCTTCAAGCTCTAGGATGCCATGTTGATGGAGTTTGCCCCAAGAAAAAAGCTGGTGATATCTGCACAACTGCTGTCCATGATTTTGAAGGTGATCAAACCTACAGTGAGAAGCCAGGCCACAATTTCACTTTAACAGCTGATTTTGATACTATTGATGTCTCAAGTTACGATGCTCTTGTAATCCCTGGAGGTCGAGCTCCAGAATATTTGGCATTGGATGAGAAAGTTATTGAAATAGTGAAGCAAATCGTGGAAGCTGGGAAACCAGTTGCATCCATCTGCCATGGGCAGCAGATTTTAGCTGCTGCTGGTGTTCTGCAGGTAAGGTTATCAACATAATCATTTAAGAGCAGTTCCCCAATTAGTACTTTTTTATTCGGCCAGACTACACATTTGTTTCCTGAAACTTGATGCAAAGTCCTTATCCTTTAAGTTTATCAATCAAGTCGAATTATAAATTTTACTAATTCAATTATGTGCTTTTGTCAACCACAATAATGATTTTGTTACGAATTTTACTGATTTTCTATCAGTTACCACCAAGACTAGGCTAAGATAGGGAATCACCAAGCAAGGTTAGGGTAAGCTAGGCAGTTTCAGTGTCTTATAATGGGTTAGGTGGAGTGTGGTGTATCGTCAGACTTGTTAGTGGGACAGTACCTATTTTCTATGTTCATAAAGTGGTATCAGAGTGAAGATTTTATTGCAAAGTCCAAAAGCAACCACCTTGAAGTTCTGCTCTGTTTGTTTCTGATTCTTCTGATTGATGGTGAATTTACTTATTTGCACGTTATGAAGTTTTTAGCATGCCCTAATTGTTATCCACTGCCTACATTTATAGGGAAAGAAATGCACTGCATACCCAGCAGTGAAGCTTAATGTGGTTTTGTCGGGAGCAACATGGCTGGAACCTGATCCAATAGATCGTTGCTTCACTGATGGAAATTTGGTTACTGGAGCAGCGTGGCCGGGCCACCCGGAGTTCATTTCGCAACTGATGGCATTGCTTGATGTTCGAGTATCATTCTAGTTGCTGGTTACCTGGTCAGCCGCATGCATGTGATATACTTAATTCATGAAAGATTAAGACAAGGATGATATGCTGCCTTTTGTATCAACGAGGGGCCAAGTATTATTCTGTTTTTGATCTGTGTATGCCATGTTCCATGCAAGTAAGTTCTGTCTCGCCTGCGAATCCCTATCCTGATCTGAGATTGCATGCTATTCCTAACATAGGCAATGAATATCGTGACTATTGGGATAGCATATTCCTATGCCTATTACATCTGCTTTATATTGAAATTTTGATTTATCACTCACCGAAGTGTCCTTTTCGTTTGTTGCTGCATGTAGAGTGTATTTTTCACATGATATTAGATTTTCATTTCTGTGAATTAACAATTTATTTATTTTAAAAAAACATAGCAGTGAAGGGAAAAATAGAAGCAAGAGGGCCTATTCATCACATCACTCCTTATCTTCTCAAATGTTTGATCTTCAGAGTTGAAGGCTTAACAACGCTATCTGATGTTCCTGTGACCAATTATATGTATATAAAAAGTCCAGAAATTGGTGTGTCTAGCACAAGTAATGGTCTAAGTCTCAACTCAAGTGGTATATCACATTCTAAGTTTATCCTGTGTTTTTTTTACAGGACCCTTGAATATGAAAATCAATTATTTAACAAATTCAATCTGATAATAATTAGTTCCATTTAAAATAACATAAATTAATTTAGAGTAAATTGTCGTGCATGACCCGAACTAGGATGACCCCAATCGAACTTAACCCCCCAATTAAAAAATCAGCTAATTTAACTACCGAATTAATTACTTGATAAATTTGGCCCTTGCCGTTAAGTTGTGTGAAATAAAAAGGAAATAATTAATAATTAATAAGAAAAATAAAAAAAGAAAAAACAGCCCCATCCAGCAAGAAGCCTGAACAATCAGCGTCAATGGAGGTATGTATCTGAGAGGGAGCTAGATTGAAGCTTTGTCTGTAACATATACCTTGGCTGCCTCCCCACACCCTCTAAATGAAAATTAAAATGAACCAAAATTTTCCACCCCTGTTGTATTTTTTGCAGACCAGGTTTTTTCAATGAAATTTCTGAAGGTTTCGAACAAAAAACAAAATAATGATAGCTGGATTCTTGGTTTTGTTGGTGGTGGGCTTGATGGATCTGTGCATGAATGTTAGTTGGGAGTGGATTTTATTATATGACGGTCTGCGTGTGTTTAGAAATTTAGAGAGAGGAAAAGAAAAGGGTGTGGTAAGTGAAAGAAAAAAGCAAGAAGGATCATCAATGGTGAAAAAGTTGAAACACGGTGTATTGGTAGGGAAAATAGGAGGGCTTTGTAGCACGCCACCGCCAATTTGGAGACTTGACGAGTTTTACTATCAGCAAAACAACAACAACAACAAACCCAGCTCTGAATTTCTCCCACAACTCTTCGAAATTTCATCCAGTTTTGGAATCAGACGATAATTCTTCGGAATTTTACGACGATGATGACAATGACGAAGAAGATGGTGATGGTGATGGCGATGATGGATCTGGGTAGTGGGTAGGAGGTGGTGCCTGGGAGCGTGGTATAGTTTAAAATATTCTATTTATATAGTATAGCCGAGCGGCTATACTTTTAACATATTCTATTTGTAGAGTATAGCCGACCGGCTATACGTTCAGAATATTCTATTTATATAGTATAGCCGGGCGGCTATACTTTTTAAGATATTATATTTATAGTCTAGCCGCGTGGCTATACTGTTAGATATTCTATTTGTATAGTATAGCCGCGCGGCTATACTAATAGATATTCTATTTATATAGTATAGCCGAGCGGCTATACTTTAAACATATTTTATTTATAGCGTATAGCCGAGCGGCTATATGTTGAGAATATTCTATTTATATAGTATAGCCGCGCGGCTATACCTTTAACATATTCTATTTATATAGAGTATAGCTGAAAGCCATGAGATTCTATTTCTTTATCCATCTGAGACAGTCAACCCAAATTCTCTCTCAGCCCCTCCTCTCCCTCTCTCTCAAATTCCAAGAAATTAAACAGAAGAAAATGGCGAAAGGTGAACGCAGGGTGTTGTTGGTATTGGGGGACTACGTGGAAGACTACGAGGCGATGGTTCCATTTCAAGCACTGCAGGCATATGGAGTGTCCGTTGATGCCGTCTGTCCTGGCAAGAAAGCTGGTGATATCTGCCGCACAGCCATTCATCAACTTTCTCCTGCTCACCAGGTCACCCACCTCTGCTTCTTTTGCCTTTTTCTTTTTTTATTTTTAATGAAAAACTTTTTCTTTAGCCTCATTACATCACTTGAGCACTGTCAATTAGTCGTTTCCATGCTCTGTAATCAAGCACACTCAATTATATTGAAGATTGAATGCTTACTTCACTTGAATTTGTAAACCCAAAACAAGAAATTTGTCTCAAAGATTGAAGTGCTTACAATTCTCACATATAGGATTATGTTGCCTCCTCTAAAATTTGGAATCCGTTGGGACTGGAAATTAGTTTGTCAAGTTTACGAACAAACATCACGCTTTCAAGTATAGTTTTTTGCATCAGCCAATCGTTGGTAGCCTTAATTATAGACAAAATGAATAAGTTTTATTGTTGATTAGAGCCACTCTATTAGATTGACAAATAGCAATCCGTAGGTTATAGTTCTAGGTTATGTGGACAGCGAGACTAAAGTAAACTCAAAAAAGAACACATGTTAGGAGTTTTGTTAGAGTGCTTGCTCATTCATTATGAGCTAGAGAACCGACCTGTATTAAGCTTGAGTTCTGGGGACAAGACAGCGTGAACAAATTCTTGGCTCCAACGTCACTGCGTACACCACATTCAATAAACAAAATTGCATTAGTGCCCTCGTCTCGAAGTGAAAATAATCTGATAATGGGCTACCTAGGTTTGCTGAATCGTAATCTGTGTTTAATTTACAAATCTTCAAATGCTATATGTCTTTCTGGTCCCCCTTTGTTTTAATATGTTTTTTGGTTTTCTGAATTTTTTTTCTTTGGTTGCAGACTTATTCTGAATCACGTGGTCACAATTTTGCACTCAATGCAACATTTGATGACATTGAATTTAACAAATATGATGGATTAATAATACCAGGAGGACGGGCGCCTGAATATCTTGCTTTGGATGCGTTGGTTTTAGAATTGGTGAGAAAGTTTTCTGACACCGGAAAGCCAATTGCTTCGATTTGCCATGGGCAACTTGTCCTAGCAGCTGCAGGCTTGGTTAAAGGTAGGAAGTGTACGGCCTTCCCAGCTGTCAGACCTGTACTTGTTGCTGCAGGTGCTTATTGGGTGGAACCCGAGACCATGTTGGCGTGTGTTGTTGATGGTAATATAATTACTGGGGCTACATATGAAGGCCATCCTGAGTTCATTAGGCTTTTTGTGAAGGCACTAGGAGGTAACATAACTGGTTCAGATAGGAGGATCCTGTTTCTCTGTGGGGTAAGTTTTATTTTCCTTCGTAGTGCAATGAGAAATATGAAATTGTGATGCCGATCAATATTGAGTATATATAGTATTGAGATTTGCCCTTTTACAGATACTTCTGAAAGATAGTGAAAATAACCTGAATAGGCTTTACCAGATTTGCCACAATTCTGGTGTGATAGGGTTCCATCATTCATTCCTATGTGTTTTTTCAATGTTTTGGTGTTATGCTTCATTGGTCTGCCTACCTGGGTCCGTTTCCCATTGGAATACTTGTTTGTCAGGTCATTTGTGTGAGTTGTGAACTTGTGAAAGTAAATCCAAACATGCATACTGGTCATTTTTCAAGTTGTTTGAATTATGGATTCTAAACATGATACATAGACAAGTACATCCTTGATGAATTTTAAAAGACTCCTTTACTTTAATTTTCCAGAAAGTTGACTACTGAAGAATTTCAATTCCCCCCTTTCCCCCAAACTGAATACCTCTAATACCCAAGCCAATTAGGTCTCCAAATTCGAAATGCTACTACTGCCCTAGACCCATAAATTAGTTGCCGTCAGATTTCATAAGAACCTATTTTCTTGAAACCAGTTGTTTGTTTTCCCTTTAAAACCAAATCCTTTGAAGCATACCTAAACTTCTCTACCTACAATGCCAAAAGTTTACAACTTGACAAACCTTAAAGCCCACCACGTTTTGTAAGCTGGTTATTTAACAGTGATAAGATGGTCCATAAATCAAGATTGGCTACTTGACAAACCTTAAAGCCCACCAAATTCAAAATATTATTTTACTTGTCAATATCAATAGTGATAAGATGGTCCATAAATCAAGTTTTGCTATGTGTTTTAATTCACTGTAAATCTAGTAAACTCCTTGACAAGAACGTTAAAGCTTTATGTCGTTTGTTTATGAACTAATTGTTATCTACGTATTATTCTAGTCAATGATCAAAATTTTATATTTCTCACAGTTACTAAGCATCATTCACTTTCTCTCCCTCAACATTTGTAGGACTTCATGGAAGATTATGAGGTAATTGTGCCTTTTCAGTCTCTTCAAGCTCTAGGATGCCATGTTGATGCAGTTTGCCCCAAGAAGAAAGCTGGTGAAATCTGTGCAACTGCTGTCCATGATTTTGAAGGAGACCAAACATACAGTGAGAAGCCGGGCCATAATTTCACTTTAACAGCTGACTTTGAAGCTCTAGATGTCTCAAGTTATGATGCTCTTGTAATCCCTGGAGGTCGAGCACCAGAATATTTGGCATTGGATGAGAAAGTTATTGCATTAGTGAAGCAAATTGTGGAAGCCAGGAAACCAATTGCATCCATCTGCCATGGGCAGCAGATTTTAGCTGCTGCTGGTGTTCTACAGGTAAGGTTACTCCCTTTCAGCCAGGCTACGCCTTTGTTTCCAGAAATTTGATCCGAATTTCAATTTGGCCCATATTCTTTAAGTTTCTCAATCAAATCCAACTATTTCCTTATCGTTTCAATTCGGTGCGTCGTCAAACATAGTATTGATACCGTTAAAAATATTACTGACTTTCTATAATTCCATGTGATGCCACCAAAGGAATTGCTCCAATAATTGGGTTCAACTGAAACAAAGTGAAGCTGTGATCCCTGTTTAGGTGACAGTGTAGTTTTATTGTATCTATAGCTCATCTTTTAATAGGGATGGGTCCCATGTTGTTGGGATCAGTCCCATGCTGTCCAGAAGTTCAATCTAAAGTCCAAGTTGATTTCTGAAACTAAATGAGTTGAAAGTGTACAAAATGCAAAAACAATAATATAAAGTTAATTTGTTAGGCACACAAACAAGGACGCAAAATCCTCATTAACAATCCAAAATCATATAACAAAATCGAGATTGTAAATTTGGAATTTTAAAGTCCAAGCATGATATGGTAGATATGGGAGATGCTACAATGAGGGGGATCTGAGTGGGGGTTTGAGTAAGGGGTTCAATCCAACCATCCAACCATCCAATCATTAAAAAAGTTTTAAGTTCAAAATTTCCTTTATATTATTGGATAGTGGTATTGAACCCCTCACCCACAACCCCTCATTTAGCATTTCCGTGGTAGATATACATATATAATGTAGATTTACATAACTTCTTACACTTTTTAACATCAACTAAAATGCTAGAGTAAAATTAATTTTTTGTGTGGGAAGTTAAACATTTTCAACCAAAAAGACAATTAATTAATTGTAATGCAGAATTCTCTGAAGGAATATATGAAGGAGTAAAAATCTATGCTAGATGGAATGGCTTAAGAATGGGGTAAAACAAGAAATTACCTAGTGAGGAAAACCAAAAGGCTTGGCTGAGCTAGGCAGTTTCCGTTTTTCAGAAGGTGTTAGGAAGAGTTGGGAGTATCATCAATTTTGTAAGAGGGTTGATTAACTGAGTGAGTATTTTATGACAAGGTAAAAAAGAAACCACCTTGAAGTTGTAATCTGTTTGCCTTTTGCTGATTCTTCTGATTGAGGGTTGATTTACTTATTTTCACATTATGAACTTTTTTTAATCATGTCCTAATTGTTGTTAACTGGCTAAATTTTAGGGAAAGAAATGTACTGCATATCCAGCGGTGAAGCTAAATGTGGTTTTGTCGGGGGCAACATGGCTGGAACCTGATCCAATAGATCGTTGCTTCACGGATGGAAATTTGGTTACTGGAGCAGCGTGGCCAGGCCACCCAGAGTTCATTTCTCAGTTGATGACATTGCTTGATATTCAAGTATCATTCTAGTTGCTGTTTACTGGGTCAGCTGCTTGCATGTACTATATGTAATTCATGACAGAATAAGGCATGTGTGTTGTGTTATGTTAAGGTGACGTTTGTATATTACTCTGGTTTTGATATGTATATGCCATGTTCCATGCAAGTTTGGTTGTGGATGAAGCTTGTATTATACTACTTATGCTTTAGAAGGACACTATAATTTATTAGTCGTCGGTCCCCTAGGTCTCAATCTCTCTCACCGTACACCTCGAAGGTTTACCTGAATGAATATCATGTTGTCCAGAGTAAGCTTGTATTTTCACAAGTTCACAACCATCCTCCTGCAACTGCGAACTGAGGATTGACATGATATTTTGCATTTTCTTTTGGGTCAAGCAATATAGTTTGTTGACAAAACCAGACCTCATAACAGAAAACAATCAGCTTTGCTGCTCTGGGGAAAAATTAACATGGCAGTCAAGATAAAATCAACGCGAACGCTTTTCAAAACGAAATCAACCGCCTTTTTG
This sequence comes from Prunus padus, assembly GCA_024362665.1. Lineage (NCBI taxonomy): Eukaryota > Viridiplantae > Streptophyta > Magnoliopsida > Rosales > Rosaceae > Prunus > Prunus padus. The sequence goes on from JANFAM010000010.1 coordinate 26,011,903, forward strand.
GGAGAAGCAAGATATCAAACTCTATGATTTTGGCATGACCTGTTGGCGATAAACATTACATTATCCATCTCTCTTTCGGGACATTAGCTTGGAATGATTGACACTCAGGTTTGAATCTTTCCTCAAATAATTTAGACTTACCACTTGGTCGCTGTCGGTGAAGAAGACGACAAAAAGCATATCAAACTTGGATATCGTTGGTAATGGCGCGAAACTAGTAGTTATCCTGTTGGAATTGTATGGGGTGTGTGATAAGTGTGGCTCTGATACCATTGTTGGTTTATGTGTGAAGGGATTTAGGACAATAAGTCAAAAGTTGAAATAAAGTGATTTTATTAGATTTGGAGGAAAATAGTACATAACTTGGTATACATAGAATTAGGCTAATTGGCCTTCTTTCTAGCTTATTAGCTTATTGGCCTTCACACTCTCTTAGATTAGTTTGGGAATTCTCTTGTTAGACTCCCAAACTCTAGTTGATTAGCTAGATAAGATTAGGTTGCTAGCTTTCTAGCTTACTTTTTCAATAGGTATCAAGCCTATACATAGAGGAGAGTCAGAGTCACCGACTTAATTGATTATTTTATACAAAAGCATGTATTAAGTATCATGATCTTTTGAGGTTGCCAACTTTGTTAAGTCAGTTTTGCATTCTCTCCAATATTCTAGACTATTCTCCAACATCCAAGACACTTCTTTATTGTTCAAATGTGCATTACTTTTTTAACATATCCGAACTGAAAAGAAGAGAGGAATAGAATTATAGAGGGATGCTACGATAACTAACTGCGACGTGTTGCTCAGATTGAGTGCGACGTGTCTAGACTCTCCACAACTCTCTAGAAACGCTTTTGTGAGTATTAATATTACTATTAAGTAAGCAAAGCAGAGCAGCTCAAGATATGACCTACCTTGTATTCAGACTCTCAGACTCTCAAACTTTCAGACTCTCTTTCTCTCTCTGAAAAAGAAGAAAGAAGAAAGAATAAAGAAAACGCAAGAAACTAAAGAAGGAAATAATAAAAGAAATGGGGAATCCGAAAGGCGAGGAGCGGAGGAGGAGGGTGTTGTTACTGTGCGGGGACTACATGGAAGATTACGAGGCAATGGTCCCATTTCAAGCACTGCAGGCATTTGGAGTCTCTGTTGATGCAGTTTCTCCTGGCAAGAAAGCTGGTGATATCTGCGCCACTGCCATAACCATTCAAGTAGAGTCCACTGATCAGGTCACACTCTGTCTTTCCTGTTAATTAATATATTTTGAACAACCTCTGATGAGTTTGAGTTTGAGTTTGAGTTTGAGAGACAAGACAAGGAAAGAAGCTTGAATTCACCTAACCCTTACTCTTGTTTTAATGTGTGTGTTGTGTTTGGTTTTCTGTACCTTTTTGGTTACAGGCTAATACCGAATCTCGTGGTCACAATTTCACATTGAATGCAACATTTGATGAGATTGAGTTTGACGAATATGATGGTCTAGTTATACCAGGCGGACGATCTCCTGAACATCTTGCTATGAAGGCATCGGTTGTAGAATTGGTGAGAAAATTTTCCGACTCCAGAAAGCCAATTGCTGCTATTTGCCATGGGCAGTTGGTCTTAGCAGCTGCAGGCGCTGTTAAAGGTCGCAAGTGCACAGCGGTTTCAACTATGAAACCTGGATTGGTTGCTGCTGGTGCTCACTGGGTAGAACCCGATACATTTTCAGTGTGTGTTGCTGATGATAATTTAATTACTGGGGTCACATATTATGGCAATCCTGAGTTCATTGGGCTTTTTCTCAAGGCACTAGGGGGCAACATATCTGCTTCAGAGAGAAGAGTCCTCATCATCATTGGAGTAAGCTTTCTTTTCTTTTTCTTTTATATTGCAATGACAAATATAGGACAAAATATAGCCAATGATTAAATTGTTAGTTACTAATCATCCTCATTTAATTGCTCCCCTCCCCAATATTTTAGAACTACGCGGAAGATTATGAGGTAACTGTGCCTTATCAGACCCTTAAAGTTCTAGGATGCCATGTTGATGTGGTTTGCCCCAAGAAGAAAGCCGGTGATATCTGCCCAACTGCTATCCGTGATCTTGATGGGGGCCAAACCTACAGTGAGATCCGGGGACATAATTTTGTTTTAACAGCTGACTTTGAATCCATAGATGCCTCAAGTTATGACGCCCTTGTACTCCCTGGAGGTAAAGCTCCAGAGTTTTTGGCACTAAAAGAGGATGTTATTGTACTAGTGAAACAATTTATGGAAGCCAGGAAACCAGTTGCATCCATCTGCCATGGCCTGGAAATTTTAGTTGCTGCTGGTGTTCTGCAGGTATGGTTCTTAAAGAAAAAACATATTTCCTACCTGCATTTAGTGGTTAAACATTTGTCACTAAAACATTAATATAATGCTACTTATTAAAGAAAAAGTAAAACAGATTGAAGTACTTTATCGATTGTGCTTGAAAAGGAAAAAAGAAAAAAGAAAAAAAAGGTTACATCTAGTGCTTTGTATTTTGGTTCTGTTGAGCTGATCTGTTGTGACCTATTAACCTCTCAATTGTAAATAAATATTGGGAAGAAGGAGGTGAGTACTCTTTAAAATCGCAAACGAAATGATATTTTTTCTGTTTCTTTTGATTAGTGGTTAATGTACTTATAATCTGATTAGGCACTTTTTAGCATGTCATAATTGGTTTAATTGGCTATATTTCAGGGGAAGAAATGTACTGGATACCCAGGGATTAAGGCTCGTGTGGTTTTGTCAGGGGGGACGTTTGTGGAAGCGGATCCAATAGATCGTTGTGTCACTGATGGAAATCTGGTTACCGCAGCAGCGTGGCATGGCCAACCAGAGCTTATTTCTCAGTTGATGACATTGCTTGATATCCGAGTATCATTCTAGGCACCCTTTACCAGGTCACCTGCTTCCAATTAATATATGTAATTCCGTAAACGAATAAGAGAATAAAAGAGAAAGAAACGTAGTCAGAAACTCCGTGTAATTCAATAAAAGAATAAGAGTATATGTTAAGGTGACATCTGTGAGTGAGCAATGATGCTCGGATTCTGCTCTATATGTACCAATTGTGGATGGATCTTGTATGTTTGTAACTACGTAATATTGATTATGATTTTTATGGAAATCCTTTGAATCTACTTTCAGATCTAGCGTTTACATTCCTAGTTTAATGATTAAAATCTGTCCTTATTTCGAAAAAGAAAGGCTCCGGAGGATGCAAATGATCCCACCATAATGAGATGCCTTCATTGTTGAAAATTGGGGAAATGATGGCACATGCCATGTTTGTTAAAAGGCTGGAGACAGAGATCCAGTGGGTGCCAGCACTTGAGTGATCTAACACCTAAAGCAATTGGAATCCAACTTGGTGGGCATGTTCGGCTAACTTTGTGAAAAAGCTTTGGGTATTTTCTTTGTAGGTGGCTGCCATTATGAGAGAGAACTTTCCTTCTTTGTTTATTGGCCACATTGTTGGTCTGTGTACCCGTGAGAACAAGAGAGAGAGAGAGGTAGAATAGGCTTTGTATTATTGCTAATACTTGACTCTTGGGTTCTTTGAGAAGCCAACTTGGGCTATGCATAAAAAGGGACTTCGTTCGCAGCAGGAGATGTGTGTGCAGGTGTGCCGCACTGTGCCGCACCAAGGTCATGAGAAAGAGGAGCGGCTGGCTTCTTTTCCAATGCTGGTGGTTGTGCTCTTTCGGTGCATTAATGTTCCATGTCTTATGGAGGACTTTGAAGGTGCTCAGGACAACTTGCATGGTTTCTTCATGCATGCAACTATTGGACCAAATTCTTTGGTTATTTAAAGAAGGCTTGGCATATAGAAAGTGTGTGGGCAGCATATGTCTCACCATTTGGAGGTGCCGTGAGCACCATTGCTCAGATAGGCTAAAACAGAAGTGAGAGACACTAGAGAGCATCACCATGATAGTGGAGATAAACTCCTCTTCGGCTACACAAGATGTATGTAGTAGATTCATAACACTTTTTGTGTGCGGATAGAACGATAAGTAGGTAAAAACACAATACCGGTATAAATATTGTAGAAGAGTAATGATCATATAGATCTCCATAAGGGGTCATGCCTGTGGGAAGTGAAGTACTTTAACTTACAATGTTCCAGCAGATCTGGTACTAAGATGAGTCTGATCATCTGGTAGAAGCCTTGCAGATTTTGGGCTGGAAACTATCATCCAAAAGAATATTGCTGGTTTTTATATCTCTATGTATGATGCATACATGAAACTCCTCATGTAAATAGGCAAGACCCCTAGCTGTACCCAGGATTATGTCATTTAGTTGTTTCCAGTTCAGAGAGCCTCTTTTTGGACCTATTTCCCATGGAAGAAGGAAAAAAAAACAGATCTTTAAATGAACAAATAAAACAATAGAATATATATGTAAGCATGCATTTAGAGGTAGCTGAGCTGAAAAGCCTAAAATTATTACCAAATATGAATCTGTCGAGGTTGTTGTTTGCCGTGTATTCATATATAAGAAGCAATTCCGGTCCTTCGCTACAACATCCAAGAAGACGAATGCGATTCCGGTGATGAATCGTTTACGAAATTCGCCCTTGCCCTGTCGGATTGGAGAATTGCTAGTTTTTTAACTGCAACTACTTTTCCATTGTTTAGAGTACCCTGTCCAACCATGTAATTGTAACTGAACATTATGCATGGATAATCAAACGCTTGACAATGCAATTTTCCCAGTTTTTCAAAACTTTTATGCATGTCAAAAAAGAGTACACCATATTCGACCGTACTGAACTCAACTGAACTAAATTATTTTAGTGCTCTTTAACACATAATTTACCCTGTAGACGTCCCCAAATCCTCCTCCTCCAAGTTGGTTTTCTTCACTGAAGTTTTTTGTTGCCGACTTCAAATCTTTATATTTGTAATTCATTGGTCCTTGCAACTCGGTTGCACCCAATATATCACCTAAAAATGAGTAAATTTAAACAATTGAAGACACGTGCGAGGAATTTTTTTATGTTTATATATATGTAAACATGGTTAGAGCAGGAGCTAATTGGATAATAGTATATGTGCAAGAGGAAATTGCAACTTCGAATTCTGTGGTTGTGTGGACAGCGAGACTAAAGTAAGCTCAAACAAGAACACATGTTAGGAGTTTTGATAGTGTGCTTGCTCATTCATTATGAGCTACAGAACCGACCTGTATTGAGCTTGAGTTCCGGAGACAAGACAGCATGAACAAATTCTTGGCTCCAACGTCACAGTGTACACCATATTCAATAAACAAAATTGCATTCGTGCCCTCGTCTCTAAGTGAAAATAATCTGATAATGGGCTACCTAGGTTTGCTGAATCGTGATGTGTGTTTTAAGTTAGAAATCTTCAAATGCTATATATATATATGTCTTTCTGGTCCCCCTTTGTTTTAATATGTTTTTTGGTTTTCTGTATTCTTAGAGTATAGCCGCGCGGCTATACGTTTAAAATATTCTATTTATCGGGTATAGCCGCGCGGCTGTACTTTTAAAATATTCTATTTATCAAGTATAGCCGCGCGGCTGTACGTTTAAAATGGAATATTTATATAGTATAGCCGAGCGGCTATACTTTTAAAATGTTCTATTTTCGAGTATAACCGCGCGGCTCTACCTTTAAAATATAACGGCCTTCCCAGCTGTCAGACCTGTACTTGTTGCTGCAGGTGCTTATTGGGTGGAACCCGAGACCATGTTGGCGTGTGTTGTGGATGGTAATATAATTACTGGGGCTACATATGAAGGCCACCTGAGTTCATTAGGCTTTTTGTGAAGGCACTAGGAGGTAACATAACTGGTTCAGATAGGAGGATCCTGTTTCTCTGTGGGGTAAGTTTTATTTTCCTTCGTAGTGCAATGAGAAATATGAAATTGTGATGCCGATCAATATTGAGCATATATAGTATTGAGATTTGCCCTTTTACAGATACTTCTGACAGATAGTGAAAATAACCTGAGTAGGCTTGACCAGATTTGCCACAATTCTGGTGTGATAGGGTTCCATCATTCATTCCTATGTGTTTTTTCAATGTTTTGGTGGTATGCTTCATTGGTCCGTTGCCCATTGGAATACTTGTTTTTCAGGTCATTTGTGTGAGTTGTGAACTTTTGAAAGTAAATCCAAACATGCATACTGGCCATTTTTCAAGTCGTCGTTTGAATTATGGATTCTAAACATGATACATAGACAAGTACATCCTTTATGAATTTTAAAAGACTCTTTTACTTTAATTTTCCAGAAAGTAGACTACTGAAGAATTTCAAAATCCAAGCCAATTAGGTCTCCAAATTCGAAATGCAACTACTGCCCTGGACCCATAAATTAGTTGCTGTCAGATTTCATACGAACCTAGTTTCTTGAAACCAGTTGTTTGTTTTCCCTGGAGGTCGAGCCCCAGAATATTTGGCATTGGATGAGAAAATTATTGCATTAGTGAAGCAAATTGTGGAAGCCAGGAAACCGATGTAATTCCATAAAAGAAGAAGAAACATAGTCAGAAACTCCGTGTAATTCAGTAAAAGAATAAGAGCATATGTTAAGGTGATGTGTGTATCTGTGAGGGAACAATGATGCTCTGATTCTGCTCTATATGTACCAATTGTGGATGGATCTTGAATGTTTGTAACTACGTAATGTTGATTATGATTTTTATGGAAATCCTTGAATCTGCTTTCAGATCTAGCGTTTACATTCCTAGTTTAATGATTAAAATCTACCCGTATTTCAAAAAAGAAAGGCTCCGGAGGATGCAAATGATCCCACCATAATAAGATGCCTTCACCATCTCCTTGTGTTGATGGATAAAGTGTTTTCACTCAAGCCACCCAAACTCATTCTCAACTCTTAAGATAGTTTCTTCTCCACTTCAATTTTATGGACCATTCATGTAAATATCAACAGTTATGCAGTATTATTGAATACTAAAGATTTAAAGTACATCAAATGTTTGGCTCTGGGGCATACAACTAGCATTTGTGCTTTACATGAAAAACCAAGAGGAATGCAAACGAAGAAAAAGGAGAGTGAAATCACTATTGTTAACAATCCTAGTAGACATAAAAATACATCTCTGAAACTATAAACATCCAAAGGAAACTCTCAAATTTTAAGTACAAGAGTTGAAATATACTGCTTTAATTAAGCACTTAGCGACCTGAAACTTGAGAAACCGATACGGTGGCGTTGGATGTGGAGGAAGCAGTAGAGGTTGATGTGTCTCCCTTCACTCTCTTATCAGAATCAACAAAAACAGGCCTAGTGAGCGCCCTATTCTCCAAGGAGCTAGTGCTTTTAAGTAGAACTATAACTTCAGACATTGTAGGCCTTTGAGCAGCTGATGGTTGAGTGCACATCAGAGCAATTTCTATAATCTTCTTTACATCTTCTGGTTTGTATTCATTTGGATCCAGATTTGGATCCACCAGCTCCACGTGCTTGCTATTCTCATACAGTTTCCATGCCTAATCATTAATGTGAAAAAGAAATAAAACAAAATAAAACATGTTACAATTCTAAAGTAATTAAGCAGAATAGAAATCTCAGGGAAGAATTATATTTACAGTTTGGAAGTTACCTTTTCAAGTAGAAATTCACCCATAGCATCAGATTTGATTTCACTGCTCTTTTGGCCACTTATGATTTCAAGGACAACCACACCATAACTATATGTATCCACCTTTTCTGACAATTGGCCATGAATTGCATATTCAGGTGCTGTGTATCCCCTGTCAGTGTCACACAAGATGAAATTAGTGGAGTCTCCCTAGTGTACCGGCCATGTATATAGTAGATTCATATCACTTTTTGTGTGCGGTTGTCAAAACAAAAGACCGGTATAAATATCGTAGAAGAGTAATGATCATATAGATCTCCAGCAGGGGTTGATGCCTGTGGGAATTGAAGTACTTTAACTTACAATGTTCCCGCAAATCTGGTACTAAGATGAGTCTGATCATCTGGTAGAAGCCTTGCCAGCCCAAAATCTGCAATTTTTGGCTGGAAACTATCATCCAAAAGGATATTGCTGGTTTTTATATCTCTATGTATGATGCATACATGAAACTCCTCATGTAAATAGGCAAGACCCCTGGCTGTACCCAGGATTATGTCATTTAGCTGTTTCCAGTTGAGAGAGCCTTTTTTTGGACCTATTTCCCATGGAAGAAGAAGAAAAAAACCAGATCTTTAAATGAACAAATAAAACAATAAAATGTATTTGTAAGCATGCATTTAGAGGTAGCTGAGCAAAAAGAAGCCTAAAATTACCAAATATGAATCTGTCGAGGCTGTTGTTTGCCATGTATTCATATATGAGAAGTAACTCTGGTCCTTTGCTACAACATCCAAGAAGACGAATGAGATTTCGGTGATGAACGTTACTTATCAGCTTCACTTCGTTTACGAAATTCGCCTTTGCCCTGTCGGATTGGAGAATTGCTAGTTTTTTAACTGCAACTATTTTTCCATTGTTTAGAGTACCCTGTTCAATCATGTAGTTGTAAATGAACATTAGGGATTATATATTGAGCAATAAAATGAAATATGCCCATGGATAATCAAAAGCTTGACAATGCAACTTTCCCATTTTTTTCAAAACTTTATGCATGTCAGAAAAGAATATTACACCATATTCGACCGTACTGAACTGAACCAAATTATTTTAGAGCTTTTTAGCATACTTTACCTTGTAGACGTCCCCAAATCCTCCTTCTCCAAGTTTGTTTTCTTCACTGAAGTTTTGTGTTGCCGACTTCAAATCTTTGTATTTGTAATTCATTGGTCCTTGCAACTCGGTTGCACCCAATAAATCACCTAAAAATGAGTAAATTTAAACAACTGAAGACACGTACGATCATTTTTTTTATGTTTATAAATTTTATATATATGTAAACATAGTTAGAGCAGGAGCTAATTGAATAATAGTATATATGCAAGAGGAAATGCAACTTCGAATTCTGTGGTTGTGGCAGAAGAATACCTCTACGAGCAGCCTCGGGCTTTCGTGAAAGTTTAAAATAGAGAAAAACTCCAACAATGAGAATAAGAAGACCTACACCTCCAACTACGACTCCAATAATGATGGCTTTCTTTCTTGAATTGCCTCCTGCGAGATAATATATGAAAAACATTATGCTTTCGGGTACTTCCAAATTAAAGACAAAGTACTTTACTAGTACGCAAAGAATTGTTAGGAACATCAAATCTGTTCACCAAATGATGTAGTAGGTAACAATATTTCATGTATCCAAATTCGGATTCACGTAAAGCCTAGCTAGCTTATATATTTCTAAAAGGTTTAAATGTAACGATGACACATCATTTAGTGAACAAATTTAATGACTATATTGTTGAAAAATAATGTCCATTTGTGTTCTACACAGTTCTAGAAGAATCATGAATACAAGGATGATTCTAGAGTTGTGGAGAACATACTATGTTGGCTAGACAAAGAGAGTAAGTTTGAAGAACTCTCTAGAAGTAAGAACACTCATGTTGCTAGACTATGGAGGTGGAAGAAATTTCTAGAACAAGACATGTGGCTTGATATGGTGATGTAACAAACAATTGAAGTTTGAAGAATATTCTAGTACAAGACACATATATGGCTGGCTAGGAGAGATTGACCAAGTCAATTGGACTTGGTAATGTCGGCAAAAGATGCCTATAAATAGGCATGCATGTAATCGAGTGAAGAGGTTGGGAGTCTAACAAAAGAACTCCCAAACTGTATGGGAGCCAAGAGCTACCCAAATAAAGCCATGTTGAGGGGCCAATAAGCTCACCAATCTAAGTGAAGGGCCAAATAGCCCAAATTAATCTAAGCAAATATGATGGCCAATAAGCCAATAAACTAAGAAGGTCAATAAGCCTAACCCTATGTACACCAAGCTATGTACTATTCTCCTCCAATATAATAAAATCACTTTGTTTCAACTATTGCCTATTGTCCTAAACCCCTTCACACATAAACCAACAATGGTATCATAGAAACACTCATTACACACTTCCTTAAATTCCAACATATATGATAAAAGTTTATTCTTACCCCTTTTTAAGAAGGACGCTATGTTCGTAGTCTGGTTGTCAGGGAAGAAAGAAGTACTAGAGTACCTCAAGAAGCACCCGGCATCAACGGCCCTGCCATCCGTATCAGGCAGGCAGCTTTGAAGGTTGGCGTATGCCACATTCAAGCAATCTTGGCAACCAGTCCTGCTGATTGTCTCGGCACATTGTGCCACACCATAGACTGTTTCATTTCCACTACCACTACTAACAACTTCATTCTTAGTTGCTGCAAAGAAACCGTTGATCTTTGGTGTTGCAAGTTGGAGATCCACTAGCAATTTTCCAGCAGCTGCACTAAATGCGGTAGCTTGTGATGCAGTTTTATTGCCACAAAGCCCTACATTACCAGGAAGGGTAGTCTGGTCAAAGAACCCAGCGCTCTCGTACCTAAACCAACCAGACAAAAGTTAACAGCAATGTGACGAACTTTAGCAACATGCTATGTTTGGTCTCGACACATGGAATATTAATTTTATTTTTCTTGGCCATGAGACTTTTGTTTATTTTTCTTCAACTGCCAAATTCTTCTTATTGGATTATCGTTTAAAAAAGAAAAAAGAAAGTGACTAACTTTGGCAGTACGTTTGGTCGACACACCACACTGGTTTCTATTGTTAGCATTTTCTATGTGTCTTAATTTGTTGATCAATCTTCATCGACAATAATCATCCACGGCAACTTTGACTAAGCTATCGAAATTATTTCTTCAGTAACATTATTTACATTTTTTAAAGGATCATTAATTCATAACCTTAGGACTCGTTTGTTAGGGAGGATTAAACTAGGTTAGACTAGACTAGCAAAATGACTACATTTCATGTGCAATCAAAGCATAATATGGATATTGTTGTCTTGATGGAGGACTATTCATAAGAGGTTGATGACTAAAAATTATCTCTCATAAATTATTTTCTGAATTCTCTTACATATAGTTTCCACGATAATCTTATAATTTCATAAGACCCATATCATGTGAGAATTAATGTTAGATAACATGTCTCTATTATTTTGTTAACGAAAGTCAATTATCAAATTCTGTAGCTACGACTTAATGAAGTTATGAATAAACTTTCTGAATTATGACAGCAACTTGGAAAGAAGCTAGGCTGCCACGACAACGACCCTAGGAAGCAACATGTTCTTTTGGTACTAATTAAGTATATTTGACTTCTTCTAATTCTATGCTTTCTGAATTATGACACCCCGCCGGCTGCCAATTAGGGTGATGATCCATATATATTTAGTTCAATATTCTAGAAAGGGTTAGGAATTATTATGTGGAGCAGTTGGAAACTTTGGAAAATAATAAGAGCACGAATGTCAAAACATATAACTTATCAAAGAAAATGTTGACATCAATTTCAACTGCTATTGGTTATTTCCAACATCGGCTGCAGATGTAAACATTTTCCTTGAGGAATAAAATCGGTCACTGTCGATCGTTTTGGAAAACAAAAACCTATAAAAGATGGACTCTTTTTTTATTGAAAGATAAACAAAATTCTAGTCCCATTCCCCGTATGAAAGAGAGAAAGAAATTTTATTTTTATTTTATTTTATATAAATTTTTTCTTTACTGAACCAATCTTGTAATATTTCTGTTATTCAAATTTAGCACTTTGAACATTAATTATTTACTTTAATCAAACGTACGTAACTGGGAACTTTGAATTTGAAACAGCTTCAATTATTAGAATGAGAAATAGTAAGACCCGATAGATATTAATGCATTTGTGTTTTGTTTCCAGCAAGTAGGTGTATCTAGTTGTCATTTAGTTTAGAAAACAAATAAACATACAAAACCAAATCATGGAAGAGTAGTAGAGCAACAGTAGGGACCAGGGTGTACCTGAGGAAGCAACCGTCGTAGATGACACGGGCACCGTTGGCAGCGGAGCAGTTGCGAATTTGGGACACCGCGGCGGCGAAGCAAGCAGCGCAGTCAGCTGCGGAGAGGTAGTTCCTGCACTGCACCAAGGCGTAGACGGGATCCGAACCCCTGGCCTGCTGTGCCGTGGCAAAGTGGGTGCTGTTTTTGTTGAGCTGTGTTTTGAGGTCTGAGAAAGTGGCGTTGAGATTGGTATAGAAGTCAGGCAAGTTTGTGGCATTGTATTGGCTGCAGCCCTTGTTTAGTAGATTGATCTGTGGGCTTGCATCAACGCCTCTGATCATACAACTCCACCACCATATTGATGTAATTATTGGCAATACCATACCCAGATATTCTTGCTTCATCTTCAGTGCCTGCGTAGCTTGACCTACCATTAAGGACAAGGTAGTTGCTTAATTAACAAACATACACATTATATATGAAGAACGGGAGGTGAGCTTATATATTATATGTTGCGGCCAATGGAGGCAACATGTTAAAAGACAACATCATCCATGACGCAATGCATTATATATATATATAGAGCTTCCATTGAGGGATCCTTTAAATAAGTTTAGTTGAGGGACACCTTTTGTAGGGCCCACTCCGGATTGTATTTCACTAATCCAAACTGTCTATTTTGTCGATACTCATTCAAAGATCATCCCTACAAAAAATCACTTGAATCCGATATCATTTGACCACTCAATTGAGTCATTAATTTTGTAGAACACAATTGGATGTCGAAACGGTTTCCGATTTGTCTAATTTTTTGTAAGAATGATCTATGAATGAATACCTAAAAAATAGATGGTTTGGATCATTGGGAAAAAAAAATTGTATGGTACCCTAAAGAGCGTCCCTCAAATAAAATTATTTGAGGGATCCCTCAATAGAAGGAGGCAATATATATATATATATATTTATTTATTTATTTATTTATTTATTTACCGCATTTATTTACTACATTGCTGACACCTTTCTAATACAAGAAGTGGGTTCCGCATGCATTAGAGGAGTCCAGTCTATTAGAGGAGAACAACTTTCATGCAACACTGTGCTATACCCGGCCAATGGCACAATGACACGAGAGTGACTGATCCAAGATTTGATAACCGGCTTGGCGAAACTTACACAATAAACTCAACGATACAAGTGAACAAAGTCGATTAGAGTTTTCTAAGGCCAAATTCTAAATTGTGGCCCCCTCTGTACATACACTCAACACTGAATATGTAAAAAATTTTAAAGAAAAGGAACACCACTTTTGGGATTAAAAAATATCATAACTCATTTGAACGCAAGTAAACCATTTTGACAAAAAAAAAAAAAAATCCTTTTGGCTTAAAAGAACATATCAGATAATTTCTCCAACATTGAGGAACCTAATTCACAATTCAAAGCTTTTATTTCACAAACCCCAATTCAATTTAGAAATCCTAATTCGACAAGCCATAAATTCAATTTATCAGAACAAACCCAAATTCTACAAGAGAGACGCATTAAAGAAAAAAGAGAGAATGAGGAAGAAGATGACTGGAAAAAAACAAAGGAATGAGAGAAAAGTGACGGGTAGAAAGAGAAAAAAAAGGAGAAAATGTTCATTGTTTAAAGGATAGTTTCAGTCTACAAGAAAAGAATGATGGGAAAAGTTTCAGTGGGACAAGTGAAGCGTACTTTGTAGTTCAATGAAGATAGAGATATGGTTTATTTCTTTATTTTGGCTGGGCAAATAGAGATAGGATTTCAACATTTTTTTTGGGCTGGGATAAACATATCTAGCTTCTTTTTTTTTTTGGAAAATTTTGGGATGGGCAGCAGCCCACCCTGCCTTGTGGGTAGAACTGCCCTAGATGCGTGATAATTTTTTCACTTAATTATTATTGTGTTATTAGCTGGGGATAACAAAACAGTGCTATATATCCCCATTACAAGTAAGTTTTTCTGCTATTAAGGTGATTAATAAATGTAGTACAAATAGTATTATTATTGTATATTACACATATAAAAACTTACATATACCCCTCCCATTTTTAGTAAAATTTGTAGTGGAAGGCTGATTTTCGGATGGACATATCATAATCAAGGGATTCCAATTCCAATCCAGAAAATTTCGGAATGAAAATTCTTTTCTAATTCCGTTCCAAAAAATTTCGGAATTTCAACATCCATTCTAATTGAAAACTCGAAATTTTCGAAATTTTTGGAAAATTTTGGAACTTATATATTTTGGAAATTTTGAACATGTCCAATGATTTGAAAGGTTAAAAATGTCTCAAAATTGAAAAATCATACGGACAACTCGAAACTATTATATGCTATTATTTAAATGTTATTTATTTAATTAATAACTCATCTATATCTATTTTTGGTCATCAAGTCATATTTAGTTCAACATGAAATTAGTCATTATGTGCAGTCTAAGCTTGAAACCCCAATATATTTTGGAACTCGAAATTTTCGGAATCTTGAGATACATTCCAATTCCAATCCAAATTTTTTTTCTTCAGAATTTTCGAATTTTGAAACTTTCGGATATCAAAATTGATTTAGACTTGCCAAAATCGGAAATTTCTCGCAACAAAGACAACCGCATGATAGAGCTATCGAGTTCAATGCAATCTTCCTCTTTCATTATAGTAGGCTTTCCCGAGCTATTCCTAGTTTCTCCTTGACCAAAACTTTCTTCACCTCACCTATCCATGCTGAAATTTTTTTTGTTCCTTCAAATTCAAACGTGTCAATCTCACTCAACTTGAGTGATCTTACAACCATCTCTAATGAAATTCCCCTTAATTCTCTGATTTATAAGAACAAACCAGCTGTGATACCAATTAATAGGAATATCGGAATAATTCTTGGCCGAAAAGCAGCACACAAATTTGTTTACGAGGTTCATCCCTAACTAATGGACTTGGTTTTTATGACCCAAAAAAAATAGAAGGACTTGGTTTGAGTTTAGTTGTTCCTTCCTGGTTTTGTAATTGTTATATTGTGTCATTGATTTGTGCGTCGTTGGCTTGCCTTTTTGGCTTTTGATGAAATCTAATTTCGACCACACAATGCCATGAGCAAAAGCCCCGGGAAAGCCTCTAACGAAAACGAAGAGCACTACATTCTGTAACGAACTGAAATTTAACTAAGAAGACAAGAATACACATCCTTTTGGGCTCAAACCCGCATCAAACCACACCAAGCCCAGCCAATGTATGAATGAGGATTGCATTATAATATAAGGCTCTTGTTGTAAGATGTGCTTTCAGTTTCAGCAAATTGGTCAATTTCTCTGAAGCATACAAAGCTTATTCATAAAGAAAAAGCAGCTTACTCATAAGGGAACAATTACTTGATACTTATATTCTAGATAAAATTTGATTCAGAACTACAACAATGTTCTCATAGCATTGTCTGATAGATGATGCATCTTTATACCTAGCTGCATAATTAAGCTGCAATGCACAAAAAACTTGGTCAAGTCAATTGAAATTATTTTGTCAAATCCTATGTTTATTGGCTGGAAATGGCAAAAACTTACTCTGGTCACATTGTTGAAGAGGTCAGAATAAAGTTTTCTCAGTTGGGGCCTCTCATTTGCAGGTTTTGCTTGAATTAGGGTATAAATGTCCTGTTTCAAGACTGATGAGCTCTTCCTGAGAGCTATTTGTACTTCTCTCCATGACTCTAAATCTATCAGCTCTTTCACTTATAACAGAGCTTGTGCATACCCTTTGATTTCACTCTCTGACTCTTCAATTGTCTGACCAGGTGCTACCAGTTGCAAGTCAAATCCATTTGCAACTTCAACAAAAATTGCTTCTTTTGCCGCCATTAGTGCCCAACTTATTGCTGCTAATGCCACAATTCTTCTTTTGAGTGTGGTGGGTTGTTGGGTTGCACTATAGCTGATTTGAATGCCATTGTTCTGGTGAGCTTCATGTACAGAGTACGTATATAAATGTATGTAAGTTTTCCTGAAAATTAATACATTCTATTAGCAATTATCTTGTGGAACCACAGAGAATCCGCATAAACTCTTCAAAATTAAAACCAAATTACAAAGAACAAAAAAGAATCAAGAATTCAAATTTAGAACCAGCCTAGGATTAGTAGGGAATTGAAGAAGATGAAAAGAAGATAAAGATTGGGATGGGGGGTTTGAATGAATACGATCTTAATTAATTAATTGGTTACAAAGGTAAAATGCTTATAAAAATGATGATTTAATACGAGGCTCTTTTCTGTTCTTTGATATGAATCTCAACACGGCATAGTTGATCATGCATAATTAACTAAAATTAGCAGTGAAGAGAACGACAATCAAATAAGATCATTGCTTTTTTGTCCAGGAATATCATATAAGATCTGATGCAGTGAGAACAAATTGTCACAGAACATGCTTGTTGTTACTGATTCATGTGGTTTCAAAAAGTAACGAACCTGATGCATGGTATGTAAAACATATGTAGCAGATGAATCATATAACTTACTTGACCATAAACCCCCGGATAGCAGTAAAAAATGATTATAGAATCCACAAATCATGAACAATTTATTTGAGAGGTACAATAAATTACCTTATGAAATATGTGGAATGCCAGAAATCTTGGGCCATTCTGGACCGCCCTCCACGCATCTTTCCTCTAGATGAGGACAATCATGAATTCGCAGGCTTTGTATTAACTTGTATATGTTTTTCTTTCCCTCTAAATTTGCTTTCTTTGCTTCTCCTTCATCCCTCACATATTGCAGATTAGAAATAGTTAGTTCACCTTTCAATTTGTTTAAGCCAGCCAGCTCCTTCATTTGAAGACCCTTCTCGTTACCCACGCTAAATTCTGATAATGTTTGGAGATTGGTCAGTCGCCCCATACCAACAGGAAATTCCATTTCCCCGTCAAAACAAAGGTGTCTTAAGTTGATCAAATTGTGCAATTTCTTTGGAAGTTCTGTGAGATGGAAACAATGCAACATCCTTAATGTTTGAAGATTATAAAGCTTTCCCATAGATTTGGGGAGTGCTTTGATTCTTGTTCTGGATACATCAAGATACCTCAAGTGTTTCAACTCACGGATTGAAACTGGCAACTGCTCAATATCAGACTCATAAGTTTAAGAAAAAGTCTTTAACATTGGCAACAAGTTACTAAGGACTTCATCATCACAATCCAAAAACAGCGAGTGGAGTTTCCCAACATTTCTATTCGAAATCCTTTGTAGTATTGAAGTAGGAGTTTGTGTCACATGTCGGATGTCAAGTACATCATCAATCTTATTACTCTGGCATGAAGCTCTCGGATTTCGATACAAGTTCTGCAAGATCATGCACAAGATCGTGCATCCTGCATCTTGTAATATTACCGTAGTAATCCTTTGTTGCATCTTGAAATAAGGAGTTCTCCAATAAAATCTTAAAATAGTCATTACCTATATCCTCCATTTCTAAATTACTTTGATTGGGAGAAGGGTGGAGCCATCCTTGAGCCATCCAAAGTTGAATTAAGTTATCCCTTTCAATTTCAGAGCCTTTTCTGAACATTGAGCAATATGCAAAGCACTGTTTCAATGATGGTGATTTCAAATTGTCAAAACTCAACTTCAAAACGGTCATGATTCTTTCCTATTCTTCTGGTAAATCCCATGTTCTACTTTTTTGAATTGACAGCCATTCATCTCTACTATTTCTGTAGCGCATCATGCTTCCCAAAACCTGTTGGTACACGAGTTAGAATTTCTATTAAATTACTAGTAGGGATAAAATAATATAACAACAGTAAGCAATAATTGATCAAATCGTGGATTTGCAAATAAGAATCAACTTTTGATATATAATAATGCATACCGTTGCCACTAGTGGTACACCTGCACACCATTTCGCGATTTCGCTTCCGATTCTCTCCAGATCCGAAGTTATAGAAGCACTACTCATCATCTGATAGATTCTCCAAACCACATCTAGGAAGTGTTTCTGTGATTGATGCAACTTTGGCACTACGGGTAGTGACAATAATGTTGCTTCTCTGAGCTTAATCAAGTTTTGTCAAGCAACTCATCAAATTGCTCCATTTTTTAGAATGTTCATTCCAAACATCATCTAGTATAAGAATATATCTTTTTCCTTTCAAATTTTCTTGAAGGTTTTTAAGCAATGCATCCTGACTTGTGATCCCAACCCTTGTTGGGTTAAGGGATTCCAGCATCCGACTCAATATAGAATTGACGTCAAACGTGTCAGAGACGCACACCCATATTTTCTTATCAAAGTGTCTATTTGTCTCAAATTCATTGTACACTGACTTAGCCAAAGTTGTCTTTCCTAGGCCTGGCATTCCAACAATGGCCATAATCGAAACATTTTCTAGATTTTTGGAGTTGATCAAGGTTGTAATTATACTTGACACAACCTCCTTCTTTCCAACGATGTTTTCATCTTTATCTAAGAATGAGTTGGTTTCTCTGTCCCCTATAATTCCACGAGGGACGTACTGCATTGTAGACATAACATTTTTTGCAACTAATCCAATAACAGATGCTCTATTCTCCAGATTCACCAAGGATGCATTTATGATATTAATTTTATGTGCCATTTTAAGATGAAAGCACTGGGATAGGAGAGTGAAAACAAGGTGATCAAAACCTTTATGTGGATTTGGTTTCGGAGCCCTACTTTACGCAGAAGATCTTCATATTTGAACTCATCCAATCCAACACATCATCAGCATCATAAGCTATATGTTTAAGTTTCTTCACCCACTCCACTACTGCCTTGCCCCGACCTTGCGGTTGCTCAACAGCATCACTTAAGATATCTTGAATCATGTTCAAAGATTCACTGAGCCTTGTCAGCTCTGCTTTGAATCCCTAGGCAAGATTGAATTCTTGAGCCGCAAGCGAAGCCACCTTCTTCAGTATTCCCTCAGCAGCAAAAGTAAGGAAAATTTCTGCCATGCTTACTTAGTGCTTAATCACCAATTAGCTAGAAGACAGCAACACAAATTAAGAGCAGAACAGATTGAAGACACACAGGCACAGGTGTGTTTCTCTGGTAAGCTAGAAGACAGCAAACAAGCTGTAGGGTTGAAATTGCTGCCTTATTATAACTTTGAAATTTTCAGAATAATTGAGGACACGTATGCCTATTTACATCATACCCCAACTGCGCATTAGAAAGTCCACTAAACTTTCAAATCACATCATAGATATTATAACAATTGCAATTATGCAGGAAGGCGCCTGCATGTAAGTACTTAAGTAGTTGTTTCATCCATTTTATTCAGATGTATACTCTAGCCTGACATTGTTTAACTGATTTTTCAATTTCTATACATTATATATATATATATTAGTGGCTTATTCACAGTTGATTTTGCACCAGATGGTATTAAAATGGACAGATAGTGATTGTTTTCAGAAAAAAGACGCATGCTATTTGTTGATGTCCAAAATTAGATTCAACTTAGATAGGTGTGAGATGGTGGATGATGTTTGAAGGCGAGGCCTTAGCATAGGTAAAGTAAATAAGCATGCACAAGACAAGATATACGTGGTTCACCCGAATGATGGGCTACGCCCACGAGAGATAGATGTTCTCATTATAGTAATGTTTGTTTACATTTGTACAAGGATTATACCCAAAGTGAAGGGGAAAATGGGGAGGAAAGCCCAAGGCCCAAGTTAGTGACCCAAGGTCCAAGTCCAAGAGGGTGTCTCCAAATCCCATCCGAGAGTCTCCAAATCCCTGGTCCCAGAGAGTCCTCCTCTTTAAGTGAAGGGTGACCTCCTTTTATAGGTGAAGGAGTCTTCACCTCTTATTCTTTGTCGATGTGGGACTTTGACGTTGCTTACATAAATGCTCGGTTAGTCACTGGTACAACGGTAGTCCCCAAGTTTGTGAGTAAGAAGGTACTTCTTGCTTGGGGACTTGTAATTTTGAGTGCAATCGACCGAGCAACACCGTAGTTCATCTTCTAGGCCGTATGGTGCACTACCACTAGTCCCCCAAGTCCCTAGGTAAGAAGGACATTGGAGGAGGAACTTGCAACAAAAAAACTCAAGTGGTTTGCAAGTTTGCCCAAGAAAAAGTGACTTAGGATTTTTTTTTTTTTTTTTGGGGGCTTAGCTCCTTGCCCTTAGGGTGTTGGCTCCTCTTGCCGAACGGCAGGGGTAACATCATCATGGCCTTGAGGCCATTTTGGACCTCCCTTGAAGCTTTGGCATATGATGATGTCATCATATCCCTTCATCCCAAGTCTTCAACCCATGGTGATGTCATGGTGGCATTGAGGCCATTTTGGACTTCCTTGAAGCTTTGGCACATGATGATGTCATCATGTCCCTTCATCCTTGGTCTTCAACCACTAGTGACTTAGGATATTTTTTTGTTTTTGTTTTTGGGTGCTTAGCTCCTTGCCCTGGGGTGTTGGGCTAGCTCCTTGCCGAACGGCAGCGGTGACATCATCATGGCCTTGAGGCCATTTTGGACCTCCCTTGAAGCTTTGGCATATGATGATGTCATCATATCCCTTCATCCCAAGTCTTCAACCCATGGTGATGTCATGGTGGCATTGAGGCCATTTTGGACTTCCTTGAAGCTTTGGCACATGATGATGTCATCATGTCCCTTCATCCTTGGTCTTCAACCACTAGTGACTTAGGATATTTTTTTTTTTTTTTTTTTTTTTTTTTTTGGGCTTAGCTCCTGCCCCTGGGCTAGCTCCTTGCCGAACGCAGGGTGACATCATCATGGCCTTGAGGCCATTTTGGACCTCCCTTGAAGCTTTGGCATATGATGATGTCATCATGTCCCTTCATCCCAAGTCTTCAACCCATGGTGATGTCATGGTGGCCTTGAGGCCATTTTGGACTTCCTTTGAAGCTTTGGCACATGATGATGTCATCATGTCCCTTCATCCTTGGTCTTCAACCACTAGTGACTTAGGATTTTTTTTTTTTTTTTTTTGGGCTTAGCTCCTTGCCCCTGGGGTGTTGGGCTAGCTCCTTGCCGAACCGGTAGGGTGACATCATCATGGCCTCGAGGCCATTTCGACCTCCTCAAGCTTTGTGCATATGATGATGTCATCATGTCCCTTCATCCCAAGTCTTCAACCCATGGTGATGTCATGGTGGCCTTGAGGCCATTTTGGACTTCCCTTGAAGCTTTGGCACATGATTTGATGTCATCATGTCCCTTCATCCTTGGTCTTCAACCACTAGTGACTTAGGATTTTTTTTTTTTTTTTTTTTTTTTTTTTTTTTGGGCTTAGCTCCTTGCCTCGGGGTGTTGGGCTAGCCTCTTGTCGAACCTGGGTAGGGTGACATCATCATGGCCTTGAGGCCATTTTGGACCTTCCTTGAAGCTTTGGCATATGATGATGTCATCATGTCCCTTCATCCTAAGTCTTCAACCCATGTGATGTCATCAGGAGCTTGAGTTGAGGAGCTAGGCATCAAGGTCCGAGGCTTGAGCCGAGGAGCTAGGTGCCGAAGGTGGAGAGCTTGGGCAACGAGGAGCTAGGTGCCCAAGGTCCGAGGCTTAAGCCGAGGAGCTAGGTAACCCGAAGGTGGAGAGCTTGGGCCGAGGAGCTAGGTACCGAAGGTGGAGAGCTTGGGCCGAGGAGCTAGGTGCCGATGGTGGTGGAGAGCTTGGGCCGAGGAGCTAGGTACCCGAAGGTGGAGAGCTTGGGCTGAGGGTTAGGTGCCCAAGGTCTTGGGCTTGAGCCGAGGAGCTAGGGTGCCGAAGGTCCGAGGCTTGAGCTAAGGAGCTAGGTGCCAAAGGTTCGAGGCTTGAGCCGAGGAGCTTAGGCGTCAAGGTCCCGAGGCTTGAGCCGAGGAGCTAGGTGCCCAAGGTGGAGAGCTTGGGGCTGAGGAGTTAGGTGCCCAAGGTTCTGGGCTTGAGCAGGGAGCTAGTGCCCAAGGTGCAAAGCTTGCATGTTGAAGGTTAATTGCTTTTGCAAAGACGAGGTGTCGAAAAGAGGAGGCCGAAGGCGTAAAGTGTAGTTGAAAGCACAAAGTTTGCATGTCGCAAGGCGATGTGCCTAGGCACAAGGTGCCTAAGGTATAGGCGGCGCACTGAGGCCGAAGGAGCAAAGCTTGCATGTTGCAAGGCGAATTGCCTAGGCACGAGATATCGAAGGAGGAGGTCAAGGCGTAAAGTGTAGCCGAAGGCACAAAGCTTGCATGTCGTAAGTATGTGCGTAGGCACGAGGTGCCGAAGGTATAGGCCGAAGGCACTGGGTCGAAGGAGCAAAGCTTGCATGTTGCAAGGCGAATTGCCTAGGCACGAGGGGTCAAAGAAGCAAAGCTTGCATGTTGCAAGGCGATGTAGCTTAGCACTGGGCCAAAGTCTCAAGCAGCTTTCAAAAGGACAAAGCTTGTACGTAGCAAGGCATTGTGCAAGGCCTGGGCACGGTGCTCAAGGTGCAAAGCCGAAGGCATATGTGGTGCCGAAATGACAAAGCTTGCTTGTTGCAAGGCTATGTGCCTAGGCACGCGGGGTGCCGAAGTCTCAGTGTCGATGGCACGGGGTCAAGGGAGTAGAGGCACCGGCCAAAGGTGAAGGCCAAAGGCAAATGGTGTTGCCCAGCTGGCCAAAGCTTGCATGTCGCAGGCACTATGCCAAGGCACTAGAGTGCCAAAGGGGCAGGCCGAAGACACAGTGGTGTCGAAGGCGGAGGCCAAAGGTGAAGGCTAATGGCAAAGCGTGTTGCCCAACAAAGACAAAGCTTGCATGTTGCAAGGCGATGTGCCAAGGCAGAGTGCCAAAACAAAGAGCCAAAGGTGAAGGCTAAGGCGCAGGTCGGGCGAAGGCCTAAGGTGCAAGGGGCCAAAGATGAAGGCCTAAGGCTGGGGCCGAAGGCTCAGGTGGAAGGTGGAATGCCTAGGCCTGGGGTGCCGAAAATGCCGAAGGTGAAGGCTAAAGGTAAAGATGAAGGCACAAGAGCCAAAGGTGAGGTCAAGGCGCAGGAGCCGAAGGTGCGTGTTGAAGGCGCAAGAGAGGCGAGGGCCGAGGAATGCAGTAAATCACTGGAGTGCTGGAGGAGCAGCCGAAGGCACAAAGATGGATGAGCAGGTCAAGGCGTAGGCCAAGGGCAAAGGATGTTGCTTAAGGATCTGGGGATCAAGTCGAATGACCGGGGATTTAAGCCGAAGGACTAGGGATTAGGTCGAAGGATTTGGGGATCCGGCCAAAGGCGGGGGTGCCAAAGGAGCATTAAAGGAAGGAAGAACAACAAAAGCTTCGTATGTCGATTCCCACTACGCTAAACTCGTTGATGTCCAAAATTAGATTCAACTTAGATAGGTGTGAGATGGTGGATGATGTTTGAAGGCGAGCCTTAGCATAGGTAAAGTAAATAAGCATGCACAAGACAAGATATACGTGGTTCAATTCAATGATGGCTACGTCCACAGAGATAGATGTTCTCATTATAGTAATGTTTGTTTACATTCGTATGCTGATTATACCCAGCTGGAAGGGGAAAATAGGGAGGAAAGCCCAAGGCCCAAGTTAGTGACCCAAGGTCCAAGTCCAAGAGTGTCTCCAAATCCCACCAGCCCAGAGTCTCCAAATCCCAACCCCAGAGTCCTCCTCTTTAAGTGAAGGGTGACCTCCTTTTATAAGTGAAGGAGTCTTCACCTCTTATTCTTTGTCGATGTGGGACTCTTGACGTTTGCTTACAGTTGCTCGGTTAGTCACGCACCAACACTATTTTTCACATCTCTTATATACGACTCTATGCGTAGAGGATTTTATTTTTATTTTTATTGAGAGTGGAGGATTTAAATTTAGGATATCTTTCAACGTTGGAAAGAAAGTACCAGTTGGTGTGGAGGAAACTAAAATATGCGGGATCTAGTTTAATTATATATAAGGTAATCCAGAAATATTACAATTGTAGAAGACGGTGACTTGCACAGAACAGAACCCTCAGTTATAACTTACAATTGCGGTGTCTGTCTGACCCACAGGAACCATTCATTCAAGAACGAGAAACTCATATTCAACAAAAGAATTAAGGTTTTACAATTTCGGCAAATGAAGCCTTATGAAAGAGGATTGCATCATAAAATAATGATCCTGTTGTAAGAAGTGCTTTGAGCAAATTGATCCATTTCTATAAAGGATACAAAAGCTTACTCATAAAGAAAAATAACTCATTGTCAACAGACGACCTTAAGTGGCTATGCTTCATGTAATTTCCTCCACGACATCTTTTGATGCATATAATTTGCAGGGAAGAAAATAAGAAAGGGAACAATTACTTGATACTTTATATTCTAGATAGAATTTGATTCAGAACTGCAACAATGTTCTCATAGCATTGTCGGATATATGATGCATCTTTATCCCTAGCTGCATAATCAAGCTGCAATGCACAAAAAACTTGGTCAAGTCAATTGAAATAATTTTGTCAAATCCTATGTTTTTTGGCTGGAAATGGCAAAAACTTACTCTGGTCACATTGTTGAAGAGGTCAGAATAAAGTTTTCTCAGCTGGGGCCTCTCATTTGCAGGTTTTGCTTGAATTAGGGTATAAATGTCCTGTTTCAAGACTGATGAGCTCTTCCTGAGAGCTATTTGTGCTTCTCTCCATGACTCTAAATCTATGAGCTCTTTCACTTGTAACAGAGCTTGTGCATGGCCTTTGATTCCACTCTCTGCCTCTTCAATTGTCTGACCAGGTGCTACCAGTTGCAAGTCAAATCCATTTGCAGCTTCAACAAAAATTGCTTCCTTCGCCACCATTAGTGCCCAACTTACTGCTGCTATTGCCCCAATTCTTCTTTTGATATTGAATTCAAAATCCTTCAGTGGCTTCTCCCTGAACTGAAAGGATGGTTTCAGGCAGCAAGAAAATGTGGGGTTGAAGTGTGGTGGGTTTTTGGGTTGCACTATAGCTGATTTGAATGCCATTGTTCTGGTGAGCTTCATGTACAAAGAATGAATCAAGAATTAAAGTTAGAACCAACCTGGGATTAGTAGAGGATTAAAGAAGATTAGAGAAGAAGATAAAGATTGGGATCGGGGATACGGTAGAGGAAAGGATAAGATGAGTGGGTTGGAAGAAAAAGGACAACAAGAACAAGGCTGGAAGAAGAAATTATGAAGAGGAGAAGATGATTTGAGGCTCTCTCTCAGCTACTAGAAGAGGCTGGAGATGGAGAGGAACAGAGAGCATGTGAAGAGATAGAGAGAGAAAATAAAGGAGATTGGGAGTGGGAGAGGTTGAAGGGTTAGTGGGGCTGAAGTTTTGGGCTGAGCTGAGGTTGAGACCAGGTTGGGCTGAGGACAAACAATATTTCTTGTGAATTTTAGAAAGACAAAAAGAGTTGGGTTAAAAAGACAATATAATCACATAAATGCCACACAAATTGATATCTACTCAAAGTGCTTGGGTAAATGCCACGCAAACTTGAGGTTCAAACAAAAAAAGTTGTGAGAAATGTGTGTGTTAAATAATGGCTATAATATAGCATATGTGGGTTAAATTAGTTGTTTAAAGCAAATGCACGTGTTTCTTGCACCCGAGGTCGATTTTCTTTCTCGCATATTAGAGTAATTATAATATCACTTGTTCAACCGAAAAAAGATATATAACGCCCATAACATTTTTTTTTTCTTGAGTTGGGTAGGATGGGTCATTTTTCTTTTCTAGTATGATGATTTTTTATTGTAGCATGAATAATACGATGATGAGGAATTTTTTTGAAAAATATTACGTAACACTTTAAAACATTGTCCGTACTCTGACAAGGGCCACTGAAGTATGGTGGCACATGGCTGCTGTCACATCAGTCTCAGAGTGAACGGTTAAGATTGAAAAGTACGGATCCGTGGACGGCCGAGATTAGAGCTTCTCCATAACGCTCCCAGACTCTCTCTACTGGTATGAGGTCCAGCTCGGTCGGGACCCTTATAAGAGGGGAAAGAGTAAAGACCATCACTCTTTCTCTCTCTTCTTCTCTCTCACTGTGAGTTTCAACTTTCAAAGCAAAATCTTCCTCTCTTCTCTCTCTTTCCTTTTCTCTCTCTCTCACTTTGGGGTTTGAATCGAATGGACAGTGATAGACCGGAAAAGGAGGAAGAAAAAGCTTTTTACTAAAACAACCACTTTGGGTAGTCTCTCAGAGCTACCTTCCTGCTTCAGCTGTTGCTTGTTTCCATGGCGATCTCTTAGAGCAGAGCATGATGTTTCTATGGAGGGAGGGGTTTCCTCCATTTGGGGCTTCAATTTGGGACTAAGTAGGAAAAAGGATCTTAATTTTATCGAGCATGATGAAGAAAGGGGGTGACTTGAAGCCAATAAGTAGCAGTAGTTGTCAGTAGAGCTCATTTTCTCTCTTTGATGGCTATGGCTGGTTCTGTAAAATTAGGGTTTTCTATTATGGTTTTTATATAGATAGAGAAAGGTTTAAGGTTGATATTGATAGTTATATTGATATGAAGCTTTCAACATCAGGGTTGGGTCAGCAGGATCATGAAGGTAACCCTATTTTAAAATTTCCTCATATTCTGCTTTTGTTTATTATATTTCTGATTTCTGTGTTTAACTTTTCTCAAATCTCAATCATTACTATTGTTGTTGTCATTGTTATTGCTTTTTGAGAATAAAAACAAAAAAATTAAAATTGAGCTTAAAAATGACAGCAGCCGGAGGAGGAGCTGAAAAGAAGTGCTTGAATTCGGAGCTATGGCATGCGTGCGCAGGGCCTCTGGTTTCCCTGCCAACGCCTGGAACTCGTGTTGTTTACTTCCCTCAGGGCCACAGTGACCAGGTTGCTGCCACTACTAACAAACAAGTTGATGCCCACATACCAAACTACCCGAGCTTGCCGCCTCAGTTGATCTGTCAGCTGCACAATGTCACAATGCATGTGGGTTCCTTTTGTCTTTGTGAATTTTGATTCAGCTACATCACTCTTACTTGTTTATTTCTTCTAGAAGAAAGAAAAAAAAAGTTAAAAATTGGAACCCAAATGGAATTGATTAAGCATTGGATTTCAGGCAGATGTGGAGACAGATGAAGTATATGCCCAAATGACATTACAGCCTTTGACGCCGGTAAATTATTCTTTTCTTTTTCTTCTTGGTCTTTTTTTGGTTTAATTTGTTGGAGTTTTAGCTTAACATAATAAGTTGTAATGTTGTTGAAACCACCCACATTCTCACACAGCAAGAGCAAAAAGAAACATTTCTTCCAATGGAGTTAGGAATTCCAAGCAAGCAACCCACAAATTACTTTTGCAAGACATTGACGGCAAGTGATACTAGTACACATGGAGGCTTCTCTGTTCCTCGTCGTGCTGCTGAGAAAGTTTTTCCTCCACTGGTATTTCCCTTTTCAAACTGTCTGTTCTATTCTTTTATTTGACCGTATTTGGTTGCCGATATTTTTTATTTAAACCCCTTTATTGTATCCTGCAGGATTTCTCGCTACAGCCACCAGCGCAGGAACTTATTGCTAGGGATCTCCATGATGTTGAATGGAAGTTTAGGCATATATTCCGAGGTAGGATCTGGAGCATTTCTTTGTGGCATTGCATTTTAGGGCCTTTATATTTCACTTTTCCATCTATTTTGCGTAATGTATAATTTCTGCATTAAGTTGGGATTATTCTTGAAAAAGTTCAAAATGCTTCAACTGCTAATTCTATCAGGATCTATTCTTCTGATGACTTGCAACATAAAACTATAGTTTTCAGAGTCATCATATGCGCAAGACAAGCACAAATTTGTAGTTTCTCATCTTCTTCTGTTATTTACGCAATGGAAGAAATTTTAGGTTACAATCATTCATGTAGCTGCAGGATCGATTGTCTTCGTATAGAAGTTTATATGGAAAGCTAAAGATGCTTGCATCATTGATTGTTTACTTAAAACCCTGATTCAGCTGATGCCCAAGTAACTTCTTGTTGGTACTGTAGTTTTAAAATTTTGCTCATGCTGTCTTAATGGTATTAATACTGATTTCGTGGACTAATCCACTTATTTGTATATGCATCTTTTCTTGCATAGGTACTCTTCCTAGGATAGGACCTCTCTCTGTTTAAAACATGAATGTATAACACATGCAGGTGTTATACGTATATCCAGTGGACTAATCCACCTATTTGTCATGCATCCTGTATTTTGACTAGGTATCGTTATAGGATTCTGTTGGACTCTGTTTTAACACATCAATGTATAACACAGGCATGGTATATATGATCATTTCTTTGTTCATAAATGAGATGTTAGCCTAATTTTCTATACCTCTGTGGGACACCGCATTAAGTTCTTTATTGTTGTATTGCCTTCAGCACATGCATCCCATGCCATATCATGTTCAACAATGGTGCATAAAGCACTTAAAGTGTTTATTAACAATATGCATAAATTCCTGGATGTATCACCTGCTCCTACCCTTCCACCGATCCCGCTGAATATTTTAGTCCTAAGTCCTAACGTGCACAAGAGATTGTGATAAGCAGCAATGAGATAATGTATGAATAAAAAACTGCTTCAGAGGAACGCAAAATCTTGAACAGAGACAGTTTAATGTAATGGACGCTCAGTCTCCTATGAATATGTTGAGGTCACTGGACTCACTACTGTGGTTAAAGTTGTCTTGAATAATCTTGGAACAGTATTTTTGTCGATGAGATGTTCTTTGATCAGATTTTATCTACCTGGTGTGGTCCCTGACAGAGTTTAGTCACCTGAACTGGTGACATATGAGGAATAAGTTTGGTATTCTTGGGCAGAAGTACATATGAAGAAGATAAATAAGAGGACATATTGCTATTTTGTGCATGTTTACAGTGTTTTATCGAGTGATCTCCTTTACCTTTCAGATAATCCAGCATACTGACGATATTAATCATTATGTACAGGTCACGTTTTCCGCTTAATGAGTAATGTTTTCTTGCAAGACTTCTGTTGCCAGACTCTGAATCTGGACCACACATTCAGTGAAATGTCAAACGGATCAATGAATTAGGTTCAGTCTGTCAAGAGAACATTGCTCTCCATTTAATAGAGTAATATAAATTTGTGACATTTAGAAACCTAATAAGCTCTTGATAGTGTCAGCAAGGTTGATATAGTTGTTAATATTATTGAGAGAATAAATGGTAATGATATTTGACCAGTAGTTGTTGGATGAGATATTCCTTGTAGCAATATCAAGGTAAATTACTAATTAGTAATGAACATTATGGTAGATAAGAGAACATGTAATCCATGTTGAAGCCTTTCGGGGAAGTGCTGCTAACATTGGCTGTATGATGTGAGTGAAGGCTTTATTTGAAGATGTTTGACTGGCTGCCCCAGGTGATAACTCAATAGACATTGTTGGTCCATTCCTTAACAACTTGAGCTTTTGAGCTCTAATGGTTGTCTGACTCCAAGTACTATAAGTTGGTTTTCTTTTCTTTTTATATTTTTGTTTTCATGTTTCACACGGCCAGGTTCCCTGTTAGATTTGTGGCACTTAGATAACACATATCTTCTGAGCTGTGGTTGCTCTTTATCTTTTGATTCATCTTGGATGAGCAGTTCACTAGTCACTGCTGTGTTGGACAGTGCTAGATAGATTGGCTCTTTCGGATATCAGTGTTGCCCTTGCTGTTGGAGTAGTTGCGTGGAGGAAGCAGTGCATGACGCCAAACACCGAAACTTTTTCTGGTGTGTGGGGGCATGTGCTGCAACGGTTCCAGATGACACATCCTGGAAACAAGAGATATACTTGCTCTGATTCTTATGATGTCTATGTTTGGGAAAGAAATAACTTATGATTAGATTGTGGCATGTACGACGTACACGGTTTTGGCAGTGGTACATGTAGTTTGCATCTGTGGTGGATCTGAGGTGGCCCATGGCTAGGTTCTGTTGAATATGTGATGCCTGGAATGGTTGCAAAAATGATGAATTGAATTTGGGCTTTAATAGTTGGCCAGGACAAGAATGATATGCAAGAATGCTCTGATACCAAATAGATGTGTAACAGGAAAGTACAGACTACAGAGGGAATAGAAGAACATATTCAATAAGAGAGAAGTATAGAATAGAGGATTAATGAAGGAAAGAAGAAAAAAAGTGGAAAGAGATCAAGGAGGAGTCTAAGAGAGGCAAAGTTGGATAAAGGCAATCTTTTTATCAAATCAAAGTATGTGAGCCCAAAAAATATACAGGACTTCTAAGTTTTAACCTCCATATATAGGAAATTTCATGCAATAAAATATTTAATTCCCTATATAATGGGAAAGATCCAAAATATTATAAAATAAAGCCAAATAAATAGTGAAATACTAATTATAGTAAATAAGATATAGTTAAAATAAACCGAGTTTATGAGTTTGTACTCATGCTTAAGATATAGACAACTTTTCTTCTTGCTTGCTTTCCATTATCAATGCCTCCACAGTTATGTGATTGTAGAATACCTAAAATGTCAGAAGTACATTTTGTAGGATTATTGAAGATAGATATGCTCCATAAAGCAGAATATCTCTTATCAAAACTTGCCTCAAGAGTAAGTGCTGAGGTGATGGTGTTGGTATGGATTAGTGGAAACATGAGCAAGGATAAAATAAGATAAGAATCCGGTTAATGTTAGTGAGGGCACAACAAAGGGATATATAGTTGTATAGGATTAACTGTAAAAGATGATCTGTGTAGTTGACCCAAATTATTTGGAATTAAAGCTTGGTTGAGTTGAGTTTATGAACACTTGGGAGGGGATTGCATAGCTAGATTTTACTGTTGTTTGTTCGTAAGGTTTTTCTTTTGGTAATTCTATATGAAACAGTTTTAAATGCAATTTGTTTCAAATTGTTCCTTGATGGACGTGCTTAACTCAGTTGTACCCGGTCCATACCCCCTTCTTCTAATATTAATAAAAACTGGTGATCTCTATTGCTGAAAGTACTTTAAAAACAAATTTTGCTACACTGCTGAGTGGATAATGCTGTTATATGTGCCGAAGTGGTCCACTAGTACTTATAAGGAGATACTTGGAAAAACTAACCTGTTCTATATCTTGTTCATCTTGCAGGCCAACCCAAACGACATCTTCTTACCACAGGCTGGAGTGTGTTTGTTAGTGCCAAAAGACTTGTTGCAGGAGATTCTGTTCTTTTTATTTGGTATATCTTTCGTCTTCTTTTTTCTTGTGATTTCTGTATTTGCATGTAAAGTCGTGCATTAATATTCTGGTAAATCCCATAATAGGAATGAAAAAAATCAGCTTCTTTTGGGTATTCGCCGTGCCACTCGACCACAAACTGTGATGCCGTCATCTGTTTTGTCAAGTGATAGCATGCATATTGGACTTCTTGCTGCTGCTGCTCATGCTGCTTCAACTAATAGTTGTTTTACAGTTTTTTATAATCCAAGGTGGCAAAAGAGTCTTCCAGATTTTTGTTTTCCTGCAACGCTTGTATTACCTTTCTGCTTATATGTTTATGATGTCCAGGGCTAGTCCATCTGAGTTTGTCATACCCCTATCCAAATACATTAAAGCAGTATTTCACACACGTGTTTCAGTTGGGATGCGATTTCGGATGCTATTTGAGACTGAAGAGTCAAGTGTCAGAAGGTATCATAGCTATTCATGGTTTACTACGATATTAATATTGTTAACCTAATGATCACTTATGTCATTTGTATAGGTTTCTTGCAACTGTAGAATCATTTATTGCTTGGTTATAACTTACACATGGCATAATTAGTTTTTATTGATTTTGGTGCACATTTCTCTAGAATTAAACCACCAAAAGATCAATCATTTTTTATTGGGTATTACCCTATGTTGCACGGACACGGACACGGAAACAGGGACACGGATACGTGACACAGGATATGGGGATACGGAAAATATAAAAAAAACTTGGACACTAGCACAGCAATTAAAAAATAAATAAATTTATAATAATGCTTTTATATATTAAATAAACAAACTGTTCATGTTCATACTTCAATTTATAATACCATAAATAAAACAAAGTACTCATGTACTTCTCATGATTCATCCACATAATAATTAAAACCACACAAAATAAAACATAAATTGATCTCAAGTACCAAGAAAAGAAGAAAATATAATGTAAACTAAGAAAAAAATAAGAGAAGAAAAAGGTGGGGAAAGTTGGAAGAGAAAGGAGGGGCTGAGAAGGTAGTTGGTATAAGTATAAAAGAGTTTCGAAATTATAATTGTAACCCCGGTTATTTCAAATTAGTCCCGCAGAAAGTTTCAATAATTGTGTTTTGACCCCAGTTTTCTTAAAAAATACAAAATCGCCCCTGCCGTGTCTTGACCCTGGGTTGACCGTGTCCAACACGTGTCCAAGCTGTGTCTGAGTGTCCGACACTCCCAACACTTTAGCTAATTGAAGTGTTCGTGCAACATACCTAATACTGAGGCAACAAGTTCATATCAGCAAACATAGATGTTTCCTTATGCGTGTTGCATTGCTATACTTAGATGTGCACTATTGACATATCCAATGCTTGTCTTGTCAAGGTACATGGGTACGATAACTGGCATAAGTGATCTGGATCCTGTTCGGTGGCCAAATTCTCATTGGCGGTCTGTCAAGGTAATAGAGCATAATTTTTCTAGTGTAGTGCAATAAAGTTTCCTTCCAATTATTTGTATATGACTCCACTTCTAATCCTATATAATGTAGTAGGTAGGACAGTATCTGGTATTGTTTGATGAAGGATAACATGACCTCTGAAAGACAGAAAAAATCTCCATCTACTTTCTTTGTTTGTGCTTATTATACAATGACAACAACTTGTCCAGGATGCTGTTGCATGCAATACTAGAACTTACAATAAAAAAAAGGGGAATTCTTTATGGTTCTACAATTTTTTAATTAACCTGTTTCCACTCATCAAAGAAGAAAAGGTGGATATGAAAGAAAGAGAGAACAAAAAGTTGTTACCGTGTTCCTTTTTTATGACTGATGAACTATGTAGATCCGTAACAGGATTCATGAGTTCAGACCATGTCGTTTCTCCCTTGAAAGTAGTTTTTATATTTAACATTTGTTCTTTCCTATTTGTAGGTTGGTTGGGATGAGTCCACTGCAGGTGAGAGGCAGCCCAGGGTATCATTATGGGAGATTGAGCCTTTGACAACTTTCCCCATGTACCCATCATTGTTTCCCCTTCGACTGAAACGCCCTTGGCATCCTGGGGCCTCATCTATGCACGGTAAAAGCTATATGTGGGCTGATTATTTGGTGCCTTTATCTTCAGAAAAACCAAATGCAGTTTTCAATTTATTTTTTCTTGCTTTTGGGATTGAGTGGATTCATCTTGATACGCTTATGCTTGATATGCTAATTCTTAGAGTGACCCAGTTGAGGTCAAGTAAATTTCTTTATGGAGAAGTGTTAATTTTAAATTTCAAAGCTGGTTCAGTAAAATACTCTTCTTTATGCATGTACTGGGCTATTGTTTAGTGTTGATAATATTATTTGGTGCCTTCATCCTCATATCTACTCCATGCTATTGTAGTCTCTCACTGAGGCAAAAATGGAGGACAGGTTTTTGATTTAGTCTAAATCTTTTATTTTAGCATGAACTGACTTTAGGGAACAAAGATTGAGTATTTGAATGCTTTGGTAAGCAAGAATGTACCTAGGCACAGCAATCCAGGAAGGTTGAGGAAACTGAGAATGGCAGGATACAACTGACAATAGTAGGAAGAGACAATAAGATAGTAAGAGTTTAGGGCTGTTGAAAATCACACGCATATTATTTTTCTCCATTCAATATGCTGTACTGTAGTTTCTCATGTTAAGAATCGTTGAGTTTTTAGGCATCATCATCTCATGACTCTCATATAAAATACATTGAGCAAGAAGGCTGTGGCACATATTGCTTCGTTTTATTCCAACATAAGACACAAGCATTTCATTTTCCAATGAGATAAGCGTGACCCATTTAGAATTCCACTTTCCATGGTTTCAGTCAAGGTAGTGCCATTTTATATGGTTTTGGTCAAAACTGTGGTATTTCATTAAAACACTATATAATTCACTATAAAGGCAGACCATGGTGTTTCCATTACCCCATCATCAGGTTGCCTGTAGTCAGAATTTTTCCATGAAAGCTCACTCCAAAGGTTTATTAGAGGCCCAAATAGCTTAAATTCTATTCTTGCTTTGTTGTTACTGCAGATAATAGAGATGAAGCTAACAGCTTAATGTGGCTACGGGGGGGAACTGGAGAGCAAGGTCTTCACTCCATGAACTTTCAACCTGTTGGTATGTTTCCTTGGATGCAACAGAGATTGGATTCAACATTGATTGGAAATGATCACAATCCGCAGTACCAGGCCATGTTGGCTGCTGGTTTGCAGAATCTAGGAAGTGGAGATCAGCTAAGACAACATATGATGCAGTTTCAGCAGCCCTTTCAGTATGGTCAGCAGTCGAGTAGCCACAATCCGATGTTGCAGTTGCAACAGCAAATTCAGCAATCAATCCCTCATAATATTCTGCAGGCACAACCACAAGTTTCACTGGAGAATCTGCCTCAGCACCTTCTACAGCAACAATTTAACAATCAAACAGAGGAGCAGGTGCAGCAACAGCAAAACACCTATCATGATGCACTCAAAGTTCAAACTGAACAGCTCCAACAGAGTCAGCAAATGAATGTGCCATCTCCATCATTTCCTAAAACAGACTTCAGTGATTCGAACACAAAGTTCTCAGCATCTACTACCCCTAGACAGAACATGCTTGGTACACTTTGTCCTGAAGGGAGTGGAAATCTTTTAAGCTCATCCAGGGCTGGTCATTCTATGCCAACTGAGCAGTTACCTCAACAATCTTGGGCTCCAAAGTATGCACATGCACAGGTCAATGCTTTTGCCAACTCAATGTCATTTCCACCATTTAATGAGAAAGACAATGCAGTTGAGCAAGAGAATTGTAATTCAGATTCCCAGAATCCTACTCTCTTTGGCGTTAATATTGAATCATCTGGACTTCTGTTCCCCACCACAGTGCCCAGTTTTGCCACTTCTTCAAATGATGCTGACATGTCAATGCCATTAGGAGACTCTGGATTTCAGAGCTCTCTGTATGGTTGCACACAAGACTCGTCTGAGTTGTTGCACAGTGCAGGGCAAGTTGACCCACCGACCCCAAATTGTACATTTGTCAAGGTGTGAGATGAAAGTAATTAGGTGTTTTTGTTCTTTCAATTTTCTTGCATTTTTAAAATTGTTGGACGGATGATACTGTGTTGTTAGTACAGGTTTACAAGTCAGGTTCGGTTGGCCGCTCACTGGACATATCCCGGTTCAGCAGTTACCATGAGCTGCGAGAAGAGCTGGGGCAGATGTTCGGAATTGAGGGGAAGTTGGAAGACCGTCTTAGATCAGGCTGGCAGCTTGTATTCGTTGACAGGGAGAATGATGTGCTTCTCCTTGGTGACGACCCATGGGAGTAAGTTCTTGGTTCAGTTACATGTAGCTGGTTTGCCATTAGATACTTGTATGCATGGAGTTCCTCTCATAGCCGAATTTAATCCTTGATTCTTACACTAATAGATATCCTATAAAGAAACAATGACTAAGCTAATGGAATATGGTCTTCATCATCATTCAAACATAAAATAATTATTGGATCAGGTCCTAGTAACTTACTTTTGGGAACAATAGTAGTAGTAAACAAACAAAACTAATCATGGATCCAGAGTGACAGAGTGCAACCTCCTAGTCCTAATTTATATTGAACTTAATGTGTTGGGCTCCAGGTGGGATGCCCATGTGTGGAAAATTGCTTAGGATATAGAATACCTTTGGCCCACAATCTAATTGATGTGTTCAAAGGCGAAGGCATAATACTATGTATTACTCAAAACTAAAGGTGCAAGCCTTTCGATCCTCAAATTGATATATTTGATTGAAACATATAAAATTGGTTTAAAAAAGTATTATTTATAAATTATAATTGAAGCAGAACAATTAATCGCAACACATGCTACATTCAATTTTTTGTATGATAATTCACAAATACTTCCAAAATTACCCCCACTTATTGTGGAGGTGAAGAATTGAAAAAAGAAAAGAAAAAAGGAACGAAAGCAAAAGATAACCGGGTACCTTGAGAATGGGGCTTAGAGCTTCTGATGATAAGTGGGATGCACCTTAGAGCTCCTGGGTTGTGGTTTGGGAGCTGTGAAAGAGGGGAATAGATTTTGGAGAATTTAGTTATGGTTTCTTAATGTCTATTTGGTCTTATGGTTTCTCCTCTTTAATTTAGCAACTCAGGCCGTTTGGCATGGGCTGTTAATATAAAGAGGAGAGATTGGTACTCAGGCCATTTGCCATTTGGCCTAATAGTTTTAAGAAGAGATTGGTACCCAAGCAGTGCCTCTCGTAAGACACAGGCATGCAGATGCCGCCTCAAGGTTCTCCTTTGTCGGTTTTGCTTGAGGCGTGTTTCAAGGACACCATTAAAAACACGAGTTCAAAATCTTATGATTCTTTTAACAGTGGTAAAGCAACAAAAGCTTTTTAATTTTATGATTATTTTGGCTATACTAATCAGAAAACTGGAGGCCTTTCTGTTGACCACTTTTAAGTCTTCCTGAACAGTAAATGGTATAATTTAAAGAGGCTGTTGAATGTTATGGGGAAATTGATTTGGTCCTAATCTATTTACACCATTTTTAGCGTTTTTTGTCCTGGAATTTTCTGGATCAAGTGTTCACTTATTACAAGACGTACGCTTGATCTGCATGTGAAAGAAAGTAAAATGGGCTATATGTAAAATAGAAGATTCAGTTTATGGAGGAGGTGGACTCATTTAACCTTACAAAATTACCCTATGCTCTTGTTCAACTCAACAAAATTATCCTCATAATTTTTTGGTGGAATAAGTGAAGATGTTCTGCCTTTGTGTTGGTAACAGATGAAGGGTAATACAGCTTAAAGCCTAGTCAATATCTAAACTCCAGGCCCCCCACTGTAGCCAGAAATAGATAATCTTAAGTTATATTGTGTATATTTTTATGGTAGAGTTTTTCTTTTGATTGAAGTTTTCTGGGTAAAAGTTAGCCAATGATGCTTGCCACAAATATTGAATCAATTACAGGCTTTGTTACATGCTAAGATTTTGTCTATAGGTCAATAAAGAAAATACCTTAACTTAGAGCACTAACACATTTGAAATTGCGTGTATTACACAGTAATATTCGGTATTTCCATTTTCTTCTCTCTTTATTTCATATAGCGAGTGTGCAAAAAATAAAATCTCACTGTTAAACCAAGCCTTAGAAAATCTCTGTATTGTTTATCTTGGTCCAAGGGGAACTTGAGGAGTAGGGAAGCGAATGGGGGAGAGAGGGGATGGGGGAAGGGTGAGGTTGAACTATTGCATGGAAGTGCTGTACCATTGGAGCTATGAGCCTCACACAGATAACCTGGATGTCAAATTACTGGTTTACTAAAATTTTAAAAGAAGAATTAGAGTGGTTTCATGTTGATGTTGAATTAACATTGTTAATCAAAGAAGCACCAAGAATAATTGAAAACTTTCGTTAGTCTTCACTTCAACTTTTCTTTTTAGGTGGTTTCTCTAGTTCATTGAACTGTCCTTGTCGTAGGGAACAGTTAGTTAAAACGGCATTTTTGGGGGTCTAACTAATATATGAAATGATATGATATGCAGGTCATTTGTGAACAATGTTTGGTATATCAAGATACTTTCTCCCGAGGATGTACACAAAATGGGGGACCAAGCAGTTGAACCCTTTAGCAGTTGAACTCTGTAGCCTGAATACGGGTCAAAGGTTGAACAGCGGTGGCGGTGAAGCTCAAGACATTGTTTCCGGGCTCCCATCTCTTGGCTCACTTGAATATTGAACTTAGCTAATTGTATGAAACACTTCCACGAGTTGGTTCCTAGTCCTCTTACTAAGGGAGAAACTTCCAGTTGAATGTATATGCTCAATCTGGTGCTCTCTCCCCCTTTCCGCATGCATTTCCATCAGTATTATACGACTTATGTTTCAGAGACTATTTAGCTCTGATGAGTATGATACGTGGTTAAATTATGTTTGAAGTTTGGAACTCAGAAGAGATAATCATTAAACGTTGAAGATTTCTAGCATTGTATCTTTTTTTTTCTTTGGTTCCAGCAAGGAATTTAGCGTCAAGAAATTAATGGATTATGAAGTGCAGTTTTTCTGGGTGTGGCATTATTCCTGATCTAACAATTTTTCCTGGTTGTCTGATGAAAAATACTAGAAGCACCACACCTGCGATTGCATGGGATAAAATTGTTTGCTCATCCTTTTCTTCAAGTTCTATGCCTGAAAGTTTATTAAAATATTGAGAAGAATTTAATTGATTATAATTATGCGACTGGACTCACTTTATTTTCATTCATTATCTTAAAAATTAATAGGCCAAAATTCACTTTTGGTTCATGTAGTTTACCTTTTTAAAATTTCAAGAGTTTAGCCGTTTGGCTATACTTTTAAAATATTCGAATGTATTTCAATCGTAATATTAGCATATTTAATATATGTAAAGAGTAGCCGAGCGGCTATTTAACGAATATATCTGCACGGCTATACTCTTTAAATAATAATATATTTTAGGAGTATAGCCGCATGGCTATACGTTTAAAATATTTGAATATATTTAAACAGTATAGCCGTTCGGCTGTACTATTTAAAATTCAAGTGTATCATTTTTAGGAATTTTTGCATTGTGCTATGCTTTGTAAATCCCCGCTACATCAAGCCACCCCATTACAAAAGCTTTCAAACCCTAGAAGAAAAATAAAAAGGGAAAGGAAATCCAGGAAAACTATACACTATGTTAAAAGGAACAAACACCACCACCCCCATCTCAATTTGTTACAAACACAACTTCTTCACTCTCACCGCCATCACCAATATCATCAATAATAATAATAGAGGGAAAGAATATACTCTCGAAAGAGCAATACCTAAAATAAGTCTGCTATTGGAGGGAGGTCCATATGCTATATTTCTTCAATTCATTGGTAACAGGGCATTTGAATTGCAAAATAAGGGAAAAAGAAAAAAGAAAAATGTGAATGTAATCATTATCGTTTCATTTTTTTGGTACCTAGGTCCATGGGTTACTGAAGAACCTCTATTCAACTTCAGTGTTACAGAATCCAGTGAACATTGCAGAGTGGGCGTTCATCGCCTTAGCCAACCTCATGAGTACCGTTGTATGCAGTTAAGAGCCTTTTTTATTGCACACAAAAGGGAGGGAACTAAAACATACATTATGGGAATTAATAAAAATTCTTGGCACGGCAAACGTTCCTGATCTCATCCCAACATTCAAGCCATTTGATCCTCAAGGATTGAAACGGAGAACATTGAAGATCTTTTGGAGATTTGATGCTTTTTATGAGAAACTAATCAACGAGAAGTTGGAAGAGAGGGAAAACAGAATCAACAAAAGTAACCAGAAGGAAAAAAATGGACATGTTAGATGTGTTACTGGAATATAGAAGTGACAGAGATGACGAATTGAGAAGCCTCTCCGGAAATATCATCCAAGGGTTGCTTTCTGTAAGTCAATCGTCTAAGATTTATATAAGTTGCTGACCTATTTCAGTATTGTAGCTATTGCTTGCTTAACTAGTCTATCCGAAATCGATCTTTTTTTAATTTTGGTTTTACATGACATGTTTCTTGCAGGCACGGAGACAAGCTCAAATACTATCGAGTGGGGTATGACAGAGATTCTAAGAACACCTGATGCATACAAGAAAATAGTTATGCAGTTGGACCAAGAGGTCGGAAAGGACAGGTTTGTTGAAGAGAATGACATTCCCAAGTTACCTTACTTTCAAGCAGCAGTGAAAGAAGTTTTCCGACTCCACCCTACAGCCCCTTGCTCATCGCATGGTACACTTTTACTTGGTAGCTTTGCTCCATGCTTTTGAGTGGGAGTGCCCTCTTGAGATCCTGAACAATATGGAAGTGAGACTGGGGCTTACAATTCAAAAGGACAAGAGTCTTATTGCAATTCCTAAACCTAGACTGCCATCTTCTGTTTACCTGTAGTTAATATGGTGTGACACTGCTGCATCAATAAACTGTCAAATAAAATGGCCATTGTTGTTGGAGTCATACTAAGCATAGCTTGTTGGTATGGGGTTCAAAATCACACAACCGCACTTTAGAACTGAACAAAAGGGATTTGAACTTGCGACATCTGCTAATATTAGGAAAAGAGAAAGCACTATGCCGCTATGCGAAACCCTTGCTGGTTAGAATGAATGAATTTGTACCCCTGCACCTAAGGTCCTGTGTTTGAATCTCCTCCCCCAATTTCGTTTGTATAAGAGAACGAATCACCTTGTACTCCAATATCTCATATTGGATTTTTTTTTTTTTTTGAAAAACAGAACATCATGGGCCGATTTTGGAAGGAAAAGCTCTCCATCAATATTCATATCAGATTTCAGAGGGATTACTTGTAAACACCATGTTCTGCAAAAGCATTGCAAGCTCAGTTTTATAATGAGAATATTATAAGAATAATGGTGGTGAAGGTTATTGGGTTATGTTCTGAATTTTTATCATATCATTTGTTTTGTTGTATCATCCCACTTTCCTTAAGTAGATATATTATGGGGTTTGGGTCATTTTTCAAAACAAACTCAATCAAGTAATCAGATTGGCTCCAAAATCCAAACTATAAAATAATATATGAAATCAAGTAAGAGAGCTCTATCAATCTTGGATCAATGTCTCACCATGGCGCATATCAAGCAAATTCAAAGCCACCTCACAGTTTCAGGCACCCTTTTCGATCCTTATGCAGCTGCCAAGATCATTGCCTTCTGTACTGTATCCAACTCCGGTGATTTACGACATGCGTTTCAACTCTTTCGTCATATGCCTTACCGAACCACCTACATTTGGAACGTCATGATCAGAGCTTTAGCTGAGAACAGTGAGTCCATGAGAGCCGTATCTCTATACAGTGATATGATTCAGAGTGGCTTCTTGCCCAACAACTACACGTTCTCCTTTCTTCTTAGAGCTTGCGCTGACCTCTCTTATCTCTCTTTTGGTTTGGTGCTCCATTGCCATGCCATTAGGCTTGGTTGGGAATCTTACGATTTTGTGCAGAACGGGTTGATCCATTTGTATGTGACTTGTGATTTCATAAACCCAGCTCGTAAATTGTTTGACATGAGCGTATATAGAGATGTTGTTACCTGGACTGCATTGATTAATGGGTATGTCAAGTGTGGCCAAGTTGTCATTGCACGGGAGCTGTTTGATCAAATGCCTCAAAAGAATGCGGTTTCTTGGAGCGCTATGATTAATGGGTATGTGCAAGTTGGGTTGTTTAGGGAGGCATTGGAGCTTTTTGTCGATATGCAGGTGTCTGGATTTTTTCCCAACCACGCCGGGATTGTTGGTTCGCTCACTGCTTGTGCTTTTCTTGGTGCACTGGATCAGGGAAGATGGATACATGCATATGTCAACAGGAAGGGGATGCAATTAGATAGAGTGTTGGGCACTGCTCTCATCGACATGTACACAAAGTGTGGTTGTATTGAAACTGCTCGTGCTGTATTTAATGAGATGCCGAGTAGGGATGTCTTTGCTTTTACTTCTTTGATTTCGGGGCTTGCCAATAACGGTGATAGTGCAGGTGCCATTTCACTGTTTGCTAGAATGCAGGATGAAGGAATTGCACCTAATGAAGTTACATTTATATGTGTGTTGAGTGCTTGCAGCCGAATGGGCTTGGTGGATGAGGGATTGCGTATCTTTGGAAGTATGACTAGTACTTTCATGATAGAGCCAGGCGTCCAGCACTATGGTTGTTTGGTAGATTTACTAGGGAGAGCTGGGATGCTAGAAGAGGCAAAGAAGGTTGTGAGAGAGATGCCCATGGAACCAGACTCTTACGTCTTGGGTGCATTGCTCAATGCTTGTAGAGTTCATGGAGATGTTGAGTTGGGTAAAGAAATGGTTGAGCGCTTGTCCGGGAAAAGTTTAGACCACAGTGGTGTGCATGTTCTTCTTTCAAACATCTATGCCTCTGCCAACCAGTGGGATGATGTCACAGTGCTAAGGAAGGGAATGGAGGAAAAAAAGGTGAGAAAGGTGCCGGGTTGTAGCTTAGTTGAAGTTAACGGCGAGGTTTTTGAGTTTGTTGCTGGAGATAGGTCGCATGTGCTCATGGACGAAATCATGTTGGCGTCGCTTGCAATTGACAAGCATCTAAAGTCACGTTGCTATGACAGGGATGATGACAAAATAACTAAGTAACTCAAGTTTTAGCAACTCAAATGTCGTCAGCCAAGCATCACAACGGTGTTGAACTGTTTGTATCACTCTTCTGGGATCGAATTCTTTCTAGAGGTAAACACTTTTTTACTTTCGATGAAGATTTGACACATTCAACAGAAAGACCTCTTCATGACATTAAACACACATATGTATGACAAACTCGTAGTTGAACATCAAAATATATATAACCTAGTTGGAGTCAATGGTGAGGTTTTTGAGTTTGTTGTTGGAGATAGGTCACCTGTGCTCAGGGACGATATTTTGTTGGCGTCGCTCGCAATTGACAAGCATCTAAAGTCTCATTTGTTTGACAGGGATGATTACAAAGTAATTTAGTAACTCAAGTTTTAGCAACTCAAAAATCACTCTTCTGACACATATCCAACAGAAAGGCCTATGCATGGCATTAAACACACACAGGTTTGAACAATGCAAGCCACAACTCAAGTGGTTAGGAGCATTTACCCCTACATTATCCAAACTCGTAGTTGAACAATAACAAACAACAGTAATGTGCTTTAAAAAGTAGGAGTTTCTACGATATTTATATTTTTTCTTGATGTGTCTCCAAAACATATGCTTCTTGTCCTTGTTTTCTTTGATCTTATATGCTGCTGTTCCTTGGATCCTGGAACTTACCCGCCAATCCCTGGAATCCTGCAAAGTAGAAACGCGTAAGATTGAAAACATATACACTATCAAATCAAGTTTATACTTCATTCATTATTATGTTGGCAACAAATGAAATCCGAAGGCTTACTGATTATATTTGCAATTCATGTTTCTTTTCTTTTTTTATACTTCATTCATTATTATGTTGGCAACAAAGAAATAAATACAAAATTCTTTTTTAGTTTGTGTATGTTATTTTGTTTTATGCATGCTAGTAGAAACATAAAAATACTTTTCATTTTCGTAAGCGTTTTATAATATAAGTGCATTGACGGACCTACTCAATGCCAACTGCGGGCATATGCCTACGCTTCATTGAACTTGCCAAGCTTTCATACAACAAAATGGGCCCAAAGTACTACTTATTAATTGTTTTGGCCCCCACAAAGTCTCATTCAGGCCACTAAATAGCAAAAATTAGTTTATGCAATTTAGTCCACAACCCACCACGCCCTATATAAATAAAATATTGGGTCCGTTTTTGTATAAGTGAATATTTATTGATACTATTTTCTAAAAAAGAGGAAAGTAAATCATGTCGTTCATCCATATTATAATACCTGAAGGTAAATCAAAATTAGGGATTGTTCGGTAACATCTTTTCCTTTTTTGTTCTTATTTATTCTTTTTAGTTAAAGATAAAGAAAAATGTATGGGATGAAGGAAGGACAAGAAAGGTAAGGGAAAAATAAACGAAAATATGCGAAATAAAAACAATTTGAAATTTTCATTTAGGTACCATTCCATACGTTGTCTACGATATGTTATTATGTATATAGTAGGCACGTAAGTAAGAATGTTCGTAGAAGGTAGGTATTCCGTTAAGAGCATATGTGATTGAAGCTAGATACATAATCATGCCTACGATCACGGTAATTCGTAAATTAGTTTTCATTTTCTTTACGAAAAAACACAAAGTTCACCAAAGTATATTAAGTTTGTAATCTAAAACAAACAAGGCAAGCAACAAGCAAGGCGTAATCCTCTCTTATTAAGGAAGGGATTGCTAGAAAACAAACAAGGTATGGCCTTTCTCTTCTCTTATGCCAAGAGATATACTTAAATTTTAATCGTGGCATACAAACCGTTAACATTATTTGTCACACATACTATTTAGTGAATCTTAAAAGTAAAATTAACAAACATTATTTTGATTATTATTTTTCTTACAAACAAGTTAAACTTTTATTACATCAAATCTTAATGCCACTTAAGAGCTAATAGGCAATATCATTTTATTTTATTG
The DNA here is from genome assembly GCA_024362665.1 of Prunus padus. Classification (NCBI taxonomy): domain Eukaryota; kingdom Viridiplantae; phylum Streptophyta; class Magnoliopsida; order Rosales; family Rosaceae; genus Prunus; species Prunus padus. The sequence continues at coordinate 26,056,103 of JANFAM010000010.1, forward strand.
GAAATTAACCTTTAAGCAATTTTGGCTTTAAGTTTAATCCATACGACTTCATTGTTTAAGTGAAACAATGTCTTTACTTGAATCCAAAAGCAAAACATAACGTTGTCATTAGTTTGAATTGATAGATTGAATTGCCTCTATAAGGACCAAAAAGAACAATCTTAACAATTCCATAATGGTTGAAAGATTAAATTGCCTCTATAAGGACCAAAAGAGAACAAGCTTAACAATATTAACAAACTGTCTTCTTATAAAAATAGAAATAATAAATAAAAAGTATTAGTTAAATGCTATATTTCTCATATCCATATTCGAATTTTTTAAGTAACCTTTTCATTATTGAAAAGTGTAAAGATTTTATGGTAATGGAGTATGGTCACATCGTATAATTATAACAATTGGGAAAAAATCTCATTGTATCAATGTCAAAAGCTGCAAATGACCCATTAGTGTAGTGATTTGGAACAATTGCTCACTGACAAGGTCCTGAGTTCGAGTCCTAACATATGTGTAGTGTATGTGATCTTAATATATATTATCGCCTCTCAATAGAAAATGTCCAAAAAAAAATGTCAAAAGCCAAATAATCATGATATAGCTTAAATAAAATATCAATATTGTCGATGTACTACAGTAATCATGCTACTTAAGAACTTTACTACAATAATAGTGGTATTTGAGAGAATTTCTCATTTTACTTTTAGATCTCTTTACAATGAATTCGACCAAATGAATTAAGAGTGGGAAGCATTACAAAAGCTAAAAATCCAAACAAAATGACTCGTGTTAACACCCAAATACAAAGATAAAGCCCACAACCTCTCTAAAAAGAATTAAAGCTGACAACCACATAAAAGAAAAACCCTAGATATAGGAATAAACCACAGCTCCCCACCAATACACCAACGACGCCACCATCGCATATCCACCATCACCACCAAGGACGAGTAACCAGTAACAAGATGAACCAAAGCTTTGAACTGCGAATGGGGTGAACAAGCCACCCGTGCAAAAAGCTCTTCCATAATCCAAGCAGTTAGTGCATATTGCACTTTAAAAGCATCCCCATACCACAACACACCACCGAGAAAGATTGACAATAGCGGCACCTGTGGAACCAAGGAGCAGAGGATGGTGGTAGAAAACCAACACTGATACACAACGGCATGCCAAAGGGAAGAGAGCCGTGGATGAAACGTATCCTGAAAAACGAAGAACTCACAAGGAAAGAGCAAACTCTCACAAAAGGAGAGAAAAACTCTCACAAAAAAGGAGATAGCAAAAGGGGAAACCAAAATTGCAGGGGCTATGGAAGAAGAGAGGAAAACCAAAAATGCACAGGCTATGGAGGAAGAGAGTAGAAGAGGGGAGGGGAGGGGTGAGAACCCTAGCAAAACCCACCTGTAATCAAGAGAGAGAAGGCAGAGAGAGGAGAGGAGGGGCAATTACCTCCTCCCGCCAAGATTCATCTCATGTCTAGGTCTTCCATATCTTAGATCTGAAACTCTTTGTCAAATTGCTTTGCAACTTTATATCCAAACATGTAGATTTGAAATCTATGAATTTCAAATGCATAGGTTTAGATTTGAAATCTAAATACACATTCAAATCCTAGGGGATCGAAACAGGGCAGATTTACAACAGGAAAGGCCTAGTTTTGAGAGTTAATCTAACCTCCTCTTGTTTCCCTCTTCCGTTCTTTTCAAGAATTTACTGCACAGTGCTCACTCTTCAGCTACATGAAGGCTTCATCATATCTGGATTCTTTATCTACCAAATACAATATAACACTAAATCCAGTGCCTTGTTATTCGCCACAACACTATTTCGCACGATTATCATCTACCGTCACAATGGCCATAACTTGACCTCTGAAATTCTATTTCACCTGCAACCCATAACCCATCTCTTATGACTTCTGAAATATTCTCGTGTAAAACTTTTCGCATCCAACCCATAACAAAGTCTTTTTATCTTAACCCCTTGAAACCCTATTGTTCCTCAATGACTTGCCACCATGGAATTATCACAATCCAACCCTTTTTTAAGACTCTAATTTGCTCCCAAATTAATGGTTCTTGTGACCTCTAAACACCCCTAGCAAGCGTTCCTAGCTAGTTACGAACCAGCACCTTTCATGGTTAAACAGCCCTTAAATCCCATGATTCCCAAGGTCACTAAAAATATGCTCACTAAACATAATTAGTTTGAGATATTCATGCTATCATCAATGCAACTTCAGAATGTGCTTCTCTTTCCCACTTGAAAACAAGAAAGCCTATTGTTTAAAAGTTAACATATTAATCATACAACTGCCCACTTACAATAACTGAGAAAACAATGCTATCCAAGGTACAGCCAAAGTATGGTATATACATTAGTATCATTAAATATATATCAAGTTCACACAAATAAGTATAAATATTCTCAAATAAAACACCATATTTTTGTTTTCACTCCTGTAGAGTATGCACTACCAACTATCAGTATACATTGTAAAATGTTAGCACATGGGATTAATTGATGAAATCAAACAATTCACAGTATTATGATAAAATAACCTTTAAATTTTGAATTATGCTATCTGGCTCATCACCAAATTTTCCCAATCATCCTATTAACAACCTCCAAATAGCCAAGCCTTCTATAAAGCATATCTTTCAAAAAAATTTACGAAAATTTACAGTTAACTGCACCAAAAACAAAGATTAAAATGATTGCCTTCTCCCTACCTGGTGTGCAAAATCTCCAAGTAAAATGAGGAAAACTACAAATACCATCAAAATCAGTCATGCAGTCGTGAATACAACAGGGAGACAATCTTTCACCTTCCCAACAATAAATGGGTGAGAAACAGTTAACAAAAGACCGTAGACCAAGTGAAGTTGTAAGTGTATAAACTCAATGTATGTACATATATATGCATATGTGTATGCTAAATTGAACCCATTCATCAGCATTAAGGTAAAAACAATTACAGAAATATATAAGAGTACAACAACAGCCCAAATGTATCATATTCAAATAATATATAGAGAGAGCAAGAGCCAATATTTTAGTCATAAAATGATAAATACACACCACAGCGTCCGATATAAGCTTATTTTATCACGAATCCACATCACAGTCACAACGTGCCCATCATCAAAGGCAACATTTTTTTAATTATAAACTATTTATGGAATTACCAATTTGCCATAATCGTCATATTCACACCGCGGCGGCTTCCTTGACTGGAGACGGTGGTGTTGGCACGGAGTCAGAGGCCACCTCCGGAATCTTTACATAACCTATCTTCTTAGGGCTGGCGTCATAGAAATCGTCATCGAAGGAAGACGCAGAGCCATTGTCGTAGCGACTGAAGAAGACGGACCAAGCCAAGTACATTGTAGCGGCGGTGAGAACGCCGCAGCCGACGCCGAAGAGCAGAGAAACGACGATGCTCAGGATGTCCCTGGTGCGATCGCGGAGAGAGTTGAGGTCGTAGGACGAGGAGGAGGCCGACGTCGTTCCGATCAAGGGAAAGAGCGACGCCGCCTGAGTTCGCTTATCGTCTTCTTCGTGGGGTTGGATGACAAGGTCGTCGTAGCGGACGGGGCGGAGTCGGCTGATCTGGGTGACGACGGTGACGAAGCCGGAGGAGGAAGAGGAGGAGGGGAGGCGGCGGAGGGAGAAGGAGTAGGAGGAAATGAAGAGGGTCTTGCAGGGCCTTGTTGCGGTGGCTGAGATTGCGAAGATCGAGAGGGTTAGGAGGGCGATGAGGAGGGGTCGTTGACTCGTTGACGCCATGGATTACAGTGTAGGAACAAGGAGAACCGTGAGCCTCTCTTTCTTTCTTCCTCTCTTTCTTTCTCTCTCTCTCTCAGTCTTTCCGTCTTCCGTGTTTCAATTTAGGGATTTCGTGTATTTTGTCGAGCACGAGAATACGAGTCACACAAATCCCTATTTGTTTGCCATTCAAAGTCTAAATATTTACATCATTATTTTGTCCTATTATATTTTTTACATCAAGAAAAGGAAAAATGACTAATCTACACCAAGAGCTAGACCAAGTAAAATACAATTAAGATTACTAAAAAAATTTGGTAAATTTAATTTAATATTACTAAATTGAATAGTATTGTACATTTTTTCCAAAATGAAAAACAATAATATTATTATTATCATAAATTAATGGTAATCAAATTTTTATTGCAAACACTAATAAAATTAGAGCAACATTATTTGTACTCCCGAAGGCTTCAATGCACTCTAGTATAAAAATTCAAATAATTCTGTTAATATCGATAATATATTTTCACTTCATAAGATTGCATATTACATATATAGTGTCAAAAACACTCTCTATAAGCTTGAAAAACTTTTAGTTTATAGGTTCAATATAGGGCAATTGCATTGTGCAATGTGCTTTATAAAGACTGGTGAGCAAAAATATTTTCATTCGGTAAAATAAAGGTGTTGTCGTTGCCAATCAAGTCCAGTCAATAAATCAATTTTTTTTAAGACAACAACCTAATTTTCATACATGTTATAATTTCATATACCATTTAGAAAATGGGGAATGCTAGCAACCTTCTTTCTAACTTTTTCTTTTGGACTTTCTCCCTTCTCTTATGACACGTTTCAATTTTCTTACATTTAAAACAATATAGTGGGTCTTTTGCATTAATTACATGGTTTTAAGTGTAAGAAAATTAACATGTGTCATAATGAGAAGAGAGAAGATTGCTAGCATTCCTCTTGAAAAAATTCGAGATGAGTATAATTTCACAATTTAGCTAAAATTACAATTTGACCATTATTTTTTATCTTTTTGTTCAGAATCTGACTTTTCTGTTTTATTTTTTATTTTTTATTTCTCTAAAATAAAACGAAACCCGTGAAAATCAATGCCATCTTCGAGCTGTCGGACCCGAACCCCTTTACTACCAACTACCAAGGTAAACGAAGGCAGAAGAGCAAGAGAGATGGGGAAGCGAGTCGGGAGCAGGAACTCGAACGAGTCCGCATTGACTCGGTGGGTTAAGTCGGTCTTTGGATTCGTCAGATTCGCCGAGTTTGAAATTCTGTTTGTTCTTTTCTTCGTGATCGCTTTCCTCGTTTTCAAAGATCTCGTAAGTTCTCGTTTTCTTCTTATAATCCATGCTTTTAGGTTTCCCAATTCTCGTTATATTCTGTTGTTTGGTTGATAAAGTAATTTCGATCCTTGAAATTGATTCTGTTCATATTGCTAATCACCTCATGCGATATGTGAATCTTACACAACGATTGAAATATACAGATTCTTGCAATTTGGTAACTTTTGTTTATTGAACTTGCCAAAAAAAACTTTTGGGGTATTTGATGAAATTAAATGAAACTTTTGGAGTTTTTTTTAGACGAGTATTCTGGCTCTGAGTTATGGATGAACACAAGAAAAGCTTAAATCAGAAACCTTTGGTTCCTATTAAGGTTTGGTAGTATTCAAAGTTTGTTTCTTTAACCTAAATGGCCATTCATATTGTAATTTCCACAGTCCTTACACCCCCAATTTGATCTTTCGACCTCAGAACTCTTCTTTAAGGGGATTGCAATTGTAGTCTGCTATAGAAGTTAGTTAAGAAATTGCGCCTTTTCTAGCTAGGCTAGCGTAGCAAGCCCCATCACATGGAGTGTAGCTGAAATGGAGGTTTGACGTAAGTAAGGAAGAATCTAGGCATATGCATTTCTAGGAAGCTAAAAAGTTAAATGCAAGTGCATATAAAGAACAAAATTCCTTGGCCATCTCAAGGAAACCTATACCCAGTACAACTAAGCCAAAATCTGATGTGATCGCAGAATACATAGCAGTTATGAAAACGTAAACAAAAACCCAGCAAAGAAACAATGAAAATCCACCATTCCTAATAACAAATTCTGAATACATCACATTCCCTATAAATTTCACACAGTATACTCATATACCTTCACACTGTAGCAGAATTCTTACAAAATGTATTTTAGTTCCAAGGAAATGTTATATTAATTTATAACCAAAACAGGATGCTTTTGAGGCCAAAACCTCCAAAAACAAACAAAACCTATTGCATAGGTAATCAGTAAAAATGAAAGCCCAAATGAGGAGGGAGAGAAGCCTCCAATACCGGCCCTACCACTGGTTGCCCACCCTTTTTCAAGCCCTTTTCCTCATCTTCTTTACAACAAAACTCATTCCACACCATCCATGCAAAAATAAAAAATTCACCAAATTAACCTTTCCGTGATTTGTGATTTCCAAACTCTTTGGTGTTTCTACGTAGTACCCAATAAATGACAGTCTGATTCACAAGGGGTGTGTGTATGAAGAAGCTTGCTGTGTTGTTGAAGAGTAAAGGGTAAAGCTACGGAGAGAGACCCAGATAGTCTTCAATGCTTTATTCTTGTATGAAAATGCCCTTTTGACATTTTCTGAGTTTACATTGCATTGTGTAAAATCTATTTTGGAGATTAGTCGACCAAACCCTTGAAGTTTATATGAATTTTAAAAAAATTATTGATCTTGGGAGATCCTTGTAGTCAGAAAAAATAAATAAATAAAATAGCACTTTAGGTTGGGATGAAAATTGAGTGTGGCCATAAAGTATATAGGCGTGTATAGTTGGTTGCCAATATGAGTGTGACAGATTGATGGATAACTAGAGAGAAATTTAGGCTGGTATATTTGTTTCTGAATATTTTCTTGGCGATGCTTTTCTATTTATATCTAGGTTAGTGTCTCTGAAAAATCAAAGTTCCTCTCTCTGAATTAATAACCACCTGATCCCTAGTTCCTGTCTGCTGAGTTCTTTTTGGCTGGTTTTGTCTGCTGAAATAAGAACGCCACATTTTGGAATGAAACAATTAATAGAAATTCAATTACATCACCAAATCCTTTGTTGTGTTGTTAATTGGTAAATTTATCTGATTCCTTTATGAGTGGATAGTTTTATCTTGCTAATTCTAAGATTGTTTACACTGACGACCTTTTCTGGCACTTTAAATTCACTGCTAAACTTTATTAACAAACGAAAAATTTTCTGAGAACCTGATTGGATCATTGGATGGAAGGTAATATTCCTTATTTTCACCCAACGCTTGATGATTAAGCTACTATAGAAATTTATTGAAGTTGAGGCTTATTGGATTACCAGCTTGTATTAATTAGAGACTAGAACAAAATTTGGTATGAGAAACCCTTGAAAAAGTAAAGGGTAAAAACAACCAGCAAATTCACCAGGTGAAATTGAAACAACTATTTGATCTTCTGAACCTTCACATACATACCAACAAGGTTATATGATTTGCGATATAAAGAAGGGCCACTTTAAGGATCCTCTTTGCTGTTTCAACCTGCTTTTAGTATCTTTTGTTTTCTTTTGGCGAACAATCTGATTTTAAGTATCTTGATGTTCTGAGTTATAGATGTTTCTAAACCTTCCAAGATGGAAGCTTAATGCACACGACAGTGACTTAGTTCATGTTCTTCCCTTTTTTTTTTCTTTCCATCTCAATTGAAATGGCTTAACTTTTGAGTTTTTCTATTTAACACTTTTCTTTGTTCACCCCAATACGTAAATCATTAAGCTAAGTTTTATTATTGTGTAAAAAAACCCCCAAAAAAAATATAGAAAAACTCCTTAACTTTTTTGTGACCAGCATCTTAACATTTGAATGTGTAAACTGCAGACATCGAGGCCGGAATACAGTCAGATTCTCGTAAAAAAGCCAGGTGGAGGTGGTTTTTGGCCGTACTAGCTGGAGATCTCATTGTTGGATTAAGATTTGGTATTTTGGATGTTGATTATGGACTTTTTTGTAACACAACAGGATTTCTTCCCATCCGTGTATTTGTTGTAATTATATGATTAAACAACAGCTATCGATATTAAACAAAGTTGTCTATGGTGCTTGTTTCTACATAAGCCGAGAAGCAGGGGGAGAACTTAAAGAGCAAGGCTTCCTTGAGCTCCTGAAAATTGTAGTATTGGCCTTTCTTGACCAGCCTGCTCATGATGGTCTAAGAGCAACTCCACCCGTTGGGGGGTTGCCATGGCAAGGGGAGGAGGGAGAGCTACTATTCACGCGTGAATAGTGTCCCCTCGCAAAAGTAATATGCATTTCCACCCGCGCTCTTTGCCATGGCAACTACTATTCTTTTTTTTTTTTTTTTTTTTTGTAACCTAAACAAGTAATTTGGATAATATTTTCTGATAAGATTTTTGGATTCGTGCGTGTCAATATTTATTAAGATTTTCGGTTTCAAATTTGAGATAAATTTCATATGAATTCCAAATTTCAAAAATTTAATCAATTTCAAATTTCAGATAAATTTCATCTGAATTTCAAATTTTAGATAAATTTCATCTCAATTCCAAATTTCAAAAAATTTCATCTCAATTCCAAATTTCAAAATTTCATCCGAATTTCAAATTTCAAATAAATTTCATTTGAATTTCAAATTTCGAGATAAGATTTTCACCCTCTAAAATCGCGCCACGTGTCATCTCTATCTGCCTAAATTTTTCTATAAAACCAGAGGCTCAAATTCATACCTCTCACACCATTCTCAAACCAGAGGCTCTTCTCTATATTTTCATTTCTCATATTTTAGAATTCATACTCCATTCTCAATGTCGACATTGACGAGATCTTGGATAGGCAAGAGCGAGAAACTAGAGAAAGAAGGCGTAGAAGAGCTGCAGGCAAAAGGGCGCAGAGAGACCTAGATCAGCAAATTGTCATAGCAAAGTGGCAATGCTTGATGAAGAAAACCAGAGCCGCCGTGGTTCACAAGTCGGTCGTGGCCCGAATGTGGACAGACATAGGCATTCTCGGGTAAGAATCTTATTGAAGATTATTTTATCCCAACTTCTCTGTATTCTCGATGTTGATTTTCAAGGCGATTTAGAATGAAACCTCATTTGTTCAATAAAATCATGCATGCTATTTGCAACTATGATGACTACTTTGTTTAAAAGTGTGATCTTCTTTGGGGTTGCGGGACTTCTTCCCGAGCAAAAGCTTACAAATGTTATACGAATGTTGGCGTATGGTGCATCTCACGATCGGTGGATGAGATTGCCGGATGGGGAAGTCCACTACGTTAGAGAGCTTGGTAAGATTTTGTGACGCAGCTTGAAACTCTGTACACCCGAGAATACTGCGCAGACCTACGCCCATGGACCTCCACCGGCTTTTACAAAAAGCCAAAGCTCGAGGATTTCCGGGAATGATTGGTAGCATCGATTGCATGCACCGACAATGGAAAAATTGCCCAACCGCTGGCAAGGAGACTATGGGAATCGAAAAGGGCAAAAAGTATCATCATTGAAGCCGTTCTGGATTTGATACATGGGTTTGGCATGCTTTCTTGAGTTGCGGATCTCAAAACGACTTGAACGTCTTTGGGTCAATCACGGTGTTCAACGACGCGTTTTGGCAGTGCAGCCCGAAAATCACCTACGAAATCAACAATACCGTCTACCAGGACCGTATTATCTTGCAGATGGCATCTACCCGAGGTGGACTACATTTGTGAAATCAATTCCCCATCCCCAATCCCAGAAGCAAAAGTTATTTGATGCCTATCAAGAAGGTTACGTAAAAGATGTGGAGAGGTGTTTTGGTATCCTCCAAGTCCGGTGGCTTATTATTAGGGTGCGGCGCGCATGCTTGATGAGGAGGTGCTGAGGAGCATAATGATGACTTGCATCATCCTTCATAACATGATTGTGGAGGATGAGTATGATTACGATGCTGTAGAGGTGTACGAACCGGATCCCATGAACACGGCCTTGATGACTCAAATAAAACCAATACAAGTAATTAAAAATTACTACTAATTAAATAAAACCAATACAAGTAATTAAAAATTACTACTAATTAAATAAAATACATGAATTACAACTATTGCAAACTAACTTAATGGTTTTGATTATTTAACCAATCCGTGTTGCTAGGTCCATCGTCTTGGTCACGGAAAAGTCTTCTTCTCATAACATCCCTTCGTTCTAACTTCCAATATTGTTTTGTTTCAGGGGACATATGGGTTGTATCCATGGCCATGGTTTCTCGGTCCTTCTTCTCAATCCTTTCTTTGCATGCAAACTCTCTTTCTTTTGCATATTCTACTTGAATTGCCCTCTCGTGTTCTTGGGTCTTCAAGTCTATGTCAATTCTCATTGCACTTTGCCTTGCAATTTCTTCCAAAAATTTAGATGTATCATTACTCCCTTTCTTCGCCTTCGCCTTCGCCGCTTTTCTCCCAATAGGCCTCGGGGCCTTTTCAATTGGTGAGTCTTCACTCATTGGGGATTCCATAGGTGAATCCGATGCCGTTGAATTATGGAGGGGCGTCTCGTTCAACACAACGGCCGGGCCCGTGGGAATAATTTGGAATCTTTTACAATTCTTCACCACCTCCCAACATTGCTCATGGTTGAAAGTTTTTTCCCTTGCCCAATAGCACCAAACCACATTTGTGCTTGCATAATCTATTAAAAAAATTATAATGGAAATCAAGAAATAGTTATAAAAAAAAAAAAAAGGAAATGCAAGTTATGCAAGGCCCAAGTAAAATAAAAAATGCAAATACAAGAAACATTAAAAAAAAAATAGTGGAAATGCAAGAAACATTACAAATATTATGGAAATGCAAGAAACATTAAAAAAAAATTAGAGTTGCAACATACATTTCAAAAACTATTAAAATTGCAAGAAACATTAATTTTTATATTAGGGTTGCAACATACATTCAAAAAAAGTATTAGAAATGCAAGAAGCATAGCAAAAAATGAGGACATTAAATTTAATAAAACGGAAATTACAAATAATATACCTCATCGCTAAGATTTTGGCCGCTTCGATGGTTGTCCATCGCTTTTGCCAACGCATCTCTCCATTTGCCCAACTCTTTATTCAAAAGCTTCCACCTACTAGCCAATGCCATTTCCGCATTTAATCGACCGGATCTTTCAAAAAATTCGGCATGAATTTTTTTCCACATATGAGAGAACTTCATCTCATTGCCCGTGATCGGACAATGACTAACGTGGACCCAAGACTCACACAACAAAACATCTTCAATGGTTGACCATGGAACTCCGGCTTCAACGGATGATGCCATAAGATGGGAAAAAATGACACTTGAAAGTGAAGAAAATGTTGTGTAGAAAGTGAAAAATATTAGAAGGAGATGAAAATATATGAGTATTTGGTGTTGAAAGTGAAGGATATTGGTTGGTATTTATAGAAAAAAATTGCATACTTTTTTAGTATTTTTTGGTATTTTTGAATTTTTAAAGATTTTTGGCCCAAAATCACCGTAGCCGTTGGATTTCAAAAAAAAAAAACGATCGGAGCCACCACGGCGCGACACGTGGCGGGTTACCGTTGCACGCGATGACGGGCGTCGGCCTTCCTTGAAGTCAAACACGCGCCAACGGTAAAAAAATTTGACCGAGCATGTTGACGTCACCCCCGGCCGGGCCTCGGGCTCCCTCCCCGCGGACTGCCCGATTCGCGTGGGTCCCGCTCTCCCCTGGGCTCCCCTACCGCTGGAACCTGGTTTTGGGCTCGGGCCTGGGTCCCAAACCCACCCCAGGGCTTGTACCGCTGCACTTGCTCTAAAATGCCACGGTTAAGGAAAAATGAAGTAAATGAACAAAGTACATCAATTGCATAAGACTTGCAACTTACAATTGCCTTGTGAAATAAACAAACCAACAAATGAACAAATTATCCATAGTCATAAAATGAAGAGCATTATTTTTCTACCAAAAAAAAAAGTTCCAAAGAAGAGCAGGCACATTGATCATGTCCGCCTTAATACAAGCAATCATAAAATGTTCATGGAAACACTCCATGTATAATACAACAATCTAACAGAAACCCCTTCAAGCCATACAACTTCGGTTTATGCACACAAATTAATCTGTCTTGACCACTTCAGTCGCAACCTCTGCCTCATCTAGGCCACGCGAAGCAGTAAGTCTCTCCACTGGAATTTTTATAACATCACGACGTATTCCGATATCTGAAACCAATCGACTAACACAATACATGCCGCAACCAACAGCACCCAGACCAGTAAAACTAGTAGTCAAAAATCGAAGCGGTGAAGAAACAACAGCACTTGCAGCTGCTAAAAAGGAAGCAGCCTGTCCACTCCTGCCCACACTAATGCTAGTGAACACGAGCAAACCTGTTTTGCAATATATTGCAAAGTCTTCACAGTTGTTTTTGAAAATGTCATAACTACCAAAACCATTCTGGAGAAGAAAAAAAGCACGATGAAGGGCATCTTGTCGTGGGTCAGACGCGGCAAGCGTACAGGTACCCCCTCTAGCTTTGGCAATAAAGAAAGCGGCATTGACACCATATTCAAAGAGGTAGAGATCACCGCCAGATAGAAAACAATCTATGCAAGAAGACATGACACCATCAAGACTTGATTGATCACCGCATTTTGGGCAGGGATTGTCCGGGGAATGGGATGGGGAGGAGCTGAAAATGATGCGGTCTAACACAGTTCCTGTGCCAATTTCCCGGCCAGCTCCCCGAGTGAAGTGGATAACCTTTCCCTCACCGACATATATCCCTGATATCACATAGCAGATAAATTATCAGCAATGCCGTGGTGACCTAAATGCAGCATTTAAATGTCAAAAACACAAAGGTTCTCCTCACAGACAATTAAGGAAAACAGGTGAAAACTACAAAGAAGAAAAACTAAATTATAATGGATGCCAAGGGAAAGAAACTGTGCTAAACTGTTTTCACCCATAAAAATTACAGACACAGAGGTAAAGAACTAAGATGTCAACACTCCTTTTGTACCTGCTTCAAAAAACACTTATAACTTCAACAAACAACCTCTATAGAGGTAGTCGATTCATCTACGTCATCCCTTATCAATCCAAACAATAGGTTCATACTCCAACCCCAGGATTATTCTTGTGGAGGGGGAGGAGGTGGTGAATATCATATTATGCATCTATTTAAATTCAAACCACACATTTTGGGAACAAATTTAGGGACATAACAATTGGCGATTTGGCATATTTTCCATGCCCTGAGTGAGACAATGGCTAAAATACAAACAGACAGCCATTGTCACCTACAGTCACTGTGACATTTCTTTAGGTCAATTCGTATGAACAAAAGATCAATAAATCAATGCTCATATGCTATTGTATGTCTATTGGCAATAGTCTTATCTTACTGTTGTACTCAAAAAGAAAAAAATGAGTCTTTACTCAAGATTCATTTCCACATGACCGAATAACAAACATATATAAAAAATTTGAAAAAGCATCCAAAACAACGACATCAGAAAATCACGAACATGAAATACATAATAATAATGATAAATTAAAAAATCAGGGGGAAAAGGAGAAGAGAACCGTGATGGGCATAGAGGTAGGCGTGCCTCCAGGAATAAATATGATCTCCAGGTCTGAGTTGATCCCTCTGGATCTTGTTTGAGAGCACCCCCATTTCTTCTCCACCGGCTGCTTTCGCTTGAAATTCCCTCAACTTATAAAAACTGAAATTGAATCGGAGAAGAAACTGAAAATGAATGGGGGGAGAGGAGGCAAGCAATCGCTTCCTTCGCCTGTAAGTCTCCCTGCACAACTTTCCCGTAATTTAATTCCGACGCTTTCCTTTCGATAGAAACATCCACTCTGGTTAGGGTAAGCACTCTAACCGAATAAACCATTCGAACAAATTCGCGTAACCAAATAAGCAATTTTAAAAAAGTCCGTTACATAGGGCTTTGTGTGTCATTTTGAAGGTTGTCTAGAAATTTTTATGCCACGGATCCTCAAAAGAATATACTTTCGGCTTATTTACTGTGTCACCCCTTAAAATTCGAGATCGCTCTCACTTAACCACCCTAAGAGCATCCACAGTTGGGGGTGTATTTTCGGAGGTGTAAAGCCACTTTTACCTCGCATCTAAATCTCCGGATGTTGTAAATGTGGTTTTTGCTCCAATGGGGAATATGTATTTTAGGAGTGTAAAGCCACTTTTTCTCATGTGGGTCCCATCCGCAAGAGATGTAAAGCCACTTTTTTCTCACTTTTTCTCATGAGTCCCACTTGCAAGAGATGTAAAATAAGATGTACATGTACATCTAAATTTGCATCTCCATGGTAGTGATGTAAATTTACATTCGTTTACATCTCCCCATTGCGGATGATTCCGATTACAAATGATGTATATTTAATATACACCCCATTATACACCCCCAATTGGAGATGCTCTAAAATAGTAAATAAGCAAATACTTTTAGACTGAACATAACTCTACCAAACGTGAAGTTTGGCCAGCAAATTGTCAAAAAAAAAAATTTATTGGTGGCAAATATACACTCCTAATATTTCAGAGGGTATTTGTGCAATTTTCTTTTAAATGGTTGTGAAATATTATAATTTACATAGATAATATAAATAAAAAGAAAAAAAATCAAAGCAAAGCCACCATATTATCATCGTCAATCAAACCACAGCAAGAGTTTTAATTGTTTACAGCCAAAATTTAGTCCTTAATTTCATAAATGTCGGCTTTTAGAATAAATTTAAAATATAGCAACAAAAAAAATTTACTCACTAGAATAGACTTAGATGCCCTAAAAAATTAAACCCAATAACACCTAAACGCGAAAATCATTTAAGATCCTTTACATCGTGGACGAGTTACGCGTAGGGTACATCATTGGGTCGGGGCAGTACTAACCTTAAATTTTCAGGCCCAGGCGGGACTAGAATTCAGCCAATTGGGCATAGTCACTTTTTTCGAGACGGAATACTATCATATTTTTACCCTCAACTAGTTGGCTACTATACTTCCGAATTTTTTTCACCTCAGTTTTTAAAGTACTTGACTGTTTTTTATTATAGCTAAATTAATTAGGGTGATTCCGGTTTGGAAACCGCGAGTTTTTCATGCAACCGCAAATCGACAGAATGATTACGGCATAGCTGTGGGAGCGATTTTCATCCCCAAAGAATATTCGACTGAAGATCCCTTCTTCCTCCTCGTTTCTCTTTCTCCCTGCAAAACAATATGGAGTAAAAGACCACACCCGAGGGGTGTTGGCCAAAGGCCCTCCGATGCCTAAGTTAGGACGTGTGTTTGTAGGAAAACAATAGCTAACAAGGGTACGGAGCTCTCGCGGGGAGAGAACCGGGTGGCCGGAGCCGTGTGTGGTGGCTAGAGCCTTGTGAAAGAGTGGGAGAGTGGGGCGACAAGGAGAGGGAATTTCTGTAGTATTTTGAGAGCTTAGAATGGCTTACCTCATGCCTTGTGTAGCCTCCTATTTATAGAGCCTCGGGGGCTAGAGTTTCTAGAGAGATAAACTCTCGTAGAGATAGGAATTATCCTTCCACAATAAATAGGATAATTACTGGAGTTTAGATAATTAACAAGGTTTAGATAACTGATAGGGTTTAGATAATTAATAGGATTTAGATAATTAATAAGGTTTAGATAATGAAAGGAGTTTGAATAAATCAAAAACTATGATAAATAAGGAATTAAGGATTTAAATAAAGAAGGAATTATAGATTAAAATAAACCCTTAATTTGTAGCATGAGTCCCTCAGTTAAATAACTCCCAAAAATAGGAAATTATTTAAACTAGGAATATTTATGGTTCCACAATAGCCAAAATATAAACCATCACTGAACCGCATAATTAAGGTTACCGAGGATGATGATTACCGTGAAGTGCGGTCGGATTTTGCGATATACTAAATCTGCCAAAAAAACTGAGAATAAAAATGTGAAGTGTAAAAACGGAGGTCAAACAGAGAAGAGGGAGGAGAGAGAAGGAAAAGAGAGGGGAAGAAGAAGAAGATAAGTAGAGGCTCATATTTTTGTGCTTCTTTGGGCAGTGAAAGGAATCCCTTGGGAACACAAGGGGTAAGTATTAAAAATATAGTAATGGATATAATAATTATAAAAAAATGAAAGTTGTTGGTTTCGAACTATTTATGAGTATAATAATCTTTAAAAAAGAAATTGGTTTTGCTGCGGTTTGGATTTTTATTATTGTTAGCATCAATCCATGCTATCTCTTCTTTCTTCTTTCTTCTCTGTCCATTTTTTCTGCGTCTCTCCTTTCAAATTGATAGTGTAAAAATTTGTAAGAACATCTCCGATCGATGTGTCAAAAGTGCCACATATAGACATTTAACGACTAGAAATAACATCTCACATCATTTTAACCGATGTGTAAAAGTTGATGTGGAATGAAGACTAGATGTTGAGATGTTGTTTTTGACATCCCAAAAGCAAGATGTCAAATGAATCTTTTCTTTTCTTTTTAATTAAAAATAAATCAACACTAAAATGTAATAATTTAATTTGACATATCGGATGGAGTGTAAAGCTGTGTAAGATGTCAAATTGCTACATCAGCCATCAAATTTAAATTTGATGTTTAGTATTTGACATCTCCCTTTAAGATACTCTAATTTGTTGTTTTGGTCAATTTTTCCAAAGTGAGGTACTGAACTATTGTTGATTCCCAAATTTTGCTGAACTATTTGAAGTCAAAGAAAGCCCACCCAAAAAAAAAAGCTCGAGTACACGTATCGGATTGCCCCTCCCTATGACACCAACAATCAAATCATAGTGGGTTTCTTTCCTTCAATGTAATTTCAAAATAATTAAAAAAAAAACCCCCAAGTACAAGGGTTATAGTAGTACTATTTGAAACACACTTTCTAATAGGGGTAGGCATCGGAACTGCAAAACCGTAAAGCCGAAACCAAACCAAATCGAAAAAAACCGTGTTGATTGAAAAAGTCAAAAACCATAACAAAAACCGAACCGGATCGGTTTGGATCGATTTCGATTCTATTTTTCACCATAAGGAATAGATCCAATCCGAACCTGGTCCAATCCAAATTATTTATATATATATTTTTAATATTATATATATTTATATTCTTTATTTTATATATATTTAATATGTGTCCTTTTTATTGGTTCTTTATTTTATATATATTAAAAATGTGTATAATTTTTATTTTTTTTACAAAATTATTTAAATCCAATGCTAATTTTTTTCAAAATTATTTAAATTCAATGCTAATATTTTAATCTTATAACTAATATTTTTCTAAGGCCAACTTCAAAACATATCTCTTTGTATGAAATTGGATCATTTATTAATTTTCAAGCCTGGCAAATAAAATATTAGTTGGAATTTGTATTTTTTTAAAATAAAAATAAGAATCCGGTTCAAAATCGGAAAAATTGAAAATTAAACCGAAACCGGTGAGAACCGAACCGGCCAGTTGCCAAAAAAAATTCACTAAAATCAGACCAAACTGAACCAATTAAATGAGACAATTTCAGTTTCAATTTGAGGTGAGAACCAAACCAAACCGAACCGTGCTCACCCCTACTTTCTAATGGCATGGGCAAGCAAGGATGTTCTTTCCTTTCTCCATATTTCGTATTTCTATATAGAGAAAGACAAGTTGGCAGCCGCGAAAGATGATTGGAATGACTTCCCTGGCAAAATTCCAAAATATTTTATTGCTGCCCTTATCTCTATATCTATCAAGCAAGTATAAAAACAAAACGCACACTCTGATGACACCGAACTGAAAATAATGGAAGACCTGAAGTCCTCCCCTCCAAACTCATCTCCTCTTACTCCCCTCAGCTTTCTAGAAAGATCAGCCACCGTCTACGGTGACTGCCCCTCTCTTATTTACAACGATACCACCTACACGTGGACGCAGACCCACCGTCGATGCCTCCGAGTCGCTTCCTCTATATCATCTCTCGGCATCAAGAGCCGCCACGTGGTGTCTGTTCTCTCTCCCAACACCCCCGCCATGTACGAGCTCCACTTCGCCGTCCCCATGTCCGGCGCTATCCTTAACACCATCAACCTCCGCCTCGACACCCGCACCATCTCCATACTCCTGCGCCACAGCGAATCAAAACTCGTCTTCGTCGACCACCAATCGCGATCCCTCGTCCTCGACGCCATCTCTCTCTTCCCGCCCGACACCCCGAAACCTCTCCTCGTCCTCATCGCCGACGATGCTGACGCACCCCAACGCACACCGCTCGATCGTTTCCTCTGCATGTACGAGGACATGGTCCAGAGAGGCGATCAGGACTTCGAGTGGGTTCCGCCGACCAGCGAGTGGGACCCGATGACCCTCAACTACACATCGGGGACCACGTCGTCGCCGAAGGGCGTGGTTCACTGCCACAGAGGCGTCTTCATCATGGCCGTCGATTCCCTGATCGATTGGGGCGTTCACAAACAGCCGGTCTACTTGTGGACCCTACCGATGTTCCACGCCAACGGCTGGAGCTACCCGTACGGGATCGCCGCTCTTGGCGGAACCAACATATGCGTCCGCAAATTCGACGCCCAAATCATCTACGCCATGATTAAACGACACCGTGTAACTCACATGTGCGGCGCACCCGTGGTGCTCAACATGCTCACAAACGTCCCTCCCGGAACCGGAAAGCTCGAGAACCCGGTTCAGATCTTGACCGCCGGAGCTCCGCCACCCGCAGCGGTTCTGCTCCGGACCGAATCGATGGGGTTCGTGGTGAGCCACGGGTACGGGTTGACCGAAACGGCTGGGCTAGTGGTGTCGTGCGCGTGGAAGAGGAAGTGGAATTTGTTGCCGGCGAGTGAAAGAGCGAGGCTGAAGGCGAGGCAAGGAGTGAGAACGGTTGGGCTGACTCGAATCGACGTGGTGGATCCGAACTCGGGGCGGAGTGTGAAACGCGACGGTTTGTCGCTTGGGGAGGTCGTTTTGAAAGGAGGGTCTGTGATGCTGGGGTATTTGAAGGACCAATCGGGGACGGCCAAGTGTATGAAAGGCGGGTGGTTTTACACCGGTGACGTGGGGGTGATGCACGCCGATGGGTATTTGGAAATTAAGGACAGATCAAAGGACGTAATTATAAGCGGGGGCGAGAATCTGAGCAGCGTGGAGGTTGAGTCGGTGCTCTATACGCACCCGGCGGTGAACGAAGCGGCGGTGGTGGCGAAGCCTGACGAGTTTTGGGGGGAGACGCCGTGCGCGTTTGTGAGCATGAAGAGTGACGTAAGCCCTAAGCCGACGGAGAAGGAGATTATGGAGTATTGTAGGGGGAGGCTGCCACACTACATGGTGCCCAAAACGGTGGTGTTTAAGGAGGAGCTGCCCAAGACTTCGACTGGGAAGATTCAGAAGTTTGTGCTCAGAGAGATGGCCAAAGGGATTGGGTCGTCCAGCAGCAGGGTGAGCAGGATGTAATTAGTCAATTAATGTAATTAATTAAGTAACGATAATGATTTGATCTTGATGGGGTAGATTTTGTTTAGGTACGACAAGGTGCTATTTCTCGTTTCATGTACGTGTAATTTTCTGTGAATTTTCAAATTGACGTATCATTTAATATTCGTCGTTTTCTGGATGTGCACGAAACCTTGATCACGACGAGGCTTGATGGAGAAAGAAAATGAAATATAAGAATGAAAGTACAACCGATGTAAAGTTGAATGTTAGTTAACTACAGCGAGGAAGGTGGTCCATGAAACAGAAAATTGCATAATAAATTACACAAAATTACTTCAACAGGGTATTAAATGAATTTAATTGTCGATAAAAAATCAATAATATTATTAGATACGCAAAACAAAATTGACCATATTAGTTGACCCATTTTTTTAAGAGTGAGCTACTATTTCCACTTCCGTGTCGTATTTCCCCACCAATCTTATTCTCAAAATTTTAAAAATAAATTTATCCATATGAAAAATGACTTCTAAGGTCTGAAATAAATTCTTCTGTTTGTGGCCCTTCTTTTATCATTTCCTTGGACTCTTCCATCTTCTGTTTGGTTAAATGACATCATTTGATGTTCATCTCTAACTCATATTTGGTCAGTTTTATCAGGCAACTATGAAACACTCGTTTTTTATGAATTTTTTTGTCCAGCTGCTAATTATTTTGCACGAATTTGCCAAACATGCTCATATTTGGTCAGTTTTATCAGGCAACTATGAAACACTCGTTTTTTATGATTTTTTTTTTGTCCAGCTGCTAGTTATTTTGCACGAATTTGCCAAACATGCTGTATTGGAATTTTTTTATGTTGTTGCAGTATCCTTAAAAAAGGAAGAGCTCTTTTGAAACTACAAAATAAATAAAAATTGGTATGTTGTGGAGTGGGGATGTTGGGTGAGCATTATTCATATGTCGGCTTCTTTTGAAATTTATTTAAATTAATTTGGGCAGATAATGTTCAAAGCAGAATTCGATTAGGAGAAACAAATTGATAGAGTTAACTTTTACGGATGGCTTGGAGGGATGGTGGGTGATGGGAGAGGAGAGGAAGAGGTTGGGGGCGACTTGAAGAAGAAGGTTGGATTAACCTTTTTTTTTCATTTAGTATTGTAAATGATATTTTATGAATAATGGTGAGTGAAAAATATGATTGTATTTTTTAAATTTATATGGTGGGTGAGAAAATAAGGTGGGTGGGGAAATAGGATAATGGGGTGGAAATAGTAGCACTCTTTTTTAAAGGATATTTCCTGTTGAAAGGGGCGATAACATACTAAACTCATACACATTATCAGCATGTTGTGACTGAACTCATAACATTTCCCCAACCATCTCAACGATAATGAAGACAAGTTAAACTCAACAGACATGCTCTGAGACTCAACCTACAAATACCTAAGGTACAACTTATATTTTTTCAAAAATATAACCAATATTATGTTATTAATTGTTGTTCTTAATTAGGATTAAGTGCTGGAAAAAAAAGGCAGAGGAAAGGCAAAGGGTGGAAAAGGACAGGGTATGCTAATAGAAATATATAAGGGAAGGTAAACATATGCACTACTTATTGTTACCAATAGTTATTCTAGTTATTTCTTAGACTTGGACAAGTGTAGCTTAATTAATTATCACTTATTAGTTTATTTTATGGCATATAAAGTACTTTAATGATTTCAATTTCCTCCAAAGATTATACCCACAAAAGCCGCACTTAATATAGGTGTACTATTCAAGCAAGAGATTAAAGGAGCTTGGGTAAAATTTTCTGATTATCCAGAGACTCAGGTGGATTTATTATTTGAGCGTTTCATGGAAGCTTCTGGTTATTCTTACACATGTTCTGAGGAAGAATTGAAGGTTGCATTCACTAGACATATTAAAAAAAAATTTTGCTGACTGATGTGGAACTTGAGAAGGCCAATTTTTCAAAAATACAAAAGCACCTGGCCAAAGATATGCAAACCGCCTTAAAATGTACTCGATCCTGCAATATGGATTGCAATGGTTGATGAATGGTTAAAGTCCGAGTGTGTAAAAGTTAATTTAAATAAGATGTTTTAGCCATTTGATTATTCATAATGATTATTAAGTTATCTTGAAACAGTGCAATTGCACTTTGGCAATTTCCTAACCGATCGCTTGTCAATTGTATTCTTCGCTTGCATTTCCTACCGATTGTTTGTCAATTGTATTATTCGCTTGCAATTTCCAACTAACTCGCTTATCAATTGCATTCGCTCCTTTGTTCTTGCTTCTTGTTGCAACTTGTTTTCTCCAACTTGGAATTATATTTGCAGGATCAAAGTAAAAGAAACAAATCTAATAGAGAGAAATCAACAATTGTGCATACCACGTTCAATTCCAATGGCGAAATACCAAAAGATGAGGTAAACAATTGAATATTTAGTAAATTTGGTTTTTCCTTCAAACTATATCGTATTTGTGATATATCTCGATACACATTTGATACGCAGCTCATGAAGTAACTTACCTATCCCGTATTAATAATGAGCAACAGAAAATTATTTTTTCTTTATATGAGTATATTTATAGAAACATTAGGTAAATTTTTTTCTTTATTATTATATGGAGTATATTAGGTAAAATATGTGGAAGCAAACCATAACACTTATGTGACCCATTCATAGAAACAATAGAAGAAATTTGGGGTTTTATGCAAAACTAATAATATAATAAAAATAATAAAAAATTGAAAACTGATTTAACTTCTATAAAAAAAATTGGGATTATTGGATTGCTAAAATGAGGGGAAAAACGGTTGCCCATTAAAGAGAGGGATTCAATGGCATAATTTGTAATTAAATTAAATTACATGGACATAGTTTGTCCTACATACTATCCAATTTCAAAATTGGTTTTGTTTAGAAGTTTTAATTTAGACGGTTAATGTCTAGGGTTTTTAATTTACAAGGGCCTATCATTGTATGGCCCTTTGAATATTTTATGTAAGACATGTATGTCAAGGTCTTCAACTATTTTCATTGTTGAAGCCATGATTGTGAAGTTGCTGCCCTAGGTATCATGATTTGAGCTTATGTCACTTGTTTTTTTTTAAGGGAACTTGGATGATTGAATTTATTTGTCTTACCATATTCATGTTTTCTTGTTAACAACTTGATCGAACTGAATTGAACCTAGTCCAATCGATTGTTTCAAAAATTTCATATAAGTAAGGGTAAGAATGGAGAAGGAGAAAATTGGGCAAGCTTAAAAGGCTTAAAGAACTTCATGTATGGTTTCCACTTCAATATCCATCTTCATATTTTTCCATTAGCATGATATTGTGTCTATATATGAAACATATGTTTATAATTTCACTACAGGAAAAAATGGAAAATAAAAGGGTCATTGCTGAACAGAAAACATTGATGTCAATGATTGGGATATATATAGGGAGGTGATTGCCTAGTCCTGGTCGTGTTCTTGGCTTAGAGGTGGCGCTAAAGCTAAAGATGCATACTACTCCTCAACTAGCCAAAATCAGTAATAAGCGTAGGTGCGTGGAATTGGAAGAAAATCACGAGCATTTGAAAGAGGAATTAAAAGATGTCAAAGATCAATTGAGCACTTTGCAACAACAAGTTCAAATTTTGATTAACAATAACCCTACAAAATATTGCTCACAACTCAAGGCAATCACCTAATGTGGTATAGCTTTTATTATATATTACTTCTTAATTCTATTTGTTACTCCCATTATCAAGTTCTATAAAGTCTTATTATAATTCTTTGTTTTGTTGTAGTTGTTATACTGTAGGGCAATGTTGGAAGTCGCTCCGATGCTTATCTTAGTGACGATGTCGATGAGCATCTCAACTAGTTCTTTATTTAATATTGTCGACGTGGAAATTATTTTCAATTTTTTGAAGTTTGAGACATGTATGAGTTTGTATGAAGTATTATGAAAAAGTTTCATTGGAAATATTATTTATATATTTTATTATGAAATTATAATATTTATGAGAATAATTATTCTATTTATGACAGCTAATGACAAATTTCTATTTTCGATATCCTTGTTCATCGTAAAAACATTTTCCGATTAATCTATGTTGATCGGAAATATAACTTACGAGTCATTTCCGAGAATATTGATTTTATTTTCGACACCACATTCCCATCGTAATTGTATACTGATGACACATTTCATTATTTCCGACCGGTTCACAAATACGCAGAACATTTCCAACGACCTATGTTCCTCGTGGAATAGATCCTATGCATTATTTCCAAGAAGAAAAAAATCTTTTCCGATGCAATTTTGCTCTTGAAAATGTCTATTTCGATGAACAAATATTGCTCGGAAATACATTTAGTCCCTGAAATAGTATTTCGACGAGATTTGTTGTCGGAAAAGTGTGGCCTAAACATAAAAGCTCGGCCGCTTAAGAAACATTTTCAAGAACTTCAATTATTTATACATAACGCTGGAACATCGGAAATACTAAATTGTCCTCGCTTGCAAAATTAGTTTCCGATGACGTCGTAGTATTTACTTACACACATCCCTGGTCGGAAATAAAAAACGCTTCTCGACGCTACATCGGAATACACCTTTTCCGATAGTCGCCATCGCATGCATTTGCCCTCGGAAAAACGCTTTTCCGACTAAAATTGGTATTTCCGACCCTTTGACCCTCGTAAAGATGTTTTTTTTTGTAGTGTGCTCCAAACCACTACACTAGTATGTCCTTTACATATTAATTGACCATCTTATGCAACCGTTGATGTGATTATGTCATGTCAATTAATAAAATATTACCATATGGATTCTATTTTTATATTTATTTCTCTTTTTAATCATACTTAAAACCCAAAAAATATAACTAAAAAGGGTTTAGGAAACTTTTTTTAAGGAATCTTGCAACAAAACTCACAGCTACAATTTGGATGCAGCTTTTGTTAACAAAGGTAAATGCATTCAACCAAGATTCTGTTGATAGACTAGAACAAGATCTCTAAAACTACCAAAGAGAACCATTCTATTTCTACATGCAACTCCCACGCTACAAGAAAAAAGGGTCAAAAGCCATGGATGTTTAATGTCATAGCAGCAGAACATCTAAATGATCAAATTCACATCCAATCATGCACATTTCCGCAGCATATGGTATCTTAAAAAGTTGAAGGCAAATAAGAAAACTTCAGTGCCAAGTTAGATAACTGTATCAATTGGAACTACTAGCTTACTTGTTTGAAGATCTCCATTTACTCTTGAAGCCACGAACTATTCCTAAAATCACTTAGAACCTACGAGAGCAACATGAAAATATTTTGTTCTTTGTTTATACCATAACTCACCCTGTTGAACACAAAAAATTACATGACAAGGAAATGGGCCCAGCATAAAAGCCCAAGAAAGTGTCCCACCACGTCTGTTGGAGTTGCAATGGTTAGTGGGCAACAACATTCCTTCTTTATCTCTACCCACTCAATGATTCACCAACCATCTCTTCATGTCTATAAAAAGGCTCCAATGGAAAGCAAAAAGAAACAGAAGCAAAAAAGCAGAAGCAGGAGAGAAACGCAGAGGGGAGAAACATAAGAGGAACCGAAGGGCTGCACAGGAGAAAGCATAAGCAAAAAAAAGGGAGAACAGAAACACTCTTGGAATTCAGAAAGAGACCAAAGACAACAACAAAGACTGCAGAAAAAGGGCAAGCGTGCTGCTGCACCTTGATAAAAGAGAGAAAGGAAGCAAGGTTCTGCTCGAACAAACGCAGGTATAACAATAACTTCCTTTCTTTAATTGTCAAATACAACTTGCAGGTAGAGCCTTGCTGCTTATGGATAAAGACTATACCAAATCAAATGGCTGTACATCACGCCAAATCCTCTATGGCACAACAAAATGCCGACAACTTCACTACAAGGCTCTCTACGTCTGTTGCCTTGTTCAACACTTCCGCTCTGCCTCCAAATCCAAGAAGCCCATGTCCCTGCTGTCAAAGAAATCACACAAAAGGGAGCTCTCGCAAGGAAATAAATTATAGATCATATAAAGATGGCCCCACATTGGTTCCGTATGTGCAGACTAAAGGAAGTGAAAATCCTAAAACAAAAGATGAGTTTCCAAATGAATCTTGAGTTGTTCATGTGCACAAAAACAATAAATAGCAAATAGCAAAACAAATTTGTTCTCTGTTTCAAGCACTAAAGCATCTCCTCTGTCAGCGCCAAAATAAAACTCAAGGTGTTTGGTATGAAGAAACCAAAGACGCTGGTGACACCAAAATGTTGCCATTTAAAAGTTGTTTCTGATCAAGAAATTGAAACCCCCTCAAGGTTTCGTTTGGCACTAAAACAACAGCCATGTGTTGCTGGCATCAGAACAGTCCAATATCACATTATGCATGTGTTTTCGTTGCTATGCTTTCATGCTTTCAAGCAGTCCATCAGTGACACAAGCCTCTGCGGCGAATAACCACAGCAGCAAATTTAGTTCGCAAGCTCAGCAAGACAAAAAGGAAATCAAACTCATGTAAAATGCAGAGACATAAATCAAGGAGCGCCAATTACGCCACCAAGGCAGCAAAATGGCATTATTCTGTCGTCCAAGAGTTTGTCAGTTGGCAATAAGAGAACAAACTCACCTTCACGTCTTCAAGGTGCCAGCAAAGGAGATAGGATTTCTCAAGTTAGAGCCAATGCAAGTTACAAAGATTACCAGCCAAGCAAAGAGAAACAGACAAGTTTGCAAAGCAATTTCGTCAATTTCCAAAATCTGGAAATTCACACAACAAAGCAAAAGCAACCAAGTCTAATTTCTACAAGGGCACAAGACAACAAATTGACTATTTTGGGTGAAAAGCAAAGCCTACAGCCATGGTTCCAAAGACTATTTTGGGTGATGCATGCGTACAGACCAAATGAGACACAATGCTACAACAAAACAAACTGACGGAAATTTGACTAAAATCAATTCCCTGTCAATGACAAAAGTGAAACGGGAATTAAAGAAAAAAGAAGCTTATGCCCATGGAAAAGAGGTCCATCATAGTGGGTTCAAACCTAGTCAAAGAAATTGCATAATTGGCAACTAATTGGCCCTGCAGGCATCACCTTTAGTCCAAGTAAAATAAAAACTCACTGACAAGAAGATCAAACCCAATTAAAAATAATTGCTGTCAAGGCCCAAATGGACTTGTCCATTAAAAATTCAATTGGCATACGTTTGGCCCAAATTCCCAAATTCTGAACTAATGGGCTCAAATTAAAAATACTCATTAATTCCCCAAAACCACACAAATCAATTTAAGGAACTACGTCCGGTTTGATTCCGCCAAGGATACGTAGGCAATTTGGAAATTCAATCTAGATACAACCGCAAGTCCAAACAGAATCCCTAGTTTACCTTAACCAAATTCACCCCAAACACTTTTCCAACCACAAAATCAAATT
This sequence comes from Prunus padus, assembly GCA_024362665.1. Taxonomy (NCBI): domain Eukaryota; kingdom Viridiplantae; phylum Streptophyta; class Magnoliopsida; order Rosales; family Rosaceae; genus Prunus; species Prunus padus. Next base: position 26,082,847 of record JANFAM010000010.1, read on the forward strand.
GAATCCCTAGTCCAACCACATTCATCCAAATTCCATAAAATATTTCTCGCACCACAAATTCTTTCTTGATCCCTCAAAAGGTTTACGTAGGCAACCTAGGTGCATCTGCAAACTTAAACAAACACACAAACCACCATTTAAAGTTAAATCCATGTTTGAATCAAAGCTTTTAAAAGAGAGATTGTAATTAAGAGACACATTATCTTGAATGGGTCGTACTTAAATTAATAAAACTCAAGTTTGTCAGGAACAAGAGTGAAATTATGTTGGGTGGAGGTTCATACGAATTACTTGTATAATTTTTGCCTAACAGACCCAACAACCAACTCAGCCATACTAACCACGTGCCACACTTTGATAGGCTATCACCTTAACGTATTGCCACCATTTTGATAGGCTATCACCTTAACGTATTGCCACCATAGGCTGTTGAGTTTTTATTTTTTCTTTAATAATTACTTTTTGTTTTTCTAATTTTAAAAGTTAACAGTGTTAAAGTTAGAAGTTAGTGAGTGACATGTGTCAAGAAATTAGATAGGAAACAGGAGGGCACAGGAAAATTGGACTCACCAACCTACTTATATGCCGAAGACACAAGCATCTCACATAATTAAAGTTAAACTAATTTTAGGCATCAACATTGTCCCCAAAAATGTCATTCTTGTTATCCCAACTAGTGGAAGGAAGTGAGTCAATAATTTAGTAGGGCCCGAAGCCCAAAACAACAAGAAACTAATCAGATGAGTCATTCTATAGTAATGACTTTATTTATGGCTCTTAAGTGATGTCTTATAACTTAACCGTTGGATCAAACTAACCAATTTGATCCAACGATTAAGAGATACGGCCTCATATAAAGGCCACGTTAAGGCGCTATATAATTCTTGATATGTCTCTCAGATTCTGGGCCTAGCAACCCTACATAGGTCCTAAAAATTGTGGCCCATATCATACTCCATGTTTGTTGATCGGGTTGTTCTACTTCTGGAGATTAGGAAAGATTGACATAATTTGTGCATTTAGCTGGCACAACTTTATTTAAGAAAGTATATTAAGAAGAACAAACACATATCTCAAACAATTCATGCGTAATCCAATTAAATGTCCTCCTTTCCATGTGTAACGTACTGGCTGGCTTGACATGTCTTTGTTTTTGGTACAAATTTGCTTCACATGAGTCTTTGAGTAATACATGCCGTGTGTTCGTTAGATTGTTCGTCTAGCTAAGTTTAGCTTTGGGCTGACAAGATTGCTTGCTATCTTTGTCCAAAATGAAGTTTCGGAACATGTCCGTGTCCAATGTGTTTCATGTGTTTCGTGGTACAACGTATTACCTCAGTGATTGAAGTGTTTTTATTTTATGGGATTCATGATAGCTTGATATGTTTTGGTCCAAGTTTTCAATGCGTTCGTTAATTGCCTTTTGGGCTGTCTTTTCATGAAGTACATTTTACTTTTTTTTTTGTTACAATGAAAGCCCATCTTAATACAACACCGGATATAAAGTAAATAATGGAGTTTACGTTTACAAAAATCTTGTACCACATGCATGGCGACCACCTCTCTAATAGAGGTGGGCCCCATTGTGTTGGTTTAGAGAGATGGGGCTCACTCTATTAGAGAGGTGGTGCTCACCACCGCTTAATAAAATATCGATGATATCTAAATATCGATAATTCAAAAATACGGAAATTTCGATGGAAATATCGGGATATTATCGATATTTCGTCAATATCGTCAATATTATCGATATTTTGGTTCATGGATATCTAAAATATCGATGGTATCGAAAATATCGGTAGAAATTCAAAAATACGGAAATTTCGTGGAAATATCGAGGATATTATGGATAACAAAAAAAGGAAAAGGCATCAACTCTTACGTTTAAATGTTGAGAAGAGCTTCAAAGAAGGAAAAATGATCGAACTAAGAAAGGTGATTTTTTTTTTTTAAAAAAAAAAAGGAGGGAGAAGCATGGCTAGTGGTGCAACAAAACTTTCTTCTAACGGGGATAATATTATTTTGCTATTTTCGGCCAATAACACAATGATACGTGAAAAAATTATCTCACGTGTCATTACGTTATTAGTCGAGAATAATAAAAATGATATATCCATTGCATGAGAGTGTTTCTCTCGGCACAAGATGATCTAATATTCTCTCTTTTCTGCTTCCTTCTTTTTTGGTATCGCTTTCTCTCATATAAACGATGTGGCAAACAAAATATATCATTTAAACAGAATTCAATGGTTCATGGAGGAAGGATTGCTTAGAGAAGAGTAAAGAGGTAATAAAGATATCCAGCTCCTAGTGATACTTGTGATTCTTTTTCTTCTTTTTTTATAACAAAGTAAATTACAATGACGATGGATCCTAAAATCACACAACTTCAATTTTAACTGAAATAAAATCGTATCAGGAAAAATGCAAAACCAAATACAGGATGATCATATAAATGTCTAAAATTAACTAAATTATTTTAAAAAGTTGTCAAGTGACAAGCACATTATCTTAACCAATTCGCTTAACCTACATTTACATAAATAATTGTTTGGTTAGGAAATTGCAAACATGTGTTATTTCTTGTCAAAATATAAAATTACAACACTCTTATGGTGTGTTTACTAATCAGAAATTGGAATTCTCATCAGGAATTGAATTCCACCTATGGAGGATTACTGCGTTTACTTCACATCAGGAATTGAAAAGTAAGTGGGGCCCACACGAAATTAGGAATTGAATTCCTAATTTTGGAGGAATTCAATTCTTTGATGGGAGGTGGTATTTGAATTCCTTGAGAACTTACGCATTAGGAATTCATCTTTTTTACCCATTATATCCTCACACAATTTTCAAAATTCCAAATTTGCCATCTACTTTAACCAAACAACGAGGACACTTTAGTAATTAGTACCTCTTCTACCCCAATTCTATATGGTTTAGTAATAACTTCAATAGGAATCCGGAATCTAATTCCCCTCAATCCATATGGTTTAGTAAACAACTTCAATAGGAATCCGGAATCTAATTCTCCTTAATCTAACTCCTCTTCAATTCAATTCATCCTAATTCAATTACGAATTAGTAAACATGCCATTAATGAATCTTCTTGCTCTTTTTTTTCTAACAACAACCATGTTTTTGTTGTATTAATATTTTTTTGTTTAACAAACCATGCCTTCGTTCTATTTTGCTTTTTCCTTTTTTTTATTACACGTGTTTTGGTCCCCAGTGGTCCATGTTTCACATCCTCATTTAATTTCTTAAAAATTTCTCCACAAGCCGGCCCCAAGTACCAGCTTGACCCTCGACCCTACCTCCATGAAATGAAAGACCACACGAATTCCTAAAGCCTGAATCCTGATAAAGCCTCAGCTTTTTGTGTACTTAAATCAATGCAACTCCCTCTTCTTCGACCACTCTCACCACCTCTTCATCCTCCTTCTCTCTCTCTCTCTCTCTCTCTCTCTTAACTCTTCTTTCCATTTCAAACACCTCCAAAAAATGGACCAGTTGAAGCCAAGCCCTGCAAATCTCTGCCCTCTCACTCCCCTCACTCTCCTCGAAAGAGCTGCGGTTGTCAACGGCGACTGCCCATCCATCATCTACACCGCCACCACTACTACCACCACCTACACTTGGTCCCAAACTCACCGTCGATGCCTCCAGCTGGCCTCCTCCATCTCCTCCCTCGTCAAGCGCTCCCAGGTGGTCTCCGTGGTGGCCCCCAACACCCCAGCCATGTACGAGCTTCACTTTGCGGTCCCCATGTCCGGGGCCGTCCTCAACAACATCAACACCCGCCTCGACGCCCACAACATCTCCATCATCCTGCGCCACAGCGAATCAAAGCTCATCTTCGTCGACCACCTCTCCGTCTCTCTCATCCTCCAAGCACTCTCTCTCTTCCCGCCTCACCTCCCAAAACCGCTTCTCATCCTCATCACCGATGATGAGCACCGCTCAACACCAATCCCAGCTGTTGATAATAAGTACTTCCTTGACACTTACGAGAATCTAGTGAGGAAAGGGAATCCGTCGTTCGAGTGGGTCCGGCCGGAGAGCGAGTGGGCCCCGATGGTTTTAAACTACACCTCCGGAACGACGTCGTCTCCGAAAGGCGTCGTGCACAGCCACAGAGGCTTGTACATCGTCACCTTGGTTTCTATCATAGACTGGTCTGTACCCAAACACTGCGTGTACCTGTGGACTCTACCGATGTTCCACTCAAACGGGTGGGGGTTCCCGTGGGCCATGGCCGCAGTGGGTGGAACCAACATTTGCCTCCGCAAGTTCGACGCTTCCAAAATCTACAGCTCAATCCAAGCCCACAACGTCACTCACATGTGCGCCGCGCCGGTCGTGCTCAACATGCTCGTCAACCACTCGATATCCAACCCGCTTCCGCACCCGGTTCACATCCTCACCGGTGGAGCCCCGCCGCCGTCGAGCGTCCTGCTTCGGGCCGAGTCAATCGGGTTCTTGGTGTGCCACGGGTACGGGTTGACGGAAACGGGTGGGGTGGTCGTGTCGTGTGCTTGGAAGCCGGAGTGGAATAAATACCCGGTGACGGAAAGAGCGAAGCTGAAAGCGAGACAAGGGGTGAGGACGATTGGGATGACGGAGGTGGACGTGGTTGATCCGGATTCGGGTTCGCCCGTGAAGCGAGACGGGTCGGAGATTGGGGAGATTGTGTTCAAAGGCGCGTGCGTGATGCTGGGGTATTTCAAAGACCCGGAGAGCACAGCAAAATGTTTGAAGAAAAACGGGTGGTTTTATACAGGTGACGTGGGCGTGATGCATCCCGATGGCTATTTGGAGATTAAGGACAGATCCAAGGACGTTATTATAACCGGGGGCGAGAATCTGAGCAGCGTGGAGGTTGAGTCCGTGCTCTACGCGAACCCGGCGGTGAACGAAGCGGCGGTGGTGGCGAAGCCTGACGAGTTCTGGGGGGAGACGCCGTGCGCGTTTGTGAGCTTGAAGTGTGACGTGAGCCCTAAGCCGACGGAGAAGGAGATCATGGAGTATTGCAGGGAAAATCTGCCGCACTACATGGTGCCCAAAACGGTGGTGTTTAAGGACGAGCTCCCGAAGACTTCGACTGGGAAGATTCAGAAGTTTGTGCTCAGAGCGATTGCCAAGGAGATTCGGTCGTCGTCTTCGTTGAGGACGACAAGTCGTATGTGAGAGACAGAGAAAGAGACAAAAAAGTGGGCAGAATAAACAGTGAAGAGTGACGTGGATTTGAGTCGGGTCGGGCGAGTTCAGTGTTTGTTTATAAAGTTGACTAATTACGATTATTAGCGTGATAATTATGCTTAACGAGATTCTCAGATTCCCGCGTCAAAATATTGTGCAGGGCCAGCAAATTATTCATTGGAAGAGAACTGCATTAATCATATGCTTTTTTTAATAGATAAATAAATAAACCATTTGGTTTTGATACATATTTTCCTATTTGGAAGTTGGCAAGGGGGAATTTAGGAAGGATCAAAAGTTACAAATTACATGGCATTGGCTTGTGTGTCCTTGCCATGTAAGATAAAATAATTAACATTGTTAAATCCGTCTCATTATTTGATTTTGTAATTTATCCTTTGTCATGTATCTTGCAAATAAACCATCTCATTATGTTACAAATTCATTGATCCAAAGATTCTTGGGAGATGAAAGCCTTACTCTACGACACCAACTAATATTTAACTTAGCAATATTATAAGAAATTTCAAGTTTAATCATCACTCCATGCTTATTTTCACTTGTAATTTATTATTTCTGAATTTCGCAGTTACCGCCTTAAAATAAAAAATCATTTAATACGAGGGTATCGTCTTAAAATTCTTAATCAAATACCCTGACAACCATAAATTGAATCAACTAAGAGAAGATAGTTGATCCGATTCTCTTTCATTCTTTATCATATTACATTTCTTCGTATTCTCATTACTTATTAGTAAACATATCATCACTATGGTTGGTTTGCGGAATAGGCCATCTCATGGAAGAGTTTCTCAAAAGTTCGGAATAATGTGAGCAATTATTTATAATATGTGATGGTAAATAAATTTCTCAAAAGTTAGGGTGGGTCAAGAACTATGGATATAATTTCTTCTTTGCATAAATCATACACTTTCTTTTGCGCGCATTAACAACAATTATGCATACTCTTTCTGGATAGGAATTATATATGGTGGCTTACGTGTACGGTGTACCGCAAAAAAAGCCATGTTTGTTCAAGGTGGAGTTGATTACAAAGAAGAGGATATTTTTCAGCACTAGCATCGCAATCGCATGCTGCATTCAAATAAGAGCCATTTCGGACCAATTCGGTGGATAACTGGGACACGTGAATATGTCATGTCTTGTTCTGGAAAACAATCACATCCTTCTGTTTGCTTTCCTGCTACGTCAGTCTGCATGCCTATAGTTCTGTGACGCAGTACAATCATTGAACGTACGTTAGCAAAATTCTTAGATGAAACATATTTGGGACACTACCTTTGCTCACCACCTCTTTAATAGAGAGATGGGGCCGGTTGGAGCCAGGGGCGGAGGCACTTGAGGACCAGTGCAGTCACGGTCCCCACTGAATTTTATTTATTTATTTTAAAAGTACCTAGTATGCAATCCAATTTCCTCCAAGTTAAAAGTACTTTACCACATGACTCATACCAAGCAGTTAAAAATACCTTACCACGTGGTCCTACTCTACTTACTAGCCAAATTTCCTATAACTATATGCTACCCATTCCCAAAAGAATTCTTGACAAAAAAAATCCCAAAAGGATTAGAATTACTATCATAATTACATATTGCCTTCTTGCATAAATCAATAAAACCTAAACATTTTTCTCATTTTTTCTTGAATGATTGTTTGGTTGCATATATTGAGAAAGACATTTTTAATAGTATAGATGATGAGGTTGTTATGCAACGATTTCAAAATATGAAAACTCGTCGAGAACAATTATGATTGTAATGAATAGACTATGATTTTGTATCTTTTGATGTCTTGTGAATTCGAAGTTTTTATTATTTATATTTTGTGAGAGGCCCCCAGAGACATAAAATCCTGGCTTCGCCACTGGTTGGAGCCCCCTGCATTGGTGGGCCCCACTCGACCCCACCCTCTATTAGAGAGGTGGTGAGCAAAGATGCCACCCAAGAAATTTTTAAATGTGATCTGCACCACGTGGTAGTGTCATCCAATAGACTTAGGACATTTGGAATTACTTTATAATTTATTGCATTATTTTTTTATGACACATGCTGATTGACGGAAACATTCCACATGTCCTACACCTAATGGATGATACACCACCCACGTGATGTCTAAGGTACACCCAAAAATTACTCCCTTCTTAGATACTCTCGAACGAGACATTTTTAGTTTGTGACCTTGGTTCAACATACAACTAAAATATCCCAAAACTTGAGGCTCTAGACGCTTCAAAACGCAGTTGTCTTTGCGTTTGTGTCATCATGCGTCCAAGGACACTAACTCAAAACATTTCTTAAATTAAATTAAATTATTATCTCTCCTTTAATGATTGTAGTGTCATTTAAAATGTTCTTATGATGATTAAGTATATTAGGCTGAAAATATTTGCATTTCACGTGTTCATATATTCGTTGAGATCCACAATGAATTATTATTATTATTATTATTAGACATGTGCATTATCACATGTTTTAAAAAAATGAACTAAAGTAGATTAGAATAATGTATCTAATAATTAGGGTGATTTATTGTGGATCACTTAACGTGATTTATTTGGTTTTATTTTAAAAAGTATTGTTACTAATAATTAGGGTTCGTTTGGGAGTAATTATGGATAGGTCATAATTACTTCCGGAGTGAAGCATTTCCCATGTAGTTCTCCATAAAATCACTTAAAACCACTAAAGTGATTATATAGAGAGGTAATTCTCTATAGAAGTGGTTTTTGGTCTATCCAGAATAACTCCCATACGAGCCTTTAATAGTCAATTACCTAGCCACACAACCCTAATAATACATTCCTTAATCTACTTTTCCAACATAATATTGTTTCACATATCTCATAAAATTATTTATTAAAATTCTAAATTATGACAAAATAAAGACAGTCATCATCTCCTTCTTCAAAATTCATAAACTGGTCCATGATAGCATATTTATTTGTCTAGAAGCAATATATTGTCTTCAAGAGTAGCAACTCACATGTTTTATATAGCACAGGTTGTCTTGAAGCAATTAATAAGTTCCCAGTTGTTCATCAAATAAGCTGAGACACATTCACGTGCATGGATAACAGTTCATTATATTAAACCATACAATAACATGCATGAGTTACTTTCCACATTTGTTTTCTTCTATAATCCATACCCTACACAATTAACTTTTTTTTATCTGTTATTGCGACTCTAAAGGAGTCATCTTGTGACCTTTCCTTCTTCTTTAGAGAAATTTTTTATTTTGTATTTAAAAAAACCTGAGGATAACAAGGTGCATTATGTGACATGACTTTCAATTCAACCTCTCCTCTCTTTAGGCTTGTAACAAGATCGAATTAATTCGGATGAGATTAGCCTTAATTCAACTCTACATCCATTTATAATCAGATTCAGACTCAACTGATCAATCCACATCGGAATTGAAATAAAAAATATTACTCATATAATATATATAAAAGAAAGTCATTATCAATCAAATTACTCTTAATAAGTCAAATTAATATTCATATAATTAACAATAGACTTGTTTACTTTCTAGAATACCAAATTTTCTAGACTTGTTGACCCACTATATTGACACTGACCGGTGGTAGCCCTTGTTAAGAGCATGGGTAGAACTTACCCTTAAAACCGGCTCGTCAAGGAAGGATGCTCAAGGGCTCTTAAGCCAGTCTATGATGCTATTTTTCCAATGTGGGATCTTGAGTCCTCCTAAGTAACACATTGAATTTGAAAGACATGGAAAATGGATATATGAATACGAAACACTTAAAACCCCAATTTCATGAAACAAGCTTACAAGGCATATACAAAATTTCATCCACCGTGCGGAGAACCACTGCCTATGGAGAAAACTGAACAGTGGTTCCCCCACATAAAGGACTACAAAAAGACACTCATCCTTCCCCACAACAAGAATCACAATTACAAAACCTACCTATTACTAAAAAAATCAACCTGTATATCCCCTGCTCGCAAGGGGATTGCTCCTACATTGCTATACCGGACGGTCAACTATGCTTTGAACAGAATGTCGACTTCTGTTACGCAATCATCGTCCTTCGTGAAGATCTTCAGAGAAAACTGCTGCCCGAGACACATTGTCATTATCTAAGGCACTTAGACCAGAGTAAGGACCAGACGAGAACATTGAAGATGACACATCGGACTCGAAGGTAGTCGATGACTGCCTGTGATTGGGTCTGGCAGTGGAAGAGGTTAACATGGAATCCTGATACTCAGTGATTCGTTGCACCATCTTCAGTGACTGTACCACTTCACCCATTGTAGGGCGTTGGCTTGCCTCAGGAGCAACACAAGCTGCTGCAATCGTGCAAACTCGTACAAAATCTTCCGTTGGGTACTTTCCTTCAAGACTAGGATCAGCGAGCTCATCCAGCCTATCCTTGTCCCTAAGAATTGGCCTTGCCTGGAAGATAGAAAACCCAATGTCTCACTCTCCCATCCAAAATAATAATGGCAAAAGACCAATTGAATATCACTTTATGCTTCAAAAGAAGGAACAAATATACCACTAGTTTTTTTCTTTTTCTTTCTTTCCTAAGAAATATTAAACAAGTTACTTTTTATCCTTTTCGATAGAAATGGTTAATTTAAAAACAGAAGAATGAGGGGCTGTATGAATAATACTAACCCAGGTGACAAGATTCTCCTGCCCAGCTGGCTGTGACATATCTACAGGCTTTCTTCCAGTGAGTAATTCAAGAAGGACAACCCCATAGCTGTAAACATCACTTTTAACAAGTAGGTGTCCAGTCATGGCGTACTCTGGAGCTACGTACCTGTAAAATTAAATAATTACATCTAAGTGCCATTCCTAATGATAGAAATAACAAGCTAAGTATGGTAGAAATTGAGACCAACCCGAATGTTCCCATCACACGAGTAGAAATATAATTTGCTCTGCCTTCAGGTGCCTGTTTAGCCAGGCCAAAATCAGCAACTTTAGCATGAAAGTTGTTCTCTAGCAATATATTGGATGCTTTAAAATCTCTGTGGATAACGCACGGTTGTGAGTCCTCATGCAGGTAAGCAAGTCCTCTGGCAGCATCAAGTGCAATCTTCATTCGGGTGTCCCAATCTAAAGGACAATGTACTCCCAGGGGACCTGAGATGGGAGGAGAGAGAAAGAGAGAGAGCATTGTCAGCAATGCATATCAAGAAGAAAAAGTATGATTCAGATATAACATGTTTTCTATTTTGAAACGCTACACCCAGTAATAATTAAATAAATTTAGTGAAACAGTTAACTTTAGATGGCATTATGTGATTCAAGAAATTACCATGAAGCCAGGCCTCCAAGCTTCCATTTGGCACAAGCTCATAGCAAAGTAAGTTTTGTGAGGAGTCACGACTGCTATAGTAACCCACAAGTTTCACCAGATTACGATGATGCAGCCTGCTAAGCATCTCAACCTCAACCAAGAACTCCTTATCCCCCTGTTGCCCTCCATTAGTAAGTCTTTTAATTGCTACAGCTGTACCATCACTTAAGACGCCCTTGAACACCCTGCCAAAACCACCCTCTCCGAGTATGCTTGCAGGTTCAAAGTTGTTTGTTGCTTGTTTAAGTTCTTCAAATGCCAGAAACCGAGTGCTGCTTGGGTGGGGTAGAGATCCTACTGCTGGAACTGTTTCGATGCTCTTGTGTTTTTCTGGGGCTGAAAAAGTCCACAAAAAAAGAGGAAAAAAGGCATGAAATAAGCAACTTGAACAGAAAATCTATACTATTAATGCAGAAAAGTCAAACTCAAATCTATTTCAAGTTTCTGCTTTGGTGTTTCAAGCAACTCTTTTCATCAGATCTTCAAATTTTTTCTGCAGCTGGTTAACTGGATTTAGATCATTGAAAATGCAACTAGTTAAAAACTTTAACCATATTTATATGCAGACATACACCACTTGTTCATATTGTCAGGCATGATTTACATTTACATTTATTGCTTTTTTAGTAACAAGATAGGAATATCATCTGGATAACAATATCTTCATGACTGCAAACTCTGAAAGTGTAATTAAAGGTTGGTCCACACAATGGTTCCTAGCAGTAGTAAGTTATGACCAGGATAATACCCAAAGATTACGGATACCATTGAAACCAGAAGAAAACAGGAAAATGTATGAATCTGAAAATGGAACCACATACCTGTTTCTATATTAGATTCTTTAGTCTTCTCTTGATGGAACGTGCATAAACAAAGTATGAGCACAGCTATAATGGAAATTAACAGTATTCCGGCACCAATACCAATAATAAGACTCAAATTTGAATGTTTCCCTTTACTTGAAGCAGTTAAGGATGCATGAGTCGGTGATGGTTTTGGTGGGGCTTCAACTGGTGAAGTAGCAACAGGAGCTTTAAAAAAAAACAAGGGCATGTTAATATTCGGATTCATATAATAGAGTTGACTTCTTTGAAGCAAGTAGGCCAACCAGCATAACAAAAGCACACAACATATTCAGTAGGGCAAATTATTACTCTAGCCCTACACAGCCAAAATAATATATACATATATATAGTAGGGTAAAAGCAAACACAAAGCTACATTAACGCAGAGATTACCTATTTCGAAGTTTTTTGGTCTGGATTAAAAGAATGAAGCTATATCTATTTTGAACTTGAAACATTACAGTTCTCTCACCATAAGGATTACCGCCATATTGCAAATGTACACAGTATAGAAGATTATATAAACATTGGGGATATGTCAGAATTACCTTGAGAAGTAGGTGGAGGCTTAAACCAAGTTATATTGAGGAGTTTGTAATCGCCCACTAATGCAGGGTCTAAATTAACCTTGTGCATGACAAGAGAAGAGTTTATTGCAGATGCATCACTTGCCGAGAAACTGACCCCTGGATGTGGAGTAATATCCATTGAAATATTTAACCTTGATAAGCTGATTACATAAAAGTTAATCAGCTCTATTTGAGAAACTTTCAAACCAAGCTGGAAAGCTAATTCTTGAAGAAAAAGATTCCAATTAGGATTTTGTGAAACATTTAAGAGGAGGAGGTCAAGCTTAATGGGATAAACACAGTGGCAACCCTGACTTTCGCGTCTCAATACCATGTCTGGTTTGCAACAGTCTGGAAGGAATGAAAAACAACCTTTGTCAGCAACAGAGTTAGGTCTCAGCACAATTACATTGTGCAGAATAAATAAGAATTGAGTAGTTGATATGTTTTTAATATGAAATTAAGTAGGAAGTTTAGTAATTCATCACTTGTCAATAACTTCAACATATAAATATTTGGCTTTTTTATGGGAACCGGGAACTATTATAAAAAAAACGTATATAATAAAATGAAATACAGATAAAAAGTCCATCAAGAAAACACAGCAACCAGTGCTTAAAAGGAAAATTTACTTCAACTCAAAACTCCATAAAATGCTTAGACAAAGAGGCCCAAAGACAGACTTGAAATTTGACTCTTAGAAACCACCTTGTCCATCCTCTTGTCAAATATTGTCTTTCTCCTTTCTATCCAAATAGTCAAAATAGAAGCCAAAACTGCACATCTTCAAAGTGTAACAGCCTTCTTCTTTGCCCCATACCAAATAAGTTCTCAGTAAAAAAAAAAGTGGCAATTTCATAGTTTCTTGGCTAAACCCCGCACAATTCACGAACACTTGCAACAATCTACTGCACACACTTGCAAGAATCCCTTTTGGTGAATAGTAAAAAGAGATCCCCCTTAAGAAGGGGTTTGTGTGTGTATATATTTATTTATTTATTTATAGGGTTCTAAAAAGGGACCTCTCTTTCTAAGAAAAGAAACGGACAGCATACGGGATCCAGTAACCCAACTTGATAATCTGACCATTCTTTAAGGCCTTGTTTAAGGATCATCCTAACAGAAAATAGGCCAAACTAAAAACCATTTAGTCATCTTTACAGTGATTATAAGAAAGAGACGAACTAAAACCATCATGATGCTAATGAAACGTCTACTAGATTTTTTTATTTGGCTTTTTTTTTGTTTGTAAGGATGACCATTGAAGGGAGATATAAAAAATGAAAACGTCCAAGTGACTTTCTTTTCTTATGAGAAGGACTAAAATAGCGAAGATTAGACCTATTAGTGATTACTTCTTTTATGATAAATCAGTCATCTGAAATTATTGAATTCATAAAAAAAGGGGGGAAAATAAATAACACAGCCCAGAGTGTAACTTACTGGAAATGGAAGGAGTGAGCGGGGGCTGTGCTAAACCCGAAGGGATTGTACCAGCACTCGACTGTGCTGGGGCAATATTCTGAAAGCCAGCAAGGGGAGGTGCCAAGCCACTCCTCTTCATTGCTAGCCTTGACAATCGAGAAGTTGCAGGGGGATGACCAGCAGTTATTAAGGGACCATAAAAAGAAGGGTGTGCAGGTGATAGTGAAACTGGCGCAGCACGTGGCAAAAAATGTTTTTGCCAGTGTCTATGGGACACTCGCAAATCGGCTGGCAGGGGAAGATTTGGCATATCAGGTGCTGCCCATGGTGCACCCATGGGAGATATTGATGGTGCTGCATCGATGATGGATATCACATAACAAAACAAAAGCAAGTATTTCATCGACAACCATCGGACCTTCTTCAATATTCCTGCATTGTTGATTCAAAATTAGCGTTCAATTCACCCATAAAAAACTACTCACACTCACAGAAGCTCTCATGATAAGAAAAGCTTTGAACTTGTTACCTAATTTCCATCTAGATTGGCTCCAGAACAAACACAATAAAACAGCCATAATCTGACATCTAATGCAAGTTTTACAACGAATGGTTCACATGGTTGCAGGGACCCAAGAAAACAAAAACATCACTCACTTTGTGAGCCCTAATCGAATGTCTTCTTCATAAAGGGACAAAATCCATAATTATTATTTCTCCTCTTTTTCCGTACTTTTTTCTGCATCCAAACAAAGGGTTACTATGCAACCGGAGCACCTCGCTGCCACTCTATTCATAACCAGAAAAACGCAAAATAGCTCCTTTAATTAATAAGCTTACTCACTAAAAAATTTGTTGGAATTATGGATGGAAAAATCAGCAAAAAATAAAAAAGTATACGCTTTAAATCGATTACACAACTAAGTCCTCACTTTAAGAACAAGGAGCAACGAAATTAGAATTAGCGGTGGGGATGGGAGAGAACCTGTGAGCTCAGACATCATCGACGCCGTCGATTACTGGGTAACGCTTCAGATCTGAAATCAACAGCGAGATCACGACCGTCAATTAGCGCAGACTTGAACAGGAAGCAACACTATGAGCTGAGACCGCTGCTAACAGAGCTCAAACGAGGATCAACGGCGGAGACATGGTCGTGAAAATCCGAGCTCGGAACAGTGAACTCACAGTCGAAATCGCCATGGCCGAGTTAAATCGTTGGAACGGAGTGAGCTGAATTCATAAGTTGGGTCCCGTTTTCCGAGAGAAAAAAGAGAGAGAGAGAGAAGTTTGTGACTGTTGGTGGAGGTATCGTCGAGTTTACTCTGTTGTTAGTGCTTTTTGCTTTATTTTTTTAATCGTTTGGTTTGTGGAGAGGCGCACAGGCTCTTTTTCGTTGCTAACGTGCGCGGTTAACGGAAATAACAACAGACAAATTAACGGTAAAAAAGGGACTTTTGGCTTGTCTCCTCCTAGCAGGAAGTGGGTTACAATATTGTATGGCAGCAGAGCACGGCTATGAACGGTGTTTCTTTCCATGTTGTGTGTGAAATGAAAGTGTGTTTTTAAGGAAGTGGGTTACAATAATATTTCTTTTCTACCATATGTAACCACGTCATCTTCTGGATATATTTAAGAGACCTTGAGATTAAAGCTCTATTCCACTAACAGCGCGATTAAGGAGCCTCCTCATCTCACAATTCGCGTATTTTCCAACTTCAATTTAAGTAGTCAAACTTTTGGACTAATGGAGCGATTCAGTGACTGTTTTCAAGTATGCTTGGATGAAGAGGTATATCATCAACGTTTCCGTAACCAAACATACTTGAAAACAGTCACTAGAGTGGTTAAAACGAGAATTAGGAGGATGTTTTACACACTTGAAATGCAAACATTTGGTGGTGAGACATTGGTTACAAGCAAATAATATTAGGAGTCAATGCCAACTGGATATTAAGGCCAACTCGTATGATCAAGTACTTCAAGATGTTGCTCTCGTGGCTGGTAATGTATGGCCACCACTAGGGGTATACCGTATACTTGTCGTAGGTTGCAACTCCAGAGGATGATGCATATTTGGAACTACTTAATCTTGATGCTGAATCATATGCTTTAGTTGATCTCACTGGTTCTGGATCACCAAGAGAGGAGGCCCCTCTAGTTGTTATAAATATGAGTTTTGATACTGAGGATGATCATCCTGAACTTGTGATTCCTCCTATACCTGTTGTAAAAACACCTTTGCAGCTAGTTTGCTTTTTATAAACTAATTGTTGTAATGAGTGATTAGAGATTGTTGATGGCCCAAAATTGTACATAACTTAGGGTGATATGTATTTGATGGATGATGTGTGAATCAATAGGCAACGTCTTTCGGTAGCGTGTGTAAGCATGCAGAAAACATAAATGTAAGTAGTTCACTTGAATGTGCTACGTTCACACAGAGAGATGCTCTAACTATAATAATAGTTGTTTACATTGTACAAGGAATTGATCCTAAAAATAAGGAGAAGATGGGAGATGATTATTTTAAAGTGAAGAGTGACGTCATTTTATAGGTAAGGGAGTGCCCTCACTTCTTGCAATATGTAGATATGGGACTGTAGACATTGTCTCTAGTTGCTTGGTCAGTCACATTACCAACATATGATTTAACGCAGCTCTAACAATCTAATTTCGTATTTTTCAAATAAAATAACAATTACACCATTGTAATAATTTTACAAATTGGTGTAATTGTTATTTTATTTGAAAAAAGAAAGGATAATTGTACCAAAAGAAATTGGGCCTGGCCCATGCTAAGAAAAGAAAGCCCAATGGTGTAACGAATCCCAAAAGAAAAGATATCCGACAAAAAAATGTCGATCCGGATCCAAACAGCACCCGACCCGGAACCATCTAGCCCTATTCCAAATCTTAGTTGATATTCGGCGACCGTTGGCCCCTCCGGCTTACTTCTCGTTAAACCCGCTCTTCCTATCTCGTCAGAGCTGAAACCCCTAACCAATTCCAAACCCTAGACCTAGGGTTTATCCTTTCCAAGCTCTCTCTCTCACACACACATATACCAATTTAGGGTTTTCTTCACTGCAACCATACCTTACAAATTTTCAAAAATGTCGAAGAGAAAATTCGGATTCGAAGGCTTTGGCATAAACAAGCAATCGACTTTCAACTTCGAGCGGTCCCAGCAAGCGCCTCAGCGACTCTACGTGCCTCCGTCGTCGCGCGGACAAAGCCACGACAACTACGAAGACACTGACCTTGACAACATCGATTACGACGATAACGATGGTTCCAAGGACCCTGGCAATAACAACAATCACGACGAAGGTGGTGGTGGCGGCGAAAATGATGAAATTGACCCCCTTGACGCGTTCATGGAGAGCATTCACGAAGAGGTGAGGTCGGCGCCGCCGCCGAAGCCGAAAGAGAAGGCTGAGAAGTACAAGGACGATGAGGAGGATGATCCTATGGAGAGTTTTTTGAGGGCCAAGAAGGACGTGACGCTGACGCTGGCCTCCGATGCGTTACACGCTGGATACGACTCCGACGAGGAGGTCTATGCGGCTGCGAAGGCGGTCGATGCCGGGATGTTGGAGTACGATTCGGATGATAATCCCATTGTTCTGGACAAGAGGAAAATTGAGCCGATTGCAGCTCTCGATCATAGTTCGATCGACTACGAGCCCTTTAATAAGGATTTTTACGAGGAGAAAGAGTCAATTTCAGGTAAATTCCAATCAAGCAACTGAGAAGTTTGTTTCTTTTTTAATAATTCAATTAGTTGGTCTGAATTTAGTAGAAATGTACTTCAAATATTTCAAATTTGAATGACAATGAAAATATTTGATTGGTAGAAGTTCTTAAGTAGAAATTTGAATTGGAAGGATGTAGTTTATGGGCAAATTTTCCATAATGAAGACTTATTAACTCATGTTTTGTTTTCTTATTTAGGGATGAGTGAGGAGGATGTTGCTGAGTACAAGAAGAGCTTGGCCATCCGTGCGTCAGGTTTTGATGTACCGAGGCCACTTAAGACATTTGAAGAGTGTGGATTTTCTTCACAGCTCATGAGTGCAATAAAGAAACAAGATTATGAAAAGCCTACACCTATACAGTGCCAAGCTCTACCCATAGTTCTTTCTGGGAGAGATATCATCGGTATTGCAAAAACTGGTTCTGGAAAGACTGCAGCCTTTGTCCTTCCTATGATAGTCCACATTATGGATCAGCCGGAACTTCAGAAAGAAGAGGGTCCTATTGGAGTGATATGTGCACCTACTAGAGAGCTGGCGCACCAAATATACTTAGAGGCCAAGAAATTTGCTAAATCACATGGGATACGTGTCTCTGCTGTATACGGTGGAATGTCTAAGCTTGATCAATTCAAAGAACTTAAGGCAGGATGTGAGATAGTTGTTGCTACTCCTGGGAGATTGATAGACATGCTTAAAATGAAGGCACTGACGATGCTAAGGGCAACTTACCTAGTACTTGATGAGGCTGATCGGATGTTTGACCTTGGGTTTGAGCCTCAAATTAGGTCTATTGTTGGTCAGATTCGGCCAGACCGACAGACATTGCTCTTTTCTGCGACAATGCCCCGTAAAGTTGAAAAGTTGGCCAGGGAGATTCTCTCTGATCCAATAAGAGTTACAGTGGGTGAGGTGGGAATGGCCAATGAGGATATCACTCAGGTTGTTCATGTAATTCCCTCTGATGCTGAGAAGTTGCCCTGGCTTCTTGAGAAGTTACCTGGAATGATCGATGAGGGTGATGTTTTAGTATTTGCTTCAAAAAAAGCTGCAGTGGATGAGATCGAATCACAGCTTTCCCAGAAAGGTTTTAAAGTCACAGCTCTGCATGGTGACAAGGACCAGGCATCTCGGATGGATGTTTTGCAAAAATTTAAATCTGGCATTTACCATGTTCTTATTGCAACTGATGTTGCTGCTCGTGGTCTTGACATCAAGTCAATTAAGTCAGTTGTGAACTTTGATATTGCAAAAGACATGGACATGCACGTCCATCGAATTGGTAGAACAGGTCGTGCTGGTGATAAAGATGGGACTGCGTACACTCTTATAACTCAGAAAGAGGCACGGTTTGCTGGTGAATTGGTTAATAGCTTGGTTGCTGCTGGTCAGAATGTCTCCACGGAGCTCATGGACCTTGCAATGAAGGTAATTTCGTAGTACTATTAACATATTGTTATGGCTTATATATTCAGTTTATGCATGCATCCACCTATGTTAGTTTCTTTTAGTTTTAGAGCTGGTGGCTATAGCCATAGTTTTTCAATCCTAATAATGCATTATGTTCTGAGTCCAGGAAAATACAAGTTATTAGATGTAGACTCTGCTAAGATGTTCTCTTTTAATGCAATATCTAGATAAGTACATCTGCAAGTGTCTGTCTCATAAATAAACTATATTTATGTGCACTCCATTATATAGGTGCATAGGTTGGTGATGTAGAACAGATAATATGCATTCTGCATCAGTTGGTCCTGATTAATAGTGCACTTTGAGATTTGATGAACTGTTTAGTCATTCAAGACCACATTTTGAAAAGCTTTAGTATGTCGTTGGAATTACGGGGCTGTATGGATCGTTGGTTTAATACTGTCAAGATGACCCATTGCTGAAAAAGTGCCTAGTTTTGATAGTTAGACGGTTTGTAGTACTCCCATCTTGACTTGTAAACCAGTTATACATTACAAAGAGTTCTTGGGGTGTATGCGTGGATTGAAGAATGGAGATTAATTGAAAGCTCAAGCTTAGTCCTATCTAGAGAATATTTTAGGGACTTGTTATGTAGTGGGGTGTTAGCGTAGTGCAGTGTTTTATGTTAAAGCGGATTATGCAGGCCCCTTTAAAATAAGAAGCGAGTGTCACCAAATGCAGGAGAGAGTCCTATTTAAGGCTGTACCTCCTAGCCCTGTGTAGAAACAGGCCGTTAGTATATTATCACATATTATTAGACATTAATGCACCAGTTATGATATGGTTCCACATGCACTAATATTACATAGTTTTACATTTCAAGAGCCATTGATGCAGAATGTCCTCAGTTCCGGCCGTAGGATTTTAATGTTTGTTTTCTATCTGTTCTGTAGCTTTGTGTTTCGTATCTATCATACACTACAATACTATTCAGGCTGTTTTTTGTTTGTTTTTTTGTGTGTGGGTAGTAGCAGTTTCTTTCTCCAATGTGTATGTGCATCTCTATGTTTTATTGAGGGTGTCATTGTCGCCTGTGTGGAACTTCTGATGCTCTCCCTTACTATTTTTCTTGTATTATCGTAGATGTTAGTATGAGATCTTACATGCTCTAGTTTAATGGGATTTACCCTGTAATTTATCAGGATGGCAGATTCAGGTCTAAACGTGATTCAAGAAAAGGAGGTATAAATTTTGATCATATTATAGCTGCTATTTCTTTAGATGCTTTTGCAAGATAAGGATACTCACTTTTGCTGGGTTCTTGTAGGAGGCCCATTACATATTATATTAGCCTTTTCTAGCATTTCAAATGATTATAGTGTATGGGTTCTGCAGGTGGAAAGAAGGGTAGAGGGAGGGGCGGTGGTGGTGGCGGTGGCGGCGGCGGCGGCGGTCGAGGTGTGCGTGGGGTGGATTATGGTCTGGGTATTGGATATAATTCGGAATCCAATAATTCTTCATCTCATACGCCTACTAGTCGATCTGCTGCAGTAACTTCTCTGAGGACGGGAATGATGTCTCAGTTCAAGACCAAGTTTGTTGCTGCTGCATCAAACTCTCCAAGTCAGGGTTCAGGTAACAGCACTAGTGTTCCCCAGAGACCAGCATTAAGAGGATTTGTATCGGGTGGCTCCATTGGCGGGGACATATATAGAACTCAGGCAACAAATACAGTTACTCCTGCTCCTACATCAGTCGTAAACATATCTTCCCAGAACTCTGGAGAAAATGCAAGTCAGAAGCCTTCTGAAAGGTTAATACGATGTTCTGGTCTACACTTCAGTTAGAGTTGTCCATGTTTGCACGTATTTAATTGTGGTGCTGATCAGGTTCATTTGTTGTCTCTATTGCAGTTCTAGAGATAAACCTAGAGAACGTCGGAGGCGCTCTGGTTGGGACTGTTAGTCATACAGTTGAAGAACACCACTCTTACATAAATACAGTTGAAGAACACCACTCTTACATAAATGAGAACTCTTGTTTTTGTTGTAGATCAAGTCCTGATATGCCTGTATTATGTTGATCTTGGTAAGTTCTATTTTTATTTTTTATTTTTGGTTACTAAAGGTGTATGCGTGTACTTTTTACTTCACTCAGAAATTGGCTTCTGCAGCTAGATCAATCAATTTAGTCAATTTCTCATTGTGTTTTTAAAGTTAAAAAAGATAATTTAGTGAACTGGATTGACTTGCTGCACAAATAGTGGATGATCTTTTGTGCTTGTACCACTTATGGTAAAATAGTTAGACACATTCTTTTGTGTATGCCCCATTCTTTTATTTCTTGTGTATTGGTTTGCAGCAAACCTCTTTTTTGTATTGGATTGTACATCCACTTCTTGATTTCAAATAAAATGGCTTCAATTAGACTCTGTGCAAGACTAGTCATGCCTCTATTTCTTTTTCATGCTGTTGCAGATCAAGGAAATTACTTGTCCCAAAATTAAATGTTAAAAAAGGAAAGGAAAGAGAGTGTTGCAGATGAAGTGCTTTATACAAACGGTATCTCATGTGTGCCCAATGTTCTAATTTTTTTTTAAAAAGAGAGGTTGTTGAGTAGGAAGATGCAGAGTACATATGATTTGTTTCTCTGTACAACCCTAATGTCAGCAATTTAGTTGTTTTGTAAATTAATTTTGCCCCAAAAAATGTATCGTTGAAAGTAACCTTTGTCATTTGGCCTCTTCATATGCAATAAACATTCCCTAGATGACATTTTATTTGGTAGTTCCTCACCACTGCACTGAAAGAGAGCTCACCTTTGGAGGTTTTACAGAATTAGGCTCAAGTACCCTACAGAATTGCAGTCCCAGTTGATTGTTTTACAGAGTTGTATTTATGGACTACAGGTAAAGAGTGGAAACAAATTTCTTCTAGCAATACCTGTTGAATGTTTTACAATTGGGCTACAAATACAATAGGTTATCTTTTTGCTGAGGTCCAGTAAATTATCTTGCAGAAGCTGTCTTTGAGGTTGTTCAGCACTTGTTGGCAGACAAAATGGATATTGGCACATAATTTTGTGGAATAGCTGTACATAAGCACTATATTATATATTTATTTTGGGACCAAAATTGTACAAGGAGGCAAAAATTAGCATAATTGAAACTATAGGGATGAAGGTGGATAACTGCCCAAACCACATGAACCAAAAGGGTAAATTTGTGTTTAAAGAAATATGTCTAAAACCAATTAGTCGTTAAAGTTTATAGTTTGAAGCCAAGTTGTTAATTTTAGTTTTCCTATTTCCAGGTGATTTCATTTAGAAATAGATGGAGCAATTTACAAGCAATTCAGTCTCTTTTCCTTTGTTTCTTTTATTTCTTTTAAGTTTCCTCTTGTTTTAAAGTTCTCTTTCAAAGAGAAGTTACGACTCCTTATTCTTAAAGATTAGAAATTCCTAATTCTATGGCTTAGAACTTTTAGATAAAGTGGTATTAGAGCTCCAATTCGAGATGGTGGCAGCGATTTATGGTCTTTAACTCGCTACCGACGCAAAACTTTTGATGAACTTGTTGGTCATTTACTTCTGCAAGGAAAGCCAAGGTCCAAGAGAACCACCATGTCATGTAATAAGAAAACTGAAGGGAAACGCCTACTGGTGATCGTGTTTCTCTTGAGTTATCTCATGACATGTCGCCTCTCTTACAGATTGGGTTTGTACGCACAAGTAAATGACCTACAACAAGCGTTCCATAAGAAATTTTGTATCAGTCGCGATTTAAGACCCTAAATCATGTCACCCCAAAGGAAGAAGCTCTGTGTTGCTTCTATAATTTGCTTATCTATTTTATTCAGAATTCATGTTTATATACAAGTTGGTTATCCCAAAATAGAATACTAAAATTAGCAAATTGGTTTTAAACCATAAACTTTAAATGGTTTAAAAACCTCTTGCCAAAAAATAAATAAAAGGTTTAAAACCTCGAATGAATTTAAGCCTTCAATTACTAACGGTTTATCTGTATTTGTTTAAGGACACAAATCACGGCTGGTTGTAACATTATAATCATTTTTGAAAAGATCCTTGTGAATTTGTATGAGTAGAGAGAAACTTTCATGCAATGGGATAACATTTTTTGCTATTCTGGGCAATGACACAATGACATGTGAGATAATTTTTCCAAGTTTCATTGCAGTATTGGCCGGTGATAACAAAACAGTGCTATCCTCGTTACAAGAAAGTTTTTCTGGTACGAGTAATTTTCAAGATTAGTGTTAAAATAAAAATAGTTACTCGTCAGCTTAACATCATCAGCCTCATATATGTGAATGAAAATGGTTTGAAAAAAAAAATTGTAAACAAGTGATGCCCTAAGTCTGGTACATAAACTTCTGTCATTTGGTCAAAACACATCAGGAAAGTCCCACAAACGCAATTTGAGAATTCACAAAAACCAATTAATTCTCATTGAACAAATATAATTACAAAAAAATAGAAAACATATGTCCTAATTTATTGTTTGATTACAATCTTCTAGTATCAATGTACGACACAGGATAAATATGTTCCTTGGCCTAGAAGAAGCTGTTACCAAAGAAAGGAAATTTTGACACGAGAGATCTTTTTTGCAAGCCTATTTTCAATTGGCTATTGTTATTTACAGCATCAGACTTTTAGATATAAGAAAGGAGCAGCACAACTATCTAGTTATGTCCATAAGAGACACATCCTTTCAAATCTAGTAGTATGATATATATGTATCTCCAGTTACAAATGAATGCTGCAGTGTTCATGCCTTGGGGCATTGCTGTACATTAATGTTTCCGGTGAATTCTCTGCGTCGTGTGGCATTAGGGCAGATGTCCAAGCACGGCTCCTTGAGAGTGGCATCATCTTCAGGAACCGGAGGGAGAATCCCGAATTTAAACTGCCATATTGGGAGTTCAATAGAGAGTTAAATGCCGGAGAATCAATATGTTGAAATGATGAGTGTGTAGAGAGAGGTATTGGGTTAACCTGGCAGCTATAGTCGCTGAAGTTTGGCTCCATCACTAAAGGAACACCCATGTAATCTTTCATGAAAGCCTGGAGCAACCATCTTTATGCAATTAGAATCACCTCCTCTACATAACCAAAGCCGTTTTTCTTCTTTCGGCTAGCGTTTGACAGAAAACGTTAAAATAGAATTACTGACCTGAGTAGGAAGCTTACAAGTATTCACACATATTCCGACACATTTGCTTTGCTCCAAGTACTTACATTTCTCTACAAACACCTAAACCCTCCCATCCCATAACCATTCATTATCTGAGGAGCTTAGCTTAAAACATAAGAAAAAAAAGAAGAAATACATATTGGATAGGTGACCAGACCGGCCACCACTCACCCCACTATTCCACGAGGTGCCGTCAGGTAGGTCGACAGAATTAACAGTGCAGGGTCCCATGAGCCATTCACAAGTAATTGCAGTCACCCTTGCTTCAGTTCAAAACATCACATATACATATATATATGCAAGGATAAATAATAATAATAATATATCAAATGAGTGAGGAATAGGAAATACAGACCAACCATGATGGCAGCTACTTTTCCGCCTTGTATGGGTGCTATTAGCAATTTATAAAGTTGTAGCAGCATTGGTGGAAACAGGGATCTCAGTATTCTCACCTGCCAATTAAGCACAACAAACCATACAACAACACTCACTAATGGCCATCATCATCATCATCTACTCAATGTATTAAGAAAACAAATCACACTCTAACACGCGTGCACATTCATAAAATTTATCTTTTTTGTGTTTTTATTGAGCCAATTCACTATACATGTCACTTATATTTGCAGCTGAAAAGAAAGGAGATTGCTTGCTTAGAAGGAGACATTCCCGCAAATCACAAATTGACACATATGTAAAATTAATTCATAAATAACACAACTTTTTACACATATATCAAACTGTCATCTGCAGAAAAATAGAAGTTCTTATTTACATATTCGAGATAATATGTAAATAAGTCCTGAAAAAAGAGAGGAGAGTAGTGAGTACCGCAGCTTCTTTAGTGTGAGAATTGGTTGGACTTTTGAGCATAAGCCGGTTTGCAACTTCAATGAGTCCATCATATCCGGGTTTTCCAGAATCCCATCCAACTTCCTCCACCATTTTCTTCCTAAACAAATTCAGAAACAATTCATCCATCACTCCACCCTTCTTCTCTTGCTTCGCCTGTATTTCGGACTGAGGCTCTTTTATCTGCATAATAAATAATTAATACAGCATAAAAAATTAGAAATTCCAAAACAAAAACAAAAACAAAAAATCTCACCAAAGAGGACGAGACCCGAAAGCGTTGGCTTCGGAGATACTGAGATTTGGGTAAGGACTGCGGAGGCCATGAGCAAATGCTTGGGGGACGAACAGCAGCCAAAGCCTTCATTTTCCGGAGATGAAATTCCAAAAGCTTGGAACTTAGGACTTGTCTCTCAATAATCAATCAGGGCCGGGTCTGGGCCTCAACCCATGACCCGGATCGTTTAAATAAGAAAGATGGCGACGCAAAACGCAGCGTCTTGAATCCACCCAATTTGAAGCAAGGTTTAAAATTAAGGGTGATTTTATTTGCACCCCATTATTTGCTTTTTACACTCCATATTAATTTTAAACATGAATAATCTATTTTACCCTTATACATAATTACCGCTAAGGACATAATTACTATTGTACATAATTACTATTCAGAATTTTTCATGCTATCTTTTGGTGATAATCTTGGCACAACAGCTACTAACTGAAGAGAATTTAAGGAGAATAATTTTGCTGTTTCTGGGTGAATCATAGCAACAGAAGTGAGAACAACTCCAAGCTCCGTCAACACCTTTGACATAACCACTTTTGTGAACTAGTCTCCTGTCTGGATCTTGAATGCGCCGTAATGCCTTTGAAATATGGGCTCTCCATTAGAAGTGAGTGTGGATGAATCTCCATGTGAGTTGACAGTCTTGCGTCTCTTTGGAGCAACTGCAACTTCAGTCCTTGGCACCAGTTGCACTGGTAATAACCCACACGTCAAAACATAATTCTGGTAGGCTAAGATATCATCACAGAGTACAAGCACTAAATCCCATTTCATCAAGTTCTAAATTTTAACACTGAAAATTCATTGAATAACTGAATTAGGATGGAGCATACAGCTTCTTACCCATCGAATTAGGACGATACCACTGAATTAGGACGGAGCATGCGATGGGGGTTGCAATGGTGCCAAGTGACTTGGGTTTGGGGTGTGCAATTGGGGGTTGGGGTTTGTGATGGAATCCGTTTGAAATTGAATGGGGTGTGCGATGGGTGCGTTTGAAAAGGCAAGGAGTTTGCTATGGGGGTGTGATGGCGTTTGCGATGGGGTGGGGTTTGATATGGAATGAGATTTACATAGATTAATTAGGAATGGGGTGTAGTTAGGGTAATTTAGGAATAAATATGGGGTATAGTGAGTATTTTTAAATTTGATTAAAATTTAATAGGGTGTAAAGAGAATGTGGGGTGTAAAGAACAAATAATGGAGTGTAAATAAAATCACCCTAAAATTAAATACTAACAGAAATACCGATTTGTTAAACCCTACCAAAACCCTTGGCTTTGAGTTAGAGAGAATTAACTCTGACCAAAATGAATTCTAGCCGCTCGATATCCGCCGGCACTTGGCTGGTGAGGAAGCTTTGCACGGCGGTTGAGGCTGCGACGGAGTCGGCGCGGAATCAGCCTGGAAATCCCGATAGGCTGTACCGGAGGCTATCGGCTTTGGGAGCCACCGGAGGCAGCGTGGCAAAAACGTTAAATCAGTACATTATGGAGGGCAGAATGTTGAAGAAGTACGAGCTCGAGCGCTGCATCAAGGAGCTCCGCAAGTACCGCAAGTTCCAGCATGCCTTTGAGGTTAGGCCTATTTCCGCTTCTATCCTTCTCCTTCTTATTTGCTTAATTTTAATCTCAAATTCAAAATTACTGACAAATTTGGTGCTATTTTATGGAGTTTTAGGTGTTTCAATTCCAGTCGACCTTATTTTTAATTCCATTGCTCATTGCTCATTGCTTATTGCTTATTGGCTGGTTAATAGATTTCAAGTTAGTGACTAGTAGTTTGTTTTGTTGTTGATTTGGTTTTGATTAGTGCAGATAATGGAATGGATGGAGTTTAGGAAAATGAATTACTCGAAAGCTGACTTTGCCATACGTTTGGATCTTACGTCCAAAGTGAAAGGGATAGAGGCAGCTGAGGATTACTTCAGCGGCCTATCTCCGTCTTTAAAGGATCGATTTACTTACGGAGCCCTTTTGAACTGTTATTGCAAGGAACTGATGGAAGAAAAGGCATTGGCTCTTTATGAGACGATGGATGAGTTGGAATTTGCTTCCTCTTCTTTGGTCTTTAACAATCTCATGTCTATGCATATGAGAAAGCAGCAACCAGAGAAAGTGGCTCCTTTAGTGCAAGAAATGAAGCAGAGGAACATCCCTCTGGACACATTTACGTATAACATCTGGATGCAGAGCTTTGCGTCTTTAAATGATTTTGAAGGAGTAGAAAGAGTCCTGGACGAGATGCAAAAACAAGATGGAAACAAATGCAGTTGGTCAACGTATAGTAACCTGGCTGCGATTTATGTAAAGGCTAAGATTTTTGACAAGGCTGAGCTAGCCCTTAAAAAGTCGGAGGAAATGATGAAACCCCTGAATCAGCGCCATACATACCATTTCTTGATTAGCCTCTATGCCTGCACTTCTAATCTAGGTGAGGTCAAAAGGGTATGGGAATCCCTCAAGAAAGCTTTCCCAGCAACCAACAATATGAGCTATCTTATCATGCTTCAGGCCCTCTGTAAGCTAAACGATATTGAGGGCTTGAAAGAATGTTTTGAGGAATGGGAGTGCAAATGCTCCAGTTATGATATGCGACTGGCAAATACTGCTATACGTGGTTACCTCAGTCAGGACATGTATGAAGAAGCAGCATTGGTCTTTGCAGATGCCTGTAAGAGGACTAAAGGGCCTTTCTTTAAGGCTCGGGAAATGTTCATGCTTTACTTCTTGAAAAACTGTCAGGTGGATTTGGCTGTTAGCTGTTTGGAAGAGGCTGTTTCAGAAACCGTGGATGAGGAATGGCATCCATCCCCAGATACCACAAGTGCATTTTTTAAGTATTTTGAAGAAGAGAAAGATGTTGAAAGTGCTGAGAACTTTTGCAAGATTCTGAAGCGTCTAAATTGCCTCTGTTCCAATGAGTATTATTTGTTGCTTAAGACTTACATAGCTGCTGGAAAATTGGATCCTGAGATGCGTCAAAGATTGAAGGAAGAAGATATTGAAATAAGCCCCGAGCTTGAGAGTTTGCTTGAAAGGGTTTCCCCTGAGTAGATTGACTGCATAGAACAGGCCCCTATGATTTTAACGCATTTTCACTTTAAATTATACATTGGAATCTTCAACTCTAGTGTTCTTTTAGAGTGCATATACCTTATGATTGCATAAGTTGGGGCACCTAGGTTGGGACAATGTCTTTTCTTTGATGCGGCTGCTATCGTATCAATATGCAAGTATGCAGGTATGCATATTTTTCTTCGATAGGCATGCTTTTGCTTTTAACTCTAAGCATGACAATCGATGTTTCCAAAGCCACATTTGTAGTATATTTTGCATGTACAGATATATTCAGCGTTTGTTAGAGATGAAGTCTGTTCTCCTTTTATCCCTCTACCCTTGTGCGTGTATATGAAGTTTCTGTATGCTGATATCATTGTCTGAATTTAATCTTACCTGTGTGGTTGTGTGACTTCTATATTGAAGTCATGGTACTTAGTTGATGAACTTTTATTTGTTTCGCGGTAACAAGTTCTGTGCTTGCAATTGGCATTGTTGTGCAGCTAATTCCTTTTGAAAACTCTGAGGGACAGAGATTCATGATGTTTAATTGGACTTCTGTAGGCTGCATCTCACCCCTTGGCGCTCACAGCCTTCTCAATCTTGAATTCAGAGCCGCTTTTAGAGGTAGCTGTAAATAATAAAACAATTTGGTTAAGCTGATGTTTCTCTTTCTTCTTTTTGCCAGTGATAAGCAGATGTTTCTCAGGGAGCTGTATTTGTCGACTGTTATTATTTGTAAAATGTATTATCATAATTACTTCGTTCCTTAATGATTTCAGATTCTTTGTTTTAAATTTTATGTAATGCAATTATTTGTTGAGGTGTAAATTCTTGGTAGAACCAACTTTCGAGGATAGATTTGCTTTTGCAAAGAGTTTCAATTTCAACATTTTATAAGGTCCTATTTAAACAAAGAATTATTGGTATACACGATGCTACCTTTAGATGGTGTAACAAAATCTTTCGAGTTTTTTTTTTGTCTGAATTGTATTGTCCAAAAAAATTGCGATGAAACTTGTAGAAAACCCAGAATGAAAAATACCATAATCTCTGGAAAGGTAATGCCTTTTTTTATTTATTGAAACTAAATCACAACTTTTTGAGTTGGTTAGATTTTAAATAAAAAAATGGCATTTGATAAGCATATCGGAGATTGCTGGTACTTCAGAAAACAAAAAATCTATGCTCTCTCTGCACTGTTTACAGCAGCTCACATGAATTCCACGTCTTCTTGATGTTCCAGAACAATGGTGGCAAGAGCAAGTCTATATGCTGAAGATCTCAAAATTCCTGACAAGGACATAAATTTCCTTTCGTATTCGCTTTGCTGGCTTCGAATCCCATTGTTCCTCTCTAAGACGATTAAGCACAACTGCCTCACAAAGAGCTTCTGCTACCGGCTTCTTGCTGCATATAAAATTCAATGCGACATGATCAAGACAAAAATATAAATGTATAGAACAATAGAAACAAAAGCCGTGTGATGTAGCGGAAGGACTGTAAACTAACCTCCCTCGAACAAAACCAGTGGTGACAAAGCCTATTGGCCAACGATGAGATTCTCTACCAACAGTGTCCTCTGGTATTTGGAGTTCCCACTTACCAGAAGATTGCTCTTTGAAGTACGATGTCACAGCCAATTTAGGCATTTGAAGTCCTCCATCGAAACTCTCTGACCTGCAAGACACACACGATGCTTTATTATTATTATTATTTATTTATATTTAAAAGGCTTTAAATTATTGGTCTGCAGCATGGATATTACTATGAAATACAGATAAATATCTTTCAAAAATAGCCACAAAACCTACAAGCCACTCCCAAGATTATAATTATCAATGGTCGCATTTAAATTTCAGTAAACTTTCATCAAGGCAAGTTCTGATGGTAATGAGGCATAACCTAACATAAGTCAATATATCTCTCAAACTATACCGCCTTTATCATGGTCCAGGCACGTTAGAGCAGACATTCGATCAACTTATCAACCACCAACACATCAAGCACCTCTACTAGAAAATAAAAGACGGAGGAAATTACAAGCGCCGCAAGTGCAAATATAATCATAAGAAGCAAATAGGATACCAATGAAAGGAATAAATCACAAAATTTCAGAATAAAAAGTCCAAAGCAAAAATGACTACCTCTTCCACATTGATATGTCAGTCAGTTGAGGTGCACAAACGGCTGCTCCCTCTTCAAGAAAACCTTCCTTGTAAGCATGGAGTAATACCCTAACAAAACATAATTTACGATTGTACTTCAATTTGTTAATCCCATTTTGGGCCAGCCCAAGCTTGCTTTCATCCCTCATAAACTTAGTAAAACTTGTCTGCTTATCCGCCACATGAGGATATAGACGTAAATGACAGCCTTGAATTTCATTCAAAAATTTTTCAGAGAAACAGACGTCCGTGCTACAGAACCATCAAATGAATTACCATGACAGGCAGCTAATGTAGGATCAGAAAGTCCACAGTCCGAGTTAGATGATGAATTGCTTCTGACGCCATTTTCCTGCCTAAAAATTTAATCTTCTCCAACTGTAGTGGATCCTTCGTTTAAAGCAGCTCTGATAGTGTTCCATGGGGGTAGAATGGGAACCCTCAAAGGCCTCATAGCTGGGGGACGAAGTTCCTCTTTAAGGCTAGAGGCAACAGCTTCAGTTTCCTTGAGGCATAAATATGCATTGCAATCAGGAAAATCCGAAGGAAAATATGGCAACCCCACCTGCAAAATAGAGGAGACTTACATGTGACATTTGACAACCTGATATTAAATATTATAGATACGAAGTTTACATGCTTACTTCACTTGAAATCAAGTGCTTCTCCCCCAAACCCATTGCATGAGCCCCCTTGGAGACGAGAGAAATCCAAAATGCACTGACCCAGCTTAAGGGGAGGATAACAGACCATCTGTAAGGCAATAAGAGATTGAATTCTAAGGTAACTATACAAATAGATCAAAAGTCAATAGAAAAAATTGATGAACTGATGCCATTTTAAGGCAGGTCAGAAAAATTGATTGTCACATTCTGCTACCCATAGAATTCAGAACTTCAAATATGAGTTATCAATTATTGCACAAAGAGCCAATAGTAAACATTTAAGTCATGATTTTCATGCTTCAGATAAGAAATAGATATGGACCTTGTTAATATACCTGAATCACAAACAAGCATGAGACTTTACAGCTTTTTTTTTTCTTATGAGAAACATAATATATTAACAAGTAGAAAAATACAAACATACAATTCAAAGGACATTGTGTCCACCGAAACCCAAACATAAGAGCTAGCATTAATACAAGAACATAACATTATGCAGCAATTAATTTAACCCAAATAACGCTAAATGAAGAATAAGCAAGGAGAAAAGGAGTTTACCCAATATTCAAGCCCCTTCCATTATTATTTTTCAACAGTATAATAGGGCAAGATCTTGAGCACGGAGACTTGGTTGAAGTATTTAGTGCCCCTGAACTCGAATCATCGAGGCAGAGGAAATTCTTATGCTGGTCATGTTTTTCCTTGCAAATAACCTCCTCTTCCACTGGAGGACTTACTCCACTGCTAATGTCCCACAAACTTTTTTCTGCGAGCATGCCACAACCTTCAGGCTCGTCTGAAAATCTTCCAAAGACAACATGTTCTTTGCGTTCAATTCCTAGAACATCACCTAGTATACTAGAAGAGCCTGATTCTGGAGCATATGCAATCTTTTCCTTCTCTGTTAATGTGCGAGGATCCTTGACACTAAGAGACAAGATTGCATGAGAAGGAATGCTGTCCTCTTTTCCAAGTATAATCTTAGCTTGGGAATCATCTTTGGCCTCAGAAACTGAATGTTTCATCAAATTCCAAGAATCATCTCTAGTCCTGTTCAGCCAGACAACACCATTAGCCATCTTTAACCTCATTATTTGGTTAAACGAATCAAATTCTTTCCGTAACTCACCTTGTAGTAGGGCATAATGTCCTTTGAAGGAGTTGAAATGCTTTTAATCCCACTACTTCTAATTTCGCAAGTTGACCCTCAAGTGAGAAACAGTTAATCAAGATACCCCTGTTATCCATCTGAGATAAAAATGCATGGAGTTAATAACAGCAAATAATATATTGAGAACATGCGGTAAGCATCTAACAGTAATGAGTTTTCTATTCTGACATGAAATCTACCAACTCTAGACTAGAGGCAAATCTTTTGCAACAAAGCACTGAACATAAACCACTTGAATCGCATTTGAAAATAAAGTCGGCTTATCATGAATATCATATACAGAGCACGAAAGTAGACAAAAGTTTTCGTATTGCAACAAATCATTATTCGCTCGCTAATTAAATGCCAAACCAGTACCACTACAGTCTATTGTAAGATTCGTAATGGTTTAAAACAAGAGAAGATAAAAAAACAAAAACTTAGTTAGACGCAGACTCCAGATGCTTCCAAAGTGAAGTCGGATGAGATTAAGCGTTTGTACCTCTTTCTGGCAAGCTAATTTCAGAGTATCATAGGCTTCAGTGAGAACAGAAGCATGTATCCACACCCAATGCTGGCGAAAGGTAGAAGAGTTCTCTGTACCCTCTAGTCCATTACATCCATCGCTTGGTTGGCCAGAAGGCCGCCACATATAGGTCACAGGAGCAATTGGGGTTGAAAAAGGTGCTCCCAAATGATGAAGCTGCAGAAAAGGGGTCATAAAATTAATATCTCAAGTCATCCACGCTTACAAGAAAAATAAAACTGGATAACTTACCATAGCACTGTCATATATGATACCAGAAATAACAGAACGAGCTGATGAAGAAGAAGGCAACATCACCATTTCTAACACCGATAGTAATGAATCCTGGATGCATGTGAAATAAGATAAGATCAAAATTTAGTAAGGAAAAAGAACATATTGCAACACTTTTTCATTTTTTGGAAAAAAAAAGAGAAAAAAAAGGGGAAAAAGAAGAGAAATAAATTTATAAGATAGAAAGTAAAGTAAATGCCTGCCTCCGGACCCTCCAATTGGATAGCTACATGATAGCTTGCATCATGCACAAGCATTCCATCCTTGAACCACTTCAGGACAGCTTTGGACCCCCGTCCTCCACATTAAGGACATTCATTTTATGAATAAATATAACAATAATTCAACAAAAAAAGTAAATGTACAAGTAAATTGGTAATGCATTACCTGCCCTGCAAACCCAGGGGAAGGTAATAACCCCAAAGCTTTGTCATTGTGAACCGCTTCGCATGCCAAATATGTGTTCTAAGCCTCTTCGTGCCATCCCCTGATGTGCAGAAACCGTTTTCAAGGTTCATTTTAAGCTCAGTTCTCCGACGAATGCGACGAGGAATATTCTTTTCATCTTTCTCTGGAGGCAAAGCGTTGCTGCTCTGATCAACAAGTCCAAGTTTTCGCTTCTTTCTACATCTTTTTTTAGCGGCTTGATTGTCGTACGCGGTGGTTCTTCTTCTCTTGCTTCTCCGAGACCGGAAATCATTGTTCACTCTATCAGATACAATTGTATGGAGCGTCTCAAGCTCCGGAGCTCGTGATTCCGCAAATTTTTGGACATTGATTTTTCGAGGTGGAGCTGATGAAACCTGTAGCCGTCTGAATCCGTCGGTAGCCATTTAGACAGAATTCAACCCCGAGAGAGAGAGAGAGAGGGAAACTACTTGCTGCGACGTTGGGGTTGCGGCGGGTTGGGAAGGGGCTGCTGGGTTTTTAATTTTTTGAAAAGTTATTTTAATAAAGTTTGGAGTTTTTAAGTTTACAATATAAAGAGGGCTATAGCCTATATGTATTGTATATCAACAATTACAATAAATTCAAACATCGCCCCACACTTTGTGAAAATTACAAAGATGGGCATTGACACTCGTTCTTCTGATTTCTTAACCCCTCCCATAGACTGAAACACTCGACTCTCTGGACTCTCTCTCTAGACTGGTTCATTGTTTTATTAAATGATATGAAGCTTGTGTAAATTACCAGATCTGTGTCGTTGATTTCAGAGAGACACATCTTCTCGGCTCTCGCCAATCTCTGAAGTCCAAACCACAAGCGCAAAATGAGCATCAAAGACGCCTCTCTGTTATTATTCTTCGTCGCAATCTCTTGGGTTTCTACCAGTTTCGCCGATTCAATCCACGGTTGTGGCGGCTTCGTCGAGGTAAAGTCACTTGTAGTTTCCTTCTCTTTGTTTTATTTGCCGTTGGAGTTTGTGGGTTCTACCCTTTTACCTGATCAAACAATCACACTTGAAAAACTTGTAGGCTAGCTCTTCTTTGATCAAGGCGAGGAAGCCCGCGGATGCTAAATTGGATTATTCTCACATCACGGTAACAATTTGGAATTACTGGCTGATTTTCTCTGTTGGGTTTGACGGCATTTGGCATAAAGCACTCATGTCTTCTTGGTTGTGATTTTAGGTTGAGCTTAGGACAGTTGATGGGTTGTTGAAGGATAGTACTCAATGTGCTCCAAATGGTTACTACTTCATTCCCGTATATGACAAGGTATTTCTTATGTTAATGCATGAGCTTTAAGGATTTGTACCAATTCCATGTCTTTGTGTTTGTGTATGCCATTCTATTCCTGCTATATTTTTATTGTTAGTCTTTTCGTGTTATGGAGTCTGTGTTATGGAGCTTGGAAGCTATATTACATGCTCATGCTCTAGTGTTGTTGTAAAAATACTACATGATTAGCGGAGATCATCAAAAGCCATACTTATCTGAAACGTTCTATGTTTTCATTTGATCTTCAATGCTTCTCATAGCCATTATTTCTAATGCAGGGTTCTTTTGTAATTAAAATCAATGGGCCAGAAGGATGGTCATGGAACCCAGAAAAGGTTTATTAACTTTTTTGTTATCTATATAATCTTCCCCAAGCATCATCCTCTCTCTCTCTCTCTCTCTCTCTCTCTCTCTATATATATATATATATATATATATATATATATATATATATCTTCCCATACGTGGCCTTTCGACTCAGAATTTGCTTGTCAAAAGATCTGACAATAGTAGCATTTTATAGGTTCCTGTTGTTGTTGATCATACCGGCTGCAATGGTAGTGAAGATATTAATTTTCGGTTTACAGGGTTTGTTTCAATTTCTCCTTTTGTTCTTATTTGAGTTTTCATTATCTTGGAAGCATCTGCCTGTTCTTGTGCTTGATTTGGATTTTCCGTATAAAATACCTTGTTTATATGTGGCAGGTTCTCAATTTCTGGTAGAGTCGTGGGAGCTGTTGGCGGAGGGAGCTGTTCTGTTAAAAATGGAGGTCCTTCAAATATTGAAGTTGAACTTTTGTCTGATACTGGTGATGTTGTTTCTTCTGTTCTAACATCAGCAGGGGGGAATTACTTGTTCAAAAATATTATTCCAGGTACGAAAGTTCAACTTTTGTTTATATCACCATTCACAAGTTTTTCTGATGTCTGCACATTTCACCAGTTGTGATTTGATTTCCAAAACTTTTTAATTTTTCTTTTATATTATAAAGATTTCCTTCTCTCTCTCTCTCTCTCTCTCTCCATTAATCAATTTTACTGCAGGTGGTATCTTTCTTATCATACCCTTTTTTTGGTGCAGGAAACTATGAACTACGTGCTTCGCATCCTGACTTGAAAGTTGAAATTAGAGGATCAACAGAGGTTTGTTTTTTTCCTTCCTGCCAAGATTGTTTTACTTTCCCTTTGGCCTAGTGTGTTGTGTTTCTTTCCCCTTTAATTCCCCATGTGATCTTTGTACTTGTTACTTGGTTTTATAAGATCCTATTATGTTACCATTGATAAGCGTTTACAAGTTACATGCCACTTATGTTGAAATAATATGCTTCTTGCAGGTGAAATTGGGGTTTGGAAATGGTGCAGTTGACGACATTTTCTATGTCCCTGGTTATGATATTCGTGGATTTGTTGTTTCTCAGGTAAAAATGTTACTTTAGAGCTATGTTGCACGGGTACGGATACGGGTGCGGTGACACGATACGATGCGATACACCGATACGGTAAATCTCCAAAAATTAGGATACGGGTACGGCATTCGATACGGCGATTAAAATAATATATATTAAAAAAATATAAATAGAAAATTAAAAAATTAAAAATAAAACAAGTTTAATCAATCCATAAAACAAAACACAAAGCCAAGTTTTATATTTTATCCATTTTGTAAAAGCATGAGAGCATGTTGTCGGCTGGATATGCTTTGTTTATTGGCTCAATGAGCTAATTTTGTATTACTCTATGAGTCAAAGCTGTCGGTTGGTGTCTCTAGGCAACTTTTCTCTTTTTTGCTGAAAAGTCTCTCTGTCTCTCGAAGAGAGTAATGAGAGTTGTAGCAAAACATTATTATTATTGAATGTGAACTCATCTGTGAGGAAGCTTCAGCTCTTTCTCTCTATTCTTTCTGAGTTTATGTGAGATCCTTTTGGGTGCTTGAGCATTAAGAAGCTGCGTTGTTGATCCTGGCATTTTGAGTATTCTGTTTTTCTACAGCCCCACCCCAAAACCTAGCCTCCTCCTTCAAGTCATCGGAAATTACAGAGCCACCGCTAATGACACTGCCAATTCTTGAATTAGAATGCATGAGAGGTTTGGGTGTCGGCATCTTTGCGTCGCAGGGTATCGGCGTTGCTGGGCAGACCAGATGCGAGGAGAAAAGGAAGAAGAGGCTGGGTCCAAAATCACCCCAAAAATTCTATAATTTTCAAAACCACCACTGCCGTATCCTTGACCGTATCGCAAACGTATCCTTGACTGTATCGCAGGCGTATCCTCAACGTATCGGTGGTCAACATGGTCATAAAGTCAACGATACGCCAGATGGCGTATCCGATACGTATCCACGCGTATCCGATCCGTATCGTATCCGAACCGTATCGGATACTAGCATACCCCTTGTGGGCAGCGTATCCGTGTTACATAGCTTTAGAGACAACAATTGTGCAAAATACAATTTGTTTTCTCAACAAGTTCCTATGTTAAATATCTTCTGTCCAATACATTGAGAAATCCATCCATTAGTACAAAAATTTTCTTAATTTATGTGAGCTCCCCTAATGTGGTGATCAGGTGAAATTGGACTTCTAGCATATTTACTTATGGTTCCTTTTTTTGGGGTAGGGAAATCCAATATTGGGAGTTCACGTTTATTTATACTCGGATGACGTCTTAGAGGTAGACTGTCCTGAAGGTTCTGGTACTGCCTCTGGAATGAGGAAGGCGCTCTGCCATGCTGTATCTGATGCTCATGGGATGTTTGTGTTTAGATCGATACCTTGTGGTAATTCTATATATTTTCTGTTTATTTGTTCTATTATCACAGTTTTGGTAACCTTTTTTCCTCATATCCTTTCAGTTTGGGTTTTACCTTTCTGCTTATTCATCCTATATGCATTATTATTGTTTGATTAGATGTTATTTGTAGATGTACCTTTGGGATTTTAACTGATTGGTGCATGTAATTGAATCATTTAAGAGTATACTTTTAGGGACCGTTTGATAGCCATTTCAATTTTAGTTTTTAGTTTTTATTTTTTGTGCTAGTATAGAGGAAAATGAGAGTGAGAATGGGAGTGAGGATGAGATTGAGAGAGAGGATGGGAGGTGAGGAGGAGAGGGAAGAGTAACAAAAGTGAAAACAAAAACTTGAAAGTGAAAACAATTTCAAATAGATTTCAGTTTTTAGTTTTTGTTTTCACTTTTGTTACTCCTCCCTCCCATCCTCCCCTCTCATCTTCCCTCTCAATCTCATCTTCACTCTCATTCTCACTTCCATTCGCCCCCTTTTTCCTATATACTCTAGCACACAAAATGAAAAATGAAAAATGAAAAATGAAAAATGAAAAATGAAAAATGAAAAATGAAAACTAAAAACTAAAATTGAAATGGTTATCAAATAGGCCCTTAAGTCTTTGGTCAGCAAACTATACAGGAACTGCATCTAGCATTTTGTTTACAACTAAGTGAATAATATTAAACATTAATGTGTTCTTTTTATAAAATAAAATAAAATGAAGGAAAGAGTAGTTCAGACGAATAGATGCTTGCAACTTTTGCAGAGAACCACAATTTGGTTTTGTCAATTGATAGCCTAATATCAAAATTTGGTCTTCAGACAAAAGGACACCACTTACCCCCTTAAAAAGTTAAAAGGTGTAGTGGCCGCATGAGTCTTATCTTCCTACAAAGGGCAGAACATTTATGTTCAGATTATCATTTTCTTGTAATCAATGTCTTGGCTACCTTATTTTGTGGACCAAGTATTGATTACAAATCTCACTTACTGCGCCACCTTATTCAGTTGATGAAATTTCAAGATTCATCTGGTTTGAAGTCCTCTTCCTTGCATGGAAGAATGCTCATCATATGCATCTCAGCAATTTAACTGCTTTCAAGTTGAACCTAGTGCTCAGTTTCATTGAATCATTGGCAGGAACATACGAGCTCATACCTTATTACAAGGGGGAAAACACAGTATTTGATGTTTCACCTCCTGTCATGTCAGTAACTGTGGAGCATCAACATGTGACAGTTCCCCGAAAGTTCCAGGTAAGGTGCATAATGGCCTACAAGGTTATTCAGGCAATTTGGTGATGTTGTAGTTTTTGTTTCACAATCTGTCTTCCCTAAATACTTTGGTAATTTCTTAACAAGATTAAACTGGGTTATAAGTCACATGGCCTCACTTCGTTTGGGTTAAATCTATTGATTGGCTTCCCATCCATCAATGTGGAACCTTCATATAGCAAATTTGTGCATGCTAACATTATAAACAACATTAAACAAATATGTTATTCATACAGATTTCATTTGGATTAAACAATTGGCAGCCCATGCATCCATTTGAAAATGTTATCTAATTTATTTGTGTATGCTAACTTTAGTTATTTTTGTGTTGTGTGTTGTGATTGTTAGCATATATTTAACAGCATCATCTTGTATTCTTGTTGTGCAGGTCACTGGATTTTCTGTTGGCGGCCGTGTTGTTGATGGAAATGATGTAGGAGTTGAAGGTGTTAGAATCATAGTTGATGGTCATGAAAGGTCCATCACTGACAAACAAGGGTATTACAAGCTTGACCAGGTATAATTATGCATCTATTTTCTTCTCCCTGTTAGCTTTCTTTATTACACACTAAAATATTGAAAAAGCCCAAAAAATTCAGCAACTTGCTCCCCAATCCCATGAACAATGAACGATATATCTCTAAATGCAAAAGAGACTGAAGCCAATAACAAACTCTTCTCCACAATGAATCTGACTATGTTTTCCTTGGAAGATTCTGGCATTTCATTCCAACCAAACCACCCAAAAGCATCCATTATATAGAATTTCCACAACACTTCTGCCTTTTTATCTCCACTAAGAGCCCGTTTGGTTCAAGGTTTAGGAGCTTGGGAATGGGTTTCAAATTGCATTCCCATGTTTGGTAAGTGAACTCTTGGGAATGCAATTATGGACTCATGGGTATGGACTTCCCATGTAAGGGGGAAGTTCATACCCTTGGCTCACCTTGGGATTAGACATGGGAAGTTTATTCCCAAGAAGTTGAATCCGCGAACCAAACGGGCCCTAAAGGAACTTTCTTTCTCAACAAACGAAGGTATTCTACAATGAAAATGCATTAGGCAATGGAGAAACAGATGATCAATATAATTGCTCAAGGAACAGCTAATAGTGCCTTGGTGCTTGCTATTAGCCGTTCCTGGAGCGTTCTACGAGATGTGGGGATAACCCAACTTAATCCAACTTCCCTAGGCCTCCACCATAAATCTAATGCAATGGGGCGATAAATAAACAATTGTGTGCACTTCTAGCTTCATCCGAACACATGATACACAAATGGAAAGAAAGGCAAGCATTAACTCTTCTCCTCTCAACCATATCGCAAGTGATGGCCCTACCATGGGCAATTATCTAGGATAGAACATGTACCGTGGTTTAGCCGTTTAAATCAAAGGAGCAGGATAAAAATAAGAAAGAAATTGATCGCAACCAACTTCCTTTCAAAAGATTTACAAGAAGGCATCCCTGATAGTTCCAACTTCGAACACCTTCTATCCAAACTAGATGGCATACTATTGTTATTGTTATTTGCTATTGAATTTAGCTTACTTAGCTGTTCAATGTTTCAGGTTACTTCCAATCGCTATGCAATAGAAGCCACAAAAGAGCATTACAAGTTCAGCAGTTTGAACGATTATTTGGTAGAATATTTTATGAGAATCTATTTATAAACTTTTGTATTGATTCTATAGCAAGGGTACCATCCTTTTGTGTTGGAAGCTACAATGTTCAATATTCTGCATTTAACTAGGTGAATTGTATTGAATTTCTTTATCATAATGAATTGTGTTTTATCCTACTTTGCTTGCTGATCCAGGTATTACCGAACATGGCTTCAGTTGTGGATATTAAAGCAGTTTCCTATGATGTCTGTGGTGTGGTTCAGATGACTAGTTCTGGTTACAAGGCAAAGGTAAAATCAGTCCTATGCTCTTCATTCTATGTTATGTGCAGGATTAATATTTGTCACATTTCTATTCTAGGTAGCTTTGACTCATGGCCCTGAAAATGTCAAACCTCAAGTGAAGCAGACTGATGGAAGTGGAAGTTTCTGCTTTGAGGTATGTTATCTTTATGTGCAATGAGGAGGTGCTCTATAGTTTTTGGGCATATCTAGAGACTTGTACTTTCTTTTCTTATATTGCGGTGGCAAAGTTTATGAAAGAGAAGGGATAACTGACCCAGTTCTTATGATCAAAGCCGGACTAAATTACTTTGATCTCCTTTTCATTTATTTTATATGCTACTGGTATTGGAAGTTTTGTAAAGTTGTTTGGTTAATGAGCTGATCCTAGTATATTTTTGAAGCAACGAATAACTGGAACTGGGTTCAAGTTACTGCTATC
Source organism: Prunus padus (assembly GCA_024362665.1). Classification (NCBI taxonomy): domain Eukaryota; kingdom Viridiplantae; phylum Streptophyta; class Magnoliopsida; order Rosales; family Rosaceae; genus Prunus; species Prunus padus. The sequence goes on from JANFAM010000010.1 coordinate 26,123,772, forward strand.
TTGTGTTTTTGATTGCCTAAAGTTCTTTTGAACTTCCGATAAACAAAAAAGTGCTTTGTACCAACTTAGTCAGTTTTGTTATAAGATTAGTTGATAAGCTATAGAAGTACCACTGCAAATGAGCACTGATCTTGTGACCTTTCTTTGCGAGTATTTATAAATTTAGTATGTTGATTTTTCTGCTGTATTTCGTTTTTGTTTGTTTTCCTTTTTGTTGGCTTTCATCCAGTCATTAATTGACATATGCATCGAGATCAAAAATTAACCCAATTACCTATGAAATTTGTCTCACCTTTGTCTTTTACGTTGCCCAGGTTCCACCTGGTGAATATCGTTTATCTGCTTTAGTAGCTTCGCCTGAGAGTGCTTCTGGTCTAATGTTTTTGCCATCTTATATCGATGTTGTGGTCAAAAGTCCATTATTGGATGTGAAATTTTCTCAGGTAAACTTATGTAAATTATATGGATTTTTTTTCTTCTATAAAATATAATGACTTTTATTTTCTCTATCATTGGGTCTTCAATGCTTTCTCATACCAATATGCATTAGAAGCTCTTCTGCCATGGATACAATATCTTGGCATCATCTTGATTTGGTTGGTGGTCTAGTTATTTCATTGCCTAGTAGTTTATTAGAACAGACGATATGATTATGGACACCAAAATCTAGTCAACAATAAATTCTGATGATTTTAGGTGCGTTTGTTTATGATAGATGTTTAATTTATCACTAAGATATTTCTTTCTGATCCTTCCCCCTCTTTGTACAATTAAGGCATTGGTCAATGTGCGTGGCACTGTAGCCTGCAAGGAGAAGTGTGGTGCTTCTGTTTCTGTTACCCTTGTTAGTTTAACTGGTAAACGAAATGAAGAGAGGACTGTTAGTTTGACAGATAAGAGTACTGAATTTCTCTTTCAAAACGTCATCCCTGGGAAATACAGATTTGAGGTACATTTCTTCTCTTCTGCCCATAACATTGTGTTTAACTAGTATTTTTTTGCTGCAGACAGTTGTTATGAGATGAGCAAAAAGGTGTGCATGTCGGAATTAGCACTGACTTGCTATAAATGCCATTGATTTAGACATGTGTTTTTCTTTGGATGATTGTTGTTACTTTAGGTCAAACACAATTCAGAAGAACCTGCAGCTGTAGAAGATAATTGGTGCTGGGAGCAAAGTTTCATTGATGTGGATGTTGGTCTTGACGACGTAAAAGGAATTGAATTTGTTCAAAAAGGTTACTGGGTCAAAGCCATTTCCACCCATGATGTAGATGCTTATATGACTCTACCAGATGGTTCATCCATTAATTTGAAAATTAAGGTTTGCTTTGTTCATTTATAAGCCCAGATGAACGAAATGAAGACGCAAATGCACCAGCATGTGAAATTTATTTTCCTCTTTATGAACTGCAGAAAGGTTCTCAGAATATTTGTGTAGAATATCCTGGAGTGCATGAACTTCATTTTGTCAACTCGTGTGTTTTCTTTGGGAGCTCATCAATTGAGATTGATACATTAAACCCATCGGTAAGGTGTTTATCTTGATTCTTTATTTTTTTATTATAAAAAAATTCATTCTTTTGTGACCTTGCTTAAGTAGAATCTCCTTCACCTCACATGTTTTATCTCATTTTGCAGCCTATTTATCTGAAAGGACAAAAGTATCTTCTTAAAGGACAAATCAGTGTTGCATCAAGCTCGTTTGATAGTGTCAATGAGCTACCTGAGAATTTCATTGTCGACATTCTAAGTAGCGGGGGCAGTATTATAGATGGGACCACAGCTAGACTTACTTCCAGTGACAATGACCAAAGTGCTGCTGTGTATGAATATTCTGTATGGGCCAATCTCGGAGAAAAACTTACCTTCGTTCCTCGGGATTCAAGGTGCATAGTTTTTTCGTACTGCTTAGTTATAGCTCTTGTACATCTCAAATGTTGAGATGCATCGATAATATTGTCCTTTTAGTATGTCTTTTGATTTGTTTCTTAATTGTTACTCCATCCTTTCACAGTTTTACTTACTTTTTCTTGCTAAGAAAACTTAGTACCACATCGGTGTTGCTGATTTGCTGTTATTTCTTGATTTTTGCTTATGACATGAGCTCTGATGTTTTGCAGAAATAATGAGATGGGGAAGATCTTGTTTTATCCCAAACAACATCATGTATGGATTGGTTTTTAGTTTTTCTAACTATAGAAATAGAAGTCTCTGTTTTGTTGTATCAAGATTAATCTTAAAACTTTTCTTCGTCAGGTCGTAGTTACAAATGATGGTTGTCAAGCTTCAATCCCTCCATTCTCTGGTCGATTGGGTTTATATATTAAAGGATCAGTCTCTCCCCCTCTTTCTGATGTTCATATTAAGATTCTGGCTGCTGGAGATAGCCGCATTGCTCAACTTAAGGACGGTGAATTAGTACTTGAAACTACTACGGGGAAGGATGGTTCCTTTGTTGGGGGTCCTTTATATGATGAAATAACATACAGTGTTGAGGCTTCCAAGGTTTGGACATCCATTATGTTATGACATTAATTTACTTTATGCAATAAAGTATTCTGCATGGTGTTCCGTTAAGGTGATGCATTGAATATTGATGACTTGGTAGATGTTTTTGTACTTTGTTCATTTTTTGGATTCTTGGTGGTGTTTATTTTGTAATAATTACTGATTTTACGAGGATTAAACATGTTTTAGAGGAAAATCCATGAAAGCAACTTAAGAGATATATAATGCAAGTAGTTCAGATTTTGGAGACCTTTCCCTTCACTGCTAATATATCTTGAGATATAACTTGATAGATTGTTTGTGGGCATTCCCTAAAGATTGTCAGTAAAAACCTCCCTAGCTAAACTTGTGATCCAACCATCATGTATCTTTTCGACATATTTGTGCTTATTCTTATGTCTTTTATTTTTCTTAATACGGATGAGTTAAATCAAGAACAAAAGACAGGTTGATATCTCTATTCCTGCATAAGATTCTCCCTTCGTAGTGCAATGCAAATTGGTTTTGCCTTAAGATGGTCAAAGTACATATATAATTCGAGGGAATAGTTGGGACATACTTTATATTTGTGGTATTAATGATTAAGACAGGAATGAACTAATATTATCTTCACTTCTGAACTGAATACAAGACATACTTGAGACTGCAATTCATTGCTATCATCCTAATGTCTTTCATTTTGTGCAGCCTGGCTATCATTTAAAAAAAGTTGGGCCTCATTCCTTTTCTTGTCAGAAGCTTGGCCAAATTTCCATAAATATATATTCTAAAGATGATGCTAAAGAGCCTATTCCTTCAGTGTTATTATCTTTGAGTGGCGATGATGGCTACAGAAACAACTCAGTATCTGGAGCTGGTGGAACCTTCCTCTTTAATAACTTATTTCCTGGGACTTTCTATCTCCGTCCTCTGCTGAAGGTACCCTTCTAGCATATGCATTCCAAATAAAAAGCTCATGCTAATTATTTTATTTTTTTTCCTATTCTGCACTCTTTCTTTTAAAGTCCTTGTTTTGGATATTCAGAATGTACGAGTTAAGTAACTTTGAACGCATTCTGAGGTTACAAGACATTGGTTCAACAATCAGCATCCATCATTTTACAGCTCTGAGTGTTTTATTTATTCTGTTTTTGTGATCGGTCACAGCTCTGAGTTTAAAATACATTTGGTTAATCAGTTCAGTACCAAAGTTTCAACACGAGTTTTAGAACAAAACTAGTCTAATGTGCAGTGCTTACCTTTGTTTGGAAATAATATATGACAAGAAAAATCAGTTCCACCAAGTATGTGGCTAAAAAAGCATTGGAACTAAAAAAAAAAATTTAAGCTAATTATACAAGCCCATAGGATATATATAATTCAGTCTAAATACAATGCCATTTTTGTTCAGGCTTAGATCTTTTGACCAGTTTACTTAGTCCAATTAGTTTTCTACTTTCAAAATTCAAGTTTTTCAGTACTACATGCAATGGGTTTTTTGAACCTGGTTTGTCTTTGAAATTTGAAATTCAGAGTTTTGTGAATATGATTTACAAGCTAGTTAGCTCTCTGCCTCTCTTTTTCTCATAAATTTTATTATTATTAGAGTGTAAGTGTTTCCCCTTGAAGATTAAATCCTACATCCGCCACTGCAAAAGACTGGTCATCATAAAAAGATACAACTAGTGACAGGGCCCTAAAACCCCAATATTAAATGGTTCACTTTGATCCCAAAGCTAAGGTTATAATTAATCACTCCACCCGATGAATGACTTTTTGTTCCTGACATCCTGTAGGAGTTTGCTTTTTCCCCTCCAGCACTGGCGATAGATCTTGGTTCTGGGGAGTCTAGAGAAGCTGTTTTCCAGGCCACTCGAGTGGCGTACAGGTTTTCCATTAGTCCTTTTTTTTTTTTTTTTTGAGAAAAGTCCTCTCTTATATTTAGTTTTAATAAAGCCATACTTCTTATATGTGATCATATGGATGTTTATTTATTTTTTATTATTGCCTGCACACATATAAACAGTGGCAAACCATTCTCTCTTTCATAGTAAGAATTTTGAACCACGTGGAATTAATTAGGATTTGCCCTTTGCCAAGACTGGATAAAAGTTAAATCGAGCCCCCAACACTTGGTATAAGCTTATGTTATGTAATACAACTGTGCCTCATTGATTTTGTTTTCCTTCCCTTTTTAGTCATTATTGTTTACTTTTGGCGATTAGTATGCTACTGTAATTTTGACTACTAATCAATAATTTTATTTGATTTTTCAAATGGACTTTATATTTTACCTTATGCTACTTTGCATCATATCTTTCTGAGCATGCATGGTCCGAGTTTTGTAATCTCTTTTTTTTAAAATTTAATTAGCACTCTATAATTTGAACGGTGTAACTGTGTAAACATGCAATTTTAAATATAATTTATGCTTTCTGTGAGATCTAAGTTGGTTTATACTCTTCCCAGTGCCATGGGTGTGGTCACTTTGTTGTCTGGCCAACCAAAAGAAGGTGTGTTAGTTGAAGCCAGATCAGAATCAAAGGGCTTTTACGAGGAAACAGTGACTGATTCATCTGGAAGTTATCGTTTGAGAGGACTCCTTCCTGACACAACATATGTAATCAAAGTAGTGAAAAAAGATGGTTTGGGTAGCGCTAAAATTGAGCGTGCATCACCAGAATCTGTTACTGTCAAGGTTAGTTTCTAGAAATTTTTATGCAAACGGTGAAAAAAAAGAAGAAAAATGACGACAGCAAAATAGCCTTTGTTGATGTTGCTTCCCATATGTATATGTTGATTTCAGCATTTTGCTAAATTTGTAGGTTGGCTACGAGGATATCAAAGCATTAGATTTTCTGGTCTTTGAACAGCCAGACACAACTATTTTAAGTTGCCACGTTGAAGGCAAGAGAATAGAGGAACTGCATTCACATCTACTCGTGGAAATCAAATCATCTAGTGATGTTTCTCAGATTGAGTCCGTCTTTCCTCTTCCTCTTTCCAACTTTTTCCAGGTGAAGGACTTACCCAAGGGTAAGCACCTTCTGCAGCTCCGGTCTAGTCTTCCGTCAAGCAGCCACAAGTTTGAATCTGAGATTATCGAGGTTGATCTAGAGAAGCATACTCATATACATGTTGGCCCACTTAGATACATGTTTGAAGAGGATCACCACAAACAGGTTCGTTCCACTTATTGTCCAATAGTTTTTAAACGAATCTTGTAAATGTACAATGGTATTAACCTATGTTATAGAGCCCCTATCCTTATTTTCTTAAGTCATCATATTACCTTGGTGCTTACTCTTGTTTATGGTGATTTAATTTTTGCATGTGAGGCTATGAAGTGGGTTAAGAGTAAAAACTAACTAAACATTCATTTCCTTATCGTCTTCCACTTCCATGACCTACAGGATTTGACTCCAGCACCAGTTTTCCCTCTTATTGTTGGAGTCTTGGTGATTGCTCTGTTTGTCAGTATTCCAAGGTATTTGTTATGTTATTTTTCTTCCTAGTACACCTACTTTTGATTGGTTCTGGACATTTTGGTGCTCATGAACATGCTATAATTATTATCTACTTTTATTATGCCTCACCTTGAAGGTTGAAGGATTTATATGAAGCCACGGTGGGAATACCAACACCCGGATTCACTACAACTGCAAAGAAGGAAGTGCGGAGGCCAATTTTGAGAAGGAAGGCTTACTGAATGTCAGTTTGTGCCTAATGGAAATGCACAAATATTATATCTGATTTGCCCTTGCTGTTTCGAGGTTGAAGATGAACTTAGCCTAGGAAAGAGCTTTAGAAAATTAGAGCCACTCAGGGTATTTCCCCTCACTGTGACGTAGGCATGTAAGGTTTTGTGATATAAATTTTGCATTTTTTTTTAAAAAAGCAAAAGCTTCCACCATGGTTGAGGCCCTTCATGACCTAATTTTTGGCCTTCACACTAGTTGACATGCAATTTTAAGATAATATTCTTGTACTTGGAAGTGAGTGACATACAGGATGATTCATAAGGATAGGATTAAGTTAGGGACATGAAAGGTATTACATTTCTTAATTCTCCCCCAACGCAAGCGGTTGATCAACAGGCATGCGTATGTATGTTTTGAAGCTACACTTACAATCTAACAGATATTGCAATGTTTCTTATTGTGGGTGATGTTGGAATCATGATGAATTATCGTGGTACTTTTTCCATATTATTATCCATTTATCAGTCGTCGCATCGCATGTATTCAGTAAATTTTTGAATATCTTCTACATCCACTTAAGATGGATTAGCTTTTGCAACAAGTTTTTCATACTGTGCACAATGACTCGAAGAAAAGATAAAGCAAAGGGATGTGTGCTGATTAAGTCAATAATTTATAGATATGTTTTATTTATTTTTTAGTTCTTTTAATCTCTTGCTATCTTGGGTCTTCTGTTTTGTTGCAGTGCTTTGTATTTGTATTCCAATCAAAGTTAGCTTGAGAGGTTAGTTAGGGCATCAACTGTAGTTAAAAGATTTAGAGTTATTTACATTGATACCCCGAAGATTTTAGTGTTTTCATAGTAACTCCGTGAGGTTTTGAAAATTACAACTCGTCTTGAGGTTTTAAATTGCTTTTACGAAACCCCTTGCGTTAATCGTTTATCCAAAAAAATCAGATTTGCATATACACACCCATGAGGTTTAATTATTGAGGTCAATTTGATCATTTGAAAAAGTAATTTTTTTTAATTAAATCATCAATTTTAAGACAAGATTAACAAAGAGTTTTCTGAAAGTAGATAAACGTTAGGTGATTTATTGAGGCTTTGCTATCTTGCCTCATCATATACGTAACGCAAGGGGATCTTGTGCACAGGGAGGGTGTCAAAAATTGTATTCTCATTTTCCAGTTAATCCAACATTTTGTTTAATCAATTCCTTAATTTCCATGTAGAAAATCAATCACCAAACCACATTAGAAACAAGCATGTATTAGGATTCAGAAGTCGCAGGGTTTTCACGTTCCCAACCCACCCAATGCGAATTGAGTTACCTCATGGACTCATGGACCCATGGCATGAAAGAATTAAACTGAGGGACTCTGGGAAAGACTGGTGGGTAAGTATTCCATTGACGACCATAAAATTTCGAAGGCTACATCCCCTAATGCAAAAATAGACTGCAAAATTCCAAATTCAGATACAAAAAAGAGAGCATCGAGCTAGAAAAGTCTGATAATAACACATATATTACATTTATAAACATGTTTTGAAGGATACAAGAAAATGTCATATGCTACATACAACAACTACAAGGCGAGGGCTTGCAAATTGGAGGTTTGCTCCAAATCTGCACTTTTAGGGCAAGTCCTGTCATCGTGAAGAACAAGCACCTCCAGTGTGCCAGATTCTCTTAACCAGGCAGCAGCCATGGATCCTGTCGATATAAACCTACCCAAGTTACACTTGGCAACCCGAAAGGGTGCACCCATGCTGGTAAGAAGTGCCTCAATAGCTCGTCTTAAGGTGCTGTCACCTACTACTTTGCTATGCTTGCCCCACCCTGTCAAAATGCTGCACGGAATCGACCAGAACACTAAACTTTCTGACCGAAAATATTATGGAATACTGATTTGTTTGATGAAAAGAAAAAAAATGCAAACCTTAACAGGTTCGGCAGTTGTTGGCCTTCAAACACTATAGAGCGTATATTGAGCAACCATGCATGAACCATTGCCCGGGCAGCCCCAGAAGACATTAAATGCAAATCCAAGCATGAATTAGACCACACACTCTCCCATACATTTCGGCGCTTCCCTTCAAGCACAACCAGTTGCGCCCCTTGTTTCTATTTTAAAAAAAACAGAGAAATATTGAAACACTTCAAATAAAAAAATTGACATCATTTTGTATGCGCAAAAGGGAAAACCATGAAAGCCTGAAAAGGTGGCACTCAATTGGTAAAACTTACCTGTCCGTAGTGCCATAGCATGTCGGTCAGAGCATTATAGAACGCAGATGCAGTTGAAGAGTCCATCTGCTTAACTTCATCAAACAGAGACTCAGCTTTAACCCATACATTATCCCTGTAGCCCATGAGAAGTCCGTGGGCAACACCGTAAACTTTGTTGTCAAACAACCGGAGTTCCTCCAATAAAATTGAAGCATCTTCAAAAGAATTACAACGGCTACATTTAAAGGCCATTGAAACAGAGATTAGCCATACATACTGGGTGACTATTGGAGTACATATAAAAAGAGATTAGGGTAAGGCAAAACAGAGATAAAAGCATTGACATTGTACTCAACATTAGATTTCCTAACCAACCATCTAATCATGGGCATTGTAGCATAAAACTCTCAACGACATTCCAATACACGGAGGCCACACGTAAATCTCAATATCTAGTAATGCACAGCTCAATTTGATTTTAACGGATCTTTAAGCAACACGGTCCTCAATAATGTAATAAGACATACATGAAAGATAAAAAGATATACCTGCAAGCATTTAAAATGGCAGAAAATGTGACAACATTTGGTTTGATGTCTAGCTCATGCATCTTCTGAAAGATGCCCAGAATGCACAAGATTTCTTGTCTAACCTTCCTATCTGTTTTTGCATAACTTGCTTTCTCAGCAGCAAGTTGCCCAAACATCTTCATAAATCTGTTATCCCCCCTATTTCCCACCTGAATCCCAATGGCATCCCCTTCAGAAACTGAAGATGAAGATTCTGTCTGTAGCACAATGCCGCCACCAGCAGCATCAGCTGCACATTCTGTTGTTGCTGACCGACCAAAAGCATCAATTATTGAATTATAAGTGACAACATTAGGTCGAATCCCTTCCTTGGTCATCTCATCAAGCAACAAAACAGCAGATTCCACCAGTCCATTTTTGCACAAAGCATTGACAAGTTCACTATAAAGCACAACATCAGCCTTCAGCCCTGCCTGCTTAAACTCTCTAAAAACCTTCATTGCCTCCATATACAAACCACCTTTTGAATACACATCAATCAATGTTGAATAAGTTAATATGTTTGGTGATACACGTTCTTCTTTCATCTGATTGTACATTCTTTTAGCGTCATCATACTTCCCTTGCTTCCCATACCCACCAAGAAGTGCATTATAAGATACAACATCCTTGGCAATCCCAACACTTTCCATTTCCTTGCAAACCTTCAAAGCATCTTCGAACCTACCAAGCTTCCCATAAAGTGAAAGCAATGTATTATACAGAACTCTATCCAGACCAATGGCCAAAAACTTCATTTCATTAAATAAACTTAGTGCATCTTCTAATCTACCAGCCTTAGCATATCCATCAATAATAGTACTATAAGTGACCACATTGGGAAAAATATTTTTTGAAGGCATCTCGGACATAATCTGATATGCCAAATCCATCTGCCCACCTTTACAAATCGCATCTATAAGGGTATTATACGAATAAATATCCTGATCAATCCCTCTATCCACCATTTCACTAAACAAGTTTCGAGCCATCTCCCACAGCCCGCCTCGACTACAAACCGCTAGGAGCGAATTATAAGTGATTCGATCCGGTTGCTCCCCATTTCTCAGCATCTCATTGAAAATCTCCACTACCCTCTTAAACTCCACTCCCCCTTTTCCATACGCATCAATCACTGCATTGTAAGTAACCAAATTCGGCTTCAAGCCCGAATCTTTCATCGACTCAAACACTCTGATAGCCTCCTCACAATACCCATTTCGCCCATAAGCAGTAATCAACGCTGAATACGTATAAACAGTCTTTCCATACCCCTCATTAACAGCCGTTTGAAACACATTCTTAGCAAGCTCAACCTTTCCTAACCTACCAAGAGTACTAATCATAGAACTAGCCAATTTCCCCTGCTCAGTTCTCCTTTTCTCACGCCTTACTGCAAACTCAAAGCACCGAATCGCTTTCCAACACTCACCTCTATTTCCAAGCTCTCGAAATAAAAAAGTGTAATCATCAGACCCGCAAAGCCTGGAGTGAAAACTATGCAAAATATCATCAAGAGCAAGATCGTCGTTACCAAATTGGACGGCTTGGTGCAGGGCCTCCTCGGCGAGCGGAGAGTGGTAGGAGCCCATGGTAGTTTTGGGGCGGCCCAAGTGCATTTTGGAGACGAATCGGGTGGAGCGGCGGCCCGAAAATGCGGTGACAAGATCGGATTTTGGATGAGGGAGAGGGCAGAGAGAGGAAAAGGATGAAGTGGGTGTAGCAGTGGGTGGCTTTGCGGCAGTGCGTGGTGCTTGGGATGGTAAAGGCAAAGGCTTTGGGAGAGAAACTTGTTGCTTCGTCCATTGATTGCTTTGGCGGCTCTGGCGCTGAGATTGTAGGTGCTGGTTTTGTGGGTATCGGTGGGTTTGATACGGCTTTGTCGCTGTGATTGAACAGTGTGGAGGCGTTGAAGCCATTGTATATAGATAGCTAGAGAGAGAGAGAGAGAAAGAGAGAGAGAAGGAAGATGAAGGAGTTGTGGGGATTAATGGAGGTTTTGGTAGGGTTTGGTTTGAGAGTGAGGAGCTGAGGAAACCATTTGGATATGGCGGAGATCACAGAGAGAGAAAGCGGCTTTTAAAGATTTAAGTAGGTGAACTGCAGAGTGTAGTCAGCTGTCTTTTTCTCCCCTTCAAAGCCAACATTTTTTATTTCATCTTTTTCTTAAACAAAATAGGAAGAAAACAAATATTTATTTCTTTTATTCTTGAATACCCGTGTGGACAAACAAATTAGGAATTTAGGATTCCCAGCTTTCACCTTGTTTTTTTTTTCTTTTTTCCATTTTTGATTCTAAACGCTTTGACTTTTATAAATATCAAAATTTCCATTTATAAATATTTTAGTGTGTATTTTTGCTCACCTCCTGTACCCTCACTTCTCTTTAAAATTAAATTTGTGCCACACTTCTAATGCTAAACTTGCCCTTAGTGAGTATTCTGATGAAATATAAAACATGATGAAAACATTTGCCCAGACTCCTCCCTTCCCTCACAGCCATTATAAGCTTCCGACGTAAATTTTCATGGTACATGGTTGGTTGCAAGATCCGTAAATATTTTTCGTAAATTTTTCTTTTATGTTTTAAAAAAAAAACCCTCTTCAAAAGCTATTGAGTACTTGATTTAGTCAGTCATGCTAGCAAATATGGTGACAATTGGAACTAGAAATTTATGTAGGGACAGGCTGAATTTGTTTTTTTTGAAGTCAGTATATATCTTCTCCTGAAAATAAGTGAACTGTGTGGATTCATCTTCCATTAAAAAAAAAAAATTGTGATTTAAACGACAGTGTTTTACTAACCTTTTCACTAGTAAAGTCCACTCCAACATCCATTTTCTTATCCCTTGACCAATAGCATACAATTGAAGGCTTCAATGATATGAGAGATGAAAGAAAATATTTCTGCAAGTCTAGTGAGTTTAAATCTTTGCAAGATTCCTTTGAATACAAGAATCAGTAATCATTTTCCGCAGAAGGAACATTATTTCTTGTGCTTAAATATCGAGTGGAGACCGGTATTGGGCTGGTATGAAAAATCAAGATGAGCAGGATTCTCTTGGATCATTCTGAAGTGAAACTGATGGTTGTGATAGAATGAGGTATTTGAGAGCAAATATTTGCCCTTCCACAGTTGATACTTTGACGCCGACACCGACACATCTCCGACATCATTCTGGGATGTCCAGGGAGAAGGAGGTGTTTCCTCGTACACAAGCTGAATGCCAAACTCCTGTGTCCCGAAACAATTAGATTCATCTTTAACAGAAACATGCACTTCTTCCCCCACCCTCTAATTCAATGTCTCCAAAGTGCCAATTGCTATACCATAACATATGTCCATTTATTTTCCGGAAGACCTACTGTGACGGGGTAATAGCTCCACATAAGATCCTTGGTCTCATTACTTACTTTAATTACAAACTTACATTGTCCAAACCAAGGCTGAGTATCGGGTTTTATTGGTTCATAGACAACACACGCACGTAAGCCTCGGAGCTTGATAGGATGGGACGGTATAATAATAGACAACGCTGAGTTTCCCCTACCCTTGTAGCTGTATCAATTTGGAATCTTGCTTCCATGAAGGAAAATGCTAAATATGCCAGATTCATACACTACCTGTTTGATGGAGATCATATGTACTAGGTCATATAATTCATAGTGTTAATAACGAGAGAGAGAGAGAGAGAGAGAGAGAGAGAGAGAGAACCTGGGGGGGACCCGTCCTTTGTGTTAGTGTCAAGCAGTTGAGCATTACAACCTCAGTGCTTCCAAGGGATTCCAAATCCAACAGTCCTGTGTCTTTGATTATTTCTTTGTTGACGCTTCTCAGCGGTTTTATGGTGAACAAGCCTTGAACTTCAACTAATTTCACGCTGCTCAAAAGACTTGAACCCAATGATGTGAACACATTTGGTAAATTTGTTATTCTCTTCAATGATGTACAATATATTGCTTGCAAGATCTGTAAACTTGGTGGGAGCTCTGGAAGCATTCTAAGGTTTGGGCAACCATCTAACAGAAGACTCTGGAGCATAGTGAGACTGCTCATGTTATTTGGTAGGCTCAGAATTACGGTTCTATTTAGATTCAAATGCTTTAACGAGGACAGGAGGCTAAGTTCATTTGGAATCTCTGATAGATTGCAGCCAACCAAACTTAATCTTCCTAAATAAAACGGGAAATGTCTTGATAGCTGACGAAGAAGAGAAGATGAAAGATGCTAACAGAGAAGCAGAAGAAGAAGAAGAAGAAGAAGAAGAATTTGATCAGAGCAACAAAGCAACTACAATCCCATTCAACCTCAAGGAGCCTGCACCTTGCATCCCAAGCTAAACACAATCGCCTGTAAATCCCCACAGCTCAGCTTCCACTACAGAGCTAGACCCCAAGTTGGCTCGGATTCCATCCCACTCACTCTCAGGCGAAATATGGCTATGTAAAGGTGTTACGAAGTTTCAAATGATTGCTCAACTAGAATACCTGTTTTAACAACCCAATCGGCAAATTAATTTATTAATTAATACGAAAATTTACAGGAAATTTGAAAAATGCACTTTTTTTTAACGCCCTTAAGGATTTTAGCCTTTTGTTGTTGTGAAGATTTAGAAATATAGCCATTCGATGCCCTCTGGTGTGCTCGGCCCATGTCTAGATGTTAGTTACTTGCTAAAATTTCACAAAGCTAGCAACATCATTGATCCTCCAACATGACGTCCTGAATCAAATCAAGAGGCTCCTCATAACAACCAAAACAAGCACCTTAGGGCATATTCAGGCATAATGTATTGATATAAAATAATTCAGGCATATAAAATAAGTTTACTATAAAGCACAATATCCGTCTTCAGCCCCTCCTGCTTAAACAAAGGAGGGCAATAGGTCACATGCACAAGACGATTATGAATACATACACATAAAAGAGCACATTTCTTACAGTGAATTTTCTCAAAACATTAGAGGCATCTTTATGCCACGCTCTACTAAGTTTTCCAGGGTCCTCAGGGTGATTCTTCGCAAATAATTCCCCTTCCTATGTCTTAAAGTAATTGGTGCATGGTTCACTTGTAATGCACTTTTCCATACATCTGCAGCTTTTCCAACTCAAACCTTGATGCTTATCCTATATCTCCATGTGTATGCGACAAACTCCTACATGACTATGATTACAAATAACGTTTTCACCCACCTTATCCAACTCAAGCCTTGATGCTGACGCTGACACATCTCCAGCAACGACATGATTCTGGCTCGAGGGAGTATTTGTTTCATGCTGGAACATTGTGGTTATATCTTCAGTTACAGTACCCTCATTATTATTCTGCTCGTACACAAGCTGGATTCCAAATTCCTTTGTCCAGAAACTACGGGATTCATCTCTAACCGAAACACGTATTTCTTCCCCACCCTCCAATTCATCGTTTGCGAATTGCCAATGACTAAGCCATAACATATCTTCCTTCTCTTTTGGAAACCCTATTGTGACTGGCAAATAGGTCCACTTAATACCCTTGGTCTCATTACTGATGCGAAGAAAGGGAACGACCGAGTAACATTTCAATTCCTCAACAAGAACCTTACCTTGTGCATACACAACACATGCATTTAGGCCTCGGATCTTCAAATTAAGATGTGGAGGTATAGTTATAGACAGCTCAGAGTTACCCATGCTCGACTTGTAGCAGAACCAATCTGGAACCTCGCTCCCAGGAAGGAATATGCTAAATATACCACATTCATCCAGTCCCTGTTTCATGCATGCATGGAGAGATTTATATATGTTCAAATATTACAGGCCACAGAAAATCATAATCATCATAAAAAAACTATACAATACATGAGAAAGAGAGAGAGAGAGAGAGAGAGAACCTGGAGAGGACCATTCCTCATTGTACGTGTCAAGTAGTTGATCATTTCAACTTCAGTGCTTCCTATGGATTCCAAATTGAACAGACCGATATCTTTGATCATTTCTATGTCGACGCTTCTCAACGGTCTTGTTTTGAACATGTTTTGAAAATCAACTAAATTCTCGCATCCCAAAACCTGATGTCCCATTGACAACATGTTGGGTAAGTTTGTTAGTACTCTTTTCAATGAAGTACATTCCCATGCTTGCAAAATCTCTACACTTGGTGGGAGCTCGGTAAGCATTTCGAGGTTTGTGCAACCATTCAACAAAAGAGTCTGGAGCTTACTAAGATCATTGATGTTTACTGATAGGCTCAAAAATGGGTTTCCACTTAGATTCAAATGCTTCAACGAGGATAGGCTACTAAGACCATTGGGAATTTCTGACAGATTGCAGTATGCCATACTTAAGCTTTTTAAAAATTGTGGCATACTTGCACTGGTAAGTTGGAGATTTTTTCTTGGCAATACCCATGATCGGATTGATTGCCACAATTTAACTGCAGATAACAGACTGAATTTCTTCATGTCACAAGGTGTAGAGTCTGACTGATTTTTGACAATCATAATGGCAGGCAGCACAAGATTTGGGCAACCAGAGAGAATAAGTTTCTGGAGAGATCGTAGCATACTAATTCTTATTGGAAGCTTCATGAGATTTTTGCAATCTTTTAGATTCAAGAAAACAAGTTTCTCCAAATCTCCAATGGATTCATCCACCTCTTTCAAATTTATGCAATCTTTAAGAATTAATCTCTCGAGGTTAGGGAGTCCTGACAAGTCAGGGGTTGTCACAAGGCCATGTGAATGACTGAGATTTAAGATTTTCAGTCTCAGAAGAAACTGTTTTCAAAAGAAGTAATTAGTTTCTATAAATATAAAATCATCCTTAAATTTGTCTCTGTGTGTGTGTGTGTGTGAGAGAGAGAGAGAGAGAGAGAGAGAGAGAGAGAGAGCTAGAGAGAGATCAGTAGCATACCCTAGTTCCCTTCCAAACATGTTGGAGGCTGCTGTTCCGCAAGTCAAGAGCAATTAGATTTTCCAAGTAAAAATTGGTTGGTATTGACTTTAAAGCGAATCCTCGCCAAGACAACCATATTAAATTTTTTGGGAAATCTTCATAGCCTCCACTGATTTTTACATTATCAAGCTGCAGGAGCTCAAGATTGTGCATCCTTCTAAATGCCTCTGTTTTGAAACCTATCTCATTTGATACAGGAAATGAGTTTGTTGAAGAAAAACTAATTGACTGCCAGGAGAAGAAACCAAGCCGACGTCGGCTGCTTGAACAGTTTCCATCATAATCTTCAACATGGAATCTTTTTCTGTTACTTCCACTGGATATTATCTTAGAAGACTCATCTTTTATTAACTTAGGAATGTTGAGCATGAGGCCCTTAATAGTTTCTGTACCCTGGTAACAAATAAAAGCATTGGGTAAGTAACTTGTCACATGCACAACACAATTACGAATACATAGACATAAAAGAAGATATTTCTTACAGTTAATTTTCTCAAAACATTAGAGGCATCTTTATTCCACACTCTAGTACGTTTTCCAGGATCCTCAGGAGATTCTTCACGAATAACTCCCCTTCCCATGTCTTGAAGTAATTGGTGCATGGTTAACTTGTTGAATCCATCAATTATCAGCAGACATCTATCAACCAGATTTTGAATTCCAATGTTTGTGGCAAACTCACATTCATCAAGGACTGTAGTTGAAAAATCCTTGTCTTTTCCTATGAAGAAACAAGCTATATGGAGGAACAGACGTTTGTCATGATCTTGCAGAGAATCAAAGCTTATTCTGAGAATCTTTTGAATTTTTCCCTCAGTAATCACATCTAAGTTCTGTATTGCATTGTTCCACACATCTGCAGCTTTTCTAAAGAGAGAAGATCCTAGAACTTGAAGAGCTAATGGAACCCCTCCACAGTGTTGCACTACAGGTCTTGAAAGATACATGTAACCTTCGCTAGGATGGGGTTGTCTAAAGGCATGCCAACTGAAAAGCTCAAGTGATTCATACTCATGCAACCCTTCCACCTTAAACATTGCACAATTCTCATGAGCCTTTAACAAATGTTCATGTCTAGTTGTTATGATTATTTTACTTCCTGGATGAAGCCATTCTCGCATTCCAAGAATTGCACTGAATTGTTCCAAGTTGTCCACATCATCAAGAGCAATAAGAACTCTTTTGCAACGTATCACCCGTTTGATCTTTGTTATTCCTTCATCCAAGCTGTATATTTTCTTTGCTTTCCCCTTTTGGAGATCTGAAAGAAGGTTTCTTTGCAAGTGAACCAAACCATTGGGAAGTTTTGAAGTTGCTCTAATATCTGCAAGAAAGCTGCTACCTTGAAATTTATAGAAGTTCTGGTTATAAGCAGTCTTGGCAATGGTGGTCTTGCCAATTCCACCCATCCCATAGACTACAGCTACTCCAACATCACTTGATCCATCTTCTAACCACATGTTTAGGCCTTTCACACGATAATCTATTCCAACTACATAGGGATCGACTCTTAATCTCCTATTCCATGTGTGATCCAGTTTATTTCCAATAACTTCAACTATATCTTGGATAAACTGCGACTCGTACCTATAAATTATTGATATCAAAATACACAAGGCACAATAAGTTATTTCTTTTCAACAAAAAGAAACTTATTCTTTATTATTTTTATTTTGTAGAAGAGAATTGATATATATCATAGGTTGAAATGAATGATAATCCTCATACTAATGCAAATTAAGTATACATAAGATATTAAGCAAATGAACTTTCAAAACAGAAGTGCTGCCATCTAACAACTCCATGAGATTAAAGAAAAAGCTTCACTATAATCTACTTAAGAAGCATCCAAGATAGAGTGAAAACCACCATTTTGGGAATGAAAAAGTACCGATCTCCTAACACCATCCCTCCCAAATCTGCGACATTTCTGAGAGCTTTTCTCCACTTCTCCACCTTGTCCATCTCCTTGTTGAAGCGCTGTTGGTGTCTGGCAAATGCTTCTTCAAAAATTCCTGTCTGGTTCCTGACATGGTATGGATCCACGTCATAGAAAATCGGCATAACCATGTGCTCATTAGTTTCTCTACGGTCCATGATCGTCACTAGTTCATCCAGGCACCATCTCGAGGAAGCGTAGTCCTTGGAGAAGACAATGATGGATACTCGAGACTCTTGTATTGCTTTTTGAAGCTCTGCTGAAATATTTGCTCCTCTCTCGATTTCGTCATCATCTCTAAAAGTGTGGATCCCTGCCACCTCCAAAGCCCTGTAGAGGTAATCAGTAAATCCCTTGCGTGTATCTGTGCCCCTGAAGCTCAAGAATGCATCATAAGTGCACCGGTGAGAGGACGGAGAAGCATCCTGCTGCGTGCTGGTAGCAGCCATTTGTATGTTCAGCTTGTGTTTGTGTTTGAGAAAAAAAAAGTTATCGCTCTGTAAAAGAGAACAGAATAAAGATAAGAAAAACAGGAACACATGGACCAAGTCACAAAGTTAATGACCAAAGTGATAAAGTAACAGGTTGACCCAAAAAAAAAAAGTGATAAAGTAACAAAGTCAATGTCTATTGCCCCACCAGCCACTGAACATATGTGATCTCGATTTTCACACTGAGATGCGAGAGATGTATTGAAGACGAAGCTTCCTCTATATGTAACATAAAATGAGGAAGAAAGGAACATAATTTATATGACTTCAGGAAACTCCATCCGAAATTGTGACCGGAATGATCTAATTCTGGACATCCGTAAGAACTGATAAACAAAATTGGTGCATTTTGAAGTTTAAGGGAGAAACTAAAATTTATACTATTTTCTGTTTTTTTTTTCATTTGAAGATTAGAACACAAGTTGTAATTTATTTAGTCAAGTTTCCGATGTAGGACTTTATATTCTTCAACAAGCCTCCTCACTTGGGAGACCACCACATAGTGGGTCATACGTGGAGCCAAGTTCACATCGGAGTTAATCATTTGGGGCTGGGTCTGTGTGCAGCGGAAGATTCATAGGTTATAGTCTAAGTCATGGTCTCGCTCTAATACTATGTTAAATTTCAGAGAGAAGGGCCAGCGGTCCACTATTAGCAACACCCATATTGTGCCCAAGTTAACCACTTACAAAGCCTAGTAGGTGCTGGGTTTTATTACAAAAGACCTTGGTGTTATTATGAGTTGAACCACTTATTATAAGTTGCAATTTATTTAGTTAAGTTTCCGATGTGGAACTTTATATTCTTCAACATTAACTACTTGAAAATTTAAGAGTTAGACTAAATTGCAAGGATGAAAAATATGGTCATTCAAGAATATAGATAATATATTCTGTAATAAAAGGACTATAGTATGCTCACTTGTGATGCAAATGGAAATGTACATGTTCAAACAAATTGACTAAATGATTCATGGAGTGAAAGCTAGTGTTGAGGCCTAAAAAAGTCATGAGAATCCCAAAGATATTTAAAGCCCAACATAACATATAATGGTGGTCATGCGTTAATCCAAGCTGTATTTTGAGAATTAATTCATTAAATGAAATAGAAATAGTGTACATGTCATGTCAAGCCAATAATACATTTTTCCTATGTCAATCACTTACCAAGCTCACATGAACCCAAGGCATGTGGTTCACGGGGCTTGCACGAGGGATTGCGGTGTGAAAGGTTACGGAGGTCCACAAGGCCCATGGAAGTGTTGGCGGAAAACCCTTTGCTAGGATCTTGTTGTTGATAGCTTTGATGACAGAAAACTTAGGTAACTTTAGAATGAATCTAAACACACACACAGTGTTTGAGTAAGCAAATAAATAACACAAGTGTTTATAGAGGTTCAGCAATTGCCTACATCCCCTTTGTGATCACCTTGAGAAATTTCACTAGTAAAGAATAAGGAACAACTTTGGTTTACAAGATAAACCTCTTAGCTCTCTATTCTCCCTTTCACTAGCTCTTTGTATTTCTCTCTCACTCTTTGCTCTTGTAATAAGATGCCTCTTGTGAATTCTTTTCTTGCTTGCCTTAGCTTATTTCTCACTTGATAACTCTCTTCTATATATAGACATAAGAGAGAGAGCATTATGTAAGTATCTAAAAAAAATCAGCTAACATGGCAACTCAATTCCAACTTGAATTGGTTGCCACCTCTTAGCATGGCAACTCAATTCTAACTTGAATTGGTTGCCACCTATTAGCATGGCAACTCAATTCTAACTTGAATTGGTTGCCACCTACTAGCCTTCATAATTAAAATCATGTGAATCCAACAAGATCATGTTGCCACCAATCATTCTATCTTCAAAGAAGTCTTTTAATACTTTCAAGAAGATTGGTAGGCAAAAATCTGGAAATATCTTTGTCACCTAAAGATATCTTCCTTTCTTTTTCCTACTTGCATTTTAAGTGAGCCATTTATTCAACAGGAAGCTCTTGGATAATGGAGACTTTGGGCTAGCTACTTGGGAGCACCAAAGTCCAGGTCCATTACTTGGAGTTCTCCAATGTATGTGAACAAATGAGATATTTTTCAAGTACTCCCTATTACCTGCTGGAAACAAGTAAATTCCAACACTTCCTTTTACCCATAGGAAATAGTCATTTTCCAATGCCTAACTTTACCTGCTGGAAATAAGAATGTCCCAATGCTCCATTTTATCCGTTGGAAATAGACTAGCTTCAACACTTCCTTTTACCTATTAGAAACCAAAGAGAGCCTTCACCTTCTATAAATTGGGAGGCACCTAGGCAAAACAAAAGACATCTCCTGGTTGCTCAAGCACCCCAGCAACTACATCAGACCACTTTCCTTCATTCATTCGGCTGCTGCAAGCTTTCCAGCAGCCATCCCAGCCTTTCCTCATATCTTCTCAAGCTTTTCCTTCCTCCTCATACCTTCCAAGCTATAAACATCATAGCCTTCAAGCCTCAAGCTTTCCTTCATCTTCCTTATAAAGCCTCACCAAGCAATACATCAAGTTTTTCCTTCCTCCTCATACCATTCCAAGCTATAAACACCATAGCCTTCAAGCCTCAAGCTTTTCCTTTCTTCATCCTTCTCTTGAAACTCTTAAATCACCATAGACATAGCCACAGACAACAAACTCAAGCATATTCAACACCAAGCCAAACACATGCATTCTCATTTGCTAAACTAGTGGGTCTTTAGCTCCCACATTCCAAGCTCTCATGCCAAGCTTGTAAGACCCGTGAGCTTGAGGAAGCAAGAACGGTGAGCAATCCCACATCGCTCAGGGAGGGAAAGGTGATGTGCTTATATGGGTGGGCACGTCTCTATCTAGCACGAGACCTTTTGGGAGCTCACTGGCTTCGGATTCCTTGGAACTCCGAAGTTAAGTGAGTTGGAGCTAGAGCAATCCCAGGATGGGTGACCCACTGGGTAGTTGCTCGTGAGTTCCGTAAACAAAACCGTGAGGGCAGGCCCAAAGCGGACAATATCGTGCTAGGGAGTTAGGTCGTGACATAATGGTATCGTAGCCGACCCCGACCGGAAGTGTGCTAGTAAGGACGCTGGGCCCCAAGGGGGGTGGATTGTAAGACTCGTGAGCTTGAGGAATCAAGAACGGTGAGCAATCCCACATCGCTCGGGGAGGGAAAGGTGATGTGCTTATATGGGTGGGCACGTCTCTATCTAGCACGAGGCCTTTTGGGAGCTCACTGGCTTCGGATTCCTTGGAACTCCGAAGTTAAGCGAGTTGGAGCTAGAGCAATCCCAGGATGGGTGACCCACTAGGAAGTTGCTTGTGAGTTCCCAGAAATAAAACCGTGAGGGCAGGGCCCAAAGCGGACAATATCGTGCTAGGGGAGTCGGGTCGTGACAAAGCTCATATAATTTCAATTCAACATTATCAAGTCATCTTCAACTATCCAAAAGCACGACCAAGCATTCGTCAAGCTGCTGGAAATCTACTCAAGCCACCCATTCTTTATCTCCATCTCTCTCTCTCTCTCTCTCTCTCTCTCTCTCAAAAAGCTCTATCCCAAATTTGAAACACCTATCTTCTCAAGCTAAAACCATAGTCATTACCTTTTGGTTGGAAAACCCAGGCATCGCAAGCTCCTCTTCGTCTAGCTTCCGAAAACACCCAAAATCTCAAGCCTTAACCCTTTCTTTATGCTTGTTCTCTCTTAGCTCCCACGCCACAAGCCTCTCATGCCATGCCTAGTAGCATCTTGATTCACCAAAGCAAGCTTTCATGCCAAGCCTGTGCAACATCAATGCACCATCTCCTTCTAACTGCCGAAAATGGCAACACAAAACACGCAGCCGCTGGAAGAAGAACAAAGGACTCCCCTGGGACTTGCTTCTCTCTCGGGATGCTTTGGGCCTAGTTCTTGCTAACTTAGAAAAAGGGGCAACTTCATCCGTTCGCTCTTTCTAGCAGCCTATGCCCATTCGTCAAGCTGTTAGAACAAAAAAGACCCCAACAACTAGTTGATGGAAAAAATGGTCAAGTACTTGATGAATAGTTAAATAATGTGTATGACAGATTAATATACAAAGAATATAAATGAAAAACAACAGCCAGTGGAAGAAAATGGACCATCCCAAATCGAATGCTGTTCAATATTCTCCACCTCTCTCACTCTCTCTGCTCCAAGAATTTGAATGGGTGCAAAACTGAAAAGGCTGAATGGCTGAGTGCTTGCTCGAAAGCGGAAATGTCTTGATAGCTGACGAAGAAGAGGAGATGAAAGATGCTAACAGAGAAGCAGAAGAAGAAGAAGAAGAATTTGATCAGAGCAACAAAGCAACTACAATCCCATTCAACCTCAAGGAGCCTGCACCTTGCATCCCAAGCTAAACACAATCGCCTGTAAATCCCCACAGCTCAGCTTCCACTACAGAGCTAGACCCCAAGTTGGCTCGGATTCCATCCCACTCACTCTCAGGCGAAATATGGCTATGTAAAGGTGTTACGAAGTTTCAAATGATTGCTCAACTAGAATACCTGTTTTAACAACCCAATCGGCAAATTAATTTATTAATTAATACAAAAATTTACAGGAAATTTGAAAAATGCACTTTTTTTTAACACCTTAAAGGATTAATATAAAAAAGTTTTACTATAAAGCACAATATCCGTCTTCAGCCCCTCCTGCTTAAACAAAGGAGGGTAATAGGTCCACATTAGACCCTTGGTCTCATTACTGACTTTAAGAAAGTGATTGCCATCTTGAAACCAAATATCATTATCTGGACGTTGTCAGATCCAAATACTTCAACGAGGATAGAGTGCTCAAATAACAGGGAATCTCTGATAGATTGCAGCCAGCCAGACTTAAGCTTGCTATGTAAGGTGCCCAATTTGCCACTGAGAAACCCTGCTAAGTTGTAACAAATAAGAACATTGGGTAAGTAACTTCTCACATGCACAAGACGATTATGAATACATACACATAAAGAGCATATTTCTTACAGTTAATTTTCTCAAAACATTAGACGCATCTTTATGCCACACTCTACTAAGTTTTCCAGGGTCCTCAGGTGATTCTTCGCAAATAATTCCCCTTCCTATGTCTTGAAGTAATTGGTGCATGGTTCACTTGTAATGCACTTTTCCATACATCTGCAGCTTTTCCAACTCAAACTTTGACGCTTATCCTATATGTCTATGTATGAGACGACTCCTATATGACTATGATTACAAATAACGTATTCACCCACCTTATCCAACTCAAACCTTGATGCTGACTCTGAAACATCTCCAGCAACGACATGATTCTGGCTCGAAGGAGTATTTGTTTCATGCTGGAACATTGTGGTTATATCTTCAGTTACAGTACCCTCATTATTATTCTGCTCGTACACAAGCTGGATTCCAAATTCCTTTGTCCAGAAACTATCGGATTCATCTCTAACCGAAACACGTATTTCTTCCCCACCCTCCAATTCATCGTTTGCGAATCGCCAATGACTAAGCCATAACATATCTTCCTTCTCTTTTGGAAGCCCTATTGTGACTGGCAAATAGGTCCACTTAAGACCCTTGGTCTCATTACTGATGCGAAGAAAGGGAACGACCGAGTAACATTTCAAATCCTCAACAAGAACCTTACCTTGGGCATACACAACACATGCATTTAGGCCTCGGATCTTCAAATTAAGATGTGGAGGTATAGTTATAGACAGCTCTGAGTTACCCATGCTCGACTTGTAACAGAACCAATCTGGAACCTCGCTCCCAGGAAGGAATATGCTAAATATACCACATTCATCCAATCCCTGTTTCATGCATGCATGGAGAGATTTATATATGTTCAAATATTACAGGCCACAGAAAATCATAATCATCATAAAAAACTATACAATACATGAGAAAGAGAGAGAGAGAGAGAGAGAGAGAGAGAGAGAGAGAGAGAGAGAGAACCTGGAGAGGACCCTTCCTCGTTGTACGTGTCAAGTAGTTGATCATTTCAACTTCAGTGCTTCCTATGGATTCCAAATTGAACAGACCGATATCTTTGATCATTTCTATGTCGACGCTTCTCAACGGTCTTGATTTGAACACGTTTTGAAATTCAACTAAATTCTCGCATCTCAAAACCTCATGTCCCATTGACAACATGTTCGGTAAGTTTGTTAGTACTCTTTTCAATGAAGTACATTCCCATGCTTGCAATCTCTCTAC
Source organism: Prunus padus (assembly GCA_024362665.1). Lineage (NCBI taxonomy): Eukaryota > Viridiplantae > Streptophyta > Magnoliopsida > Rosales > Rosaceae > Prunus > Prunus padus. The sequence goes on from JANFAM010000010.1 coordinate 26,148,345, forward strand.
ACTTGGTGGGAGTTCGGGAAGCATTTCGAGGTTTGTGCAACCATCTAACAAAAGAGTCTGGAGCTTACTAAGACCATTCATGTTTGCTGATAGGCTCAAAAATGGGTTTCCACTTAGATTCAAATGCTTCAATGAGGATAGGCTACTAAGACCACTGGGAATTTCTGACAGATTGCAGTATGCCATACTTAAGCTTTTTAAAAATTGTGGCAAACGTGCACTGGTAAGTTGGAGATTTTTTTTTGGCAACACCCATGATCCGATTGATTGCCACGATTTAACTGCAGATAACAGACTGAGTTTCTTCATGTCACTAGGTGTAGAGTCTGACTGATTTTTAATAATCATATTGGCAGGCAGCACAAGATTTGGGCAACCAGAGAGAATAAGTTTCTGGAGAGATCGCAGCATACTAATTCTTATTGGAAGCTTCATGAGATTTTTGCAATCTTTTAGATTCAAGAAAACAAGTTTCTCCAAATCTCCAATGGATTCATCCACCTCTTTCAAATTTATGCAATCTTTAAGAATTAATCTCTTGAGGTTAGGGAGTCCTGACAAGTCAGGGGTTGTCACAAGGCCATGTGAATGACTGAGATTTAAGATTTTCAGTCTCAGAAGAAACTGTTTTCAAAAGAAGTAATTAGTTTCTATAAATATATAATCATCCTTAAATTTGTCTGTGTGTGTGTGTGAGAGAGAGAGAGAGAGAGAGAGAGAGAGAGAGAGAGAGAGAGAGAGAGAGAGAGAGAGAGCTAGAGAGAGATTAGTAGCATACCCTAGTTCCCTTCCAAACATGTTGGAGGCTGCTGTTCCGCAAGTCAAGAGCAATTAGATTTTCCAAGTAAAAATTGGTTGGTATTGACTTTAAAGTGAATCCTCGCCAAGACAACCATATTAAATTTTTTGGGAAATCTTCATAGCCTCCACTGATTTTTACATTATCAAGCAGCAGGAGTTCAAGATTGTGCATCCTTCTAAATGCCTCTGTTTTGAAACCTATCTCATTTGATACAGGAAATGAGTTTGTTGAAGAAAAACTAATTGACTGCCAGGAGAAGAAACCAAGCCGACGTCGGCTGCTTGAACAGTTTCCATCATAATCTTCAACATGGAATCTTTTTCTGTTACTTCCACTGGATATTATCTTAGAAGACTCATCTTTTATTAACATAGGAATGTTGAGCATGAGGCCCTTAATAGTTTCTGTACCCTGGTAACAAATAAGAACATTGGTAAGTAACTTGTCACATGCACAACACAATTACGAATACATAGACATAAAAGAAGATATTTCTTACAGTTAATTTTCTCAAAACATTAGAGGCATCTTTATTCCACACTCTAGTACGTTTTCCAGGATCCTCAGGCGATTCTTCAAGAATAATTCCCCTTCCCATGTCTTGAAGTAATTGGTGCATGGTTAACTTGTTGAATCCATCAATTATCAGCAGACATCTATCAACCAGATTTTGAATTCCAATGTTTGTGGCAAACTCACATTCATCAAGGATTGTAGTTGAAAAATCCTTGTCTTTTCCTATGAAGAAACAAGCTATATGGAGGAACAGACGTTTGTCATGATCTTGCAGAGAATCAAAGCTTATTCTGAGAATCTTTTGAATTTTTCCCTCAGTAATCACATCTAAGTTCTGTAATGCATTTTTCCATACATCTGCAGCTTTTCCAAAGAGAGAAGATCCTAGAACTTGAAGAGCTAATGGAACCCCTCCACAGTGTTGCACTACAGGTCTTGAAAGATCCATGTAACCTTCGCTAGGATGGGGTTGTCTAAAGGCATGCCAACTGAAAAGCTCAAGTGATTCATACTCATGCAACCCTTCCACCTTAAACATTGTATAATTCTCATGAGCCTTTAACAAATGTTCATGTCTAGTTGTTATGATTATTTTACTTCCTGGATGAAGCCATTCTCGCATTCCAAGAATTGCATTGAATTGTTCCAAGTTGTCCACATCATCAAGAGCAATAAGAACTCTTTTGCAACGTATCACCCGTTTGATCTTTGTTATTCCTTCATCCAAGCTGTATATTTTCTTTGCTTTCCCCTTTTGGAGATCTGAAAGAAGGTTCCTTTGCAAGTGAACCAAACCATTGGGAAGTTTTGAAGTTGCTCTAATATCTGCAAGAAAGCTGCTACCTTGAAATTTATAGAAGTTCTGGTTATAAGCAGTCTTGGCAATGGTGGTCTTGCCAATTCCACCCATCCCATAGACTACAGCTACTCCAACATCACTTGATCCACCTTCTAACCACATGTTTAGGCCTTTCACACGATAATCTATTCCAACTACATAGGGATCGACCCTTAATCTCCTATTCCATGTGTGATCCAGTTTATTGCCAATAACTTCAACTATATCTTGGATAAACTGCGACTCGTACCTATAAATATTGATATCAAAATACACAAGGCACAATAAGTTATTTCTTTTCAACAAAAAGAAACTTATTTCTTTTTTATTTTTATTTTTATTTTATAGAAGAGAATTGATGTATATCATAGGTTGAAATGAATGATAATCCTCATACTAATGCAAATTAAGTATATATAGGATATTAAGCAAATGAACTTTCAAAACAGAAGTGCTGCCATCTAACAACTCCATGAGATTAAAGAAAAAGCTTCACTATAATCTACTTAAAAAAGCATCCAAGATAGAGGGAATGAAAAAGTACCGATCTCCTAACACCATCCCTCCCAAATCTGCAACATCTCTGAGAGCTTTTCTCCACTTCTCCACCTTGTCCATCTCCTTGTTGAAGCGCTGTTGGTGTCTGGCAAATGCTTCTTCAAAAATTCCGGTCTGGTTCCTGACATGGGATGGATCCACGTCATAGAAAATCGGCATAACCATGTGCTCATTAGTTTCTCTACGGTCCATGATCGTCACTAGTTCATCCAGGCACCATCTCGAGGAAGCGTAGTCCTTGGAGAAGACAATGATGGATACTCGAGACTCTTGTATTGCTTTTTGAAGCTCTGCTGAAATATTTGCTCCTCTCTCGATTTCGTCATCATCTCTAAAAGTGCGGATCCCTGCCACCTCCAAAGCCCTGTAGAGGTGATCAGTAAATCCCTTGCGTGTATCTGTGCCCCTGAAGCTCAAGAATGCATCATAAGTGCACCGGTGAGAGGACGGAGAAGCATCCTGCTGCGTGCTGGTAGCAGCCATTTGTATGTTCAGCTTGTGTTTGTGTTTGGGAAAAAATAATAATCTCGCTCTATAAAAGAGAACAGAATAAAGATAAGAAAAACAGGAACGCATGGACAAAGTCGCAAAGTTAATGACCAAAGTGATAAAGTAACAAAGTCAATGTCTATTGCCCCACCAGCCACTGAACATTTGTGATCTCGATTTTCACACTGAGATGCGAGAGATGTATTGAAGACGAAGCTTCCTCTATATGTAACATAAAGTGAGGAAGAAAGGAACATAATTTATATGACTTCAGAAAACTTCATCCGAAATTGTGACCGGAATGATTTGTTATGCTTTTCCACCTTTGATAAATTGAAATTCAGAAATCCACACACTACAACACAAACCACAGTTGAACAAATAATGTAAATAATGAATAAAATTAGTGCACAAGAGATTTAACGAGGTTTAGCAAACTCCTGCCTACGTCCCCGGAGAGATGAGAAACTAAAAATTATACTGTTTTCTGTTTTTTTCATTTTGATACAAGCGATATTGAAGATTAGAACATAAGTTGTAATTTATTTAGTGAAGTTTTCGATGTAGGACTTTATATTCTTCAACAAGCCCCCTCACTTGGGAGAGTCTGAGTCGTGGTCTCGCTCTGATACCATGTTAAATTTCAGAGAGAGGGGTCAGCGGTCCACTACTAGCAATACCAATATTGTGCCCAATTTAACCACTTACAAAGCCTAGTAGGTGTGAGTTTTTATCACAAAAGACCTTGGTGTTATTATGAGTGAAACCACTTATTATAAGTTGTAATTTATTGGTCAAGTTTCCGATATGAGACTTTATATTCTTCAACATTAACTGCTTGAAAATTTAAGAGTTAGACTAGATTGTAGGGATGAAAAATATGGTCATTCAAGAATATAGATAATATATTCTATAATAAATGGACTATAGTATGCTCACTTGTGATGCAAATGGAAATATACATGTTCAAACAAATTGACTAAATGATTCATGGAGTGAAAACTAGTTAATGGAAAAAGTGGTCAAGTACTTGATGAATAGTTAAATAATGTGTATGACAGATTAATGTACTAAGAATATATAAATGAAAAACAACAGCCAGTGGACTAGTAGTCATGTGAGTTTCATTTTGATCCAAAACAAATATTAATTTATACAAATGTAAAACAGATAAAGATATAAGAAGGATGGAACATAACTAAAGCCAAGTGGAGTCAAAGTCAATGTTAATGACTTATCTCCATGAAAGTTTCAAGTCAAAGCTAATGAGGACCATTTGGGACCATTCTCTCAAATGAAATGTTGTGCATTCTCCACCTCTAGTTGATAATTATAGTTGCTCTCCGTCTCCGCCATGCTCAAATTTCAATTGGATTGAAACCTTGCGCTCTCTCTGCCTCCAAGAATCTGAAAGGGTGTTGTTCGTACCAAAAATAGCATAGGCCTTGATCTGCAGTTTTGAAGGACTGAATTGAGTGGGACGAAAGGTCCAAGGTGTTGAAGGCTCATCCTACATTCGCAAAAGCCCAAAAAAGAGGGTCAGCCAGGCCCAACGACGCTCCAGCCGCAATTGTGGACCAAGCGCATCGGACACAAGTGTCCGATGCTTTTTGTCTCTTTCCGGATACAAATGTCACGTCTCATTTCGGACAGAAATTGTTGAAAAGCGAGTATTTTGTGGAAATCTTTCGCAAAGTTATTTTTCAGAGATTGGTTAAACCTCACCACGATTTGGTTTAATCACTGAAAAATCCTAGCATGACCCACCAAATCAGAGGAAGTATGGTTTTCAGCAAGTGGAGGAGCGTAGTAAGTAGAGGCGTTTCACACCACCATTAATGTGATTGCCACCACATTTAATGTGGTATGGCCACTATTCCCATCAGAAAGAGTTTTAACCCATCAACATGGCGTACTGGGAGACCATCCTCAGGATTTTCTGATTCTAATCAACTTGCAAGACCATCCCACTACACATCAGAAAATCTTTACTTTGAAGATTTCTTGATTATTTCCAGGTCACATCAGCAGAGGCAGGTTTTACACAAGTGGCAATTAGGCTGCGTTCATCTGCATAATTCCCAAAAGCCCTCCAGACATCACCAACTAAAGGACTAGTCTGTCTATATATACTAAGCTCCAATGACAGCGCGAGGACACACAACTTCAGCCAAAAAGCCAGACTCAACGTCTCAAAACCAAGACTCAAACGTCTTAGATTCAATCTCTTGCGAAGTGTCTCTCTGCAGACAAAGCCAAGACTTGACTCAACTCCCTTCGCTTTCTTTGAGTTCCTAGTTGACAACTCTTTGTTGGAACTCTCTTCTTTTCCCAAACACATAGCTCTGTCTAATTCCCAGTTGACAACTCCTGATTGGAATAACATTGCCATTGTTTGTAACCTATATGCTATGCCAGCAACGCTTGGTATGATTTGATAGTTGGTTTCGATTTCCAGCTCACTTATTTTGAAGCGAGTCTCCCTACTTGCGACACGGGTTAGTTTCTGGTCGCAAGTACTACTAGTTTGTTAGTATCGGACAACACGACATTGTCGCAGACAGATCATCGTCTTCTGTCCGATACTGCAAACCTTCTGTCCGATTGTACTAATTTTTAGCTTTTCTTGTTTGTTAATTTATTGTATTCAAATCAGTTTCGATTCAATCAGACTTGTATTCAATTACTAATGAAAATATCATGTTTATCGGACTGATTTTAGTACAAAAGATCTACCATTGAATGTTCAGTCTGATCAACGGACTAGGACACTGTCTTTCTTGCAATTTGCTTGATCATATTTGAGATATTGAAAGTCCTCTTCGTTGAGGCAGAAAAAGAACCTATCTAAAGCCAGATTCCTCTCTTTGGAGTACAGTGGCCTTGGTTAGAAGAAAGAACATATGAGCGCAGTTACATTCATCAATCCCTCCTCTTTCTACTAGAAGAGTATCACTAGTAGTGGCACGCCTTTCGCATCCCTTCAAGGAATAGTCTCCGAATCTACATCAAGTTCCTTGAGGCACAAGCAAATCAAATACAACGCCGCTAAGTTGCCAAAGTACAGCATGCTCAGCGGCTAGGGGCATCACAAGGTGTTCAGAAGCGTTTCCAGACGAACAGGTGTAAAACTCAAAAAGCCGCATGGCTGAGCATTTGCTCGAAAGCAGAAAGGTCTTGAAAGTTGATGAAGAAGAGGAGGCGGGAGATGCTAACAGAGAAGCTGAAGAAGAAAAGTTTAATGCTAAGAAAGAAGGCCAAAAGTCACAATTGGTACTTGTGGTTTTCTTTTAATTTTCTCCTTTTGGTTTACTACTAATTTTTTTTCAGTCAAATGTTCATTTTTTTTGGGTCAAAGTTAGGAAGGGGTAGGAGCATTTTCTCAAACATACACTGTCAAAGTGCCATGGGATTCCAACGTGAATGCTGTTAGAGAATTTCATGGGCATTTTTTGAGCCGGCATCGAAACACAAATATCTTCGTCGATAAGCGCACATGCATAGTTCAGCGCCTAAGAAAAGTTGCAGTCAATTTATGGTGCATGCAGCTCATACCTATCCGTCTTTGCAACACCTTACATAATAATAACTTAAAAAATTGTTCAAATAAAAGAAAAAAAACCCAGTCCCAACTTATGGTGCAGCTCGTCATACCTATCCGTCTTTCACACACAATATGAAACGTTTTCCCCCGCGGGGTATAGGAAGCTGATGCTTCTGTTCTTCCCCAGTCCCTAATTCATCGTTTGCAAACCGCCAATGACATAAAGATCAGTGCAAAAATTCATCTTTAGAACAAATGGAATCATCGTCCAGCCTAAACAAAAAGTGAAGGAGGTCTTAGGCTCCTATTGAAAATCAAGATGACCTGGGTTCTCCGAGCTCAATCTGAATTGATATTGGTCCCTATAATTACAAAGAAAGTATTTGCCCGTCTGCAGTTGATACTTTGAAGCAGACACAGACACATCTCCACCAAGCACATTCTGCCTCCAAGGAGATGCTTCCTGTTGGATTGTTATATCTTGATCACTATTTGATAGCACACCCTTTCCCATATATTCCTGCTCATACACAAGCTGGATTCCAAACTCCTTTCTCGAGAAACCATACTCCATATCCACCGAAACACGTACTTCTTCACCGCCTTCCAATTCATTGTTGCCAAACATCCAATGGCTCAGCCATAGCATATCTTCATTCTCTTCCGGACAACCCATTGTGACTGCGGAATAGGTCCACTTAAGACCCTTGGTCTCATTACTGACTTTAACAAAGTGTTGGCTTTGAAGCCCAAGACCCCTATCTGGATGACGAGCATACACAACACACGCATTTAAGCCTCGAATCTTCCGGTTAAGATGTGAAGGTATGATAATAGACAACACAGAGTTGCCAATGCTCCTGTAGCTGAACCAATCTGGAATCTTGCTTCCATGAAGGAAAATGCTAAATATGCCACACTCATAGAGCCCCTGTATCATGGAGATCATATGGTTCAACAATTACAGGCTACAGAAATCATACTCATCGTTATAATTATACATGAGAGAGAGAGAGAGAGAGAGAACCTGAAGGGGACCCTTCCTGGTTGTATTTGTCGAGTAGTTGATCATTTCCACCTCAGCACTTTCAATGGACTCCAAATTGTACAGCCCCATCTCTTGGATCATTTCTATGTCAATGCTTCTCAACGGATTTATATTGAACAAGCTCTTAACTTCAACTAACATCATACATTGGTAAAACATTAATTCCAATGATCTGAACTTGTTTGGAACATTTGTTACTCTTTTCAACGATGTACAAAAATTTGCCTGCAAGCTCTTTAAATTTGGTGGGAGCTCTGGAAGCGTTGCAGTTCTTTGCAGTGCTCTAACAGAAGAGTCTGGAGCATAATAAGACCGTTCGTGTTTTCTGGTAGGTTCAGAATTGGATTTCCACTTAGATTCAAATACTGCAACGAGGATAGGATACAAAGATCGGTGGGAACTTCTGACAGATTGCAGTAAGCCAGACTTAAGCATCCTAAGAAATGTGGTAAATTTCCCAATGAGAAACGGCTTTCAGGAACTTTTCTTGGTAACACCCACGACCACCACGACCAGATTGATTGCCATGAAGTAGTCGATAACAGAACGAGTTTCTTCATATCAGTAGTGGTAGAGGTGGCAGTTGTGTTGGCATGAAGCACCAGCTTTGAGCAACCAGAAAGAATAAGTTCCTGAAGAGATCTCAACATGCTAATACTTGTCGGAAGCTTAATGAGATTTTTGCAGTCCTTTAGATTCAAGCACACTAGTTTCTCTAGGTTTCCAATGGATTCACCAATCTCAACCAAATTTATGCAACCATTAAGATTTAATCTCTCAAGGTTAGACAGTCCTGACAAGTCGGGGGTTGTCATAAGGCTATGTGAATGACTGAGATTAAGGATTTTCAGTCTTGAAAGCAACTGTTCCAAAGAGAAGTAATTAGTTTCTAAGAATACATAACAATCCCTAAACTTCTGTGTCTGTGTGTGTTTGTTTTTTGTTGAGAGAGAAAGAGAGATTAGTATCATACCTTGGTTCCCTTCCAAACATGTTCCAGCCTGCTATTTTGCAACTCAAGAGCAACTAGATTTTCCAAATAAAAATTGGCTGGTATTGATTTTAAAGGGAATCCACGCCAAGATAACCATATTAAATGTTTTGGAAAATCTTCATAGCCTCCACTGATATTAACATTACTGAGCAGGAGAATTTCAAGATTGTGCATTCTTCTAAATGCCTCTGTTTTAAAGTCCACCTCATTTGATACAACAACTGAACTCGTTGAGGAAAAGTTAATTGATTGCCAGGAGAAGAAACCAAGCCGACGTCTCTTTTTGTTACTATCATAATCTTCAACATGGCATCTCTTTTTGTTACTTCCACTACATATTGTCTTTGAAGGCTCGTCTTCTATGAACATAGGAATGTGGAGCTTGAAAGCCTTAATAGTTTCTGTACCCTGCTAACAAATCAGGACAAATGGTTAAGTACGTTGTACACGTTTACAGTACAGTTATGAATACATACATATGAAGAGCATGCTTCTTACGGTTAATTTTCTCATAATATTAGATGAATCTTTGGACCACACTCTACTGCGTCTTCCAGGGTCCAGAGGTGATTCTTCACGAACAATTCCCCTCCCCATGTCTCTAAGTACTTGATGCATGACCAAATTGTTTTCTCCATTAATTTTCAGAAGGCATCTATCAACTAGATTTTGAATTCCAATCCTTGTGTAAAAATCACAGTTGTCTAGTACTGTAATTGTAAAATCCTTCTCTTTTCCTACGAAGAAACAGGCAATATGAAGGAATAAATGTTTGTCATGATCATCTTCTAGAGAATCAAAGCTTATTCTAAGAAATTTTTGAATTTTTCCAGAGGAATCATGTCTAACTTCTCTATTGCGCTTTGCCATACGTCTACATTCTTTCCAGATAGAGAAGATCCCAAAACTTGAAGAGCTAATGGAAGCCCTCCACAGTGTTGTACTACAGGTCTTGAAAACTCCATGTAACCTTCAACAGGATGGGCTTGTCTGAAGGCATGCCAACTGAAAAGCTCAAGTGATTCTGTAAACACGAATTTTCCTGCGACAAAGGAGACAAGAACACGTGTACAAAATAATATTTGTATTGATTTATCAAGTGTGTAGGTTACAATCTCTGTGGGTATTCTTTTACAAAAATAAAAGAATTTCCTCTGATTCGATCTCCAATGGTGTGTGCGATTCAAGGGTGCGAAGCACTTGATCTTGAATCAGAATTTGAGACTTCGTCGAGGGCCGTCACGGCTTGATCTCGGACACGTCAGGACCACGAGTAGTGTCACGTGGTGGAAAGTCTTCGGCTTTGGGGTGAAGGAATCGGCACGTGTTTGTTATGCTTGGTGATTCTTCACGAGCTTGATGAAGAACTTGAGAGCTTAGGTTTGTGTTTGACACAAGGGTCGTAAAGAATTGATCTTGATCAAACGGGTAGCACAAGACTTGTTTGGTGATTTGGATTTTCTAGGGTGGAGGAACTGGCACGTATTTGTGGTGCTTAATGGCTCTTCCAAAATGGAGTGAAGAATGCAGAGAGTTTTCTGGTTCTTCTGAGTGCTTGAGTGTATTTTTTCGGACCTTTTCCTTTGTCTCGAGGCCTCCTATTTATAGGCTCCAAGAGATGCTTAACCTAAAGAACTTTCCATCTTTAGGACCTTGATTCGTGGAATTCGATTTAATTTAAAATCAATTCCGATAATTAGGCAATTTAACCAAATTATCTTTGATTTATTGATTTGATTTATTTTGATTTAAATCAAAGTCAATTATGGAAGATTCTTCCCTTTAATTTTGTCTTTCTTTGAGTAGTTTGATGCACTCCGTCGGATATCCGACACGTGTCGCTTCGCCAACTAACTGACTTTGATGAGTCACACGCTATGTGAGCGAATTATGGAGCCCACGATTTAATCCACCAAATCCTAATTCTTTTCTTACTTGGAGGGATTTAATTCGCCAAGATTTTGATGTCTACAAATGCCCCCACTTCAAGGTGCGGTGTAAACATGTGCTTGCCACGTGTTGGAGGTGTAGCTTGAAGTTCTCCTTTTTTTTTTGGTTTTTTTAAAACTTCCAACAAGGCTTTGACCAACGAACTCCGTTTATATATATATATATATGCCAATTGCCATTCAATTTAATGCCAGTAGCAATAAACCGTGTACTCCAACTTTAATTTAAAGCCAATTGCAATTCAATATCCTTGAGTCCACCTATACATCAGCTGCGTATTTTTTCAGCAATCCAACGTGGGCTTTGGCCGTTGATCTTTATTTTTTTTTTAAAGCCGTGTATCCTTCTTTTGGTATGTAGATTCCCCAATCACATTTGCAAGATCTTGTCCAATGTTCACCCGCCTTCAGGCTTAAGCAACTTCATAATTGTGCAGCTCCATATGGGCAAGTAACTTGATATTACCTTGAATATCTATGAAACCCAATAAATATTCGATTATAATATCTTAGCAATTTCTTTACATTCCTTGTAGGTCAAGGGATTTTGATCCCTATAAACACAGAGCTCCTCCCCATTATTTTTCTCACCACGAATTTGTCCCCTTGGTTTTGTCAGTGAGAGAGAGAGCTTTGGAGAACCGTTCCATTTTTTTCTCTTCAGATATGACTTTTGGCAGCAAGGATGTGGACAAGCCGAGTGTTTTTGGCTATTGTCGTGGCTTCATGGTTGAGCAGCGAGACTCTGGGCAAGGGCTGGAGGCCTGACGACAGCTGGAATGGAGGTGCGCGCATGGAAGCAGGCTGGAGGCTTGCTGCGTCGCATGCACTGGATTGGAGCCAACTGGAGGTGCGAGCCCAGGCCTGGAGTGTGCGGAGATGGGCTCGTGACACCTAGGAGCTGGAGCTGGGCCAGAGGCGTGCTGGCCTGTTGGGTTGCGAGCTAGAGTACGCGGGATTGGGCCAGGCGGACAGCTGGAGCGCTCCATGGGCTGCAAGGCTGGAGGGAGCGACGCGGGCCTGGGTTGATGTGCGCTGGGCTTGAGGCGCGAGCTGGGCTTTGTGGCATGCTGTCTGGATTGCGACGTGGGCCTGGTATGCGCTGGGAATGAGCTGCGCGACATGGAGGTGTGGCGTGGGCTGTGCAAGCTGGAAGGTTCAAACAACTACTCTTTTCTTTTCTTTTTTTCTTTTCTTTTTTTTTTTCTTTTTTTTTCGCACAGTGAGAATCAATATTTGATTTGATTCTTCTTTCTTTGTGCATGCGTCTTGTCTTTTTTTTTTTTTTTTTTTTGGGGACAATCGGCATTAAAAATTCAATCTTGAGTGTAGATTTTGACAACACGATGCTAGCAAGATTGGTATTCTCTAGCGGCCCCACTATGACTTTCGTGTAGATATCAGCATCTTGGTGATTTCAATATACATATATCTCTCTGCTGGGCATGCATATGATGGGCTTGGTGGAGTGGAGGAGCTAGGGAGATTCGTGACTAGCGGCTCCACCATGGTTTTCATGGAGCCTTTTCCACTTTTGTTTTGACTGAGGTAACAAGCGGCTATCTCATATATACATATAGTATATGAGATATTGGCTATATTTATAACAGGCGGCATGTTTGTTTTTTGGTTTTTTTTTTGTTTTTTGTTTTTGTTTTGGTTTGTTTTTTTTTGGTTTGTTTTTGTTTTGGCTTTTAAATAGGTACTCTTGGAGCGAGCGAAGAACGTAGACGTCCTATTTCGCAGGTCCAAACCATTTCTCCGATTTGGCGAGGCCGTTCAAGCGCTTAGGCTTTACGTGGTGGAGAACAAGCGAAGAACGTGGGACGCCCTATTTCGCTTGGGTCCAAACTATTTCTCCGATTTGGCGAGGCCCGCTCAAGCGCTTAGGCTTTACGTGGCGGAGAACAACCGAAGAACGTGGGCGCCCTATTTCGCTTGGGTCCAAACCATTTCTCCGATTTGGCGAGGGCCCGCTCAGCGCTTAGGCTTTACGTGGCGTAAAACAACCGAAGAACGTGGGCGCCCTATTTCGCTTGGGTCCAAACCATTTCTCCGATTTGGCGAGGCCCGCTCAAGCGCTTAGGCTTTACGTGGCGTAGAACAACCGAAGAACGTGACGCCCTATTTCGCTTGGGTCCAAACCATTTCTCCGATTTGGCGAGGGCCCGTTCAAGCGCTTAGGCTTTACGTGGTGGAGAACAACCGAAGAACGTAGACGCCCTATTTCGCAGGTCCAAACCATTTCTCCGATTTGGCGAGGGCCCGCTCAAGCGCTTAGGCTTTGCATGATGGAGAACGCCCAACTCGATCGAGCACATATACTTTCCCAAGGTGACTTCTACCTTCTTTCTTTTTCTTTTTTTTGGTGCAGGATCCACCATAGAAATGGTCCATAGTGAAGCTTTTGGAGTGAACATGTCAAGGTCAACTACAAATTGCACGAGAATGAGGCAAGGTATTCATTTGACGACGCCTAAGGCGAAACGGTGTAAGACATGGATAGACCGGAGTGCCACCTTAGTGTTGAATGAATGATGTTGATGTAGCCACGACGGAGTGAATCAGAGTCGAATGGTGCCAAAGCGGTGAGAAACTCCAAATTTATTTTTGACATGTGGTGAACTCAAAGTGTTTTTATGAGTTGCCTACGTACCCTTCTAGAAAAAGAAAAGATCAAGTCATGACGTAGTTCAATGTTTTTTTTTGGCAGTTTGCAGTTTTAGCTCATACAGGCGACGGAGCGATTTGGTGCCTTATGCGGGCGAGCGATTTGGTGCCTTATGCGATTCGACTCGTGCGGCGACGCGATTTGGTCCTTCGTGCGCTTTGGCTAGTGCGGTGAAGGAGCGATTTGGTGCCCTATGCAATTTCGGCTCGTGCACGCGACGGAGCGATTTGGTGCCTTATGCAGTTTCGGCTCATGCAGGTGAAAGAGTGATTTTGTACTTTGTGCAGTTTCGGCTCGTGCAGGCGGCGGAGCGATTTGGTGCCTTATGCAGACGGAGCGATTTGGTGCCTTATGCGACAGAGCGATTTGGTGCCTAGTGCGATTTTGGCTCGTCTTTGGCGAAGGAGCGTTCGGTGCCTTGTGCGCTTTGGCTCGAGCGGGCGAAGGAGCGATTTGGTGCCTTGTGCGCTTTGGCTTGTGCGGGCGAATGAGCGTTTCAGTGCCTTGTGCAGTTTTGGCTCGTGTGGGCGAATGAGCGTTTCGGTGCCTTGTGCAGTTTTGGCTCATGCGGGCGAAGGAGCGATTTGGTGCCTTGTGCGATTTTGGCTCATGCGGCGGAGGAGCGTTTGGTGCCTTGTGCAGTTTTGGCTCGTGCGGGCAAATGAGCGTTTCGGTGCCTTGTGCAGTTTCAGCTCATGCAGGCGATGGAGTGTTTTGGTGCCTTATGCAGTTTCAGCTCATGCAGGCGATGGAGCGTTTTGGTGCCTTGTGAAGTTTCAGCTCATGCAGGCGATGGAGCGTTTTGGTGCCTTACGCAGTTTCGGCTCGTGCAGGCGATGGAGCGATTGGTGCCTTATGCAGTTTTAGCTCATGCAGGCGACAGAGCGTTTTGATGCCTTGTGCGATTTTGGCTCGTGCAGGCGATGGAGCGTTTTGGTGCCTCGTGCAGTTTTGGCTCGTGCAGGCGATGGAGCGTTTTGGTGCCTTATGTAGTTTCAGCTCATGCAGCGATGGAAGCGTTTTGGTGCCTTGTGCGCTTTGGCTCGTGCGGCAGCGACGGAGCGTTTTGGTGCCTCGTGCGATTTTGGCTCGTGCAGCGATGGAAGCGTTTTGGTGCCTCGTGCGCTTTGGCTCGTCGCAGCGATGGAGCGTTTTGGTGCCTTACGCGATTTCGGCTCATGCGGCGATGGAGCGTTTTGGTGCCTTGTGCAGTTTTGGCTCGTGCAGGCGATGGAGCGTTTTGGTGCCTCATGCGATTTTGGCTCGTGCAGCGATGGAGCGTTTTGGTGCCTTGTGCGATTTCAGCTCATGCATGCGATGGAAGCGTTTTGGTGCCTTACGCGATTTCGGCTCGTCTGCGGCGATGGAGCGATTGGTGCCTTATGCGATTCAGCTCATGCGGCGATGGAAGCGTTTTGGTGCCTTGTGCAGTTTTGGCTCGTGCAGGCGATGGAGCGTTTTGGTGCCTCATGCAGTTTTGGCTCGTGCAGGCGATGGAGCGTTTTGGTTCAATTTGTGTGAAGCGAAGTGAGAAGTGTCATCCTTATGAGTTGCATCGCAGAAGGTGCTTGGCAAATTATTCTTGAAGAATCCTTCGGGGAAGAATTCATGTAGCGTGACGGGACTAGGTGACCCTTGTTTCAAGAGTTCATCTTTTGGAACCACTTTGTTCATATTTGACGATTTACTTCCTCTATGCCTTTGAGGTGGTCGAGGAGAACTTCTTTTGCTTAGACATCTTTTTGACTGAGAATTTCTTGGCAAAAATTCACTCGTCTTATGCGCCTTCTTCTGAGTGACCAATGTCCATCCTTCATTTTTGTCATTGGATGAATCGTCACTACCTTGACTTAACATCTCAGCACACTCATATGACTTGAGTTGACCGGTCTCGGAGAATGCCACCAGTGGTTGAAGTGAAGGCAAAGGTGCCGAATCAAAGGATATAAACGAGATTGTGGCATTGTTCGACTCTACCACTTCGTCAAGATCCAGTTCAATTCTCCCTTGTTGTGCTAGCTTCATGATGAGTTCTTTCAACACGAAACACTTTTCCACCGGTGACCGATGACGCGATGGTACATGCGAGTATTTTGGGTGGTTGACGTGATTCATCTCTTCAGCCGTTTGCACTCGGGTAACTCAATCACCTTCTTTTGGAGTAAGTCTTCCATTCTGCTACGTCGAAGTCCCAAAAGGATATTTCTTCTCTTCCATTTCTTTTAGGGAGCGTCGTCGTGTTTCTTGATCTTGAGTCGGCTTGGCCTTCCTCCCATCTTTCTTGCCTCGAGTGAAGACCTTCATTGGATCGGCACTGATCGACATTGACTCCATGATACATGTCTTCAAATAGTCCACCCCATCTCTTAATGACGTGTCATTTTGATGATCGCTCACCATGTCTTCCATTTCATCGTGACTAGTGATGCTTAGCTCTATGTCATGCGCTCGAGTGACCAATTCTTCAAAGCTACGAGGTTTGATCCCTTGAAGAATGTAAAGTAGACCCCAATGCATACCTTGAATGCACATTTCCACCGCCGATAACTCTGAAACTCGATCTTTGCAGTCAAGGCTTAAGGAACGCCAACGATTAATGTAGTCAACGACGGGTTCGTCTCTTCGTTGCTTTGTGCTAGTGAGCTCTAGCATGCTAACTGAGCGACGAGTGCTATAGAAACGGTTGAGGAATTCTCTCTCCATCTGTTCCCAGCTGTCAATTGACTCGGGCTCCAAGTCAGTGTACCAGTTGAATGCAGTGCCTCGGAGTGAGCGAACAAATTGTTTCACGAGGTAATCGTCATCGGTGCCAGCACTGTTGCACGTCTCGATGAAATGGGCAACATGTTGTTTAGGATTGCCTCTTCCATCAAACTGCATGAACTTTGGAGGTTGATAACCTATTGGCATTCGAAGGTGGTCTAGCCTTTTGGTGTAAGGCTTGGAATAGATAAGTGAATCTTGAGAAGGACCACCATACTGAGCCTTGATGGTGTTGGTGATCATGTCTTGGAGTTGTTGGACGGACAAAGACGCCACTGAAATGGAATCAGACTTGGACGGCTCTTTTTGGTTTGAGGTGAACTCTTGACGTGCCTCTTTCTCGGGATGAGACAAGCTTTTATTTGACTCTTCACCTTGCTTTGCTTCTAACTTGCTCACGAGTGATGCAATCTGCATATCCTTCTCTTCAATGGTCTTCGTTAGCTTTTCGATTGCTTGGGCCATGTGAGCTAGTTGTTCATCAACTGAGGTAACTCCTATCATCATAACCTGCATGGCCATAGAATAAGACTCACCTATGGACGCCAATGGTTTCATGACAATCTTCTTCTGTTGGTCGTCAGACGGGGATCCATGGTATGAGCCTGTGCTTGAGTCAGTGTCTGAAACAGGCGAGAGTGAGAGTTCTCTTGAATTCTTCGAGCTCGAAAAACTCATTTCTTCGTTCTGAGAGTTTCGCTCGACTGCTCGGGAGGTATTCTTCTTTGCCCCCAAGGAGGCCAAATTGATGACCGGTTCACACCTTCGGTTCACATCTTTCGCCTTGGCTTGAGTCGGTATGGAAGTGAGGTTTTGAGGTGCGGATATCGCCTTGGCCTTGCTCCGGGTGATGACCGTCCTGTGTTTCTCAAGGGCTTCCTTCGACTTGGACGGAGGTGGAGTAGAAGCAGTGCGTCGAGTTGAAAGGTAGGCATTCGTCTTGCTTCGAGCAACAACACCGGCAGAGTCTCTACATGCAGTGGATGTGCTAATGATCTTGCCTTTGCTGGCGAGAACAACATCAACCTTCTTGGAAGCCATCGCCTTTACTGGACTCATTGGGTTTGGAACTTCGAGAAAGAGATGAGAGGCAGAGATTGTCCCACCGGGCGCCAAATTTGTAAACACGAAATTTCCTGCGACAAATGAAACAAGAACACGTGTACAAAATAATATTTGTATTGATTTATCGAGTGTGTAGGTTACAATCTCTGTGGGTATTCTTTTACAAAAATAAAAGAATTTCCTCTGATTCGATCTCCAATGGTGTGTGCGATTCAAGGGTGCGAAGCACTTGATCTTGAATCAGAATTTGAGACTTCGTCGAGGGCCGTCACGGCTTGATCTCGGACACGTCAGGACCACGAGTAGTGTCACGTGGTGGAAAGTCTTCGGCTTTGGGGTGAAGGAATCGGCACGTGTTTGTTATGCTTGGTGATTCTTCACGAGCTTGATGAAGAACTTGAGAGCTTAGGTTTGTGTTTGACACAAGGGTCGTAAAGAATTGATCTTGATCAAACGGGTAGCACAAGACTTGTTTGGTGATTTGGATTTTCTAGGGTGGAGGAACTGGCACGTATTTGTGGTGCTTAATGGCTCTTCCAAAATGGAGTGAAGAATGCAGAGAGTTTTCTGGTTCTTCTGAGTGCTTGAGTGTATTTTTTCGGACCTTTTCCTTTGTCTCGGGGCCTCCTATTTATAGGCTCCAGCAGGATGCTTAACCTAAAGAACTTTCCATCTTTAGGACCTTGATTCGTGGAATTCTGATTTAATTTAAAATCAATTCCGATAATTAGGCAATTTAACCAAATTATCTTTGATTTATTGATTTGATTTATTTTGATTTAAATCAAAGTCAATTATGGAAGATTCTTCCCTTTAATTTTGTCTTTGCTTTGAGCCGTTTGATGCACTCCGTCGGATATCTGACACGTGTCGCCTTCGCCAACTAATCTGACTTTGATGAGTCACACGCTATGTGAGCGAATTATGGAGCCCACGATTTAATCCACCAAATCCTAATTCTTTTCTTACTTGGAGGGATTTAATTCGCCAAGATTTTGATGTCTACAGATTCATACTCATTCAGTTCTTGAACCTTAAACATTTCACTAACTTCATGAGCCTTTAGCAAATATTCCTGTCTAGTTGTTATGATAATTTTACTTCCTGGATGAAACCATTCTCGCATTCCAAGAACTGCACTGAATTGGTCCCAATGGTCAACATCATCAAGAACAATAAGAACTCTTTTGCAGCATACAGCATGCTTGATCTTGATTACTCCTTCATCCATGTTATATACTTTCTTTGTTTTCCCCTTTTGGATATCAGAAAGAAGTTTTCTTTGCAAGCGAACCAAACCATTTGGTTGTTCTGAAGTTTCTTTAACATCTGCAAGAAAGCTGCTAGCTTGAAATCTATCTAAGTTTAGGTTATAAGCAGATTTGGAAATGGTAGTCTTGCCAATTCCACCCATCCCATAGATCACAGCTACACCAACATCATTTGATCCATCTTCCAACCATCTGTTTAGGCCTTGCACATGCTTATCTATTCCAACTGCATAGGGAGCAACGTTTAATGCTCTGTGATCCAATTTATTTCCAATCTTTTCCACAATTTCTTCGATAAACCGTGACTCATACCTATAGAATTATGGATATCAAAATATATAAATCACAATTAGTAAGTGCGTATTTTGTGACAAATTCTTTAATTCTTTAAAAAATAATCTTTCAAAAAGGTCATCTCTAGCAAATAGTTTAGATAAGTGAAAAATTCACATTAAAAAGCTAACACTTTGAAATTAAAAAGGTGACAGAATGATAAATTTTTGGGAAATTACCGATTTTCTAAAACCATTCCTCCAAGATCGGCGACATCTCTAAGTGCACGTCTCCACTCCTCCACCTTGTACATCTCGTCCTTGAAGCGCTCTTCATGTCTGGCAAATGCCTCTGCAAAAGTTCCATTTTGGTTCCTGACATGGGAAGGATCCACAGCATAGAAAACTGGAAAAACCATTTGTCCCTCAGTTTTGCTACGTTCCATGATCTTTGCAAGTTCATCCAAGCACCATCTCGAGGAAGCGTAGTCCTTGGAGAAGACAATAATTGGTACTCGTGACTCTTGTATCGCCTTCTGAAGCTCTGCTGCAATATTTGATCCTCTCTCAATCTCATCATCATCTCTAAAAGTGTGGATTCCTGCCAGCTCCAAAGCCCTGTAGAGGTGATCAGTAAAGCCCTTGCGTGTATCTTCGCCCCTGAAACTCAAGAATGCATGATAGCTGCACCGGTAAGAGGAGGAACAAGCATCCTTGGAAGCAGCCATTACAAAAAACTCTCTACTAAAAATGAATGGATGAAGAACTTATACTTTTCAGTTTGTAATTGAAAGGCATGAAAAATCCAATATTATATGCAAATAGGAATGGAGGGATAATAATGACATTATATATAAATGATCAAAGTCAATATCCATATTGTTTCAGCAGCCATCAAATACGACTGCGATGGGAGACTTATTCAAGAAGAAGCTACCTTAAGTTATGTGGAAATATTCAACATGTGCACATAATTCACCATTCGGAGCTGTTAACTCACCGTTTTGAGCAACTCTAGAAAAACCATTGCTCGACGTGTCACTGAAATAATCAGAAATATTACTCTGGTCTGGAACCCATCCGCTAAATAAAAACCCTACAAAATTTGATTCAAAACAAAGAAAGATTGGATGATCAAAATAATTTTGGATGGGAATTAAGAAAAGGGCAGAACTTCCAGAAATTGAATTATTAGAAAAAATTGAAAGAAATGCCAAATGTTATGATCTCTCTCTAGAAAGAAAACCTGTAATGGAGTGGCAAAGCAGGAACTAACCCATTGACAGCATGATATTCTTGTTGAGGAATTGTGTATCCTGTTCCTCCCTAACCCGCTCAAATGGCTGGCAGTCAAGTATCTGATTTTCTTGTAAATGATGATTGGCAGGCGTGGTAGCTGGTTCAAGGGGAAGAAAATTTTCGCTGTTGGAGTGGAAGAGAATAAATTGAACAGAGAAGAGCAAAACTAACGGACTAAAGAAAATTGACGGAGTAAATTAACTAACAGTTCTTTATTTTATTTTTTGGGAATTATTAATAGGGTAAAATGCGGTTTTGCCCCTTGAACTATAAGGCAATTCGAACTTACCCCTTGAACTATTTCGTTTGCCAATTTAGTCCTTCAACTCGTAATAAATAGTCAATTTCCCCCTACCGTTAAGTTTATCTAATTTCATCCATTTTTCTGTTAATAACAAGGGCAAATTTGTAATTCTAACTTAAAATTCATAAAAATATTGTAAATAATTAACTTTTAGAAGCAAAAAAAAATCTTTGGGGGAGAAGAAATCGGTGGGGGTGGGGGTTTTGTGGGGAGAATAATTTTTTTTTTCTTCTAAAAGTTAATTATTTACAATATTTTTATGAATTTTAAGTTAAAATTACAAATTTGCCTTTGTTATTAACAGAAAAGTTGATGGAATTAGATAAACTTAATAGTAAGGGGGAAATTAACTATTTATTACGAGTTGAGGGACTAAATCGGCAAATGAAATAATTCATGGGGGTAAGTTCAAATTGCCTAATAGTTCATGGGGCAAAATGGCTAAAAATCCTTATTAATACTACAAAGATGCATTTTTGGGATGTATCACATCCATATATTCTAGACATGTAAATGTAGTTTTCGCTTTAGGGGGAGATGTAAATTTAGATTTGGGATTTTTGTAAAAATGTCAGAGAAAAAGCTTTTATTTTTTGGGAATTATTAATACTACAAAGATAAATAATTTATTATAATATAGAAGAAGCCAGAGAAAAAAAATTTAGTCCAACCACAAGGTGTGGTGCAGTTGGCAAACTGACATCTCCAGTTGGTGAGCTACCTAATGTCTCAATGGCAAGGGTTCGAAAGCCGTTGGAAGCACTTTGTGGCCAGGAGCAAGCCGAACCCTGAATGGGGATTAATCCCACCCTTCAGGTGTGGGGACACCTCGTAGTATTTACAAAAAAATTTAGTCCAGCCCTATATAAATTCCTAGTTTCACCCTTGTTTGGGCGGGCTGGGGGAATTTCTGTGTGGAGGATAGGTGTTCCATGGTAGAGAGAGGAGGAAGGGGAAGAGGGAAGGGGAATGGATTTCAAGGTGGGCGGGGGTTGGTTGGAGCTGTTGGTGGCTCACAAGAGATGGGGAAAGGTGATAAATTTATTTTTTTTCAATTTTAATTGTTTAAAAGATGTACAATTTTTTTATAATGATTTTTCTATATTTAAAATAACATTGAAAACGAAAAAACTAAAATACCCTTAAAAATGGATGAAAAATTGGATGGTGTTAAAGTCAGATAACAAATCATGGATTTTGAAAAATTAAGGTGATATTTCTCTTCTTTTTTTTTTTTAAGAAGCTGAGGTATAAGTTCAAGTGACATTTCTATAAAAATCTCTTTAGATTTTTATGTATAATTTTTTTTTTTCGTGTTTTGATTGAGTTTTTAAGGGAATTAACGGTAACAGGCAAAGTTTTTCTTTTTTGTTGAAAGTAAGAGTACAATGAGATGCCAAACCTTAATTAAAGGGGGTAAGGTGGGGTGGTGGTGAGGTGACTACTTCCAGCGATAATTACCCTTACTTTTGGGCATCACATGTGATGTTTAGCCCTTCGTTTGGGGTCTATCACTAACGCGTTAATGACCTGACTACTTGTCAACTCCAACAGTTAGCTTTGCTTCTTCTACTACCTTCTGGTAAGCGTTGTTAACATTTTCCAAATCATGTGTATCATTGTTTGCTTTGACGATGAGGAAGAAGAGGGAAGATGACAAGGACCAGAGCATGATGAGGAAAGATATATTCGCCTCATTGTTTGTTTATTAAATATAGCAAATGCAACATATATTTTTACAATCACATATCATATTGATAACCACATTTCTTATATCACATGACAATATATTACTAATCACATCTCTCACGTCCAAAATAAGCCTCCTTTAATTCATACATGTGTGAAAGAGAATTTGTATCATTAATAGCCAATTAAACCCCTGAATACTATAGTACAAGTTAACGGCAACCTTTGCATCCTCGGATCATTGTGGAGTCTTTGAGGCATAAAATTTCTCATATCTCTGTAATTCTTGATTAGCTATATCAAATTGAACACTAACCTGAGTCCGACATGGTGTTGATTCAGATTTAGGGCTGAAGCAGATCTGGTGCTGGAGCAGATCAATTGCGCAGAGAGGTAAGAAACTCTTCTCCTTAGAAACCGATCCTTGTAGCTGTAATTCTAGATGGGGTGAATTTCTGATTAGCTTGGGTATCTCGGTTCTAGGAGGGAGCCTTATATTTATATGCATCTCTCTAAAGTCTCGCCCATCAAGAACACTTAGAGAAAACCTTCATGCGATAGAATTGGTGTATCACAATCCTTATAGAATTAGGAACCCTTTTATGCCTGTTGTAAACAACTTCAACACTAATTACAGGCTGTCTATACAAAATACAATCTGAATCCCTAATGAATAATAAGTCCTTGCAAACCGTCATTGATTAGAAGATCACTTCAGTAGGTTTAAGGCAATAAACCTCTCTTACATTCTCCCACTTGATCAAATAATCAATTTAGACTTATCAGACATCACTTAATGGCCATGTAGAATTCAGATCCTCTTTGTTCCTTTTATCAAGCCACTGTCATTTTGAAAAATTCATAAGGGACTATCGAAGTACACTGGATATATAACATCCAAGACTTATACAACCACATATATGAATTCTGCAAAACACATAAGGCTTCCAACTGGATTGCAAACGAGAAATATTTTATTTTACTGCGAGTGTGACAAATTAAAACAGTTCTTTGCTCACCCTTCAAGACTGCCAAGGTCTCATCAAATAAACTTTAATGACTCATTTGTAGATTCAAAATGTAAACAATAGCTAGCATGAACACAGTTTGAACTTCATTCTACTTGTCATTCAATAAAACAGTATATGCAAAACTTAAATAAAACAATTCCATAAATTAAGTCTGCAAAACAAAATTTGTCTAAACATAACTGGACAATAAAATTAGAACAAAACAAACTGCAAGTCTCTAGCTCCCACTGACTCCCACTAACTTTAGGTATCAAAACTTAATTGTAATCCCATACTAGCCACATGCCTATGAAAAACTTTATTAGGTAAACCCTTATTTAAGGGGTCTGCAATCATGAAATCTGTACCAATATGACTTAGTGCAGTCTCTCCATCTCGAATCTTTTCTTTTGCTGACAAAAACTTTAAGTGCACATGCCTCATTCCATTTGACCTTTTGTTCCCTTGTGTAAAATATACTGCTGCAGAATTGTCATTCCACAACTGAATTGGTCTTTGGATTGAGTCTACAATTCTAACATGGACATAAAATTCTTAAGCCACATAGCCATTGAGGTGGCTTCATAAACTGCCAAAAATTCTGCTTGCATTGTGGAAGTCGACACATACTGTTGCTTAACACTTCTCCATGCCACTGCAGCTCCTGCAAATAGAAAAACCACACCTGATGTACTCTTTTTAGTATCCATGCACCCTGCAAAATCTGCATCATCATATCCTTCTAGTTGCAGATTATCAACTCTTCTATAAACCAACTTGTATTCTTTAGTCCTCTGTAAGTATCTTAATACCTTTTTGCCTGCAATCCAATGTGCTTGTCCTGGGTTAGACTGAAACCTGCCAAGAACACTAATGCAAAATGCCAAGTCTGGTCTAGTGCAGACTTGCGCATACATAAGGCTTCCTACCAATAAGGCATAAGGCTTGTCCTTCATCTCCAGTTTCTCTTGTTCAGTTTTAGGGGATTGCTCACTGCTTAATTTATCACCTTTTGAGAAGGGGACATCACATCCTGTACTATTGTCCATATTGAATCTCTTGAGCACCTTCTCAATGTAAGCCTTTTGGCACAAGCCTATCATCTTCCTTTCTCTATCCCTGCTGATTTCAATTCCCAAAACATAATTTGCCTCTCCTAGATCACTCATATCAAAATGGTTTGATAGCATTCTTTTAGTGTCATGAAGCATGGACAAATTGCTGCTAGCTAAAAGAATGTCATCCACATATAGTAACATGAATACAAAATTCTTTCCATTGAATTTCATATAAATGCACTCATCCAAAGGATTATCAATGAAACCTTGAGACTTGACAACTTCATCAAACTTAAGATACCATTGTCTTGATGCCTGTTTCAGACCATAAATCGACTTTTGCAATTTGCATACCAGATTTTCTTCTCCTTTCAAGGCATAACCATCGGGCTGTTTCATATAGATTTCTTCAACAAGGTTTCCATTTAGGAAAGCTGTCTTTACGTCCATCTGATGAAGGTGCAAATCGAAATGCGCAACCAAGGCCATAATAACTCTGAAAGAATCTTTGGTTGACACAGGAGAAAAAGTTTCATTGTAATCAATGCCTTCTTCTTGTGTGTAGCCTTTTGCCACTAGTCTGGCTTTGTATCTATCTATCTTACCTTGTGCATTTTTCTTGGTTTTGTAAACCCATTTGCAACCTATAGGTTTACAACCTTATGGTAACTTAACTAGGTTCCATACTCCATTTTTGCTCATTGATTCTAGCTCGGATTCCATGGCTGCAGTCCATTGTGCACATTTGTCACTTTCCATAGCTTGTTTGAAGGTCATAGGATCCTCATTAGTGTTGATATCATACTCAGATTCTTGTAGGTAGACAAAATAATCGTTTGACAAGGCTGGTCTCTTAGGTCTTTGAGATCTCCTGAGTTGTAATTGTGGATTTTGTTCTGGCAGCTCTATCTGCATCTCTTCTACTACAATCGGTTGAGTTTCTGTCACTGGATTCTCTTCATGATTTCTTTCCTCATGTGTTGGTGAGGGTTGGTTTCCCTCCAAGGTATCAAAAGGTAAAACAGTTACTTCTTTTGTTGGATTTTCTTCTTCTTGATTTTCCAAAACTTCATCAAAAACAAAATCTGCATTGTCTAATTCTTCCTTCTCCTCCTCAATGAAGATTGCTCTTTGTGTTTCCACAAATCTAGTGCTATTTTTAGGACAATAAAACCTGTAACCCTTAGTCCTATCTGGATACCCCATGAAATAACAACTCACAGTTTTGGAGTCAAGCTTCTTCTGTACTGGATTATATATCTTTGCTTCTGCCTTGCATCCCCAGGTCCTTAAGTGAGTTAGGCTAGGCTTTCTTTTGCACCAGATTTCGTAGGGTATTTTGTCCGCAGCTTTAGTAGGTGCTCTATTAACTAGGTAGTTGGCAGTTTTTAAAGCTTCTCCCCACAGAAAAACAGGAAGCTTTGTGCAGCACATCATACTTCTCACCATCTCTACTAAGGTTCTATTTCTTCTTTCTGAAACGCCATTCTGTTGTGGTGTTCCAGGGTTGGTATACTGAGCAACAATACCTTCTTGTTGCAGAAAACTTGCAAAAGGTCCTGGATTCCTTCCCTTTTCAGTGAACTTGCCATAGAACTCTCCTCCCCTATCTGATCTCACCACTTTTATCTTTGAATCTAACTGATTTTCAACTTCTACTTTGTAGATTTTAAACATCTCTAGTGCCTTTGATTTTTCTGTTATAAGATATACATGACCGTACCTTGAAAAGTCATCAGTAAAGGTGATGAAATATCTGTAACCATCATGAGTGTCGACTGGAAAAGGGCCACAAATATCTGTGTGTATTATTTCAAGCAATTTCTCACTCCTTATAGCTCCTTTCTTTCTAAGATTTGTTAATTTTCCTTTTGCACATTCAATGCATGTCTTATCCCTTTCATGGTGGTTAAGTGGAGGAAGTATTGATTCCTTGCTTAAGAGATTCATTCTTTCTTTCGAGATATGTCCAAGTCTCTTATGCCATATATGATTCTGTGTGACTTAACTGTTTTGTGCTTATCGCATTTATCGTTTCTGTATTTTGATTTGGCAATTTGCAGTTCAAACGAAACATTCCATCAATCAACAATCCTTTTCCAATAAAACTTTTATTTCTGAAAATGGAGAAACCAGACTCATCAAACTCAAACTGTAAGTTTGATTTTACAAGCTTGCTAACTGATAATAAGTTCCTTGTCATAGAAGGAACATAAACGACATCAACTAATTCCAAAATAAAACCTGAATCCAACTCAAGACTAGCTAAACCAACAAAATCTACTCTAACTCTTTCTCCATTTCCCACGAACACCTTCAAGTCATCCTTGTTTGGCACCTTCTTTGTTTTGAACCCCTGCAATGAATTAGTTACATGAACTGTTGCACCACTGTCTAACCACCATGAATTAGATAAAACTTCAACTGTATTGGATTCATAAACCACAGAAATATTTTCACTCTTACCTTTAGCCTTTTGCTTGTCCAACCAACGTTTGTACCTTCTGCAATCTCTCTTCATGTGCCCAAACTTCTTGCAGAAAAAACACTTTAGACCTACTGGACCTGTGCCCTTTGCAGTCTCATCTTTCTTTTGTTGTTTGTCTGCATTTTTGCTTTTAGTCCATTCCTTAGTCTTGCTCTTAACATCTTGCACAAAATGCACTTGTTCCTTGCCTTTATCCTTTCTTATGCTTTGTTCTTCCTGCACACATATACCTATTAGATCAGCAACTGACCATATCTCTTTCTGAGCAATATAAGTTGTTCTCAACTGTCTAAAGATGCTGGGCAGAGAGTTAATGGCGAAATGCACCATCATTGTATCATCCACATTGACTTTCAAGGCTTTCAATTTGTTTCCTATCTCAACCATGTTCAGAATGTGGGTCCTTATGCAGCCTTCTCCATTGTATTTCATGTCTGTGAGTTGGCTCATGAGTGTGCCTATTTCAGCTTTCTTAGATCCTTGGAAATTCTCTGCAATAGCTTCAATGAACTCTTTAGCATTTTCAGTTTCAGTGATGCTTCCTCTGATTTCTTCTGAAATAGACCTTCTCATGATAAGAATTGCCATCTTGTTGGCCTTAATCCACTTTGCATATTTGGCCTTAGTTTCGGCAGATGCATCATTTGCAGGCACTGCTAGAGCTATGTCAGTTAGAGCCATTTCATAGTCCAAAAGTCCAAGGGCTATTTCCACATCTTCACGCCACTTCTTATAATTGGAGCCAGTGAGAGTTCGAATTGAATTATGACTAACTGTATAGGTTTTGAAAACAAGAAAAACACCTTATAAATAACTTTTCCCCAAAACTTTAATCAAGCATGCTGAACTCACATCTTTGGACAGTAAATTAAGCATGTTTATTGACACTGAAATATAAAAGGATGTGAATTTCCTGAGCAAGAAATCTTCCACATCTTTGGACAGAGGAAAATTTCTTGTTAATTCATATCTATCCATATCCCATGTCGATCTATCATGGTATAACTTATATTGAACTGCTTACATCTTTGGATAGAAAGCCTTTCAATATATTTTATGCCATGACACAATTTTTAAGATCATAAACTTTGAATACAAGATTTATGCAATAATTGAGCCGCTTTGGCTTGCTCAATTACTACATAAAAACCGTAAGCATTGATCAATAAAACACTGTCAAGAACATGATAAAGTTCAATCTTTATACTGCTATCATGTTCATGCTTTATAACTTGTAACCTATCAGTTTTCTTGTACTTTTCCTGCACAAGATTTGTTAGGTAGAACATGATATAACTAAAGCTCTGATACCACATGTAATTCTTGATTAGATATATCAAATTGAACACTAACCTGAGTCCGACATGATGTTGATTCAGATTTGGGGCTGAAGCAGATCTGGTGCTGGAGCATATCAATTGCGCAGAGAGGTAAGAAACTCTTCTCCTTAGAAACCGATCCTTGTAGCTGTAATTCTAGATGGGGTGAATTTCTGATTAGCTTGGGTATCTCGGTTCTAGGAGGGAGCCTTCTATTTATATGCATCTCTCTAAAGTCTCGCCCATCAAGAACACTTAGAGAAAACCTTCATGCGATAGAATTGGTGTATCACAATCCTTATAGAATTAGGAACCCTTTTATGCCTGTTGTAAACAACTTCAACACTAATTACAGGCTGTCTATACAAGATACAATCTGAATCCCTAATGAATAATAAGTCCTTGCAAACCGTCATTGATTAGAAGATCACTTCAGTAGGTTTAAGGCAATAAACCTCTCTTACAATCTCAACCATGCATGCATCCCTTTCTCATATTTAATATCATATAATCTGGTTTTTAGCACTTTGTCTAACATATCAGACCCCTTGGAATGTGGCACCTGTCTAACATGGCCACAAACCCCTGGGGAGAAGAATAGCCACACTAAAACCAATGGCCTTATGGTGCCTTTGAGGAATATTGAGCAATGAAAGTTAGTGTGCTTTTATTTGGGCACATAAGAGGAGAACAACAGAAAATCTGATTGGTCACCATATTAGGCCCAAGAAAAAGATTAAGACTTTACAAGAACCCATGTCCTTATATATAGAGTCGGAAGTTTTTAGTTCGCAGGTGCTATGTGAACACTACTTTGCTCGTTACTAGAAATAGTCATTCCTCATTGGCCTATGGAACTTCAGCCCATACCAAAAAAAAAATATTGGATCCCCCAAGGGACAACAAGACCAATATATGCACACGCGTCAAATAGTGAGAAGAATCACTCCTTACCTATAAGGAGCCAAATTTTATTTTATTTTTGGTATTTGCTATATACTGTAGTTCTTATGCAGTAAACAATCTGACAGTGTTGTTTCAAAGCTAGTGGCAGTGGAATACTTGCAGCAATCTCGATTGACAAGTAGCTTTATGCAGAAGCAAATATTTTTAACATAAACTTCTACATACACAGACACAATCGGAATCCATGATGCCAAAGAAAAGACTGACGCACAAGTTTTTTATTTTCGGTTCATACACGCACAAATTTTATTATTAAGCTCTCTCTCATATTAATTATCTGAAAAGGCACTACAAATTCAGGATCGAAGATGCTTTCCTTCTCCTCCTTCCAAGAGCACTCTTCTCTATTCATATTTCAATTGATTTTTGCTGTTTTCAAGCTCCATGCTGATGTAGAACAGCCCGTAGGTATTAAATTAAGCACTCAAACAATAGAACATAGAAGAATATAAGAGATCGAGGAGACGAAAATATAGATCGAAAAGACGAAAGAAAGGGCAGAACAGTAGAACAAGAAGAATATCGGAGGTCGAGGAGACGAAAATATAGATCGAAGGGACGAAAGAAATGACCAAAATTAGAGAACCGAGAAGGAAGGACAGAAATCACATGGTTTTAAGAGAAGGTTTACTCAATATCCAAATCTGAATTTTAAAGAACTACATGGGGGTATTTATAGCAAACTAAAACCTAGACATAAAAGGATAAAAATCCCTTACTTAAACAGAAATCCTAACCCAAATAAAATAAGAAACTTAAAACTAGAAATCTGGAAAGTAGAAATCCTACTAGAATTTGGAAAACTAGAGAATCTTGGAAACTATCAAATACATTAGGAAACTAATAAATTTAGGTCCTACGCATCCTGCATCATTCTCCTCCGCCGAAAAGAACTCGACTCCGTCGAGTAAACAGCAACAAAATCAAAATCCCAAGGAAGGTGAAGAGGCATGTGGCGTTCTTTAGTTCTTCAAGATCAGCATCATATTTGCCACCTTGAAACCAGCCGTTCCGCAAGCATAGAACATTAGTCCTTGTAAGAATGGCAAATTGAGAGCTCTGCCTAGACCCATGACGAACATGATCAGCCAACGAATGCAAGCGTGTGTGTGGGTGTGATAGACCATCAATCCATTGTGTTCGTAAGTCGTCGCCAGAGTGCCTTAGTTCAGGAAAAACACATGGCTTGGCATGGCGGGCTATCTCAAAATCCAAGTGTCGATGCATGAAGTTCTTGTCGTGTGGTCGGGGTGGCGAGGTAGGGACGGTAATGTTGTCGTCAACCAGCGGAGAGCCCATCGTATGTTGGGTATGGTTAGGCTGCGGCATAGAACCAAAAGAAAAGATGGGCTCCAGTTGAGCCTTGGGCATGTCAATCGATAGTCCCGTTGACTGATTCAGAATACCTTGTGTCACGGCCTTGAGTGTTGGATCCATCGGTGGATTGGGACGAAGACCACATTTTGGCGGCAGCGTAGACGAACTCGAGAGCACCGCTGAGGTAGAAGAAGGCTCAGTCATTCCAAGTCGAAAGTGATTGAGAAGCATTTGAACGGAGTCTTGGAGTTTGTTGATGGCAAGGTGCGTTGTCACACAATGTTTGTGAGTCTGTGCCCACTCTTCTTTAAGGTCAGCGCGGAGCATGGAAACTTTGTCTTGGAATGCATGACATTGTTCTGCAAGGCTGGCCACGGTTTGGGGTGCCATGGCAGAGAGCAAACGCAAGCGAAAGGGAGGGAAGGCTCTGATTACCAATTGATGTAGAACAGCCCGTAGGTATTAAATTAAGCACTCAAACAATAGAACATAGAAGAATATAAGAGATCGAGGAGACGAAAATATAGATCGAAAAGACGAAAGAAAGGGTAGAACAATAGAACAAGAAGAATATCGGAGGTCGAGGAGACGAAAATATAGATCGAAGGGACGAAAGAAAGGACCGAAATTAGAGAACCGAGAAGGAAGGACAGAAATCACATGGTTTTAAGAAAAGGTTTACTCAATATCCAAATCTGAATTTTAAAGAACTACACGGGGGTATTTATAGCAAACTAAAACCTAGACATAAAAGGATAAAAATCCCTTGCTTAAACAGAAATCCTAACCCAAATAAAATAAGAAACTTAAAACTAGAAATCTGGAAAGTAGAAATCCTACTAGAATTTGGAAAACTAGAGAATCTTGGAAACTATCAAATACATTAGGAAACTAATAAATTTAGGTCATACGCATCCTACATCACATGCACTTCCTGTGATTTGACATCTTCAGTTCCATAATTGAAAGCATACAAGTGGGCATCACCATTAATGGCCAATGTGGGATAAACTCTAGCTGTTATGCACGCCTTGCCTTCTCCACCAAAGCTCTCCACTATAGAGTGATCTATCTGCATAAGAGAAAAAATTTCAAACGCGTTAGGACAAAAATTTATCATCATGAAATGGGCAAAAGAAAAAATATGAAGGGAAAAAGTATACGCATGCATAAGGAAGAGAAGGAACCATGGCATAAAGTTGGTCTAGTGATGCATGGAATGCTAAGTGTAAAATGTGCAACCATCATGAGTCATTCATATAAAAAAACTGTGGAGTTTGGGGCCGAAAAAAGAATGTGTACACCTTGCATGTATGCTAAACTCTAATCAGAAAGAGGATTGCTCACACATCTGTTATTTCTAGCAGAAGATGCTTGTGAATCTTACAATATTGAGTCCACATGCATCAATGGTCATGAATTAGTCATGAAGGGGCACGATTGACTGTAGCATTTCTCTATTAGAAATATAAAAGATTAAAAGGAAAGGAACTTAGTCCTTTTGTGTTCTGAATTTTTTATCTCATTAGGGGGCCATATATAGCACTTGGATGGTAGTATGCACAAGGAATCTTCTGAAACAAGCATATGTAATCATCGAAAGTGACTGTCAATGCATGTATGATGAAACCTTACCAGAAAAGGCACAGCAGTGTCTGTCAAAATTTTAACTATGTTATAAGATGCTTTGTACTTTTTTTAAGGAAAACACAGATTCTCAAATGTTTGATGGCGATTTTTGGTGGCCAAGAGATTCTTAAACTGAAAAGAAATTTCCCACCAACGCAGTGCATGGACCAAAATGAACACAACCGCAATATATCTACTGCGTCACCAAGTAAATTCGATAGGTATTCACTATGATAGGTTCAAGTCCAAAAGATACCTCTTCAAATGCATCTCTTTTCCGCCAATACTCTCAATTTCTTCTCAATTTTTCATTCATGTGGGGGATTGTTGAAAATTTTATATTATTTAAAAAAAATTTAATTTCTATAGTGAATGAAAAATAAGTGTCGTGTGTCTTAGTATTTTTTTACACTTAGTTATCCTTTAAAGTGCAGTTATTAATAATTAAACGGTGGGATTCAAATGATCAAGTGGTCTTGTTTCCATAGAGTTGTGTCTGTAACTTTTTAAATGAAAAGCTACTTATGTTTCAACAAGAGTTGTA
Source organism: Prunus padus (assembly GCA_024362665.1). Taxonomy (NCBI): domain Eukaryota; kingdom Viridiplantae; phylum Streptophyta; class Magnoliopsida; order Rosales; family Rosaceae; genus Prunus; species Prunus padus. The sequence continues at coordinate 26,180,748 of JANFAM010000010.1, forward strand.
ACGAGTTTTATATAAACCAAACACCCTCACCTACTTGAGATATAGAATGAAGAGAGTTCTCACCCGTGAAAAACAAAGAGTATCCCCAGTACTCTATTGTTAAATTCTTCCTAGTTTTGTCTTGGAGTACAAACAAATAATTGATTTGCCAGAGTCTTAAATTGAAGTGCTTCAATTTAGAATTATCGATTGTTGAATCTTGGGAGATGGACGCCTATATAACCGCGAGCATAAGGGCAGGGGCGAAATCGATTCTTGCAAGCCTCAATCGCTAAAGTGGTAATTATTTCTACACATTTGTGTGTATTGATTTACATTAATTCCATGTAAATTTGTTGTATATTTGATGATTACAATTTTGTTGAGAATTATTATAATTTAAATTCATATTTCCTATTGTTCCACCAACAATGTTTAGCCCTTCGTTTGGGGTATATCACTAACGAGTTAATGACCTGAATACTTGTCAACTCCAACAGTTAGCTTTGCTTCTTCTACTACCTTTCTGGTAGCGTTGTTAACATTTTCCAAATCTTGTGTATCATTGTTGCTTTGACAATGAGGAAGAAGAGGAAGATGATAAGGACCAGAGGATGATGAGGAAAGATAAGGGCAATAATGTCTAATGTCATACGAAACCCCAAGTATATTGCTACACATTTCGTCTCATTGTTTGTTTGTTAAATATAGCAAATGCAACATATTTTTACAATCACATCATATTGATAACCACATTTCTTATATCTCGACTATATATATTACTAATCACATCTCTCATACCCAAAATAAGCCTCATTTAATTCATATATGTGTGAAAGATAATTTTTATAATAAATAGCCTAAATTTAACCCATGAATACAAGTTAACGGCAACCTTCGCATCCTCAAATCATTGTGGAGTCTTTGAGGCATAAAATTTCTCATATCTCAATCATGCATCCCTTTCTCATGTTTAATATCATATAATCTGGCTTTTAGCACCTGTCTAACATATCAGACCCCTTGAGGTTTGTGGCACCTGTCTAACATGGCCACAAACCTCAAGGGGTAGAAGAATAGCCACACTAAAACCAATGGCCTTATTGTGCCTTTGAGGAATATTGAGAAATGAAAGTTAGTGTGCTTTTATATGGGCACATAAGAACAATAGAAAATCTGATTGTTCACTATATTAGGCCAAAGAAAAAGATTAAGATTTTACAAGAACTATGTCCTTATTTACAAGGGTCGAAAGTTTTTAGTTCACAAGTGCTATGAACACTACTTGGCTCCGTACTAGTAAATAGTCATTCCTCATTGGCCTATGGAAGTTCAGACCATACAAAAAAATTTTTGGCTCACCAAAGGAACAACAAGACTAATATATGCACACACGTCAAATAGTGATTAGTATGTACGGAGGAATGACTCCTTACCTATAAGGAGCCTTTTTTTTTTGGGTATTTGCTATATACTATAATTCTTATGCAGTAAAAAATCTGACACTGTTGTTTCAAAGTTAGTGGCAGTGGAATACTTGCAGCAATCTCGATTGAGAAGTAGCTTATAAATAATTATGCAGAAGCAAATATTTTTAATAGTGAAAGCTTCTACATACAGAGACGCAATCGGAATCCATGATGCCAAAGAAAAAACTGACACGCACAAGTTTTTTATTTTCGGTTCATACACGCACAAATTTTATTATTAAGCTCTCATATTTATTATCGTCTTTCCAAGAGCACTCTCCACTATTCATATTTCAATTGATTTTTGCTGTTTTCAAGCTCCATGCACTTCCTGTGATTTTGACATCCTCAGTTCCATAATTGAAAGCATACAAGTGGGCATCGCCATTAATGGCCAATGTGGGATAAACTCTAGCTGTTATGCACGCCTTGCCTTCTCCACCAAAGCTCTCCACTATAGAGTGATCTATCTGCATAAGATGCAAAATTTCAAACGCGTTAGGACAAAAATTTATTATCATGAAATAGGCAAAAGAAAAAAGATGAAGGGAAAAAGTATACGCATGCGTAAGGAAGAGAAGGAACCATGGCATAAAGTTGTTCTAGTGGTGCATGGAATGCTAAGTGTAAAATGTGCAACCATCATGAGTCATTCATATAAAAAAAAACTGTGGAATTTGGGGCCGAAAAAAGACTGTGTGCACCTTGCATGTATGCTAAACTCTAATCAGAAAGAGGAGTACTAAACATCTTGGTAGTGGTCTGTTTGTGGTGGAAGCTGATGCCTTGTCAGTTATTCAGGCTGTTTTGGGCCCAGGGATGATCACTCCCATGTGGGTATGCTCATTGATGATTGTCGTTTCTCGATTAAGGAGTTGTCGTTTGCTTCTATTTGTTTTGTTCCTAGAGAAGCCAACAAAATGGCCCATGGGCTTGCTGGTTTTGCAGTCTCCCCGGGTAATACTTCCTCTTGGGTTTGGGATGCTCCTGGACTCATTCAGGATGTGTTAATCGAGGACTTTTGTAACTTGTTTTTTCTCTTCAATTGAAATCGTTTCTCTCCAAAAAAAAAAAAAAGGAGTGCTCACACATCTGTGATTTCTAGCCGAAGATGCTTGTGAATCTTACAATATTGAGTCCACATGCATCAATAGTCATGAATTAGTCATGTGTCCATGTTGGGCACGATTGACGGTAGCATTTCTCTATTAGAAATATAAAAGATTAAAAGGAAAGGAGTTCTGAATTTTTTATCTCATTAGGTGGCCATAGCACTTGGATGGTAGTATGCACAAGGAATCTTCTGAAACAAGCATATGTAATCATGGAAAGTGACTGTCAAGTGCATGTATGATGAACCCTTTTACCAGAAAAGGCAGCAGTGTCTGTCAAAATGTAATAAGATGCTTTGTACTTTTTTTAAGGAAAACAGAGATTCTCAAATGTTTGATGGCGATTTCTGGTGGCCAAGAGATTCTTAAACTGAAAAGAAATTTCCCTCCAACGCAGTGCATGGAGGTCATGATCACATACATAGGCAGACTGACTTTCAATAAAGTGTACATAAATTGATATATATTTAATTGGTTTGCAGCATCTTACCAAGCTTCTTAGGGAGAGCTTCTCATGAAGAGGATCCACTTTTACAAAAGCCCCATAAGTGGTCTTATCATTATCTTTATTTAAGGAAGACCTACCAAACAACAAAACAAACACACAGAGTTAAGAGTTTGAAGTTTGGTTAGACATTGATGGTTTAGAGAGAGAGAGAGAGACCTGCTTTGGTCACTGCACAGGAGCACCACATGTTTGTTGTGATCTTTGAATATTCTATAGAAAACTGCTGTATGTTCTTTCAAGCCCTTTGAAGCCAATACGAGTAACCCAAATGGTCCTAAACCACCTTTAACTGAGGCACCCTTTTGGCTACACAAAAGCTGTGGGTTTGTCCAACTTGGGTCCAGCACTTCTGCTTTCTTAAGATCACTTATTCCAAAAGTAATCTCTACATCTGCCTGTGAAACAAATGACAAAAAAAAATTAGAAAAAGTAATTTCAGTCTAGTGGGTTAGGAAAATGAGTAAAATATAGTACCAAAAGAACAGAGTGATTTAGGGCTAGTTTGGGATTGCTGTCACTTTTAAAAAAAGTTGCTTCTGCTGTGCTTTGAAAATAATTAGCTGTAAAGTAAAGCAGCCACATGTTTGGTAAACAATATTTTTAAAGTGCTGTTGGTACAAAAAGTAGTGTCAAAACCGTTTGGTAAATTTTAATATAAAAATGTTGTAACTGTGAATAATGACTAAATAGACTGTTAAAAATGTTATGCGCTAATTATGTGGTGGTAGTAGTGGTGGTGGAGTTGGTGGTGAAAGAGATGGAGGTGAAGGTGGTGGTGAAAGAGATGGTGGTGGAGGTGGTGGGGAAGGTGGATGTGGTGGTTGTGGTAGTGGGGATGGCGGCTAGAGAGGTGGAGGTAGTGGCGGTAGAGGTTGAGAAGGAGGAGGTGGTGATGGTAGTGGCGGCGTGGTGGTGGTGGTGTTGGTAGTGGAGGTGGAGAAGGAGGTGGTGGTTGTGGTGGTGGTGGCAGTGGTGGCGGTCGGTGGTGGTGGTGGCGGTGATGATGAAGGTTGAGGTAGTGGTTGTGGTATGGTGGTGGAGGTTGAGGATGAGATGGTGGTGGTGGTGGAGGTTGAGGAGGAGGTGGTGGATGTGGTGGTGATGGTGGCGGAGAAGGAGGTATTTTGGGAATTAATGATGGTATTTTGGGAATTAAAAAAATTCATTGACTGCTCATCTCTGCTTCTTTTGAAAGCAGCTTTGAAAAGCAACACATAGCCTGCTTTTAAAAGCTGCTGTCAAAAGGCCACTGCTTTTAAAATAATCAGGATATTTTAGATTTACCAAACACCTTAAACTGCTTAACTTTAAAGTGAAGCAGGTTTTTGAACAAAAAAAGCAATCCCAAACGGGGCCTTAGTGGGGTTGATGTGCTTTTATATACACGTGGAAAAATCCCATTACCGAATTGAAATTTTTTTAATAAATAAAAAAGTCCCCACACCTGTGCTGCTTTGACACCAAGTACTTCATGCACCGATCCTCCCTGAAGTACACTGCTTGGCAACTTGACCTCTTTTTCACGTAGCTTTTCAATCTCTACTACTGGCCATTGCACCAATTGTTTCCCAGACTTATCAAGCCAAAGGGTCCTTGGAATTGCCTGAGAAGTTCATTCAAATAGTATTGAGTGATGACCTGATTGGGTAGTTAGCTTAGTAGGACTTACGCTTACCTAACTGTGAATCTGAATCAGTGATCATTTTAAAACTGTATCATCGCATAAATATTTGTCTTGAAAAATAACATTACCATGCATGCATATAAAGCTATTTTTATCTAATTCTGTACCTGAAGTCCAGACCATCCCTTCTTGATATCATCCTCCACAGTTGAAGATTCATTAATCCAACCCCACAATATTCTACGGTTCTTAGAACTGTCAAAGAAAGTTTTTGAAGCATAAAATTTGCCATAATCATATCTCAAGCCCGAGTCACTCTCTACTGAGCCCTTATCCGGGATATAGATATCCTTGTCGATGTTATATGTCCCAATTGTGTAGTACTCACGCCTAGTGTTGTCTAAGCTCACCTTGAACACATGCTTAACATCAGGACCAATTTTTGATGTGTCAAGACCATTTTGGCTATGAATTGAAACTGGGAAAAAATCAGGGCATTCCCACATTCCAGTTTTCTCTGCTGAGTGAAGTGGTTGTTTGGCCTTAACCCAATTAAGGAAATCTTTGCTCCTATATAGGATAGCTTCTCCTGTTTGGTTCGTTTTGCCTCCAATGATCACTCTCCATTTCTTATCTGGGCCTAGCCAAGCAGTGGTTGGGTCCCTAAATGAGCTTGCATTGATTTGGTTAGCTTGGCTTGGTGCCAATAGTGGATTTTGTGGGATCTTGATCCACTCCCTAAGGAATGGGTCGGAGAGGTTCTTGGGGTAGGCCAAATTCTGAACTTGGCGATTTTGGGGGTCTATTCCTGTGTATAACATCACCGGTTTGCCCCCGGGGAGGATCGTGGCGGAACCCGACCAACAGCCGTTGATGTCCGACGGCTGTGATGGGTAGATAGCAGCATCATGTGGGGTCCAGTTAACAAGATCAGTTGATGTGGAATGGGCCCAGACAATGTTTCCCCAAAATATATCTAAGGAGTTGTATTGATAGAAGAAATGATAAATTCCCTTGTAAATCAATGGTCCTGCAACAAGAAGAATACAAGGCTTTCTTAGTACCATTGAAATTAGACAGTACCCAAGCCAAAAATGCATCATGAAATGAAACAGAACAAGAGGAGAAATAAACTAACCATTAGGATCTGTGCAACCAAACAAATCCATTTGTTCGTTCCACAATTAGAACAAGTCAATGACAAACACAAGAAGCAAAAAAACAGGAGCTGTTAGAGCTAAGGAAAAGTGAAAGAAACTTTTTTATAAAAAAAATGAAATGAAAAATTGAGAAGGAAGATTAAAGAGGTCATATATGAGGGAAGATATACCATTGATCCAATTCTTGGGAGGCTGGAAATGATAACCAGTTCTGTAAGGTTCATGAACTAGGTGATGATGTGAAGAAGTTAACTGGGAATAAGTTGGAAGGTTTCTGTAAACTTGGTGGGAAGCTTCAAGCTGATGAACAGCATGGCCTAGCCAAAGAGAAAGAAAGCAGTATAGCAAGGGAGAGGAGATGGCCATGGTGGCTTTCTAGTGACAAAATAAGGCAACACCATGCAGGATATTTATAGGAGAAGTCATGTTGTACTTATCAAGAAAGGCTTTAGATCTTCAATTTTTTTTCCTTTTTTTCTTTTTTTTTGGTGGAGTCAACATTAAGATTTGAAGATTTAGATGTGAAAAAGTTTATAAAGTCATTACTCGTCCCAAAAAAAAAAAACAAAAGGTCATTACAGCATGATGTTTCACAAGATGTCCAAGTAAAAAGTATTCATAGCATCCACAATCATGCTCTCTATTTTTTAGTTAAAATTTAGCTAAAAACATGTCAAAGTTATTTTAGGAGCTCTCTATAAAATTTAAACTCCAATCATGCTCTCTAGTTTAGGGAGTCATAAATGCTATAACTATTTTTTAATTGGTCCATCTCTATTAAAAAATAATCTAAAAAATAGTTGGCATTAATTAAAGGTTTGAAATACTAATTAAATAAAATAGGGAGCCACTAGGAGTCCTTTCTCTCTCCTCAAATTTAGGAGCTCCTATAGGTCTCCCTATTTTAGGAGGTGGATAGGGAGCATGGTTGGAGTTGTATTTTTCCAATTCCTCCCTAAAATTTGTCTAAGGAGGTGGTTTAGGGAGTCCATTGTGGATGCTCTAAGGCGACTAAGAAATCAAACTCTCTTTAAAGTGTTATACTTGTTATTTAACAATAATGCAAGGGACACTAAATTCACGAATTTGATTCTCAAATGATGTGGCATGTGACATATCATACATATTTAATTAACTAATTCTAACTGAATTAATTTTATTTATTTATTTTAGAAAAATAATTTAAAAAAACTTAAAACTTAATTCATCAAAACCCTGTAGCTTTTATAAACTTCACAGAGTTTTAATGACTTGTATATACTTTATTATTGACTTTCATAAACTTTTGCATAAAGTTTACAGAGTTTTACATACTTTTTTTAAATTATAAAATTAAAAAAGACAATATTAATTAATTGGCACTAGAATGACTATGGTTATTAAGTCATTCCCAATAACCACAAGTCATGGTTTTGTACGGAGGAATTAAGGTTCACATACTTGAGGCAAATATGCCAAAACAGATGCCAAATCAAAATTGTGTTGCGCAACCCCCTCCCTCATTACTATCTCTGTTTGGGTTGTTTTCTTCTACCCTTTCGGCCCTTCTATGGAATTTCCTTTGTGACCAAAAAAAAGAAGAAGAAGCATAAATCAATGAATTGAAAATCCACACCAATCAAGAGAGGAACATGAATTAGAGCAATGAAAAATACATAACGTATTTACGTATTCGTGAATCGTGACATGGGAGGGAGGTAGGACTGTAGCTTGGGAGCTGCGTCGCTTGAGTAGAGCCATGTATTTGTATATTTATCAATCATATAGTCAATAGAACTAAATCTTAGCTCCTCTCTCCCTCTTTGAGTTCTGAAGGAAAATTCCACAGAGGGGGAGGAGGAAGAAGCATCACTGTCCCTCCTCCTCCTTCTCTCTTTTCGTCTTTTCTTTTTAGGTTAGTGAATAAGTCCACTGTGGCGTTTTGAATATAAAAAAAACCCCTTATGATGGTTTCTTCTAAGCCATGGTTAGATTGAAGTTCCCCATCACCCGTTTTAGTCTATGTTCTCAATCAAATCCTACTCCCAAAACTCGCCCCCTAATGCCGCTCATGTTCTCGAAATTTGATTATACATCGTATTTGATGGAGGTTGCTGCAAATCACCCAATTATTCTTTGGCAAAGTTGTTGTTTTCATTTATTTATTCGCTCTTATGCGCAAGTAGATCGCTGGAAATCATATTTTCCCCAGATTTGTTACAGAAGTAGTGATGGGTGTGGCCGCGACGACGCTTCTTCAGGTGGTGCTGGTAGGGTTCGTTTAGGCTCATGGGTTGTTTTAGGGTTTTTGTTATGTTGGGTTTGTGGGCTTTGTTTGGATTTATGGCTAATTGTGGTGATGTGATCTAGTAGTTTTAGTGCGGCTTTTGTCCGCGTTAGTTTTGCTTTTAGCATGTTAATTTGTTACCCTCTTGGAATTGATATTTTAGATGTCTTGTTGATGTATTTGATTGTACCTTTGAAGTTTATCTAATGAAGTTTCTATTTGATTATAAATAATAATAAAAAATCATATAGTCAATAGACGTCTTGAGTGTACGTTGGCCAGACTTTTGGTACTAATATTGTCTCTTGAAACTCTACAAAAATCATTCATTTAATCAATTCTTTAAAAGTCATTATTTTTTAAAATATTACAAAATTTTTAAAGACTTTTTAAAAGTCACAATTAAATACCAGTAGACTTTTATATACTATTACCATAAGGAAAAAACAAAAGACGTAGTTATACCATACGAAAATGTAAGAATTCTAAACTTCTATTTTTTTTCCTTTTGAATTAGTAATCAAAAGAAGGTTGAACTGACAAAAATTGAACTTCAAATCCAAAACTATCCTCAATTTTTAATAAAATAAATTGCAAAGCTTGTCAGAGTTTACCTCAAAATACAATAAAATATTAATCAGTACCCTTAAATTTCCCTAACTGATTATGTGAGGTTTAAGTGACTTCTTTATAGTTGTAAGTTGTAACCCTTATTCTAATTAACCTCTGGATCGATAATTTGACTAGCCACACGTAATTTTCTTTTTCTTTTTGGACAAAACTAATCACACGTATTTTGTTCCAATCACAAGTACCTATCGCACATGTTACTTATATTGTTGTTAACATCTAATTAGATGTTCTGGGTCTGCTTAATTATCTTAGAATTGAAAACAAATATGACTGATGAGCTTAGATTCTTACAACACAAACAAACACTTCACAAATATCATCCCCTAATTTGATTAATTAAAGAGTCAAGTGGAGTCGGTGCTGTTCTGGATCATAGATTCATACTCGTGATATTATTTTGTCACCTTTAACGTATATATTAATTAACAGCTTGGTGTGGGGCACGTGATAAGTACACAAAATGCAATCTAAAGATAATATATTTTCAAGTTTTGTCATATATATACCTAGAACTAGTCTTTTTTTTTTGATCGAAAAGAGATTTCATTAAGCCAAAGGGCAGAGAAACAAAACAAGGAAACAAACAAGAAAAGGAACACACCTAAGCCAGAACCAGCTTGGTGCAACAGAAGTTCCCAGACTTGTACAAAAGAGAGAAAAGAAAACATGAAATTACATTGGTGGCCCAGGAAGGCCATCAGAAGTTAGAACCCGAACAATAGAAGGTGGTGGACAATCAATCCAGTGTAAAACACCCACCGTCTTTAATCCAATCTTCGCAGCCATGTGAGCTGCTTGATTTTTGTTACGAGGGATCCATCTCTCTTGCCTTTCAAGTGGTGATGGATTCTTTTGTTATGTTTTGTTCTCGAGTAACACTAACACTCCTATTCCTACTTCTTGGCCCACCTTACTTTCTCTTGCCCGACACCAAATTTTTTAAAATACTCTTCTATTTGTTTCACCCCTATTATTCCCAATTTACCCTTATTGTCCCTTCTCCTTTTCCTTCTTCTATGCCATTCCCAAACCCTAACCCAATTTACCCTTATCTATATGATTAACCGTATGAAAGTTGTAAGCGTATACATTTGCGGTTAGCTTCTCATTGGTTCTAATTTGTATATTGGAGAAAAGGCCAGGGGAAATAGGATTTTTGGTGTGTGAAAATATTCTTTTGGTTTTCTTCACTTTAATAGATCAAAACGCATATGTCCTTTGAAATAGGGAAGTGATTTTCACACTCCTCTTTTCTTCCAATGCACTCCTCCCTTAGGATTGAGTACATCAAAGAAGATTCAAGGGACAAAAACAAGCATAAGGAGAAAATGGGAGTGTGAAAATCACAACCCTTAAAACAATGAATTTGTGTTTCGGAATTTGTTCTTTACTCATGGTGACTTTAAGTTATTTGAAATTAGTTTAACCTTATTAGGTTTTTTGTTTCATGAGGCCAATGTTGGGAGTAAGACTTGCTTGCACTGAGGATAGGACAACAGTCATATCCCCCTCCAATTGCAGCCCGCCACGTGTCCATTTTATGACAAAATATGGACACATGGCGGGCTATAATTGGAGGGGGATAGAATTGTTGTCCTATTTCCGGTGCAAGCAAGTTTTTTCGCAATGTTGGGGCTCATAGATGAGTCCGATTTTCGTTATCTATAATTGAACCCTCCATCTGGCATGGGACCCACCCGATATTATTGGAGATATTCTAGTTAAAGAAATTTTGTAATCTTTCTTTGGAATAAAACATCGACTTTCTTTATAATAAAAAAAATTAAAATATCTTATGTTTAACTTATTGAGAATATTTACACACGATTCACACTCATTCATGCTGATTCAGTGATGCCAAATACTTCACTTTAGACTAGTCTCAAGGAAAGAGATCATTTTAGATGACGGGTACTTGTAAATCCAATAACATAATAAATGGATACCAATAATCAACCAAACAAACAAACGGATACCAATCTTCAAACTAGCAGAGCTCAAAGGTCCCTCTGAAAACCATCCCAACTTCTTGGTTTCATTAAACACGTTGAAAATGGTGAATGAAATTGAGAATGGTGATCCAAAATTTAAAGGAGCTGTCTAGAATTAAATTCAAGCAACACAGCTTAAATTGACAAAATTGACAGACGTCGAGAAAGATTACTATGTCTTCTTCGGCAATGTCAGTGGAATATATGAACAACATTGATTAACCTCCAATTCTAATTTTCAATTTTTAACTTCATTAAATTACAAAAAAGATTGACAATACAATGAAAGTTTGAGCCAAACCCTATTAGCGTCTACACAACCGGAGCCGAGAAAACCTCACGCCCCATAAATTGTTGAAAATTAGGGTTACAAAATTTGACTATTAAGAATTACTTCAAAATTAACCACGATTTTTCAAACCTAAAACCGACGGAGCTCTTACTTTCCACCGTAAGGTACAACAGAGCCGCTGCTCGATTCGTCTCAACTCTCAACAGAGTCGCGTGGCTATACAATTCATTAAAAAAAAAAAAAAAGGACCCAAGAATGGAATATCTTAAAAGTATAGCCGCCCAGTTGTACTCCAAAAATAGTATATCTTAAAGGTATAGCCGCGCGGCTATACTCCAAAATAGAATATCTTAAAGGTACTCCAAAAATAGAATATCTTAAAGGTATAGCCGCGCGGCTATACTCCAAAATAGCATATTTTAAAAGTATAGCCGTGCGGCTGATATCTTTAACACACTAACCCTCCCTTAAAAATATATACAATACCAGCTCATATGACATTACAGCCATTCCCATGCCATTTTAACTATGCAATTAACCCAGATTAACTCTTACACAATACAAAAACAAATGTGTGAATTTGAGATCACGCCAATTAAGAGTGATGAATTTCAGGAACAGCAAGAAACAGTGTAGAGCCGGGTCAATGGAACTCACTTATCTTCATCCACACAAAGCACTAAGAACACATGAGCATCAGAGGGCACCAGAACACCAAGTGAATAGAACCCCAAAAACTATCAATAAGATATGAAGCACACCATAATCTATATCATTCCGAGTACAACGCAACTGAATGGAGAAATCAATACGCGCTTGCAAAACAAGAGATGACAAACTCAGACAAATATTGATATTGAAGTCCTAAACAAAATGTCCATGTATCCCATTTGCCCCATAAGAACCAACCAACCCAGAAGGAAAAGCCTAGGCTTAAACATTTGCACAAGTTTAAAACTTAAACAGATGCCAAATACAGGTCATCAGAACATAGTAAAATTCAGATTTTCCTAGAAGCAATATGAGTGCCTGTGTACAGCATTCATGCTGATAAAGTGATGCCAAAAACTTCACTTCAGATTAGTCTCGAGGAAAGAGATCATTTTAGATGATAGGTACTTGTAAATCCAATAACATAATACATGGATACCAATAATCAACCAAACAAACAAACAAACGGATACCAATCTTCAAACTAGCAGAGCTCAAAGGTCCCTCTTAAAACTATCCCAACTTCTTGGTTGCATTAAACACTTTGAAAATGGTGAATGAAATTGAGAATGGTGATCCAAAATTTAAAGGAGGTGTCTCGAATTAAATTCAAGCAACATAGCTTAAATTGACAAAATTGACAGACGCCGAGAAAGATTACTACGTCTTCTTTGGCAATGTCAGTGGAATATATGAACCTCCAATTCTAATTTTCAATTTTTAACTTCATTAAATTACAGAAAAAGATTGACAATACAATGAAAGTTTGAGCCAAACCCTATTAGCGTCTACACAACCGGAGCCGAGAAAACCTCACGCCCCATAAATTGTTGAAAATTAGGGTTACAAAATATGACTATTAAGAATTACCTCAAAATTAACTAGGATTTTTCAAACCCAGAACCGACGGAGCTCTTACTTTCCACCGTAAGGTACAACAGAGCCGTCTTTCTGATTCCATCGCAGCCCTTTCCAGGTTACAACACCCAAACGTCATCGTTTACACTTCCAAAGTTCATGAGAGTAAAAGAATGGTAAAAGAGAGCAATTGAGTTTTCTTGTGGCCCAAAGACATGTCTGTATCGGCTAATGAGCCCATTTCTTTTTAAAGTCAGGAAAAAAAATTATATAAAAAAAAGGGATCCAAGTATAGCCGCCCGGCTATACCAAATTAATATTTATAAAATATAAACTAATGCAACGAGGGGTCCTTTTTTCATATTTTTTTTATAAAAAATATTATAGCCGAGCGGCTATACTCGGTTTTTAAAATTTTTTTAAAAGAAATAGTATAGCCGTACAGCTAGACTCAATTTTAAAAATATTTTTTAAAAATAGTATAGCGGTGCGGCTATACTCGTTTTTAATTTTTAAAAGAAATAATATAGCCGCGCGGCTATACTAGTTTTTAATTTTTAAAAGAAATAATATAGCCTCGCGGCTATACTAGTTTTTAATTTTTAAAAGAAATAATATAGCCGCACGGTATAGTCGTGCGGCTTTACTCAGCTCTTTTTATTTTATTTTATTTAATAAATAGTATAGCGGCTATACGCTTTTTTTTTTAATAAAAAAAATCGATTTAGGTTACGACCGGCGACACGCCGTACACGTCGGCGAGTAGCTTCGAGGATCTGAATCTATCGCCGGAGGTGCTGAAGGGCTTGTATGTAGAGATGGGGTTCAAGAAGCCCAGTGTCCAGGCAATCACTTTGCCCATGATTTTAACCCCTCCCCACAAAGATCTTATTGCTCAGGCCCACAATGGTTCGGGCAAAAGCACTTGTTTCGTGCTTGGGATGCTCAGCCGGGTCGATCTCAATGTTAAAGCTCCTCAGGCGCTCTGTATCTGACCCACCAAAGAGTTGGCCATTCAGGTAACGTTTCATTCTTTTCTTAGATTGTTACTCCAATTGTTGTTTTTTTATTAATTTGAATAGAAATTATAGGGTGAATGATATACAATTTACTTAAAAGAAAGAAAGAAAGGCTCTTTTCTTTGTTTGTGGAAATTGAATATAGCTGAGCTTTTTAGACCAGAGGATTGATGGTGGTAAGTGAATGTGGCAGAATATGGAGGTCCTTTAGAAGACGGGGAAGTACACGGGGTTAAACGCAGAGTGTGTTGTCCCAACGGAGAGGACGAGTTCTACGTCCATTCAATCTCGAGCACCAGTATCAGCACAAATTGTTATTGGAACCCCTGGTACAATTAAGAAATGGATGTCTATCAAGAAGCTGGTCGTTACTCGGCTCTGTTTTTTAATTTAATAAATAGTATAGCCGCATGGCTATACTTGGTCTTTCTATTTTTTAGAAAGGTATAGCCGATCGGCTTTACTCGGCTTTTTTTAATTTTTTCTTAATAAATAGTATAGCCGATCGGCTATACTCGTTTTTAAATTTTTTAAAAAGAAATAGTATAGCCGTGCGGCTATACTGTGTTGTTTCAAATTTTTCAAAAAATAGTATAGCCGCGCGGCTATACTATTCATTAAGAATAGAATATTTTAAAAGTATAGCCGCGCGGCTATAAGCCAAAATAGAATATGTTATAAGTATAGCCGCTCGGCTATACTCCAAAATAGACTATCTTGAAAGTATAGCCGCTCGGCTATACTTAAAATAGAATATCTTGAAAGGGCTATACTCCAAAAATAGAATATCTTAAAGGTATAGCCGCCCGGCTATACTCCAATAATGAAAAAGGAAAAATAAAAGGAGGATCTCAACTCGCAGTTGGGTGTTGAGTTATTTTTGAAGCTACTCAGAAAATCAAATGTAGAGAGAACCAAATGGGGTTGAGAGCAAGAGGTGTGGGGGCATTGCCAAACCTCATTCGAAGCCTCCGGAAGGAAGCCCACCCAAAGCCCACAAACCAACAATCACTTCCGTCTCTGAGGCGCGCCTTCTCTCTCTACGATCAGATCAATCTCATCGACAACGTCCCTGATGACCAGCTTCGCTTTCAACGGTGCCTGCCTGCCTGCCTGCCTTCCTCTTCCTTTGTTACTTCAATTAATTTTCTCTTCTTGAAATGAATTCACTTTTGCTTTGTTTGTAAACCCAAAAACAACAACTAATTACAGTTGTGCCACTTATGGTGATGAAGGTACACTGAGACAGGATTCAAAGTGAATGGGGTGGACTATGAAGGAAGCTTGCTTAGTGTTGGAAATATGTTGATGTCTTGGGTTCCCACCAAATTCTCTCATGTCACTCCTGATAGGTCTTTCTTTGCTATATGCTTGAAATTTTAATTTTGTTTTTCTGGCATTTTTGTTAGTTGAGGATAAAACTATTAATAATCAATTAAAGCTTAATTAGAGCAGTGAAATCTACCCCAAAAAAAAAAAAAAAAAAAAAGTGGAGCAGTGAAATAGCAGTTTTATCTAAATTTCATCTATTTTATGTTGTGATGCAGCTTATCAATGTTCCAAATTGTGCGGCCTATACCTGGTAAATTTTAAATTTCGGTTTAATCCGGTTATTTTGCCTCCAAATTTGTTTTCTTTTTTCTTCCTTCTTGTCAGGTGCACCTTGTTCTAGATTGTCCTTCGTCAATTACTTTAGGTAGACTCATAGACAGAATTTAGAACAATTTTCTTTTCTGTAAGAAGCAGTAAGTCAATTTGTGATAATTCCTTTGTATGAAACATGGGCACCCAGCTAACCAATCATATAGAGAGCATTTGGCTCAAGCTGTTATTTAGTACTTAGTCATCGGTGAAAAACCTTTATATTCTCAGTTGGAATGTGGAAGCTTACTGACTTCCCTTATATTGTTAACTTGTGTACTGAAACATATAATATTGTAATCATGTTTCATCTCTTGCTTCCAAATCTGAAACAGTAATGACCTAATTGTACATTCTATGCCGATGGAAAAATTGAAATGTCAACCAAAATGATAGTAGACACAAGGGATTATTGAAATTTGTATCTCCCAAAATACTTTCTTTTCCTCTTTCCCTTGCTGTGTCTGGCCATCCCTTCCTCGCTAAACAATATGGTTACTCTTTATTCTGAAGTTATTTGTTGTTACCGTTCTTATTATTCTTGGCTAACTGCTTTTTTCATTGACATCTTATTTTGATAATTTATTTCAGAGATTTTGATTCTTGGCACTGGGAGAAACATTGAACCCGTAGATCCTGAACTACGACACTTCATTCGCTCTACGGGAATGAAGTTAGAAGCCATTGACTCGGTATATTTCATCATTGTGCCTATTTTATTCATTTTTTCTTGCACATTATTCTTATTGTGGCCACTTAATGTTCTGATTTATCTGACAAATGAATACCTAACACTGATTTGTAAGGAAATTCGATGTTGCTACATTATTCATCAAATATTAAATGCTGCTGTCCTAATGTTATATATAGGAAGCTTTAGGAAAGTAGGAAAGTGGAGGATATCAGGAATTGGGGGTTTGATCAATAATATCACATTCAAATAATTTAGAATATAAGTATTACAGAAGTGCAGTAACTTGCCGCTGAAAGTGTAATTTCATTTCTAGGTTCCACATGGACCCATAAAATCTTGATGTACAATGAATTACTGCTCTAGTATGGTGGGAACTTTCTTTCTGCATATCCAGACAAGGATTAGTAGCACTTCCCCTCCTACAAACAAATGCGATGGGGGATTTGATCATGTCTCTTGTTAATTTGAATGCTTTATTAACCAACCTAATTCCCACTGATGAGGACATCTTTGTCAAACCCATTAGGGTTCACAAAAGAAAGAGATGGAAGAGGAAGTCATTTAAGTTGGTCTTTAAATCTGGCAATTTTTTATTCCTGCGATTAGTTTCTAACTTTTTCTCTAAGTTTTCCAGATTTTAGTAAGATTTTTAAGTTTTCCAGATTTTAGTAGGATTTATAAGTTTCCTATTTTATTTAGGTTAGAATTTCTGTTTTAGCAAGGGATTTTTTTTATCCTATTGTCTCCAGGTTTTAGTTTGCTATAAATACCCCTCCCATGTAGTTCATTATGGAGTGGAGTTGTTGAGATATAAAGAAAAGTTTATTTTCCAGAGATTGGAGACTACTTGGTGTGAAGCCAAACCTATCCCCTTTGTTCTACTTGGTGTGAAGCCAAACCCCTGGAGTGATTCCAGACCTATCCCCTTTGTTCTATTTTCTGTTTTCCATTGTTTTCGCTTCCGCTAAACTACCTAAATACGCAATTCACCCATATCCTACATCACCCACTTTATGCAAGCTTTAGCAATCACTATGATAGTGTGGAGCCTTTCCTATTTTCCCTGTACATCAGTGGGCTGTCATTTGTGACAATAGTTTGTATATTTGGGACCATCAATTTCACTGGTAGGTATTTATGAACTAGATCTTCAGGGTTTTTGCTTTACTGAAATTGGCCGATGCCACAAGGGATAAAAGTGAAAGAAATTAAGTGTTTCATTTGAGCGGGAAAGGGGTGAACTTGATTTAGACCCAATGCCCCTGTTTTCAGTTTCAAATTAATTCACTCTCTTATCTGCTGCGTAGTGTTTAAATCTCAGCATTGGCAATTATGAGTTCTATTGGGTAGTTTCACATGTGACACTAACGGGAGATTACTCTTATCTGGTTTCAAATGTTGAGCCACCAGGAGGCTAGAGTTAAACTTCCCAAAATTTTAATTTCTCTTAGTTATACTTCCCCATGAAATCTGGGGTTTTCTAAGATTATGAAGAGTATTTTCCCCCTCCATGAGTTTCAAGGTGGTCTTTATGTTCTGAATTGGTGATTTTGCCAAATTTTAGTTTATCATTCTCTCCAGAGTATAACCAAATGGCATTCTGTTCGTAATTGGAGATATCCTAACTATAACTTATTTTCTGTGTGAGGCCACAACCTGCCATCTTTCTTCAGTTTATTTGCATACCTCCTTCTAAGTTGAACATAGATTCAACTTTAAGGCCTATATTAGCCTCTCCCGATGTGTGATTGGGGCCTGTAGTTCCAATGAGTGGAGATTTAAAAAACTGATATGGCAATTGATGCTCCATTTTCAACTTGGCTTTATAACAGTGGTGGGTTCTACTACCAAGTTCATAATATTGTCTCATTTTTGTTTCAGAGAAACGCCATATCAACCTACAACATACTGAATGAGGAAGGTAGGATTGTGGCTGCTGCGCTTTTACCATACGGAGCTTCTTAATGTTGCCTAGACGCAGTGCAAGATGAGTGCTTTCTGCGTCCTAACCCCAATCTTCTTCCTCACTAGGTACATACAACCTCAAGCAAAATGAATGCATTTATAATGTAACTAGTGACTAGGAGGCATGCTATATCGATTTTCGTAGTGTAGTTAAGGTGGTCTGTTGCTGCTGTATGCATGCTCAAGTAATTCATTCTGATATGTTAAGCATATCTCTTTGGTAGAGACCCTTGAGGCTATGTTAAAAATCTTACTGCAGAAGTTCGTGAGAAAAAAGGATACTCTTCTTGCAGAAATTTTCCGAATAAAATCATCTTGAAGTTCAAGTATATTCCAATGTGAATAAAGTTGGAATTTGTGAAATGTTGGATTCTATTTCTTAAGAGCAC
The DNA here is from genome assembly GCA_024362665.1 of Prunus padus. Classification (NCBI taxonomy): domain Eukaryota; kingdom Viridiplantae; phylum Streptophyta; class Magnoliopsida; order Rosales; family Rosaceae; genus Prunus; species Prunus padus. Next base: position 26,199,059 of record JANFAM010000010.1, read on the forward strand.
TTCCAGCGGCAAGGGGAAGCCCGGGCAGGAGAGGGCCTAGGCCCGCGTGATTGCTCTAGCGCGCAAGGGCAAGGCGTGGGGCCCACCAATCTGGGCAAGCCCACAGGCAAATCGAGCCCGTGCTGCTGCTGGGCAAGTGATGTAATGCTGACGTCTTATTGACGTCAGCATCCAATTAAAATAATTAAAAATTGAAGAAAAAAAAGTGAAAAAAATACCAAAAAATTCAGAATTTTTTTAATAAATATCTAGTTATATTCCTTACTTCCCACACCAAAACCCTAAATCTTATCCAAAATTAAGTGAATAGTAATTGTCATTTGACATGGCAATAGGTGGAAACACACATTTTGCAAGGGTTGACACTAGTTATGTGAATAGTAACAGTTCTTGCCTCTCCTTGTTCTTTGCCATGATAAATGGGTGGAAGTGCTTTAAAGACATATAAGCCTATCACATTCAGATAAAACGTGTAGAATTTTATGAAGTATATTCAAATGGAAAAAAAGGAAAAAGAAAAGGCGTGTTACCTTTTATTATTATATTCTTTATTTCGATTGAAATAGTAAACCTGTCGTGGCAAAAGACATTGACAACCAAACTAAAAGTATCTTTTTTCGTTTAGAACCAATCCAAAGATTTTGTGTAACTCTTCGTATTTTAGCTGAGATTCGGTGACTTTGGCCCCACAAGGGATCCGTAGCCTTAAAGTCCTCGTGAAACGGTGCAAGTTCAACCAAAATAAATAAATCATAAATATTTATGGGAAAATGGAAAAAGGATTCAATTCCTCAAAAAAAGGTTGAATGTTTGTTGTAAGGAGCACTGTATATGGAGAAAAACTTCCCTATGTGCCTATTTGTCATCCTTTCCCTATGTCATCATCACACTTCATATTTGTTGGGTCATTAGAAGAGAAATGTTATGGTCAGTTGTCGGTGCGTGAACACGTCCTAGCCGTAGATTGCCCATGCGGCAACGTGCCAATTCAAAGATGAGAGAAATCAAGAGTGGCTTATTGCAAAAGAGATATGCTAGCAATCTTCTCTTTGGACCTTCTCCTCATGACACGTGTCATTTTCTACACTTAAAAGAATAGAGATTTTGATATAAAGGTTGTCTAATGTATTACTGACATTATTTTAAGTGTAGAAATTGACACGTGTCATGAAGAGAAGGGAGAAGATCCAAAAGAGAAAATTAGAGAGAATGTTGCTAGCATTCCCCTTTGGGGCACCACCTTTGCTCACCACCTCTCTAATAGAGAGGTGAGACCGGATGGGACCCCCTGTATTAGTGGGACCCACCCAGCCCCACCCTCTATTAGAGAGGTAATGAGCAAGGTGGTGAGCAAAAATAGTGCCTCTAGCACCACCCTTTTATTAAATGCAGAAACTTCCAGTTTTCTGACGCCTAGTCTCATTGAAATTCATAACTTCCAGTCCCCATTAAAAAACAGAAAAAATAATCATGCCCAAAACACACATATGCATGTATGGCAGTTGCAGATACATGAACCCTTCCAACTTTAAACTCTACTGTGACTGTGGATTAAAATTTGAATATTTTTTATAATTTTAATTTGGTTCGACTGGTCCCACTTTCTGGGATGTTACAGCAAGTTCCAGTCACTGTCCATGGAATCGGTTTGTTTTTTCATGTAATGAGGTTCCTGATGCACCCAAAAAAAAGAAAAAAAGGACGAAAGCATAAAGAACTCAGAGCCCAAAAACCAACCATAAATCCACAGCATCCGAACAACTGTCTTTTCAGTATATCTTTCTTGATTCTATTTTTAATACAAGTTTTCCACGCCACCTTTTCCATTCTTCTCTCTGTTGCCTCTGCCTATAAATCCCAGCACAACCTTCCCATTTTTTCAGTGCAAAACCAAACTCTTCAATCACTGTAAATCACTCTTCAATCATTCATTTCTTACTTTCTTTGCTCTCTGTGTGTGTTTTGTTTTGGTGAATTTTGATCTCTCTTTTATAGCTTCTGTACAAGTCAAGTGTGTCAAGAAATTGTACATTCCCGTTAACCAAGGTTTTCTTTTTAGCTAGCTTTGAGTTGTAGAACTTCTTGTAATTCATCTTCCTTCTCTGTTTTTCTGTCCTCATGGCACCTCCTAATGATCCTGTTAGTCCAATCCTCAGTTTGTGTCGGTCCAACAGTTCAGAACAATACTTTGATTTGTCTAATGGAAAGTTTAGTGTCAAAGGTATTCCATTGCTCTCTGAAGTTCCAAGCAATGTCACTTTTAATCACTTCCACTCAACCTCCCAATCTTCAGATGCTCCATTTCCTCTGCTCCAACGCGTTCGTGCCTTGTCCCACAAGGGCGGGTTCCTTGGATTCAACAAGGAGGAGCCCTCAGATAGGTTGATGAACTCCTTGGGTAGATTCAGTAACAGGGATTTCCTTAGCATCTTTAGGTTCAAGACCTGGTGGTCTACAATGTGGGTGGGGAATTCTGGGTCAAGTTTGCAAATGGAAACCCAATGGGTGCTCTTAGATGTCCCAGAGATTAAGTCCTATGTGATAATCCTGCCCATTATTGAAGGCAGTTTTAGGTCTGCTCTTCATCCTAGCACTGATGATCATGTAATGATCTGTGCTGAGAGTGGTTCTACCCAAGTGAAAGCATCGAATTTTGATGCCATCGCTTATGTTCATGCCTCTGAAAATCCCTACAACTTGATGAAAGAAGCCTATAGTGCTCTCAGGGTCCATCTCAATACCTTTAGGCTGTTAGAAGAGAAGACAGTCCCAAATCTAGTTGACAAATTTGGTTGGTGTACTTGGGATGCCTTCTACTTAACTGTAGAACCTGTTGGTGTCTGGCATGGTGTCAACGAATTTGTCGAAGGCGGTGTATCCCCTAGGTTTCTCATCATTGATGATGGCTGGCAAAGCATCAATTTGGATGGTGAGGACCTGCATGAGGACGCGAAAAATCTAGTTCTTGGTGGGACTCAAATGACTGCTAGGCTTCACAGGTTTGAGGAGTGCAAGAAGTTCAGGAACTACAGTGGAGGGTCTATGTTGGGCCCTGATGCTCCTTCATTTGATCCCAAAAAGCCAAAGTTGTTGATAGCCAAGGCAATTGAAATAGAGCATGCTGAGAAGAATCGTGACAAGGCCATTCGATCTGGAGTCACTGACTTGTCCGAGTTTGAAACAAAAATTCAGAAGCTGAAGCAAAAGTTGAATGAGATAATTGGTGAAGAAGAAAGCAGTGCTTCTAATGAAGGCTGTGGAAGCTGTTCTTATGGAGCTGATAACTATGGAATGAAGGCCTTCACAAGCGATTTGAGAACCAAATTTAAAGGTTTGGATGATATATATGTATGGCATGCTCTCTGTGGTGCCTGGGGTGGTGTTAGGCCAGGTGCAACCCATCTCAGTGCTAAGGTCACCCCCTGCAAAGTCTCTCCTGGACTTGATGGGACCATGACTGACCTTGCTGTGGTGAAAATTGTTGAGGGCGGGATCGGGCTTGTTAATCCTGATCAAGCCGATAATTTGTTTGACGCTATGCACTCCTACCTTTCCAAAGTTGGTATCACAGGAGTCAAAGTGGATGTTATTCATGTAAGTATTCAACATATCACCATTTTAATTTCTGCTGTATTTTCTTATTTGATTATCTATATTCACTTGCAGAATTTAACTGTTTACATTAATTTTCCGTATAGACTCTTGAATATGTATCTGAGGAATACGGAGGCCGTGTGGAGCTTGCAAAGGCTTATTACAAGGGGCTGACTCATTCTCTTCAGAAGAACTTCAATGGGACTGGACTTATTGCTAGCATGCAACAATGCAACGACTTCTTCTTCCTTGGGACGAAGCAAATCTCTATAGGAAGAGTTGGTAAGAAAATCCAAACAAATCGATCTTGTGTATAACCTATAACTTCATTTTAAACCACAGGACATGTCATCATGGATGTTATTCTTCTATTGCAGGTGATGATTTTTGGTTCCAGGATCCAAATGGAGATCCTATGGGAGTTTACTGGTTACAAGGTGTTCATATGATTCATTGTGCTTACAACAGCATGTGGATGGGTCAGATCATACATCCAGATTGGGATATGTTCCAATCAGACCATCTGTGTGCCAAATTTCATGCAGGATCTAGGGCTATCTGTGGGGGTCCGGTATATGTAAGCGACTCGGTTGCTGGTCATGATTTCGATCTCATTAAGAAGCTTGTTTACCCAGATGGTACCATTCCCAAGTGCCAGCATTTTGCACTTCCCACCAGAGACTGCCTCTTCAAAAACCCTTTATTCGACAACAAAACTGTTCTGAAAATTTGGAACTTCAACAAGGTATGTTCCTCAATCTCATTAATAAGATACATTCTGTAAAATTGAGACCAGCAAGGCATCGTGTGATCATACTTATCATTTTCTACATACTAGGACAACTTATTTTGTAGTCTGTTGCAATTTGATTGATAAAGATACTCAATTTATTATAATTATTCCACAGTATGGTGGTGTGATTGGAGCTTTCAACTGCCAAGGGGCTGGCTGGGACCCCAAGGAGCAGAGGATCAAAGGCTACTCAGATTGCTACAAGCCAATCTCTTGTTCATTGCATGTTTCAGAAATTGAATGGGACCAAAAGATAGAAGCAGCCAATCTAGGTAAGGCCGAAGAGTATGTGGTCTATCTCAACCAGGCTGAAGAACTTCGACTCGTGACCCCGAAATCTGATGCAATTCAAATCACCATCCAACCATCTACATTCGAGCTTTTCAGCTTTGTGCCAATTAAAAAGATCGGAAGAAGCATCAAGTTCGCGCCAATTGGACTTACAAACATGTTCAACAGTGGAGGAACTGTCCAAGAGTTGGAGTACAAAACTACTGCAGTTGAGTTTAGTGCCAAGATGAAGGTTAAAGGTGGAGGCAATTTCTTGGCCTACTCAAGTGAGTCTCCAAATAAATGTTGTTTGAATGGAACTGACGTAGCTTTTGAGTGGTCAACTGATGGCAAACTGACCCTGAATCTTCCTTGGGTTGAAGAAGCTGCTGGCAATTCTGATGTGGTTTTTGCTTTCTGATTTGTATCCTAATTAACTTTGCTTAAGGCCTTAGGGTGTGACAAATTAGTAGTATATGAGCTGAAGTTACTATTTTAAGCATAATGAATTCATTTTGTACTGTATAGTGATTACATTTCACAATTATTCCATCATATTACACAGTGGAGGAGGGAGACAACTTGCCTAAGGGGGCACAAAGGAGAAACTGGGTTCAAAGGGGCCACTTAACATTACCAAAGTAACATAACCGATGAAAATATACACAATTTCTATGAACTTGGTGAAACGTTTGTGGGGAAAGATTTGAATATCTTTGCAAAGGGCTTACCGCTCAAGTTTTTAGAAGTCTTCATCTCTTCACCTGAAATCAATGGTTAGAGCCTTCCCCTCTTCAACTCAAGTCATGTGTTGATTCTTTCGTCCCCAATATTAATTTTTATATAAAAATTAGATACCTTTTCAGGAATGAATTATTTGAAGATTATTCTTCATTTAATCTTTGGTTATTTCTCCAAATCAATGATAAAAGTATCTATTTCCGGCAGCGATTTTAATTCTTCGTATGAAAATGAATAACTTATTTATACAAAAATTAGCATGCAACTAAAACTTAAAGCTTTTTTAGTACAAGCGCTTGGGGGACGGTTCATTGGGTGCTTGGAGGTTTCGAACCTCTGTCCATATAAGTAGAGGTGAAAGAGTTCAACCAACTGAGTTATACTCCACTAGCAACTAAAACTGAAAGCTTGGGTCTGTGATTTCCTCTACGCATTTGATTTTCAGTTGGTAATGTACTAGGTATACTAGTTTAGGCTTAACAACCAAACACTATTCCACTTTTGTTTGATGGTAACACCTATTTTGATTTGAGGTGTTCTTATGGCAAAGTATGAAGGACAAATGGTAGAGATAGCTAGGTAGAAGCTGTGTAATTGAAGATGATGGTAGAGACAGTTTAGATATCCTAGATTCCTAGTCAATGATAAATCCAACTACGCTGAAAACGTCATCGTGGACTCATCAAAGTGTCACTTCTTCTTTATGTTTTTATAAGAGAGATCAATGCATAATGATATTTTCAAAGTGCCGAAAACTCCCAATCTTATTCTATAATTTATCTATTTCTTGACAGTTAGTGGAATGCCAAGTGGCTAAATTCTTTTAGCTTTTGAAAGTGTCGGCTGATACATTTTTTTTGGAGGATATATTGTCGGTAGATACTTTGCAATGCACAATTTGCCTTTCTATATAGGATTATGACTCAAAAGTGGGTCTATACAAATCCAAAGTACACGCTAGAAACATCCCAACCAGAAATTTCTTGCCTTTTTGCATAGAATATTGCTATCTTAGTCTTGATCTTGATTTTAATTTTCCAAGGAAACACATCACAAAGATTCAACATCAGTACTTGGATAAACCCATTTAGGTTCAGTCATTGTCAGCTTGAACCCCCTCGATTTTCCCAGGAAACAAACAGAAAAGGTGAGGTTAATCCAAATCAAGAAGCCAATCAGAATGTGAAACAAATTAAAGTCAAGGGGGCAACCCTAAAGTCAATAGTAGCAAGTGATGACTCATTGGATTTGCTTGTGGAGACGCGTTCCAACATTCTTCAATAGAATATTGTCCAAAGAGAAAACACTCTTCAATAGAATAGAATTATCCCATATCTATATTTTGGTCGGCCCAATACCAGGCCACAGCTTCCCCTTCATCTATTCCCAAATTCCCACCAACAAGAGAAAGCAAACGTAAAATAAATAAAAAAAATTTAAAAAAATGATGTGATGAAGTAAGATTTTATACCACCTTTCCTCCTAACTAACTAACTAACGACCGACTAATTGATGACCTCAAAATTCGAACAAGAAGATCGTTTTCTTTGACCCTCACATTTGATTGGCCTTAGATCTTGTGACACTTGATTTTTCGGTGGAGTTTTTTTTTTTTTTTTTTTTGGGCCAACTAATTTATGGTGTTACATGTTAATGATACATCATCATACATGCTATGCTATTTTACCATGCATTTGCTAGATTTCATCTTCTTTTTTTTAGGATATGGCAGACTTGGGCCACTTTCACATGGACTTGGACTTTGACTTGTGCCATGGATTAGGGTTTGGACCTTCACCCCATTCGGAAGCTTCTTTGCAATCTTTGAAGGATGATAAAACATGGATTAGGATTTGTTTCTCTCAAAGAGTTGTACTGTTTTTGAAATAATCCCAACGCAACTAGCTAGGGCTCAATTAAGAGTCCGGTACAGTTTTAATAACTTGGAGAACACTTTACTTTGCTTAGAAGTATCCTTATCACAGTAGTATCCTATTCTAACTTGGAGATATCTTATCGATGACATAAAATACGATTTGGAGAAAGAGAACCTAGCAAGGAGTCGTTCAAGTATGAACATGTTAAATTAAATAGGGCAAATATTCAATTATGTTAAATTAATAGTACAATGTTAATTAAAATAGAAAATAAATCTAAATTACAATAAGTAACCAAAATTCTAACTAAATATGGACTCGCCAACAGAACATGATCACTATATATATGTAAATTCAGTGCAAGAGAGATTTTGAAGCTGGCGTACGTCAAGAAAGCTTTCTGAAGAGAAATAAATATATCGATCAAATCAATGGAATTTGAAGACGAGGTTGGTATTTATTATAGGTCGTCGTACAAACCATCGATCAAGAAGGAAGTAGATGAGACTGCAACATCAGAGGTTTATGGGGAAGTTGAAGAAGAAGTATATGGGGCTGAGAGGAGGTTGAAAGAGTTGAAGAACTTTGATGAGCTTCCTAGCCCTCCTTTTAATCATCACTTCATCAACAAGCCATATAATATACAAGCATCGCTAGCCGAAAGGATTCAAGGAGAATGGGAATCAATAAGACAACTTTCCCCAAGTTCAATTTTGGTTAGGGGTTATACTTCAAGGATTGATCTTATGAGAGCTGTGATAGTTGGTGGAGGTGACTTCATACGTCTTCCAAAACGTGACAAGATCAAGATACTTGGTCGAAAAGGTGTCGTGATAGTTGATGATGATCGAGAGGATGACGAGATGATAACTTGTCGAGAAGGTCCTCCTTATCACCAAGGCTTGTTCTTCTTTGACATATTCTTTCCAAGCGATTATCCGACAAAGCCTCCCCAACTCTTTTTCCGCTCTTACGGCCTTGATCTCAACCCTAACTTGCCCAAAAACGGCAAAGTTTTGCTTGACGCCAATCTACAACAGTCAAACATATGGGACACACTTGTTTCAATTCGGGAATTGATTCTCGTGGATGGTATTGATCGTGACAAAGAGAAATCTTCGAAATTAAGCAAAAGGGTTTTTGTGCAAACTTGGGAAGCCATGCTGCATATGTTGGAGTGCCCACCTATCCATTTTCAAGCTTTAGTTTTGGGGTATTTTCGAGTAAGATCTCATCAGATTCTACTCGACTATAAAGCTTATGCCGATGTTCAAGATCCGGCGATGAAGTTGCTATTCTTCAAGCTTGTGAAGGCCTTTGAAACTAATGGAACTTATTGTCGACATCATTATAATCAGAAGGAGTATGATTTGGCATTAGAAAAAAAGGAGCCTTTAGAAGATTATAGCAATAATATTCGTAGTTTTTGGTACTCTTCACTAAAAATATAGAATAAAGTGAAGATCACTAAAAATATAGAATAGAGTGAAGATTTTACTGTAATAGCTACGCTTGGTAGGTCTTATATTTTTATTATTATTTTTAAATCTTTTGGGTTTCGTTATGAATTGTTGATGTTGTTGAAAACAGGTTTAATTTGCTTCAACTTTTATGTCTGCCTTTTTACCACAAGTCCAATCTTCTTGTACTATTAAATTATCCTAGAATAGCCAATGCCCATTGATCATGTCATTATGTGCGATGAACTTTTACATGAACAAAAAATAGTTTTTTCTCCCAACACTCCGGACTCAAATTTTAAGTCTGCAACTTTATTAAATTATTTAAGAATGGTTTAAGTCTTTTTTTTTTTTGGGGATAATTTTTCTTCATTTAATCTTTTTAAATAACTTCATAATTTAATTTTTTTGAACAATTTGACCTAAAAAAATTGAAAGTCCACAAATATAATTAAGCCTACTAAAATATTTGAATTTTAAAAATAAGAAAAAAAACAAGGCCATTTCAAATGTTGCAACGGCTTTTTGGGTTTGAATGTCCCCACATGTCCCATCAGTTTTGCAAAAATTGAAGTCTGCCATCACAAGTCGCTGGGCCCACCAAATAATAGAATTTTAAAAATAATAGCACATGGCTGTGTGGGGCCCACCGAACAGTTATCAGTCCAGGCAATACTTGGACCCATATTTTGGTCCAAGTTTGGGTTTTCCCAAATTTTAGGTCCATCATTTTCTTGGGTTGGGAGTGTTTTAGGGCTAAAATTTGGGATATTTTGGATTTGAGACCATGGGTTGGAGATGGCCTTATGATAAGAGACTTATCTCCATGGGCCAAATAGCCAACAACTACTCATTATTACGAATTTATCTAAAGGAAAAAGAAAATTCAGAACAAAAAGGTTATAATTTGGCATGACGGAGACATGTCAACAAGCTATGTGCCTAGTTTTGCAAAAAAAAAAATATATATTATGCATAGTTCATTTTCTGTTTTTGTTCTTATAGTCAATCAATTTTCGAGGAATTATAAAAAGAATACCAAATTTCTGGCAGATAGATCAATTGAAACTCTTTTAATTTTAATAAATAAAGACTTGTGATTAGAAATTTAACTACTATGTGTTTGTTTGACATTATATGGCCTTGAAAAATTAAGAATGATAATCAATAATAATGCATTGCATGACTAATACTATATAGTCTATTAATTTGGGTTAGGATAATCCATGTGCATAGCCGTCACAAACTTTGTTTGTTTTGTAAACCGAGTTTATTTGCCAATTAATATGTAATCACCAACCAAGGGATGACAAGAAGATCCAGGACACTCTACATTCCTATCCAATTGTTCAAGATTTATAATTAAGTAGCTTGCCAGCCCCGGCCATAGATGGTGAAGGTGCACAAGACCTCCTGTTCTAAATCTTGCCACGTTGCATATTCAGAACCATTCGATCTATGGACTTGGATAGTGCTGGCCAGGTAACTATATCAGTATGCTGGATCTGCAACAGCATTTGCATGTGCATCATGTTCTCTGGCTCATGCTTAAGCTTTGCTTGTAGATCAATGGTGGGGATAATTGGTTTGGAGGGGAAAAAATTAATGGAACCAATTATTCAAATTCTCGAAAGTGCAAGTGACAGAAGATGCATGCATCTTTGTCTGTGAGATTGTCCGAGTTTTAAGTTTGGAGGGGGTACCATGATACAGAGACATGTTACAAACATGGCTTAAGAATTGTTTTTTTCTAACAAGTTTGAGACATCAATCATCAGTTTGATGCAAAATGGGGTTCATGAATGTCAGAACCAAATCTACCTTATCCCAACATTAAGATCTAATTTCTCCACCAATTCTAACATGTTATGTGCAGGCACTCCAATTCCTTTTAGTTTTATTTATTCTAGGTTTCCTGCCTGGAAACAAGGCCTAACCACCATGAAAAACCCTAGAAAAGTTTTAGGCCATGTTGATTGAGCTGGCATGATGAGGAGATTAATAAGGACCCCCAATTTGCATTATCTAAGTAAGCATTGAATTTGGAAAGTGGGAAGGAAGAATAATCCAGGGTGTTTTTCGTGGGATAGGCGTGATGAAAGGTGGTGGTGGTTTAAGAAGGGCTTCTTAAGAATCATGTGGTTGCATGTGCATAAGTTGGAGAACATGCCCAAAGCAACAAGCATTAACAACACCAATAATAATATATGTACACTTGGCATCATCCCATTCATTTATCCCCATTCCCTTGGAGGAGGCCTTCTATGAAATTGTCTTGTGGCCCCTACTTTTGCCTTAATTAATTGATTAATACACATAATTAACTAATCTGTATTATCCTTAATGGCCGCCAACCCAGTTACCAGCTAACACCCTATAAAAACCCTTAATCATGCCATTTCTGCTATAGCAGCTATAGTGTTTTGGCTTACATCATAAGGATTTCTCAAGGAAAGCTAGCTGGTGTGTCTTTTTTGTTGAAATTAGCTCCTGAATCATGGGTTCTCAGCATCCTCTCCTTGTTTCCCTTGATTTGAAGGGCATGGTCCTAAAAAATGAGGGAAAGTCCTACACAAAGTGGAACAAAGTTAATATGATCACAAGAACACCCAAAAGAAGAAGGATATTAAAGAAGAGGGGGACAGGAAGACGCCTCCAAGGTGCAAGAAGGCGCTGCAATGGGATCCAAAGAAGGGTGAAAACCTTGAAGAGACTGATCCCAAACACCGATTCGACGGGGTTGGATGGACTCTTCAGAGAGACAGCTGATTACATCCTGTCCTTGCAAAGTAGAGTCAGGCTCATGCAAATTATGGTTCAGGCATTGGCACCTGGTGCTCGTCATGATGAGGAACTCATTCATTTCTGTAAAGAATAGTATTCTTTATTTTTTTTTAAATTCTTTAAAAGTTCTTTTTTTCTTTTTCTTTTTATTATTCTTCCTGTTTTTCTTCTTGTGATTTAGTCATAGAAACCTGTTTGGGTTTGGGAAATCCAGAGTACATGCATGCTCTCTCAGGCTGTCTACAGTTTGTAAAGAGCTTCGTCATTTTATTGTGTGGAAAAAGTAAGTTGATGATAAGTGGTGTAGTGAATATTTACTCTTTAGTTTATTTGTGAATTTGTATTTTCTGGGAAATTAAAGGTTGGAACTTGAAACGCAATTCCAATATGTTTTTTTTTGGCAACCAACTTATAATTGCTGAAGAATTGTGGATTTGATTAAAGCTCACTCGGTGGTGCATGGTTAGAAAAAAAGGCTGACTCTATGGTGATTGATGAGGCCAGTTTTGATCCCAAATTGTAACGTGGTTTTGAATTTTATATCTTAGAACATCTGGCCATGGGAATCCAAACATGCAAATATAAATTAGGTATCTAGAGTGACAAATTTTTCCATCAAAATAGCATTCGTTAAATTAATTCAATACAACTAAGACAATCCACAACACCGTCATAAGCTCCAAATTCAAAAGGACAATAAATCCAACAAGTCCAAACATGCAAATATAAAGTAGGCACACAAACAACTGAAAATCACACATAAGTAAAATTAAGCGCGATCCCAAACTAAGCCTACAAAACAGTCGAAACCCTACAATCACCCTTTGGCCTAAATGAGCAATAACAAAACTCTTTTAGTGTCAAGTTAAGACAATTAATTACCTACCCCAATGTCAATTTGAAAAGACTTGACTGCATATCCTAACTTTATATCAGATTGAATTGGATTTGAGTGTAAAACTTAGGGTTGGGAAAAAATAATCGTTGAACTGGTCAATCAAGCTGAATATTATTAGAAATATATAAATATTAACATATCAGGCCCCAATTCTATAGTAGTGAAATAGAATCGGATGCACGAAACTTTAGACCACAATAGATGTTGCGCATTCAAACCCTGGAGTTACTCGATTCTTTTCAAAATCCAATCTATATATTAGATCGAATGGGGATGGCTAAAAACGGATTTGGACCGACGACCACCGATCCTTGCTAACATTGACAGAGCAAGCATTCGAATTCGAACTTTTGCCGAAGCCTTGGGGCCAGTTATGACAGGACTAGTTAAAAGGCTTTTCATCCGGGCCTACACTAGGATAACAGCTTGGGCTGATATCGTTACACATAAGACCGTTGATAAAACTAAAGCTGAGCCGAAAAAGTTGGGTTAGCTAGGTCTATCCATAATCACTCCTAAACGAGAGCTTATTAGTATTGGTTTAATCATTAACGGGTGATTTTAAACGTGTAAGTCTAGGATTTATTCAATAATACTGCGGAAAAGTGTTACAAGTTCAAAACTCTTCCATATACATATTCACCTCTCTTTTTCTTCTTCTCATTTTCATTCTCACTATTGCAAGTTCAAAACAAAGACGAACTTCCTTCTTTTTCTTTTTCTTTTTAAAAAAATTAAAACAATTATATGTCCCACTTATAGTATGATTTGCACATGGCTCCCATATGCTACTGCGTTTTGACTACTCTCTTGAAAATTAAAGAACTAATCGAAGAATAAAGCCTCTATTATTGCTTCTTGCAATATGAAATGGACTGAACAATAACGTGGGGGTGGGGGTGGGGTGTTGCAAGTTCCATGTCAATCCATGATGATGAAATAGAACACGTGTTTAATTAATTATTGTGTGAAACAAATTTGAACAAAGTTGAGAAATGGGCCGACAATTGGGTTGAGTATTTGGTTTTTGGATTTTCCAATTCAGGCTGTACAAAAAAAGATGTGTCGGCAGCAGCAACCAAGAACAAAGACACGAAACATATCACGGCTGGCTGGCTGGCCGCATGCATATGCATTATGCATGTGAATCAGCTTTGAACTTTTGGGCCTATAATATTTTCCAAGAGAAGAGATATAGATGCTTTGTTTGTTCACCAAGCACCAAGGTGTGGGTTGATGGAATTGAATTTTACCTTTTTGCCTTTTTTTTTTCCTTGTCCGTGTAAAATATGTACTACTGGCTTTACATGGACAATGAATGTCCTATATTGCATGCTACTATCAAATCAACTGTGGTTGGAATTTAAAATGAAAGTTTGTCATTAATATTACCTCAATTTTCATGGATTTCTTTCGTGCCCCTTTCAGGGCAGAAAAGACATCGGGAAAAAGCCAATATCTATTTCCGTAAACAATGACGGTCTCTTTAAACCTACCGATGCTTTAACTAGCTTCAATTGCTGACTTTCTTCATCTCAAATTATTCATCTGAGTACTACCTTGACAAATATTCTCAATGTAGGGCTTCAACAAACACCATAAACTGAAGTTATGCTCTGTGTTTGGACTGCTGTCACTCAAATTGCTTGTGTATATTTCCTATCCACCATCCACTAGGCAGTAGCTACAAATATGCACTTATCTTATAGGGGACAAATAGGTGAAGGAGAAGTGTAAAACTCTCCATTGGTTTCATTTATTTTCTCAACAAGGGTACAACAAGAAACATAAAATTTTGGAGCTAATAATAAAATAAAATTGTCTCTTTCTAGCCATCTGACCCCGAGCCTTGAGCTGTTACAAAATATATATATTCAACCCTAGCCGAATGGTTATGCTTTGACTTCCTCCCTTCCAAGTTCCATGTGCACCTCTCTCAGCCTCAACTTTTTCATTTGAGAATGCAGAAGAGGTTAAGACTGATGACTCACAAAAAGACTACCAACCAAAAGTAACCCATTTCACGAGTCATATGACCCCAATCAATTATGTCAAACTTCTAGAACATCTGCTACCTTTGAAATTTAATTATGGGTGTTGGGTTGCATTATTTTTAATTATTTACAGGTTTTGTAATAATTAATTGAATTATTAGTCACATGAAGAGGATAAATATGTGAGTGAGGCTTCTTCAAGTGGGTGATTGATCTTTTTGTTTAAATAAAGCAACGGTTTGGTGGGAGTAAGAAATTTTGTAACCAATTACAAACCATGAGCAACACTTAACAAGAAATCTTTGCTTATGACCCGGCAATAATGGAGGCAGTTAACTAGTCATGATTTATAATAGAAATAAAAAGGAGAATTATGAGAGAGAGAGAGAGAGAGAAGAGGAAATATTCTTATTACAAGCTTTTTTCTGTGGTTGTGATAGAGATGGGAGAGACATTATGCCAAACTTATTTATTACAATCCCTGTCAACCGGCGTTGAGCTTAATTGGTGGTTCATTTTGGACCAAATGCTATCCAACTTGAGATATTATCTTTGGTAGGGTGGTAGGGTCTCAATGCTTGCTCGTAGTGGTAGTGCGTTTACTTCCGTATTGTCACATCTTCTCTCCTTATGAATTATCATCACTCTTGTATTTGGTTCGTAATTTTCTTTCTTATGGTTCTTTTTAGACCCAATTTGACATATTTAGATATAAAATTCGTAGAGAATTCTTCTTTCAGTTGTCCTTTGTTATTAAAGAAAACCGTTTATCAGATAGATGCACATTGAAATTTTCATTTAAAATCCAAGTGTTTCGTGAAAAAAATACTTAAAAATAATTTAAAAATATTTTTACTAATCAGTAATCAGGTGAAGACGATTTCACCGATAAGAAAAGTTGGGGGATATAGACTATCGTAGCAGGGGGCATGGACTAGTGACCATGGTCAAATCTTGGGGTCCGAGTCTGGAACTTGGGCTTGTAACGGAAGGAGGAGACTTTTCACAACGCAACAAAACAAAGACTTATTATTGAATTCGTAGTTGTTTTGGCTGTTTTTGAAAGCTCCTAAACGTACCCAAAAAGCAAAAGCAAAAGCAATGCTAGTCAAACAGTCGCATACTACCAGTCCACTACCATTATCTAACAAAAATAAAAAATTCATGAATAAAAAAAGTAAAGTGAAAAAAAACATCTTCTGCTAAAGAAGACACAAAATACTCAGAACGCAGGATCTCGAAAGCGTGTTGCATAAGAAACCCAAAATATTCCGAAACCGCGTGAAGATTTTATCTCCAAGAAAGTTACAGCTATCCTATCAGGCAAAGAAAACACCGGAGCTAATTACTTTTGCCTCACATTTCTCTTTCTCTTCATACTTTTCGGATCAATCGGTGCTGGAAATATGTGAGGTGTGGATGGCTCATGTAGACGTCACTCTCCTTGTTTGGGTAGGACCTGAGGATGTGTCACCAAAACATCCTCAGCTGAGGATCGGTGTGAAAAAGTTAAACGCAAGTACTAAAAACGCACGTTCTCAACTTTCAGTCAAACAAAACAAAGGACAAGTAAGTAGCTTTGTAGGTTCTTCTATTTATGCAATCATGACTGATAACAAGGATTATTTAACCTAATTCCACTGCTATGTATTCAGTACTAATCCTCACACAAGTTCAACTTAAACAAACAACTAGACAAATCATCATGAGTCAAGATCAATTTTTAAGATCTCAACATGATCTTGCACCAAGATTTCCAAAATATTTGTGATATATTTAGAGAAATGTATCGTTTGAAATGGTTGTGAAATTGGTTTAGACTCATGATAATAGTTAAATCCAAGGATGGAATTACCCTTAGATTAGGGTGGACCCTAGTCCAGTGGAAATTAATTGGCCCATCTCACTTTATGCAAAATTGGCCCACTCCACTCGAGCAGCTTCCAAGAAAACGACAGTGAGCCACCCACACATAACAAATGAACAAATCAATTTATAGCTCACTACTCTAAAAATTTCTAATTCTTCCCTTGGTTAAACCTTCTCCCCATTAATATATGGTTAAGTATGTCAGCTAACCTTTAGGGTAGTGGTACCTCTCTTCTCAGTGTTGAAAACAATTCCAAGTTCAAACCCCCTCTTCATTAATAAAGCAAAATATAGGGTTAAGTAGTAGTGACAATGCTCTTTAAAGTAACCATACATATAGGTAATAGGGAAGCAGTATTGCATGACTTTCTATACATCTCATATATACTTTTATATATTGTTAGACTATGAATTTAAATCATGCATTCAGATCTAGCAACATAATTAGTATCTCATGTTACTAGATCTGAATGTATGATTGAATTGAACTATTGCATAACAACATAATTAGAGATTTCGAATTTTTGTAACTAATAAGATAGACATATATACGGAAAAGGAAAGAAGAGGAATCAAAATAGAAGTATATGGCTTGTGTGGCATTGCAAAATTGCAATGATGGTTTCTTGCAATAACCATGCACTGACTGACCTCAGCATGGTTGAGTGTATATCAGTATGAAATGATAGTATTGGAATCCATCAACAGCCAACATCAAAAACCGAAAAAGTATTAAAAACGCCTCAAAAATGAACAAGTGATTAATTGTTTTACCAAGAAAAGTTGGAAACACAATAATTATAGGCATGCAAAGTTACACGGAAATTATGTCAGCATGTTTTATCTTTGTTGTATCGTGTGTGTGTGGTAAGCCACACGTGAGCAGAGGTGGAGGCACGTTGGGACAAGAGGAGTCGCGCGACACTTTGGAATGCCAAAAATCCGGGTGTGGACTCCATGAACGACCCTTTGGAGAGCTGCAAGACCACCCCTTGTGTGCACACCAGGTGCTCGACGAAAGTCCCAGGCAGTGTTGTCCGCGATGTGCTGCGCTGAGCGCTGCGTTGCGTGTCCTTTTTTAAAAAAACGAGCCTGGCCAAACGATGTCGTTTGGTCCAAGGCTCAGTAAATTTTATTTAATTGACCTGGCCTCAAAACGACGTCGTTTTGGGCAAGTTTTTTTTTTTTGTTTATTAAAAAAAGATCATCTATCTTCCCCTTTTACCAGACTGCACAGCACACCTCCAAACCCTTTTCATTCCCAAATCAATATCTCACCCTCTCAAACCCTAAGAGCTCCAAACCTCCACCAAAACCTCTTTGCCGGCACCGACCACCACCACCACCTTGTGTCGTCGTCCGCCGCCTTATTTTTCAACAAAACAAGATCGTAATGCTTTTCCATTATAGTCTAACAACAAACATGTAGATGAAGCAGCCACAGCTTATGTTGATGCTGCACATTGCTGCAAGAAATCATCTGTAAATGGTATGTATTGTATTATGTTACACTTTCTTACATTTATGATGCTTCCTCACAGCCCACAAAGTCCTGGAAGGGGAAATAATCATATGGAAAATCAAGAATAGTATAATCTTAATTCTTGTCTTCTGCAGAGGCCATTTCTTACTTAGAGCATGCTGTAAATTTACTGTGTGATATTGGTATTTTAAATCCATCTTTCGTTGTGATATCGTATTTAAATTTTTGCTTGCAATGGTGTGCAGTTGCATTTTCCATTCCATCTTTCTTTGCTCTAATTTAACAATTAGAGAAGCTAGTCCTAGATAGAGTATGCCTATATAATGTAGACTGCCAAATTCACCCAAAACCAAATGAGGCTTAATTAAAATATAAGGTAGAAGATCAAGAAGTTGTCAAAGACTAACATGGGATGAATTAATATGAAATTATTGAATGGAAGTATTATCTTTATATTTTTTTAGTGTTATTTTCTTCGTAAATTTTTTTTGGAATTTTTACATTGTGACCCCTTGGCCAAAGAATCTAGATCCGCCACTGCACGTGTGGGTGCAACTTTGGCCTACAATTTCACCAAAAGAGAAGAAGAATTGTTGTAGAGAGAAAGACGATCGTGTCTTTGGCCTTTTTTTATATTTATTTTCTTTTTCTGTAGGGATTTTATGTGCATTCGGTGCAAGATAAAAAGCACCGACTATGGAGAAAGATAACATATGATTTCACACCTTAAAAATAAAATTAAAGTTGATACTCTTATCATAATTAAATTTTAAAACAAGATTAAAGAATTCTCCTCATGATCTGGACCTAAAGTTTGTCCTGTTCACTGATTTTTTATGCGATAGGGAATATCTTAGGATTTTTTTGGGTTCTTAGATGCATCAAGAATATGGTAACTTCCTTAATTATTCTGGTGGGTCTTAAATATAAATATTTCCCAATTTTAACATTTGGGAATCAGTCAAAGAGGTCGTCTAGCCTTCTATAAAAACCCATTTGCTGTCATCAAGTGTGAAACTATCTCTTATCTCCAAATAAAGTTATTTGTATTCAATCAAGTCGATCGATTTAATTCTAGTTAATTTATTAATTAATTCAATGAGAGGATTTAACATATCCTCCCTCATCACTTATATATACTTGTACTTCACCTGCAGCACCAATTATAAAACGCCACTACGTTCCCATTAATTATTTCTCCTTCATTTTTATAAATAATATGGTCTTTTTGGACTCTGAGTCATTGAGTTACAAACAACAAATTACAATATCAATATGAAGCTAATGGGGTTTAGTCTAGTGAAAAATGGTCTTTGATTTGCAGACTAGAAGTCTCAGGTTCGAACTCTCATGAC
Source organism: Prunus padus (assembly GCA_024362665.1). NCBI lineage: Eukaryota > Viridiplantae > Streptophyta > Magnoliopsida > Rosales > Rosaceae > Prunus > Prunus padus. The sequence continues at coordinate 26,218,177 of JANFAM010000010.1, forward strand.
ATCTTAGTTGTTCGTGCTGTATGTGTGAGAAACCCCCATCTCCTGCAATTTAGACTATCGCTTGTACTCAAAAAGAGAGAAAAAAATGCATAAATTAGTACTTTTCCTATTGAAAGGGGCGATAATATATAAACTCACTAACACAATACGGATTCTAGGACTCGAACCCAGAATATTGCCTTTGTAGAGTAAACTCCCAACCACTACACTAGTGAGTGAGTTTAGTATATTATCGTCCCTCCCAATAGAAAAGGTTCTCAAAAAAAAAAAATGAAAAGCAAAGTTATCGCTTGGTTGAGTTCACATGCATGAACAAGATTACACACGAGTGAGGTTCAAAGTTGTATTGTGTAGCCGTAAAGGTCACGTGTAACGAAACCCCGTTCACATTACGAATTTTTAAAAATATAAAAAAACCGGTTAGCCGGTCAAAGGTCACTGTATGAAAGCGTCGACCATTTTGTCGGAACCATGCATTCAATTTTTGCCACTGCCACTCTGCCTACTCCGTACAAAACCCTTGACCTACAATTACCGGTCAATATTTGAGGCCAAGCCAAAGCCAACCCCAGCCTACCCTCTCACTCTCAATCCCTAACCCCCAAAAAAACTCCTACTTTTTTCTCCAACCCCAATACGCTCTCTCTTTTTCTTCTCTCTCTCCCAAATCTTATAAACCAGATCAACCCTACCCTACTCTCTCTCTCTCTCACTAAAACAAACAAAACCCACTTTCTCTCTCTAGCCTTTGATGAAAGTAGCTCTTTCTGTATTGAGAGTGAACAATGGATGTGAAGAAGGATGTGGTAAAGATGGAGGACAATAGTACCAATATTGGATGTGGGTTTTCCTCATCACCATTTTCAGGCATATTTGATTTCTGTGAAGGAGAAAAGAGCTCATCTTTAGGGTTTATGGAGCTTTTGGGTGCTGGCCAGGACTTTTGTACTAACTCCTTGTTTGATTATTTGCCTCAGACACCATCTATGTTGCCTTCATTAGCTCCAAACTTTCCAAATACTTCCATAATGGCAAAGGAGTGCTCTGACTACTCTTTGAATCAGCAGCCTGCAACACCAAACTCTTCATCGATTTCATCTGCATCCAGTGAGGCTCTGAACGAGGAACAGACTGATAATAAAGGTGCTGCAGACCAAGATGAAGAAGAAGAACATGACCAACCAAAGACCAAGAAAGAGTGAGTTTTTCATTCCTGCTTTGCTTTGCTTTGCTTTAAGTTTTGTTTTTGAGAGAGACCCATTTCCTAACAGATCAAGATAAAGATAAGGTTTTTATCATTTTGGGATTTGTAGTACAGCGACCTGAAATTGAAAATTGGGACTTTGGGTTAAAGTGAGCTCTACTTTCATTATATAATAAAAAGCCGATGATGTATTGATGAAAGGTTGTTTTTTCTTTGTGATTGTGTGGATGAGAAAAGGTTGAAAGCGAAGAAGGCAAGTCAGAAGAGACAGAGAGAACCCAGATTTGCATTCATGACAAAGAGTGAGGTTGATCATCTGGAAGATGGCTACAGATGGAGAAAGTACGGTCAAAAAGCTGTGAAAAACAGCCCCTTCCCCAGGTACTCACTCTAAACTTCAGTGCCAAATTAACACTTTTATTTATTATCATGGCATTGCTAACTGCTTATAATAATCATCCTCAGTTCAAATTAATCAAAACCCAGAATTAAATTAGTTATGGGTTTTGAATCAGAAATCATAATCTTCCTTATTATTATCTTCTTTGATCTTATGTATGTATTTCATGATTTTGGTTGATGGTAGGAGTTACTATCGGTGCACAAGCACAGCATGTAATGTGAAGAAGCGAGTGGAGCGATCTTTCAATGACCCAAGCATCGTTGTGACAACTTATGAAGGCCAACACACACACCCAAGCCCACTCATGCCTCGCCCAACTCTCACGTCTTCGGCTTCTGCTCAACCCAGTATTTCTACCACCTTTGCCATGCCTTCAATGCCCAGAACCCTATTATCTCATCACTATCAACAGCAACTGCAACCTTTCAATTTCTGCAACTATGTTAATGGTGGCTCACCAACAGCAAATGCTACCGGCACCCGCTTTCTGCACGAAAGGGGGTTTTGCACCCCAGCAACTGGTTCTGCTATGTTGACAGACCATGGGCTTCTTCAAGACATAGTCCCCTCCCATATGCTGAAGCAAGAGTAGATATATTTATATAAATATATATATGTTTATAGATAACCATGGCCGTACCTGATCATGAGATGAGATCCCATTAGTTAATGCAATGCTACTTAATTATGTACTAATTTAGGTTACTGACTTGTTTTGAGATCAGGTGCTCTTGCTAATCCTGATGGTGATTATCACTGTAAACATGGAACATGGATATTTTAATCCAATGCAGGTACTTGGTAGTAGTTAGTTTTTTTACCTCATCAGATATTCTTCTTTTTTTTATTTTGGGTTTTCTTTTCCTCTTGAGGGGTGTGGGGTGTGTGGAAGAGCCCTCTGAAAGAGGGGGGAAATGTGGGGTTGGGTATGTAAAGATATTGCGGTATATGGAAAATGGGTTTGCTTAATTATTCTGACCCCTTGTTTGTCCTATATATTTGTTTTTGCTGTGGAAGGAATGAGCATTGATTTCATTTGGAGAGTAGCAGTACTAGTGCTGCTTCGCAGTCATGATTTTGCGGGTTAGGGTTTTCTGCGTAGTCCCTCCAGTCCAGACCCACAATTAATGAAGGAGGCCCTCTTTAATTTGTTTTTTTTTAATATTTATTTATTTATTTAAAAAGTTAATAATTGACCTTTTTCCTTCTCCTCCTGAGAATTCACATAAAAACCATTGATTCTAGAAAAAGGGGCTGCAATTGGGAAGATTTGGTGACAACATCTAATGCGCTGTCCCAAAACTATGCATGCGTATGCTACAAGAAAAGGCAACTCAAAGATCAAAATCTCTACCGCCCCACTTTGAGCCTCTTGGACAATAAATGCCTTGCTTTCTCGTTTTTATGCCACATCAAATCTCACCCTCCATTTGTGGAGTTCAGATCTTCTGTCCCTGAACCCCCATTTGTGATGCATTGAATTTAAATAAATAGATGGGAATGGGATATGGATTCTGCAAGCACCGCCTTCACATTTAGGATAATCGGCCTGTGTGATTCTTTTGTCTTAATAATGGAATAATATCTACCCATGTATTGAGTCATACGTACTCTACGTGTTCCGCGGCCATTTTGTCCACAACTTTTGCGCTGCTTAGTAAATTCCCCCGGCCATGGGAACCAAAAGTATTTTTATCGGTTTGTTAATCCAACATTTACCCATCTTAATCCTAACTCATTGTCCCATGCACTCTCACCGCATGCAGGAGAAACACTTGTGTGAACAATGCTCCTTGACTAATCACGGTATGCCATGCAGGAATATAAGTATATATCAAGACTTCACAAAATATTGAGTATATAGAGGAACCAACCAACGTATGCGTTTGGATAATCATACTTTTAAACTCCAGTTGAAAATCAGTATATACCAAGAGACCTGCAGAGAACAAGACTTCACAAAATATGGGCATGAAATCTTTTTGTCAACTACTGTTAAGTTGTTTCAGCCAGCGGCGGTATGAGCACCAAAGATGCAACATTCTATTTTGAAACAAATACATCATATGTTTCATGTTATGTAAATTACTGGTTTATGATACAAATCTCCGGGCAAGTAACAAGCCGATTGCATGGGATTAAAGACTCCATAATTTAAGTGTTGATGGCAACATTTCTACACCTGTGTCTAATACATATTACACCCTGTTCTAAGCTTCCACCACTATTGTTCAGCAATTAAATGCTTCTGGATGCTCTTTCCTACAGAAGCAGCTTAAGATGAGAAGATAAAATGAAATGACCAATAAAGTACAGCTCTTTGCAGCAGTTTGCATATCAACCCGAAAGGGGTGGGGGGGGAGGGGAAATGCTGCATTCACACAATATGGTCCCCATGCGCTGGATTGCATTCATTGTGTAAAATAGTCAACCTCAGCACTAGCAACTCTTCAATTTGCGTTAATCGCAGTGACTTCAACAATAAAATAAAATTGAAGGGGAAAATAGGCATAGGGAGTGAACCAGTAATGTCCTGATCTTGCAAATATACCAACAGTTGACTGATGATTCAATCCTCTAAGCACTGGGACGGGGTTGCACGCCATTTTTTTCTTTAAGAATGGAAAATTTGGCCATTCTGCATAGAAAGCAAAAAGAATGGCTAGAACTTTTGTGAAATGCTCAAAGTCACTTCTAAGCAGACGCATTGTGCCAATTGCCTCAGTGAATTGTAAATTACATAATCAATACCTGTCAAACACAGGTTGGGCCAACAACAGGATTTGTTTCTGGCTGGATTTGCACATGATCCAGTTCCTACAAAACCACAGCATGTTATTGACAATACCATATCCGTCCTTGTCCACATGGGCATTATTTAAACTATCACAGCTTCCAGTAGTGCTAAAGAGACATACCCAAATTGAATCTTTACACTCAAAGCTCGTATAGCGTGCTAAAACAATTTCTATTTGGGCAATTCTTACACTAGCTGCTAATTTGTACAGGGATGTTGCTTACCTAATGTGAAATCAGATTATATATTAAAAATCCAACAGCCACATAACATAGAAAGTAAACCTAACTATTCCACAAACAAGTAGGGACCCATGGGTACCACCCACCGTCACCATCACCATCACCATCACCACCACACAACCCCCCACCCCCCACACGCGGCCCCGCAGCGGCTCCCCAAACACCCCAATTACCACATCCCTAACACCTAATGGGTACCCAGTGCCAATCCCTAGCAACAATTACAACGGAAAAACCATCTTAAAAATGAAAAATTAAGTGAAAATAACAAACCGGTGCAGATGAGCAAGGTTTCTGAAGTTGTAGTGTCTGATGGAAGGCCTGTGTCTGAATCTGTACCTGCTGTGTTTGAGCACTATGTTGGGTAGAAAGAACCGACGACATAGATTTAAGATGGTGAGAAGGATTTTGCTGCTGTGTCTGCATCTGCAATGCTTGCTCAAATAAGGCAAACTCCTCAGGCTTGTCCCACTGTAGACCAGATATCACAGCCGTTAATCATATGGTCCCAATTATTTTGAATAGGACATTTCAATATCTTCTGGTACTAAGAAACCTAAATGTCATATGAAGAAGATTGTCAGACTGAAACATACTCTGCTTTCACAAGTTTCACAATTATAATAATACTTGTATCCATCAGGGCAGTTATGTTCACTCCAGTCACATTCTATGGGAGCTGCTATCTCGTGATTTGAAGGAACTGCAGCTGAGAGAGAATTGCTTGCAACTGTCTGAGGATTGTGTCCAGTTTGTGGAGACCATAGAAGACAACAAGAAACCAACGTATTTGCACAGTTTCCAATATCACAGCATGGCAGAAAAGAGTTTGCACAAGTCACAAAGTACCAAAATCATTGTTAGTAAAATTGTGTGCGCTACCACTCGTGCATCACATAACTACCACAGAACAATTTAACATACATTCATAGCAATTTTGTATCCACCAATGAAAAAGTTCCAGAAAAGAATAAAAGCCTCCTATTTTTAATACTTTTAAGGGTTACTATAGCCAATGTTACTCCCTCCCACATGCATGATAATCATTTAACAGGATGGACATGATTCCTATAATTCTAAAGAGCCCATACACAAACAATTCAACAAACACAGGGTGTCACAAGCAGTAGCAACATGACATATTTGTGACAACATGCTCATACCTCTTCAATCACTCATCACTTTGGCAGCCTGATAAATCATTTATCATTGTTACCTACTAACCTGAGAACTCTGCTGCTGCCCAATAATTTGCCCTGATGGTTGCGTCAGATGCTGCTTCTGGGTCTCATTGACTTCTACTTGAGAAGTCCGAGAATGTGTAATTTGTGTGTGTTGTAAAGGCATCCTACACAACTGTGAAGGTGCCTTTGATGGAGGAAATGGTGGTTGTATGACACTAGAAGCCTGGGGTTCATGGTTTGCCAAATGAGAAATAGGTGGGTGTGAAACTTGTTGAACAGGATATGATGCATTATGCATATTATACCCTCCAGTGGAATCACCATGATCAGATACTGGCCTGAAAAGAGCAAAGCAGAAGACAAACAGTCAAGACTAACAAACAGAATGACAAATGAAATGTAAGATGTATAAAGACAGAATTGTACCTAACAACTGGTTCTTGAGAGTGGGGAACAATGTTTCCGTTGCTAAATAAATAATTGCCCCTAGAGAAAGAGAATTCAAATTTAGAAAATTTCACAACGATTTAACTGCCCCAAAATCAAACAAGAACATTATCAGTTAATACTGTATACATCTTGTATACACCTTTCTTTCAGCCAACGTTTTGGCCAAGCTTTTTATAAGGGTCATCCTAAATGGGAATCTATAAAAGGGATGGTTAAGATCTTTATACTGCACTGGGAGATGGGCCTCACATGCATCCCTTTTTTTCCCTCAGAAAGAGAGATCTCTCTTTAAAAGCTCTCGGCATACACACACACATCTAAGAATGTTACAAAGCATAACCTTGATTCTATTCCCCTCGGTTTCTTAGGATCTGCAAAGCGAACAATTAACGGCTGAGCACAACCCTGAAGTAGCATAGAAAAGAAGAATCAAACTAGATGCCTTCAAAGTGTAATGACACAATCAGTGCATGTTACTAAGCAATACAAAAGCATTACTCTCATAATGAAGGTTCCATTTAATGCTTTGATTGCTTCTAGAGCCATGTCTTTATGGGAAAACTTCACAAATCCGGTTCCTTAAAAAAAAAAACCAAAACATATATATATAAAAAAGCATTAGCCAGAACAAAGAAACAGAAATGGGGTTTTTAGCAATATGCGATTCCATACAAATCTTTCATTAGATTTTACAGAATTATATGACAAAAATAAAGAAAGATACTATTTCATCATTAAATTATGATAGACCCCAACTGAAGTGCTGACAGATATAAAAGTTAAAACTACTGGCTACGATATCCACCACCTACTTCCACCCTCTTAAGTAACTAGCAAGCATACAAATCAGAATATCTCAAGTTCTTGTGAAGTCAAATGGAACACAGGACGTCATTAGGTTGAAAATACCATATTGAGGCAAGCACAATCAACCCCCACAATGTACATATCTTCAACCTGCCCAGTCTATAACATGCAACTCAAAGTTATAAAGGATAGAGAGATCAACAACGAGAAAAATAGAAATACCACGATTCTGCCTCATCTCATCACGCAAAATGTAGATATCTTCAACAAAACCATATGGCGAAAATATCTGACATAGAAAGCACCATATAAATCTGAACATCTTGAAAAGAGTTGAGGGAGTATATAACCAAAAATGGGTTGAGAAGAATATTTTTCTTTCCATGCAAGTAGCATGCATAAGTGCATATCCATAAGAAAAGATGTGCACGCATAAACAAATGGATGTACACAAATGCATGATACATCTGTATGGATGTACTGTTGAATACATGACTAAATTATTTAGCTGAGGTTGTGATAGTAAGAAAACATTCACTGTACTTCCTCAATTTCTTTCCTCGAAGCTTCCTTGTTCAGGCCACACACATACAACTTGTCAAGTCCCGCTACCAAAAGGACAAGAAAAACAAAATTCATCAGATGCTGAACATTAAAGGCCTGACTAGGAAGGCTTTTATACGAAGCGTTTTACTAAGTGACTTTTATTAGAAGCACATAAAAAGTTCCATTAAAACCCTACGTACATCCTGCATATTCACCTCAAAGTGCTTTTTTCACAGACAAAAACACTCCAAAACACACCCTGAATATGTCAGTTGAAAACACACAATACACTTTATTGCACATTATATCCTCGTTATTTAAAACACAAAGGCATGTGAGAAGATATTCTATTATTTCGCTAGCAAAACAAAAACAAGGATAAAGACAATACAAACAATATAACAAAAGTCATAAGCATACAAGATAGAAAGTAAAAGAATATTTCATCTTTGCGGTCACCAAACTTCAAATATGAAATTCATACCTTCCTCATTAGCACAGTGGTAACTAATATATTCCTTCTATAACTGAAAACCCAATCAATTAACATTCATCCCTTATGTTTTTATAATAATAAAAAATGGGTGTTGGATTCTAACTTAACAAGAATCCAGCCTTTCAAGCTGAAGAACAACAGCTTTATTTTTTACAAATTCAGGAATCATGATTAATAAAATTGAATGAACATAACGCTAAAACAGATACATTATTTTTTTTTAAACATTGAATTGTATTACATAATGATGTGAAAAAGTGAACTCTGTTGTGTGTTAATACTGCATCTGTCTCACAAGAATATTAATTCAAAAAAAAAATTCTACATAGTTGTATATTCATTATGGATCTTGTTTGATACGTATCAATTCAATTTTTTTTCGGTGTAGTTCTATATCCATTCTAAACTTGTTTGATACACATTGACCAAATTTTCAGAAACACAAATTTTATGCAAAATGAAAGTCATTGTATTCTAAATTCTGAGGAAAATGGTATATTTATGATATCTAATGCTTTGATAATTATAAGGGGACTCACGACATTTTCTATAAAATATAAAGTTATCTCATAAAATTGGGCATACAAATTAGTAAATGGACCTAATCCAATAGAAAACATTTATTAAACTTAATCTAAAACTCTTGAGGAATAAGGATGCAGATCCTAAAAATTCCTAAAATATGTAGGATACTAAGTTTCTGGTTTACAATCCAAAAAAGGTTCCACAAGAAATTCCTTAAGCATTAGAAAATTACCAAGGCGTTCCAATTCCCAGTCGGCATATTTAACTGTGATTGGTAGAACTTCCTGGCAAAAATAAATTAAAACAAACAACAAACTTAATAACAGTAACATGATGAATGACATAAGTACATATCAATTTATCCATCGAGCAACAAATTAACCCACCCCAGGAAAATAATGCTGATTATTCAAGGCTCCAATAGCCCTATCTGCTTCATCTAGTGTTGCATATTTCACGAAACAACTGCCTGCAGGAGCAACACTAAATCTGTTTTCTTACTTATTTTTCTTTCATAGTTATATGAAATACTATTGAAACAAAAATGGTGGTACCAAGCAAACGGCAGACTTATTAACATTTACATGTTGGTAACGAAAGAGAAGAGCGTCGAAGATAGAAGAAAACCTAAAATTACTGCTTAGTTGTTAAAATTCAAGGTGCATTCAGAATCCAAAAACATAAAACATCTATTGAGGAATTTTGGGACATGATTTATTTATTTTTTTAATGTAAGCTATAGAGGAAACATGAGCAGATGAGTTCTCTGATCAGCCCCTCCAAAGACCAAGAACTAGAAACATCAGTTTTTTGCTTATACTAACAAGGCGAACTGAACCAAGAATCTATCCTTCACCCACCCCACCCCATACCAATTGAGGTACCTTGTTGTTGGCCTGTCCTCTTATCCCTCAAAATAACAACCTCGGTAATACTTCCATATTGTTCAAACAACGGGCGAATCTGACATAGAAAAACAAGAACACCTTATTAAATAGAATTAGCAGTCACAAGACCAATGCACGACACCAAATAATTTGAAAGAGACATCTTTGGTAGGTTGGTAAGGTTTAGTTTCAAAAGAAATGAACACCAAAGACATTTTGACAGATTAGGGGAAATAATTACTCACAACTTCCTCAGTCGCTGTTCTGGAAACCTGTGCAACATAAAGTTTTACATGGAAGGCGCTTTCAACGTTATCTGAAAAACAAAATCCCCGAAAGAAAGAAAGTGAGAGGTACTAAAAAACCTAGCTTTTGAGGGAATAAGATAAATACAGCTGAAATTAAGATACCAATGCAGTTTCCATGTGTAAACAAATTCAGCTACGCATTTGCTAAGAACCTTCCTCAGAATGTAAATAGTGAAAAAGGGTAATTTACAGTTAATATTCGTTTTGATAAGTGGAAAAGTCATCACCAGCTTAACTTCACAAAGATTAAAGTAACATTAGAAATATATGAAAAAGACTTGGCAGCCTAACCGAATTCATTGTTTCCATTCCATTACTTTCCTACATTTTCTTACCTACCAAACAGAGCATTAAGGCAAATACAAATGTATGTACAAAAAATTGATATACAATACCTGGAGAAGGTCCTTGATTAGAAGGATGCCAAGCCCTTTTGCGTACAGAAAAAGGCACCGGATGGAACGAGCCATTAGAGTGGTTGCCATGGTGGTGGTGGTCGTCGTAGTGGTTGGAGTCGCGGTGGTGACTGTGGTGGTTATGATGGTTATGGTGGGGATCGACGGGGGGCCATGAAGAAGAGGAAGAACCATTCCCAGGGTATGAGATGCCCTGGGGCTCTTGGTGTTCTCCGTGCCTCTCCAGCTTCACAGATACTCTGCCTGGATTAGTTTATGCCAAACTCTAACCTTAACCCTAAAATTGTAGACTTGAGTGCGATTGAAGAAGAAGGCACCACACTAAAATGATGGAGCTCCCGCACAGCCGATTCTCAGTTAATCTTCGTGGACCGTCGAGACATGTTTCTTTTTTTATTTTTTTATTTTTTTGGCAGTTATGGCTTCACTCTTCCTGTAAATAGAGCCCTACATTGGAGGAAAGAAATTCCCTGGGTTTCGAACCCGGTGCCATGGGGAGGGGGATTCACCACCAATGCGGTGGTAAGTAACCCATTTGATATAGAGCCCTATATTCTTGTCAATGGTACTTTGATACATATACAGAAGTTTTTATTTTTGAATTATTGATTAATTATTTTGGCAAATGTGTGAATATTGAAATTATTTCAATTGCTAAGTTCTCATTACAAGCTCTAGGATGACCTAAGGCTTTTATTTTTTATTTTTTATAAGTGTTTCTAATTGTGTTTGACATAACAATTCAGAAGTGCTTATGGATTATAAAAGCATTTTTTGGAGAAGCATATCTTCATAAAGCACTTTGATTTTGAATAAAAATTTAAAAGTAATTCTAATATAATCACTTATGTGGAGAATCACTTCTCATTATATAATCACTTAGTTGTTTAAGTGATTTTATGGAGAACCATATGGGAGGTAATTCTCTTCAGAATCACTTTATAAGGGATTTTGGCTCTCCCAAAATCATTCTCAAATGAGCCCTAAAAGCGCTTCTAACAAAAGCACTTATGAGCACAAAGTACTTCGTGGAAAAGCAGTCCAAAAGCGAGCCTTGAATCAACAAAGGGGAATAGAATAAGACCAAATGATAAAATTTAGGACGTTAGAAATTTAACGATTATGAAAGGATGTGTGGCTTTATGGTGTAAAATGAAAAGGATGTTAGTATGCTATGAAATTGGGTAACTAATTTGAAAAAATGGAAAAGAAAAAAGTATTGGGGTTTGGCTTTTGGTTTGTTTTCACTCAATGATTGTAGTAAAATTTAAGGGTATGTGAACTTATACTCGAGTTTCAATTTGGTCTTCAAATTTTTTTTAATCAATTTGGTCATCCTACTATCTTAGTTGTGTCAATTGAGTCATTCCGTCATATTTTGTCAATTTGGTTGTCTAGTTGAGGGTTAAAACCTTCAATTTGAAACCATACTTACCTATATATCCCCAAGTAGCTGGAGAGCTTTAACCCCCGCCAACCCCAAATAGTTAACTCTTTCCCCTGGTGAAGGAGATGAGAGCAACCTTCACCTATGCCAAGACTCGAAGCTATCAAAGTTTTGTAGAACTGCAAAATCCCCAAATTTGAGCCTTAACCCTTCAGTAGAACTCCCAATTTAGCCCTAAACACTAATCAATCCCAAACTTCCCAAAAGTCTGATTTACCCATAAAAAGTATGTCATGTGCCATTCACATGAGTAAATTAATGAAAATTGTGACGGAAGGACTCAATTGGCACGACTAGGAGAATTGGATGACCAGATTGACTCAAAATGAATTTTGAGATCCAAATTAAAACTCTTGAGTATAAATTCAGGGATTATTGTAGTAAAAAACCCTAAAAATCAAAGAAAATATATTCGATAGTAATTAGGTTGTAACTTGTAATATTTTTTTTTGGTATGACGTAATTGGTTTTGTTTTTTGAAGACATTTCCTATTGAAAAGGACGATAACATACTAAACTTACACACACTATACAAACGCTAGGAATTGAATCTAGATCCTTGCAATTGGGTTGTATTACTGCGGCGTGAAACATGAAACTCATCCATATTTGACTGTAGAGTACATAAAAGTGGATTTTGGGGGCGGATATAGAATTTGAATAAAATAGGAGTGACATCTAGAAATAACAAAGAAACATCAACCGGCAGCAGAGATTAACAAACCCAGCCCTAGGCCTTAGCTTCTCCTCGTCGACGTTCAAAGCCTTTGCTTTGCGGCTTCACTATCTTCACTCTTCAGGTAACATTTTCGCTCCTTCCACAGAAACACCCTTCCGTACACCAGATTTAATCCAACCCTTATGTAATTCATTCAAGCATTCACTTGGCCTCTAATTTACCATATTATGTTATTGTATAATCACGTAGTGGATTTTAAAAACTTTATTTATTTTTTAATTTTCACGAAGATTTTCTGCCCAGAAAAACAGAGCTTGTTATCATTTTTATCATTGATTGCTGCTTTTGTTTAGAAATTCATGCAAAGTGTTTTGCTTAGTAAGTGAACTTAATCGATTGGGAATTGGGTCCTCATAGGACTGCAATATCAATATTCAATAAGATGGTGTTTGGGAATGTCTTAAAGATGCATTATTTATCTTCTTGCTTATGTAATTTGATGGCTATGGAGGATGCTGATAAGGTTTGGTTTGTGTTGTGCAATGTTAGAGTTGATAACGTTGAGTTAGATGGAAACGAGACCAGACCCTGATATTGATGATGATTTTAGCGAACTATACAAGGAGTACACTGGCCCTCCTGGGTCAAATGCCACAAACACACAAGATAGGGCAAAGCCAAACAAAAGGTCCCTTACCGGGTCTGACGAGGAAGAGGAAACTCGCGACCCGAACGCCGTCCCAACTGATTTCACCAGCCGAGAAGCCAAGGTTTGGGAGGCCAAGTCAAAAGCTACTGAGAGGAACTGGAAGAAGAGGAAGGAAGAGGAAATGATTTGCAAAATCTGCGGGGAACCAGGTCACTTTACTCAGGTAAATTTTTGCCACACACACATACACAAACATATGCGTCTTTTATTTTTCAATTGCTGATTTATAAAACACCTTTTCTAGTAATTGGAATAGCTCAGACCATCTTGTAATTGACTTAGTAATTGGAAGCAGCTTCTGCCCGAGAGTTTACATTTGTGGTCTGCTAGATTTCAAGTTCAGATAGATTGATGCTGTATCTTTTCAGATTTTCCACACATACTAGTTCTGTTGGTAACCTACTTTCGCTCAAGGTACCCCTGTTTTCGGAGTTTTAGGTTTATTTCCGGAATTAGGTATCCCATCTCTGCATCTTGATACTCATACCCACACACACACCCCAATAAACTTCCCGACAGGCACATACACTTGGGCAGGTAGAGCGTTTTATTTGTCTGAACAGAACAGATTCCATATACCCCTATGGGCTGTGTTCCAAAGCTAATTTCAATTGGCATTGTTTGTTTATGTTGCTAATCAAGCTGTAGCTCACTTAGGTTGGTGGCTATTAGTCATATTATGTATTTGACTTATGTCTTCTGTTCTCCATACTATATTGCTGTTACATTAGTATTTTCACCAAAATGACTTGCTATTTTTTCTTCAAAGAAACTAGTACTCTATGAACCTCATTGCAAAAATATAGTCGTGATAGAAATTTATGCAAGGTCATAAAAACTAATAGAACCGCATATCATGTGTAGACTTGCTTGTGGTTCTATTTATTCCAAAATATTACCAACGTGGGGTTTAGCTGGAACGGTCAGGCCCATGGTTTGCGCTACCATGTGGTCTGAGGTTCGAAACCTCCAGAGGTACCTATCTAGCTATTTGCTAATGTTTCCTCCCTCCCAAAGCTTGTATGGCTCGGTGGGGGACCCCAGTTTCAAAGCTATGTCCGCAAAAGCAGATTGGTGGATTTGTTGGTATAAAAAAAATATATTGTGATTATATTCATGGAAAGAGAAGGGTTTTATTTTTCCTTATTATAAAATATGTTCTAATGAATTTTGGTAAATCTTTAGGGGTGTCCATCTACGCTTGGAGCAAATCGCAAGTCTCAAGATTTCTTGGAAAGGGTACCTGCTAGAGAAAAGCATGTAAAATCACTTTTCACAGAGAAAGTGATAGACAGGATTGAAAAGGATATTGGCTGCAATATTAAGATGGAGGAAAAATTTATCATTGTCAGTGGCAAGGATAGGTTAATATTAAGAAAGGGGGTGGATGCTGTGCACAAAGTGATTAGAGAGGAAGGTGAGCAAAACGATGGTTCTGGTTCTCACATGACTAGATCAAGGTCATCTGAGCGAAGTCCTGTTGGTTCACGGTTACAACGCTCTGAATCCCAGAGGTCTCATTCTGGTCCCCGAAATGGGTCACATTTTCAACAAAGATTTCACAGGCAGGAGAAGTTTGTTGAAGACCGTATACGTCAGGATATGCAGAAATTTTCCAGGGGTTCTCCACAAGGTAGGGGCAGCATAGGGTATGTTTATGGTCTATATAGGAAGTTTGTAGCTTGTTAGGTTCCCATAGAATTTCCTACCTGTTGTCTGTAAAATTTTCCCATTTATGAAAGAATCAGCTTGTTGCTTATCATTTGTTTGCAGCAAAAGGTAAGTTCTTATCTCACGAATTGTGTGTACTACGTAGAGTTCTGAAGTAACTTGGGTCTGAATTGATCGGGTTGTCTCCGAAATGAAATCATTTACTGAAAGCATATCCAGAATTTTTGCCTCAGATCGTTTCTCTCTGAAAATAAAGACAGTATGTTGAATTAAAGCTGACATCTGCGTTAGCATCTTGAATCAAGTGCTTAACATACTCTTCATTTCATGAAGCTTATGGTAATGACGGAGCTAGAGGTCGTCCAAGTCATTCAAATTCTCCAGCCCGTGCCCCTTACATGGGAAACTCGTATAGTTCATACGATGGTCATAATCAGAGCATGGCTACTTATAGAAATGATGGGTGGGATTCTGATAAAAAAGGATCTGATATGCAATCTGGTCGTCAGTTTGATTACTCTGCCACCCCTCAGACATTAGAAGAATTAGAATTGGAGTACAAAAGAGAGGCAATGGAACTTGGAAGAATTCGTGACAAGGAAGAAGATGAAGAAAATTACAAACATCGTGAGGTATGGACTACCTTACAACTCTCGAAAAATATAAATAGAATGAACACTTTTAATTCTGTTCTTGTTGCTTGAAGTGATGATTGGGTATTTGACGATCCTATACCTTTCTTAACATAAAAGGAAAACTTGTGTCAATATATCTCCAGCTACCGTGCCTGTTTTCTTACTAAACGTAATTGTTTTAAAACGCTTGATCTCTTTTTACAAATTTATGGTATCTGACTTTGTATTATACGGATAAAAGGTGATTAGGGAAATGAGAGAGAACTACATGAAGAAACTGGGTACCCTGAGGGGGATGCATGCAAAACAGTGGGAGGATTTTATTCAAATTGATGCCCAGAGGCATCAACAACAGGCTAATCAGCAGATGTCGACTTCAGGTTTTGGTGGTTATAAATCACAGAATTATAATGAATACTGTGGCTCCTCAGCCAATCCTCATTATGCCGGGGCCAGTTTAGCTACGGATTCAAGGAGCCGGTATCCAAACCTCATGGAAGATTATACTTCAAGGCCTCATGACAACTTTGGTGAGTTCCAGCGTCAGAGGCATGATGATTATGGGAGAGGTTACAGTCGATACTGAATGTTTAAGTGCGATTACATTTGGTGAGTAGTCTTACCCTTCAGGCAACTTAAAAGGATTTAAATTGTTACCTTATGTTTTGGCCGAAAAGTTGAATATCCCGTATATCCAGGCTCATCTAAGGTAGACACTATATAACGTGGTTCTTAAGGATGCGGAGCTGAAATTTTAGTAGAATGCTTTTAGCAACCACACAGAATGTCGATTTGTGAATCTTGGGGGTGCTGGGTTGGCTAGGGAACTAGGATGTTGGAATTGTTAATGTGGTTTGCAGATTATTGTTTGATTATTTAGCACTAGTTAAATTCCGCTCCGAAAATTTTTCAGGGTGCAGGTCTGAGTAATGTAGCGGTATGCACAGGGGAGCACCAAATCTAGGTAAGCATGTTTTCTACGATTTAAAATTGAGGGAAGAATTGTGCACATTAATCGAGTGGTACGACTGCTGTTTTGCAATATGGTGACTCAGTTCTGTTTAGAACTTCTTGTAAAGAAGTGAGACATGATTTCCGTTGGCTAGTAGTGTTTGGATTTTTGACAGTATTCATTGGGTTATAATTAAAGTAGGTAGACTCTTCATCTTAATAGTACATCGATGTGAATGCCGCCGTTGAATTTTTCAATTATTTTGCTGCAACACAACGCTGCCTACCGTTGAACAGGGGAGGCACCCGGATGGGTTCAAATAAATTTTTTCATTTGTTAGAATTGTTCATCTTCTTTAATTCCCGGGATTGGAAGGTTTTTATACTTGTTTTGAGGACTGAAGCATACGACCCTGTTACAATACGGTAAGTACCAGTTCACCTTTGGTTAAAAGGAGGCCAAGCCCCGAAAACAAAGGAAAAAACTGGCCCTAATGCAAACGGGCTCTAGCGGGAGCAACAAAACTGAGCTAACCAAAAGAGGAGGGTAATCAAAAGTTGAAATCCCTAGATCAAAACTGAGCTAATCATGATAGTACCATTTCCGCTATCTTCTGAAAATTTGCCTTTAAGCGCCTTATATGGATTTACTGGTAAGCATGAAATGATCATTATCTCCTAGTGGTTAGCGACCAAAAAAAGGCTTTGCATGTTCCCTTTTTAGCTGTTGGTAGGTTAACTCTAGGAAGTTATTGGATTGCACTTCCAGGATTGCATGGTGACTTTTTTTGGAATGGAATGGAGCTTGATAAGAGGAAAAGGCATCCCATATACAATACAATAGTTATGCGCATTAGAAAAAAAACAATTAAACTATAACTCAGGCTAACCCCAAAGATGCAACAACCCTTTTTAGATAAATCAGAACCCCACCCATATCATAATTAGAATTTAGGTCTCGTTTTAAAAATGGGCTATGATTAAGATTCAATTTGTTGGTTGGCATCGGCATAGTTTGCTTTCCACAAGACAAGCCCTTTGCTTTTTTCTTTTTTTCTTTTTTTTCGAGAAGAAATAATAACAGACAAGCATGCATTCATTAAACTTGCCCGGGTTTCCAATATTGAACAGAAAATTAAAAATCTTCCATTTCCAAGAAGAACTCCAAGAGCCCTTTAGATTTTAACCTAGCTAGTGGGCAAGTCACCTGTGTGCATATATATACCAGTTTGAGAAGAGATGTTAAGTCATATACGCAGAGTACTACCACCCAAGAAGAATAAGAAATGGCAACATACAATGTGAATGTGGATGGTGTGGCAGTGAAAACCACTGTGACGAATAGTGCTGCTTTTGTGGACATCTTCATCACAGAACTCATACTCTCTTGCAACTACACCAACTCATCATCATCAAGACCTCCTATAATCGGCTTCAACGTCGAGTTTACTGATGAGATCAAAGCTGCCACTCTTCAACTTTGCTCAGGCTCTCGCTGCATCATCATACAACTCAACAAAATGGTAACGAATAATAGTGTCCCTCGGTCGCTGATCAACTTTTTGGCTGCTCCTCTCTTTTGTTTTGTGGGCGTTGGAATATTTCAGAGCTTGGCCTTGCTTAAGAGGGAGTATGGGATTGTGTGTAGGAATGCGGTGGACTTGAGGCTGATGGTTAATATGGCTGTTATGAATGGAGCTGTTGAGCTTGAACCAAAGCCTTTGAGCGTTGTCATGGGAGACTGGGGTGCTGAGAATCTTAGCATGGATCAAATCCAGAGTGCTGCTTCTGATGTTTTTAACTTTTTTATTTTTGGGGATTTGCTGGTTAATTCGTTGAAATAGTGGAGCAATTCTATGTAATTTGGAAGTGTGACTTGAGTTTATTTTGGAATTCAGTGGCTTTCCCTATAAGTACGCTTTTGTCTACCATGTCTCTTTGATTTGATAGATTTTATGGATAATGAAAGATAAGGGTTTTATTAATTCTAAAATACAAGAGCATCTGAAGAGTTTGTATATCCATTTGCAAAATCTGTATGTTCATGTACTTCCATTGATTAAAGATAACGGTTCAATTCACAGCATCCTTTTGAGCGATTGAATGGGAACTGAGAAAGCTTCCATTGTTAACATTAGAGATGGCTGTTCAAGTTCGAAATTGATAAAAGAATTGAAGAGGGATGCAAAACATAGATGAGAATAAACGAGCAATAAACTTCTCTTTATCTTTTGACGTACCTACATGCAATTGATCTTTCCAATTTCAAACTACTTTTATGACCTTATATATGCCTGCATGAAACCTTTGAAGTAAAGTACAAAATTACCTTGACATTATTACTACGTGTTTGGGGTTCCTTGTATATATAATACGAAAGATGCAGATTATTTTGTGTGTTTATGAATTATGTCTAAGAGTACCCTAGTTATAGGGAGCGTTTCAGTCTATACAACGGTGGCAGACTGCGGCAAAGACGTAGATGATTGCATAAGGAATTTTATGTCCAATGCTGCTAGCAATGAAAAAAAGGTTATAGGCCTTGACACTGAGTCGACTTTTGTCCATGATTCATTAGATTCCGATTCAGAAACTCCATCAAAAACCAAAGTTGCAATTTTAACTCTATGTGATGGAGATTGCTGCCTTATTGTTCAGCTTCCTTACTTGGATTCAGCCCCGCGGTCTCTCAATTTTCTTCGTCTACCAGATTATACGTTGGTGGGGATTGGGATCAAGGAAAATATAGCCAAGTTGGAGAAGGAGTATGGTTTTGGTTGCAAGAACTCTTTTGATTTGAGGGATTTGGCTGCAAATGTTATGCGGCAACCTCACCTTGCTGCTTGTCGGGTTGATGAACTGGCTCTTGAGCTTAATTTGTTGAAGCTTCAGAAGCCTACAAGTGCGGTTAGTAACGACTGGGGTAATAATAAACTCAACAAAAAACAGGTTAAGCTGGCTACATTAAATGTTTACGCTTATTTTGAAACTGGGAACAAGTTGTTGGGGGCTGGTAATTCTAGCAGCTAGTATAAATGCTGAGGAATAGAGGCATGGGATGGGATGGGAGTAGAATTGAATTTGAAGCGTGCTCCTTTTCTTTTTTGTTGGTGTCTATTCTGTGGTATGTAGGCTTTGAATTAAGTATGTATTAGCCTTATGATGTTTAAAAGGAGAGTTGGTTTGGCTGATAAAGATGAGCATCAACCGAATAATCTAATGTCAAAATTAACAGTCTACAAAGCTCAACAGTCAAATTTTTATTTTTCTGTTTCTTTTAATCACTTGTAAAGCTTTTACATATTATATGAGCTCAAGTTGTTTTTAAAAATATAATAAATGAATGTGATTATACATTTCAAATAAAATAAAATAAAATTCTTTTCAAAATGTTGAATTACTACATAAATTATTAAATTCTTTTACGGGAACTTCTGTAACGAGAGGCTATGTTGAGGGGTTACAATCCAACAGTTCAATAATAACTTTGAACTGGATTGGACCGAATATCAAGGAACCCCTCATTCTAGTCTCCGCGTCCTTTTGCTAGTTTGGGCTTTTGAATTTCTTGTTTGTTTGGGCCTAGCCCTTTTTTATGTCAAATAACATCAGGTGATGAACTGAAGGTGATGAAGTGAAGCTCACTTCGTGGGTGGGACCCAAGCTTATAGGTCTCCAACACGTCAATAGGCACAAACCGATGAGGGCGCAGCAATTGCCGTCCCCGCCTAACACTTCAACACGTCCTCGTTCTTAACTGTTGTTAGGCTATGACAAACGCACTAGGAAACAAAAACACAAAATAATAATAATAACAAATATGAAGAATATTCAAATTTTTTATTTTCTGATTTCTTGTGTTTCTATTTTACTCCTCTCCTCTCCTACCATTGTTTTCATTTTCTGAGAAAAGTGATTCCTGTGTGTGATTCTGATTCTGTGTGCGTGCCGACCTGAGATTGCCAAACCGAACCATGGGTTTCAGCGGTTCTTCTCGTTCACTCAAGGTACTATCTATTTTCCCTTTGATAATATTTTTTTTGGGCATTTCATTGCTTTTGTTTGCTGGCAACAATTTGATGCAGAAACCACTTTTGTCATTCTGGTACTTCTATTTCTACTATGCAACTACCGTTTTCATTGGGGTAACAATCTTGGATCCGCCACTGGTTCTACTTGCAACTTCCGTTTTCATTGTTTTTATTTTCATTGCTCTGGTTGTTTCTTTTGGGTTTTGGGTTTGTGGTAATGGTACACTACAGTATTATCTGACTTGTGAGCCTCAGCTGGGTAATATCAAGTTATGGGTTTCCATTTTTTGGTGTTCATAGTTTGGTTGTTTCATTTTCCTTTTGTTCCTTTTTTATTTAAAAATTCTGTATCACATTTGACATCTTTAATTTTAAACATGTTTCAACAGCACCACTTGTCTCATTTCTTTCTTCTATGAACGTTGAATCTTTGGAGCCGGTGCAAATAAATGAGCAATTTTGATTTCCTTTGCAGAGTTCTGATTGTTTCTGAGGGTTCAATGTGGTTCTTTGAGAATTCTAAGCTTAATACAACAAGGAGTTACATCTGAAGTCATAAGCTAGAAGGGTTTTTTTGAAACTTCAGTTGAGCTCAAAGGGTTGTCCTACTTTGCTTGGAAGGATTCATATGGCTCCCAGGGAAAAAGGATTTGAATTAGACCTTGAAAGTGGAGGGAGTACTAGTGAAGAAGATGCAAGCTTAGAGCTTGTTTCAAGCAAAGGACCAAAAAAGAAATTCTTGAGTAGTGATTTGGGTGGGTTACTGAGTTCCAATGAATCAGTTGTGTGTACATGTGGCATTGAATCATCTAGCAGTTCAGAGAAATCTGGTGAGGTTACAAATGACAGTGTGGAGTTACTAATAGAAAGGAATTCAGAAGTGGAAGAGAGTCAAGGACATATGACCCTTGCAGAAAAGACGAGTGAGAATGAGTGGCGTAGGAAGACCAACTCTAGGAATGCTCCTAAGCCACCACGACCTCCTAGAGGTCCATCACTGGATGCCGCTGACCAGAAGTTGGTTAGGGAGATCACTGAGCTGGCCAAGAGAAAGCGTGCACGAATTGAGCAAAGGAAAGCAGCAAAGAAGATGAAAGCATCAAAGTCATCATCCTTACAAAGTGGCATATCTGCTATGATCATCACATTACTGTTCTTCTTTGTCATAATCTTTCAAGGTAGATTGGCTTTTCAGCATTTAATTGAGTCCTTTTCCTTCCATTTTCTTCTTTTTGTGTGTGATACTATATTTAACAGATATTACATTCCCATTCGGTTCTGTTACTTATAAGCTACATCTGATGATTTAACAGAACTTTCGAAAAAGTTTTATTCTGATTTGAAAAATAAAAGAACAGAACCCTGATGATTTGTTTATCCCTATGAAACATTTTATTGATACTTGTGTACAGAGCTTCTCATTGAGCATTCAGGTTGGAGTATCCATTTGCAGTTTTAAGCAGGAATCCTGAAGCAGCTCTTTTTGTGGTTTCACCTAATTCTTTTATGGGCTGCGGCTCTTTCTTTATTTCATTGGTGGTCTTATTTCGTTTTTGGAATTTCTTTTGCTATTTGCCTATTGGACCATAAGTTTTGATTTTTGTTCGACTCAGGGTAATTTGAGTACAAAACAGCTAATTGAAGATGGAAAAAAAAAAGGATTTTTTATATAATTGTTTTATCTTCACTGGCTAGGATCTGAGTTCATCTGAAATCTCATGTACGATGCTGTAGACGAGCCTTCTTAATGTTGCACTCTATAAATCCTCCCACAGGAGATTTTAATATAACTCTCTTATGGCTTTGAGAATGCGATTCTTTGAGTTCGTATCATTTACAGTTCCATAACAAAATCTTTTACCCTTACTAGTATTTTGATGTTACACAAGCCTACTCAAACATATTGGGATTCTTTGTTGTTACCATGTTAGTTGCTTACTGAAAAATCGAGTTTCTTTAACTTCGTTACTTCATCCTCCTACTCCTCCGCCTCCGCTGGAGCCACTTTTTTTGAATAATGACAAAAATGATAGTGAAAGAGATCATTTGCTGAAATGATAATACTCCACTCTTACTATCACTCACTTTAGAAACAAAATAACCCCCATCATTATCCGATAACTGTCCTCAGTCCATCAAGGAGAAAATCAGAGTGAGGAGTAACATTTTCCATACTTCGTGAAATAATTTCGGGGATTCAGTGAGTTTATTGTTAGAATCAGTTTTCATGATGGCTAACCTGAATAGCTCTAGTCAAATGATTTCTGTAATTACATCTGAATGTTTGTTGAACTTCTGCTGTAGGGATAAGTTCCAGAAGCGTTCCAAATGTGATTATGCAGGGGTCTCCTGAGCCAGCAGTTGTAACTGAAGGTTTAGTCTCAGTTCAATTCTACAAAAGTAGCCTACCCAATTCTACTTATCAAGGGTGTGTATTCGTTTTCCCTAGGTTCATGTTTTACGATTTTATCTCGTCTTTCAAGGCTTTGTAACTAGAAGGTCCAACAACTTTAGTACTCTTTCTCATCCCTTCCTGCCCCACTTGGGTGTTTCTTGTTAATGCAGTGTTGTTGAAGACTAGGTTTCTTTGTTCAGGCACCGGTGAAGAGATTACGTTTTGCTGCTATGAAAACTCTACATATTTGTTTTCTCCCCCCATTCTTTACTAATGTCGCAGCAGTGCGTGGCCATCTTTTTCTTTTGTATATATGTACAGGCCTATAACTGCAAGAGATTTTGAGAAAGTTTTCTTGTACAGCGAGTTAATTTGCTCGGTTAATGAATGATTTTACTAATGAGAAATGAATTGCTTGTGCTCAATTAGTAGAAGTCACAACTCCAAGTCATGAATGAAAAGTCAAGTCTTGATGATACTTCGTTGCAGAAGTTAGGTAGTAGGGATTTGAAGGTCGAAATCCAGGCTGTTAGTAAGTCCCTCGGACTATTTCATTTTTCTATCTCTAAATACATCTGTAACTTTCCACGATTCTTTAATTTCAGACTCCAGGCTGAATCCAAGACTCAAAAGATGAACTATACCTTATGCGACAAAAATGAGTGGAGAAATGGCTATGTTTTTCTACTTATGCCATTGATTTTTCTTTTCCTTCATGTTTTTGGAGGATTTGTATGAGAATGGTGATGTAGGGGAAGCCTTGTCGTTGGGCGGCTATGTACTAGTTTTGGGTCTGTGAATATGAGTGGGTGAGGTGAGACGTTTTGGGTCTGTTTTGGTTTTGGAAATGAGGGAGGTTGCTCTGCTTGGATTTTAGAACTGTGGGTGAGATTATTATGAAATAGATCTATCTATACTCTGGCTTTGTAGTGTAAGGCTGCACTAAGAAAATAGATCATCTCTATTTTATTCAAATTCGAGAAGGAAACCAAAATATTAACAATAAGAAAAGAAGGGATGAAAAGCATGGTTTACCGAAAAACATATATTATGCAAAGAGTTTAGACAGTACCGCACAATATGGCTATATTATTAAAACTAAATTATATAGACTAACCTTTTATTTTTTAATTTGATTCATTTATAGTAGATTAGCTAGGTAAACAAATCATGACTTTAATTGTTTTTGTTATAAGAAAGGGAAAAAAAATATGATATCATGAGAAACTAAGTGTACGTGGGTACACCAAGAATAATAGCCGACCCAATCACAACTGGTCGCATTTTGTAGGAACAAACGAAATCGTCTCCTTGACAAGATCATGATAAACCAGCAAATTCTGCTGCTGATAATTCCCAAACACAGACATAGCGCCGGCAGACCCCATGGCCAAACAAAGTACTCCAACGTCGGTATCAGCAATAATATAATTTTCAGCAGGCAATTCCAAATCCGCATTCTTGAAATGAAACACCAACTTTGGCACCTCTACTTTTCCAGAGCCGTCGTCCTCCGGCAATTTGAAGCACACCTCAAGCCCCACGGTATCGGTCGCGTCTGCCTCTGCAAGCTTGATCTGGGAAGTGAACTCCGTCTTGAGTAAATCAAAAGCACCTTCTTCTATGTACGTAAGAGTTGTCCCCGAGTCTATGATTAGCCCACCATTGCCATCCTCTCCGAGGGCAAATGTGTCTTTTTCTATAGGCAACCGAGTGTCACCCACGGAGATGCCTTCAAGGCCAAGATAGTAAAAAGTTGATTGGTCCGGGTTTGGGCTTTTGATCAAAGGGGTTGTTTTGATATCTGCATGCTTTGATGTAGTGTTGTCCAAGTTTGCTACAGACCCCATCAAAAGTGTGCTACTACTTTTTGTGTCGTCCACGGAAGTCAAGCAATAAGAGAACTTGGGCTCCTTGAGCTGCGAAACCAACGACAATGTTCCACGCCCTAACCCCACAAGACCAGCACCTTGATTGAACCCACCACCTTGATTGTCTTTCCCACATCCAAACCCTATTTTCGGGATGGAAACGTCTCCGAATGTGAAAGTTTCGGTTGCGAGAATCCCATCTGTGGAGGAAAAATCACCATAAGCGTAGTAGTACTCACAAGAGTTGTTGGTGCATGTTTGTGAGGGTAGTGCTTCACAAAACTCGCTTTCACATGATAGCTTTGAGAATGTTGAGGACTTTTCGGGGTCGAAAATCGGGGTTGGCTGATCGTAACAGTCCTTACAAGGCTTGCATTGAGTCCAGATGAGATCGCTCCCGGTGTCCAAGATAGCGTTGTAGGTTTCAGCTGGAGTGCCAATTGATAACTTCATTAAGAACTCTCCTTGCCCGGCGTGGACCGGGGAGGTGGCACCCAAATTATGATCTGATGATGAGGTGGATAAGACGTTGAGCCTTTGCAACCTTTTCCGGCCACGCTTGATTCTGCGTTGAAGACGCTCGAGTTTGGTCAAGTTTTTATCAGAATCAATGTGTTTGAGAGTCACCTTGAACCCATTTTGCATGGTTTGGTGGTGGTCATGGAGATCGAGAGCTCGTCTTGAAGTGGAGCATGCCGGGTTAACAAAGAAGGCAACCAGAAGAGCTCCTAGGGTTAATATTAATAGCACACTTGACAATGGAAAGACTGAACCCGAACCCATAATCTTAGCGAAAAGATATAAATGAGCTAGCTAGCTAGTGAGAATGTGAGAAGGATTTAAGAGAAGAAGATGGAGGGATTAGTATTGAGGAAGACAACATATAATGGAGAGCTTAATTTGCGTTTTGTCTGTTGGAGTAAATTAATTAATAAACTGAAAGACATACCAACTTGGTGAGCGTGAGAGGAGGTTGAGATATCAGCATTGCGTCGCAGCTAATAATGCCTGGTCTTGCGTCTCTCTTGAGGAAAATGAAACTCGATTGATGAATGTATGCAAGGCAGCAACAATTTTATGAGCGAGAGATTGGGATTTATGTATGGAGAGGAAGTCTCTACCTCACACGCTTTAATCTCTTTTGTCACAAGGGCTACGGGGTTTTGACATTTTTATATATATAACACCCTTGTTGGCCACCTATTCGATGACTAGCTAATATCAGTTAAATTATGGGCTTTGATTATGGAGTTTATATATATTTTTTAGTACAAGCGATAGTCTAAACTACATGGGACGGAGATTTCTCACACACATACAACTATGATGCAGTGGGGATTCGAACCTGAGATCTTTGGTCTGCAAGTCAAAACTCTTTTTCACTGAGCTACACCCCTTGGTCATTATAGAGGTTATGTTAAGAAATAATTAAATCACACATTTTCTGAAAATATGCGACCCATGTATATAGAGGTTATGTTAAGAACTAATTAAATCACACATTTTCTGAAAATATGGGACCCATGTATATAAGTAGATGATCACTGAAGACTAGCTATTATAGCTAATTGAGTAGACTACATGAAATTATGGCAAGGCCATATATACTCAAAGATCTAACATGTCATTGCTTTCAATTTCTTCAAAATAATCATAAAGATAAAAAGTGATACACAAGTGAACCAGAAATGATGTATTGGAGGGTTGGTAGGCTAACTCGTTTACTATTGACTGATAGGCACTTGGGGTTGGTTTGATTTCCACGCATAAGGGAAGAACAAGGTTGGTTGATGGTATAATTTTTGTTAGGTGCTAGGGTTTGATTACTATAGGGCCCACTCCGCATTGTATTTCACTAATTCAAACCGTCTATATTTTAGATAATCATTCAAAGATCATCTCTACAAAAAATTACTTGAATCCTTTATCGTTTGACCACTCAGTTGTGTTATAGAAATTTTAGTACTTTCTTAAAGCACCGTGTTCATTGATTTTGTAAGAAACAATTGGATGTCGAAACGGTTTCCGGTTTGTCTAATTTTTTGCAAGGATGATCTATGAATGTAGACTTAAAAAACAGATAGTTTGGATTGTTGGAAAAAAAAAATCCGTAGGGTACCCTAAAGGGTGTCCCTCAATAGAAGAGACTGATATATATATATATATATATATATAAATTTGTTGACAAAATTAGGGTGCCACACGACACTTTCACAATTCATAAAAAATAAAATAAAATAAAATTCCCCAAAAAGAAAAGAAAAAAACGAGCCTTCCACATAGCCTATAGCTAGGAAGCGAATTTGTGCGGGAAGTTATCATACAAAGCTTGAGTGAATGATACCTTTAAACAAAATGGCCCATTCATGTTAAAACATCTGCTGCTGAGTTTGTTTCTTGAAGAAGTAATGTCAAAAGTTACACATGTTCATTTTGGGCGGTGAAGACATGAATGTCCATAGAGGCAGATCAATATATATAGGCGTTATTTGGTACTGTGGACTGTCATGGACTGGACTAAATTTTAGAATTGTCTTGGATTAGCTTGGATTGGCTTAAGCTGGATTAAGTGACCTACATTAGGTGATGTGTCGGACTAAAAAAATTATTTAAATATTTAAAATTAATTAGAAATTTTGATCTAAAACTAAATAAATGTTGCAAGGAAACCAACGAAAAATGTATAATTTATTAAATTAAAAATTAAAAATGTTTTTTAAAGGCAAGAACTATCTTATATCTTTTTTCTTTTTTCTCATTTTTCTCATTTTTCTTTCTTTCTTCCTTTTCTCTCCTTTCTCTTTTCTTCTTCCTTCCCAGGCCTCGTTTCTTTTTTCTTTTTTCTCTCTCCCTCCCGATCTCACTCTCTAGTTCTATCTCTTTTTTTCTCCAATATTGATACAATGATATCCCTCTCCTTTTCTATATCCCCCTCCCAACCTTTCTATGCTTCCCTCTCATTTTCTCTCTCTGATTCCCCTTTGAAGTCACAAATCTTCATCTCCTTCAAAGTCACAAAGCTCCATTTGGTTTCACTGAGCCATGGTCGATGGTTCATGATTTTTCGGAAGGTTCAATTGGGTTTGACAGTGGTGGTTGAATTTGGGTTCAATTGGGTTGTGGTTGAATTGGTGGTGGTTGATTCAAGTGGTTGGGTTTGAATTGGTGGTGGTTGGTTCAAGTGACTGGGTTTGATGACGATATGTGGTGATTCTAGTTTTTCGGCTAGGTTTATGGTGTTGACAGTTCTAGGTGAAGAAGAAGAAGAAATCGATTATCGTCGGACTCGCGTGTTCTGTTTAGCGAGCTCACTATTTTGGGAACCATGTTTCAAGCTCGCTATATTGGAAGAGCGAGTGAGGCAATTTTTTTAACTGTTGGACTATATAATCTCATTTAAGTTAGTCCCCCCTCTTACCGAACATGGGTTTCAAGTGCTAATTAACCCAGTCTGAAATTGGTACTTAGGTGACGAAGGGTAAATTTAAATACTATTCAAAAGGACACAACAATAATCACACACTTCAAAACTCAATCAGATGGGATGATGACTAGTCAACTGCTAGTAATGAAAAACCAATTGAAAGAGCACACACACAGAGCATACCAATATGTACCTGCAAGCCTAGAAGATTACTAGTGACAACCTAGGCATTTAGAAGGACCCGTCAATCTAGGCATCCCCTGTGCTAGCAACAACTATGGTGAAAGTGTGTGAATCCATTGCAGTCAAATAAATAACAAGTTTTAGATAGAGATGACTAGTCAACCGCAAGAACACAAACCCAGAATATGAACACCATATGATGACTAGTCAACTACAAGAACAGAAACCCAGAAAAAATAACAGGTTGCAAACCAAAAATTTGTTTACCCAAAAACCCACCTCTGGGAAAAATTGGGGGTCATCAACCGACCAGGCAATCCACTAAGCAAATAAGATTCTTAAAAAGAGACTCAAGCAAGCTCAAAAAAATCCTAGGTCTATTTAGGAAAATAAGCTATACCTCCTTTGTGCAATCTTCTTCTCCAACTTAGCAATGCTTGAAGCTAAGTCTTTCATGGCAATGACAGCTCCTTCTCCAGCTCTTTCATCCCATGGCACCAGCTTACAAGCTCAACCTGAAACAGAAACCAATAATTTGGATTCAAGGATAAAAAGACCATTTTCTTCAAGAAACCATACTCTTGAAGAAACCAATCTTGAATCTGACCTAGAACTAAATGAGAGTGTATTTGTTCTAGCTAGATGTAGATTTCATATTTCAAAAACAGTTTTCAAAAGCAATTTAGAAAACTCATAAATGAAAATGGAGGTTTTCTCTTGAGGAAGAAGATGAGCAAAAGAGTTTGTAAAAAACTTTTTCAAACAATCCTCAAAAGAAACGGATGCCCAAAGAGGAATGATTGGGGTTTTACCCAATCAATTTAGAAAACCCATAGATGAAAATGGAGGTTCACTCAAGGAAGAAGAAGAGCAAAGGAGAAAAGAAACCCTTTCAAAAAACTCTCCCAAAAGTGACGGCTACTAAATGAGGAATGATTGGGGTTTTACCCAAAAATTCCTAGGTCTGAAAAGTCCACATGACAGCTGAGAAAATTCGTAGAATAGGATAAAATTTTTGGTTATCCAGCTGGAAATCCTATAGAGCAAGGATGACTAGTCATACGAGAAACAAATTACTAGTCATCATTTTATGAAACCAATTTCATGCAATATGATGCAATGCACAATTTACCTTTTTTCAATTTGCTTGAACCTCCATAGGATAGCTATTAGTTAAGAACACCTAGAGAAGCTATTATTAAACTAATCTTGAGCTTGAGAAATACAATGAAAGTTCTATTACAATTTTGTCAAGGGAAGCCAAAAGAAACAACTTAGAAATATAAACTTAACACAGTTCAGTCCAGTGAGGCCTCCCAAACATGCCCATAGGGGCCAGAGGCAAACCAAAAGATAATATCTTGCTGAGATTCCTAGCTAGGTTGAGGCTACCTTTAATGATGATTTGTTAAGAGTTCCTAAAACTCGTACTGTCTCTATCATTTAGTTTGTCATTTCACTAAAATAGAAGAAGATAATATCTTGCTTTCCACTCCGCCACCAGAAAAAATGTCATACCACCATAGAATTACTTCCAATAAATGTTCTAGAGTATTATACTTGTATATGCTAAGAATGTGAGGACAATTAATTGTTAGAATTGGGATATTCAAACTCTTTTGACATTAGGAAGAGAAATGGCACTAAGTCTACAGCTAATTGATACATGTTTCTTTATTTTAAACCATAATTGTCTAGTAGGAATGCATATTTAAAATATAAATAAAATGAAAATATGGCTCTTGAATTAATAATTAAGGGCTTATTTAGTATAGGACTAGACTAGACTAGAAAAATGTCTACATTTCATGTGCATTGAAGACATAATATGGATATGTTTCCTAACTTGGAGGAAGAATGAGGACTATCTATAAGAGGTTGATGACTAAAACTTATCTCCCCCTCCTATAATCCTCTTGAAATTGGTGAGATTATGAGGGATAAGTTTTAGCTATCATCCTCTTATGAATAGTTCTCCTTCATTCTCCAAGTTAGACAACAATATTTATATTATGCCTTTATTGAACATGAGATGTAGGTATTTTACTAGTCTAGTCTAGTCCTCCCTAACAAACGAAATCTAAGATCCCAATTTGTGACATATTCGTTTTTTAATTGAAATATTTTAATAAATAAATATTGAAAAATATAGGAGAAAAATGGTGGGGAATTGAAGGAAAATGATATGAGAAAAATATGGGTACTAAAGAAAGGAGTAGTGAGGACCCATTGCAGGCCCAAACAAACAGATGAAGGAATCAAGAGAGCCCCTTTTCGATCACTAACTATTTGTTAATTTAGCTATGAGGGATAGGGCTTCAAAGGAAGGACCTTAACCCCTTTTTCAACCCGATTGAGTCTGGATATAGAACATAGGTTCTAACATTTGTTTGGTGAGCTTAATTGCATAATGGGCTGGGTTATCTTCTCTGGTTTGCCTTCTTCTCTCTTTTCTCCTCTCTCCTCTCTCTTGTTCTCTGCAAATCATGCATGTGATGACTTCATCAATGGGTAGACCCTAGCTCGGCTCGTGGGGCACGCCTCGTGTGAAACTATCAAAACCCTAACAACGCACGTTTAGCCTATTGACCAAAAACGAAAATACAACACACGGTTAGCCATATATTGGCAATGACTGCTGATAATGTAGGATTGGGTTGGGGATTCTTGGAATGGATATTGTCTGCTGTTTGTTTTGTCATCTTACATGCCTATGTATTCGTTTTTCCTTTTGGTCTCCGTACCTCTATGTATTCTTGGTAGTTTGGGCTGTTCCTTTTGCTCTTATGAATTTTCAACAACCAAAAAAATAAAACAAAATCCTTTGGTGGGTAGTCATTTATTCTGATACGTTATTATTAGTAAGTACACCTAATTTAAACAGGTTCTTAGAATGCGACCATGACTAATAATTCACTCCTTGCTTTCATAATTGGTTCATAATTGCAATATAGGTATGCAAGAGCTTAGCCTACCATGCTTTAGTCGGTGGCCTAATAACAAAAACTTCATAATGAAAGAAAAAAAACATATGCATATATGTAAGTATATATATACACATTATGTGCGTACGTATGTATATACTATTTTTTCGAAAGAAAAAAAATACATATTACATGCTGGCTCACGTGCATTAAGTCAATATTTCTCTAGCACTCAAACAATTCATATTCTAAAAGTTTTGACTCTATGGATGTCGGAAAATGAATTAACAGTGTAGATTTGATCATAAAATTGCAATTCCACATAAGAACACAAGATGTACATAATTCACCTAATATGAACTATGTTCACAAATTTGTTGGTGTTTTAACTCAATAGGATTAATAAGACTACACTTTATAAGATATTGACTTGAACATACGAACCATAAAAATAAAAATAAAAAATCCTAAAGTGTAAAATTAGTGGTGTAAAGCCACTTTTACATCTTGTTTACATCTTAGGGAAGTATACTAATCGGGTTTTTTTCTCCAATGGTAGAATGCGAATTGGGGAATGTATACTTTGGAGTGCTGGTATGTATATGTTGTTGGCATGTTAAAATTGATCTGGGCCATTCATAATTGGACTGATGGAGAAAAGAACGGAAGCATGGCTTTTCAATTTAGTGGGCCCCGGTGAGTTTGGGTTGCGTATGATTTTTCTCTCCTCTCTCCTCCTTTTCAGCTACTCTCTCTCTCTCATAACATTTGTGGATCCAAATTAACGAAAACAAGATAGATTTTAAAAAAATGCAATAATTCTGCATTTATTTTTCCATGTGACGGTGGTTTGCTACATTTACAACAGATACACCTTTGCATTGCAGGTGTTCCGGCGACTGGGAGTGTAAAATATAGCATACACTACTAAAAAAAAAAAGTGGCAACAGTTACCAATAATTGGTGACATTTGGTGACTAATGTTGGGGTAACTAAAGGCTTTAGTCACCAAAAAAATCTTTTTTGGTGACTTAAAGTTACCAAAAATGGGTTTTTTTGGTGACTAAAGCCTTTAGTTACCCCCACATTAGTCACCAAATGTCACCAATTATTAATAACTGTTGCCACTTTTTTTTGTAGTGCACTCCCTTTATACTTCAACAATGTAGATGCTCTAGCTTGTATTCCTCTATGCGTGGGATAAAGAATCGTTATATATGTAGTCTTCGTGTACGAAAGCCCTTGTTGTGATAAATCATGTGGGATTCTAGCTTGGTCAACCATGGAAGACAGCAATTCGAGATACTGAAACTTGAGTAGGAATACTCTCCCGGTTCCTTCTTTCTAAAAAGTTAGAGAGTATTTATCAATGTTGCGTAAATTTTATGTACAAACAGATTAAAACGTTTAGTTATAGAGTTCCATCAATTTTTATTTTTATTTTTGCAAAAATTCAATCAAATTTATTATAAAACTCACCCACACTACACGGATATTAGAACTCAAACTCAAGATTTGTCTGAGAAAGCAATTACTCCAAACCATGAGCCATTCTTAAATCCAAGCAATCATACCTAGACCTTACTTGTAAGACCCTTATAATTTTAAAACCTTATTCTAATAGTCTAAACTCCATACTCTCTTATAAAATTGTGGTTGCAGTGCAGTGCATAGTTATTTGTATCCATAAATCATCAAAACACCAACATTTTTACAATTTTTTGACATGTGGATAAAGGGCAGGATATGATTTTATAATTATAACAATTAAAATATCAGCCAGCCACAAATAATTCAGGCTAAGAAAAGACTAGACAAGCGCAACACCACAAGTTAGATCAACTAATGTCAATAAATCTCATGAATAATTTCAATTTTTTTTAAATATTTTGATTAAAGAACCAAAATCCAAACTCTTTGTATTATTTATCTTTCAAAGGAGAAACATTTAAATGAAATGGAGATAACACTATTTTGCTATCACCCGTCAATTATGGTATGATACGCATGATAATTTTTCCACGCAACATTCTATAATTAACAAGAGATAGCAAAATAATATTAGCCTTGTTTTTATGCTTTCAAAGGATCACCATATGGACCATGTTAAAAAGGAGGTTGCATGGAAGCCGACAGGCTGCCCTTATTATATTATTTTTTGTTCCGTTGGATGTGAGTGTAATAAAAGTAAAGTTAGAGGGTATCATTATATCTGAAACTGTATATAAACAACATATATTGGCTCTAATACCACACACAGCCTAACTTGTACGACTTCTAGCATTGGTGAAACATTACTCAAAATGCCAATGTCCTTTTTCTTCAAACCATTTTTCTTTTTATATCTGATTTTCTTTCGGAAACTCAAGGGTTTCCCCAGGAGTGTTAGTAGCAACAGCCATCATGCAAGCTCAAGCCAGTCTAAAAATGATAAGTTCTTCGGTTCTCTTTATTCCCACAGATCAGACCTCTCAAACCAAACCCTGATCATCTTCAATTTCGAAGGAGCTTTGCTGAAATCCTCTTATTTGTTTGATTACTTCATGCTCGTGGCGTTTGAAGCCGGAGGCTTGTTAAGATCACTTGTTCTCTTTCTTCTGTACCCTCTTATATGTTTGGTGAGTGAAGAAATTGGGTTGAAGATAATGGTCATGGTCTGCTTCTTTGGGCTCAAGAAAGATAGCTTCAGAGTTGGGACGGCTGTGTTGCCTAAGTTCTTCTTTGAAGACGTTGGGTTGGAAGCCTTTGAGGTTTTACAAAGAGCTGGGAAGAAAGTTGGTGTTAGTAATCTTCCTCGAGTAATGATTGAGAGCTTCTTAAAAGACTATTTAGAGATAGATGTGGTAGTTGGGAAGGAGCTAAAGGTGTTTTGCGGATACTTTTTGGGTCTCATGGAAGAAAAGGAGAACAATGTTTTGCCTGTTTTGGAAGAACGTGATGGGGAGGACATGGGTTTTGACATAATTGGCATCACTGCCTCCAACAAATTTCATGATCACCAATTATTCTATTATTGCAAGGTACCTACTTTCCATATTTGTTTTATGCTCTTTTTCAAAACAATAAGGTCAAATGACATGTATATGGAAATCTTTTTTCCCACCACTTTATTAATTGAAGGTGTATCATACTTGACAAGTGTTCATATATGCATAACCATGATTAATTTTTTACTTTGTATTTATGGAACTATAGTTATGCATATAGACACGTGTCGAGTATTGAGAAAGGTGATGAGGATACACCTTGGGTTAATGTCGTGAGATATCGTTAATTTTTTTTCTCTTTATATTTTAACTATAAAGTGATATGAAAATTGTATGATAGTATGTTATTGAAAACTCAGAAGTATAGGAATAAAATATGGGTACACCAGTTGGAAACTTCAAATGGAATGCATTAAAATTGTTATAGGTATATCTTTTTGTGGCGTTAAATGTTTTTTGCAACTTGCAAATACAGGATGTTTACTTGGTGGGGAACTCAGATAAGAGGAGCTCGAAGACGCTGCCAAGAGACAGATACCCAAAGAAACTCGTGTTCCACGATGGTAGGTTAGCTCTCAAACCGACCCCACTGGATACAATCGCCATATTGATGTGGGTCCCACTTGGAGTTGCCCTAGCAATCTTCAGAATCATAGTCGGCATATCACTGCCTTACGGCGTTTCGTTCCCTATACTAAGTTTCAGTGGTCTGCGGCTGACTGTGAATGATAATACAAAACGCGAGAGCCAAGGCATTAATTCTCATCGTTCACTTCCAAACGACAAGCCCAAAGGTGTCCTTTACGTTTGTAACCACAGAACACTCCTAGACCCTCTATACATTTGCTTCGCATTGAAGAAAAATCTCCACGCAGTAACGTACAGCCTAAGCAAAATGTCTGAGATTCTCTCACCAATCAAGACTGTTAGATTGACAAGGAAGCGCCATCAAGATGCCAAGATGATGGAAAGGCTGATGAATCAAGGGGACGTGGTTGTTTGCCCCGAAGGAACGACATGTCGTGAACCCTACCTCCTTAGGTTTAGCCCTTTGTTTTCAGAAATCAGTGATGATATAGTACCTGTTGCAGTTAACACACATGTCACCATGTTCCATGGTACGACTGCTGGTGGGCTCAAGTGCTTGGACCCACTTTTCTTCATGATGAACCCGTCAGCAATCTACACCGTTCAGTTGCTGGATACGGTATCTGGGCTGTCCTGCTGTCGTGATGGGACTAGATCAAGCATTGATGTGGCTAATTACGTGCAAGGTGAAGTTGGTAGGGCTTTGGGGTTTGAATGCACCAAGTTCACAAGGAGAGATAAATACTTGATTTTGGCAGGGAATGAAGGTATTGCTTGTAAAAGTGATCAGCTCTAAAATTCGAGTAATGGGAAAGAGATAGGTGAAATTCACTTGTTACATCAATTATTATGACTCATTATAATTGATACAGCGCATGTCACATAATGTGGTTCATTAATTTAGTCTACAGATATGATCCTAGCTATATATCATTTTCGCACGGCGTTGTTATACGATAAGTCTGGATAAATGTCGTTGGTGAGGGTTTGAATCAAACTGATGTATCTTTCTTTGGCATATTCCCTGTGAATTGTAAGCTCCAATCCTGTTCTCCCTAATTTGTAATTATAAAGGTGTGTGTGTGCCTTTGCAGTACTCTTCTTGTGCTATATATATCAAAACTAAAGGGTTAATGGTTTTATTAGTCCTTGAACTTAGACCCGATTTGCATTTGAGTACCTCAATTTCCAAAATGGTTCATGTGCCTTTAACTTTAGTTTCGTTTGGACAACTAGTCCCACCATTACTTCTGTCAATTTTTTCTGTTAAATGCAGGGGCAAAATGGTATTTATATATTAAAACAAAAAAAAATGAATAAAAAATTATATCTTTAAAATAACAATAAAAGAAAATCACATAAAAAACAACAACAAAAAGTCAAATTTGGGGGGAGAAGAAATCAGGATAGAGGGGGAGAGAGGGAGAGTTTAATTTTAATTTTTTAGTTTTTAAAATTTTTTATTCATATTTTAATTAATGTTGATACAAAAATACCATTTTACCCCTGTATTTAACAGAAAAGTTAACAAAATTGATGGTAGAACCATTTGTCCAAACGAAAGTTAAGTTAAGGGACCACGGGAACCATTTTGAAAATTGAGGTACTCAAATATAAATCGAATCTAAATTCAAGGACTAATAAAACGATTAATCCAAAACTAAATGAGTGAAAGATAGTTGTCGTGTTGATCGAAGAAGCACCACACTTGGAACTTGGTAGGTGATAATAACACCAGTCGAGCGGCCTACGTGTTGGCACCTTGTCCGCACCTTAATCTCTCTTTATCCCTCTTTATGTTGCTAGTCTCTGGATATGTGCGCATCATCAATTAGGTCCAATCTCATCAACAAAATATATTTATATGGTGTACCATGTGTGTATACATGCATTTATGATCAGTCTAAACGAGAGGCAAACAAGCAAAAAAACTTATATGAAACGAGGATAATACTATTTTGTTATTTTAGGCCAATAACATCATGATATGTGAAAAAATTATCCTATATGTCATTGCGTTATTAATCGAAAATAGCCAAAAGTGTTATTCCCGTTGCATGAGAGTTTCAAACAAGGCATTCATCTTGGCCCATGCTTTTCAAGTTCTCTGTAGACCTAGTTTTAAACAAAACACACAAAACCGATAAAATTCTCTCTTAGGCTGCAAAAACCCCAAAGATTTTTGTGTGGATCCCTAAACCGATAAAACCCTTATATGCTCAAAAACAAAAGAAACATAAAGCCTATCAGCAATCAATCTCTCTCTCTCTCCTAACTACAAGAAAATTACTAACTTTTCATTTCATTTTAAAAAGTAGGTTTTTATTTTTATTTTTGTGGATCTCTAAGATGCAGAGGAAAGCTGAAGTTCACAGACTTGAAAGATATTGAAGCTGAAAGGGAAAGCACAAGAAAGTTTTTTTTACCAAGCGATAGTATTTTATTAGATCAATTTAAGTTGTCTTAGGTCAAGTCAATTACATCAAGGACAAAACCTGACTGCTAACCAGCATAACTCTTCTAAAGAAAGTAAACTAACCAACAAATTCAACAAATTTTTGGGAATTACAAGAGAAAACCAGACAACTCATAGAGTTTTTGAACTTTAAAAACAAACTACACCAAATCTAATAAACCAAACAACGTTGACTAAAGGAGCAACAACACTTTGCTCTATAAAATGATGCACATCCAAAGCCATCCAGATCCTTAAAAGAGACAACCAGATATGCCAAGAGGAGAGAAGAGCATCATGGTCTACCAAGGCACGGGAGAATACCAAAAATCTGACATCTAAAGCTTCTCGTTCTAACTCTCCTTCACCCTTTGCCACATGCTTTAATATGAAAATCGACGGAATCATAACTTAATATGAAAATCGACGGAATCATAACCAGCCACAACTAAATCTGTAAAAAAAACAAAAAACAAAAGGAGCAAAAGGAAAGTAAGGGCAAGGAGGAAAGCACAAGAAAGTTTGGTGAGGGGAAAAAAGGAAAAAAAAAGAAAGAAGGAATGTACACAATTAAAAATGCGAAGCAACAGAGTCAATGTCATGTACACAAGAAAGTTTTGTTTAGTCTTGTGGCTTTCATGCCAAAATTTGTTTGCCTTTATGCTATTATTAGTGGAGATATCTCTTGTGGTTTATTTATCTGTATCTGGAATAACCATGTGTGCTTCCACATTTGTATCAACCTTTTTTGGGTAGTTTATGCCCTTGTAACTGATGGTCTTGGTCTCTAAATTATGAATACAATTATCACTTACTCTTAAAAAAAAAAATAGAGGCTCTTAGATGTAGGGCCATTTTCACAAATTTGTTATGAATGCAAGACACGAGTTATTACCTCTTAATTCCAGTCCACAAGACTAGGCGTGTAGCCACCTAAGCCAACAGTATATCCACAAATTTGGATGTAATTACAATTCCTGCCATTATATAGAAATGGCAACTGCATGAGATAGATTGACAAATAGCAGAAATCACATTTCCTCCCAAAATTCATGTTCATTCCAAGTCAATTTACTATGATTTCTTGGTTCTTTAATGGAAAGATTTGTGGATTTCTATGTATGATTATCTATTAAATTTTGAAATTACATTGAATCATATTTGATTTGTAGTTGTTTACCATTACCTTGAATAAAAATCTACACTTTGTCCTTCAACGCAGAGTTCGTATACCTATGCTATGAGTACAGCACCGCAACTATAGTTTTATGTTTCCATCCGTCCATAACACGTTGGTAATGCATGCTTGTGGACTATAGGTCATGCATATATCCAACTTAGGTAAATAGTTGGATTTCTTTACACATGCTATAGGTACAGACCCCAACTCATGTTTATGGGCTATAGTAATCAGTAGAATACCTAAAGCCGAGGTTCAAACATGATTTACTATTTTTGACCCAAAAATACTTATGATTTACTATTATACATATAGGTAAAGGTTTAGTGCCTAGAGTACAGGTAAACTCTAAAGGTTTAGTGCTTGGAGTATAGGTAAAGGTTTAGTGCCTGGAGTATAGGTAAAGGTTTGTTTTTCATTCCTGGAGCATAGATCCCTACCTATAAGAGAGGCACACTGCTTTCGGTTTTACCTATTGGCTAGGTATTGGATTCAATAGGTAACACACGGAGTAGAGGTGCATCAAAGAGGTAATTTACCTGTTTGATAGGTATGGAGTTGAAATATGTGTTTGACTAATTAATTGGATATTAGGTCTTTTTACCACCATGAAAAATGATGAGAAACAATGACAAAACTTAATGAACGATAGGTAGCATTGCACAAGGCAAAACTCAACCTAGTCGTATAAAAAATGAAAATAATAATAATAATGATATAATAGTGCAAAATTTAATTATCAAAGAAGAAAAAATGACAGCATTAGAATATAATAAATAGATATTCAATTAAATTCAAATTAAAACTGAATATTAATGTGCTACAAATCAATAACTTACTCGTTTTACAAATCAATAACTTGCCTTTTTTGCCGTTTGGGTGGGTTTCGAATTCCTTACCTTATTTGTGTTTTAGGGACATAATTGGAACAACAAAATAATTAAAA
The DNA here is from genome assembly GCA_024362665.1 of Prunus padus. NCBI lineage: Eukaryota > Viridiplantae > Streptophyta > Magnoliopsida > Rosales > Rosaceae > Prunus > Prunus padus. Next base: position 26,257,518 of record JANFAM010000010.1, read on the forward strand.
CAATCAAACAATAAAACGTAAACATCAAAAAATCAAAAAAGGCATGAAATCCTACATGGCACAAAAGTCAAAGGACTTGGATCAACATCAACTTCTCTGTGGATTGCACCCAAATTCTGACATCATAATTGGACTTATGCCAAATTAATTTAAAAAAATATTTAAACCGACAAAAAAAATTAAAAAAATTCCAGCATATACTTTCGTTCATGTCCCAAAGTCTTCCCAAGTTCCAACCTTCTATAAAAAATAAAAAATAAAAAAAAAGGACAAAACCAGTGGACAAATATGGACGTAAGAGAAACGGAGATCCATAAAGTTAGGCTTCGCTTTGGATTAAGATTTGGTGGTCATCACCATGAGATTTTAGATAGTGGTGACGAAATTTTCTTATTAATTTGAACTGCCAGCTCTCTTTAATAAGGCTGTTTACTTATGAAGATTACTGATATGGATGGAGCTTACGGTTTGTGGGTCTAAAAATGTGCAGACTGACCTTATGCAGATCTGTAGGTCCTCAACAAATATTAATGGTAGAGCCTAGAGAGCCATAGATTAGACTTGAAGGCTGTTTGCTTTGAATGCGTGGTTGCTTCAAGCATAGTCATACCATTTATACATCCCAACGACCAAGCACCTAATAAAATTAAATGTGCATTCAAATTTGATGAATTCCAATAATATTCCACCATGCATGTGTTTCTTTCATATCCTTTGGCTTTTCTTTTCGGGCTTTTCCATTAATTATAATTTGATACATATATATATATAACTCATTAAAATTATATAAAAAGAATAATTTCAGCATACGTATCAAAGAGACGTGTGACTTGTTTACAAGAAGGAATGAGTCCTTACCATAAAAAGTAAGTATTATCTTTCATTAATTCCCAAAGTGCAACTTGTGCGTCAAATTGATTTCTTCTTTTGCATCAATGATTGGATTTTTGGATACGTGTTGAGGTGACTGGCCCTTGGGATTCTGAGAACACGTATACACCAGGCAGACCAGCCATTGATTTGAGACGTTATTTTAGACAGAATTCGTTTCTAACACTAAGTGCAAAATTGTGGTCGTTAGGCTGTCTTTGTCTGAACTTCACTCCAAAAAAGTATCATACACTTTCGAGCGATGCGCGCCACATAATATATACACACACACGCATGAATAAATACAGGCATAAACATCTTATTGTCATTTCACCTATTGAAAAGTTAATATTATCATCATGCTCAAGCTCAAGACAGAAAAGGAAAGTTTTGAAAGGAACTTTTGTTTATTGATTGCATTTCATTACAGCAAGAATGGCCGGACATTAATTGAAGATTAAAGCAACTAGTACAACCGAAGTTACAGACGAAAGTAAAAAGGATTAGGCGAGTATCTTCACACATATAAAGATTTTAATTTACTATAAGAAAAATATTGTAGCACGTGCGATTCAGTAAAATAGCACTAGTACCCAAAATAATTGTCTCTTTTTTAATTAATGAAATGAATAACATATCATGCATGAAGCGAATATTAATGGAATAATATACAGTTTCCGTTTTCCAGTCCGGAAGTCTATGGTTTGATGTCCGACAAGCTCAATCTCAGTATTTATAAGCACATGCTGATGCTGCTTAATTAGAGATAAACAGAGATTCATAAATTAATGATATATGGTGACTTGAGCTAAGATAACGACATTAAGAATATCTAATTAAGCAGCTGATAAATACTGAGGTTGAGCTTGTGGGACGACTATCAAATCATAGACTAATTAAGAGCAGTTTTGTGGGTCTGAATGCAAGGCTGTTTGCTTTCGATCGAAACCTCCTTTTAACTTCTTGCATGGCATAATCCCTAAAATAAAACTGGTAAGTTGATGTTATATGATTTAAGACAATAAGATGAGGTGGACTTGACCTTATGAATAAGAATTGAAAGTAGTGTTTAACGAGTCATTATCTGAATTTTAAAAATAAGAATTGTTATACAATACAAAAATATATACATATAGATATTTTATTATCATTCACTTTAAAAGAAAATATCAGCAATAACTATAAATATTATCTCGCGATCGTACCAAAAAAACTATAAGCATTATCAATATCATTTTAGTATCTTCTGGTTATCATTAATTTATTTTTACATTCAAACTCACTGAGTTTGCATGTCGTCTTCTCCATATTTATCTTCTCACAATGATTTGTGATACGCATTCTTAATAATTCAATTTCTTATTTAATTTAATTGTATATAAGCTTGTATATTTTGATTTTTATATATTATATTTCAAGCTTTCACCCCTTTTTACTCATGTACAAAACAAGAAAAAAGTTTTTTTTTTTATTCTAAGGGAGCCAAAGTTCAGAAAAACTACATAAACAAACTTCTGGCTCTAGCAACCCCACTCAAATCTTCTAGTAGATAATGTCCAAACCCTTCAGGCACACTCTCCCAAATTCTACACCCCAATTTTAGTTTTGAACCCAGAGTTGCCAAGCTATCTACAAGGGAATTTCCTTCCCTGTATTTATAAGTAATACTGCAGTTTTTGTACATAAGCATCTTTTGATAGCTAGTCACCTAACTGTGATAGGGATGCTCTTACTCCAAAGGGAGCATTTTTGCTCACCACTTTAACCATAGGTGTACTCTCACTATCACCTTCAATGCTTGACACGTGTTCATAGGCATAATCATAGTTAACTTTTGCTTTGTATTTATGGAACCGTGTGTCAAGCATTGAAGGTGGTGGTGAGGGTACACTTATGGTTAAAGTGGTGAGCAAAAATGCACCCTACTCCAAATCTGGCGTTTTTGAAGCGTAAACGCCGTGACATGCCACCACAATTTATGTCTAATTATTCTTTGTGCTTATTGTTGGCGTGATTTGTAAGTAGAAGATTTGTTATTACATTTTTTTATTGAGTATACCTATTCCACTATTCCAGTGTAATTAGGTTTTAATTATTTTTCTTGTAGCATAATTCAACGTAGCCTTAATTACATATTTGCCTCAATATGGACAAGAATAATATATGAAAATTTCCAAATACCATTATCCTCCACCTTGAACCTTTGCGCTCACTTCGACCCAAAATCTAAACCTTAATGTTAGATTGCATCTAGGATTTACGTACGTAGTAGCTGTGCACACCAATTAGGATGCAGGGGTAAATGCTCTTAATCACTTGAACTATAAGCCCTTGCCATTCATGTGTTTCTTTCCGGAACACCGGAGCCGGGGGTGGGTAGTTCATTAATGTTATTAATGGATATTAATTGACTCCATACATGTTATTAAGGAATCATTGGGCTGTTTTTGGACAAAATTGGAAAAGGCAAAGGCAGAGGCAAGGCACGACAAGGGAAGACAATGCATGACAAAGGCAAAGGCAGATGAAAATGGCAAGGCAACAATAAGATAAGGTAAGGTAAGGTAAGGTAAGGCAAGGAAAGTCTAGGCAACTCAAAGGCAAGGCAAAGGCAAAGACAAAGATAAGACAAAGACAAAGGCAAAGGCAAAGGCAAAGGCAGACAAGGGAAGACAAGGCAAGGGGAAATGAAAAAGGCAAGACAAGGCAAGGCATGGCAAGTCCAGGCAAGTTCAGGCAAGGAAAAGGCAAAGACAAAGGTAAAGGTAAGGCAAGGCATGACAAGTCCATACAACTCAAAGGAAATGCCAAGACATGGAAAAGTTAAGGCAAAGCAAGGCAAGGCAATGGCAAGACATGGCTAGACAAGTCGAGGCAAATCAAAGGAAAGGCAAAGGAATGATAAGGGAAAGCCAAAGCAAAGGCAAGGCAAGGCAAAGGCAACACAACACAACCCAAGCGAAGGCAATGAAAGTTAAGGAAAGGCAAGGCAAGGCAAGGCAATGGGAAGACAAAGGCAAAGAAATTCAAGGTAAGGCAAGGCAAGACAAGACAAGGAAAGTCAAGGTAAGGAAAGTCCAGTTAAGACAAAGCAAAGCCAAGGCAAGGCAAAGCAAACGAAAGGGAAGACAAGTCATGGCAAAGGTAAGGGAGGGCAAGGCAAGGGAAGACAAGGCAAAGGCAACACAAAACAAGGCAAGTCAAGGAAAGGCAAGGCAAGGGAAGGAAAAGCAAAGCAAAGTAATGTCAAGGTAATGCAAGGCAAGGCCAACACAAGGCACCACAACACAAAGGCAGGGTAAGGCAAAGGAAGACAAAACATGGTAAAAGCAAGGTGCATGCCTTGACAAGCCAAGCCAAATGGAAGACATTGCTTAGCAAAGGCAAGGCAAAGGCAAAGCTAGTCAAGCTAAGGCAAAGCAAGGCAAGCTAAGGCAAAGCAAAGCAATGGCAAGCTAAACCAAATTTGTTATAATCCATATTTTGATTTTGTTTTTTATATATTATATCCGTAATTTTGATTCTTTTAATCCATATACAAAACCAACATTTACTAATATTCATTTGAGTAAATACCTTAACTTGGTTATACAATTTATGTCGAATAAAAAAACTATGAGATTAGTAGATAAATTAATTTTGTTATATTAGTAGTTAGTAATTAAGATATATGGGCCATGAATAAAAGAGGAGAGAAAAAGAAAGCCCAATATCAAGATTTGATGACAGAAGTGGATTTCGTAAAAGAGTTGTTGAATAAGAGATTTTATGGATGTCAAAACTTTTCGATGGTTTTCATTATTGGAGAAGACTAAGAAACATTTTCAATTTGACATGTAATTTATTTCGAATTAGGAAGTAAAGACTGGGGAACTTCAAGACTGGAGTAAGCAAGGAATTCGAATTGGATCAACTATCGACTAGTAGTTGGTCCAATTTCTGATTTTGAAGATATTAGATAATCAATTTTAGGGTGAGACACATATATTTTTTATGCGTTAGTAAACGTCAAAGAATTGTAAATTGGAATAGTTTTCTTCTCATACCTATTCATAGTAAGTAAACATATCATAAATGCTATTTTTGGAAAATTTACATTCCGTAGGAGTCCAGTAGAATTTGAGAAACACTAAACCGGACCCTTCCCATTTGCCGACTAAATCAGATCATTATTGGGCCTCCCGCATAATTCCTTTTCCTGATTATAGGCTGCAGTTATTGGGCCTCCCCTCAGGGCCGGACTAGATTGAAAGTGTGGGTTCAGAAAGTTCCCAAAAAGAAAAAAGTTAACAAAAGAGGGACTAAAGTGTAATTCTTGAAATTTCACCTCCCCTATTAATAATAATATTAATTGCACAACGCAAAAGCCCTAGCCTCTCTCCCTGAAATTCTCAATCTTCTTCTATCTTCTGGGGTTTGCTAATTTTAGGGCGAAATAGTAAATAGGAAAAGGAAGAGAAACCCTCGATTCGGATCCTATCCGACTTCGTTAGGATCCAACTGATAGCGTTTGGGTTTCTGCGCTGTTAAGGTTTTTGATTGATGGGTACGGAGAGGAAGAGAAAGGTGAGCCTGTTCGACGTGGTGGACGAGACCTCAGTCTCATCAGCGAAGATGAGTAAATCGAACGGTGGTGCAGGAGCCACAGCGAATCATAACGCGGTGAGCAATCTGATCAATAGGTGGACCGGCAAGCCTTACTCGCCGAGGTATTATGAGATCCTTGAGAAGAGGAAGACTTTGCCTGTTTGGCACCAGAAAGAGGAGTTCTTGCAAGCTCTCAAGGCCAGCCAGTCTCTTATTTTGGTTGGTGAGACTGGTAGTGGTAAAACCACCCAGGTTTGTTTCTGCAAGGCTTTTTACTTTAATTTGGTCTCTATGGTAGCATTGAAAACTTAATGCAAAGTGAATGGAAATTTTGCACTTGGTAATGAATATTTATTCGTAAAATGAGCTAAGATTACGTTTCTTCTTTGGTTGCTGAGAAACTCGATGAAAAATGACCCTTAAACTTAATGGTAGTTGCATTACCATTGCTGTTAGTTTGAAAATAATAGTAAATATTGTGTTGTTTAGGAAGGTAAACTGAGAGAAAATAAAGTGGAATGTTTAAAACTTCTTGTAGTCGTCCACCATGTTGTGCATTGCTTTTTTAACGCTCAGTTGTGAAACTTATATGATATGCAGTCGACTTATGTTTTGCATGGTAATGATTTAATTCTATATTGCAAGTAGCTTTTGGTTTCATTCCTTCATTTTTTTTAGTTTGGTAGAATTTACTGATTCACCTAACTGCTTACTGAACCAAATTTGTCACCCTTGGCAGTGGGTGCCGTTTTACCCAAAGACCGGTGGCTGTTGTGTTATTTGAATGTAGAAGTCTTGGTTTTCCAAAGGCCCTGTTATAAATAGTTCTCTTTTTGGCTGAATGTTATAATGTGTGCCACTTTCCGAACACAACTAAGAATATTACCTACTGGAAGTTCACTAAATTCAATATGTGTTTCTCTATTGCAGATCCCTCAATTTGTTTTGGAAGCTGTTGATTCAGAAACTCCAGATAAACGTAGGAAGATGATGATTGCATGTACCCAACCCCGTAGAGTGGCTGCAATGTCAGTGTCCCGTCGTGTTGCTGAAGAGATGGATGTAACCATAGGAGAAGAGGTTGGTTATAGCATCCGTTTTGAGGACTGCAGCAGTGCCAGAACAGTGCTGAAGTAAGCTCAACTTTTTTGTTTTTGTTTTCTTTACGGAATCTTTTAGCTGAGAGCCAAGGGATACATAATTAACATATTTACATTTTTTGTGTGGCAGGTATCTAACGGATGGAATGCTTTTAAGAGAAGCAATGACAGATCCACTATTAGAGCGATACAGTGTGATAATTCTTGATGAGGCTCATGAAAGAACTTTAGCAACAGACGTTCTATTTGGGCTTCTGAAGGAAGTATTGAGAAACAGACCTGACTTGAAGGTGGTTGTGATGAGTGCTACACTTGAGGCTGAAAAGTTTCAGGGTTATTTCAGTGGTGCACCACTCATGAAAGTTCCTGGAAGGCTTCATCCAGTGGAAATTTTCTACACTGAGGAACCTGAAAGGGATTATCTGGAGGCAGCAATTCGAACAGTCGTGCAGATTCATATGTATGAGACCCCAGGAGATATACTTGTTTTTCTAACAGGAGAGGAAGAGATAGAAGATGCATGCCGCAAAATTAACAAAGAAGTTGGAAACCTGGGTGACCAGGTTGGTCCTGTGAAAGTGGTCCCTCTATATTCAACTCTTCCTCCAGCTATGCAACAGAAAATATTTGATCCTGCTCCTCCTCCCATAAACGAAGGCGGAATTCCTGGAAGGAAGATTGTAGTGTCAACAAACATTGCAGAAACTTCTCTCACTATAGATGGAATTGTGTATGTTATTGATCCGGGATTTGCTAAACAAAAAGTTTATAACCCACGAGTGCGTGTTGAATCCTTGTTGGTATCTCCAATTTCTAAGGCAAGTGCACATCAGAGGTCGGGGCGTGCTGGAAGAACTCAGCCAGGAAAATGTTTCAGACTATATACTGAGAAAAGTTTCCATAATGATCTTCAACCACAGACATATCCGGAAATATTGAGATCAAACCTTGCAAATACAGTTCTTACTTTGAAGAAACTAGGAATAGATGATTTGGTTCATTTTGATTTTATGGATCCCCCTGCTCCTGAGACATTGATGAGAGCATTAGAGGTTTTGAATTATTTGGGCGCATTGGATGATGATGGTAACTTGACGAAGCTGGGGGAGATTATGAGTGAGTTCCCGTTAGATCCTCAGATGTCAAAAATGCTGGTTGTTAGCCCCGAGTTCAACTGCTCAAATGAAATTCTGTCAATATCTGCAATGCTTTCAGGTACTTATTTCTTTATTCTTTCCGCTTTCTCAGTTGTGTCTGTCTTGGTTCAGGTCAGGCTGCCTCATTCTTGGTTGCATGCCGATTGATCTGTTATGTGTACATACATTTTTTTGTGCACATGTTGTCCTGACTGCTACAACTGCATGCAAATGCATATGCATGTGGTTGAAGTGGTACTGTGTCAAATTAGGTTGTCATCAGCAACTGTCTTGTCTGGGTTCCATGCCCCCGGTTGGCATGTACCTATGGATTTTTAAGTAAGTGCTGATGCAGATAGTTGCAGTTTCTCAGTATTATCTCATGAAGCAAATGGTGTCGTCTCGCCTCTATGCATCTGCTAACGTTCCATGGGCCTCGTCTGTGATAACCAATTTATTTCTTAGTACCCAATTGCTTTGTCCGGCCTAGGGAGGCTCAAAAAGCTGCAGACGAGGCAAAAGCTAGGTTTGGACACATTGATGGAGATCATCTCACGCTTCTGAACGTGTATCATGCATACAAGCAAAACAGTAAGTACATCTATCTGTTTCTTTCAATACTGATTTGAAGTTATTTTCTTCAGTGTCTTGGTATAAAATTCTTGTTTTTGAATGGGTTGTAGATGAGGATCCGTCGTGGTGCTATGAGAACTTTGTCAATCAGAGGGCATTGAAGTCTGCAGACAACGTCAGGCAGCAACTAGTGCGCATAATGGCCCGGTTTAACCTGAAGTTATGCAGTACTGATTTCAATAGTCGTGACTACTACATAAACATAAGAAAAGCCATGCTAGCTGGATATTTCATGCAGGTGGCTCACCTGGAACGCACTGGACACTACCTGACAGTGAAAGATAACCAGGTATGTGAAATTATTCTTTATGTTTATCTTTCCATTTGGACCATCTGTCGTCCCTTTTTTCCCTTATCAGTGTTTGTGTTTGCTCCTAATTTCTATGATCTTATTTGGCAGGTGGTACATTTGCATCCGTCAAATTGCTTGGATCATAAACCAGAATGGGTGATTTACAACGAATATGTCTTGACAAGCAGGAATTTTATCCGTACAGTGACAGATATTCGTGGGGAGTGGTTAGTCTCTCTCTCTCTCTCTCTCTCTCTCTCTCTCTCTCTCGCAAGGTTTTATATTTTTATTTATTTTTTGTATAGCTGTTGAGTAATGGTTAGTCATTTGTTAAGGTGAATCTAAATTTTTGTGTCGTTATCCTGTTTGAAATCTCGCAAATATTACATTTCTACAGGCTTGTTGATATAGCACCCCACTACTATGATTTGGCGAATTTTCCCCAGTGTGAGGCCAAGCGTGTTCTTGAGAAGCTTTACAAGAAGCGGGAGGACAGGGATGAAAACAAAAACAGAAAATGAAGTTGATACCCATGGATCTTCGGAATCTGCGGATTCTTGTCTGACTAACAAAGGCGCAATCAGTGAGAACTAGTCTAAGATTCTTCATCATATTTAAGCATTTTGCGTCTCTCAGCTGCTCATTTGTCATTGTAGCTGGGGAAAGGCCTTCAATGTTTCTGTAACATTTTCTTGGAGTATTAGTTTCCCTAGTCTATAGTTTTGTATCGTATCCACTATTGTTATTTAATCTTGGATGTGATGATCTTGCTGGTATTCAAGATTAAGAAGCAGTTTAAAATTTGACATAAAGGCTTACGCAGCATTACATTATGATTTTTTTTATCAATGGAAGTCTTTTTTCTCCCTAGTACCAAAGTGCTAGCAGAAGAATGAAAAAGAAAAGTAGCATCAAAAATGAAAAAATGAAAAAGACTTGTGTTGGATTCTTGGTGGACATAAAAATCTGCAACCTTCAATCGGTGGTTCATCTTATTCTATATTGAGACTCGACCCAGCTACCTGCAATCTGCTTTTGAATGTGTTTCTCTTTCATAATTTTTCTGAACTCTAGTACACTGTCCCATACCCCTCTTTCGCCATGGATCTTTGATAGCGTTGAATATATTGCGGGATGGTCATTTCTCAGTTTCTCAATTTCTTTAGCAGCAAACTCACCAAGTTGAAGACTTGAATGCAAGCCGCATGCACCAAGGAATGCAACCCAAATCACAACATCCGGCTGAAATGGCATCCCCTGTATCAATTTCTCCGCTTCCTCTAGGTTGCCTGCTCTCCCATAGAGGTCGACCATGCATGCGTAGTGCTCGACGTTTGGTTCGATTCCAAACTTTGCCTTCATGGAGTAAAATAGTTTTTCACCCTTCTCAACCATCCCACCATGCCCACAAGCCGATAACACGTTTACAAATGTAACTTCATCTGGCCTTACACCACACTTGATCATTCTCTCAAACTTGTCCAATGCTCTTGTTGCGAGTCCATGCCTCGCAGAACCTCCTATGATTGAATTCCATGTCACCAAATTTTTTCTCGGCATGGATCCGAAAACACAAAATGCCGCTTCAATGTCCCCGCATTTTGCGTACATATCAACAAGCGAAGTTGACATGATGACATCCTCCGGCGTACCAAGCTTTAAGATGCTCGAATGAACTTGCTGCCCCAGTATAAGTGAAGAACAACCAGCACATGCATCTAACACACTTGAAAATGTAAAGTGATTCGGCAGAGCCCCGGATTTCAACATCAAGAGGAAAAGATCCAGAGCATCCATAAATTTCTGATTTTTCACATACCCACTGATCATAACAGTCCATGAAACCACATTCTTTTCTCTCATTTTGTCGAAAACAGAGCGAGCTTTGTTGATCCTCTTATTGTTGATATACCCGCTTACCAAACTAGTCCAAGAAACTATATTCCTCTCCAGCATGGCATCAAAAACTCTTTGAGCCTCTTCCGTGCACCCCAGTTCCATGTAACTCGAAACCAATGCATTCGAAGACGAGACATCCTTCATCGGAATCTCATCAAACACTCTGCTTAAAGCAATCTGATCCCCTGTATTTGCATACCCTTTGATCAGTGCAGACCCAACAAACACGCTTGAGCTGAGCGCCAAACGGACTACAAGGGCATGAATCTGCGATACCAAAACATTAAACGCTGTGCCCAGAAAGGCATTGAGTACCGTCGAGATGGTATACTCACTTGGTCTAAAGCCGTCTCTTCTCATTTGCAAGAAGCATCGATTAACTCCGTGTGGGTTTTTGGCTTTCTGCAAACCCGTCAACATGGTGTTCCACGAAACGACGTCTTTCACGAGCATTTGATCGAACAGGTCCTGTGCAATTGGAGTCTGATCATTTCTCACATGCGCTGCAAGCATTCTGTTGCATGACAAAATGTTCCGGGATGGAGGATTTCCATCAAAATACAGACGCGCATCGTCTGAGCCTTGAGTGTCGAGCATGGGACTGAAACTGGCTGTTGAAAGTGTACAAAGCAGGCGGTAATTTTTTAGGAGCAGGGTTCTCTCTAACCTGCGCATGACGCATAGTCAACTAATATCCTGATTAACTGATTTTTAATGCAGCTAAGTCCTAAATTCAAATCCTATTAAATTTGTGAAGGAAAAGAGGAAGTGTTAATTTGAAAGTTAAACAAACTGGGTTTGCAAGAGCACATGTTTAAAATTAGGGTGCAATGCAAGTTATGAAGAAGAGAAAAGAGAAAGGTTAAGAGAATGCTGCGAGCTGCCAAAAGAAATGTGGAGAGAAAAACGGTAAGAAAGGCGCAGCTCCAAATTGAGACAACATATCTCATGTAGCTTTGATGTTAACATCACGATTTGGTTGGGTTTAGTTTAGGCCTCAAACTAGTAGCGTAATCGAACCAAACTAATTCTTTGGTAACCGATTTGGTTGGGTTGTTTCCTTCATAAAAATTTAAGCAAATATGTTATATTTTCTTACAGTTGAAGATGGAGAAATTTAGAGAGAGATATGATTTTAAATTCGAATGGTTCTACGGATTTTGTTTTTCATTTTAAATGGTTGATATCAATATGTGGGATGAAAATCGATAAGTTGGTTCAATTCAGTCTAACACTACACTTTTTGAGTGGAAAAACCGAACCAAACTGTTCATATTGTTTTGATTCGACCGGTGTGAACCGATTGGATGACTTTTTCCCCACCCCTAAGAGCATCTCCACCCATAAGGGCTAAGTCTAGGGCAAGGGCAAGCAAGGGCTGCCACTATTCATGTGAATAGTGACAGCCTTGCCTTTTTGGTTTCCACCCCAAAGGGCAAGGACAAGGGCAAACACTATTTATTTTAATTTTTTTCCCCTATTGTTTATACTTAAAAAATTAATTTGGATAAAATTTAATAGTAATAAAATTGTTAGGTATGTATAAAAAAATGTTTCTGATTTTTTATATATTTTTTGGATTTTTTATAAATTTTTTTGGTTGCTGACGTCATCACTGACGTCAGCAAAACCGGGCTTCAGCTCAGGCAAGATTTGCCCGTGGACTTGCCCAGGCTGGTGGGACCCAGCTCTTGACTGGGCTTGCCTTTCTGCGCTGGAGCCATCTCGGGCTTGACTGGGGGGCCTTTTGCCCGGTTTTGATGCAGCGCTGGAGCTGCTCTAAACCCTAAACTAAACGAACGCATATTTCATTTCATGCATTCTGTTCAATGCTCATTGGCAGCCTAAAAACTGAATATTGTAATTGGGAATTCAAATATTGCTACAACACAACCCGATTACTACCAGCCACTCAGTAAAGTGCTATCAGTTTGGTATGCATACATATATAATGCATAAACATAATGGAGCTTCCTTATACAATTTAACATCTTATACTGGTGATGGCTCAAGAGCATTTTCGTCCATCCAGAGTTTGGTAGAGTTGATCAATTTCAACCTGTAAAATGCCAAGTTGTCAGTTGCTTTACACTTGTTTAACAATTAACAGTAATTTTGTTGACCCAAAAAAAAAAATAGTAATTTCACAATTAGGAATGCCAATTTACCTTGTAATACTTGAGCAGTTGATGTCTTTTCTTTTTCATAGTTGCAGTCACCAAGTCTCTTTCCATGTCAAGGGGGCGAGGTTCTACAATGACTCCTTTGATATGTTCAAAGCCACGCAGCTGGTTGAAACCACAAATAAATAGAAACTAATCAATATTTTTCCATCTCAACAAAAGATTGCAATTCATGCAGTAAGGTATTAAAACTAGAGACACTACTTACCTTGTTTCTCTCAGCTGTTAACTTAAGCTCGGCCATGATATGATTCTTTAGCTGATCAAGAGAACAAATATCAGAAAATGAACCCATGTGACCATTTAAATAAGCCCATTTCTTGGTAGTGTCTTCTTCTGGTACCACCACTGCAACAAGCATGGACTTGAAGCTGTTTCCGTAAACCCAGATCTTCGAAATAAAAAGAAAGGAACACAGCAGCGCCGAACAGCGCGTTAGTTAACAGAAGCTCATGGAGTACTAATAATGGAAACATGAGTGCACAGATCTTGTATATGACTTTAAATTTAACCAGGATGCAGAGAAGAGAAGCTCACATCTTCAATAATAGAAGCAATGCCATAAACATTTTCCAAGTACTCAAGTGCAACATACTCTCCTTGGGATAGCTTAATGAGATTCTTTTTCCTATCAATAACCTTGATGGTTCCATTTGGAAGTATTTCACCTATGTCCCCTGAGGAATATTGACGATATATATTTAATATTTTCAATGAAATTAATTACTGGAAATCAATGGCTGTAAAGATATGCTGATCATGATGAACCTGTATGGAACCAGCCATCTTTTATGGCTTCTCTTGTCAATTCAGGACTTTTGTGGTAGCCGGCAAAAACAGTCTTCCCTCTCAGACATATCTCACCACAAGGAGGATTCCCAAGTGGATTGTAGCCCATTTCTGGAACCTCAGCCAGGCGCAGCTCATTGTATACGCATATAGAACCAACAGCTCCAATCATGCACATTTCATCCGGAAAGCCAAGAGTAGTCGGTCCACAAGTTTCGGTCAAACCTGAAAGAATTATCCACAACTATCTGACCACTTCAATTATGAATATACAAGCTGTATAAGAATTCCATGATTCAAAATCATCCATAGGCGAGAATGCTATGATGGCCTCTACTTATATACATATACATATGTTTACTGCTGAAAACAGAGTTGTTTACCATAGCCTTGGACTACAAAAGCACAGCAAGTAACCCGCAAGAATTCTTCGATCTCAGAGCTCAAGGGTGCACCTCCAGAAATTATAAGTCGAAGCTGACCGCCCAGCCTAGCTTTGATCTTAAAAAATTGAAAATGAAAAGTAAGACCATAATGTGGGAAGACTTGACCCATTTCATTCAAGTAGGTTAATGATCTAAAGTTCTATGTTAGAACTTAGAACTAGATTAGAGGCCCAAGATATTATATTTTGTGATTCAAAGTCTTCAAATTTCCACTGTGAGATTTTATATTTTTGACAGTTAAGGGTTTATGGCCAAGGAATATTATGTCTGATTTAACAAATGAGAAGGAATAATCCCCTGAGACTTGAACTTTCATTTTTGTGTTGAAATCCGTAAGATCACATATAAGTAGCTTGAAAGCTCCTTTTGTGGGAAGATATTTTTTTCTTTTTTTTTAAAAGTAAAAATATCAAATCAGAGGAGAAAAATACAACCTTCCTGAAGGCTAACAGATCTGCTAATGGTGATGCATTTTTGTTCTTATACCCCATATTCATCCAAGCAAGTTTGCTGTATACCAATAGAATAGAAGGGTTAGCTTCATATATAAGTGAATATCGTGGAATTAATAAATGCCTACTTACTATCTGTAGAGAATGTCAAAAATCTTCCTTCTTCTGGGATTGAGCTCTAACACTGCTTTCTTTATACCTGAAATACAGATGAGTTTGAATTAGCACATCTAACTTAAATCAATAAAACTATATAGTTTTATTTTTCAGACAGATCACAGGCAAAAAATTTCTTGCCTTCATGTATTTTTTCAAAAACTCTAGGCACCCCAGCAAGAAGTGTTGGCTTTAACTCCATCATATCATCCTTCAATGCATTAAGATCCTTCAAATAAGAGAATCAATGCAATTATGATTAACAGAGGGGATGAAAGGTACTTAAAGAGTCTTGAGTGAAATGGACCATCAGAAGACGAATTGAGAGCTCCATCCTCCCTGATATCATTTGGATTCTAGGACAGTTTGGGAAGTATATGAAAGATTTAATTTATTACATTCAAGATATAAAAAGTTCTGGTAGCATACCCCATGATAGTAGCCAACAGAAGCACCATTTCGGAAAAAATACTCCTCAATCACGCGATCCAGGATATGAGCCAGGGGAAGGAAAGATAGATACACATCATCCGCTGTCATCTACTCAACATCATAAATTAATGCAAATGTCAGTAGAACAAAATTAATTCTATTTTTGTTTAGCTAACAAGGTATTCAGGTACTACTTGAAAACATGGAAACGGGAAACACATGTATGGTATAGAAAACAACGTATCAGAGCCTTCAGAGGATCATATTTTATGCTTACCTTGTCTTCAAATTGTTCCATAAAAAGGTCAATCCCTCTCACACAATATGCAACATTTTCATGTGTTATCACAACACCTTTAGGATCTCCACTGGTACCGCTTGTGTACATAATTGCGCAGATATTTTCAGTCTGGGGTGGAAGAATCTCTGACGGATTTTGTTTACCCTGAGAACAAAAAACTCCACTCACGACTGGGGGAAAAAAAGAAGCAAAAGGGGTAGTAGTGATATGCAATAAAGACAGTCATGGCCATACATTTTACAGTTACAATTTACACTGAGGAAAACTGGGATTCTAAAGGTTTAAACTTTAAATACAGAGCATTACTAGTACTTGTCTATTTCAAAGCAATATAAAGTTGTTGTGCTGGTTCTTTTGATCAAAAGAGAGAAAATAACCATCTCGATGAACTCGTTCCATGAATATGGTTTTATCCCAAGCTGCACTGCTTTTTCCTTCTCTTCATCTGTCAATGAAGTGAAGCAAACCATAACTGCAAAACACAAGGAAGATCAGTACAAGGCCTTCTAGCAGCTGCTGGGAACATAGATTATATAGTCTTCCTCACCCTTTAGTCGTTGAAGAGATCTACAATCTGGGTTCAATAGCTGCAAAGAAAAGTAATTGTTTCCAATCAGAACCATCTAGTGCTTGTGAAACTGATCATGTATATGATTTGATTAAAATGCAGGTTGAGATATTTATTTCTCACTTCTTTCACTTTCTTATCTTGGATGAAAACAACCTCAACCTCTGCATGATCTACAATATAATTTACTGCTCCCGGACCTGCATTATAAGTTATAACACAATAATTAAGACTTCAAATAAAGTCTTGGCATCAATGGACCACTTCAAATATGAAACTAAAAGGATACATCTCATAGTTTCAAGAATGAAAAGTTACCGAAAACAGAATTCCAAGCTTTCCTAAGTTTCACAGAAGGTAGGAAAGTTATTGATTCAAGACTGGCAGGCTAGATAGCCTCAAGCAAAATGCCAATGAATAGGGTAATGTACATTATAGTTGTCCTGCTTCTCATTTAGAAAGGCAGATATACTACACAAACTCCAAATGAATATTGAGCCTTAATCGCAAGGAAAAAGGAATCGGCCTGTCATAAAGGTGGTATTCTTAGCAAAGCTAATAAGTACATTGTGCATATTATAATATCTTGATCCAGTGGCGGATCCAGGAATTTCCTCTTCGGGGGTCAATGTATAAAAGCTCACAATTTTTTTAGACAAATCTAAAATGCACCACATTATTATTAATCAATCTACAAATATTTAAGATTATATTATTATTAACCAATCATACAAAGATTGAATGCCTAAAGTAAGCAACTTTAAACATATTACCATACTAAGAAAATTTATAAATGTTGCAGCTGCAGGACAAAAATATGTGAAAACCCCAAATAATTACTTAACGAAAAAGTTGAAAAAAATTAACACAAAACCCAGAATGGCTAAATATAATAACAAACAAACAAAACTAACACAAAAACTAAACTAATTGAAGCAATGCATCCATTTCATATATTTTTACTTTTACACGGATGGGATTATTTTTTATTTCGGCCAATTAAATTCTTTTTCTTCTTTGAGGGGTTTTTTTTTATTTAATCAACTTCTTTGACGGGTTTTACCGTGAACTTAGGAAAAATGATTATAAGTGATAAAAACACAATCCAAACAATTAGAGTTGGGTGGTACAATATTAAACTGTAAAGGACAGGTTACAACGAGAAGTTTAGACTGAAGAGGTTATTTGAGGGGTTCAATCTCACCATCGAACCATCTAAAATATTTAAATCCATTAGATTTCTTCACCATAAATTGTACTGCTGTCATACGCACAAGCGAAACCTCTCATTCTGCTGAGGCTAAGACATTGGGTTGCCCAACCCATTAAGAAATTGGAACCATATTACGAACCCACCAAACACACACACACAAAAAAAGAAGATAAAAACATTTTTTATAAAAAAAAAACATGAAAACAAGTAAATAATCTCAATAATATCGAATAACAAAGAACACTAGAAAAGCGAAAAAACAAAAAGACAGATGATTTTAAAAAATGGAATTTCATATTATCCCAAACGAACTGCAAGAATTGATATATGAAAATTATAAAAATGAAAAACATGAAATTTATCCCACTAGCGGCCTAGCCCCACCCTCTCCCTCTCTTCCTTCTCCCCTTCTCTCTCTTTGCAACCCCACCCCCCAGTCCCCCTCTTCGACCCACTCTCTCCCTCTATCTCGCTCTCCCTCTCTTCCTCTGTCTCTCTCCCCGATCCTTTACATTCCCGCATAGAGAATCTCCAGAAGGAGGGAGACCCATAAAATCCTCAGATTCCATATTCAGTTGAGAAGCTACTTCTTTTGTAACAGACTACACGGAAACTACTCTCCCCAATCCACTTCAGTAGAAACCCCACAAGATCCACTCTTCCTCTCCCTCTCTTTCTCTCTCCTCAATCCACACCAACCAACCCACCCCCCCATCCCCCTCCGACCACTCCTCCCTCTTTGGGGCATTTTATCAAACACTTTTTGGGCAATTTGCAGAGGTCAAGTTCTTGGCCTCCTATGGTGGATTCCTGGTTTGCAGGGGTCAATTGACCCCCTTTGCCCCTATATGGATCCGCCAGTGTCTTGATCCACCCGTTGCATAAAGTCAATTGGACAATTGAGGACAAAAAAGTTTAAATCTTTACTTTTGTGTGTGTGTGTGTGTGAGAGAGAGAGAGAGAGAGAGAGAGAGAGAGCCTGAAGGCAGGAACTCTTCTCAAAAGAAAGAATATTGTTTTACCAAGGGTATCGTAGAGAGGCACACAAATCAAACTGTGAGCATTGCAAGCCTGCATAAATTTTAAACAAGTTGTTCATCACATGGTTCATTTATACAACAGAATCATAATAAGAAAAGAGAAAAAGAAAATTAGCAAAATGCAAAACGGGATTAAAGAGCATGCCCAAACCAACCTCCATTGCCATAATCCATTGGGGGCAATTTGAGCCATAAATCCCAATCCGGGAGCCCTGTTACAAGATAATCATCAAAGCCAGGAAAAAGACTAGTTTCAGCTGCCAAAATCCACAACTATGTATTATTCTTACTGGTTCAACACCGGATAATCGTAACGCAGAACCAACATGCAGAACTTCCTCATAAACCTCCTTGTATGTTTTCCAAATGTAAGGCCCTGGCTATAGATCATATAATAGTTACTGAAGTCAAAAATCAATTTCCAAATCTACTAGATGTGATGGTAAATTATCTCTGCATTACTTAAATATACTTCACTTCACCTTCCCATCAACAATTTGACGCCATCCAAGCATCCGATTTCCAGGATACTTCCTAACAGAATGACTGCTCATCAACATTTAAAAACAGTCAAAGAAATGAAATGCGTACAAGGATCTGCTTCTACTGTAAACAGTTAATTATCTTCATAGGAAATAATGACTAATGTAACAGTAAAGTCTAAGTAGTTTACACATTCAAGTACATCTGATAGTTGTCATTACAAAACATTATTTAATTACCTGAAAAGGTCCCAAGATGAACTTATTTGGGGATCAGGTGGGGGAAAATCATTTTCGGAAAGTAAATTACGGTACACCGGACCAACTGAAGGCTTGCCATCCTGGCCTTCCCTTCCTTCCTCAACTGGAACTGAGAAAATCTTCATTGGTTTTGGTTGTGAAACCTGGATGTACAAAAAAGAGTCATGAGAGCACACACAAACACTTATACTTATATATGAGGTTATCACAGTAGTTTATGTGTGAACAATTGGCTAGAAGGTCACACAGAATTAATGAAACCTCCTCCTACTCCTACCTGTATATTGTCAAAATCGGCGGCCAATGTAAAGCAAACCCAAAAGTTTAACGTAAACCACGAGCGCTATCAGCTTTCATTGGGCAACCCCTCCGAAATTCTGGTTCCACTAAATTAAATAGTTTAAACTGAAAAGTAGAATTAATTAAGTTGCAAATCTGTATAACCATATTACTGTCAAATTGTTTTAATATAAATAAATAAATAAATGATCAACCTATGGGCACATTAGTACACACTAATCACTGATTAGTGCAGCAAAATTTGAGCAAACCGTCTGAGGTACTTGAATCTACAAGGGAGAAAGGAATTTATTTTATAACAAAAAGCCACTGAACAGTAAAAAAACAGGAAAGTATATAACTGAAGAAGAAGTACCCTAAAAACAACATGCAGACAGGAAAATAATTTATGTAACGTCTTTATCTTCTTAACCAATAATAACCAACCACTGTCTTTGTTACTGAGTGACTGAGGATCTCACAGTGCTGCCCCTGCATATATATGATCTCCAAAACAAAAATCAAAACCAACCCAGACAGCTTTATGATTTCTTCTGCCAGTGAAGTAATGGCACTCAGGCGGTAGTTGCACGGGTAAAAACGAAGACTCATTATGCACCTTAATTAAGTAGCTGGAAACTGCCATTCTCTTGACAGATACTCAGTGGTCAAAATCGAACTTGCAATTGGTCAAAATCACATCTACTTATTTTGGCTTTCAGTTGCTTACAGGATTCTTTGTATATACATAGCAATTTTCTATTGCAAAGTTGAAACATGTTTTCTTGTCTTCAATTTTAAATTTATGAGTTTGATATATGTTTATAATACTTGGGATTAATGGTTCGAATCAAACATGATTGTTCCATTTTTATTTTTATTTTAGAAAATACGGTATTTCATTAATCGCATAAGGAAATAGTACATGGTCAAAAACAAGCATGTTAAGAGGCTTTCTCGTTAAAACCTGCCCGAAGTGCAAAATTGAATAACACCAATCCTCAAAATTAAGATGTTTCACATGACAAATTTTTCTACATACAATGCACCACCACATGACAGCAACATTTTCTCCTTTTTGATTCCTTTGATTGATTAATCTCTTTAGTTGTCTCCCTCGTCTCTCAAAATCTTTTTCCTTTCGATTTAAATGTGGGGCTTTGCACTTGTCACGTCATCAATTTAATAGAAAATCTAACGGTGAAATTGATGAATGGCGTAATTTGGTCAAATTTAAAAACGTTGGGTATCAAATTGATGAAATTGAAATCTTCGGGTCCATTTCAATACGGCACCTAAACGTCGATAGAGTAAAATATCAATAGTCCTAAAAGGAAAAAAGAAATATGGAAGAGTTATGGAAATTTGTTAGAGAGAGAGGGAGAAGAATTGATTTGGGCACCAAACAAAAGTGGAACAAAAAGAGGAAAAGCTCTTCCCACCCGTACCAACAACAACCCAACTTTATCTCTGTTGTTAAGTCGCTGTAGATTTCCCCAGCAGTGTAGGTTGCTATACTTTTCATTTGGTTGTGGAATTAATTCTCTCCTTTAAACTCTGAATATAAGAGATTGGACAGCAGTGCACACACATTTATGGTACCGCCAAGATTTTGACTTGGTTAGGTGCATGCTTTTAATATTTGGAGCTTGTTTTTATATATCTTCAAATTTGAAATGAAATTTATGACGTGACAACTAACAAACTGAATCATTTTCTCAAAAAGTTTGTATATAATTATGCAAAAACAATAAAAGAAATCACTCATGTTTCTTAATCACAAATACTATCAACTTCAAAGTCAAACCACACTTTATTACTTCTTCTCATTAATCAAACCAAAATACAACTCAGATTGTATGCATATGGAACTTGTTGGCTCTCTCCTTATTATTAGTTTCCACAAGATTACCGTATATTAATCCGTATGGCTTCCTGACTAATAATTAGGAATGGTAATTTTCCCCGTCAACTCGGTCCCCTCAGGGACGTTGTTAATCCCTAGCCTAATGAATAATTTTAGGCGATTTCGTTCTTAATTCTCGTAATATATAGGGCAACTTTAAATTTATGAATAAATTATCAACATATTTGATACCGAATAGCACAAAGGTTATCTTCCTGGGAAATTTTCTAGTCCCAGTTAAATGCTGTTATTAGCATTATAATTAACGAGCTGAATTAAATGATCAGGAAAATTTCACCATCTTTTTGGGGCTATGTTCTTCGTCTCTTTGTATATCTCCTATTTGCCCCTTCACTAATGGAATTGCTACGGCCATCAAATAAAGAAAGAAAATTTACATAGCGATACACGAGATTTCGAAATAGTTGTGCATAAGCCTCAATCAAATGACAGTAAATGAAAACAGCATCTCTAAGTACCATAATTCCAATGCTTGAGCAAGATCATAAAATACCTTAAGCTATAAAGTCGAATTAATGAGCTCCATGAGCCCTTAGTGGACTCCCAGAAAAGAGAGATACAAAAGGAGTGTTTTATTTGGTCTGAGAAGAAGAAAGGAAAAAGAACTTTCATATTTCTATTTTGTTAACAAGCTAATGATATGATTTGGCAAATTTGCTCTTATCCTCCCAGACTCCCAAGTAAATATTTGACAAATGAAAATCAATGTGCAGAAGGAAGAAAACCAACAGAGTTCACGAAACAATCAAGTAGTGAAGACTAGCTACTAAAAATTGAAAATTAGTACTAGGAACAACCAAACTGATACCTAAGAAATGACATCCCTACTACGAGGAACAAATTGTTACAACTTTCATTATATGCTGTGCGCCACCCTTCAAGGGTGTTAAGCAAAGGCCTATTTCAAGGGAGCCAAAGCTAGCTTTTCAAAATCCGACCGAGCACTCTGAATGGTTTCACTCATGGCATCCACAAGCTTTTGCAATCTAGCAATCTCAAGATCTTTCGCCCCCACTTCTAACTTCACTGATGCTTGTTTCTCCTTTAACTCAATTATTTTCTTCGCAATACAGTCAGCCTCTTCTACAAGCTTTGTCTTTTCATGAGAATGCTCCCTGATCTTACTTTCAGCATCTTTTAACTCGACCTGAAACTGCCCTTGCCTGTCTTTAACAGACAACAAATGATTCACGCGCTCACGTAGAACTGTAACATTAAATCCATACTTTTCCAGGTCAAGTAGACTCTCCAAAATGCTATTGAAAACATCTTTGGGCTCATCAAAGTGCAGCCTGGATATTTTCTCCGCCAGTCTGGAAAAGGTTATCATATTGCCAATTGCTGATCCCTCACGATATTCTTCTTTGCATTGACCCAAAGGACGGAAGTGCGGACTTTGTGGTATCATTCTGAATACTTCTAATGTTTCAATTGCCTTCCACACAGGAGAGCTTTTAACAAAAGGCAAGCCTCCTTTCTCATCTTGCCCACTGCCACTGACTGCATCAACTGCAAGAGATTCCCTCCTTGCTACCTCAACTGGTTCTCTAACATTCCCATCAGGGGGTGATCCTATAAAGAAAACAGATACAGTCAAATTAACTACTACCACAGGGAAATAATTAATATAGGAAGTAGCTTACTTGATTCACCCACGCTTGCAGGATGCTGCATCCCTCCAAACCACATGGATAGAGGTCTGTCATCATCATCTGCTCCAACACAGGTCCTTGCAGGTTCATTTGTCATGCACCTTGTTCCAGGAAACTCAGCCGTTTTTCTTCTAGAGGCATCTTGTGAATCTACAAAAATTCCAGATATGATTCCAGTTCCAGAAAACACAAGGTCAATCGAATACTAAGAATACTCCCTTTGACTCTATTTTTTTTTCTTTGAGAAGAGTTGTTAGACAGGAAGGAAGTGTTTAGCTAGACCACCTTTTGGAACAATCTAATTGTGTGCAAATGGTGAAAATAGTTCATTCTTTTCAAATTTTCGTGTTTACAGTAACATTTCAGAAGTATTGTTTGCTTCATGTCCTTCCTCTCTTCTATGAATGCTTCTCATGTTGTGTACCCAACACTTTTACAACATTCTCAGTTTATCCTTGTCGGGAACAGTATAATTGTGCTGCTTATATGTTGTTCTAATCACTGATAAAGTTAAGAGTTCCTCACTGATAGGCTGAAAAATGAAACCAAGTTGCACAATCTCAAACCTGTAGAGTCCATCCCTCTGAGCACATGCAAAGCAACTTCCTCAAGCGTCGGATCTTCTGCAACATTTCCGTCGGCAACTTGTCCCAATCCATTCTGCCCCTTGACTACAATCCAAAAGCATAGATGTTTAACAAAAAATTCATTGCCCAAAGTAACAGATCTTTTCTTTTGAGATAAGTTGGCCAAAGTACACATGTTACCCCCTATAGGTTGCTAATAGCTTCAATTTGAACAATGTCAATTAACAGTCAAATTGTAACTAGAGGGACCAAACTGACACAAATAAGAAAATTTGATAGTTCACATTGTTCCAATTAGAACTAAAGGGACCAAACTGAAATACCTTGAGAAGTGCACCGTTGAGATTGTTCAATGTAAAACTTAGCAAACTAGAGGGTTTAAAATGTACTTTTACTGAATCTAAAATATCAAAAGATGATTTTACTTTGAAGGCCTTTTACCTCCCTCCGAAGCTTGTGGGCCTACAACCACTAATTTTCGAGGTCTGCCCCTCTTTCTTTTATGAGTACTTCCGCCAGCTGGTTGCTGCTTAAACTCCTGCTCAAATACAGATAAACATCCATAGGCAATAGCATTGAGTAGAAAAACAAACATAAGTACATAAAATATAATTTTTACTGTGGACCTCTCACTCCATGATTATACCATGTCTGGAAAAAGAACCAGGCTACGGAGCAGGTTAGCGAAAATTGAATCACTGCCAAGTTCAGCTGACATAACCTGAGTGTTAATAGCTTATTTTAGATAATATCCAATGTTGTCATTGTTGATAGCTTAAATCCCTAATGTTTCATGTTCCTGCTCTTTCGACATACTTGAATAAAAGGGCCTAGTCCATAGATTAGATAAATAATTAAATAGAAACTTCACCCCTGTAAAATGAGGCCTTCTTTCGTTTTTTATTTTACATGATTTATTTATTTTTCTCTTTAGTAATTTGTGATTTGACTCATAAAAATCAAGTTATGTCAAGCTCAGGACGACAAACATCCAAACAACAATCTACTTTGCCTATAAGAAGTAAAATGGCTAATCACTTCTCAAATAATCCAAATGAATTCCATTTTTTTCTTCCCTTAGAGAACAGCATAGTTCTAGCTCTCTCTGGGAGAACCCACTAAGCAGTTTGATTTAAAATTACTTATTACTCCTTTGGTTATGGGTCCTTTTTTTAATATATTGCCTACCATGCTCTTTTCTTGTGCAGGATCATTAGGAAGCTGGCATGGATTTTCAGCCAGTGAACCATCCTTTTCCTTAGCTTTTGACCTGATAGTGAGAGGCACTTCAGCTTCCTTACTTATCCCCTCCTTCTGAACTATTTTTCCAGCAGAATTAACACTTGCGTACTCTTCCTTACCTGCAAATTATTAAGAACCAAATGTCTCTCAAATAAGAAACCTAATCAGCGCAGGGTCTATTGATGAACACATATACCCTTTTCTTTTTCTCTCTTTTGGCTAGGCAGTGCACAGATATACCCTGAAAAACATAAAGAACAAAATTTCTTTCAAACAAGAAACCTAATCAGTGCAGGGTCTACTGATGAACATATATACCCTTTTCTTTTTCTGTCTTTTGGCTATGCAGTACACATATTTACCTGCTTGGGTCAATTGGCTTCCAAATGGAGACTTTGTACGTCTTCCTTTACGTGTTACAGGATGTACCCATTGGCTATCCACTTCACCATCTCTCTCATCCTTAGTCTTCTACACATAACGAATATGTTGATCATAAACACCTCGTCACAGAAAACAAAATTAAGGAAGTAGTGACTAGATTATCATTGCCTGTCAAGGAAGGGGAACAGGAAAACACACCATTTACTCTGGATCAATTTTTTCTACTACATACTTAAGACATAGCACTGCTACTAACCACTGTAACCAATCATTTAGGCAAAAGAAATACGTGTGCACCTGCTATGTGTGTGTGACCGGTTTCATGGAAACAACAAACATCGTGGCATCAATGACACATTGCATCACATGATTGACACAAAAAAATAAACGTTAAGAAAAGACATTTCAACTCACAACTTTATTTTCCTCAAGCAAGCTCTCTGTTTTCAGAAGTTGATGGCTAACAACAGGTTTTCTTGATCGTCTTGTTCCTCTAACTCCTCTACTCACTGTGGCTAATTCATGGAGCATTTCTTTATTGTCGGGCATTTTCCTCAACTGACGTGCTGTAATGGATAATGTGGCCTCTGCAGCTTTGTCGTCCTTTAACTTTTTTGAAGGACCCGAGTCTGTAGCAGTAACATTACGGGCTAACATCTTTTTGCCCTTGATGCTCCGGGGATAACTTGGCTCCTCCAAAAGACTTTTCCCTGAATTTTTTGATTCAGGGTTATCCTCTACAGCACCCAGATTTTCTAGTTGAGTAGCCACTTCAACATGGTTGGAATCGTTTTGAGCACGCAGTACATGATCTTTATTTTGTGGAGAACCTGAAGCGGCCAATACCTCCTGGAAGGAAGTCTGATTAGTTACTAATAAATAAATATAATCCCTAAGAGACACTAGCTAAACTTCAACTCAAGCAAGCAGCTAATGCTACAAAAAATACTCACTGTATTCCAAGACAACCTTTCCTCCCTCCCTCCTCTCTCACCCCCTTCCTCTCCCCCCTTCTCTCTTATACTTGGAACATTAAATAGATAACTTCTATCCACCAACTCATTTACCATCTTTCCATTCCAGAATGGGTCTTATGACTGAGAAACTAAGTTCCTTACCCTAAATCCCGTGCTTGAAATGAGGGTATACAGCCTCTCAGCTAGAACATTGGAAATAACACCGGCCCGCCAAGAAATATCAAGAAAGCATCTACCTTTTTGAGCAACTCATAACTTCTATTTGTATAATGAGAAAGGGGAGGGGGGATAGGATGGAAATCTACAGTATCTTTCTGAACCCTAGCATCTGAATTCACATACTTCACCAGAAAGGTCTTATCCTCGATTTCTTTTAGAACAATTGCAGGAACCAAACATCAAATAAATTTTCTTTGTCAAACCTAACTTCTACATCTGATCCTGAGCTGAAAATGCACCCTTCCATTTGCTTTCCATTGAAATATCAGATCAGTAGAATCCCACAAAAATTAACCATAACATATATTTTCAATTCTAGCTGCAAAGGACAAATTCATAAATACACAAAGCCTATGCAACCCCCAAGTAATTGCATTTATTTGTTAATCGAGTTATGAAACCTAAAAATGAACTGAATAGAATAAGCAAGAAGCTAGAGCAATGCAGTTACTTTCCATTCGGATAATCGCATTTGCATAGATCCATTAATTTTCACATTTGTAAGTTCAAACATGTTATTACGCTAGGAAGAACACGTGGTAATAAAACATCCAATGGAGCCATTTAATTTCATAAAATATCAGATTTCAAGATAATTCATAAAATCAATTAAACCCACACATACCACCCACTAAGTCCACACAGTACACAGATCAACAGAACCCATCAATATCATATTACATTTCAGTAACAAAATGCAGTATCTGATTCAACAATATATTAAACCTAAGAATAACTTCCATCAAAGCTACAGCTGTAATTCATTTGTAGCACTATTTGCAGAGAAAAAATTACCATTTTGGACTTCACAGTAATGTGCATCCCTTACATGCATGAATACTCGTGATTAAGAGACTAATTAAACGCAAGAAAAGAAAAAAAAACGAAAGAAACAATCTTTAAGAGGGAAAAAAAAAGCCCAGGTCACCACCAAGATAGCATACCTGCTTATTGGGCCGAACCCATTTGCCAGCATCCCAATCTTGATGCAATCTGAGACGCTCTCTCTCAAATTCAATCAAATCTGGAGGGAATTCAAACACCACTGTGTACTTGGAATTGTTGTCAAGAACCTTTTTTACAACTCCAGTCCACCATCCATCTTTATAATCCGCATCGACCACATCACCCTCCTCAAAGTTTTGGTCACCCAGTGGAGGCGGCAAAGGCCTCAAGTTAGCCGAATCAACGTACTCTTTGAGCTGCTGAGAGCCATCTTCGGTGACCAAGCTCTTGTACTCCACCAAGGTCTTTTTCCTCTTCTTTGAGCCTAAGTTTGTGGGACTTGTGACGATGGTGGCTCTGAACCAGGCGTCTTTGAACCCTTCCTCGTCGCTTCTCACTTCTACGGCTGAGCCTACGCTGAATAATTGGAGCTGCTGCTGGTGTTCGTTGCCCTCCAAGCCTGCCATTGTTGTTGAATAGCAAAAACCCTAAAATGGGTACTGGGTACTTTCGGTAGTATAACTACCTTCTTTACCAATCTACGCGGTCAAACCTGTAATTGTGAGAGACACTGTTACCAAGATTTACAGTAGCTCTGTTTTAACACAGAAAAAAGAAGAGTGCTTTTAGTTTTCACTTTAGAGACAGAGACTGATTAAGAGAGGGTGTTCTGTTTTAACTCTCTCGACACTCTTGAAAGAAAATGTTAAGCACATCATTTCTCGCTTGCGCGTTGCGATTTCTAACCATTAGATGCATACATGTTGTATTGTGAGTTTCGTATATATTTATAATTAAAAGTCACGTTCTTATACGTTAGCAGACTTTCTTAAGTTTTTCACTTTTTAAAATCTGACTGAAGTTTCAACCGTTATATGTCTGTACGTCACGTGATGAGTTTCATATGCAATTATAGCCAAACGTCATGTATTAACGGGCTGGTGAAATTTCCTAGTTTTTCTCTCTTAGAAATTTGACTCAAGTTTCATATGGATTTGAGGTTGAAAGTCACACACTTGCGCATAGGGGAACTTCTCATAAGCTTTTCTCAATTGTAAATCGGGTTCAAGAAAGTTACTTTCAACTGTTACAGCAACATCCTAATTTGATTTAAAGATGTGGAATTCGTAGGTCAAGCAATTGAAAGTTATCCACTCACATGTGATCAAACTCTCTTAAATTATCCTCTTCTTGAAATCTGATTTGGGAGTAAGAAATTTTGTGGTTAGAATATTTATTCTCATTCAATGCCAGCGTCAGAAGCTTCCTTCAATTTAGCTTTCATTTGTACAAAAAATAAATCTATAATAAACATCCACATGTAAAGTTTTTTTTTTTGGCCATAATATGGAGAAATTATAGAATCATCATGCAAGAAGATGTCACATGTTACATCTTGTATACGTGTTATGAATGGTCGACATAATTTATTTTCCCCATTTTAGAAAATGGTATCGATAAATATTCACTTATATTATAACACGTATACAAGATGTACCACATAACCGTACTAACGTAGTATTCTATAATCACTAGTACATGCAACTTTAAAAAGAAAAAGAAAATAATCCATCAAGTAGCATTTGTAACAAAAAAAAAACTAATTAATTAACTCTATTAAAATAAAATAAAAAAAGCTTGGCCCTTTGAAAAAAATTTGAAACATTGTCAATTAAAATTTAATTAGAAAATGCTAATTAATTAATTATGACTAAAAATTGGTAACTATTTAATTAAATATTTAGTCGATTTTTTTATTAAATGATTTATTCTTCTTAAACATGTGGGGAAACTTATACAAAAGACGAAAAGCAAGATTATTACTATTTTTATCATAGAGAATTATACTAATGCCGTCTAGACTTTAGGCCGAAGTGTCACTTGAAGAAATGAATGAAGCAATGTGTTAGCTCAAATAAAATTTTGTTCCAATGTGTTATATATGATGAACTTCTGTTATTTTTTATCCTTTTACAATAACAATATTTCAGAAGTTAAATACTATTTGCAATATAAGAATTTTTTTTTAGTGCTTTGCAATGTAAGAAATTAGACTATAAATATTACATTGTAATAAAATTTTAATTGAGTTAAGACATTTACGCAATTTTGATGACCCATTGTGACAAGGCTTATGTTTGAGGTCGACTAGAAATATATTTGCTCACCAATCTTCTCAACATTTGATATGTATTCATTGACATAATCATAATTAACTATTTACTTTGTATTTGTGTAACTATAGTTATACCCATGAAAACGTATCAAGAATTGAGAATAGTAGTGATGGTACACATTGAGTTAAGATAGTGAGCAAAAATTTTGTATTTATGCAACTATGATTATACCCATGGACATGTCTTAAGTGTTGAGAATGATGATGATGGTACAGATTGGATTAAAGTGGTGAGCAAAAAACTCTCTTTGTAGAACTCACACAAGCACCCCTAAACTTCTCGAAATCATAAACTCAACCCACCCCGATCTTCCAGAAACAGACACTTGCACGGTCTTGCTTCATTCAATCATGGCGTCTCTCACAGCCACCGGGTTGCCCAAAACCCCAACGCTATTTTCGAAAATTCCAGCCACGTCCCACCAATACCCACAATCTGTATTTGTAAAACGGCACCGGTTAACCTCTCAAGGATCGATCTTTGTGAAAACCGCCATTAGAGCTTCGAACCCGAGCGCAGCCGCTGAGTCTTCTTCACCTGGACTGTACTCCGCCAAGAAGTACGAGCTTACCGTTCCTAACGTCGACTTGGTTCTTGAGGACGTCCGCCCCTATCTCATCGCTGATGGCGGTAACGTCGACGTTGTGTCCGTTGAGGACGGCGTCGTTTCACTCAAGCTCCAAGGTGGGTTTGGCTAATCTCTTTTTGCTGTCTCTTTTTTTCATTTGAAATATGGTTTCTTTTTTCTGTCAGGAATTTTGGGTTTTGTGAATTTGAATGATTTACTCATTGTCAACATATAATTTGATTGTGAAACAGTGGCAATTAGTTAGAATCAATATTTTGTTTTGCAATTAGGCAATTGAAATTCCATTTTCTTGAAGAATTTAAATGATAAACAGGGGCTTGTGGGAGCTGCCCTAGCTCAACCACCACCATGAAAATGGGAATTGAAAGAGTGCTTAAAGAAAAGTTTGGAGATGCGCTCAAGGATATTCAACAAGTCTATGATGAAGAAAACAAAGAGACCACTGTTGAGGTGAGTGTTTGATGGATTGCATTTGCATAATCTTAATTTTGATACTCGAAAACGAATGTATGTAATAACGATAAAATGGAGCCAATGACCATTCCGTCTAGTGGCACCCAGTTTCCACATTTTTGGAGAAGCTCGTGAGTTCAAATCTCATGGACGATAGATGTTGAGTAAACGGAAAATGGTAAAATGGATTATGAATTGGAGCTAAAGTGCTCAAACAATTCATTCAGCATTCATCATGCATGGTGCCACTGCCAAGTTTTGACTTTTGATGGTGTGCCAAAATTTGGAAATGCAGGCAGTGAATGGCCATCTTGACATATTGAGACCAGCCATAAAGAACTTTGGTGGAAGTGTGGAAGTGTTATCTGTTGAAGGCGGGGATTGCCATGTAAACTATGTGGGGCCTGACTCCATTGGATCAGGAATCAAAGCAGCCATTAAGGAGAAGTTCCCAGATATTGTCAATGTTGTGTTCACTGGGTAGCTTTCTGAATGGAGATGTTCTCTCACTGCATTGTATTTCCTTCTTGTTGCTCATCAAGATTCAACACATTATGCTCAGCTTTTGATGTATAATTGTATAGGACTCCTCTAATTCATAATGGATGGTTGCTTGCTCCATCAACTTCGAATTCGTGTATGTTTTTTAATAAGTTTCTGTTTCTTTAGCAAAAATGAATTTTGTGCAATCAGCCGTATCAAACATTCGATTGGTCTGGCACTTAATGAACTCCAACATTGTTCTTGCCAGTTGTAAATACTTTTGAGGGGAAGTTCTATTAACTTGTGCATATTAGTAGAAAATGGAATATTGAAAAAGAAAATATGTACAGAATACTATGTCTGAAACCAAGAATAAGTACATGAAAAGCTAAAGGTTGTCTTTAGTTGTTTATCTTATTGGCTTGAGATATGAGGAAGTCTTGACCAACGACTGAATATGACTAAGCCGACTTGTCCTCTGTATCAGCAACAGCAGTGATCACTGATTTCAGCCAACGTGAAAAATTGATCAAAAACAGAGTGTAAACAAAGTAGCAAGTGAGTGTCCAACTAACTAGTCCCTGCAAACAACAACAGCTCAATGTATCAGAAGAATGAGGGTTGGGTTAGGCCTCTGCAACTGCAAGTAGAATCCCTTCAGTTGGGTTGGTTTCCAATTACCCACCTGCCCAAATATTTCAACATTTGCTTGTGGATAATACCAAAGGTGGAAAAACCTGAACGTGAGCATCAGAGTTCAGTTTTATCAACATATAATATAATATCTGAATAATACCAGGAGAAAGAGGAAGGAAGAAAGAAGAAAACCATTACTTCATTAATGGAATCTCAGCCAGCGGGCAGGCAATTCCGATGATGCTTGCGAGGAGGAAGCCGAACCATGTCCTGTCCACGGAAAACCATATGAACTCTGCCGCTGCAAATAGTACGTAAGCTTCAATATTATCTGCGGTTCCGGCTTTGTAGAGTTCAGCGCTCAACTCTATAAATAGCACAAGTGCTCTGCGTAGAACAACAATGTCCTTTGTTACATTACAGGCAACAACACGTTACACATGCTCACAACTTAAAAACCACATAATTGCATTGCAACAAGTGATAAAAATTGAGCTTGAAACACAAAACATATATGCTCACAGAAAAGAAGCAATCGTTTTCTGTTGGTTGGCCTCTGGACTGTTTAAAGGGGCCCTCTCATTCTCATCCAAGAAGAGTTGAAGCAACCCAACAGTGCAGTAGAACAGACCCAGCAAAACAGGAACCTAACAACATTAAATGGAATCAATCAACAGCTATATTCACTAATTTTTAGAGAAAAAATTCCCAAAATTCCCAAAATGAGAGAAATTATTGAGTTTACCCAGATGTTTGTGTGAAGAGGACCAATATTGATAGACCCGTTCTGGTATGCCACAAGCTCTACCCTTGAATGGAGTCCATCGATCAAAGGACCCAAGAAAAAACCTGACCCGAAAAGTGCAAATGAGATGGAAGGCCAAGTGGTTCCAAGGCTGCTTCTTCTGGTTGTGTTTTGATTTCTCAGATTGCAGGAAGGCCTTATAGTAGCAGGTAAAACATGTTTGCACTTGGCATCGTTATTGTTAGGGAAATTGTGAAGAACGCAGGAGGAGCCCGTGACAATGAGGGCTTGCATCTAGGAATCAGAAACCACCACAAATAATAAAATCTTTTTCTTTTTCTTTTCTTCTTCCTTTTTAGTTTCAGCTGATTAACATATTTGGATTTTGATTCATTTCACAGAAAGGTAAGGTTGTCTGTGCGTTATAGTTCACTAAATTTTGGACCACAAGGGCCAGTGGATATTTTGTAGGCATTGTCCTTTCCTTCCATCATTTCATATGTCCTTTTCTAGCATTCCCCTTATAGTTAATGGATTTACTTCCAATGGCTGTCACCGACAAAAACAGTAAACTCATACTTCTTTGGCCAAAGATAAGAATGAGAATCCTTATCAAAAAAGATAAGAATGAGAATCTAGTCAATGTACTTGTCGTTTCAATGTAAAACTTCACGGCGGCAACACAGACAATTACCCTCAATGAGCTAAATAGTACAAGTCTAATACTGAAATTATAATTGAGTACATAATGTATTTACATAAATATGGCATTGTTTAATTAGCATCTCACATAGTTTTAACCTAATCCTCTCCTTCAACCACCGCCCAACATCCCAGGAGAGAGACAGTGCAAAACCTTCTGAGATCAGCTGCCCAATGTGATAAGCGCCTATGATTCTGACTATCTATTGTGCATAATCTGATGTTTCCTCGAGGCAGACAGAAATTGGGGCTTCCACTTATGCCAAGTACATCATTCAGAGCCGTTAAAAAGGATGAGCAACCACGGAATTACTTACTGGTTAAGTCCATCATAGAGGAATATGTGGATCTGCATCGCCAATCACTGCTAACTACCAATGACATTAAAGATAGAAAATACAACATATTCTCCTATTTTGATTGCTCCTACATTTGAAACTTCAATATAATGGATTCGTGTCGGACAAGCTGCACCAATTTAAATATGCATTCAGCATTCCGGGTCAACTCAGAGCTGATTTGTTTACTCTGTTCTGGAGCTACAGATCCGATGCCTTTAACTTTCTAGGCCTTTTAGACTGCGCAGGTGATGAAGGAGCTTCTGCCCTGCCAGTGGCCTTGAGAGACACAATAGTAAATAATCTATATCACATTCAATGCATTAAGAGGAACGGTGTAAAAAAAAAATTACAGGAATTGGTATGTACCTTTCGTTTCTGGTCTCGTTTAACAACTCTTTCCCCTGACATTCAATGTATATACAAGAGTTAAAAAGTACTCAAAATTGACTCAGAATTTAAAAAAAAGAAGCAGAAAAGCAAATTAATAGGCCTACCACCTAATACATCACCTCCGAAACTCATCGAGTCCGGAACAAATGTGCGATCCTGATCACCACAATATGAATACTTGTTAGTAGTGTCAGAAAAATCTCATTGTTTTAAGTACAGGCCTACCACGAGGGAGAAAACAGACCTTGGGCGTGCCTGGGGTTTCGTACGGACTATCACGATAAGATGAGCCTTCTGCCTCCTTATATTGTAACTGACAACCAAAAGTTTTACTTATGTCATATAAATAGATAACTGAAGAAAGATGCACTCTTTAAGTTTCAAACTGCAGTTTAATGACCAATGGTTTGCAAGTAAACAGAAATGAAGTTGACACAGACGAATAATGCCACAGTTGCTCACATTTATTCAAAAGGCAGTACATAAGAGACCATAAAGCAGCTTAATGATGGAAATTAGAAAACAGACCCCAACATTTAGAGATACACCCATATATCAACCATACATGTGGAAGGGGATATTGATACACTCTAAATTACAAATGAACACGAACAGTAATTCAAAAAGAAAAAAAAATCATAATTGAGCAATACCTGTTTCTGAAGATTCAGTAGTGTCAGTATTTCTTTTCTTAATTCAAGATGATGTGAACAAACAGCTTTAGTTGGAACTCTTGGCTTTAAATTAACCTGTAAAGATAAATCCAAACTTTAAACTCTTTTCTTAGTATAAAGACATTCAAATGATTTGATGCTCTGAATATAAATCAGTACATGTCAATATCCATGATTAACGAGAACCAAAGGATCCAGTTGAAATTAGTTAAGAAACACTTTTAAAAAAGACTAAAAATGAGGAAACAATGATATCTAAGCACAAACACCAAAAACCCTATCAAGAACCAAAAGATCCAGTTGAACTTAACTAAGAAGCACTAAAAAAATTACTATAAATGAGCAAACAAGGATATCTAACCTTCAAATAAAATTTAATACACTAAGCACAATCATCAAAAACTGCAAAGCATGTCTTCAATGATAATTCTAAAAAAATTTACAACCAAAAGTAATTATGTAGAAATTCATCCAGATTTCTAATAAGGACCAAGATTTGTGATAGGGACACACATTCCACTGAAACTGAATTTACTAGTGATTTAGCATCTAGCATGATAAGGTAAGAAAAATTGAAAGCTAATTTTTTAACATCAGGGAATATACATGGTAGTATATAATGAATCTGAAAAACAGCAGCACAAGAAAAAAATATACTACCAAGTGGGGCAATGAAATAAGCATCTACACTAAACCATTAGTTCAACTACTAATACAGACCCCAAGTTCTTGCAAACTTTGCTCAACCCGCTTGATAGTCCGAAGTCCAGCAGACGAGCTTGCGGCTTGGATCATTTGGTCAAGCGCATATGTTCTAAGATACACCCGGAGCTGAAAATTTTCTAAATCAGTCAGCCAATACACTCAAGAGTAGACATTGTGCTTGCATATTTCAAAGACTATGAAAAATTTATCTAAATAACCATAGGAGTAGTCATATTTTGGAGTGAGTCAGGAAGCAGTTCACAATTTTCCTTCGAGAGAAAATTCTTACAAGCAAAAGACAGAAAAAAGAAAAATTCATGCAGTAACTTTCACAAGAGCAGGAAGGAGATAGAATGAGATTTGGTAAGTCAGTTAAACATACCATTTTGAGAGAACCTAAAGTAGAGGCATTCTCTGCCATCAAAGTTGAGGGTGCAACTGTTCCAGAGGGGAACTGAGAGTTTGATGAAGGTGATACAGTCTCACCAGGAACGAGAGCCCTCTCATTATTTTCAAGGCCATCCTTCAATGTGACAGGCAACTCCAACTCTTTAGCACTCTGAAAGGCAGAAAAACCAAGTATATCAATATGCACCATACTCAGAGGCATGCACAAAATTGCTCATTCTGATTTTATACCACCAGTAAATTGGCACGATAGGATTCCTATAAGCCTCCCACAAGTTGAAATCCACTAAG
The DNA here is from genome assembly GCA_024362665.1 of Prunus padus. Lineage (NCBI taxonomy): Eukaryota > Viridiplantae > Streptophyta > Magnoliopsida > Rosales > Rosaceae > Prunus > Prunus padus. The sequence goes on from JANFAM010000010.1 coordinate 26,293,164, forward strand.
AGATATTTTTACGAACTTAAGTAAATAGTAATAAGGATTATTAAATGGATACTGGAAAACCTGTTAAGTTCAAGAAACAAAATTCAGAAAACAGTGTGTACAAATCCCATGTGAAAATAAATATCTTGATATCACTTAGAATCTAATTCTAAATAACATAAAAAATGTATCTATCTGTAAAAAGCTTTAAAAATCTTTAAATACTTTAAACAGTTAGCTAACAAACTCCAGCCACAACTCAATCCTTCCATATTAATTAAAGTTAACAAATGATAATTATTATTGCTTAGAGAAGCAAATTTTAATTTTACAACATCCATATAAATTATGCTAGAACTAGATGAAAATTGAAAAAATTTAAACGCAAAATTCAAAACCAAAAGAAAAAGGATAGTTATGGTGTAATATGGAGCATGATACTTTGGAAAAGCACCATGCTTCATGCTCCCCACACTCTAGGAGCCCCTAGCAACTACAGTTTCCTAAATGGTTATGAACTCACCATAAAATTAAAATAAAGCATACTAGCACATTTAACTGTAAACTTACCCTTGCAACCATGCGTGCCTCAGCTATTCTTTTGGCTTCAGCAAGAACCTAAGAAAATGTAAAATGGATCAAACAAGTTAATGATTATATATCCATTTGAAAAATCAAACTTCAAATTAATGTCAGAGGGCCACAGATAAGATTCAATCAGTAAAAGATTCAAAGATGAAATTTAAACCTCAGCATCTTTTCTCTCTTGGTGCTTTGTTTGAGAGAGGACCATGGATAGTGCTCGCTTGCGCTCTCTCTCTTGTGCAACTTTATAAGGTTCCTAAACCAAGAGAAAATAAGAAAAACCCAAAACAGAGCAATAATGTAATGTAACATGCGTAGCATAAACATGCTGGTACTTAAGAAAAACAATGAACTAATAAAAAGGGCAGGCCAGACAACAAGGCTGCTGCCAATGCGGGGTCTACAGAGGGCAAGGCATACACAGCCATAACCCTGTTCCCTGATAGATTGTTTCCGCAAACCAAAAGGAATGAATATTCACCTAAAATTTCAGTTGATAAAGCTACACACCTTAACAATAGGATGCCCTGAAACATCTGCAGGGGATGCCGCTCTAGCAATTAATATAGCTCGAGATACTACAACAAAAGTGGGGTAACCATCATCATCAAAAGCCAAGTTCAATAATCTTCCACAGACAGTGAATCAGTCAAAAATCCAAGCATAGAAAAGCATAATAAGAACATCATGAAAGTGAACCAAACAGTGAGCAACAACATTCTAGTCAAGCAAAAAGACAGACAAATACCACTGTAATAGCGATCCTTCAATTCCTCCACAGTACGAGATGACGGGAACCTGTCTGCTATCACAATGAAGCGGAGATCAAACTGCTGACACATGTCAAACAATTGATCCGTCTCCTCCTTTGTCCACATCTAATGAAGACAAAATATATTAACAGAGAATGAGGCATTGAATTCATGATGCAATGACGCACAATGAAAAATATTCTCAGAATTAAATTACATAATTATCCAAACAAAACCTTGATTTGATACCTACAGGATCAGTCAAATACTTCTCATACTCCTCATCTGTGTACTTGACAACATCCACGGACTGCACAGAATTTGACAAAAAACAAATAATAATTAAAAATAAGCATTCACTTACAGTATGAAACAAAAAAAAATTATATGAACATAAGAAGAGGGGCAATCCTTTCCCAGCACAGTTAAGGATACTTGTGCATACCTTGTTATACTTAGCAAAGGAGTAGTCACCTGTAGGTGGGACACCATTTACAACTCTAACCTGGAAAGTACAAGAAAAAAAAGACATATTCAGAGCCCAACTGAAAACAAACAAACGCGGAGTTTAGAGGCATGTTACATAAGGTACAAAAACTTACCCAGTGGTAAAGCTGTAAATTATCTTTCCGAGCAGAACTTGTAAAAGGAAGCCACTGCCAAGTGATCTGAAAGCATTACGACAAGACTTCTCATTATTGATTGTGGAAGAGAAACATAGGATAAAAATAACACTAAATAAAATCTGAAATCGGCTACACCTACAAGCAATTCAAACCTAACACAGTGATATATTCCGTAGTCTCCTTTCTCTAAATCCACCATCTTTTACACTTTTGGTGATCCTAAAAATGTGAGTACATAGACTAATGATGAACTAAATAACCTTCTCATCGGATGGCGGCCGTTTTTTCAGCTGCGATGGCTCCACTGCAGGCATAAGAGGTGGCACACCACCTATAAGCGCATACACCTACAATTCCACATGCCCGAAACACATTATCAGTTCAAATTGTAATCATTCAAGACCGTGAACCCAAAGTTCGAGAAAAAAAACATGCATTATGATCGAAATTAGTTAAATTTAAGCGAAATTCGACAAACCCTAAACACACAAACCTACCTCGCGCGAAATGCCATCTGGTTTTCGCTGAGATTCCTTCGGGGGCCTAGATTTCTTCTCCTGGGATAAGGGATGCGCGGTTTTGGGCAAGCCCAAAATGTCCTTGGCATCCATTGCGATTTTCCCCAAAAATTAGGGTTTTGTTTTCTTACTTGCCGTGCGACTTGTTCGTGTTCGCCAAGAATGCGAATTCACAGCACATATGAAACAACTACTGTTTCCTTGATGGAATTTTGGATTCGAAATGCGTGGATATGTAGTTAGGGTTTTGGATTGTTGACGAAAAATGGGTTTGGGGATTGGTAAGTTCGTTGCGTTTTCGAGCGCGAAAGTTTTGACTTGGAAGGAACCTGCGAGGCCTCATTCCTCCACGCACGGGTGACTAACAGCAAGCTTTAGATCTCCCATCGTGCGTCCTTGATGCTTGTGTAACTAGTAACTACCAATTGGATTGGACTAAGATTGCTTCGGCCCAAGCCGGCTGATCCAGAAGGGGCCCATTTATTAGGGCTTTTTTTTTCTCTTCGATACGTTAGTACGGTCGAACCGAAGATCTATTCTAATTCTTCACCTTCCCTCGCCATTAGGGTTTTTTGTGTGTGAATAAAGGCCATAGAATTTTATTAGATCAGTAGAAAGAAATAGTACAAATGACAGAGACTGTAAAGGGAGCGATCCTAATAGCAATATGGCAAATATGGGTAAAAACCTCCCTAGTGATCTGAGTCATCCAAAAAGTTGAAACGACCTGGAGATAATAACTATCGAAAATAACTTTTTTATAACTCATTTCTACCGCCATAGTTTTCTCGAATCTAGTCCAATAACATTAATGACCAAACTGGGTGCTAAAAACACCTAGGAAACTCAACTATGTTTATGAAATTATCATAGAAAAAAAATGAGGTATAGTTTAGAACATTTGTCAACAAATACCACTAGACTTTAAGTGAGTTTTTTCTTTTCTATAGCATTATTAGACCAAGAGTTAATTGGTGATTTATTTCGTCGACCATCCCAATTATTATTATTTTATAATCTAAAAAAGAAGACACGGACGATTAATAAGTATGAAAACTAAAGACAAACAAGTAGTAAAATTTGAAGAAGCGAATCTTGGTTCTTTTCTTTTGGCTGATCTTCCAACTTTAATTTATCTATCACTGCTTGTCATTTATCAAGACCGGTTACATCATCACTTATTGTTCCTTTTTATATTCATTAATAATAATTGTTAGCATATTTTATTTTTATTGCATGTTGGTATTTTCTTTACTAATACACTAATCCTCCCGAACGATCCAAGCTCAGCCACTAATTGACAGTTATTATGAGATTTTAAGTCCACCAAACATTACATGTAGTGGAGTGGTTTGCATCCAAACTTGGAAGGGTGCTGTCTAATAATTATCCTAACAAAGCAAAACTTCTTCAATCTAAACGTTATTGTATATATTATATCATCAATTGGGTGGTTGCTCTCAAATGATTCTGCATTCAAGATCAAGTCCCGATAGTACTCTGTGTGTGAGTTTCCCCCCTCCCCTTTGTACTTTCGGGCAAAAAAAAAACATTATGTATATTATAACAAAAACGCATGAAGCTCTTTAAACAGATGGTTTGATAAACCATTAATTGTTTTCTGGTTAAGCTGTTGAATTAGTATCCTTATCAAGGTATGTTGAGCACAAATCAACTAATTTCCCATTTGAAATAATGACTAATTACAGAAAAATGAGGAAAGTTTAACACACCCCAAATATCTTTTCTTATTAGCAAAAAATTATATAAATCCCCTAACAAAACCCTAATTTTTGTTTTTCAAATTCAGATGAGGAAGAGCTCAACATCTCTTAAATCATATTACACATGGAGCATTTCTTAAAATATTGTGCATTTCTTTGGATCGCAAAGGGATCTAAACACATGCCAAAAACCTGTGCATGAGGACAGCAGCAATATTTAGTATTCATGACATAAGCCCAGTCATCCATAGTGCACTGCTAATTAACAAGGCTTAATTATAATTAATTAATTGATACGTACATGAAATGAGAAATATTCCATGGCCATCGATGAAGCCAGTGATAAGGACTTAGAGATCGCATACATGATTGCCATATGGCGAGCGTGGAAAACTGCAGAACCCACCAGCTTTTGTCACTTCTCATATGGAATTTCCTCTGCGTTTCACTCGTATGGAATTTCTTTAATGCCTTTTGTCTGGTCTACATGTTTCGAGCTAGCCGGCCTTGAGCCTTAAATTAAGGGTCGTGCTTCATGGAAACACAGGCACTGGAGACCGACAAACCCATTTCTATATGTTTTTATCTTCTTAATTTATTGTTACTTTCCTGCTAAACTACTGCTAACACTTTGTGGGTTTTCTAAGACTGTTTCTAGTTCTTTATCTTTAGTTAAATAATGAAGCTATCCAGGGTCAATCAAAGTATAATTATCACTTTCAAACTGTACTAATCGAATCATTCTGTTAATTGATGATAATTATTAAGATCTAAGCATCAGGTTTATCCAATAAATAAAAAGGTACATGGATTTTTTTTTTTTTAAATTTCCATTACAAACGGATATCAATGTTTACATGAGTGACTAAAGTGTCATTACATCACTTATCATGTCGGATTTGGGAATGGGATACCCGGCCCGTCTCCGATAGGGTATTTTGAAAAATTAGGGATTTCCGTACCCGTTCTTGTTTTCCCCTGAAATCTTCCCCCGTTAGAGCCAAGGACCCAACTTGATGGGGAATTTTGCCATCCCTATACAATACCAGTTCATAAAAGACTCATAGTTCTCTATAAATAGAGAATAATTCTATGCACAAAATATATCCAATTTAATCCTAACTTTCCCTCGACATCTTTTTCACAACCAAGCCTCTAAAAATCATTCTTGAGCATTCTTGTTCATTCCTAAGTGTGTTTGAGGTTTCTCTTTGAGTGTGCAATACATTGACAAACATATAGCCATATGCTAGGCTTCATTGTATCCACATGACTTATTTGCATATCTCCTTTGCACAAAAGTTGTGGGGGCAAATAAAGTCTAAAAGATAGCGTAAACATATATCCAACATGATACACTTGTATACCAAAACGCCCTTGCAAAATCACATTGAATTGTGTTTCGTCTAAAAGAACACCTAAATTTGTGTTTCATTTGGTGCACCACAAAAAACACATACATTCTCTACTTGCATTGACATTCCCCATAAATTGTGACTAACAACCAACGCATTTATGCAACACCACTAAATAAATTGATATGGAATAGTTAGCGGAGATGATCGAAGAAGAATTGAAGTGACCCACACATGGGCAAATTGGGTAAACTGTAATTGGACGCCGAGCTCCAATTTGAGCCCATAACTCGCCATTTCAAAAACAACACCATGAGTCTCACACACAATAAAGAGCTCTGACGAGTAATGGGGCACTAGTGATGTACCTTGCAATTACCATACTCAAAGTAGTCTAGAGCTTTAGATGCGTGCGTACTTCGATATGCTCAAGACAATGTTTTATATTGTAGTCCTTTAGGGTCTTTTTATGAGTTGTAAACCAAGCTTTGATGTAACTCTAAATCTAAGTGAGAATCCAAGGATAAAGATCTCCTTAGCCGTACTGGCTCTTAACTCAAGTCCTACTCCAAATCCAAGTAGATTTGGGGTGTGAAATAGGCAAGTCTTTAGGAGGTTCGGACTTGGATTCTTTCCACTTACGAATCGTATCCAGACCTAATAATTACCGGACATAAGAGATTTCAACCCACTACTTTCACATTAACCCACTAACTCACATGAGGGTGTAACGTTGTATGGCCTCACAAGTGGCCCCAACTATTGTTTCTCCAAATGTGAACACTTGAACGATCAACATAAAGCATTACTATAATATTTATTTAAAGCATAAATTTCTTCAATAACGAATTACTTATGTTAAAATTCATTTCTTTTAGATAAAAATAAATAATTAAAAAACGAATTAGCCAAAACGCACGCAAAATTATTCCAATAGATTGCCTTCTAATTGTTTGATTGAGTGCACAATTGAGAGTAAGCACATGCTACATCCTTTGTAGTAAGGCAAATCGAAATCAAGGTGACAAGATTAGTATTAGTTTAACTTATATATATTCTAGTTTTCAATAGATTTATTAGACTAAAACAAATGAAGATGAATATTAGATAAATTTATTAGCGAAAATGGAATCATTACCGAAAACAAGAAGCATCAATTATCGAACATGGCCTGGCCATCAAAGTTGGAGGGGGGAGGCATACGGTACCCACAAAGCATGCAGGTAACCCCTTTAGACATTGCTGTTTGATAAATTTATTCAGTCTTATTTTGAACTTTCGAAAATTTCATAATCTGATGGCATAAAAAATTGAGTGAGAAGACAAAAGGTGCACGTGTGGGGAGTGAAAGCTGAAAAAGTAAACAATTCATCAAAGAAACATACGCGTAAAATGGCCTGACAGCTGCTTTTAATTTAAGCCCCCAACTCTTTTTGAAAAGTGTTTTTAACAAAATCCCAATTAGAGGGGACAAACAGCCGCTACCAGCCTGTACCCCAACCCTTCCTTCCTTCCTTCCTTCCTTCCTACCTTCCTTATCACACACACACGTACACTGTGCAACTCTCTAACGTTCCTTCACATCTTTGAGCCCTCAAAGTTAAAAACCAAAAATAATAATAATTAACAAGTATATTATGTAGTAAGTATATGTGTTAAATACTAAAAGGTCAATAATTGATGTCCCAAGTGAATCTCACCTGCTACTAATGCACTCTTAAAAAAATGATCCGTCTAGTATTATTATTATTTTTTTTAAGAGAATCTCGACTGAACGAGAAGTCTAGTATTGTTTTATATTTATGTTTTTATATACTTATTTTATACTCCAAGGTGCCATTCGATATATACAAACTTCCCATGTCTTGTAACTTATGCTGCCTGGTTCGAAATTATAAACAATCACCCACTTCCCCTACCTAGCATAAATAAAAACAATAATAATAATTGTGATCTTTCTCTCTCTCTCTCTCTCTCTCTCTCTGGTATATATAATAGCACCAGCTCAACCACGATCACACATCCAAAGTACAAAGTTCAAACTCAAATTCCCTATCTTGGATCACCTTGTTTTTCTCTTCATAATATTAATTCTTTTAATCTTCCAGCTGAAACAGAAACAAGCAATGGTTGTACCATCTCCTTCACCAATACGAACCAAGAAAACCAAGGCAGTAGGAATTCCCACAATCGATCTATCAAATTACAATAGGTCAAAGCTATCGGAACAAATTGTCGAGGCCTGTGAAGAGTATGGTTTCTTCAAGGTGGTGAACCACGGCGTCCCGAAAGAGGTCATTGAGAGAATGGAAGCACAAGGTGCTGATTTTTTCGCCAAACCCGCCATGGAGAAGCAACGAGCTGGCCCGGCTTGTCCCTTTGGTTATGGCTGCAAAAACATTGGCCGCAATGGTGACATGGGAGAGCTTGAATACCTTCTCCTGCAAACCGATCCTCTCTCTGTTTCTGAGAGATCCAATGCCATCTCCAACGACCCTACAAAATTCAAGTATGTTTTTCTTCATCTTCTAATTAATTAGTATACACACATGCATGTCACATATTTATTTCTGAAAAACAATGATGAAGAAAATGAAGAACAATATAAAGCCTTGAGAGAACTGGGTTTTGGGTTTCTGTTTCTTCAAGCAGGTTCGCGGGGTTCATGGTATTAAGTTTATGGCGTATTTGAATTAATTTCTTGAATTTGATGAATTGTAATTATAATGCCATTATAAATATAGCAACATTACTTGAAATCATGGCACTATTGGCCAACAAAGGAGGGAGGGAATTGATTTTACAGATGAATATAGGTGGAGAAGATTGTTTAGTAGTAATGCCTGGTATCCTAGAGAAAGACATATTTCCTTATTGGAAAAAGAAAGGATTAAAAAAACCAGACTTCATAATCTATATTTATTTAATAAGTCTTTTGTTGTCAATTTATTCAATTTATTATTATTATTATTATTTTTGTTTCACGGACATAGCTACCTGATAATAAAGAATTGTAGACCTTCAAATTATTAGTTGGATCGGCATTCTTTTCATGGTTTGTTAATGGCAGGGCATCAAATATATAATATAATAGCTTTGACTTTCATACAGACTTTTTTTTGGGTCATGCATATACCAGACTCTTTTGGTTGAGAAATTTTGTTTTTCGATCGTAATATCACATGCTATGCTGACCTACAATTATAAATTTATCGAAATTATAATACGTATACAGTTATTAATATTTAATTTTAAAATTGACAGAGATAAATCACACTATGTCACGTGTTATTATTACTGTTCTGAAAGTAGACAGGGATAAATCACTCTTGAATATAGATGGCAAAGCTTTTTGCAATTATTTGAGGCTAACCCTCTTAGGGCCCGACTTGAGTAGTTGGAAAATTTGAACGTCATCTCAATGAGCTTAGATTTCTCATCATCTTATCCTGTTCTCGTTTCTGCAACATTTTGATGAACAGTAGTTGTTCTCCATTGATACATTTTAAGAACTGGGGTCATCTTTTTGTACTGAATGCTAGACAATCTGTGAATGAAGCATGTGCATGTGGTTACAAATTGACATGACTGTTTGGATCGATCTTCTATATATTCTTTTTTCTTGCATGAGCCGAGTATGAGACAGCTTGAATTTATTGGCATTTGTTCATTTGAGCAAAACATTAAACCATGCATCCAATTCCATTGAGTACAAAACGATAGAGCCAGGAGGGCCATACCATTATTTGCATGAAAATTTAAGCAATCAATCATATATATATATATATATATATACATTTTCTATGATATCTACATAGCTTTGCAAATCATCAAAGATAAAAAGAAAAGTTGAATTGCATAATCCATCCCTTTTGCTAATACTAAATTTGGGAACCACATTGAGATGGCTTTTCAATTTATTTTCAATATATAACGCGTAAAATTAATTCATCAAATGATGTATCAGTATATAGAGTCTTGATCCCTAGGGTGTGGTCACTCATTGTTGGATTTAAATCCAACGGCTCAATAAATTTTCTTAAAAAGAGTGCAAAAGTGAGTGGGTCATTGGATTTAAATCCAACGGTGGGTGACCATGAAATCCTTGAACCCTAGGAGTCCAAGAGATCATGACTATCAATATATAATGTTTACGTTCAATCAAACACTGTCACGTTATTCGATAAAGAATAGTATACGAGTTTTTTGTGTATTTTTAATTTTGAAGTAATGAATAATGATCAATATTGTTTGAATTAATCCAGCTGTGCAGTGAATGATTACGCAGAAGCAGTTAAGGAATTGGCGTGTGAGATTCTTGATCTGGTGGGTAAGGGACTATGGATTTCAGACAAGTCTGTGTTCAGCAGGTTCATCAGAGACGTCCAGTGTGACTCAATTCTGAGGCTTAATCACTATCCTGCGGTCCAGGACCCATCACCAAAACAACAGCTTCATCCGTATGGTAACAATAATAGGATTGGATTTGGAGAGCATTCTGACCCACAGATCTTGACCATCCTAAGATCCAACAACGTGGGGGGCCTTCAGATTTCACTGCATGATGGCTTGTGGGTTCCCGTCCCTCCTGACCCCAATCACTTCTTTGTAATGGTTGGTGATGCCTTACAGGTCAGTAACACCAATTCTTTCTTTTTATTTCCTTAACATATATGTACCAATTTTCCATCATATTTAATTTAACACAAAAGTTACAAGTGAATTATGACTCGGAAAAGTATATAATTTTTTTCATAAAAAAAATATATAATTTTTTTATATTCACTAGTGTATTTTAGATTAATTATGATTTGAAAATGTAAAATTTCTTTATCACTAGAAAATGAAAGTCAAACCCCCCTCTATCTCTCTCGTTCACACCACACACACACGTTGGGTATGAGAATCATTTCTTTTTAAAGCAAAAATGTAGCAAGGGTCCCTCAAGTAAGACCCCATTTTTCTTTTAGTTCCTTATCTCCAAAAATTGTTATGATGGTGCTTCAACTATGCCCCGACTTTCAAAACTCATCCTTTCCGTTAGTTTCGTGAAAAATAGGGCTATATTTGTCTTTTCATGTGCTGTATTCTTAATAAGCACAGCCCAGCCCCAACAATCACCTCTCCCTCCTTCTCTCTCCTCCAGCCACCCTTCACAAACCTAACCCCACAAATCTGCCGCCGACCCACCCCTACAAACCCACTCTCTCCTTCTCTCATTTTCTTCCTCCCTCTGTTCATCAACCCCCTCCTCCTCCCAACCTTTTTCATCGATTGGTGTTCCTCTCAATCAATTGAACAATCTAAACAAAACCCAAAAGGATCATTGGGGGAGAGAGAGAGAGAGAGAGAGAGAGAGAGAGAGAGAGAGAGAGAGTTGTCGTTGGGTTTGGTTAGAATGAGGTGGTGACTGGGTAAAAGTGTTATTTGCCCTTAAAATTTGATATGAATTTCCCAATTTGCCTTTAATTTTGACAAAAAATTTAACAAAATTGACGAAAGGACGAGTGGTGCAACGCGATATCTAAATGAAGGATGACCATAACAATTTTTTGGGTTGAGGGACGAAAAGTAAAGTGGGGTCTTATTTGAGGGCGATTGCTATAATTTTGCCTCTTTTCAAAATACTAAAGCATCAAAATTAAAATCTGATTTTATATTAATAAAAAAATAATTTTCTTCAACGATAATGACAATTAAAATTATAGATTAATGTATTTAATGAAGGGCCAAAATTAAAATCTAATTTAACACTAATACAAAATGTTGCTTCAATGATGAAGATGTAATTTTTAATATTTTCAAAAGTAAATTCAAAATACATGTAATCCCTCGAAAGTCATACATAAATTTCAAACTTCTGCAGCGTAATATTAAGCATGTATTAATGCTATTTTGTTTATAACCACCAGGCTTTGACGAATGGGAGGTTAGTAAGTGTGAGACATAGGGCATTGGCAAACTCATCAGTTATGAAGCCAAGGATGTCGATGGTGTACTTTGGGGCACCACCCCTAAATGCATGGATGTCTCCACTTCCGGAGATGGTGTCGCCGGAGAAGCCCAGCCTCTACAAGCCCTTCACATGGGGCGAGTACAAGAAAGCAGCATACACTACACGATTGGGAGATTCACGTCTCGACCTTTTCAAGATTAATAATAATAATCACACCTGCAACGATCAAATTCCATGTCCATGCTTGGACAATCTTGTATAATATTATTAGAATATATATATATATATATATAGTTGTAATTTACGTATATATGTATGGCTAGCTAGGTCACAATGGTAGTTGAAATTGAAGGTTGATGGGGAAATTTTTGCTTTGATATATATTTAAGCACTTCCCCATTTATTTATTTCTAGTTGCATGTGGATTTGTTTGAATATATATATGTATAAGAGTAGCTATGTATAGGAAGGTTTGAAATTAAAACTAGTATGCCAATGGGTTCTCACCACAATGGTGGTGGCTTCCCTCTTCCCCATGGCACTCCAGTTCGAACTCCAATGTAATCGGAAAAAAAAAACACTAGCATGTGTAGGCTGTAGCTTAATTAATGTATGTGGGAGATTACTTGTACGTTTGTATTTTCTACCCCTCTTTGTAGCATTTTTTGCACGTCTTCTTTGGTCAATTTAGTTGGCTGGATAAATTAATCTGGTCAATTAATTTTACTGGATGAATAATTAAACTCATATGAGCCCAATTTTTTTCTTTTTGTTATTGCAGCACGTGTTGGTCCACGGTCATCGGTTTAATATTAGGTACACCTAGGAAAATTACATGATACCAACGTGTGAGCTCATGTTGATCAACTAATTTGTTTCGATATCACAATCATGTTGGCTTACATTTTAGGTCCACTAGATGCAGACATTAAGGGACATATGTATGCGCACAGCTAGCTATGATCAAACAGGCAGTTTTCCGGTACAGTCACGTTACATGAACAGTTTTCATAGGAAGATTATTTTGTCCACAAAAAATATACATGCATATAAAACTCACATTTCTTTCTTTACAAAATCAAAAAATCTCAACTAAAAAACTTAGGTATCCCAATTAATCATTAAATATTTTAGGAGCTGTCGTTCTTGAACTTTGTACTTGAGCTTTAGTCTCTCAACTTTTAAAATGGCTTCCACAATCCCTCAATTCTATTTTCGTTTGTAACAAAAGTCCTGTTACTTTTTTCTAAAAGGAATATCGTGAACATTTTGTTGTTTTAGTTGAAACATTGTGTTTGTCTATTTGTTGTGCTATTGTTAGATGACCAAATAATTTTGAATTTCGGTGATTTTTTTTTTTAAGGATGATCCTTGAACGAGATCCTTAAAAATGAATGGTTTGAATCATCTGATTGCATTAATGGTTGCACTCGCTTTTCGATCACTTTTAATGAATAGTAAAATGAGATCCCTTTAATACTGTACACACACTAAGAAATACAGTATCTATGAAAAGGTTGTACCGTAAAGAGAGACTATGAGACCCATAAACTTAGAGCACTCAAGTAACAACAATGATGAGTTGAGGGGAGAAAAGAGGATTTCTTGATTTGAAGATTTGATGTGGGGGGGGGAAGAAAAACTTGTGAGTGTGATTTTGCCTAGCTATTTTTAGTCCCGCCAACCTTATCAAAAATGAATAAAGGGAGGGTTGTTGTATCAGCCAGCTGACTGCCAGCTTTGCTTGTGAGATACCCTTTGGAATAATTATTGTAGGTACGAAAGTGTGAAGATGCTCAAAGCAAAGGCCATCTAGGCTAATTTAAGGCTCTTACTTCTTTAGGTAGGGTTTCCATATTCCTCAATTGGATTGTTTGGTGAATATATATCCTAATTATGCGCCTGTTCGAGTAATTATCAAGGTATCTTAATCATCATCAGTACCGTAGCATCAATGAGTGAAAGTATTCACATCATTTGAGGAAAATCCACAAACTAATATTGTTAGAGTAGTCATATTTTTGGAACATATATTAGTCACATACCGTAGTTCATTACCATAGTCCCAAAATGTTCTCTCTCTCTCTCTCTCTCTCTCTCTCTCTCTCTCTCTCTCTCTCTCTCTCTCTCTCTCTCTCTCTCTCTCTCTCTCTCTCTGGGTCGTCCAACGCTTATTGAGTCATGTAAAAGTGGCATGGCTTTAGATGGCCAACTCCGTTACAAAACTGATCGCAAGGCAAGATTTGCATGAAAGATTTTTTACGTTAAAGGCATTTCTTGTGCCAAAAGTAAATGCAACATGAAGTATCTATCTACTACTTGTTGACACCTGCATTTCTTTCTCAAGTAGTCAAAAATTGTTGTGGGAAAAACAGGATATATATATAGGGTGAGGAAGCTCAAGGCTTCAGGTGGCAATTCAGCCCTCAAACCCGCATATATTTTTATGGCTTCTCTACTCTTGTTACTAGGAGCGATAATGCAACCCCATCATAATGACCATCTTGTGCTCAATGGGGGAACGGAGGAGTCCCAACACAGCAATTATCATAATGGGTGGAGTGAGTGCACCTCTGACTACCACCACCCATGGAGTTTTCTGAGCCACAAAGAGTTTGAAATCAGCTCATGGAGGTTAGCTGAGTATGGTATTTGGCCTTGAGTACGAAACCATATTCACTACTTTGTTCCTCATAACTCATATCTCCATCGATTTAAATTTTACCTCTTTATAGGTAGCAAGCTATCATACAGCTGATACATGCTTGATTCAGAGTATAAGACTCTTGGTTAATGTTATTATATCCTTGATGTGACTTGTGTACAATCTCTTCATTATATATATAGAAATTCTCCTATGCAGATATTTAGACGTTATTATCGTGTGAACGTCATGTATTTTCTATTACCCATCCCTAGTTTCCTCCATGTTTACAAATTACAATGGTATATTATGCTATTATTTCAGAGAAAATTAGTGCTAAAAGCCATAATGTTTATGATATTGGAGATAGCTAGCAACTTAGGGCTCGTTTGAGACTGCTTCTCTAGGAAATACTTTTGCTCATAAGCGCTTCTAACAAAACCGCTTTTATTCAAAAAATCTTGAATTTTCATAAAAAATTCAAGTGCTTCCTAGAAAAGCACTTGGGAGTGCTTCCTGAGAAAGCACAGAACATGTGCTTCTCCAGGAAGCGCTTCTAAACTGTTCTGCCAAACGCTGTCAGAAGCACTTTTAGTTGTCAGAAAGCACTTTTAGCCATTCCAGAAGCACTCCCAAACATGCCCTTATTCATCTTGAAACCCAATTGATGTTACTAAAAATTAACATGACCAAATCTAGTAGGTGATTTTGAAATGTGTGAGGAAATCATGCCCTTGATCTCATCTTATACAAAAAAACATGTGTGAAACAATATAAATGCGATCGAGAAACACAAAAACAAACAAATTATATACAACAACACAAGAATTTATTAACGAGATTCACTCCATATGTGCTATGTATCCAGGTTGCTATGAGATTTTCACTGTTAAAGAAGGAAAGACAATTACAAGCGTTAAAGTGTTTCGTCATTCTCCCTTGTAATTAGGGTTAGCTCTATTAACATAATACAACTCCCTAGAAGTCATATTCATAGTTTATAAGACTTACGGTTACATGGGTAGGAATATGAAGCAAAATTTTAGGAAACAAAACAGCACTACTACAAAAATCGCAATAGACGACGGTAATTTACCGTCGTAAATTTACTTTTTCAACCGTCGAGGAATCGACCGACATCTTTTACGCATAAAACCACGACGGTAAAATCCCGTCGTCTATTATATATAAAGACGATGCTTTTAATCAAAACTGTCGTCTATTAATATAAAGACGACGGGTTTTATGAAATCAATGACGTCTATTATATGTAAAGACGACGGTTTGTAAGAACTGTCGTCTATTATGAAATAACAGTCGTCTATTATTATGAAATATGTCGTCTATTATGAAATAACAGTCGTCTATTATTGTGAAATATGTCGTCTATTATGAAATAACAGTCGTCTATTATATGTAAAGACGACGGTTTTTATAAAAACAATGTCGTCTATTATATGTAAAGAAGACGGTTTTGTGATAGAATTGTCGTCTATTAATGTAAAGACCTCGGTTTTTTTGAAAGAACTGTCGTTTATTATATCCAAAGATGTTTTAATTTTACATTTTACCTTTTTTTTCCTTGCTTCCAATGGTTCTCTACAACGATTTTAGCTAAAAAAACAACCATAATGCTTTGTGAACAATAAATTCAGCTCCAAATAATCCAATGGTTCTCTTCAAGAATAATTTGTTTCATAAAACTTGAAGATTCAATAATAATTACATAGTTTACCAATCTTCATTCCTATATATCTATACAAAATATCATATCCATAATATTAAACTATAATTAGAAAAAGAGGGGCTACATATGAAATTCGATCCGAATTTCATCAATTTGTTCTTGTGTGTATGATTTACCGTTGCCTTCTCGCACTGCAAAACAGGATTAAAAAAAAGGAAGCAAGTTTTAGTTAGAGATACATTTAACAGGATTTAAAAAAAAGAAACAAGAAACAAAAGCCAGAAGAGGGGAGCATAACTTATTTGGATTACCTCTGACTTGGATATAAATGACGGAAAGTAAAATTAAACCATCGTATAAATTATAATATAAACGACGGTTTTTAAATAATAGGGACGTTATAAATATATACTACGTCAGTTAGTTACAAAACCGACGACTTAAATAAAAATAACTACAGAGAAATAGAAATTTGTGTTAAACAAGAAACTAAATATGCAATCTTTGGGAACTCGGTTGTTGTTTTACACCAAACCGAAGTTCTTAGATTGGTTTGGTGTAAAAACACAACTGAGTTCCAAAGAGAGACATCTTGCATGACTGAAACCATTCAGAGATGTGAGAATTGAGACTAAACGTTTGGAATAAAAACTCCAATTTAAAGGAAATATTTAGAATTGGAAAACTAAAAGTGACTTTATTAAGACTTGGAAACAGAAAAGGGCCTTTATTTCGACTTGGAAACTTAAAAGCCGTCGTTTCAGTGTCCAATTTCGCAGATAAAGCGTGACGTTTCAGTTCGAAAGTTTCGAATTTGAAACATACAATGACGGTATTTCTGTTTTCCGTCGTCGTTGTACTGACGTTTATTTCGACTTTTGTTGTCGCGCTTGTTTAAAATAACAACGACGGTATAATTAATATAAACGACGTGAAAATGATTTACAACGTCGATATAATTTATAGAACTGTCGTATTATCTGAAAAACCACGACGTTATATTATATTATGACGACGTGGTAACTATTTACCACCACCTTTTATTTATAAGTACTGTCGTAATATAATGTATAATACGGCATAAAATAATAAAAGAGAGACGTGGTTAATTAACTTTACATGTCGGTAATTATTAAATTACGGTCGTATTAAATAGTACTTGATATGTCTCTAATAATACAATTACCGTCGTGTTCATTGAATGTTCAAAACGGCGGTATTATATGTAAAACGTCGTCTATAATTACTACGTCGGTATATTTACACATACCGTCGTTGTTTATTTGTTGTCTTTTTTCTGATCGAAATGGCATGTTTAATAAGACGACGCTTTTAAAGTTTTATGCGTCGTGTTTTAAAAATGCCCAAATGAATTTCCAATTTTTAGGTGTTTTAGTTTCTGATCCACGTCGGTTTTTATATTACCGTCGTCGTTTAAAATTTAACGACGGTATTTATTTTGTCCGTCGTCGTTTTACCGACATCTATTTCGATTTTTGTAGTAGTGCAGGAAAGACGCTTATACGGTTTCAAATGGTCTGCTGTGATGGGCAATTAGTCGCTCTAACACAGCCTTGCAAACATCTCTCTCTTTTCTAGTAGTGTTACCAATCGGTTTTTGGACATGGGCTCCTCTAACTTCATACCTCCCAAGAAACTCAGCCAAAGCTTCAAGCACTTCACACATAACAAGGCCACATTTCAAGCAACCAACATCTCCATCATCATATGCTAAGAGACCAACTGAATCGATCACAACGTCAGTTTTTTAATCGCCAACTTAGTCAAAATATCAACATACGTATGTAATTTTAGTTTGGTTCAGTATGCTTGGTCCTTGAATGAAACCCATGATTTTATCCGAGTGAATTGCACTCTAACTATATCACTATACATAACACAACCCTCTTGCTCCTCACTTAATTCCTCCAAGAAGCCTTTGAACCATACCATCTCTTTTGCAGCCTCGCTGGTCACCATGTTCGGACCCATAGTAGACCTAACACCTTGTAATCTTGAGACCAACTCACAACAATACTGCCCATATTACAAACATAAAAAACAATACTTCTCGTATTATCAATGTCTCTTGCCAAGTCTACATCGACAAAACCTTTGAACTCGACACAATCACTTGTAAAACACAGAGACATAGTACCTCGAAGATACATTAAAATCCCCTTTACCACCTCCCAATGTTGCTTTCCAGGACTACTATGTATCGACTAACAACTCCGACTGCATGAGCAATGTCTAGTCTAGTACACACACATGAAACATCCAACCACTGAAGCATAAAGCACACTTACTCCTTTCTTGATCCATCTTAGGAAGATTGCATCTCCTAGTTCAGACTGCTAATTGTGTCAAAGCTATGCTTGATATGTAAAAAGTTCGTCTTAGCAATAACAATTCATTCTTTCTTGTAAATTGAGTTAAGGTAGAACTGAGGATCTGTCACCCCTTCAAATGTGTCCATAATTTCTCTGTTTGTTCAACCATCGATTGACTCAAAGTACTAA
This sequence comes from Prunus padus, assembly GCA_024362665.1. Lineage (NCBI taxonomy): Eukaryota > Viridiplantae > Streptophyta > Magnoliopsida > Rosales > Rosaceae > Prunus > Prunus padus. The sequence goes on from JANFAM010000010.1 coordinate 26,311,512, forward strand.
TTAATTATTGTTACTAATATGTTTCCTTTTCATCATTTTTCACCCTTATGTTTCCTGTAAATTTTCCGAATGAACAAACATTCACCACTAGAAAAGCTCTATATAAGCCACGGATATGTCCGTGGTCAATCTTAGACTTAGTCACAGACAACCTATGGCCAATGGATGTTTACAGAGAATGACCATGGCTGTTAATTTACAGAGAATGACCATCAAGGACGGATCCACGTTGGGGTAAGGGGGTCAAGTGACCCCTGCAAGCCTGAAATCGCAGCTTGGGAAAAAAACTTGACCCATGGAAATCTCTGGTTTAGTTGCTCTCCACCTATTTGATTCTTTGCCTCAAAGAGAAGCAGCTCCTACTTCTGCCAAGGGAGTGGGCCAAACCAGAAACCACAGCTTGGGGAGAAGATGTTGACTTTGATATATGCTTTTGGCATGTGCATGAATATTTTTTTAATTTTTTTTCTTCCTTTGAACTACATAGCGATATATATAGTAGTTATATGCATATATCACAACCTAAATTTCTACTTCAATGGTTTAAGGGCTGGCATGAATGACGGAGGTTAGGGGTTCGAAACCCCCTTTATCAATAGTCCTATCCTATTTTTTAAGATTTAATTAATTAATAATATTTTTTTTTGGTAAATACCACGAGGTGTACCCACACCCGAAGGGTGGGATTAATCCCCGTTAGGGATGCGGCTTTCCCCTGGCCACAAGGTGCTTCCAACGGGTTTCGAACCCTTGCCATTGAGGCACTAGGTAGCTCGCCAGCTGGATGTGGCAGTTTGCCAACCACACCACACCTTGTGGTTAATAATGATTGTTTTTTAAGAGCAACTAATAATATGTCCTTAGTTTTCTTGATTGGTTATATTGTTGAGCTTTTATTTTGGTTAGTTTGAATAAATTTTGTATGCTTTAATCAGAAATGCGTAGAATGCTGCAATGGAGGAAGTTGCCATGTGTTTATGTCAGTGTGTGGTGTGTGCGGGTGAGGGTTTTTTTAATATTTACTTTTGTGCCTTCTAACCAAAATAAAAGCTCAACAATATAACCAATCAGTGTGTGGTGTGTGCGGGTGAGGGTTTTTTTAATATTTACTTTTGTGCCTTCTAATATATCGAAACAATACCCGGCCCGTTGCCATCCCTAATTGTAGATTCGTTCAAAAAAAATTATGAACTTTTATACGTTGACCCCCGTAGAGAAAATTCATGGATCCGTCCCTGATGACCATGGCTGTTTGAGATATTCAAAGGATGCATTTCCTTTTTCTGGGAAAGTTTAAGCGGAGAGCACTGTATTGCTCTTTTCATTTTGGGCCTTGTCAAAATACTTACTTATTGGTCCATTCTTGGCCTTGGCCTCCCTATGATCGATCAATCCACGCATGTAATTTAAATACTTAATTGGGCTATTTCCTAATGGCTATTACTTAATTCTAATAATCTCCTTTATTACAATTTTGGATTTTTTCTTCTCCCACTAACATTGTTCATTGAATGTAAATCGAAGAAGCCCAAATATATATATATATATATATATATATATTATTTAATGGCAAATGATCACGTCGGTGTTGAATTTGATGGCAGATGACGTTTTGGCCAAGAACAGTGAATCTAAAAGACTAGTATTTGATAATTAGAATGAAGAAACATGAGTGATGATGATGACTTGTGTTGTTTTATTCGTTGCCTGCTTAATTAGTCGCCTCATTACATAATTTAAATACATGCAATGTATTAACCACCAATTAATTAATTAATTATTGTGGTAATCTAGAACCGTCTTCATTTCATATAGTTGACCCCTCTACTTCATCTTTGACATAGACCTGCTTCATCTTCAAGGGTTGCGGCCGTTAGTGCTCCTGCTCCCATCGAAGAAGCCATTGAATTAATCACATCTCTCAAAACTAGTGACAAATATGGCTGCCAATAAGTGCCCCAGTCTTCTTTTATTTTCTCTTCTTTTGTCCCCCTATTCTAACGTCAAAGCGTTGTCACGTTTTACATTCTGTGCCAAGCCAGCAAAGACCCTTCTCCACGTTTCAGTAATGACTTGAACAATCATATATTCAGGAATTTTCTGAAATCTATTATTCTCCTCATAGACGCAACTATATTAAATTACATTGTGTGTGTTTGTGTTACAAGAAAAATAATAACAAATATACAAATTAAGTAACACATCTCTTGATTATTCTACACACATATTTATTTACCGAAAAACATGTGTATACATCTTCTAAAGTTGCTTCAATTTATTTGGTAACATTGGTGACTAATGTTGAGGTGACTAAAGGCTTTGGTCACCAAAAAGACCTTTTTTGGTGACTTTAGTTTTTGGTGACTAATGCTGGGGTGACTAAATGCTTTTTTGGTGACTAAAGCCTTTTAATCACCAAATAATGGTGAATGTTACCACTTATTTTTTTGGTAGTGATAATAGTTTAAATGATCTTGGACCTCTCCACTCATTTCCAATTAATTTTGAGTTGGATGTTCACATTCTAATATGGTATCGAAGTATACTATTAACCCGAGTGACATGGCACATTGAGAACATTTAAAATTCAAAATTATTGCAATGTGATTCTGATGTACCTAAGTAGCAAGTACCCACACTCAATCTCTCTCTCTCTCTCTCTCTCTCTCTCTCTCTCTCTCTCTCTCTCTCTCTCTCTCTCTCTCTCTCTCTCAATCCCCCTACCCACCTCCACCGCATGGTCCAAGCCCAGGCCCATCGATGCACTAGATTAAAATTAAATTAAATTACTGTCATGTTATATGAACTAAAGTCAGATGGAAAAGCTAAATATAATTTTACAGAATTATTTATGATTTTGATTCATAATGTGTCCAAAAAAAACAATTTATATTTATACATAATTACATAAAATGGGCAGCTAGTTAGAGTCTCCCCAAAATCAACCTAAAAATATAAAAATATGTTTGTGCTTAATTAAACGCAACAAAAGGTATCTTTCTAAAGTTTGTCAAATTTGGAATAATGCAGCTGTTTTCTATTCTAGTATGATATGATTACGTCATGGAATCACCCATGCGTCACGTAAGAAAACTAGTATGATATGATTAGACCCCGATCAATTCCACTGGTCATCACTAAGCTGTTGTTGAAGGAACCATATATTCTCTTCATTCCACAAATTCTCCACTGATAAGTCCCCACCACTTGATGACCAATAATTGCTTTGCTCAAAACCTAGAAAATCTGAATTTGTACCATATTGGTAGCAACCCGACCCGTTGTCTGAACCATATTGATTCGTAGATGGATAGTTCATGAATTGATCAGTAGTAGTAGGGTCCGGAATTGAACAAACTTGAAGCTGATCTGATGACTCTGATGAAGTACTGCCCGATGTTTCGGGCATGAAATTCGAGTCAATCCAGTCTTGAGATTCAGATGCGGTGGTGAGATCAGTACTCTCAGTACTGGGTTGACCCGATAAAGATTGAGGCAATGCCTGGATCCGCTCAATAAGGCGGGGAATCCAGACGTAACGCATGGCGTCTTGGAATTGTTTGCTGTTGACGCCACATTTGAGCTGCTTTGCTTGCTTTTGGACTCTTGTTCTCCAATAGTTCTTTATCTCATTGTCTGTTCTACCAGGCAAGTATTCGGCTATCTTGGACCACCTAAATTTGATTTCCATGAAAAACAAAATTAATACAAAGGATTAAAGTTAATAGAAACAATCGAATCAATGATGAAAATATATATTGAAAAGCTTATAGGTAGGCTATATAATTATGCACCTGTTTCCCCAGCGAGAATGAAGTTGAAGAATTAAAAGCTGTTCTTGGAGGGTTATGTTTCCTCGTCGAACACTGGGCCGCAAATAATTTAACCATCTTAATCTGCAGCTTTTTCCAGTTCGTTTAAGACCTGCAGGTTATTATTTAGAACTTTGTTAAGAACATATGTATTGATCATAAGCCAAGGCATGAGTCGATCAAAGAGAATATCAAGACTTAAGCACTGGAAATTTTAACTGCATAATAATTAACGTCTAGTTATATATATTTTCAAAGGCTTGAAGGAAGAAAAATGCTAGCTAGCTAGTTACGTATGGCACCACAATTGATATATCGGACTCGACTCGTTATTAGTCTAGTGATATTCTTCTTCACATAACATGTCGAAAGATTACCTGCATGGCGAGCCAGTGAATTCCAGCGCCCTTCGCCGTGGATGTTGATGTAATCGAAGAGAACGGAGTCTTCCTCAACTGTCCATGGTCCTTTTCTTAAGTCGACGTCTTCTTCTTCACTTGGTATTTGATCATGAGTTTTTGCTGGTGCTGCTGATGAGCCATAACCTGCTCTCACGTGATCATGAACATGAACATCGGCCATATCCATCTGGTTTGAGTTAATTTGAGAATATAGAAATTGGATTACAAAGAATCCGGATTGGGTTGGGGTTAGCGGGTAGGATACAGAAATTAATTGGACTTGTTCGGATTTCCTTTGGGGAATAGATTTGAATGTGATATGAGGGGTTTATATATAAGATAAGTTGAAGAGAGAGAAAGAGAAAGAGGTAAGACTAGAGAGAGAGAGAGAGAGAGAGAGAGAGAAGGATTTGGACTGACTATATTACTAAAGAAGAAAACAGTGGCATTTCTACTGTGCGTGTGATAGAACGCGGTCAAGACTCAAGACTCAATTACTTAATAAACAATTCGTATTTATAATTCTACTGAGAGAGCCATGACATCCTCCATAGCGCACACATACAAAAACTCCATCCATTATATATATATATTTAATCTGGAGTTTGACCCTTTGACCTTTGCACCCATCAAATTCTCACGCGCACACACATTTGTAAATACAATTAACTTGAATATTAAACTACAAACATGCCACTAGTGGGTCTTTCTTGTTTATTGTGAAAACTTAATATTATTTTATTTGAAGGCGTATATGGGTTTGCACCGTGTGAAGAGAATGCGAGAGGCAAATGTTCAACGGGAGCTAAAAGTAAATTAAACCTTGGGATGACCTACCAATTAGCTTCATGCTCTAAAAAACTATGATGTGTGGTTTGGTGCATGCACCATAAACCCATGTCATTGGTCTATAGTTATCCAAAAGTTTTAGTTATTGACTATATATGGATTTAGGTTTAGGTTGACCAAAAAAGGCGATTTGGTACATATATATGGACTTTAATTTAGAGGGTTTCAAAGAATAATTGTGTGTTTAAATGATAAAGTACAAATTACTGAATTCATTAGTTTTTTTTAGAAAGCGATATGATTTTATTCATTAGAGAAAATGAGACAAGTACAAGCGAGGTCATACTTCAAAAAACTACTTGTTACAATTCTCAAATAGAACATCTATATACTTATGGAGGTTAGTGAAGGTAATCCGGCCTTGATGGAGATTTGATGGAGGACTAAGCTAATGGAGATATTAAGTGAATTAATTAACATTAGAGACAAAATTGCAAATGAAGAAAAACATATAGTATTGAATTGAAAGCAGTATCTGGTTGTTTTTGTATGCGGTGACTTAAATGTCTTTGTAAACAGTATATGGTTGTTGGATTTAGAGATACCACCAATATTAGTTTAGCATTTAAAATTTTAGAATAATTTTGAAGCAGTTATGGTCATTCTTTACATTATATATATAGAGAGGCCTTTTCACCAAATGATTCTATATTGATGGTGGTAGGTGAGTTTAGATAAATCGTTCAAATTTTAGTGCAAAGAGTTCTGACTCTGTGAGACCTCAAAGAATATTAAACAAAACGCTACAGAAGATGCAATGTTGACAAAAAAGAAAAGTCAATATTTCTCTTGTTTGTTTTTTTACCCCCTCCTTCTAGAAGAATGTAGCTGTGGTTTTTACTGAGATATGGTCAAAACTACGCCAATGCTGTAAGTGATTTGAAGCATCTAATCACTTTAAGAGGATTGTTTAATTATTTTAGCGTACAATAATTAACACAACAACTTTTATATATATCACATAACAAAGATTGATATAATAAACATTTTCCCCAAAAATTTCAACCAAAATATAAAACGAAACAAAACATGCATGTACAGCACGGCACGGCAGTATAATGAGTACAACTTTATGGTAATAATTCAGTATGTATTCATTTCCATAAGGAAGTAAATAAATGGGATAAGAAATAAAATTCCAAACCAATTCCAATTCTACACCTACAAGCCAACACTATAGCCCTTTTTTGGAGTGAAAAGATTTATATGTTGCAGAGGCGCAAATGTCGATTTTCATGTCGAAGATGTGCAAATGCCGACATTCTTTCGAAAATGATGGGTTTGATAGCCAAATTGACTCTTCATTGTATGATGCACAAAGGTCGTTTTTAGAGTCGAGTATGAGGGACATTACTAAAACAGATTTTGAGGGTTTGAGTCCAAATTTAGATATGCAAGTTTACTTTCAAGAAAATTTAAGTATTACATTTTCGGATGTTGATTCGAGGTTCTACACAAACGAAACAAGAAATCTAAGCAAAAGAAGAAGAAGACATGGTGCGAGTGACGAGAGAGTGAGAAGGGAAGAAGAAAATGTTGTGTGGGTTTCAAACTGTGAAACGAAGAACGCCATGAAAACTACATAGAGCTAGTGGGGAAATGGGTCTCTTTGTAGATTCGCAAAGGTCACGTAGTTGAACCCAGTTGAACAGTATTGAACCTTAGATAATTTTGGTAGCAAAAATGGTCTAAGGGTTAAAATAGTAAAATTGAGATCAACTGGAGTTATTCGGTGTATTTCATGAAATATTTACCCAAATAGGAGAATGCAAGAATTTTGGGCTTCTGTTGATTAAGACTATAAATATGAAATTATTGGCTAACCATTAATTAAAATATGAATTAAAAAAGAAACGATATATTATTCCTAAACGATATATTGGCTAACCCTAAACGATGATCAAAAAACGATATATTATTCCTTTTGGTTATATTCCTACTCCCTTAAAAGAGACTAGAAGGAAGAAAGGCCAACAAAGATCAGCACAGATTCTTATCTTTCAAAGCACTACCTTAGACAAAAATAAATAAAATTCCATGCTTCGTCATTAACTAAAGCAAGTTTCCAATACCCACTTACCATGCAGATGGCTTCATTTATATTAAGCTTTTAGTACTTTATTACAAAATCAACCAAACTATCATCCCATCTAATAATTAATAATTCAATCAGCTTCTAGACTATCTTATTTATATTATTCATAACGCAAACTCTCATCCATGAGATTTGAACCGAGAACTTTAGCAAGTGACAACTAAAATTATTCTATTCTAGAGAGGGGATTCGAACTTGATCATAAGGGGCAAACACACTGTCATATCAAATTTGCTTAACCCACATTTGCGTTCACAAGCTAGCTTGTAGATTGCCTTATATATTTATTTTTTTTCTAATTAACTGAATGTACATGCGGGCACATAAATCAAATGTTAGAGTTCCTGTTAAGGAAAAGGAAAACAAAAAGATAGTGAAATTATTCCACATAACAGAAAACCCCGACCAAAAGAAAAAAAAAAGCGCAGTCAAAAGTTTTATTAGATAAATGCTTGTAATGGATTAAGTGGACTTTTACCAAAGGAAAGCATGGAGGTATAGGAATAAATCCACAAAAGCAACATTACTTTTTTGTGGGAAGTAATCTAATACTTACTTTCCCAAGAGAAATTATTTAAATGAGTCTAAGGTTCCTCCTACAAAGCTATCCTCCTTTGGTTAATAGATTTATCATATTGTAGTACAAGCATTTTTCTTTCAATTTTTTTATAAATATTTTGCTTTAAATGTTAGGAACTATGCTTAATATTTTCTTATTTAGTGGCATCTACGCAAAAATAAATAAATAAATAAATAATCTCAATCTTTGTTGTGTTAATTCTTGTACGCACAGCACAGGTACAACAACAATTAAGAAAACATTCTCTGAAAGGGGATTAGATGCTTCAAATCACTTGAAGCATTAGCTTAGTTGACCATATCTCAGTAAAAACCGCAGCTGCATGCATTCTTCTTGAAGAAGGGGGCCCTAAAGAAAACAAGAAGAAAAATATAGAGAAAGGAGAGGGAGAAGAAAATGTTGGCGTGACTTGTGGACTATTGACTTTCTTTCCTTACACACAAAGAATTCCCATTATAATTATATTTGATTTACTTTAATTCATGATTTCCTATAGAAATAGGAATTTATTATTTACTTGGACATTAAGGCTCCGTTGTATTATAAATATGACCTCCTACAAGGAGAGGAATTTACAGAAAATTCCCACAAACAAATATTCTCATATTAGGTTTCATATTTTAGTATGGTATCAGAGCAACGATTTTGGAATTGCTGACTCTAGTTTCAAACCTCCGCCGCCGTTATGGGGGTTGATGATTTTTTCAACCCTTAAGGAGGTAGCAGAGTCAACTCCTTCTCTCCTTTTCAACCAACCATAGCCGAGTTGAGTGCCCAGGTGGCTCAGCTCCTATAGATGCAGACTTCAACCTCGAACCCGATCCTGAATGAGGATCCTATTTTGATGACCCCAGATCCGAATCAGGATCTTATTTTGATGACCTCGACTCCAACTACGACTACGATGACGACCTCGATCCCGACTATGAAGACGATGACCCCGACCCCGACCTTGACCTCAAATCTGTCTCTGATTCAGACCCAGATCCCAACTTGTAAGACCCGTGTCTTGGGGAATCAAGAACGGTGAGCAATCCCACATCGCTTGGGGAGGGAATGGTGAGGTGCCTTATATGTGTGGGCATGTATATTCCTAGCACAAGGCCTTTTGGGAGCTCACTGGCTTCGGATTCATGGGAACTCTGAAGTTAAGCGAATTTGCGCTGGAGCAATCCCAGAATGGGTGATCCACTGGGAAGATATTGCTCATGAGTTCTCAGAAACAAAACCGTGATAGCGGAGGCCCAAAGCGGACAATATTGTGCTAGGGGAGTCGGGTCGTGACATAATGGTATCAGAGCCGGACCTCGACCAGAAATGTGCCAACGAGAACGCTGGGCCCTAAGGGGGGTGGATTGTAAGACTCGTGTCTTGGGGAATTAAGAACGGTGAGCAATCCCAAATCGCTCAGGGAGGGAATGGTGAAGTGCCTTATATGTGTGGGCATGTCTATTCCTAGCACAAGGCCTTTTGGGAGCTCACTGGTTTCGGGTTCATAGGAACTCCGAAGTTAAGCGAGTTTGCGCTGCAGCAATCCCAGGATGGGTGACCCACTGGGAAGATATTGCTCGTGAGTTCCTAGAAACAAAACCATGAGGGCAGAGGCCCAAAGCGGACAATATTGTGCTAGGGGAGTCGGGTCGTGACACAACTTCGACTCCGACCCTGACTCAGGCTCAGATCCCGATCCGAATTCCTACTAAACATGTATCTTATGCATCTTTCGCTGCACAGATTATGATTTCCTGACTAACGACCCCGACACATGGACAAGATTGCGCATACTGTGGTGATCCGAGACACACTCATGAGACTTGTTTTAAATTGCATGGCTACCCCGAATGGTGGGCTACTCTCAAAGATTGAACACAATGCGATGCAACCAGTAATGGTACTGGTTATGGATTCCATACTTCGGATAAGAGTGATTCCACGAGCTGGATAATTCATTCCGGTGCAACTGATCATATGATGTTTGATCCTGATGATTTTCTGAATACTACCCAACCCCAACGAACTTGTATTGCTAACGCCAATGGAGTTACTTATCCTGTGATAGGGGTCGGCACTGTTGCACTCTCATCCTCTCTCTCACTGTCTGATACTTGTTCCATCTTTATACAATAAATTGATGTTCGTTAGTTAGCTTACTAAACAATTGAATTGTTGTGTACTCATTTACCCGAGTTGTTGTTTGCTTCAGGATATTCACACAAATGAGATTCTTAGTCGTGGTACTAAGAGAGAGGGGCTATATTACGTAGATGACTTCAGTCCCGGCATGACTAATAGTGTGACGCATCCTTCTGATAGCAAACAAAATCAAATCTGGTTGTGGCACCGTCGATTAGGACATCCGTCTTTTAGTTATATGAAGCATCTTATACCATATTTATTCTCAGGTTTTAAGGACTCCAACTTCACATGTGATACTTGTATTTTGGCCATGAGTCATCGTGTGCCCTAACCGTTGAGTGCGAAAAAATGTACTACTCCGTTTACGTTAATTCACTATGATGTCTGAGGACCTTCACCTATCACTGCTCTTTCTGGCGTTCGGTGGTTTGTCACATTCGTAGATGATTGTACATAGATGACATGACTTTATTTGCTGAAGAATAAAAATGAAGTTTTTTTCATTTTCAGTTCTTTCAAAAATAGATGAAAACTCAGTTCAATGCTCAAATACAGATTCTTCGCTCAGACAATGGTGGAGAATTTGTCAATCATGACTTTCAGGCTTACTTCAAACAACACAGAATTATCCAAGAGAAGACTTGTCCTCAGACACCACAACAAAATGGTGTTGCTAAACGAAAGAATCGACATTTTCTTGAAACCGCCAGAGTACTTCTGATTGGCGCTCATGTCTCTCGCCATCATTGGATGATACTATTGTCACTGTAGTTCACCTGATTAACCGCATGCCTTCTGGTGTGTTGACATTTAAAACTTTCTTACAAGTGCTTGTGCAAAATAGGCCCCTGCCCTTTGTTTTGGTACTTGTGGGGGTCTTTTTATTCCAGCACCCTGACGAATGGGTTAGGCTGCCGTAAGGAGCGAAAATGGGTGAAATTACCCCCTGTGTCTGAGTTCAAGGACTAGGCCCCAAGAATGTTTCGAAATGATAGTAGAACCTTAGGAAACACCCTGGTTATCTCCACCAACAGAAATAACAATGGCTTACAGGTAGATTCTTAGCTTGGCATGAGAGGCTTGTGGCATGGGAGCAAAGCAATCATGAGTTTAGCATTAAAGAGAAAGAGTTGTGAGTTCCTATGAGAAACATGGGTTCTAAGGAAAGGAGAAAGGGGTTCTAAGGAGGTTTGATGAAGAGGGAGAAGGATTGTGAAGAGTTTTTGGTGACTTTCGCAGTTTTCGGCAACTTGACAATGACTCTGTCAAAGCTTCTGTTAATCTGCCAAAATATGGGAAATAAAGGAAAATGGGCAAGGATAGCACGAAAATTACTGAAATGCAAGCGAGAGAGAAAGCTTGCTCTCTGAAGGTTGTGTGTTTCCTTGTGCTGGGTAGAAGGGGTCTTATTTATAGCTGTTGTGAATGGTTCTTCTCCAAGAAACCCTAATGGTTTCTTCCCAATCTTAGCTAAGCTTTCCTCTGCCTTTCTTCTCCTCCTTCTTGACTTACCTCATGGTGGCAAAGTCAGCTCTGCCCAATCCCACAAAATCAGGGATTTTTGGGAGCTCAATGCTTCTTCCCGCGGCTGCCTCAGAGGAGAGCTTCCATTCTCCTCTTTCTTCCTCTTTCCATGGCCAAATCTGATGAAGGAAAGAAAATGGGTGCGCCTGGTGGTTCGAAGGGTGTTTAGTTCAAGTATCCTTTGGTTTTTTGGATGGCTTGCGTTGGGATTTGTATTTGGCCATGTGCTGGAGGCTCTCACCAGCCCACACACATGGGTAGCTTTGGTTTTGTCATTTGTTTTTGTTTCCAGCTAAGTGCTAGAGAGATTGCATATATTTTCCTTGGTTACTTGGGCCTCTCTAAGGTGATGGGTTAGCCCATTAAGGGGATGGGCTAATATCCTAAAGTGATGGGCTATTTTATTAAGGTGAAGGCCTAATTTTTCTAGAGTTTTGGGCTTCCTTTTCTCTCTCTTTATGCTTACCCACATATTTGGGCTCAAGAAATGGGCTTGAGTTTTGGGCTCCCAAGAAACCCAAAACTTCCATTTCTCGGCTCATCAATGGGCCTCATGAAAGCTTGTTACCATCCATACCACAACTCACTCAGCAAGCCCCGGGCATTTGCGTGGCTTGGGCCCACTTAAGCTTGTAGCGTGGCTAGGTGTAAAATAATGATCTTCCACTTGGCATGGCATGTCGATTGGCGTGCTCGAATTTTATTGCCTTTGGAAAGAGATATAATGCTTGACGGGATAATTAGCATGGGCTTTGTAGAGCTAGTGCCTTTTAGAGGCTTATTTCAATTCTTAGCATGACGGATTATTTATTTGGCATGACACGTAGACTGTGGCTCGTACGAGCGTGCATGACGGACTTTCGCGTGCTCGAGCCAGGTTTTTCTTAATAAGGCATCGTACTGGGCCGAAAATTTATTCGGGCCCAACCTTGGATTTTTTGGGCCTCAACAGCACTCACGCCCCGAATCTTTGGATATGTGGCCTTTGTTCATCTCCACAAAAATCAACGTAGCAAACTTGATCCCTGTGCGCTTTGTTGTGTTTTTATGGGGGTTATGTCCCTCATCAGAAAGGCTACCGCTGTTATTACCCTCATGCCCGATGTACCTATGTCACTTTGGAAGTGACATTTTTGGAATCTGAGATGTTCTTCCATGACCCATCATCCAATTCTACGCTTCAGAGGGAGATATGAAGTGAAGAGCAGAATTGGAGCAACTTGGAAAACGAAGAAATTCGCCTATGTACAGAAACGATCGATCGTCCAAACTCGATGATCGATCGTCCTGAGTCTGAAGCACGAGATTGCTTTCTACCGAAAAGTGATCAATTGCCTGACCCTCCTGACCCCTATGAAGATGTTTCTTATTCGAGTCCCACACCTACAGACAATACAGAACAACGAGATGAAGACCCACCTCTAACTCAACAGTACCAACAGACCAATCTCCTGAGAATATCATTGAGGTAACTAATCCTACTACACTTGTGAATTTATAGGATAAATATATTGGATACCAATTACCTTTCAGGCAGAGAAGCCACCAAACTGTTATTCACCTGATATTGGCAAGACATCAAAGTATCCAAATGCGAATCATGTATCCACTGAGAAGCTGTCTGAACCACTCAAGGCCTTTGTGAATCAGTTGTCTGCTATTCATATCCCAACCAAGGTTGCTAAAGCATTGAAAGATCCTAAGTGGGTTCAAGCTATAAAGGAAGAGATGAAATCTCTTGAGAAGAATCAGACTTGGACACTGGAAACTTTACCACAAGGAAAAAAGATTGTCGGATGTAGATAAGTGTTTACCATTAAACACAACGCTTATGGATCTATCAAGCGATACAAGGCAAGACTTGTGGCGAAAGGGTACACACAGACTTATGGTGTAGATTATGAAGAAACCTTTGCACCAGTTTCAAAATTGAACATAGTTAGAGTCTTATTGTCCCTCGCAGCTAATTTGGACTGGCCACTACACCAGTTTGATGTAAAGAATGCTTTCCTACATTGAGAACTCACGGAGGAGGTGTATATGGCCATTCCTCCTAGATATAATACTACTCAGACTGGAACAATATGCAAATTACGAAAGGCGTTGTATGGACTGAAATAGTCACAACGTGCATCATTTGGGCGGTTCACCATGGCAATGAAGAACAATGGTTTCATATAGAGTAACTCAGATTATACTATGTTCTTGAAACATCAGAAAGGGAAGGTAACAACTTTAATAATCTATGTTGACGACTTGATTATTATTGAAAATGATAAACAGGAAATATCTCAGCTATAAGACTATTTAGCTACTGAATTTGAGATGAAGAATCTAGGTGGACTCAAATATTTCTTGGGATTGAGGTGGCCCAATCACAACAAGGCATATTTCTCTCTCAAAGGAAATATGTCTTGGACTTGTTGACAGACACGGGAATGCTAGATTGCAAACCTGTAGACATTCCTATTGTTCAAAATCATCTTGGAGAATACCCAGATCAAGTTCCAACTAACAAAGAAAGATATCAAAGGTTAGTGGGAAGATTGATTTACAAGTCGATTGGGTGTGTCTGAGAAGAAAAAGCGAAAAGATGTGATTAATTGGGATATTACTTTCATCCATCCAAGTAACTGTGGCACGATTACAAATTAAACCATGATGATTATACACTTTCAGTTAAGCTTAAAATTAATGCATTTTCAATTTTGGACGTTGTGAATGTATTTTTGTCAATTTGGCCATATAAAAATAGTTTTGAAATTTTCCTGCTTGAAATCACCACAAAAAATAACTTGTTTAAACTGATGAATATTACTCTAAGGATTGTTGAAGATAATTTATATAGTTTTGATGTGATTGGTTTCTTCGGGTATTGATGACAAGAGACTATATGGACTCAAGTGCATGCTCTTACTTATATAAGTGAACTAGCCCAACATTTTGCCGACACTATACTACAAAAATTGAAATAGACAGCCATGTTATTTGGTTTCTTCTTATATAAGTGAACTGGCCCAACATTTTGCCGACACTACTAAAAAAATAGAAAAGACAACGTCTTTATTCCTTCAAACCCGTCACGGTTGTGACCGACGTATTTTCACACTCCAATTAAGACAATTTTGCACCATCGTTGATTTCAAACAACGATACACATTCTAAAATAGACGTCTAATATAGTTATGTAGACTTTTGGCATGTGATTTAATATTGTTGGGATGTTATCCATACGATGATTTTTAAATGTATATTGTTGTTTGAACGTCTTTCAACAACGATGAGGTCGTACTTATGGTGATTATACAAACATTCTACAACAAATATTTTGGATAGCCTCACAATAGATTCTACAAAGAAGCCATATAGAAGCGGGTATTTTTGGACATTACTATTTGTACTACTCTTATTGACCACATTGTTGACCATCTCTCTGATATAAGTGGATCCCACATACACCGTCAGCAAGGTAGTCAGTAAAGATAAATAGAGGGGGAATTTTGCAAGGATAATATAAAACAAATAAGAAATTATTCTCCCGTCATGTTGATTGTAATTTAAAAGTTCAAATTGAATGGACAAACTTAAAAAACAAACAATATTATCTGATCAAATTATTATGGTAGAAAAACTATTAATATGATAATTAATGACTTAAAATCATATGTTTTTCCCATTTTCAACCAAAAGGGTACTAACAAAGAATGCCAACGCAGTGGTTGAGTCAATATACTAAAAAGGAATATAATCTTATGTGACAAAATAGTCAAAGAACTTAGATCAATAAAAAATAATATATAAATGATTAGCTTGTGAAATGTTCTTATCTCATTCTCACTAATATATAAATGGGGCACTTACCAAGTTGCCACTAGTGAAGTGTGAGATAAGAACACTTCTCACTAATATGACATTGATGTATCATTAGTTGATGATCTACCTTAGAATAGAAATCCAAACAGTATACAATAATGAAAATGTTTTGTCTAAATAAGGAGAACCACTCAACTCAAAGATACAACTTTCAATCTATATAGAATACAGATAGATGTATTATTCTCTTACATGTGGCTTCCCTACCCTATCCAACAATGCGCTCTATTCTCTAATCGCAGTCAACCCTATTTTTGTTTCTCATGAGAAAGACGCTAACAGCGGCAATGACCGCCATTATCATGATTCATGAATCTGATTTGAGGGGCTGCTCAAATTTTCAAAGATGAGAAGAGTTAAACTCAGTCATTCACGTGTGCGTGACTGACTGATATTGATTCATAACATAATTCAGATGCATTAATGGCTTATAATCACCCAAGCGTCACACGACTGAGTAACTGTTTTTTAAAAACCAGAGAATTGTGGGGCTGGGAACAGTGTATGTCAACTATCAGATCATACCAAATTACCAACCAATATAAAGATTTGATTTGAGAAAATTGTGCAGCTAACAGTAGTCTAGATTCAGTGGCACCATAAGTACACAGTGGTCTACACGTTTGATCAGATTTTAGGGTCAATCGCCTCAGTCACGGGGATGAATTTGACTAATATTTTTCGTATTCAAAAGCTTTCAACATATTTTTGTTGCCTTTGATTACTGTCCATCACTCGGCAT
Source organism: Prunus padus (assembly GCA_024362665.1). NCBI lineage: Eukaryota > Viridiplantae > Streptophyta > Magnoliopsida > Rosales > Rosaceae > Prunus > Prunus padus. The sequence goes on from JANFAM010000010.1 coordinate 26,327,524, forward strand.
AGAGGGTTGATAGATTTGGGTATATCCATGTCATTGTCATTGCACTACGCACCATGGTTACAGAAATGTATCCTTATAAATAAGGGTTAATTACTCATTTGGTCCTCAAATTTGTACTCGATTTACATTTTGGTCAATTAATTAAATTATTCGTTCAAATGGTCCATCAACTATATTATTCGTTTCATTGGTCCTACCGTTCAATGTTGCAGTCAAATATAAGGGTAAAACCATCATAACATTCCACAAGGTGATAAAGTAGTGATACAATTGCGATAAAGATGTGATAGAAATCACTTTATCACCTATTTATCACCACTTTATCACCTTGTAGATGGTAATTGACGATTTTACCCTTACATTTGACGGCAACATTGACAGAAGTTAACGGTAGGACCATGTGAACGAATAATATAAAGTTCATTTGAATGAATAATTTAATTGAGGGACCAAAATGTAAATCAAGTATAAATTTGAGGACCAAATGAGTAATTAACCCTTATAAATAAATAAATTGATAAATTTCACTTTACTACCCGTAAATTTCCCAAACTTCTGACTTTGATACCCAAAGTTTTTTCGTGTGAAATTGGGTGTTTAGGTATTGGAGTTTGATGGGACAACAAGAAGAACCGTATTGTGCCAAGACACATCCAACTGGCTGTGAGGAACGACAAAGAGCTAAGCAAGCTATTGGGGTCAGTGAGGGGGATGGGAGGGATGGGAGCCTGAGTTGACGGAGAGAGGGAGAGGGATAGGGAGAAGGAGGGGGTTGGGCATGAATAAGGAGAAAATGGGAGAAGAGAGAGAAGAAGGGTGGTGACAGGATGAAGGAGAGAGAAACTTTTATTTTTTAATTAATTAATTAATTAATTATATTTACATTTTTCATTAGTTTATTTAATAATAAATTTTTCAATCCACGTGGCACAATATGGTGAGTCCACATGGACCCATTAATTGTCACATCATCGTTTAACGGAAGATTTGACTGTTTAATTAACGGATGTATGAAACTGATAGGAAAATTAAATTTTGGGTACGAAGTTGACATGAAAAAAAACTTTGGATATTAAAGTCAGAATTTTGGGAAACTTACGGGTAGTAAAATGAAATTTACCATAAATAAAAAATTAAAACAAATCCTGAATTCTAAACTCATAATTTCACAAACCAAACTAATACCCAAACATACTCGAATAAACTCAAAAGCAAGTATTAAAACACAATTATTAAACAAAAATACATGAGTGATCAATCAAGGTCTGTGCGGTCGATTTATCACAATTAAGTGCAAAATGATCTCCGTAACCAATACGCATGAATTTTTAAAATTTTAAAACACCAACATACAAGAATTTGACTAGAGCAGTGAGTCCGCTTCCATACACTCAATGACATTTTATTGCCAGTAACTCAAAATTACAAAATGCCCAAGATTTGCCAGTAATTCAGGGGTTTTTATGTGTTGGGTTAAATGGACGAAGGATGATGGTTTTAGTTTTGGTTGTGACAAAAAATCTGGATCTGGGCTTTTTGTGTAAGTAAAATAAGACATGAATGAGGCCCATATCCAAATGGAGTCTGGTGGTGGTGGCAACCAACCAGAGAGGTGGACAAATCGGACTTGCGCCCCTGTGAATCTGGGATCGTGATTTTGTGGTCTTGAGACTTCTGAGTTTGACATGTTACTTGCATTTCAGTTTTGTATCTCTTGTTGCTTTTCTTCTGCTTTATAATTCGTGCTCTCTTTTTTTTTGTTTGACCATGTCTTCTGCTTGTGCAACGGCTCTAGCAGCCTGCATTTCAAGCCCAAACTGTCCCAGCAGTCTCAGCCACATACCCATTTGGAGAAGCTCTTCTCTGAGACCACCACCACCTTCTCTTAGTGACATCTCCTTCAAAATCCAATGTGGGTCTTTCAAGCGAAGCTCGGGCCTCACTGGATTCAGATCCCTCTCCCCTGTTATGCAATGGCAGGACTGCACGTATGCCACCTCTGCTTTGCTTTTATAATACTCTAGTTTTTTTATCTGTCTCTGTTTTTCTTGTTCATCAGTCATACAATCAGGCTATCAAGAAATAGTTAATTGGTAGTATAATGGAGCTTCAATGATTGCTTAGACTGAATCCACATTAGAAAATAGTTACTGATAATCCATACTTTTCAGAATTGAATATCAATTAGTTTGTATCTTTCCCTTTTCATTGGAGGGATTGGAGGGTTTCCCTTCTTATATTCTAATTTGTATTTTAATTTTGATTATTAGGACTGTTGTAGACCAGCTTCTTCACCGTAGTTCAAATAAGTATTATTCTTATTTCTGTCTTATTAGGTTTGTGTAATCAAATGCACAAGATATGGGTGGTTTCCACTAGTAAGTGGTTCTTATTCAACATATACTTTACCTGGAAAATGCCCTGCCTGTTTATTAAGTTGATGCTTCTTATGATGCTTAATCCTTTCTCAGAACCCAATGAAAAACCATAAGTAGTGTCAAACGAGTTCTTGGAGTGAGGTCTAGCACCTTTCTGCTCTAAATTCGGGCAGTAAATGAAAGCCTTACTAATAATGTGATCAAATGCAGAGTAAAGATGGAAATTGATGTGCCAATTTCAGTTGCTTATGATTGCTACTCTGATCGTGAGGCAATTCCCCGTTGGATGCCCTTTATTTCAACTGTGAAGGTGCTAAACAACTCTCCCGATGCTCTTTAGATGATCTCTAATTATATTTGAAGCAAATGTGCTTTTTCTTTCCGGTGCTATGTAACATATTTCCACTTGTATCAATACTTGTTGCAGCCCAATAATGTTTTTTACAGCCTCTATTTTATTGTCAAGCAGCGAAATGTTGATAAGTCTGCTGATTGTGAGGGAATAATTGATTGTCCTATAGTTTGATTCCTTAAGAGTAAAATGTTGTAGCTAATATTTTTCAACTTGGCTGATCATAGGTTCAGTTTCGCATTTTTAAAAGATTGATATTTGATATACTATTTTATAAAAACAGATATTGGAAGACAAGCCTGACCTATCACGATGGTCACTTAAGTATAAAGCTTTTGGCCGTGATATTGAGTTCTCATGGCTTGCTCGAAATATGCAGGTAAGAATTATGTTTTAGTTAAAATTTGTTTTTCCTTCCACAATTCCTCCATCTACTGTAACAGAAATGATGTGTCCTTACAATATTCCCTTTCCACTGTTGTGTAAATACCTTCGTGCAGCCTATACCGAATCAGAAAATCCACTGGAGATCTCTGGAAGGTCTTCCTAACAGGTGAGAAGAAGAGAAATATTAGAAGACACTTGAAACTGTGTACTTTAGTAGCCTTTTTGCTCAATATTATAAATGTGTCTTTTAGGCCTTTAGATGAAACATTTGGAAAGAATGCATTATAAGCACTTTTCTCATAATTGATTGGGGTTTATGTAGTGTTGATGCTTGTATATTGTGTCATCCTAGAACTTATATAGCAAATTACCAAATCACTTTTAGCTATTTGGTTAAAATCTACCCAGGAAATATGGTAACTCAGACTATTGAAAAAAAATACATATGAAATTTCAGTGTTGAAAGTAGTTTCTTGGTTGGTATAGCTAAGTAGAAGCTACCTGGTTCCATCTCTAGCAAAAGCTCGAAGACGACATCTTAGGTTCATCTTAAGTGGAAGTTTTGTATTTCATAAGAGGGAGTGAATACTCGATAAAAGAGTGTAAATTGTTTGATTTCTTGTTTCTAAAAATTATCTGGAAGTCACTGTCTGGTGCAGCACAGACATTGATGCTCATGTTATAAAGGTTGCAACATAGGAAAATATAATAATGAGCGAGGAATGTTAAATGTTGTGTTCGTCTATTGTATGCAAATAAATAAGATGCCATTTCTTTTGCTTTCTATGTTGATATGAGAATCTTGATAAACTGTTTTACTTGCATGGCAGAGGTGCTGTCCGGTTTTATCCAAAAGGTCCTTCATCATGCCTAGTGGAAGTGAGACTGCTCTTTCAAATATTGACTTTGAATTTCTGCAGTTGTAGTTTTTTGTGGTGTTATGATTCTTCTTTACACGCTTGTCTCTGATCAGCGACAGTTTGACAATGTTCAATGCCTCTTATAGGCATCAGAATGCCATTCAATTGATGCCTCCCTGGGGAGATCAATAATTTGCACATAGATTATTTATAATTTTTGCTCCATCCTTGGCAATCAATTGAATGGCCTGGACGGACATTCATTGGATTGGTATAACACAAAATAATATGCATTGACATGGTTTCCTGTTCTAGGTTTCTCTGAGTAATGGAAACTAGGAAAAGAGCGACTTTCTTTCCGATTTTTCCATGTTGTCTATCTCATAGTGCTCTTATCGTTTTTCAATCTCAGCTAACCGTGTCTTATGAAGTTCCTCCAATCCTGGCTCCAGTGGCATCAGTAAGTGGTCTAACTATGGTTTAGATATTATACATTCTCTAGTTGGGAGACCCTACGCAGGTTGAAATCAGTTCAAATATAAAGATTTTGTTTGGTAGCATTGCTTAAAAAACATAACAAAATGTTGTTTACTTGACGCGGGATGAAATAATCCATCATTCTGATTTCTGATATGACGTCCTCCAGGCACTGCAACCTTTTCTTGAAAGTTTACTTGGACGTGGCTTGGAAAGGTTTGCAACATTTTCAAAAAGCTACAAATCAGACTCGACTGTATAACAGTTCAAAAGGTTAACCGATCCTGAATGTCACGAATTCGTTTAACGTGGCAAATGTTTCCAATGAAATATAATACCAATGTGCTATCGTTTAATTTGTTATCAGTTGTAATACCAATGATTTACTTGCTGAAGAACAAAAGGTGCACAATGAAGATCTTTGTGAGATCATTTGGGTCAATGGCCATCTCCTAAACGAACGGCTTTCTCTGTTGTATATCACTACCCCAAAGAAATAGAATTAAAGAAATTATGATACCTTTAGGCTTGGAGTCTACATAATCTTTGTTACTTGAATTGTTTATGAATGGATTACTTGACTTGTTTATGCTTCCATGTTTTGTATCAATCAACCTTGATACGGAAGAAAATGGATGGTTCACTATCTCTCTCTTTCTGGAAGTTACACTAATGGAAGTCAGGTATTAGACATAAAAGCCCTGTGAGGATTTTCCTGTTGGCTAAAAAATCCCTGTTCGATTTGTCCCATCTTTTTAAAATCAAGCACCAAAAGACACGGGGAAAAAAGAAAGAAATAATTCATTGAACTATAGAAAATCACTTACTAGCTTGTCAAATGCTAACATATATTAGGGGTTACATTGTTGAGAGCCAAGTGCTAAAAGGACAAAAGCAGAGGAAGAGCTAAAAAGAAATGAAGATCCAAATAATATACATAAAATAAATACGCATGAGAGGATTAGAAATGGACTACATCGGATGAACCAATCACTCTGTACTGTAAACTAAAAGAATATATGAACATACATCTTTTTACAACACAATCACCATCCGCGTCCCCCTTCTTATGTATGTACATCAACCCAGAGCTCACTGAACACCTACAAAACTGATAGCTGCTTTTTTATCTCATGACTGAAGCAGCCAAAACAATGTATGAGGGAGACATTTATTTGAAAAATTATATCTACAATCAACCGCTGGCACTGCTGTCCAACAAGCTCCTCAAACTACATAGGGCCTCCGCAGAGAGGCTGCAGCACCTAAATCTTCGTTCCCGCTGTGGTGATGGTTCTCGATGATCAAGAGGGGAGAAGCATACCACAATCACAGTGAGATTATCAAACGTGTTGAGGCGAAGAGCCTCCATAACAAGATCCCTTGCGCACTGCTCCGGGTCATCATGCCGCCGTAGCCCACGTCGAACAAGGCTAACTGCATGCTGACTTGACATCACATCCCAAATCCCGTCACACCCTATAATGAGAAACTCATCATCCTCTGTTAAAACCACTTGACGGAACTCTGGATCGGCAATAAGGGGTGATGAAGAACCACGAGGAAACTTCATGTCCCAGTCGCCTAATGCTCGGGTTACCGATAAGACGCCATTCAGATACCCATCATCAACATATCCACCCAATTCTTCAACCCGCTTCCTTTCTGAGGGATAAATGGGCCTGTGGTCTTGAGACATATCGATTGCCTCTCCTTTCCGGCAGAGAACAGCTCGGCAATCCCCAGCATTGGCTACCATTAGAAGCCTGAAAAAGAAGATAATAAGGTCAATCACCATCGAAGAGAATAAAAAGTAGAATGGACAAAAATATATACTCACCAAAACTGAAGAGGTATGCAAAAAAAAAAAATTCGTACTCAGCATAACTTGAATCAAAATAAAAGGTTGACAAATCATACATGGGATATTAGTTTTGATAACGAACTACACTTGATATAGGAACATAACACCATATGTTTGTGAAATCAATATTAGATATTTGAAATGAAGCCTAGGTAGGCCAAGGAAACAGGTTATTTTGGCACATTGGGAAGGGAGGAAAAAGAGTTCTAAGGCATAGATATACCTTCCAAATATCATAGCAGTTAATGCTGTTGTCCCAGATGAACTGCTTACACTGCGGTCATCTGCCAGCGCAAGGTCAACCAGATGAAATGCCTTACGGAGGGAGTTCTCAAGCTCCTCTGAGAAAATCTCATCAACTTCAGAAATCTGAGGAAAATTGGTATCTTCAAAAAAAAATCTGAGCATATTTTTTCTGACATAAGATGCTGCTTCAGGTCCTCCATGTCCATCAAATACCTATATAACATTTTCAACCTCAGTAAGCATCAAAACTAGCAAACCACCAAATTCAAGGTCATTGCAATTAGAAGTCCAAAGTGATTATTATTACCCCATACAAGGCACTTGGCGTGGGAAAATTAAAGAGCGATCCCAAGTGTGAAGATAGATCATCTATTAGTATATGTTCATCTTCCATGTATCTACGGGGTCCGATGTCAGCAAAGCTACCAGAACGGAGCCTAGGGAAGAATTGAAGATCAGCCGATTCTGGAGCCAAATCAGGAATTTTATCCGCAGGTTTAACATCCTGAAAAGAAGTAAAGAATAAGGAATTAAATGCCAAGATTTTCCATTGACACATATAAAATACTACCATATTGCCTGTTAGCTTTGTTTCTAATGAGCAGCAACTATACAGTAGAAATTGAAGGCATACGAAACGAAGAGAATGTATGATGTGTATCCATTCCTAAGATTTTCCAAACCTATGTGAATCAGGTCAAATTTTCAATTCACATGCAATTGATATTTGTTTAAGTTTATTAACAACGCGGATAGTTGTTCACAACTATAATTATGTAGTGCTAAGATCATCATATAAACCATCCGTCCAGACTTGCAAGTACCCAACACTCACACAACATCAGAATTCTATGTCAAGAATACAGTTTTCTCTACTTTTTGAGACCAAAAAGAACAAACAGATAACTTGATACAGCACAGGTTCTGAAAGGAACCAGAAATCTACAAAATGCCAGCTTTGAAAATCGGCATCATACATGGGCAAAAAGTCAACATTGATTTTCATCCACATCGAACCCAACTAATGTTTTGATGAATCATGGTAACAGAGTACCATACCAGGCGGGTATCTTTTATTTAAGGGTCCTTTATTTAATCATCACATTAACCAAATAATAATTAGTTATCTAACAAGAACAAAAACTTACGTTTACCTTGTAAGAACCAACTTTCGCAGTTCAATTATAAAACAAGGTAATTCACTCTAATTTCTTATATTTATTTGCAAAACTTCCATCAAAATTCAGCTACCCAGTAAGCACAAAACCCTATATTTTAAAAGTCAGAAACCATAAGAATTCAACGCAAGTACCAAATTCAAGGTCCAAAACTATAACAAAAAAACCCAGATTCATGATCACCTAAAACCAAACTAAACCACATCGCAATTGACAACTAGAAGATCAAACGGTCCAAAAAGCGGAGCATCAAGGTCAGAAAACTCACGGCTTGAGAGCTCGTTATAGCATCGGAGACGGATTCCGAAGCACGATTTCGGTCAAAACTCTTGGGCGAAATCGACTGTGAAACTGCAACTACATCTTCAACCTCATGAACATTAGTCCCTTTACCAAAATACTGAACCTCCAAAACGGGCACGCTCTGCTGACACACAATCTTAGCTCCTGCCACCATTTTCTATCAAATCATACCACACAAACAAACACCTTTAAGAAAATGATCCCAAAACTTTGCTAAGCTCAAAGAAAACTTCAACAACGACGACGACGAGGAGAATCAGATAATTTTTGTTATTTTCTCGCGGTTTCTTAAGACTTTTCTCGCACTTTCTATTCGGTTTTCTTTCTTTTTTTAGCTGAATCAGCAAAAAATTGAGTGAGTTTGGGTTGAACCGGTATTTATAGGGTCAGGTTGTTTGGGTGATAAGGGTTACCGGTGCCTAGCGGTAAAGTTGTTGGGTCATGGACACGTGTGGGTTTTCAGGAGCTTTTACAGTTTACTGTTGAGAACAGCAAGGGATTTCGCTTGATGGACACGTGACGGTTTTTAGGTTGACGCGTGATTTTTGGACTATTGCAAGGGCTGTTATTTGGAAATTACTCAAACGCCCTTCTTCCATGAACAACTTGAATGAGCTGTCACTTGCCGAGTTGACTTTTCAGCGGGAAGGGGGTTGTAACTTGTATGTGGCATTGTCGGTTGTTTCAGAGGGTAATTTGGGGAAAACGTGGCTGTTGCCGCGGAGAAAGTTTTAATTTGAGCGTTCACACATTACAATGCTTTAGCAGAATGCGTGCTGACGTTGAAGGGTGATCATGCACGACAGAACGAATGAGAGAACTTTTTTCTTTGAATTGCCGCTGCTTGTTGAAAGTCTCATTATATATCAAACTTGTCAAACGCGCTCCTCGAATGATGGGTGGGGCCCAGCTGTTTGGACGGTCAGATACCAACACGTCCAAATGGTCTAATCTCATCTAATCTCTACAACAACTTCTTCTATGCAAACCTTCCACACAACCAACTTCTTATAGAACCGATCACATTTGCAGAGAGTTGAACGTAACAAATTGGTTGCACGCATCAAACTGCCAATTCTATAGTTTAATCAATTTCTTTTTCCTGATCTTGGACCGATCATTACAACATATCAAGATAATGTAGTCTATTTGAGAATCATGTTATAGTAAAAGGTTCAATTTGTGGATTTCTCCCTAGAGGTTATAGTGACAGAGATTAGAAAGGAAATTGAGTATATTTGATGTAGTAGTACATGCACTCAATTCAACTAATGGGAGGCTATTAAAGATCCTTATTTATTTATAGCAAAATAAGAAATTGCAACATGAGCTTGTAAACAAAAGTTGGGGCAAGTGAAGTAAGTATAACAACACTCCAAAAATAGTCATCATGCATTCTTGTTTAATGAGAAAAGTAAAGCAAAGATAGCGTAAGATGACTATTTTAAAGTGCTAGTAATTATGGAGAGTTATTGGTTTTTTTAAAGTAAATTTATATTTTCCCCTTCAAACTCATTAATTCTTACCTACAACCCATCACGTTATTTTTCTATAAATAAAATCCTGACTTTTATAAGAAAAACCCGATGACTAGGATCCAACTAAGCTAATTACCTAATTAAGCTACAAATTTAATTTATTGTACTTTTTAGATTCCAAAAATACCCCTCATTACAGTTTACCTTTCCTCAATTAATTGTGTTGATTTATTATTATACTATTAATTTTATTTTTCAATTGATTTAGTGTAATTTAATGTTTATTTAATTTTTCCAAATTGGTGACATTTAATGTTCTTATTTATTTCTTTTACAATCAATTTAGTTTATATGTGTTCTTTTGGCGTGGGAATATTTTTTGTTGTTGCAATATATTCAATTTTCATTCCATCAATTATTACCAATTCTCTTTAATTCAAATTTTGTTTATAGATTAATGTACCCATGATTTTAAATTCAAAATTATTATGTACCTATTTTAAATTTTATTTTTAAATATAAGTAAATCGTTGTACTTAAAAATATAGGTAAATTAATTGTAACGTCCCTGACCCAAATTTAAAGGAAATAATTAAAATAAAATGTATTTAGTGAAATAAGAAATTTATAAGGGAATTAAAGTAATTAAAATAATAAACTTGGAATTAATTGGAATTTAATAATTAAAAGGGCAAATTGGTCAACTTTATTTTCGGTAAAGAATTTGGCAAAATGGGTTCCGCCATTGCATCCGGCTCGTCGAAACGAGTTCGTAGATGCGCGGCATGCTCGATCGCGACATGTAGAGAACTCGAAAACCTCTAGAAACTGAAAGGGGTAAAATTGGAATTTTCAAATTGGTGTTAAAATCTGGCCCAATCATCATGCGAGTGCACTGTCGCACAGTGCACTCTTCCCCCGCACCGAAACCCCCTCCTCTGTTTTCGCAACAAGAATGGCAAGCCACTTTGGCCGGCGTGTGCGCTCGTCTCCGCCACGGCAAGGCCGGCCACCACCCCCGATCTCTCCCTCTTATCTCCCTCTACATTTCTATGGGTAGATCCAACCCCGAAACCCTGTGTTTAACCCAGAAACTGGAGAGAAAACGAACCCAGAAAAACTGCCCAGTTTTGCCGGTGGTTTCGAGGGTTTTTCCGGCCACCACCGGCCACGGCCGGCCTCACCACCTCACCCAAACTCTTCCCCACCCTCCATACTCCATAACCCTTGAAGGATCCGGTCCAATTCCAAGGCGTGAGCTCAGATCGAAACCTAGAATTTTCTAGGTTTTTCGATCTGTTTTTCATGGTTTTGATCTATTTCCCGGCCAAATTGGCCGTCCACCAAGAAGGGTAAGTTACTCCTCTCTATGTGCTTGATCTGTGGTAGGAAGGGTGCAGGAATATTTTGAGTTGGGTCGTCGCCGGAAATCGCTTTAGACACCCAACGCGCTGCCAGCGCGTGTGGCGGCGCGTGGGCCCACTTGTGATGACCCAAAACTATTTCTAAATTATCCCTACGTCGTCCCGAGTGCGATGGTACGCTTGGATTTGGAATTAGAGATCGTATGACAGTTGATCGGATATTACACCTAATAGGCGATACTGGGGTTCAATGTGTTCGGACCGTCGGATCGATTCCAATTTCAAATATGTTGTTCCTTCAACCTCTAGAATCGTGTAGGAACTCGCGGATCGAGATTTGGAGCCCCGGATGTTCCGAATCATCGACCTTAATGTTGGGTGTCCCGGAAACCGTCCGATCGTATGATCGTGAGAAATCCGATTGTTCGGTCGAGACCAAACCTTCGGGATGTGATTATGTGACTTGGTTGGATCTTTAAGGACGTTTGGATCCATTTGGTAGTGTGTGCCCCGAGGCCCCGGGTTGACCAAGTTTGACTAAGTTTGACCCGGGAGTTGACTGAGCGTCTCCCGAGGTCGCATCGTGATTCTTTGAGTGTCGTTGATCTTAGAATCTTTCGTCTAAGTGTGCACGCACACTTGAGCTCGAGAAAAGTTAGGGTTTTGAATTTAAGTTCTCGTTCGGTTTACTGTGATTAATCGAATCCTCGTTTCTTCGATTAGGTACTCGGGCTTCTCGTACTCAGCAAGCAAGACTCTTTTCAGGGTTAAGCAGCTTGGGACCATCAGTGAGTGGACTTTGTTTTTAAACATGCATTATTCTAAAGAATGAATCGGATTGCATATAAAATGAATTATCTCGACTTTTGGAATTTAAATATAGTTTTAAATCGTGAATTTGGTTTTAATGGAATTATTTGAAAATAATTTATATTCGAGCTTATGCATGTTTTGGGTCCCGGGCTTTATGAGGTCATATTTTAAATATTGATTTAATATCGGATCTTTGGCATTTATTGAATATATTGGATTATATTTAAATATTGAGATTTGTGGTTAATGTGAGTTTTGGATGACATGTGGGATTATGATTTCGGTTTAGGTTTGAATTGTGAATTTTCTTGGGTTATGTAACATTGGGGTGTTATATAGTTTTCAAATTATGAATTTGAAGGATATTAGTAATAAGTAAGCTTTACGAAGGCTTTGGGTTCGGATATTATATTTTAAGAATGGTTATTTATACTTTGATTATATTTGATAAGTTGAGGTTTATGGCTTTGCCGGGTTTCGAAGCTTATATAATTTGGCAGGTTGAAGTTTTTGGGTAAGTCAGTTTTTCAGGGGAGACTCTGCCGAAATTTCGGCAGAAGTCTCGGCCCTTTTACTTGTGATTCGGGAGTAGGAAGTGTTTTTCTTTAGTAAGTGGGCCCGACATCTGTCGGATGTTGGAAAACCACAGGGTTCGACACGAATTCCGAGGGGAATTCGGGTCGGGTCCTGTCATTAATATACATAAACTTAGCGAAGAACATAAAGAATTGTCGGTAAATAATTTACCTATATAATTTAGGTAAATTAGGGACCTGAATAATGTACTTATTTTTTCTAGGTAAATAATTTACCTATATAATCTAATTAAATTAGGACCTGATAATGTACCTATTTTTTCTAGGTAAATTAGGGACCTGATAACGTACCTATTTTTTCTACATAAATATGTCCTTATCAATTTACTTATCAGGTAGACATGTCGTTTTTTTTTGGGGCATGTATCACCATAATTTTTCAACAAACAAGTACCTTATCAATACTTTTTTTTGAGAATAAAAATAATTTGTATTAGGTAGATATTATCATTGTTTGTTTAGTTATAATATTATTATACGTATTAGGTTATTTATGGATATTGGTGTGTGTCCATTAATTTATTTTTGGTTGAAACGTTTTTTATATGCTCAAATTCAAAGCAATTAAATATAAATGCTAAAAATAAGAGATTTGACAAGTAAGGTAAATGGCATAGTCTGTAATTACTTTATAATACTAGGACAATTATTAACCTATATTCAAATTTGGGTTTTTCATATAAGTTGAAAAATAAGTGAGTTTATGTATAGAATATAAGAGTTACAATGACCTATTTTGGACTGTCCCTTTTTTTTGTTGTCAAAGTTAGGAAGTGGTATGAGAGTTTTCTCTCATATAACGTCAAGGTGTTATGACAACTAGTCTAAAAGTCCATGCCACTTTTCACCGGATTAGATCTAGTTGGCGGAGAGTTATTGTATTTAATATAGAGAATACAAAAATTCGGAGAGAAATGTCAAAGCACGTACGTGTCATTCCCATATATCACTACTTTTGTAGGTAAAAAATTTATGTGTTGGCTCATTATTGGGAGCAAGTAAAATGTCCAACGTTGAAACTTGCTTGCATGATTGATAGATAAGAAAGATAGCATCATGAGAATTTATTGTTTGGGGATTTGGGCTTTAAGGTTGATTATAATGTGAGCAATGTTGAAATTATTGTAACGTACCTTTCTTATCTCATCCCTCATATGATGATGACGAATGGATATCCAATTATTTGGGTTTTGGAGATTCGAGAACATTAGGTGGCGTTTTAACCGGGGTGGTGCTAGAGGCACCACCTTTGCTCACCACCTTAATAACCACCTCTCTAATAGTGAGCATCTTGCTCACCCCCTCTCTATTAGAGAGGTGGTGCCCCAAATATTTCCCTTTTAAGCGTGGCTCTCCTACATCTCATCTCATGTCTAACCAAATTCCTTCCTTTACTTTTCTTATTACTGGATGTGATTAGGTGCCTTGCCTCCTTTTGGACACACCATTTGTTTTATTTTAAATTAATTATGCTAAAGTGGGTTTGGTGGTCCGACTGGTCAAGTCACTAATTATTTCTATGTAGATGGTCCTCAGTCTTAATTATTTGTTAATAATGAATTATGAAACCAACACCTGGAAATTCATGCCTTGTGGATCAGCAAACCCTAAAATCTTTCACTAATTCATTGTTGGTTACCTCAATCACAAACCCATGAATTGATTATTTTATGTAAAGCACTCATTATGCGGATCCAACACAAATTTAATAACCACTACCTTATCTGAAAACTGGCTGCCTTCCATTAATTCCGCTTGAACACCCCTTGTCAATGAAAAAGTTTGGAAGAGTAAGTAGGTCGATGAAGGAAGAGAAACGTGTTAAACTCTTCTTCTTCTTTTTTTTGTCATTCGGCAGGGAGGAAGAAGGGGCAAAATTATATTAAGTTGCTTTAAGATTGTCTTTTAGAGCATTTCCACCCATTTGTCATGGCAAAAGGTAACGGGAGGGAAGAGCTGTTACTATTCACATGAATAGTCTCTATCTTAGTAATTTTGTTGTTGTTTTTCACCCATTACCATGGCAACCTAATGACAACTACTATTCATGTGAGATATGAGGAGAGAAATTTATATAGAATTTTGGTGTGGAAAGTGAAGAATATGAATAGGTATTTATATAAATTTAAAAAAAATCTGAAATTTTGAATTTTTTTTTTTTCATTTTGTTGTTATTTAAATTGGCGGATTATGTCAGCATTAAGTCATCTTGCTTAGGTAGCAACCCAGACAAGTCTTGCCTTAGACCTTGCTCAGATTGGTGGAGCCCATCACTTGCCCTAGCAAGCCTTGGCCGTTGGAAACAGGATTGGGGGCCTAAGGGGCCTTTTGCCCGGGCTAGCCCCTCTCGCTAGAAATGCTCTTACATGAATTGAACCCAGGTGCACTTGGGGGGAGAGAAGAAGAGTTTCGCTCATTTTTCCACTGTGGTGCCACCCCATGTGCAAACGTGTTAAACTCTTTACAACTCACAAATAATAGGTAATTCATTTGTGTTCACTCATCATCCCATATAGCTTCTTATATTAGTAACTTAAATCTTTTTGTTAAGTGGATTATCAACTTTACTTTCTTACATTACAAAGTGTAAGCAATTATATATATGACCTCAGCTCTACTTCTTAAACAAATAAACATAGTACATTGTGCAGTAATTAAAGTAATAAAATACTTTAAAGTACATCTACTACTTTGCACAAACTTCATATCATATATATCACTATGAATATGATATATCTGCTTGAGATTCAAGGTTTGATTTGAGGGATTATAGTTGACCCAATTCGAATATGATCAAACTGGGCCAGGAAGAGTAAAGAAAACTACAGATCCTCATTTCGACCCAGAACTGAACCCAAAGGATTGTTAATTGTTAGGCTCATAATTGGGCCAAGTATTCTCAAGGAATTTGTGCAGTTGGGCCTAAAAGAATCTGATGAAGGGTAATAAAGTAATTTCACTAAAAACAAGAAAAAGTCGGATGAGAAGAGAAAACAAGAAAGTCATGAGGAGGAGAAATTATAGAATCTACTACAGTAGTATGGCGTAGTAGACATCTTTGTGCGCGTGTTATAATATTAGTGGATATTTATAGATATTATTCCTAAAAGGGAAAATACCCTAAAAAGGAAAAATAAGCGTGTCGTCACCCATATTATAACACATATACAAGATGTCTGGCGACCATACTACTATAGTATTCTATAATTTTTCCATGGGGAGGCCAAGTCTCCAATTGCCATAATAATTGTTTGTTACAAAGCGAGAGACTTTTGAAAGTGGAAGGGACAGGCCCCACCCAGGGAGGGGTTTGAAGTTTGACCGGTCAAAAGAGGGAGAGACTGTTGAAAGTTGAAAAAGAAAGAGAGAGGTTTGAGGAACGAGGAACGAGGCAGAGAGAGAAACAGATATATTACCAAATAATTGGTTGATTAATAATATTATTTATTAATTAAAAAAAACACACATAAATGTTTGAGCTCTTTGTCTTTGTGTTTTTAAGTTTTGACTGCCTTCTTCTTCACCAAACAGACAAAACCAAAACCAAATCCATTCTTCATTCATTTCATTAACCAACCTCAACCCCTCCCCTCCCTCCTCCTTTGTAGTTTCTCCAAAATCCAAAATCCAAAATCCAAATCTCAAATCTCAAATCTCAAATCTCAAATCTCTCTCTCTTCTTTCTTTTTGTTTTTGGTTGTTTCAAGTTTCAATAACACAACCCAAAACCAAGAAAATAGCTTGTAGCCTGGTACTAATCAATCTTAATCAGATTGGAGTGATTCTGATTGACATTTTCATAATTCCACATCGCATCATCTAATCTAACCCACTGCTCATGGCGCACCCTCACGCAGATCGGTAAAAGTCCATTTTTTCTCATACCTTTACATATATATATATATATATATATATTTTTTTCATTTTCCATTCTGTTTGTCTGTCATATCAATTACATTTTTTTCTTCTCTTTTTTTGCTATGTAAATTTTTAGCTTCTCTCAATAGGTTGTTGTACGTACATTTAAATCAAATCCTGTTGTTTTTTTTTTCAAGTAAAAATTTTCATTTTGCCCTTTTCTGTAGTGTAGTTTGTGTTTGAGATATGTTTGGTTGCCAAGAAATTGCAGGAAAGTGACAGAAATTAAAATTTGTGAATTGTAGATAAGAGCCTTGTGCTGCAGCATCCGTTTAATTTAAGGGAAATGCCTCCCTTTGTTTTGTGCTTGCTCACTTCTTTATTTTGGATTTGCTTCCTTGCATTACATATTTAACTGTGCTTTTATTGTCAATTTTTAGCTCTGGTATGAGTTCATTGAATCAATCTAATGTTGAGTTATTAACTATTTTGAAGTTTTGGAAACAAATTCACATTCGGTGCTTGGCTTTTGCCTCTTGTTTAATAATTCCGTTACAGTTCATAGATTCACCAATAAAGGAACGTATTAATACAAGGAGCCGTGTCTCAGCATCGATTGAATCCAATTAGAACATCTGTTTTATGATCTTAGCAACATTTGGAAATAACTCTCTAACATATATTGCCATTGGATAATGCCTTAATGCATCGTTATACTTTCTGCAGGTAAATTATTGATTTGTTTTATTTACTTGAGAAGGGGAATCTAGAAGGCGATTCGCTCAGTTATTTTTGTTTGAGCTCATGGCTTCCGTAAGTGTGGTTCCTGCTTCTGGAATTAGAGACCCCAGTGGAAATGTAGTTGGTGTCGATAGTTTGCCTAGTGAGATGAATGATATGAAAATTAGGGATGAAAAGGTAAACTATGCCACTTCTTTCATTCTTGTATCTCCAATATTTGTTATTTTATGCAAGCTTATACTGATTCTGAAATCTGTATTTATTTTTGTTTTCCTTTTACAGGAAATGGAAGCAACTATTGTTGATGGTAATGGAACAGAGGCGGGTCATATCATTGTCACAACTATTGGTGGAAAGAATGGCCAACCAAAACAGGTAACTTTTTGAAATGTTTTCCCCCCCTTCCGTTTGTATAGCTGCGTTTTTTAGTTTCTGGTATTTCAAATTGACGATGATATGATTTTCCTTTAAACGAGTGTAGACAATAAGCTATATGGCTGAGCGTGTTGTTGGACATGGATCTTTTGGATTGGTTTTCCAGGTAATATTTTATATTACTATTTTGCAGCTTTTAATGAGCTTATTCTCAATGAACTGTTTGTAGCTGTGAGTCTGCTAATTTTGATAGAAATATTTTGTTTAAATTTATGTCACTGAATTGCTATTTTGATTTTGTTATCCAGGCCAAATGTTTAGAAACTGGTGAAACTGTTGCTATTAAAAAGGTTCTTCAAGACAAGAGGTACAAGAACCGGGAGTTGCAAACCATGCGTCTTCTAGACCACCCAAACATTGTGTCCCTTAAACATTGTTTCTTTTCGACAACTGAAAAAGATGAGCTATACCTTAACCTTGTACTTGAGTATGTCCCCGAGACAGTCCATAGGGTAATCAAACACTACAGTAAGATGAACCAGAGGATGCCACTTATATATGTCAAACTTTATTTTTACCAGGTATGTTTTTTCTCATCTTTATTCTTTACTACAGATTTGTTCTAAATTTTTTGTATCCATACATGTTGTTTGAATTGTAAAATATTGCTTGCAATGCCTTCAGATGAGGTCTGTTTTTGTTATCATTTTGATGAAACACAGTAGATACATTTGGTTTTGAGGAATTTAAGCTTCATTACGTGACTTAAATAACTCTTACAATTTATCAGAGAATAATAGGTAACTACTTTAATTTTGAGCTCTTACAGATTTGTATCTCTTTGCAGATTTGTAGAGCACTTGCTTACATTCACAATAGTATTGGAGTTTGCCACAGGGACATTAAGCCTCAAAATTTGTTGGTATGTTGATATTTGCTCTGCTCTGTACATTGGTTCCAAATGCGTATGCATGGTTAATTGATTGTGTATCTACATTCTAACAGGTCAATCCACATACTCACCAGCTTAAAATCTGTGACTTTGGAAGTGCGAAAGTCTTGGTTTGTTTTCTGCATCCGGGCATTCTCTAAATATGCCCTTATTTTTACTCTGGGTAATGATTTTACAATACTGAATTGGTTATACATATGACAGGTAAGAGGGGAACCCAACATATCTTACATCTGTTCTAGGTATTATCGAGCACCTGAACTTATATTTGGTGCAACCGAGTATACAACAGCCATTGACATCTGGTCTGCTGGCTGTGTTCTAGCTGAACTACTGCTTGGACAGGTAGGTTTTGTTCTTCAGTAAGTTAATTTCCTTCTTCTTTAGGCTTATATATGTGTGCTAATTAAGTAATATCTATTTCTGGCAGCCCCTATTTCCTGGTGAAAGTGGAGTAGACCAGCTTGTTGAAATCATCAAGGTGATTGTGAGCTTTGAATTTTTTCAACATTAAGCTGTTGGGATAATGGTAATTGTTCTCATAATGATTTTTCTGACTCTCATCCAGGTTTTAGGTACCCCAACGAGAGAGGAAATAAAGTGCATGAACCCTAACTACACAGAGTTTAAGTTTCCCCAGATTAAAGCTCACCCATGGCACAAGGTACTTGGGATATCACATGTGGTTTATTTGCTTTCCAAGAAAACTGCCTGTTAATATTTCTTTTGTGCATCATTGATGATCAGATATTCCACAAGCGCATGCCCCCTGAAGCTGTGGATCTCGTATCGAGGCTACTGCAGTACTCTCCAAACCTTCGAAGTACAGCTGTGAGTATTGATGCGATCCATTATCACTCTACCTCTTTCAGGCTGTCTTTGTGTTCATCTATGTAATCACTAGGAGCCTAAGTTTATCCCAAAAAAAAAACCTCTATAGTTGTATGCCAAGCTGTTTATGTTATGCTGTCCTCATCCTAAGAAATGCTCATTGATTTTATGCTGCATGTGCAAGCCCGTGTGGAGTCCATTACATGCTTCTTTTTCCTGTCCTATTTATGGAAAGTCTGTAGCTGGAGTCTGACTTTAAATATCATGTATCCTATGTATGGGATATGCCTTACAGAGTGGTTCTGCACCTGATTGAATGTTAATCTGTCTACTTAAGCTTAGTGTGGTGCATTATGCCATCAAGATGTTATTGTAAAGGGTTTATGTTTCCAATGCAGTTGGAGGCCTTAGCTCATCCGTTCTTTGATGAGTTGCGTGACCCTAACACCCGCTTGCCAAATGGACGTTTCCTTCCCCCATTGTTCAACTTTAAGGCTCATGGTAATAAGCGTTTTTGGTACTGTAATTTCTCACTTTGATTTTATTCATTGAGATGTCTAATCCTAACCGGTAATTCTTTTTTAATGATCCTGGCATTGATTAGAACTGAAGGGAGTACCTGCAGAGATGCTGGTTAAGCTGATTCCGGAGCATGCAAGAAAACAGTGTGCCTTCCTTGGGTCGTCGTAACTGTTCTTAGTAGTTGATGTCTGCTCTGCACAGAAAAATGTGGGCTGCTGTAGAAACGTAGCTTCTGTCCCATTTGAATGTGATCGTCATATTGAAGCTGTAATATTTGTCTTTTCAAATCCCTTGTTTATTTGTTGTTATATTTATCCGCTTTAGATTTGTATGTAGAAGAAAGAAGATTAAGAAGGTTCTTCTGCTTACTAAGTCCTCAGATCTTAATGGGTTTGCACACCCTTGATTATTATGATTATTATTCTTTTTTTCCTTTTATATTGATAGATTGTTATGTAAGCAGATGTTCCTCATATATCTCAATGGTTTGTGTTAGATATGTTTGACAATGCGGTGGTACTAAATGACTCGTTTGCTATCTTTTAGGTGGCACAAGGGATCACCACATCCAGCTCAACAATGCAATTGTTTATTTTGGTGAGCGTCGGGGTGTAGCGCGATTTGTGCCTTAGCCGTTAGCCGTTAGCTGTTAGCTGTTAGAAATGAGGTGGGTTTTAACAGAATAACAGCTAAAAATAGATTTTATTTACATGCTTGTAATGTCACAATGACCTCAAGGTTGGAGGAAGGACAGTTCACAAGTGAGGAGAGAGTTGAAAATAGTGACAAGATGGGGTTGTTAATAGTTATTTTTCGTTTTGTTTTCAGTTTACTGCCTTATAATAGAAAAATGCGATTATATGAAAGTGGATCAGGCTATTGAAGCTCTGCACTTAGCCGCGCAACCAGTGGAGAGGCCGGAGTATGCCCCTTTGCTGGTGCTAAGGTTCTACATCTGAGGCGTGTTGCAACGCCTTTCAAACGAGGAAGATGACTTGGGTTTTTAGTTTTCATTCTTCTGCAGTGCAAACGACGTCGTCTTCGCAATGCTTTTGTTTCCTTTCGATGAAACGCGCAGTATTGGTGCAATTCTTACTTTGGCAAATTACTACTTTAACCTTTTTATTATCCTCCAACTAAAAAAACCTTTTTATTATTAGGGAGCTTTAGATTATAGACACAAAATAATTTACTAATTAGGAAAATAGGAATTCAATTCAGCTAATTAGGATAAACCCAAAAGTCAAAATATAGTACCTATTTTTACCAAAATATAATTAAAGAACCATTAAAATTACAACTCATGCCATTATTGTCAAATTTCAATATTTAGTTTTACATCAAAACTTACAATGTCAAAACGAAATCAAAACAACAAAAACAGAACTGTAGAACGACATCTACTCAAATTGAATGCCAACCCCTTCGCTTCTCTCTCCTCTCTCAAAGACCAAGCGCCTTCTCAACTCCGGTGAAGAATTATGCCAACCCCTCCGCTCTCTCTCCCTCCGTATTTGTGTTTGTTGAAGCACGACCTGGTTAAACTAGAGGGGCGGGACAGAGCATAGAGTGGCTTGATCCAATTGGTTCTTGTACAACAATTGGTCTCTCCGTACCTCTCAATAGAAGTCTTCTCTGTAAAGGTGAAGAATTAGACACATACAAGTTTGGGGTGATGCTCACACCATTGCACACTGACATGAAGGCGTTGTGTTCTTTTGATCTGCAATGGAGAAGGGGAGAGATAAATAAAAGACTCTTAAGTTTGAATGGATGAAGGTTGATTTGAGAGCAAACCGTTCGGCGTTGGAGTAGCTAACTGAAGAAGGAAGCGGTTTGGCTTTTGAGAAGAAATGTGGGTTCAGTGTAGACAGAGAGAAGGCCGGTTCTGAGTTCTGAAGGACGCAGCAGAGAGTTGAGATGAGGGAGATGGTGGGTTTCTGATTTTCTACACAAGAGATGGACTTTGGGATTTTTATCCCCTTGCAGAGGAAAAATGACGGAAGAAACGCTGAGGTCTTTGGGTTCGTAACACCGAGAGAGAGAGGTTTTGGTTTTGAAAAAGAGAAAGAAGGCTTTTGAGGTTTTTTGAGAGCAATGGAGAGAGGCGTGGTTTCCGAGACAAATGACTCATGGGAGCAGGTTTCGATTTTGACAGAGAGGTGTGGCATGAATGGACATATGCACTAACCCATGTGGGTTCGACGAGTGGAAAGACGAAGAGAGCCGTTTGGCTCGGGCTCAAGACCGAGTGGTCAAAGGTCGGTTTTTGAAACAAAATAACAAATAATGGTTTAAGAGGTGGGAAGTACGTTGGCGTGTTCTCGCATCAATGCAGAAATCCCTTGGCCAAAGGAGAATGCATGCTGGCGTGTTATAAGATTTGTCATGATTCAAAGTTTTGTCCTTTAGCCCACCTTCACAGCAAGATAATCCACCAAACGAGATGTGACTAAACTTAGAAAATACAAAGGGTAAAAATGTTATTTCAAATACAAATTAAACAAGTTTAAAAGCACATGGGTAGGGCCATTGGCTTTTAACAAAATAAAATTTAAAACTCATCCACTATATCCAAAACAAAAATATGTAATTTATCATATGCTAATTACTAAAGTTTTTTGTTACTATATACTAATTTTTCTTTATTATTATCCCATGATCAATTAAGCAGGCGCGCATATGATAGAGAACCCACAACCCCAAAATCACATCCCAAATCTCCAAAAGTTTTCTCCAGTGCAAAATTAAGTATTCATAACGTCTTGAAGATAATTATTAGGTAATATTTCATGTGGCTTTTATAGTTTATTTCTCACTTTAATTTTCCCCCTCCTCTTTAGACCTTGTATGGCTAATTGAGTATTTTATATTTTAGGATTGATTATTATGCTTAGATGACAATTAGTATTTATATTTAATTATATTAAACTGATTATTATGCTTCAATAATAATTAGTAGATTTATAAATTTTTCTTGTCAAAACAATTTATGTCACAAAAAGCTTATTTTTAACGCTTTGATGCTTATGCTTTGCTTTGTCGGACCAAAAATGTCTCGGCTCCTTGCTTTTTCATTTATAATTTTATTTTTTTCCATGAATTATGAATGTCATTAGTATTGTTTAAATTCTAAGAGTATTTGGTTGAATAAATTTTTTTTTAATAGGATTTTTAGCCTTTTAAATATTGCACATGCCCTGAAAAATTTCTGGATTCGCCACTGTCGCAAAATGCATTTGTAAAAGATGTCATTCACACCCTTGTAAGTGCCATTTCTCTCTTATGAATTATAAAAGAGAAGTGTACGACGACTTTTCTCAGAGTGTTAATCGCAGCTCCTGTAAAAAAAATATATTTTTCTTGAACAATAAAGAAACCTCTCTGAATATATGAAGGACATGGATTTTTAATAGATGACATATCTTTTTATTGGCAAAAATAATATTGAGAGAGAGAATTCAAACACAAAACATGAGATGCATGGTGGATGACATGGACTTGGTCGATTTGGCCTGAGAAATTGCTATTTGACTCTTGCTTTTATAGACAAAGTTTAGTTTGACACGTGTACAAATATTTTTTTTCCCGGTGTTTCTATCAAGTTTTTTTTTTTGGTAAATACCACGAGGTGTCATCACACCCAAAGAGTAAGATTAATCCCTGCTCAGGGTTCGGCTTACTCCTGGCCACAAAGTGCTTCCAACGGTTTTGAACCCTTGCCATTGAGGCACCATATGTGTCAAATTGTGAGGAAGTGAACTACTATTTGTTGGAACTCATTGTTGTCCCACATCGGCTAGAGGGCCAAAGAGAAAGTAGTTTAAATAGAAATACCCCTCTCTAACTAAAACCCAGGCCTTTTGTGATAAAACCTCACACCTGAGAATTGTGCAGGTGGTTAAGTGGGGACAATATCGGTGTTGTTGGAGAGGGCCCTCGGCCCGTCGACCTGGAAAATTCAACATGGTATCAGAGCTAGGTTGCGGGCTCGTTCTGCCACGTGATGGGTGGGTCCCCGTTTGGCCCCGCGCGATGGTGAGTCCCCATGGCTCCACGTAGGCCAAAGGTACCACGTGATTGGGTGGGTCCCCATTGGCCCCGCGCGATGGGTGAGTCCCCATGGCTCCACGTGGTTGCCGATGTGTGGATCTCCACGTGTGACCCATAAAAATGGGGTCTCACGTGCGGGGGAGTGTTGGAACTCATTGTTGTCCCACATCGGCTAGAGGGCCAAAGAGAAAGTAGTTTAAATAGAAATACCCCTCTCTAACTAACACCGAGGCCTTTTGTGATAAAACCTCACACCTGAGGATTGTGCAGGTAGTTAAGTGGGGACAGTATCGATGTTGTTGGAGAGGGCCCTCAGCCCGTCGACCTGGAAAATTCAACACTATTATTATTATTATTTTTTTCTTGCGCACATATGTGAAATTCCTTGTGTATGATCCGCCGCCCCATAGACAGTTGAACATTAAGCTACACAGTTTTTGTTTGGGTTGAACCCACCTAAACCTAATCATTTCAGTATTTGAGGCAGAGAGAAGCTGAAGGTGGACCATGAAAGAAGCAAGCAATCAACTGAGAAGCCCTGGGCGTATAGATAGAGTGACATCAATTTTGGTCGGCCAGAAAGCTGCTGCTGCTATACCACAGAAATATATTAATATTGGAGACAGGCCTGATAGTGGACTTGCCAACTTAACAGAAAGATAACTGGAAACCTTTTCGGCCAAGCCACACCAACTCATTTCCAATACCAATTGGAAAACCGAAAGGGACTGCATGCGTTTGGCACCTAGGATTAGATTTGATAGGATAACTCCCCATATTTAAATCAAACTGCTGTTAGGAATTTTGGACCAAATTCTTAACTGTGAATCGCATAAACACTAATTCGGGTTGGCCACAAATGACAAAAATTCGACATGGTTCACCCCAAATTGGACTACGCTAATGAGAAATGATGACACTTTCACTAGTGTTAATATCATTTCTTTCACCAAATTGGACTACACTAATGAGAAATGATGTCACTTTCACTAGTGTTAATATCATTTCTTTGAAATGAGTTGCAGACAATATGCCGAAGGCCCCCTAGCATTATCTACTTAGCAGACCAGATACTTGTCAAATCTTATTGGAAGTTATGATCATTTTAGCGTCAACCGTCTGCAATGCATGTATAATTCAATTCTTTTGAAATGGATTTTGACTTATCTTCCAAACCAAACCCAAAAAACGGAAAGAGGGAGGGAGGCTTATGGATCGTGGCCATTATTAAAATATATGCCACTTCTGCAATAACTAAAATTTGGGACCAAAGAAAGTGACAGTTATGGGAAGAACATGGGGGGCTTATGGATTTGCCCACCCATTTCAATTCTTCTAATTCCGTTACCTTTTTTCTGAACCATCACAAATATTTACAAAATAAAAAGAAGAGAAAAAGTGGCCAATGCCTAAATGGTATTGGTCGGTTCCATTTCCCGCCCCTAGAACTATTAAAAAGGAGAGAAAAAAAGAAGATAAAAGTTAGACTGACCTTCCACTACCACTTAGCAATAGTAAGTACTATATATACAGACTCATTCTGTTTCTGCATGAACTCCAAACCAAACAAACTCAACCTCATCAGGTGCAACTTGTTCTAGTTTCTTGAATTTCAGTGAATCTTTCTTTGTTAGTTATTAATTTATAATTGAAGTGAGGAGCTTTGTAATGAAGAACTGCAAATTGTCACTAATGCTAGTGTTGTGCATTTCATTCTTTTGCTTCTTTCTGTCCACCCAAGCCAGATGGCATAACCATAAACACAAGCACAACCACCCTCACAAGCCATCCTACATTTCACAACCTCCTTCCCCTCCACCTGATTCTGCTAGCCCTCCTGAAGAGGCTACCAATCCTAATCATAGCTCCTCTGGTGTTTTCAATGTGCGATCCTTTGGTGCTGTTGGGGATGGCCAAACAGATGACACTGAGGCATTTAAGATGGCTTGGGACACAGCTTGCCAAAGTGAATCTGCAGCAAGGATCCTTGTTCCCCGAGGTTTCTCCTTCATGATTCAATCTACAATATTCACTGGTCCCTGCCTTGGGGGTCTGGTGTTACAGGTAATGTACTTGAATTATAGGCCTCTTTGATTATTCTTAGTTTAGGCCACTTAGGTGATGAGGGACTAAATATGTATTTTCCTTTTTTGGTATTGGGTACATTTGGTACTGAGAAGGTTGATGGAACTCTAGTGCCACCTGATGGACCAGAGTCTTGGCCAAAGAAAACCAGCAGGCGTCAGTGGCTTGTCTTTTACAGAATCAACGAGATGTCGTTGCAAGGGGGTGGTGTAATTGATGGGAGAGGAGAGAAATGGTGGAATCTTCCCTGCAAACCCCACAGGGTATTTTAAAACTGTTCATAGTCTGTCTGAATACATATTTTCTTTGATTCAAGCAACTGCTGATCCCATATGAAATCTAATGGCACAGGGGATCAAAGGAACCACATCGCCTGGACCATGTGACAGCCCAGTTGTAAGTTGCAAACGTTGCTTATGTGTTGTGTATATCAGCTACTTTAAGTAATGAGGTTTAATTCTATACAATGAATTTTAATGCAGGCCATTAGGTTCTTCATGAGCTCCAACTTGACAGTTCAAGGACTTAAAATCAAGAATAGCCCCCAATTCCACTTCAGATTTGATAACTGCAGTAATGTCCATATAGAATCGATTTCTATATCCGCCCCTGCTCGAAGTCCGAATACAGATGGGATTCACATAGAGAAAACAAATGATGTCCAAATTTATAACTCAGTAATTTCAAATGGTTAGCCAAAAACCTTCAAATCTTATACCTTTCTCCATTTACTCGTGAAAGTTCATAATTAATCCACCTGTTTGTTTATTTGTTAATAGTCTCTGTTCTGTTCTGCAGGTGACGATTGTGTATCAATTGGGTCAGGCTGTTATGATGTAGACATACGGAACATCACTTGTGGACCTGGTCATGGAATCAGGTACACTTTTGTTTTCCATAAATATACAGTTCACTAAATTACAGGTTTTCCTTTTCATTATAAACTTAATTTTCATTAAATTTGATTAATGTGTTCCTTGTTCATCCACTCAGCATTGGGAGTCTAGGCAATCACAACTCGCGAGCATGCGTCTCTAACATTACAGTTCGCGACTCAATAATCAAAGGGACGGATAATGGAGTTAGGATCAAGACATGGCAGGGTGGATCCGGATCAGTATTGGGAGTTACATTCAGTAACATTCACATGGATAATGTTAGGAACCCGATTATGATCAACCAATTCTACTGCCTTAACAAGGGGTGCACCAACCAAACTTCAGCAGTCTTTGTATCAGACATACTCTATTCAAACATAAAGGGAACCTACGATGTTCGGAGTTCACCGATGCATTTTGCTTGCAGTGATGCTCTCCCATGCACTAACTTGACACTCTCAGAAGTCGAGCTTCTTCCTGCTGTAGGAGACATAATATCGGACCCGTATTGTTGGAATGCTTATGGAGAACTGCAGACACTAACAATTCCACCAGTCTCTTGCTTGTTGGAGGGTGTTCCTCGATCCCTACTGGACAATGACATTGAGCATTGCTGATTCAGTGGGCTCATCTGTAAAGCAATCCATGTAATGTACAAAATTAAAAGACGGATTATGAATCTGTCAGTCAAGTAGATCTACTGATGTCATTATAGAGGAGTGGTAAATTATGTGCTCGCAATATTTATAAATTATAAAGTTACCTTTCTCTACATCTTTATGTACTTCAGTAAGTCCCACATATGATTTTTGCTTCTAATTAATAGAGATTATCTAATTGAACTCTAATCCGTCACAATCCGTATCAGTAACACTCAGCAAGCATTTGTGGAGAATAGATATAAGAAACTTATCTGCTAGAAGTAAACTTGCAAAGGATAAAAACAAAAAACAAAAAAAAGAAGCCATGAATGCCTTTCAAAGTTGACCAGTTGTTTCCTCTCATTCAGTGCACCAAAAAGTATGTGAAAATGCGCATGTGATATTGGCAACATAGCAGTTGATTTTGAAATTGGGACCACCAGGGCAGTTTAGAAGTCTTGTGTAGCAAGTGTACAAGTTGGATTGCAGCTTCAAAATACATGCTCTCATCTCAACCATTCTACAAGTCACATGATTAATGCTTACATGAGTTTAGTCTGTTTCATTTCGATATCAATATATCATTAAACCAGCAAAAGCCACCCATCAACTTCAACTCTATGCAGTCTCAAAAGATTATAGTAATTAAAAGCTTAATTCTCTGAGGCATGTTTGTCAAGTTGATGCATAGTAAGCTAGAATTTTTTAGTTCTTTCCTATCTGCAACAACAAAGTCCCACAAGTGAAGTAAGTAACCAATGAACTCTCTTGCAGATGCAGTATTAAAAGTCTAAAAGGTGTTAAAAGATGTGGTTGCAAACTTTTTAGGACTAAATTATAAGTGTAAAGTTTTTGTGACATAGCTAGTCAGAATTAATTATTGATGGATTTGGGTAAATGATGACAGATTTACAATACCACCCATTAATTAAAGGGTTTTTAGTCATTTTGCCCCCTGAACTATTAGTCAATTCGAACTTACCCCCCTGAATTATTTCATCTGCCAATTTAGTCCATCACTCGTAATAAATAGTCAATTTCCCCCTTACCGTTAAGTTTATCTAATTCCATCAACTTTTCTGTTAATAACAAGGGTAAATTTGTAATTTTAACTTAAAATTCATAAAAATATTGTAAATAATTAACTTTTAGAAGAAAAAAAAATATTCTCCCCACAAAACCCCACCCCCACTGATTTCTTCTCCCCAAAGATTTTTTTGCTTCTAAAAGTTAATTATTTACAATATTTTTAGAATTTTAAGTTAGAATTACAAATTTGCCCTTGTTATTAACAGAAAAATGGATGAAATTAGATAAACTTAACTGAAGTGAAATCGACTATTTATTACGAAATATGACTAAATCGCAAACGAATAAATAAAAGAAACCGCACTTTACCCTTAATTAAAAGAAAAGTAGAAGATTCGAAATTTTCTCTCTATGCCAATTTTGTTTGTGTGTGGAACTTGGAAGATATAGAGACAAGAATGAAATAAACAATAGAGTTAAGACTGAAAAAGGAGGGTACAAACGGGCATAAAAAAAATATTCCTGGCAGTGACAGGATGAGAAATGAAGCTAATAATTTTAGAGAATAATATATGTGAGAGTGAGTGAAGTTACGAGGATTGTCGTCCACAGCACTAACTTTAATTGGAATTGGGAGGGAGGGACAATTCTCTTTAGCTTTTCTTGCAGCACGCGCAGTGGCTGCCTAGACTACAATAACAATCATAATCATGGATGGTAGACTGTTCAAGTATATGAGAATGAAGATCCAGTAGAGAGTAGTGTTTAGTAGACTTTATGTTATGTGTGTTCTGATAAAGTGTAGGT
Organism: Prunus padus; assembly: GCA_024362665.1. Lineage (NCBI taxonomy): Eukaryota > Viridiplantae > Streptophyta > Magnoliopsida > Rosales > Rosaceae > Prunus > Prunus padus. The sequence continues at coordinate 26,356,592 of JANFAM010000010.1, forward strand.
CGGTGCACGGGCTAATGTCCAATGGCCACCCACCAAACTTGCCTTTTTTAATCAAACTTAAACTATAGTAAACCCCTCAAGAGCCTCAATATCCGTATCTACATCTAGTTTAATTTCTGATGCCACGTATTTTCTACTACCTCACTCTCCTTTTCTTCCTATTTACAATGACATTCACACAGTAATATCGGATGAGAGAATAATTGTGTGTGTATATATTCTTTTTCATTGAGTGATGGGGCTTACTTGTAGTTTTGTGCAAAATTCTCAGTACAAATAATAGTTTCTCAACTCTGAAACTGAGATGTATCTTAGAAAGTTTCTCCAACAAAACCATTAGGGTCCCCTACCTTTTTCTGCATTGCAACTTAAGCTTTTTCAGCTTTTGGCCCATGTCATTCTCTCAGTTTCTAGTTTACCCAATTTTTCCATTCCAAAGTATGAATATGGCTTTGGCTTGTCATACATTTATTGATTTAATTCCTAAGAATATAACTTTTGGAGTTATGGTATCAGATTTTTAGTTTTGAAGCCTCTATGAAATTCTTATTCTCCACTTATTAGTTAAGGAGCGGCTTCATGTGAGGTATAGAGGGGAGAATTATTGTCTAGAAATTTAAGTTTCCGAGATCTAGTGATTGTCCAACAACATGTATACTCCACACATTAATCTGAAATCCATTCAGTTTTCCATGTCATTTTTTTGATGCGAATTTTCAGAAGGTTTGAAGTTACAAAATCATGAGTGTTTACCTAACCACCCATGATACATGATGTGCACAAGGAAAAACATAACATCAGGACCAACATTTTCCAAGCTCAGTGTCAAAATGGTTTTGAAAAATTGAACTTATTTGGAAGGTACATAATGGCAGGGGAAAAAGTAGTGCTTCTGCTAGCAGCTTCAAAAGTAGAGAGAGAGAGAGAGAGAGAGAGAGAGAGAGAGAGAGAGATCTGAAGCGCATACATACTGCCATAGAAATGCTGGAATGTCGCATGAATATGGGCATGGCAGGCTGCCTAAAGCTTACCCAAAAGAGAAAGGAATCTAGCCCACTTAGATCATCTCCCATCTACCCACCACAAACCAAGATATAAATATAAATAAATGTATATATATATATATATATATATATCAATAGTACATGTAAAGAAACAAATTCATTTGCCATGCTTGGGCTTATTGAGATGTAATTAGAGAGGTACATATTTGTGGAATAAAATCAAGTGCAACTTCTCCTTTAGCTGTTAGTGGAAGAGAGAATAAGAAGCTTATTTGATCAAATCATTTATGTGTCCTTTTTTCTTATCTCCAGATCTTTTTTCTTAGCTGTTAGTGAAAATTGCTGCATAAGAAAATAAATGGACTAATCACAGACGTAATTTAGCAAATTATGAAACAAGACCTAATCTTTGATGTGTCAAGCCCTGATTGGTTGCTTCTGCGATAAAGAAATTTCACCATTAAATAAAATTTGCAAGGGTACATGCTACAAAGTAAATACTTTTATTTGGGGGGTTGTCCGATGAACTTCATTGAATCTAGTACAGAGTGGGGAATTCGTGTTGGCGAAGCATGCTGGGGAAAAAGTGTTCAATGAAAAGAGGAAAGCTACTGAATTAAAAGTTTAGAAGTCAGTCAGTGACTTGTCATGTGTGTTACACAATTTCTTTCATGAAACTTATGTTGGCTGCTTTTAGAGGGTCTATTTGATCTTACTGGTTTTTCATTGATAAGATTGCACATTCATCTTCGTTTTAAGTTTTAACCAATCAAATCACACTACATAGTACTTTTTACAGACAAACCAAGTTGAGAGCAAAGGATAATCACCCCTCTCTTCACATCAGTGTTGCCCCAGTCTAGAACCAAAGCTTGGTCTAGAATTTTTTAGTTGGTCTAAGTTAGTAACTGCTTCTCCTTTAGGTAGAGCGTTGCACGTTAGATCAAGTGACAAACTACGGTTCTCATGAATCAATATTAGGTACTACCGTCTAATAATAAACTTGTCTGCTAATTGACACAGAGCATAAAGTAATAGGAACCAACTAAAGACTCCACTACACTGAATCGGATATGGATGTTGAAGTTCTCTCTCTCTGTACAATGTTTTGCTTACCCTTTTTTTTCGGACTGATGGCAGTGTTCCAAATACACTTGTCATTACGAACTGTGAAGTTGTCAAACCTAAACGTTGCAGCTGCAGAGCATATATCACAGGTTGCGTCTGCCATGAAGGTATAAGAATAGTGTAGTGCATAAAATTTAATGGTAGAACACCATCATCATCTATCCTTAATACAGGGAAGTATGCACCTTAAAAATTTCAATCCCTGGACTGCAGTCAAGGAATCAGTTGCCCAATGAAGTGGTGAACAACAGTTACCACGCTTGTAAGCTTCCTGAAAAAGTAGAACAGCATGTGGAATGGACTCAATGTAACTATCAACATTTTGAGAAAAGTTAACCACTGAAGAGCGATTGATAAGGATATTCATACATGTGCAACAACAATGTATTCATCTCAACCACATGATATACTAAAACTTTGAATTTATGCCAACCTGTGCAGTAACAGCCATAGAAACACTGTGTTCAGTCCATCGCTTGAATTGCCTCCACAAGGATTTGCACTCGACAGGTGTGATCAATGTTTTTGAGGAGGAAATCTGCACAGAAAATAAATATATAAAAAAATCACAAAAGCTACTAGGTTTGAAACACCTATGCTAACAATACTTGCTAAAATGCAAACTAAAAATTTACAAGCAAGAAATAAACAAAAGAAAAGGCACCTCTTGCCAAGTGCTTGAAGCCAGTGGGTCAGCTGTTGTGATACTCCTATCTTCAGCAGCAGCATTTGTAGAATCCATCAAGGCACGGGATAAAGTATTCTCAATATTATCAGCAGCATCATCATCCAAACGGACTGAAAGCAATACCAATATAGTTAGCAAAGCTTCAGGGAAAATTCAAACTCAAGTTCTAATAGATGATATAATATAAATCATGCCATATTGCAGAACGGGCAGCTTTGGTGATTGCTCTAATATATTCCTTCCCAGTCCAAAGACGTGGCATTGAATCAGAATCATGGCTAAATAATGTTGCAAACCTGTAGACAATTTAAATAATCAGAATCATGGCATTGAAAGTGCAAGTACTTCCCACCTGTCCTTCATACGGGTCAAAACCCTTCCAGCCTCTTCCTTTGTTTTAGCTTCCACCACACCTCTTGCATATGCCTCCAGACTTGAAAGTATTTTGCCCTTGGATTGTTCATCCATATCAAAACCTGAAAATACAATAGAGATTCCAGAGACAGCTGATTCTGTCTCACGCCGGAAAAGATTTCTTATTGAAGGCCAGGTTTCACTATTATAGCTCCATCTAGAAGGGCTTCCATCGGTCTTGATAAGGCCTCCTCCAATTTTGCCTGCAGAAGTAGTTACAATATCAGCCAGGTTCCTGAACAATAAACATATAGGGACTGAAAACCATTGAGAAAAAGTTCTCCAAAATATATCTACCACTACAAACCTGTCAACTCCTTAAAAATTAGCATATCAAACTAGTTTAGTTTCCGCTTCATCCCACTTATTCCCTTTTAGTTTCTTCTTCCACTCAAATTTTTCCTCGAGTTCAAAATTACTAGTCACCCCAATCATTTCACAAGAGGCAATGAATAAAATATATAGTTATCTCATAAAGTGCAGTAAGTTCAGATAGCTTGGCAGCACGAACTGAAGCAATATGGGCTTCTATATCGCGTTTAAGTTGATCCCTTACTTTAGATGTGTCCCAGTTTGCTTGTGTGATAACATCGTCTGCAAAAATATTGTGTTAATCTTACATTGTACTTTCAAATGCAAGTAAACTTCAAATCAGTGAAGCCAATTCAAAGACTTGTGATTTTATGTCTCACCACACATTAACTCAGGCAGGAATCAAAATTTCACTCAACTTGTCCTTGAGATTTGTTTTAAGAAGTGTACAGTAATTTGTCTTATATTGTATTCTTTGGTTCATATATTTAAAGGATTCTCTTATATTGTAAATCATTTTTTGTATTTTATACTTGAGTTTTCAATTTAGGCTAAAGGAAAGATATAGCATACCTGCACATCCTTCATCAAATAGAGCCATAAATGACTCAGAGCAATTACGAGCAGCCACTGAAAATGCCTCCTCACCATTCAAGGCCTTATCAAATGCTTCCTTCAACTTATCCAGAGAACTAGATCTTATATGTCCCAGCAAAGCTTGGAACGCAGGTTGGACAAGCTAACAATATAGTGAAAAGAATCAATAACAGAAGAAAAACATATGAATCAAATGATGAAATTGGAAACTCAATTGATTAAATAAAAAAAGGTTAATTTTCCGCAAAATCAGTTTAAATTTGATGCATTGGGGAGGCCTCAAAAAGCCTCCCTGTAAATATTGAATGTCCCCAATCAATTTGACATGCATTGCAGATTCAAGGAGGAACCAGAAACAAAATTTGCTCTCCGCTTTCTATAGGCAAAAAGATGCTGAAAATACAGCACCCCAAAGTCTCAGTTCAACTGCTATCACCCATCTATGGCCATAAGGACAGAAGAACAGAAGGGGAGCAGGAACATAGCTGTCACAAGAATAATATCGAGATTACTTACTTGCAGCAATTTTTCTTCAAGCTGCTTGAGCTTCCTAGTTCTGAGTCTGACACCTTCATCAAAATATGTAGCCTGTGCATCATACCTAAAATACCAAAATAAACAGATTAATCAACTAAATGCAAAGAATTATTCAGCCATACGAATCAAAAGGTGTACTTACTACTTAGAGACAGCAGACACCTTAAACCTTAAAGTTGCTCAGTATAATTGAAGTGATGGCAATATTATTTGCACATTTGGAAAAAGATAAGAAGGTAACCAAAATTCTAAACATAAACTGACATATAAGATTGTGTTGTATAGACTACATAACGGAAAGCAGGAAACTAGTGACCACTTTGTTTCTGTTTTATCTTCTCTTCTCTTTTTCTGTTACTACCATTTGTGCATTCTTCCATCTTTGTCAAGGCCTCAATGTGGATACATACCCAAAAAAAATTAAGGAAATAACATGGACGACACTTGATCAGCCACCATTTCCAAAACACTATTGAAAAGAAAACAATGCTAAACTATTCGTGAATACCAAAAAGCAACTAGTAAACTTAGATCTTCCAGTTGACTTGAAATTAGGTTGACTTAAGAGACTTGCACATCATAAATACGCTAATCCAGAACATAGAGGAAAGTTGGAAATACAAGACCTAACACTACCATAGTGAATTTTAGATGTCTTCACCTAAAGTGCATGCCACTCAATTTAGACGATCTTCGCGAGTCAGTTACAGAACTTCTCTCTCATTAGATCAAATCATATCCTATAGCTTTGACGCTGACAAATCAGATGAAGATACTTACTCTGATATCAAGGATTGAACTGAGCTTCTTCCTGAAGCCAGAGATAGGACAAAATTGAACAGCTTCTTCCAACTGGCTCCACTCCTGTGATAATTTAGGAGTTCAAGGGCCACCGAAGTTACAACATCAACAAAATTTTAAGATGGAAAATATAGCACTATATGAAAAGCAGGTACCTCATTTCCTGAAAAATCAGCATACCTCTCATTGGCAATCTCTTTACAACGTACAGTAGCCACCATGACCTACAATGGATGGAATAAAAGATAGCTTATTCAAAACAATATGCATATAACACATGAATAGCGTAAGTGAATATATATTCACAGTTTTACCTCGTGACCAGGAAGATCAAGAGCTTTGTTTTCTTTGATGACTTTCCATATCTTCTGTGCACTGTGTTGGAACTCATTGTTGTCCCACATCGGCTAGAGGGCCAAAGAGAAAGTAGTTTAAATAGAAATACCCCTCTCTAACTAACACCGAGGCCTTTTGTGATAAAACCCCACACCTGAGGATTGTGCAGGTGGTTAAGTGGGGACAGTATCGGTGTTGTTGGAGTGGGCCCTCGGCCCGTCGACCTGGAAATTCAACACACTGCAAGAAAACTCTGAAGCAGGAACTACACCCCGTCGGTCACCAGCAAGATCGCCAGGTGCAATAGAATGAAAGAATCTCTGCCTCAAGCTAGCAACCTTAATTTACAGACATATATTACCGAAAACAGAAAACAAAGATGTTAGATAGCTTCCTCTAGCTAAAAAGCTAAAGTTTCTTCAATTCCAAACTAAAAACCGAAATTTAGATAAAAGGCAAATACTGCACATAATTCTCATGTATTTCAAAATAAAAATAGAAATGAGAAATAGAAGAAGTTATAAAGTATTCGCCAAAGTGTTAGTGAAAACATGCACCAACATTTACGAACTCTGCAACTCCTTCCTAGTTATTTTCTTCTTTTTTTTTTTTTAAAAAAAGGAGAATCCTTCCGTATAGAAAAATAGAAAAGTTTCAAGATATCTTATTTCGTATCCCAACAAAGAAACCAACAAGCTTTTGCTTTGATCCAGTGTACAAGGCCAAAATTATAGATGATGAATTTTAAATGGTGTCAACGAACGCACATAAGCACATATACCTCCTATTTAAATTGTTCTTCCTCTTCTTCGTAACTTGAAAGAGCAACAACCTCAACCTAGCCATGCAGTCATCAAAACTCATTGTCAATCACCATAAATGACTTATATCTCGTCATACATCAGACCCCTTTATTTGTAAAGAACTCGACCTCGAGTTCTCCTTAAAATGAACCTGAGTAGACATAGAACTTGATGTGTAGATAAGCTCTTCAATTTCTGGCGTTTGAACTGGCTCATACTTGGATGGAATAATCATATAATGAATTCCATAAACAAGATTAGAATATGCCAGTTGATAATCGAACTCCTTGTATGAATTATTTTCCACTCCAAATTCAAAAATATCCATATCTTGAATTTCAGAGGAAACCAATTGTTGCTCTTCATCTTTGGGATATCTGCTTTCCTAACAATAGGAGTTTCAATAGGCTAAATCTCTTGTTTTTCTTGAATCTCTTCCTCTATCTTGTGGGTTATTGGAGATCCCTTAATTTAGCATCCATCACAGTTTCTTCTTTTTGACACCTTCCTCCATCTTTTCTTAGCTCACCATAATTATGGGTTGATAAATCTTGTAACCATTCCTTAACAAATATATTTCATATCAAAAGGAAAGAATTTTTTCACAAGAACTCTCTTCATCCAACACCAAGAACTGATAGGATTTTACCTTGTTGCTCCCTTGATTTTTGCATCTTGAGGGACAAGAAACCTGAGAGGAGTGTATGTTCGCGGTGAGTCCGATGAGACTAATTGTGCTTGGGATTTCTATTTATCCTTGCGGGCAGCCTGTTTCAGTTTGAACCACTCCGAATATCCCACCAATTTCCAGCAATTTTCCCTCACATGCTTTGGGCTATTATAGTAAGTACACCCAGAAGAGATGGATTTAGGACCAGAATCATGAACTGAGTGAGGTTGAGCCTTCTTGGCCACAAGAGCCGATGCTTCAGTGGAACCCTCGATAGTCATAGTAACTTGTCGTTGGGCCTCCCGACGCATAATGACATAAGCCTCATTAAGATCAGGAAGAGGTACATTAGCCAACACGCGACTATACACTTGGTCAAGATTGTGGTCAAGACCAGCAAGAAACATGTACACACGTTTTTCAGAAGTACGTTTCTTCAATTTAGCAATATCTTATGGATTCTCAAGGTCATTTGGACGACGATAATCCAATTCCATAAAGAGAGAATTCATCTCAGTAAAATAATTGGATAAGGGCCGACCATTTTGACTAAGTTGAAAGGACTTCTTCATCAATTCATAGACTTGAGAAGAATAAGAAACATCATGATAGGCCTTGTTCACCATATCCCACACATCCTTCGCAGTTTCACATTGAATAAAGTTCTGCCTAAGATTGGTATGCATGGAGTTGATGAGCCATTACTTCACTAAGGCATCTTCGGCCACCCCTTCTTCATACTTCTGATCAAAAGTGTTGGGTGTAGCTTTGGTAACAAAAATATAGCCATATTTCTTAAGAGTAGCGATATGCATCTCCAAAACCTTGGACCACAGACGATAATTTGTCCCATCTAGTTTGACGTTGATAGGAGAGGAAGCAACACTACAAAAAATATGTCTTTTTATGACGCAGATTTAATGACGCATCGAAAATACACGTAATTAAATATGATAAACTATGACATGTTTTTAAAATGCGTCATTGAAGTGAGTTTATGACATTGTTATCACGACATTTGCTTGACGCGTCATTAAAATCATTTTCAATGACGCGGAATGTGTGTCGTTGATTTGAGTACATTTAGACGACGCCTATCATACGTCGTTAACGTAGTTAATTTAACGACGTCTTCTATACGTCATGAAATTCTTATATTACGACGCAGAACTGCGTCATAGATGTATCTCAGACGATGACACAGGACTGCGTCATAGATTTTTCTTAAATTAACGACGTCTTCTACACGTCATGAAATACTTACACAACGACGTAGGATATGCGTCATAGATGTCAAAAGAATTTAACGACATCTTCAACACGTCATGAAATATTTATACGACGACGCATAATGTGCGTCATAGATGTACCCCAAAAATTTCATCCGCTGGCGCTTTTTTTTCACGGAAATTTAATTCCCCGCTTCTTTATGAAACCCTCTCGCTACTCCATCAGACCCAACAAACAAATATCCTACCCTAATTCCTCTTGTTCTCTCTCATCTAGCAACCATGTCATAAGACCTCAAGCATCTTGGCTCCAATTCTAAGCAGAATCGTTCCTAAAGCTCCTCATATCTGCACTCTCAAGGTAACCCTCTCTCTCTCTCTTACTCTTTTTCTCCAATATTGATACAATGATATCCCTCTCCTTTTCTATCTCCCCCTCCCAACCTTTCTCTGATTCCCTCTCATTTTTTCTCTCATATTCCCCTTTGAAGTAGCAGATCTTCATCTCATTCAAAGTCACAAATCTCCATATGGTTGAACTGAGCCATGGTCGATGGTGGATGATTTTTCAGAAGGTACATTTGGGTTTGACATTGGTGGTTCAATTTGGGTATGTTCAAGATTTTATCCTAAAATTCATTTCATTAGAGACCAAGTTTTTATCAAGGTATCATCAAATCCACCTGAATTGGGAGGCTGTTATGTATTGATTCTGGGTGGTTGGGTTTATTGCTGTCTGGTTGTTTGTTAGCCCTTAGTTTGTTTCTTTCTTTCTGGTGTGTTGGTGGATTTTTTGTCCACCTGTTCCACCTATTTTTTTTTGTGTTTGCTGTTGTACCTCGTTAATTTTCTTTTTAATTGATTTTTTCTTATAAAAAGAAAATATTAATTTGGTTTATGTTTTGGTGGTGATTGCAATAGGCTTGAGATGAAGTATAAACTCATATGAAAGAGAGATGAAGTATAAACTCACATGAAAGGATGTGAAGACAAGAAGACAGAGAGAGGAGACATTATAAAATTCGAGGGGGGAGAGAGAGAGTTGTATAAATTACAAATCCTTTGATAAAATTCAAACAGATTCTTGGCTTAGTTTTTCCCTTGAAAGGCATCTTCTTCTTCTTAAAGGCTTGGGTTTTTTGTTTTAAACTTTTGCTGTGAAATTTATTTCCTTGGTTTCCTTAGTGGTTTTATACTTTTACCTTTTGTTGAATAAATTGGACTTTTAATCCCTTTATAATATCTTGATTTGAATTTATCCCTAGAATTCTTAATTGTACCAATTATTTGTGTAACTATTACGTACATTAACTGGACTTCAGTGGTTCAACTGCTGTTGACCGTTTGGCCTTGACCCCTCGCCCTCCTACACTTTAATGACCAGTCTTGTTCTGAAAACATTGATAGGATCTATTGTATACTTAAGAGAATACGAACAGGCTTAGTATCTCTTTTCTTTTATTTAATATTTAGTGTTAAATCATCTCTTTTTTTAAGTTATTTTTGTTGTTTAATACATCTATTGCAGAGTTTGTTCTTTCATCATTATGTTTTGCACATAAGATATGTTGCACATCTGACCATTAATTTCTCTTTAACAAGTATTCTATAGATGTCGACAGTTCATTTTCCATATGCCAGATGTTGGTCATGAATTTTTTATCCTATTCTTAATCTTGTTCTACCTGTGGTGAAAATTTTCATCTGCTCAGATTCAGGACTGTCTTTTTAAAATTAATTTCTAAAGTAATTTATCCCTTCTTGGCTTATGATCTTCAGTAAACAAGGAAGCCAAAGTCGTATATTACATGGTAGTTTCATATTACATGTGCTTTTCAGTTGGAGTGAATCACAATATCCGAGATATTTTCACTTTATGTTTTATGAATCGTGGAAAATCGAAGTTTTCTCCCGAGGAAGATCCACATGTTATTGCTGATTGCGTCACAACAAAATGTTGATTTCTTCATGTAGTTGATAGAATGCTCTGAAAGCTGGTTTTATATTTGTTGTCTTGATGCAAATTTCCGTATGTTCTTCGGGAGTTGCCATCTTTTCCGGTCCCCGCCTCTTGCCGCAATGCAATCGCTAGAAGCCTTTTGTAAGTCCGGAATGATGCATCTGATTTAAAACATATCATCTATCTCTTTATTCCTTTTAGTTACAAACATAGGATATGTATTGTGTCATATGGTTGGGCAAAACACATCATCTGTCTCTTTAACATCCTCTTCATACCCTTTAATTTTAATCATTTTATAATATGCAAAGGTTTATATTATTTGACAGTCTTGCTATTTATATTCATTGGCTCAGAAAATGATTTTCTTTCTACCTTTTATTATTTATAATTTTTGTTTTTTGCAATAAACAGAACTATATGAGATGTTCTGGCTTGAAAGCTTTATGCTTGAAGTCAATCAGTAGATTTTCTAACAAGGAAAAGAGTAATCCGGCTTTAAAAGCATGATGTTACTGTTTGAAAACCAAGTTAATGAAATATGGACAATGACAGTGCAGGAGAGTCTTTCCTGGTTTTATTGTTCTGTGAAATTGGAGTGGCAAATAATAGGGAAAATTTATGTGAAACCCAGTGATTGGAGGCTATCTAGCTTGGTTCAGAGTGTGAGCACTTGTTAAAGATTTTGTTGTTGCTAAATCTTACTGCCTAAATACTGACCCTAATTGTTTTTGGGTTAGGGACTCTAGTTCTAACATTACATCATAGCACGCTATCCACGTGTTAGGCCAAATGGAGTGAATTTATGCGGATTCATTGTGAGAGATGATGAAGAATATAGAATAAGAATGTTTATAGAATTCAGAGAGAACTAATTCATATAGATAGAAGAATAAAACATGTGTCTGTACAAAAAGTTGAGTTCAAATTTTAGCTTTCCTTGTAGAGCCATTTGTGTTCTTTGACTGACCCTTTCAATTCTCTTTCCCCGAGTGCTACATCAGTGTAATTAAACTCTGACCAGGAAGGGAAGCTAAACAGTAACTTACCAAAACGAGCTGTCAGTTATTGTTGAAATGCTATTATAACTCATTGAACATGAATTTTTTTTTTCAAGGCCTTTAAAGTTCCCTTTTATACACTAGTTATCACAAATTAGTATAGTTCTTTTACAAGAAAAAGAAAAACAAAAAGGCATGGTTTCTCATTTTTATTGCCTTTGCACTCTTCAGGTTTTTAGTCTCATTGAATGTGGTATATTTTCCATCTCTATCTTGGTCATTGCAGCTCTATTTTGGTAATAATTTCTTACCTTTTGCTGCATAACTAATCAGTTGTATCTTAATTTGATGTAGGCTATTGTGCAAGATCAACAAGGGCATCCTGGATGGGGATCATATGCTCAAAGATTGTTAGACCCTGCATTTGGGCTTTGGAGAAACCCTAGGAATGGTGGACACTATGACAAGGCCCATCCGCCTATTCACCCAACCAAATTTTCTTCCGGAGAATCAGGATGGAGTCAAGATCACCATGTAAGTACACACAGGTGATCTTTTGATCACTGCATATTCTTCAATTGAACTTTTATTTGATCCGAGCTGAGAGACATGTTTTTGTTTTTCTTGAATCCTATTGTCATCTTTTTTTCTTTTTCAGAGATTGTATGAATTGGTTGTTCGCCATTTCTTGGCATGTGTACGTCTCACAACTAGCTGTAGGGGCTGAAATTCTTTATTTGCATCTAGTATTTTTCTATTGAAAATAATACATTTTTCGTTTTTTGTTTTTTGTTTTTTGTCGGAACAATGCGTCATATCTTTTTAATTATTTATGTTCTATTTATTTTTTCTGCAATTCTTTACTTCTTGCCATCATGGGCTCTTGATTCATGAGAAATGCCACAATCCTTGGCTAACCAACAATGCATTTTGTCACCCATGTTACCATTCTTTCTTCAATTTGGTATCGAAGTATTAAAGCTACTTCTGCCTTGTCAGTTTTGGTGGTTCTTCTGCCGTGTAGGTTTTGATGCTTTATGTTCAATTAAGAAAAGGAAAACAATTATTTTATCCTTCTATTTCTAAATTATTTGGAATGCCTTTTTGTTGTGGTTGTGGATGTGATTATCTTTACATGGGGCTAATCTTTGTGTGGCTGTATGCCATGAAAGTACATATAACTTGCTCTTTTTTTTACTGCAGCAGTGTCACAAAGCATCTGGAGTCAGCCAATACCATGTTTTCATTTATTTGGTGGGTCATTGGATTCTACTGGGTGACTGATGGTGGCCAGACTTTGCTATGTGGTTCACCTCATCTATACTGGTTAGGATTGAATAGAGTTTACTCTTAAGTGGTTTCTTCATATTTTTAACTTCTTGAAAGGGAAACGGTTTAGTGGGATTCGTAAAAGACAATTTTAATGTACTAGAATCATTTTGAATAATAGAAATATAATTTAGAGTATTTTGCCTCTGTGTCTATATTTTTGCTTTTATATATTAATTTCTTTTTGCATAATTAAAATGATGGAATATATATATTAAGAATTTTTATTAAAAAAAATTAAAGAGTTTCAACGACGTCTAAACCGTGTCATGAAAAATATTTCAATGACGTCTCAGCAACGTCGTTAAGTTCAATGGCGCTTAGTCCATGACGTTAAATAGACGTCGTGTTTTGAAAAAGTTTCCACGACACGCTATCCGCATCATTGAAACCCAATTCCATGACGCGGAACAAACGTTGTATTTTGAAAAAGTTTCCATGACACGCTACCCGCGTCATTGAAACCCAATTCCATGACGCGGAACAGACGTCGTATTTTGAAAAAGTTTCCATGACATGCTACCTGCGTCATTGAAATCTCATTCCATGACGCGGAACAGACGTCGTGTTTTGAAAAAGTTTCCATGACGCACTACCCACATCATTGAAACCCTATTCCATGACGCGCAATAGACGTCGTGCTTTGAAAAAGTTTCCATGACCCCCCAAAATTCTATGACGTGGGTTACGGCCTTTGATCTGCGTCATTAAATGCCTTCCATGACGCACATCAGACGTCATAGAAGGGTTTTTGTGTTGTAGTGCAACATCTTGATGAATAGTAACTGTGGGTGTCTCTGACAAGGGCGTAGAAGGATTAGATTTGCTAGTAGTAGGCATATTGGCAGCGGAATTGGGTTTTTGTGTTTAGGGTTAGAGATAACAACAACAAGGTCAGTATACCTTTGATGAAGATTTAGAGGGCTGCAGCAACACAGAAGCAAGGTAAACAACCCTAGAGAGGTGTGGCGGCTACAGAAAAATAAAAGAAAAAAAATAGCGGCGGCACAAGGAAAAAATCTAGATGTGTGCGGCAGCGGTAAAGAGTGTTTTAGGGTTTTTTTAGGGTTTCAGTAGAGCCAATCAGATTGATTGTTCTAATACCATCTAGATCTCTGAATGAATCGATTTATTTTATTCTCCTCATTCTAAGATATTTATAAGATGTACAAAGCATAAAAAAAGGTAAGTATATACAAAGTTAGCTATATTAAATAATAAACCCTAAACCTAGTATATCACACCAACAAGAGTTACTCACAAATACTGAAAAATATAAATCCTAAACAATAATTAATAGAAAATAAGCACACAAGTCATACAATATCAATCTACTCTAAAATTTTAAAACTCATTATAATTGGGGAAGAAAACCTCACATGTTTATGAGCACAAAATCTGAAACAGCAAAAGCAAAGAGGGCACTCTGCTTCTCAAATTAATGTATCATCCTATAGACAAAAAGACAAATAATAAACAGAAAGCTATTGTATCCTTTCTTCTATACACCTGTTTAAACCCTAAGATCGGATTTTGCAGTTATATATATAGTTCAAATCCAAATGGATGAAACTATTTAACCAAATTCCATTTAAAAAGACTACAACCTTGAAAAGAAAGAATCTTGATAGAATCATGCGTTCTAGTAAAATTAATGTAAATGGAACGGTGAATAAAGACTAAGATTTTTGGAATCACTTCAGTGGAAAACCATTAACTACTCAAAATATATTTCTTAGTATGGGAAAAATTAAACCTCGTCAGGATGTCACATGATACTAATTCCACAAATGAATGAATGATAGCGGCAAGGGGTTCATAGCGCATTGCTCTAGATTGAGAGGAAATTAATTGCCATGAATGAAGTCTCGCTTAAGGGGGATGTTAAGAATAATCTAGACTTCATTAATAGTTGACTGGTAAATTAGTAATAATTGACTGCTAGTAGTTGTTTGTTAAAATATAGGTGTGGTAGGAGTTAGTTGAATTAACTAGTCAAGAACATCATCATTATCTAAAATAGCGTTTCATTTACCTTTTGTCTTTTGATCATCACAAGAGGAGAAGCTTCTTCTCTTACCTATTATTACTCCCACTGTAACAGTGTCCACCCACCAAAAATATTAATACTGTACCCATAAACCATAAATGATATACGACTACGTCTAAATTGCTATGTAAAACTTTGGTACATGATTCATAGGACGCCGAAATGCTCAGGTACGATAGCATATGCATGAGAAAAGTTTATTAAGACTGTCTCTAACTAAGTCTATAACCTTTTCAAGTGAGAGTTGGATAGAATTATTTAGTTGTCTTGTGTTTTCTAAGGAATGTGTAAATGTGTTATATTGTTATGTTATGTGTGCAACTGAGGAATGTAATGTTATTTGTCTTACTTGAGCGTTGTCATGTGTAAAGCCCATAAAGCTCACTAGAGGCGTCATCCTTCTTAAATATAACATTAAGGATACTGTTTATCTCATTTCTTATAAGGTTCTTACGAATCACGGTTTGACATATATGCAAAAATAAACGCAAAAATAAAAACTTTTACGACACATATCGTACTGCTATTAGTAGGAATGTAGGAACTCCTATTTACATAATAAGAAAATAAGTATTTTCCTAATATTAAACAATCGAATTAGTTACCAATCTCAACTTCATTTGTGCAGTGATTGATTTCTTATCACCCCACACAACACTTTTAATTTGGTTGGACCCAGGCACGGGCCCAGCCCTGTCTAGGTAGGGCTGAAGCCCGACCCAAATGTTTGGCAAACTTCCCCAACCTCTATAGTCCAGCCCAACCTTCTTTAAAAAAAACATAAAATAGCCTAGCTTACCCGGTTTTATTCCCCAAGATAAAAGAAAAGACAAAAAAGAAGAATATTTTGTTCTTCTCTCTCCAGCTAAGAGCCAACACGTGTGACCTTCGTTAGCTCATTTCTCTTTTTTACTTCTTCTTTTACACTACTTTTTATTGTGACTTAATTATAAGATTGTTTCAACATTTTGGTTTAGGAATTTAAAAATTAGGTTTTTTTCAATTGATGTGTAATAACTTATTTTTTAATGGAAGTTGTGTTATTAAGTTATTATATGCTTAGGTTTTATATTTCACACATAGATTATAGTTTATAATGTCTAATTAAAATCCCAAATTAAGAAAGACTATTCTATTATTTTTCAATACAAAAAATGAGGGTCAATATCAACACCAACATTCTTGTCTATTTGGAAAATGTCATAAAAACAAAGTAAACTTTGCTGAAATTTCAATTAAAAATGTCTGATTGTAATAATTGGCCTAAATTAGCCCTAGTCATTTTTGAATCGTGGATCCGTGCCTGGTTGGACCCTGAAAATGACTTGTTTTTCGTGAAGTACGAGATCACTTTTAGTTTTGGTTTCTATGAACAAATAAAGCTACCAAAGAGTATGTATGCCGTGCCATTTACCAAAAGTCGAATGGGCCCCTTGCCCTTGGGGTGGTCAAAATAAAATCGTAATGAATGAATCACGTGTTCACAAGATACAAATGAGGGGCCATATTATTATCAAAATCAAATCAAATGTCAAAAATGTGAAACGCAAGGCAGCGCCCACAGACGTCAGCCAACCCTACGTCACATGCAGCAGCAGCATCCACCACGGTCCACTCAACCCAACAACCACACAAACCAAAAAAGAAAATAAACAGTGCTACAAGAATAGAATACCGACGGTGATGATGACGTCATTGCTTCAGTCGTCACTCGTCATTGTATTCTCTATAATGGTTTTTTACCATTCTATCCAATGCTTGCTTCCATCCAATATCCAAATAGGGGTTGTTGGCTTGGCCGCTGGGGTAATTTCGTCATCTTACCAAAAGCCTGCGACTTTTTGAGAAACTACATATATATATATATATAAACAAGTCAAAGATGCAAGCAGGCAGGCAGACTAGCTAGTCATCAAAAGTTGAAACAAACCAATTAAGAATTAAGCATGGAAGATGAGAAGATTGATGATCGAGTGGATACCAGCAGTTGTAAACATCCAGTGGATCATCAAGAAGAAGAAGAAGAAGAAGAGAGCGAGGAGATGAAGATGGAGAAGTTTTATTCGTTGATTCGAAGCTATCACGATGCTCGTAATCGTCTACGATCAAGAAAGCTGCCATTTGCATGCAATGAGGATGAAGACGACGACGACGACAACGTCAGCATCAAGGACAAAAAGAGAAGAAAGACAATGGGAGATGATGATCGGGGAGAGCCATCTGCTGCCGGAGGAGGAGGAGGTTGGGTGCCATCTTTTGAGTTGGAGGATTTTGGCACAGAGGTTAAGTTTGGAGGACATCCTTTACTCTTCCCTCCTCCTCCTCCTCCTCCTCCTTCTAACACTAGTAATTTAGAAAAACAAGATGATGGTTTGGGGTCTTTGGACCTTAAACTTGCCCTCTAGCTTACAGCTACTTGTGTTGTGTTGTGTGCTTGCTTTGCGAACAAGTCAAGCAACAATTTTTCTTCTGTTCTGGGTTTTGGGTGAACTGGGTTCTCATGATTTGTTCTTTTTAATGAAATTCAATTATCACTTATTTCTTTCTCATATATTTGTAAATTTAGGATGAGGAGGAGGGTGTGCTAATTTGAATGCTAATCAAAGTGACTGAGCTTACAAACATTATTCCTAAGGTAAAGCTTGGCAATTTGAGATGAAGAAGGAGAAAGGGGGTGATCCATTTGTTTTAATTCCCCTTAAACAAGATCACTCTTTCTTAAGATTTGTATTAATAGGGAACAGTTAATATTTTTTATGTAAGCAAGCATCGCAACACGCAGAGCGCATGAGAATCTGATTGTGATGATGCGGGCATCAACGTCACCCCAAAAACACTCGTCCACTTTCCACGAAATTTACAAAAGCTAAGCTAGGAGGCTTCGTTTTCGCCACTTGGATGGCTTTGGCCCATCCCATCCCTCCTCTTCCGTTTTTTCGGCCATACTCCATATCCGGACCCCTACCATCTTTAACTTTAAAAAACGTTACCATCCATGACATGATCTTACTTTATGTGGAGAGCGACTTCTACTTATTGATGAATATGGGCTTGAAAATGCATCCATGGTTTGGATCTGAGACGACTCTGATCACAAATGCATATGAGATTCGCAATACATCAAAGTCTAAACTCATATTACATATGAGCGCCTGAATTTAGCATTT
This sequence comes from Prunus padus, assembly GCA_024362665.1. Taxonomy (NCBI): domain Eukaryota; kingdom Viridiplantae; phylum Streptophyta; class Magnoliopsida; order Rosales; family Rosaceae; genus Prunus; species Prunus padus. The sequence continues at coordinate 26,374,618 of JANFAM010000010.1, forward strand.
TCCTACTTTTTTTTAATTTTTTGGAAAGGGAACTAGGCAAGGGTGGCATTTGGTCCCGTGAAAGAAACGAATAATAATGATACAACCTTATCTTCATCAACTTGACTTTATATATACGTATCACGGGGTCTCTGCCAAGCCACGAAGGAGCGTGGAAGCAACCCATAAATTGATTAACAGCAAATTTTAATAATTCTGTGTACCTTTCTGACTTAAACTACCCTTACTTTGGGTTTGGCCCTTGTAAGACAATTCATTGTCTTAACCACGAAAATATGGTTTCCTAATCAAATGAGGATTCAAGTGTTTTGCTTGCTCAGGAAGTAATCCCAAACCTAATCTGATTGTCTCTTATTAAAGCTAATATAATTGAAACATAAGAGACAATAGAATTCCTTATTCTATATGGATTGAAACTAATCAAATACTAATGCAAATAGAACACACGATTGCTCCTTGATGGGCTAGGCTTTCGATGTGATGCATATAAATATGGAAGTCCCTTCTCTAGCAACAACACACAAGCATATACAAATCTCACCCCATCTAAGAGAAATAGCATCAAGGTGTTGCATAGCAGAAGAAGATCTTCCACCTTCCGAGATGTCAGACCAAGGTTAGTATTGAGTTATGAAAGTTTAGTTAAGGATTACAGCCCTCTCCAAACTAGTATCACATGGAGACCCATGAGAGCAAGAAGAGGAAGATGATCATTAGCAGCAATGACGTTGATGCTGCTGCTGATGATGAAGCTGATGATGAAGAAGAGAAGATTGTGAAGTTCTTTGCTCTTAATCAACAACATCCGGGAAGCTCGTCACCGATTGATGAACGGTTCGAATGTAATATTGAAACGGGAAGAAATTAATGACAACAGATCAAACAAGAAGGAAGTGGAGGAAGAGGAAGAGAAGGTCATAGCTGACGTTTGGAAGCCATCATTTCAACCTGAAGATTTAATTGAAGAAGAGACTCATCATGAGTTCAAAATCCCACATGTGATATCTGGGATTAGTACTACTAATAATGCTCAAAGCAGAGGCTCCTGTAACACAGAAAATTGTAAACAAGGAAATAATTTAGATCTCAGGCAGTCTCTGTAACTGTTCATTGGGTGTAACATATATATATTGTCGAAGAAGCAGTTGATGCAGAAAAATAAGTTTGATTACGATTACAAATATGCTTTGGTCTAATTTCACACAATATCTCTATGATGCTTGATTATCACAAAATTGTTGAGTTGCCAAATATTGCCTCACTCCAAGACACTAAATTGGCTCAAGTAAATAAATGTAGGTACAAAAGATAAGATGTTATTATGTATCAACGATGACAAGAGGAATTGGGTTCTGTTTTTATTATCTCCAAGAGAGTCTCCAAATTTTAGCCAAATTCTAGCTAAAATAGCTAGAAAGCTATTATAGCAAATCACTTAAAAAGTGTTTCCTCCAGCAAGCTCTCTATTTTGGCTAATCTGAAATATTTTATTATTATTTTCTCTCTTTCTCCCTCATTCTCTTGCAAATCAAATATATTAAAATGAAAAGTAGAAACCCAACCCCACCAACCTTCCAAATGTCTCTATCTCTCTCCCCCTTTTTCTCTCTCCTCCTCTTTAGATGTAGAGAGTCAAAAGTTGGTTCTCCAAAATAGAGAGTCAAGTAGGGAGTCTGCTGGAGGAGGATTTTCCTTCTTTTTAGCTAAAGTAGCTAGGGATGAGAGGATAGAGAGTCTGTTGGAGATGCTCTTAAGACTTCTGAAACCCACCCACCCATACCAAGTGGGCCTATAAGATTACAAAAAAGCTCACATCTATATACCACATTGTGTACCACATCTCTAATAGGAATGCCTAGCATTGCTCTTTGGGTATTACTTTTTGGGTCGAAAGCTGTTTAGGTAATGCTTGACACATTTAGCACTTGTTCTAGCAGTTTGATTTGATCAACTTTCTATTCATCATATTGACAGTGAAGCCAATATGGTTGCTGGTATATAAACAAAGAGTATATAATTATCTAAACTACTCTTACCCATAAACGAAAATCCGCTATACTATTTATTAAAAAAATAATTTTAAAAGGATCCTAGTAAAGTTGTTCGGCTATACTTTTTTTAAAACCCTAGGATAGTCGGGCGGCTATACTATTTATAAATAAAAAATAAAAAAGAGGACTCGCCTAGCGCGTACACGCCCGCCTAGCGATTAGGCGCCCACATGTCAAAAAAATATAGTCGTGCGGCTATACTAATTTTTTGTTTTTTGTATTATACACAAAAAATTCAAGTATTATACACAAAATAATACTTGAATTTTCACATTAAATTCATTAATATATTAAAATTATGTGTATGATACATGAATTTTGTGTGTATTATTGAAAATTTTGTGTGTATAATACAAAAAAGCATAGTATAGTTGTACGGCTATACTATTTCTTTAAATAAAATTTAAAAAAGACCCCAGTAAATCAGGGAGGCTATATATATATATATATATATTTAAAGACCCCTTTCTTTAGGACCCGCCTAGTGTTTACACGTATAGCCAAGCAGCTATACTATTTTTTTATACAAAAGACCCCTAGTATAGCCACACGGCTATACTCTTTAAATATAACATTATTTGTCGTAGAGAATTGCATGATGAGTTAGAGTGTTCTTGGTAATTACTTCACTTTTAAAACAACACTTTACATGAAGAATACCATCACCGCCATTTCTACTATACTCATAAATCTTTGTTTGAAATTGTTGTTCTGGTTGGCAAAGAGATTGCGAAATCACCATCTTGCATTTTTTTTACAACAAGTAAGAAATAATATTAGCCTCTCACATTCTTTCATAGTTAGTAAAATACGGAACGGGAAACATACGAATAAAATACATACATGTTTTATTCGGCAAAATTTTGGCATATTTTAATATATAATATTTTTATTCAATGATATGTGAAATTATGTGTGTAATACATGAATTTTGTGTGTATTATTGAAAATTTTGCATAAAAAAATGTGTATATGAAAAATACGTACATATGTGTACAATACGAGTACTGTACGTTTGCTTTTTAAAAAACGTGTATTGTATCGAGTCTTTAAGACGTGTACAGAAGACGGATGTATTATTGAAAAATAGGTACGTACGTGTATAATACGAGTATTAAAAGGGAAAATGCTAAATTTTTTATATGAGTAATAACTCTAAAAAATTAAAAAATCAAAAGAGGACAATAGAGACTCGGGTAATGGCCTAATAGTAATGGATAATACTCTAAACTACTCAGATTGATAAACGAAAATCGAGGAAATTTTTTTCTTAAAAAAAAGGCAGATATACTATTTCTTAAATTTTTTTTAAAAAAAAGACCACAGTATAGCCGCGCAACTATACTATTATATATATATATAAAAGAGGACCCACCTAGCGATTAGGTGCCCATATGTCAAAAACAGTATAGCCGCACGGCTATACTATTTAAAAAAAAAACCATAGTATAACTGCACGGTGATACTCTTGAAATATAATATAAAGATTCTGTTCATCATCGTTCTTTGTATTTCTCCAGAGTTTTTCCATTGACCGGAACTTACCTTCTTTTTCAATTTTTGGCCTTTACTTTTTCTTTGAGTTGACAGTTAAGTTCCAAACTATTTCAAGGAACTGATTAGCTCGGTGATAATCTATATCTATATATATAAAGCAAAAGTCAGAAAATAGTGAAACATTCATAAACTCCGAAAATGCCATTTATTAAAGAAAAATATAAAAAACACAATTTTAATTAAAAGAGGGTGAAATAGTAAATACTCAATATTAAAATGTGAAAGGAGATAAAATAAAAATAAAAATAAAAAACAACCCTAAAAACTCGGCCTCATCGTGTGAAAGGAGCAGTTCCTTTCAGTTTTCACCCACTTCCTTCGCACCCCAAGTTCCTTACTTTGCTGTATTAGAAATTTCGTTCACGAGAAAGAGAGAAAGAGAGAAATGACAAACCAAGAAGAAGCAAAGCTAAGCGAGAAGCAGAAGAAAGAAATAGCAAAGTGGTTGGTCCTCAAAGTCCAGAATTGCTTCAAAGACTCCGGTTCCATGCTTTCTGTTTAATAATCTTCAATCTACAGAGCATCAATTCTTTAAACGGTATGAATCTCTCTCTCTCACACAAAGCTATCTCTAATTTCTGTTTGATTGACTGAAACTTTGGCCAGATCAAAGTTTCTACTATCTTTTATGTTGTTCTTTAGTTACTAAGAAAATGTTGTAGATAATTATTCATATGATTATATCATTTAGTCCAATAAAAATGGCCATTTTAGTTATTTTAAAAGGCTGGATTCTGGATAAGAATGCACAGATTTAGTTCTAGAGGTTTTATGTTTCATATCAGATGCTTGGTGGCTCACTTTCTTCAACTTAATCATATTTGTTAAATTATTCTTGCATGTTGTTGTGTTGTTTGTTGATCTGCTATCATGCTTGGGATTTTTTCTTATGATCTTTTCATTTGTGCGTACATGACAGAAATGAGATTTTTGGTTTCAGCCTCAGAGTGATATATCATTTCGAGGGCTCAAAGTTAAGAATCTCAGAAGCTTCAAAAATGGTGGCGGTGAAGAAGACCAAGAAGACACATGAGAGCATCAACACCAGGCTCGCTCTGGTGATGAGGAGTGGCAAGTACACTCTGGGGTACAAGACAGTCGTAACTCCAAAGGTACGATTTACTATGATTTGGTTTCTTTGTATTGGGTTAGTTTCTGATTTTTTACTATGGATTTGTTTTGTTTTGGGGAAAAAAATTGCAGGGAAGTTGATTATAATTTCAAACAACTTAATCATATTTGTTAAATTATTCTTGCATGTTGTTGTGTTGTTTGTTGATCTGCTATCATGCCTCTTTCTGATGGGTTTTTGAATTAGATGCTGCATTTTTATCTTGGGCCATGGATAGTGTGTTTACTATGACCGTAATTGATTATTATTAATGCCCAGTTGCTCAAGTACATTTATTTCTGTGTTAAACATTAGAAAGAATATATCTTTTTGAAGCTTTTATTTGCTTTGTGCTGCTATTTCTGAGAACATAAGAGGTAAAAAATCTTATTTGTCAATCAAACTTTCGTTGCTCTTGGAGTTGGGACTTCTGCGCTATTGAGCTCAGTTTACTTTCTTTTCTATGAAAACAACCTTAAACAGGCGCAGACCATGACGAAATATTCGTCTTGATGTTTTTGAGAGTACATGGGTAAACATTGTGTCATGGTTTATCTTTGGTGTCAAGTGAACTAATTCTGCTTTTATTTGTGTGTTAAACATTAGAAAGAATATATCTTTTTGAAGCTTTTATTTGCTTTGTGGTGCAATTTCTGAGAACGTAAGAGGTAAAAAAAATCTTATTTGTCAATCAAACTTTCGTTGCTCTTGGAGCTGGGACTTCTGCGCTATTGAGCTCAGTTTACTTTCTTTTCTATGAAAACAACCTTAAACAGGCGGAGGCCATGACGAAATATTCGTCTTGATGTTTTGGAGGGGGTGTTCCTTAAGAATAAAGAAGAATATAATTTAATTTATGTAGGGAATTTGAAGATACTTTGTGTGTTTTTCATGCTGGAAGCATGAAAATACTGGTGTTGGTATTTGTGTCTGAATGCTAGCAGCGGAAATCCGCTGATGGCTACAGGAGTTGAACTCTTCGAATTTGATCCGTGCTTGATTTTTTGGCAAGTAAACCAATAAAGCAATACACTTTTTAGGACATGAGCTATATATGCCTAGAACAAGATGAAACTTTCCTACGTATAATAAACTTTAGAGAGGAGCCTGTTGCCTGTGATCTTACGGGAAAGCTATTTTCAAGAAAAAATTAAGCAGGAACTGGGCTTAATTGAATTAGGACTGGAAACACTCTAAAGTGAGTCTTTTTTGTTTACAGAAGAAGAAAGCTTTTCAGGATATGGCAGATGCTCTCTATCTCTCTTTTAGGTTTAGTCAGCAATGCAAGGACAAAGTGACAAATAAACTTTTGTAGCAGGGATTTCATGGGTCATTACTGTTTTAGCCTCTTAAAGCAACTACTGAACATTTGTTTTTTAAACTAATTGGAGTCAAATGGAATTTGCTCATTCACAATATTGTCGTTTTTGTTAAGTATATTCTGGTTGCTAACTAGACTATTTTTCAGGTATGTTGCTGTTGGAGATGAGCCATTTCTCCAGACTTATGGTGAGCAATTTCACCCCTTTGTCATTGGAGCAGCAATGAATATCCATATAGCTTTGGCCCGAGCAAAATTGGAGAGCAAGGTGAAAGTAGTTGCTCCTTGCAGTTTTGATTCCTTCCTGTCAGAGTCTGGCCATCCTTCGAAAGGACACTTTCGGCCGACCTCAACAAAACCATGATTGAACTCCTCATGTTTCTCAGCAAGCACAGTTCACCATTCTTTGCGACCATTTCTCCGTTCTTAAGTCTCCACCAGAACAAAAACATTTCCCTCGACTTCACTGTATTTAAAGCCAATGCAAAACCTCATAATGACAGCCTCAGAACATACAAAAACAGATTTGACTTGAGCTACGACATCTTGGTTACTGCATTGTCAACAATAGGATTTCCTAAAATGGAAATTGTTGTGTCGCAGATTGGTTGGCCTACAGATGGAGCAGCAAACGCAATCTCATCAACTGCAGAGACCTTCATGAAAGGCCTGATGGAGCACCTTCATAGCAAATTGAGGACCCCACTTAGACCTCGGGATCTTCTTCGAATTAATCATATTTGTTAGATTATTCTTGCATGTCATGTTGTTTCTCAAATAAGGGTTCTTCATCTGCTATCATGCTTGGGATTTTTTCTTATGATCTTTTCATCCGTGAATACATGACAGAATTGAGATTTTGATTTTGCAAGGATCAGAGAATTGTGCCGCAGAGTTTTGGTCATTCATTTCTTTCTGAATTTGCAATAGTCATGTTAATTGTATCATGGTTTCTTCTTTCTGTTGTTTATTATGTGCTATTCATAGTTTTATACCAGTTATCGCACATCATTGGTCATGAATCTTTGCAACCTTTGAGTTGGATTTCTCTGATTACATCAAGTGCTTATTCAGAAAATGGCAATTGTCCTTTACACAAAGAATCCGAGTGGAAAGAAGCTGGATGCCATGACCACGGAGTGACACTCCGTTTTCAGGCCACATTTTTGTTGTTACACTCCAAATAACACGGTGCTTCCAGTTTTTGATTGTGTACTGACATTGAGTCAGACAAGTAGAATAATTTTGTTTATTATGTGCCATTCATAGATGACATTTGGAATGTTGAGTGGTATTTTTGTTTTCCAAGTGTTGTATTAATTTGTTTGAGTTTTAGACAACATGTTATTGGGTGTGGTATTAAGAAGACCGACCCATGACATCGGTTCGTCCTTTCATTGGGTTTATGCAATGCCTCTTACTTCCTAATAAATAATCTATCTTGGTAGAGTTATGAATTATTAATGTTGGTTTGGTGCTTGGTATATGAAGTTGAAAATAAATGGGATCCCATCTCAGAATAAGAGTATCAAATGCTATTCATTTAATTCACTATCCCAAAACGTCATGCAAGCAAATCTAAAACGTAAGTAAGTTGGATTTGGTTTGCAACGTAAACATATAAGTTTATTTATATACGAATCCCTTTTGAATTTAGTGGTATTTCTCATTCTAGCGTTAAACAATTATTCGTTTAAATGAGACTAGCTTTTCTCCGCTCGAGTTATTTATGTATAGATTGAAAATGAAAAAGTGAAAGATCAATTAGAGAGGAACGAGTGGCGCAAGTGGTCTTGATCCTTGTATGTCTTCCTCCTATGTGCATATTATGTAAATACTTATGTATATAATCTAAAACTAAGATGTTGTGTAGAATGAAGATATTATTTTACTTAAATTATTTCAGATTTTCCTATTAATGTTGGATTTGCTTTGGATAATATTAACGTGTTGGTAATTAATTGAATAAGAATCCCCTAGCTCCTAAAGTTCATTAGACTAGCCTCCCTGCACGCGCTTCCGCGCGTGCGAGAGGCTTTTTTAAATCACGCGCGCTATGCGCGACTTACAAAGTTTCGTAAATATTTTTTTCGTAATTGTATTTATATAGATGTTCGTTTCAACAGTTTCATATTTTAATCGCCCGCGTATGATAAATCGTCGTTTTAAAAGTTTTCCTTTATCGCCCGTATTTTTCTAGATGTCCATCTTAGCAGTTTCTTTTTTTTCTTTTATAGCGTGTAAAATGCTAAGATGGACGTCTAGAAAAATACGGGCGATAAAGGAAAACTTTTAAAACGACGATTTATCATACGTGGGCGATTAAAATATGAAACTGTTGAAACGAACATCTATATAAATACAATTACGAAAAAAATATTTACGAAACTTTGTAAGTCGCGCGTAGCGCGCGTGATTTAAAAAAAGCCTCTCGCACGCGCAGAAGGGCGTGCAGGGAGGCTAGTACCTATTAAAAAGATTATATAAATTCGAATATTTAAATAGTATAGCCGTGCGGCTATACTTTTTAAATATAATAAATTCAAATATTTTGCAAGTAATGGCATGTATTCACTTAAAATCTTATACCTAATAATAATTATGAGAGAGGGTGGGTTATGAAGGTTTCCCATTACTAAGAGAAAGACAAAGGCAAATTAATGAAACTTTCTTCCTTTCACAAACTGAACATGGAATAGATTATGTGGTAGAAAGAAAGAGAGAGAGACAGATATATCAAGGGGTGAATTGTGGTGTGAAATGAATTGAAGGTCGAGTTCTCAGCCAAACAAAAAAAAAAACCACGTAAGAAAGTTTATATTGGAAACTCCCTGTGGGAAACTGGAATTTTGGGTCAAGGGACTGCCTAGTGAGTGAGTGATGTAAGGATTTGTACGTGGGTGATGTAGTGCTATTACAATTGTTATTAGACACCTTCTTCTTCACCCACAGCTCATCGCCACGCAGCAGACTTCACATCACAGAATTTATTTATATTCTGAAAGAAAGAAAAAGTTATTGTTGATTTTCACATTGAAGTTCACGTGTGGAAGCTTAAACAAGAAATGTAATCGAGGATGATTTTTAATGGGTTTCAGTTTCTATTAATTCCACACCAGAAACTTGAATGCTAAGTGTAAGATGTCACTACTAAAAAACTAGGCTAAAAGCATGACCTTTCACACCAGAAACTTGAATGCATGACCTTTCAAGTACTTTTAGCCTACAATTAAAAATAATGATTCACAAAAGACAGCTTCCTTTAATCCCTTTCTAACTGTTGGATTCACAACCATAAATCTCCTCCCTAGTTTCTTCTAGGGTTAGAGTATGAGAAATATATACGAGAGAGGGAAAGAGACTCAACTCACAACTACAACCGATCAATCACACTCAAATCAGGGGCGGTTCTAGCCTGTGGCAGGCTAGGCTGGTGCCCGGCCCAAATTTCTGAAAAAACAATATTACTTACACTACATTCTATTATGAAAGTATTACATACACTATATTAAACAAATATTACCTACGCTATATTCTAAAAATGCCCGGCCCATTTACACAAACTTATCAATATCCTACACTATATTCTAACAAAATATTAACTACACTATATTAAACAAATATTACCTTCACTATATTCTAAAAATGCTCGGCCCCTTATACAAACCTATCAATCCTACAATATATATTATAATAAAATATTACCTACACAACATTAAACAAACCTATCTATCAATCCTCGTGTGCTGCATATTCTTCTCCCCCTCTGCAAAAGCAAAACAGACATAAGCAACTTCTCCAGTAACTCCTCTCTCTCGCATCGTAGCCATGGCCAGCAACTCCTCTCAACTTTTCTATAGCTAACAAGCAATAGCATATAAAGACAATTAGCATGATGCATCATGTGGCTCAAAATGCGAATTATATTATGTTATCAATAATGCATCAATAATTGAGGAATTTAAGAATTCTAAGTCTCATAGGGTTAAATTTTATATTTAAATAGTGTTGTTTTGTATTGCATTACATTTACTTTTACTTCTAATTTTAATTTTAGTTTTTGTATTTATAGACATAGATGCATTTGAGGGGGCAAGGCTCATTACGTCCTCCTCACTATGTGTATCTTTTTATGTTTATTAATGAAATTCACTGCATCATCGAGTTTAGTATATAAGTTTTGCCCGGTCGACTTTCGAATCCTAGAACCGCCACTGACTCAAATACATGAGGAATTAAACATATATATATATATATATATATATATATATATATATATATATATATTTAAAGAGTATAGCCTATAATAAATTTGAATATTTAAAGATTATAGCCACACTATACCTTTTAAATATAATATATTCAAATATGTTAAATAGTATAGCCGCTAGCTATTCTCTTTAAATATAATTCTGCCTTAATATATATAGATAAATTCAAATATTTAAATAGTACAACATGTGGCTATACTCTTTAAATATAATAAATTAGAATATTTAAATAGTATAGCCATTGGCTATGCTGTTTAAATATAATAAATTTGAATATATTTAAAGCGTATAGGCGCTGGCTATCTTGTTTAAATATAATAAATTCGAATATTTAAATAGTATAGCCAAGCAACTATACTTTTTAAATATAATAAATTCAAATATATTTAAAGAGTATAGACGGGTGGCTATACTGTTTAAATATAATAAATTCATATATTTTAAATAGTAAAGCCGCGCAACTATACTTGTTAAATATAATAAATTCGAATAGACGGCTATACTCTTCAAATATAATAAATTGAAATATTTAAACATTCGAATATTTATTCTCTCCCACCCAAACCAATTGGGCCTATATTCACTACCAAACCCATCTCCCACTCTTGCGTTAAATTCCAGATAAAACATAATGTGTTTCTATCTACCAAAGAAACAAAGACCATGCCACAACATGATCTTTTTCTTATATGCCCATAGTCCAATTCGTTTGCACAACTCAAAAAAGGAGTAAGCAAAAGAAAACCAGATGAGATCAACGTGAACCCCAACATTTAAATGGCGACGATGATTCACTGAGAATATGCGATTTAGAAGCATTGTGTGATTCTTCCTAGCACTCCCTAGAGGCAAGAAGAATGCTGTAGCATATGCAGTTCAACTTCAAACAGAGCAGATTTGTATATTTTCAAATACACGTACGTGCGTATAGGAAGTGGAGATTTGATCACACATGCATCATCCATTGTTCGTGTGCATGAGGCAAGTGAAAGAAACAGATAAATTATGGCATTTTCGATTGATGAGGGAGGACCGTACATGAGTCAGATCGAAGACATTCACTGGTATAATTAATGTTACAAGAAATAAACACAATGCTAATGTGCTATGATTACCATTCCCACCTGGGATGTGGAAGCAAAAGGAAAACCTTTTTTTACAAAGAAGCCAATCTAAAGAAAACAAAGCAAACCGGTGGAATGGTGATCAAAGCCGTCTAAAACTTCTTAATTAAAGGTTTGCCAAAATACACAGGTATCATGATGTTGTGTTGTTACTAGGACTCTTGCCCAGAATTGAAGAAGATCCGGGTGTCCTTGGACTGTTTGGCCCTCTTCCACCGGAACGAGGACTTCGCTCTCCTCTTAGCTCGCTTACACGAGGACTGAAGGAGGAATGTGGGCTCTCGAGGATTTTAGGGGCATTTCCTGGTGTTGAAGTAGAGCTTGTGATCCTTGGACTGCTAACATGTCTAAACTCACCTCGGCTTCTGGTTATAACCTCATCTAATATCTCTGCATCCCCTGCATAGGATGCTCCAGCTCCAAGCTCTGCCTCCTGTTATTTTGGAGCATATCAAACACAAAATGAACGAGTTAACTTTCAACCATTAAAATTCATATCTAAGATTAAGAAATTTTCTCTTGTCAGACAATCTATCATGTTATGTTGTCCAGACGTGAATATGCAAAGAATGAAAGTGTCTTTTACCGTTGCAAGGTTAAATGGTAAAGCAGGAGCCTCTTCATACTCTGCTGCATCCAAGTCTTGAAGATGTGCTCCTTTGAAAAACTTGGGCAGAACGTATTGTCTTACAGGAACCAAGAGCATGATCATCATTGGAAACATAACCCCAGCAATTGGAACCCAAGTAAGCCCAAAACATACAAGCAAGTACAGAGTTTGGAAAACTGTAAACAGCGCGATTGACTTGAAAGGCACAGTTTCTACAAAAGTGGCATGATACTCCTCAAGGACTCTGCAGGATGATGAAAAGCAATTTATGTTAAGCATGAAGAGGAAGGAAAATAAAACATGTATGAAACAAGTGAAAGAAGGTTTGATTTGAGGGTTTACTTGTATCTTCTACTTGGAGCAGTAAACAGCAATAAGATCCTTTCCCAAAATTGGTTACCAGGTAAGCTTTCAATGGCCATGAAGGCAAAGTAGCCCCAAAGGACTGAAGTTGGGATCTTTTTGAGGATGGGCATAGCTGCAACACATCCTCCCACCAGTATGGCTTGAAGCAAGTTACTAAGACGCTGTTCTTTCACCTCAACCGGCAATAGATCATCAATCTCTTTCTCGACGTCAAACACTGTCTCGTCAACTGGCGCATCAATATAATTTCCCATACTTGAAGCTGCCTGAATGGTCGATTCTTTTAATTCATTCAGTCCCTGCACAAGTGGTTATACACAAATGTTTGATTTAGATCACAAGGATCACCTGGTTGATAATGTCTTCAAAACTTCTAAAATGTTAAAAGCCAAACATATAATGCTGTTATACCCGAGCTGAGGCCTCTTGGTAAATCAAAGGCGTCTGCATTTGTCGATAGGCTTCTTGCATATTTCCATACAGCTGTCCCAAGCTAGCATTCTTTCTCATACTTTTGCGTGCTGTTGCTACAAGTCGATTACGAAGCAACTGCACAACCAAATTTCATTCTTATCAGCAAAAGCACAAGTCACCAGAGAAAAAAAAAGGATCTACAAGGGAAAAATAAAAATAAAGAAAAAAGGAAGGTTATGTGATTACTTGATGTTTGAGAGTAGCCAAACTCTTTGTATGCATTGGTGACTGTGGGATGACTCCATTTGATGGAGGAATTCCGAGCAGACCACACATTAAAGTCTGCGAGAATTAAAAAAGCAAGAGAGTTATATACACTTGCTTACTGAAAGGAAAAATTGAAAGGAAAGAGCAATTTGGCTTTGCATACCAGAAACCCCAAAAGAAGCAAGTCATAATGGTAAGAAGATGGTTTTCTCAAATTGAACTCTTTCTGCTGAGATAGTTGGGATGCTACACTGTGATCAAAATAGTAAAGCACCGCGATCATTGTTGCTGGAATGAAAGCTCCAATAATATAGAGGACGGGAACATTGAGCATGTCCTGTGAGTTAATATCAAGTATAAACCAGTAAGACGATCAGCTTAATTTAACTTGTGAATTTACAGACATAAGTGTACTTAATAGTGAGTAAGCAAAACTAAAACAGAATTCAATCATGAAGACATACCTTAATGACAGTCCAATTATCATATGCACCAGGTGACCATGGGTTTGGGCTAAAAAGGCGCCTTGGGATTCCGTGTGGAACGGTACTAGTTGGTATGTAAGATACACCAGTCCACACTAGAACCATAAGTGGCACACCATAGTCCGCTACAAAGCCTCTAAGCGAACCTGCAGCCCCAGAAAGAAGTTCACATTACATACACAAAATGAAACAAGATTCTATTAGTCACCATAATTACCAAGGGAGATGCAAACTTAATTTAATATATTTATCTTACCAGAGCCATAGCGCCACGACCTTGCTTTCCTACTTTTCAATGCAGTGAGAAGAAGGCCAAATGACAAGACCAAAGCAAACATCCCATTTGCAAACCTCCATGAAGGTACAAATTGTGGTAAACTAGTATCTTCTCTTTGCGGTACGCGAAACTCATCCACAAGTCCCTACAAAATCATACCAGAAAAAATAGAGGTCATGATCAAATTGCTCAGTTCTATTTTTCTTTTTCTTTTTATTATTAATTTTTTAAGCCTAAACTCTTAACACTCATAACTAGAATTAAAATAAGAATTGGAGGTGGAAAAGAGTTAAGAGGGTAAAGTGGGGAGAATTGAAAAATATGATATCCACTAATTTCTTTACTATATCCCTGCCAACCAAACAATGGATTGACACTCCTAATATTCTAAGGTTCATGTACCAACCTTTAAATAATTAGTGGCTAGAAGACATAATTAATTTAAAATAATTCTTACTTTAATGGCTTGCTGCATGAAGAGCATAGCAATAAGTAAACCAAACAACTCCCCGGCTACTCGGGTGAACCTATTGATTATGGAACAAGCGCCCAATATAGCCAATAAGAACAGCAAGGCAGCTGTCCACACGCATACCCTACAAAATTAAACATTCATCAGAAAATGAGGCTCAGAGTCAAACAATTAATTAATTTCAAAAGACAATACACACACAAGGCAAATTTATCGAAACAGACGATACGAAAGCAAAATTGAGTACATAGTTTCTATTAGTATAGAAAAGTAATGATGGCTGGCTCACCATCCACTCCATGCTAGAAAGAGCTTTGGACCCAAGTCTGCTCGTTCTTTGGCAAAATTGAACATGAAGGTGTACATAATTACAGTAGGCTCAGCCACACCTAAAATCAGCAAGGGTTGACCTCCTATGACGGAGTGTATGATCCCACAAACTGCCGTAGAAACTAAGGTTTGCACTGCTGTCAAAACTCCATCTGCAGCATAGTAATTTAATTAATAGTTTTGCTAATTAACTAACTAGTTGAGTGTCATACAATAATTCAATTGAAAATTCACATGCCAGCCAATCCCTCTCATAAAAAAGTATAACTTGGTTATTTAATTTTACTATTTCTTTCTCTTTTGAATATCCCTTGGTTTCCTGCCTTTTCTTTTGCATAACCAAGAACAAGATGCTAAAATCCATTGGGGTGATTGAATAGGCTACTTTCAGGTAAAATCCAAATAAACTAGCTAGAAAGCTGTGACCTTTACAGACTTAATATAATAACATTATATCTCTGTGCCTTTCAAGTTAAAAAGAATTGTGGGTTGCAGATCTAATATGAGAGTAATTCATGAGTTGCAATTACCAGTATTTCGCTCCAGCTGCTCGCCAAATGAAATGACTGGGATTGCTGAAGCAAAAAATATGTAAGTGGTTGGAGCCAAAATCCTGCAAAAAACAATATCAACATTTTGTCGCCAAGATATCAAGTTTGCAATTGATCAAAGTAAAAGGAACAAACTTTTTAAATTTTTTGATATATGGTTACAAATATTGAATCAAAGAGCTAATTTTATTTATTTTTTTATAAAAAAAAAGGTAGATAATGAAATGGGTACATAGTATATACCTGAATCCTGCTTTGAAGCCACCAGTCCAATCTTGCTTGTAGCACATCAACCTTCCTCTGAGATCATTCTTGATTCCCTGTAAAGGCACAAATGTCTCTTCCATGCTTCCTTCTCTCAAGAACAACACTTCGCTCTGCTATACCCTGCCCAGGCCCTAATGGGTGTTGCTAGTAGTTTGCAGTAAGCTGCTGGGTGCAAGAGATTGCCATAATTTGAGGAAGTGGCAACCCAAGTAAGAAATAAACCACCAAAACTACATGATCTGGGAATTTCTACAAAATTGAAACAATGTAATGTAGAGATTCAGCACAAGAAAGAGCAAACTGAAGGGTTATTTGGAACAGAGCAAAACAAAGTCAGCAGCAGTGGTAATCTGGAAGGGAAATTGAGAGCATGCAGCCCAAGGGAAAGCTTAAATTTGAAGTGGGTTGTGGTTTGGTTTGGGAGGTGTACTGTAAATATATAAAGGGAGATTCAAAAGGGGGTTGGAAAATAAAAGGGGAAGGGCAGATTTGATGCAGACAGCATTGCGGGTCAGAAGGGAATAATGGAGTGAATCTCACTGTCATTGCCTTTGCCATTTTCCATTTTGCCATTTTGCCATTTTCCTAGGAGAGGAGAGAAGAGTGTTACAGTAAATCTCCCTCGTTAATTTTTCCCGCTTCTGTGGTCCCTCGCTCTTCCATGGTCTTCATGTCTTCTATATTATTTATTTATTTTATGTGACACCACAGCTCCTCCCCAACTCTCTCTCTCATGAACTCACCGGTTTTAATAATAAATAGAAAAATGCAATGCGGTGTATATTTCGATGGTGGCAATGTTTATTTGAAATGCAGGCATTGTGAAAGATTGTTGTGATTTATAAAAATTGCAATGATTAAAATAGAAGACATACTACTGGCGCTTCAATTATATTAAACACTGTGGTGGTTCATGAATATACTAGTTTTCTTCCTTAGCAGAAGAGGAGCTCATGACAGCCAAGAGAATACACCACAAGCACTCGTTGACTTGTATTCCTTCAATAAATAATGTTAATACCTGTCTCTAAAATAAATAATATGTTCTTGATGATTTTTATTGTAGCAAAAAGAACCAAGTTTTATGTGTTCATTAGTACTCTCCCGCGCATATCATTGGCTTTTTTATACTCATATATATGAACCTATTGATTGTTGATGCAAAGAAGGAAAACCAAAAAGCCAATGGCCAGCATCAAAGCATACAATGGCTAAACGTGTAAAGAAGAAGACGATATTCAACACAAGAAAAATACTAAGAAAATCGCATTATCGTATCACATTGTATATTGCCTCTTTAACAGAGATGAAACCTGCTTATATTGGTGGGTTATACAAAAACACAGTTCTCCTAATAGTTCATTTTCCTCAAAAATTATGCTAAAGTGATCATTGAATGGAATCTTTTCATATCTTTCGTCCTTTAATTTTGCAGTTTCACTCTTTCTTTCATGGTTGATGAAAATTTTGTTTCTTGTCACCGGGACTAAAATAGTCCTGAAAACATCAAAAGTTTCTTATGATAAAAAGGGCTTTTAGATTATTTGGAGAAGATCAAAGCACAGGACAAAAAGTGGGATTGAATTTTCCTCTGTGTTTTGACTTTTCCTAAATATTTTCATTTTCATTTTCATTGGTCTTTACCTAATTTTCTATTTGGGAGAAATACCAAGTATTTTTTTGGGCAGCACTTTTTTTTTTT
Organism: Prunus padus; assembly: GCA_024362665.1. Lineage (NCBI taxonomy): Eukaryota > Viridiplantae > Streptophyta > Magnoliopsida > Rosales > Rosaceae > Prunus > Prunus padus. The sequence continues at coordinate 26,391,794 of JANFAM010000010.1, forward strand.
GTGGATGTACTTGTAATAAAAATACTTTTAACACAAAAACGCACGCCCGTGAGCTAAATAGTTCGTAAACGGTCATTGAAATACCCCCCAAGCGCCAGTAAAGGGCAAAGTGAATCAAACAAGGAGGATAGTGAACCCGGTCAAAGAGTGATGACGCAATTCAACACGCTCCATCGTATCAATCAATGAAAATAAAGTTACCTGCCACTATGAAGAAGTCGCAAGAAAATGAGAGAACCGCCCGTACGGAGTAGATATTCAATTCATCAAAGTTCTATCCTTGTACAACTCGTTCTCTATAATTTGAAAAATAAATGAATCGATAATGCTGATGTTGCTAATAGTGAAATTTGTAGGTGATTAAGTTACGAATAATGTCGATGTTGGTAATAATGGATTGCTGGTCCGTTTATCTAAAATATAACATGGTATCAAAAACGAACTGATGAACTGAACCTGAGTTTTTAGATCTTTACGGAGAACTAAAAACCCACGTTGGTCTGTCTTTATTTCCACATTCATCAGTGTTATGTTATGGGTGCAATGTGCAAATCTGGAAAAGGCCACTGACTCAGCTGAGGGAGGGCAGGGCAAGAAGGTACTTGTAATTTCGATGCTGGGAATAAAGCCAAGAGTTACGACGCAATTTGTATGTATAAAGAATAAAAAGGCTGCAAAAGAGTGGACGCATTTGCTAGCGATCGACTTTAGGGCTTTATCTTGTCATCGGCTGTCATTCATTGACAATTGAAGGCACAATAATTTAACTTGAGCTTTTGAACTAATGTTGAAGCATTTAATAATATTCGAGGAGTAGACTTAATTTTGATATATATATATATATATATCTTAAAGAGTAGATTTTCTTGGTCACCTAAAGGCAATTCACACACCCACTTTTAGATTTAAATCTAAAGCGCCCACCTACTTTTACTAATTTTAAAAACTCTATCGACCATCGGATTTAAACTAATAGTGGGCTGACACGATCCTTTGGTACTGACCAAGAGATCACTACTCATATTTTAAAATCGAATTCTAAAGCTTCTTGTTTGTCATGTACATACTTTTGTTTGCTTGAGTTTCTGGTAACCCCCCAGGCTCAAAAGAAATCCAATATAAATTAATATCTTGCTGGTGTTGCACAGTTAATCGGAAGTGGACTACGCAATCAATTTGTTTTTTTATGTCTTATAAAAAGAGTACCTCAGCTGCCAATCAAAACCGTTTTCTTGTATAGGCAGGCAAGTCAGACTTTCCATTTTCCAGTTTCCAAACCTAGATGCCAAATCAGTGTCACTATTGATATTGAAACATATATTGTAGCCCATGTGCTATGAACAACTCATTTTAGCTATGAGCCAGCCACATCCCATTCCCTTTTATTTAGGTTTCCTTATATCAACATAACAATACAGCATGCCATGTCCTAATTCATCGCTGACACTCTATAATAAGCTTCCCTTTTTCACTTAATTTGGTATTCAAACATTCTTGTGATTAGGATTAATACGTAGGAGATGCTAATTTAATATACTTGATAAGGACAGGGATTTTATCATATATATGTATAAATTTTACCCACCATGGCATGTCACGATCACGGCGAGTTTAAAACATACGACACTAAAACTTTAATAGTATGCGTGTCTTGACTGTGTTGCTAACTGCTGCATTTTGTGCATCGAAGAGGAGAGCCGTACATACAATTTCATTCGCATCAAATACAAACTCTAGATCTACTTATATTTTGAACAAAGCGTGTCACTATTAGTATTGCAAGGCATGCGATTGGCAAGTTGATGAGCTTCTTTTTCTTTTTCTTTTTCTTTTTCTTTTTGGTTGGAAAAAGTATTAAAAGTTAGCTTTTAATTATCTTCTAACATGCGGTTTAACGAATTGAAATGACAGTATTGGTCGACTTTTCACTTTGAGGCTCATCTATTATCTACTATATATAAAAACTTTGCTTTCTATAAAAGTCAAAACGACTTTTCTATTTTAAAGGAAAAATATGGAGCAGGTTACATCATGCAAATGCATGCACATTAACTAATTTATATTTTTGGCAACCAAAAAAAAAAACTAATTTTTTATTTTATTTTTGTCCATATTCCTTTAGACAAGGAATATACTTTACTTGTGGCTTAGTCTCTCTCTCTCAAATGTTCATTAAACAAATATGAAACTTTAGATTAGATTGTACTTGAAATAATTAGACACCGTATATCTAAGATGAATCCCAAATACTCACATTAATTATTTCAGTCTATGTTTAATTATTTTGTCTAATTCAAATCGTTTTAAATCTATGTTTTTTTTTTCTTTTTCTTTCGTGCTCTAATTCAATTTCAAATTATGTATTAAACTAGCTCTTGTTCATAGTATTGTGTTTTTCAATGTTAGACGATGTTCTAAATTCTACTATCTTCATCATCGTTAATTTTTTTTTTAAAAAAAAATCTAACACATATGAATTGCGATAGTCTATCTGATTGCTAAATCTGTAGATTTTAAATGACTCTTTATTCCAAATCAGTTTTTAAAAACTGGCCTGAAATAGTTGAAGACAGGAGAACTTTTTACGATAAAATACAATAAGATTAAAAGAAGCCCCAAAGGCAGGATTACGTACGTACCCTACCCACCTTATTATTTCAATAGCTGCTAAAGCATATTTTCATTTACAGGGACAAGTTTTTCTATGAGACACGAGGTATGCAAAACAACAAGAAGCTTTGCAAACCAATAGAGAAGCTGTAGACCTACATATATATATATCAAGGGGGAACTGCCGCTATATATATATAGTGTGTGAACATTCAACCAAGATGATGATAAATGAAGAATCACATATATATACCAAACCAACCAATAATACTAGAGCTCAAGAATTTTCTAGACCAAAACATACGCTTTTGCACTCGAAAAACTGTAATTCCTTAAGCACGAAGTTGATTTGATCATCGGAGGCTATTTGACGGCCGCTGACTCAAATTAACTTACCAGAGATTTTTTGGCTGGCAATTGCAATGTACTCATATTTCCCCAAAAATTTCGTGATATGATTATACATGGAGGGGGCCATCAAGGATTTAAGGTTGTGGAAGAATCATCATCTCATCAATTGTATTCTCATTGTCATTATCATTCCAACAAAAAGGACAGATGATATGAAAGAAGACTGGGAAGAGACTAAAGTGATCCTCCCATTAACATTTTATATCGTTAACTTTAAAGTGCAGGTATTGAATGAGGAGTTCAAAGCTACATACATATATATATATATATATATATATATATATATATATATATCACCCACCACCACACACCAACAACAAAAGTTTTGCTCAATGATTCAGGCTAGCTAAGATGTATCATGTATATTAATATCATAAATACTTTTCCTCTCTCTAATTATTAACTAATTCATTCATTAATTCATTATGCATGATGTGGTCCGGATTCTGCAACGATGCTCCAAAAAGTCAAGTGTATTTGTTCTGTCAAACTACTTCGTGGTTTAACAAACTTGCAAGTTGCAACTTAATTGCATCGATTAAATATTAGATTGCCAGTGTCTGTTTCGTGTTTAAGGTATATGACAAAAGACTTTGTCATTGATTATGTGAGTGAGCCTTAGATTAATGTTTTTGTTTCATAATAATACTAGTGGTTTTAAATGTTAAATTTCATAGAGACCGGTCAGCAACTCACTACTAGCAACATTGATATTGACAACCTATAAAATCTAGTAAGTGTAAAGTTTTATCACAAAAGACCTTGAATGATGATATTAGTAGTGGAACAATTCATTATATGTTATTTTTAACTCATATATTTGAAAAAATATATATTTAAAAATTCGGGTCTCTAAGAAAAAAAGTTTTAGCCGCCACCACCTTTGGGGGTTGGCGGCCTCCTTCCCTATACCTCCTCCCCCTCTCCTTTCATAAAGATTGTTAGTTTATTTTGTGATGTGGAAGCAGTCGACCTGAAACGATGTCGTCGCCATGATATAGTCACTGTATTTTGGCCCACTTACACAAAGAGATGGCTTCCTTCAACGTAGTTTGGAGCTCTAAAGAGGGGAAGATGTTTGGTTGCATTGGGTTGGGGTTTAGCCAGTGCGGAACTATGAGTTTAGCCGGTATGACATTATGATTTTCTTCAGGTTGCCCGGAAGATGTGAAGTGGTGGTCTTGTTTCTTAGTTTTGTTTTGGACTAATAATTTTCAGAACTCATCAATAATATACTATCACTTTAAAACAAATAATAAAAATAAACAAAGAAGAAGTCGGGTGTTATTTAACCTCAACAACCAGAAAATATTGATTGGCTCAATTGATTGATTAATGCCAATTTTCTATTTTGTTTTTTTCCCTTTTAAATGAGTTGGTATTGGTAAAGATTTCTCACATCTTCATGACTAAAGACTTCCACAATGAAAAGACTAGCACAAAATATCTTTGTTTTTTTCTCTCGAGGTCTTCCCATTCATTTGAATCTTCAAATTATATGGATGGTTTCTACACTTGGAAGATCACTATCATGATTAAAGTGACCAAACCCAATTTGCTCATTATAATGCGCCTACGATTTCTCAGAGAAGTGAACAAAGTTGTTCGAGGCACACACCGAAACTAAAACTTTTGCACTTGCGTTGTTGCATACAAATGATTTTGTCTAGCACAAGACTTTAATCAATGTTTTGCTCATCATTGAGGAATTGTGAGGCAAAGACAAAAACACGTGTCAAATAAAGCCAGTTACATCATTTTCAATCTTATATTACACCGTTCACACTACCAGAAAATCATTATAGAGGCACAAATACACACCGACGCGTACAATTTCACATCAAGCCTACTCCTGATTATATAAATACTTTTGTATTGGCATTATTTTATAGATGGCAAATCTGTCGGAATGAAAAGGAACAACATCATGTGTGACCCAAGATTAAAACAGTAATATTTTGCTAATTCAATGGTAATGCGTTTCTCTTGCAAATTGAAAACCAGGCTGCCCACAACTTTGCTTTCAATATACTCATAATTGTCGAGGCCCGTCGTATTAGCCAGCCATGAATGAGTCTCAAACCTACCCCAGAATCTAGCCACCCCAAAATTTACAAAGATTAACTAATAATAATAAAACAAAGATCATAAGACGGAACATCATGTTTACGTATCAGTAATGGGGTTTGAAATTATCCAATTACTAACACATGGGTAATATAATAATTCGGATGATTCCAATTCATGTGTTTACTTACACCTAAGAAATAAAAAATCATGAGAGTTTCATGCTTAAATCCGTAATAAAAAAAAACCCTCAAAACTAGACCATTCCCATGCCTAACTGTTTGTAACATCAATTATGAAGAGAACTTACGAGTCTTGTGACAAAAAATGAAAATTTGAACAATGCAGAAAAAAATTAGGAAACTATAACAGTAATTTTTTTGAAATTTAACTATTGAGATTAAAGTGGACTAAACCTAACTACAAGTAGCAACCAAAAACAAAACAAAAAAGGCAAACCTAACTATAAGGTTCAAGAGTACAAGTAAACCTTTCCCAGTTACACATGTTTCCATCAATGTAAGTGTTTGAAGTATAGGCGCAAACTAGAGAAAGGTACATCTGTGAAACACATATTGTTTAGGCTTGTAAAAATAGTCCAACTTTATTGGAGGAGTGGAATAATTAGTAGACAGTATTTTCGAGGCAAAAATTTTGTTGGCGGCTTCTGTATAGTGAACTCCATCCCAGCTCGATCCTCGGCTGCAAACGTTGGAACCAGGTTGGCCGCACGTAATATTGAAATTGTAATTGTATGGTGGCCCACACACACGCAATAAAGGGGTTCTCAAACCCTGTTTGAAATAAAAATCCATTTATATACACATAACGTTCCAAAATCTAAAGAATTTTTTTCTGGGTCAAATTCAGCTTTCAAAAAAAGACCCAAAAGCTGGGTAGGCACTGTGAGAATGTGAAGGTAAAAGTCGCGTTGGAAAGTTGGAAACCTAGCAAGAGTTTATAAGGAGTTGGGCTACTCCCCATTGCCAATTGGTTTTGGGGTGGAACCTCAACTTCCTTCATGGTATCGAGCAGGTTGCCCACGTGTGAAAGCTAACGGCCACACGTGCTCCATGTCACCCAAAATGTGTTGTCCACGTGTTAGGCTGAAAATTCGCCACACGCGCGCGCGCGTGTGAATGTGAAGGTAAAAAGTCCACATCGTTGGAAAGTTGAGAACCTGAAGTTTATAAGGAGTTGACATTCAATTGGTTTTGGGGTGGAACCTCAACTTCCTTCAAACAACAGAGAAAAGCAAAAAGCAAGGAAATCTAAAAGTAGTACACCAAGGCTAACCATGTAGCCCAGAAAACTACATAACATGACCAGAGCAAGGCAAAAGCACTAGCTTGGTGGCCCAGGCAGGCCATTCCGGAAAAGAACAAGCACCAGCGAGAGAGGGGGCTGAGAAGCCCATCTAAGATGCCTCACCCTCAAATTGGCGATAGCTGCTGCCACATGGGCAACTTTGTTGGCAGTGCGAGGAATCCATGCCCATTGAATGGATGAGAACCAAGACACCAACTTACGGATTGCTTGAATAAAGGGGTAGATCTTCCAAGGGATCGCCCTTTTCCTGTCTTTGAGAGTCTGGACAACTTCTTGAGAATCACATTCAAGAACCACATCGTGATGACCTTGTCTTGAGTGATTGGAGGCCCAGGGCAAAACTCAAAGATTGGGCCTAATTAAAATCTTGTTTTAGGAAAATTCAATTCAATAAAACCCAAACTAAGTAAAAAGAGTACCCTATTAAAGAAACCAACGAAACAATACATCAACTTATAAACAAGGTGGAGGAGTCAAATTGTGGCCTTATTAAAACCTTGTCTTAAAAAATTCCAAAAGAGAGGAAAATTCGGTCAAGGAAAAAGAGTGCTACGACTCCTCCCAAAAGCAAACAAAAACTAGTGGTTATGTGTCATTGAACAATAAATTAATTTTGAAGTGTCTGTTGACATTAATCACCACTAATATCTTCCACAATTAATCATAACAAACCAGCATCATATGCACTTATAAAATAACAAAAGATCATTTAAAATGTATTCATATTGTTGTTTTAGAAGCAAAATCATCAATAATATTATCATATTTAATGTTTTCTAACATATCCGTTTCAATGCAACCCAGCTTTTGGGGTAAGCACGCAAAAATATTTACCACCACGTTGGTATATACTCTATATTGATCAAAATGTTAAGAAAAAGAGAAATTAAACAAATAAAGTTGAAAAGAAAAATGACATGCATGTTTATTGGAATGTGATCTGTGAGAGACTTAACAAAATAGCAGCTTTGATTTCAGCGATGAAGGATGGGATTCTTTGAATAACTTGTGCCTGTGGAAGATAAAAGAAAGACCCTGCCAAGTCATGTTGTCCAGTGTCGACTGTATATAGTGCACTTCTGAATCCCTTACACTCATTCATGTTGTAGATCCATCCACCCGCCCATTGGCAAGACTTATAAGCCACAGATTACCTTATATAAAAGGAAAAAATTTGGGTGCTAAAGCTTTTTTCATATAAATATAGCAAAATTTTTGTTGGATGAAGTACGTTTTACTGATATAAAAGGTTAAATAGTACTTCATTTCTTGAAAAGGTTAACATATATAATACTCCATTTATGAACTTGAGGAGTTGCAAGAGTACGAAGTGCAAACCTAATATATATAATAATTCTTCATTTCTTGAAAATGAGTTTCAAGAAATGAAGAACCTTATTATTATATGGTACTTATATAGTAGTTAATAAAACCTTAATTAGTACTTCAAAATGAGTTTCAAATAACCTTATTATTATATGGTACTTCATGTAATAGAGTTGTAGAACTCGAGGAATTATTATTGTTTCATCAAACAAAGTAATTATTCTTTGAATTTTGCCTCTTTATGTAATTTGAGGGTTATATATTGCTTCGTTTCTTGAAGAGCTTGACTTTAGGGCTGTATGTATATATGATAGTAATATTGGAAATTTGCAAAGGTGAGAGGTTGCTTGCTGCTATCTTAATAGGTGCAGAGATTCAAAAGGGATATTTAAATTTGGCTCTCTTTTTTGGGTAACTCTGAGATCTAATGTTAAGGATGACCTTAGACTTGGTGGCTCAACAGATAAAGAGCAATGCACGATGACTATTTCTTAACACTGAGTAACGTACTTGTATAATACATAAATGCTTTTTAGGGCTCGTTTGAGAGTGATTCTGGATAGGCCAATAATAACTTTTATGGAGAATTACTTCTCCATATAATGTCTTTATATAATTTTATGGAGAAATACATGGGCAGTGCTTTTTTCCATAATCGCTTAAAATCACTTAGTGCCATTTGGTATTGCTTATTTGGGGTGATAAGTGATTTTTAAAAATTTTGGGAAGCCCAAACTGCTTGGTAAACTATGAAAAAATCACTTATTACTAAAAATTGCTGTGAGAGAAAGCTATAAGGGAAAGCAATAATGAGGTGCTTTCATTTTCTCGATTATACAGAATCGCCAAGAGCGCTGGGTTTAATGATTATGCGGGAATTATTTTCTTTACGATTATGCGGAATTAGTACAACAACACTTTTAACAAAAAAGTTTACCAAACGCTAAATCGCTTTCTCTCATGATTTCTCGACAAAGAATTTGACAATGATTATTTTCACAAAGACAAAGAATGCCAAACTGGCCCTTAAAGTGCTTAAATATTTTGATTTTTGGTCGAAATAAACTGATTAAATATATAGATAAGCACGTGGGAGGTGCTTCTCCCAATAACTGATTCTGGTCCTTCCAGAATCACTCTCCAACGGGCCCTTCATGTTAGTACTTCAAGAAAATATCACATAAGTTTCTCTAATTGTGGAAGAGAAATCTCACTAGTTAGTTGGTTAATTTGATTGCTAGTTAGGCGGGAGAAAAAAAGTTGTGGCTTGTGAGATATGGAAATAATTTGGGTTCACCTTAATGTATGAAACACATTGTGTTAAAATTAAATTTTTTTTTTTAAAAAAAAAACCATGATCGCGCCGCAATGGAAAATAAATGGAACTCAAACTCTCTTCTCTTTAATTTTTGCATAAAAAACATCCACCAACAATTTCTTTTGAAACAGTCACGAGGTAACTGCATGCTTCCAACACAACCATTGTGAAATGAAACCTCGGCCATCCATTAATATCCATAACATAACAATACAGCAGTTGGGACTTGTTAATGTCTCCTATCCCCCCACAATACAAAGCAGGGATTAAAGAAAACCAAATCAGAGCTTAAGCGGCTGATTCCAGCATACTACAACTGAATCGGCCATCTGACAGAGACAGCTTCTCTGCTTTTGTAACAGCATCAAGAGGAAGGGGGCTGAAACTTCGAGATGGACCGTAGAAATGAGGGAAGCTATTGGAACCATCAACAACTTCATATATTAATCCTTCGCCCAGCTGCGTCAATGCATATCAATTTAGAGCAAATTTATCTCGATACTGAGATTACAAGGTATGAAGACAAAAGGAAAACAATGCCAGCAAAATGTGTGTGTGAGCTACACGTGGTTCACTACCAGTCTAGGTTTCGCACTTTCTATTCTTAAAATTCTTTGATGAATTTTGGGGAGCATTCTGTGCCGTGAGGCTAGCATAAAATGGATTTTAGGAATGTTGACGTAGAATTAGATTCAACTACGTACTGCCATCTCTTTGGTTAACAAAAGTCACCAGGAACCCCACCTGCTAAATCTTTAATTGCTCGCTGAAGGAGTTCAAAAACAAGACTGGGAAATCATTTGAAACCTTAAATTACAGGAAGGCAAATTTTGAAGAAGATACAATTCGCCATATGACAAGATTCCTATCTTTTAATCTGCAGCTAAGTGGTATAAGATTCCATAACTTCTTATTTCAAAAGTAGGTAAGAAGCTTGGGACCGCCCGCAGTTGCAAGATTAGGTTCCATAAAAATAAAGCATACATGAAATAAACTTCATTGTCCACTGAAACAATTACTTATTTCAATGAAAGTCTTCTGAATGTTGAGTAATTATCTACGCTTTGAACATAATAGGGTGATAATTACTTGGAGGCAAATGGGATTAACTGGTTCCCATCATCTGTCAAATTTTGAAATCCTAGCTCCTAAGTGGTTTGACAACAATTATTTTTACACAGCAATATATAGTTGTAGGCATAGCCCATTTCTAACTACAGAAATTGAAGTTAAAAGTCATAATGGATGGATGCTCTCATCATATGTACCTTTTTGGTGTCAATTTGAAGCAAGTAAAGATCCACCTTAGTATTCAGGAAAAAATTCTGTAATGTCAACTGCACCTGAAATGTAAACCAAGCACCCAAAATTTCTCTCAATTAGACTAACTCTTGGACAAATAAGGTTCAATATGCTTAATCATAATAAGATTTTGTAACACAGAGAAAAAGAAAAAAATTCCAACACACACATTCTTTCAGCGATGCCAAGAGTAAACATAATCAGATTGGGTACTGGGGGCATATAATTCTTGGCAGGAATTTTGAGAAAGTATGTTTGGGAGAAAAGAAAAAGAGCCCAATAGCGTTAATCCTTTACTTAACCTGAGAAAGTGAAGAATTGGGATATAAAAGATTAGAATTTGAGGAGAGAAACCTGATTGAGTTTGCTAAGATGAATGAACCCAGAAGTCTTGTCAAGCTCTCCACAGAAACTAGAGCCAGAGCTCTGCAACTCTTCCCACTCCTTAGCTGTGCTGATTCTGTACACATATTCATATTCAACTTCAGCCATTCTTCCTAAACTGGAGACTGGAAGACGGTCTTGTCCAAGGAAAAGAAATGATGCAACATACAAACAAATCAAATCACCATCTTCTTTCCCTTTGGCCCATCTTCAGCTTGGACCCAGTTGAGCTATTTATATGGGCTTTCATAGGGCTTAGCTAGAGCCCATGTGAAAGCAATTGCATGAAGAATCTACCACGCGTCGTTCTAAAGCTTAAAACTTTCCAAGTGACCAACCACAACGACATCAACTGACAACAACTGAGACGGAGAGGCTCACTGGCTCAGTAGTCAGTAAACATGGCTGCAATGGCGAAACCAAGCCTGCTTAACCCCCTCCGTTCCCACCTCAATGAGCTTCCTCTTATAGATTCGAGCTCGATCCGCACCAAGCTCAGAGAATTTCGGTTCTCTCACTTCAATGTCACTCTAAAGCACGCAAGAAACGCGTCTGTTCTTCCTGTGATAAGAGCTCAGAGTTCTCCTGGTTCGTTTTTCTACCAACTTTTCTGGCAAAATCATTCATGGGTTTTGAATGTCATTTCAGATTTTGTTTTGGGTGTCTTGGATTTTGAATTTTCATGGTCTCATTGTTGGTTGCTCGTAGATTATGTACCAGACTCCAAATTTTACAAAGTGGAAGCGATTCTGAGGTGCAGAAACCACTCACTCTTCTTTTCTTCTATACATTGTTGTTTCTTAGGTCCAGCTTGTCGCATTCATGCATGTTTTTGTTTGGATTGATTGTCTATATGTCTATATAGCTCTGCATGTCTGTTGTGATCGTTTTTTATTTTTCCTAATTGTATACAACGTTTCAGCTTATGGGTTTTGATTATATCTAACTATTTCTTAATCTTTGTTCTGATTATGGGACGAAATAGGCCATGGCGAGTTTCGCAGGTATCTTCGGTAAGAACTATTGACTTTAAGCACAGCTTACTGCATTTTTAGTTCGCATTGCCTTTTTCATTAGGTAATGAAATCAGGAAAAATATAAATTTAGTTATCAAATTTTTGTTGGCAAGATGGTAGATAGCTCTGTGGCTTTACCCGTGTAGTTATCTCAAGCACAATACCGACCGTGTCCTTCAAGGATTGGCTTTAATCCTTTACACAATAAAATTGATTTCCATATGTGGAACAAGCAGTCACAATTAATTTTAGATGAACGTCCTAAAATTGAAGATCATTGGTAGGCAGTGTTGATGAAATTCTTTTCACCTGCCCGGGAGAGTCTTAAATATCAACCCCATTATCACTCAGTCCTTACCAGGAACTTGCTGACCAAGTTTTCTACTCCTTTCTGTATACATTACCTTGTTCATAGTCAAGGCACAATAGCATTGGTCTTCTAATAAACTTATGCTATTCTCAGCATTTCTCCGCCGCTTCTCTTCTTTCAATACATTACAGCCATGAGGCATCGCTAGGATGCTGCCATGCCAGTGGGTTGTCTGTGGTGCAGTAAGTAATGCCATTTGGTGTACCAAGAGAAATGTAGAAGCAAGAGGATCAAGAGAAATAGCAGAATTAAGATGTTTCCTGTGGATGATGTTTGTTTGTTTTTTTGGTTAGAAAGTAGGGCTATAGTCTATAGTAGGATAAGAATGGTACCTTCTCGTCTTACCCATCCTTTTTGGACGCATGTTCTCAATTCTCTACTAATGCACAGTGATGGTGTTAGAAAGTGTATGATATACATGTTTCTCTGGTTATCAATCTTTTCCTGTCATATTTTTGAAGCTGCTTGAGAAAATAGCATAAGCACTAACATTTTCTATTTTTTCCATCTCCTTGGTGAAAAACAAAGGCTCTGTTGAAAATTGGTATTCGTGGGGTTACAGTTTCTGATGTTCGAGGCTTTGGTGCTCAAGGTGGTTCAACAGAGAGGCATGGTGGTATGTTCTTGCCTTGGCATGGATCTTTTTCCCTTCATTTTAATTAAATCTACCAGTGGTTTTGATAACTGTCCCTACCCATTCTGTTGCTTATTTATCCTCCTCCTTTTTGTTTTGTATTATCATTTCATAATTGTCTTCATTTTTATTTTGCATTGCTTTGTAAGGCTCCGAATTTTCTGAAGACAATTTTGTCGCTAAGGTTAAAATGGAGATTGTAGTGAGCAAAGACCAGGTATGAAGAGTATGAGTGATCATTTTAGTTGTACGGCGAATTCTTCTTGAAAATGTGACATAATTTGCCATCTTGATCTCAGGGAAGAGGAGAAAAAATAAATGCTCATTGTTAAAAACCACTGATACAGTCCTGCATGTCATTACTTCTCAGGTTGAAGCTGTAGTAGACAAGATCATTGAGGAGGCCAGGACTGGAGAAATTGGTGATGGCAAGATTTTTGGTAAGACTGAAAACGTCTTTATTTGTTGTAATAGTCCATTTTGAAGCTACAAAGATTCAGTAAGCAGCTAAGCAGGCCAAAGAAAATTTAAGAAAATGTAGTGTATTTGCAGCCTTGTCTTTTCTCTCTCAGTTAAGGCCTTGTTCTATTGTTCCTTGAAGAGGAATATCAAAATTCTAAGATGTGTTACTTTAACATGATCAGGGCATGGTTTATCTATCATATTTATAATAATTATTTTATTTTTAGAATGATGTACATCTGAACTATATAAATTACCTTGTTTGCAGACACTTTTTTTATAAAAAAATATACAGTTTTCTTTGATGGATTTGCGTCTTTCTATTTTGTTATCTATAGATGTTCTCAAAAGATACATGTCCCTCCAGCATTAGGGGTAATCAGATTCAATAAATTACATTTTATCATGTCTGTAATTTGAGATGCTAGTCATCTTAAAGTTCAATGGTAGTGAAATTGTACTTCAAAGACGGGTTGTTAGGAAAAGTAGCAGTTTGGACAAGGCTAATCATCTGTCAAAAATCTTTGTACTGTGTATTCTGCAATCACTCTGCTAGCTACATGACGTATCATTTCTGGCCTCTCTCTTGAATATTACGCAGATTAAATTTTTTGTCAAACTTCTAATGAGGTTTCCTATCTTGTGCAGTGGTACCAGTCTCAGATGTAATAAGAATTCGCACCGGTAACATCTTACTTGTCAACTGATCTAAGTTTATTTCGCCAAAAAAAAAAAAAAAACTGATCTAAGTTTAAGATGATTTATGCTGATGTTTGTATGGCCACTGGAATTGATGATTTCTGTTCAGAATTTGCCTAAAGTTTCATGTGTACGTAATTTTCAGGGGAGCGTGGAGAGAGGGCGGAGAAGATGACAGGTGGGTGGTCTGACCAGTCATCTGCTGCTGCTTGAGCTGCATTATCCGTTCGGGTTCAACTGAGTGAGATACGCCACTTTATGAGCACTACTCTAATCAACCCCCGTCCAATCTCCCTTGTCCATTAGATCTTAAAAGTCTAGTGCTTTTATTTTGCTAGTGTTATGTGATGATATAAGACAAAAATAAGGTGTAATTCTAGTCATGTAGCTTCGCTCGTTTAAGAAGGTAACCGGTAGAAAATAATTTGGTAGTTATTTTTGAAATTAAAGTAGTCAGCTTATGGGGAAACTCGAATCTAGCAATGAAGACGAATGTTAAACAAAAATAGGTGGGTAAATTTCATCAAAGTCTTGTCAAAATTTTGCAATGCATCTCATTTGAGTCCCAGAAATTTCAAACGCTCTTTTTAACGTGTGAACTTTTAAATTGTGCCTTGGTCTAAATTCTAATTTCTAATCAGTTTACTTTTTAACAGTTATGATCATATGAGTTACCACTTCCTAGTGAATACATACATGAGTTGAGTAAATTCCTCTGTTTTCTTTTGAAGTTCGATAGATACACTGCTCTATCTCTATGGAAGCTTCTTTTACTTATTTACCCAACCGATGATGCAATGCATGTCTGTTTTTTCTTTTCTTTTTTGGTCGAAATGATGCAATGCGTTTCTGCACAGAAGAAACTCAGCCTTGGAAGAATGTTTGAATAACTCTTTGGTAGAAACTAAAATAGTTCAACCTAGAAATGGAGACATGTCCAAGACGAGAATGACATAGAACTAGACAAAGTAAGATTCAAATGGAAGAAATGACAAGAATAGAAGACGCACCCATGATGAACAATCATGCTGCTAAGGTTAGGTTTTTGGAAAATGATAGCCAAAGTCCGACCATGTCATGGCTTAACAAGTACACTAACGGAAATACGAAATTGATAGGAATGGATAGTAAGAGTCATGATCTCTTGGTTACCTAGTAATCAAGGAATCCATGGTCACTCATCATTGGATTTAAATCTAATTGCCCCTCTATTTTTGCACTTCTTTTAAGAAACTCTATTAGGCCATTGGATTTGAATCCAAGAGTGGGTGACCACGGATTTCTTGGTCAAAAGGTGACCAAGAGATCATGACTCTGGATAGTAAAAGTAGAAACTCCGTAAATTTCCGGCTAACCCGCAATGAAATTGCAAGGCAGAAAAATATAACCTATTTTAAAATTATTAATATCCTTGTTCCCGGTTCACATAACATATATCATGGAAGTTGTAAGCTAAGCGTTGTTTGGAGGCTAACAACGAATGAAACCAACGATAACAACCAACTGGTTAAAAAGCATTTTGTATTGTTCATAATAATTAAAATAATAATAATTTAAAAGTAGTAAATGTGATTCGGTCGGTGAGGTGTATTCTTATTCATTTTAATTTTTGTATCGCTCTCTCTGATCTATAAATACAGAAAGAGTGAATCGTAGCGTGCGTATCGCTGTGAAGGACGGCTCCTCTTCCTCTTCCTCTTCCTCTTCTTAGACACACACATATACAGAGAGAAAGAGAAGCGTAGATCTATTTGTTGCTTCAAGGTCGCTCTCTTCCTCAGGTAACCTACTTTACCCTTCCTTCTTCCTCTTCTCAGATCTGCATCGTGAATTGCTTTTTGATATCCGATCTCGAATTTTCTGACTTTTTGACATCCGATCTCTCTGTTTTCCCTAAATCATTATGAAATTGACCAGATTTAGACCTTCATTGTTGTTATAAGATCGTCTGTGATTGCTGATTGATAGATAATTTTGGTTGTTTTTGAAAATTTGAAGGTGACAAATGGGGCTGTCTTTCACGAAGCTTTTCAGTCGGCTCTTTGCCAAGAAAGAGATGCGTATTCTGATGGTGGGTCTCGATGCGGCTGGTAAGACCACCATTCTCTACAAGCTCAAGCTAGGCGAGATCGTCACCACCATTCCCACCATTGGTACGTAAATACCAATATCTACCTTAATCCACTCCATTGAATTCCGCTCATGATCTGTTTATTTTTCACCTATTATTAGTTATTAATTGCTTTCAAATTATGTTAATTCTGTTTGGTTAGGATTCAATGTGGAAACTGTGGAATACAAGAACATCAGCTTTACTGTCTGGGATGTGGGGGGTCAGGACAAGGTATGGTCTTTGTTTCCTTTTTACTCTTTTATTTATTTATTTATTTATTTTTAAATCTTACATTTCTTTTGTAAATTTTGATTATTGCACCTGATTTAGTTGATTTTGTATAATCAAGGACAAACCTTGAAGGTGACATGGTTTATTCCTTTTGGACAAGGTTTTGTTTGTGGACTGTCTATTGCTTTTGGTTTGATGCACTTGCTAGTAGCCTTGAGACAAACATGGGTCCTCCATAGTTTGCTGTATTTGAATGTGTAATGTATATACTTGGTGATGCCTGAGTAAAATACTTTTGCCTGTGGATTGTTTGATGCTGATTTGAATAGAGGTAGTGCCCAATATGTGGCTTACAAGTCACATGTTGTGTTGCTACGTTTTCTTTATCCATCGAATGTTATAAAGCTGCTGGCTTTTTGTTTTATCTTGTTTGTGATTGCTTTTAATGTATTTTTCAGATCCGACCTTTGTGGAGGCATTACTTCCAAAACACACAAGGACTTATCTTTGTGGTTGATAGTAATGATCGTGACCGTGTCGTTGAAGCTAGGGATGAGCTGCACAGGATGTTGAATGAGGTATTAATAGTCTTTCAAACTTCTTATCTCAATGCTAAAGAGCGGGATGAAATCTTGTGCACCTCTGTTGCTATATAGGATCCTTTTTTTAATAGCAAAGTTTTTCATGTGTTGGCAGGATGAGTTGAGGGAGGCTGTCCTGCTTGTATTTGCAAATAAGCAAGATCTTCCAAATGCCATGAATGCTGCTGAAATTACTGATAAGCTTGGCCTTCACTCGCTCCGTCAACGCCACTGGTAAACCCGAATATATATTTTTCTCTCTCTTATACACACATGCACATACGCACCTCCCTCTATGGATAACTAACCTTGTAAATTATCCATTGCAGGTATATCCAGAGCACATGTGCCACCTCTGGTGAAGGACTGTACGAGGGACTTGACTGGCTCTCAAACAATATTGCAAACAAGGTGGACACATACTCGTACATTTTGAGAAACTCCATTGTTGCTATTGGTTTCGTTTCCCTGACTTTGGGTTCCTTGTGTTGAATTGCAGGCATAGATGGCTTGACTTGAATTTTGTGCGGTGACGACTGCTGTAATACGAAGTTGGACATTGATCCTTGGTGCTCTGCATTTGCTACCGTTTTAAGTACCGTATTTTACCGTGTTTGTGTTTTCTTTTGCAAACAGTGCCTTGTTTTACCTGTAGTCTAAGAATAATTCGTAAGTATGTCATTTTTTCTCACGGTATTAACTCAATAGCATTGTTTCCCCGATTGTTTTGTGTAATGAAATAGCTGCCATTTATTTTACTATCATTTCTTTGTTTACTCGTGACTTTGCTGGAGGAGATTATGGAAGATGATCCTGCCCTCATTCTCTCACTCGTTCAAAATTCAAATCACAATTGTTTTTAATTTACTCTCATGTCAGAATGCTCCTCATCTGGAACCATTAGTAGATAAACAGTAAATAATACTGCCAAATACGATTGAAGAAAAAAATGAAAAAAAAATGCAAATAGACAGACAGTGGAGAAGGAAGCCGGGAATAGCTGGGAAAGTGATAAACTGAAAATAGAAATCCAGACTCGCTTCATAAACATTTACATTATTATGTATATGGTACAAGATATATCAACAGTACACAGCAATCCGTATCTCCTAGCAGGTCCAACCAGAAACAAAAGAAGATGAAACCAAGCAAAAACATCAAAGCCTGCTTGCTTGCTTACTAAACCTGCACACCAAGCATTTGATTCCATCCCGTTCATCAACAGCCAGGGAAAAAGAAAGATAACAAAGGAATCTAAATATTTTCACTTTCTCACTCCACGCCTACCCTTCTTCTACATACTTAAGCGGCTGATGGGGCAGTCACATATTGCACCACACCAGCTTCCGACAGAGCCTCAATGAAGGGCTGCATGTTCACCCCTTCACCTTCAGCACCGCCCACAACCGCTGTTCTTGCTCCTGGTGCCGACGGCTTCTTGTAATCCAACGAAGTGTCGTTGTATATGTCCCACCATTTCTTCACCAACATCTTTATGTCCTCCCTCTCCATGTTCTCCTCCTTCCCTGTATACCTCCACGGCTTTGATCCCTGCAATGCAACAATTAATATTCAATCAATCATTCAATCATTTTCGGAAATTAATCAAACCCTATAATTGATATTTGACTTATAAGACTTACTGCTGCACAATAATGCACCACTTTCACTTTGTCAAGCTCCACATTCTCCGGGTGTCGCCACAACATAGCGATGACCAAATTGTAAGCCAAAGGAATTGGCTTGTAGATTTTCCTAAAGAACATGTTCAGATAGTCCTGCTCCGCAAATGGGGTGGGAGGAGTCACTTTGAGAGTGTTCAAGAGGTCATGGTAGGTTTCGAGGTCGGGCTCGAACACAAACATGCCAGCGTTGAAGTATAGTGAGGGTGGTGGGCCCAGCTCCGATGTGGGCCACTGCACCTTCTCCGGGCACTGCTGGCAGTACCCGATCTTGTACTGCGGCGTGTGACTCCATGTTTTCTCGCAAAAGCAATCCATCACTGCGTAGAAGTGGCCGTCTGGCAGATCAAACAGGTGGTCTATATTGTCGTACACCTGAATGTCCCCGTCCAAGTATATCATCTTGCTGTACTCCACAAACTGCAAATTTAATCCAAAAAAACCATTCGTATATACTTATCAACATAATCTGACAAATCCACATTAGGCATTTGAACTTGGGTGCAAGAGGCAGCTCACTGCCTAACTAACATAACTCACTTATGCAATTACAAGACATGCTTAATTTAGAATAATTCTACATAAAGATCAACCGATATAGGTAACAATCCAGTTAAAATATAACATGTGGTATATGTTTTATTTCTAATTTATACTCTAACAAATTAAATTGTGCGTTTGATCTAATCAACCAAATATTATGTACACAAAAGAAATGAAAGAATCAACCTAATTTTTAAAGAAACAAGTTTTTTTGTCGCTACGTACCACGTGTAAGAACCAGAGCAGAGAAAATTATACGTGTAACTAAAAGAGCACATAATTATGAGTTCAGATTTTCTGTCCATACTTTTGTGTGTCCCTTTCTGTCCATGCCTTAATTTTGTGGCACGTGGTATTCCACTTAATCATACTTTAACAAAATTAATATTTTTATCTTTTAATACAAATAAAATAATAAAATAATATCACGTGTCACAAAATTAAGACATGAACATAGAAGAACACACAAAAATATAAACAGAAGATCTGAACCCCATAATTATATGGCATGGCCACGTAAGCAAGCTAAAGAACGTACCTCCCAAATTCGGAGCTTGGAATAGTTGATGACATAATAGGCCATGGCGAACTGGGTCTGGTTCTCGGGCGGGTAAACGGGTTCGATCTCTCGGACTAGGCAACCCTGCGACTCCAGAATACGACGGTGCTCTTGCGGGACGTCAGGCAAGACTGCAACGACCAAGGGGTACGCCGTTTTGACCTTCCTCAATCCCTTGGCCAATCCGACGACGCCCTTCACGTAGTCGCCGTTGCCGGCCAAAAAGGTTACGTATGCCCGGCTCGGCAGGGTGGCGGGTATGGTGAAACCCGACTTAGCGACGCTGGTGGGGACGAGTTCAGGAGCCATTGTGTGGTGGTGACGTGTCCAAGGGAGAAGGGAACGAAGTTGGTAGAGTAAGAAGGCCTTGACCCTTGCAAAGCTAGAGAGAGAGAGAGAGAGAGAGAGAGAGAGAGAGAGAGAGAGAGAGCTAGCTGGAGATGGTGAGAGACAGGCAGAGATCGATGGCTTTGAAACTGCTCTGGAGGGATGATGGTGTTGGGGGGGAGGGGGGTTTTATATAAGCCTTGGAATGAAATTAAATTTGGCCGAAATTTTAGTTTAATGCAGCACATCTTCTGGGATGGCCTTGAGCTGTTTTCCGTACACGTGTCTTTCTGAATTCATCCTACGGTAAGTGGCTGCTCCGGGAAAGTTCTGGAAAGGACCTCAACTTAAACTGTGACATTTTTATTTTTCAAAAAAACTGTGGCATAGAAGACGCTCGAAGGTCTATTTCCATATTTGAATTGGAGGGGGAGAAAATTGGAAATTGAAATCCGTGATTGGTTGTAGAGTCACGTGTGGGGTGGTATTTTATTTACAAGCAACAAAGGTTAATTAGTTTTTTTATGAAGAATAATTTAAATCATCGCAAATACCATGTTTCGCTTTTTTATTCAATTGTTAAAATCATGACATTTGAATTTATTTTTAAGAAAATTCTCATCTCACTTACTTTTACGTCTTTATTAAAACAAATAAATACAATTGAATACGAAGTTGGAATACAATTGAATGTGAAATTGAAATGAAGAAAAGCTCCTAAATTTGCACATTTAAGCTCCCTCTAAAAGTATTTACCACAACCTTTAAACACCGACACCTCTAAATTGTCAAGATTAGGTGAGTCGGTGGCGTTCCATGATAGTTTAAAGAAAGACATAACTATGAAATTGAAAAGATGGTAGAGAATAAAATTATGTTATTGTACTACAACCGAATTCAAAGTTGAAACACAGAAAGATACCAAATTTGCACACTTCCCTCTAAAAGTGTCGAAATGTAACACCTTTGAGCACCCTTTAGTGAATTAGTGACCTCCCACGATAAATTTTTTTTTCTTTTAAAAAGAAAGAAAAATGTGAAACTCAAAAGATGATAAAGAATAAGATTCTATTATCATTAACCAAAAGAATTAAGGGATAAAGTGTTATTATTGTAAACTTTTTTTCATTTTTCATGTACAAAATTGTTGAAATTGCCATAACATCCCCAAAGTTTAAATCGACATGATTCTTTCCTTGTCCTTGGTTGCTTGCTTATATATATATATATATATATATATATATATATATATATATATTGAGTTGGCCTATATATATATATATATTGAGTTGGCCTAAATAGGTTGAATATGAATTTTGACTTGGAGTCAACAACCAATGAAACATCGACTCTCTTTTCTTTTGTTGCGGGTCATTTGCCCAGACGAAGACTGAAATGAAAAAGAAAGGACACCCCAAATTATATTTGTTTGTGGAAAAAGAGACAAGGAATTGTGGGGCATTCTAAAAGGTTCCATACAATACCATTGCATTGCAAATTTGCATGCATCAAATTCGTAGTTGATTTGAATTCCCACGGAGTCATCGTCATAATGGGCCCTTGCCTTCTTGATGACGCTGAGACTGTGCCACTTTTCAAAATGGGCCCCAACGTTGAGTTCTCCTCCATCATCTTGAACTTTCCTGTGCCTTGACTAGCAGCATCCATTATTCTAGCAAAATCTACTAATTACAATTTACAAACAAAACACTCACCCACCATTTCATAATCTCATAATTACTATTAGACGATCATTTAGTTATTATGACTGGAGATGTAAAAAAGACAACTCGCAGATGTAGACTGTAGTGGTGGTGGGGTGGGGCATGATGCGTTGACGAGAGAGGTGAAATGGAACTGCCTGCCAATCACGACCTGCCCAATTTGGGCCAAAGTTTTGCTTTCTTTTTAGTTGTTGTTGATGGCCTCGGAAGGGCCTAGGTCAGGGTTCTTGTAGTTTGGGCCTCAGCCAGCTTCTCAACCCAAAAAGGGTTCTTGGGCCTGACTTTCTACCCATTTTTCCATAAAAGCTGTGCTGCTAATTGTTGGTCTCGGGTTCATTTAGGTTGGGTTAAAATTGAATTATTATAACTTGTATTGTTGTTTGGAATTTTGAAGCTCAATGACCAACCAAAGGTGTTTTTCATTATTTTTTTAGCTTGAAAACAATATATAATAATATTTTAGAAAAGTGCTGCCATATAATTGAAATCGACCAATTCAAATTGTCTATTTCAAGAAAACGAACCGATCCAATTCAATTCGCCCAATTCGATTCGATTGTAGTTTAGGATCCAATCCAACTTGTATTGGTCGACCAGTTTTAGCAATGGAGAAAAACAATATTGAACTATGAAATAATTATCATAAAATCCAACTAGATTGGATTCGGTTGGATCTCATAAGTAAATTCGTTATTCAATTTAATACTATTGATTTTAGAATGAGAGATTCAATTCGATACACCAAATTATTAAAAATAAAATAAAGAAAATAAATAATGTGAAATGTATAATGTATTGTTGAAGTATTTTAAACGATTTGGCAAATACATACGCTTAATCAAGTTAGATAGAAAGGATGTGCTCCTTAATCTACCCGAATTTGAATACTCCTTCCCATAATTTAGCTTGTATTTATAAATAAATAAATAAATAAAAGTTTTGTTGCCACGTTGTTCATTCTGGTTAGCCGTATTACATCACTCCGCAAGACCGATCCAAACTGCGATTTCATTAGCTTCGTCTCTTCTACAAGCGCCCCACTCTTCTCTTCTCTTTATAAAATATAATTATTTTCTTCGCCTTCTCCTCTTCCTCCACCTCAACGTCTTCTTCTTCTCTAACGGTAAGGGCTTAGATCTCACCAGCTTGATCTTTTTATTGCTATTTTTTTTCTTTGAATTCTGTTTGATAGTTATGTTGAATTTAGGCTTTGGTTGAGTGGAAAAATCGTTTTGCATTCTAGATCTGTGGTTTTCAAAATGTCGTTGATCTCTTCAGTTTTCTTGGGTTTTATCGGGATGCAATCGTTGTGGGTTATTTAAGCCTTGTTTGGTGTCGCTTGAGATTGTGGTGATTATAAGGCAGATCTTTTAGTTTGATTTCTTCTTGCCTCTAATACGTTGCCTGTTTTGATGAGATACAGTTTCAGTGAGAATTTTATTTCAGTAATTCTTCAATTTTGTAATGCCATCTGAAATTAATATCTTTAGATTCGTTAGAGTTCGTGAACATAACATTTCAAAAACATATGAAGGTTTAATTTGGTGGATCTGATTTTAGCTTGCAGTTTAATTGCATTTGGGCAAAATTTAGTTTGTTATGTGAAAATTGTTGCTGACTTGGGATTGTAAAATGAAGTTCTCTTCCCCATTCGGTTGTATATAGAGAATTATATGGTGGAGTAACTAGATCCCATGCAAACCAAATGTGGATTTGAGCCTTTGATGCATATAGTTGAGCCACGGATTCCGAATGTTCACACATTTAGTCTCTCACTTTGTGCTGAGTTCTGTTTGCACACATGCTCAAATTTGATATTTTTATTTTTTCTTATAATCAAGCTCACATGTGATTTGAGTGATGCAAAAATGGTGGGAGATCATGATGCTTCGTTATGCCCTCCTCTATCTTTCTGATTACTTTGGGTTGTTGTCTGTGATTTTTATTCTTAGTTTTGTGACATTTCACGAGACTTTCATATTTAAGGTGCTCCCTTTAATATTTTTTTACTGCCTTTCAGTTGGTGGCTGTCAATAATCTCCAAGTGAATCAAGATGGTAACAATCTGATCTTTTCTTAGTTTCCATTTAATTTTTGAGTGATGTTCTCAGTGGAGTAATGATTATCTGGTTTTGGTGATTGATATTAGTATTATTCATACATTTTAACCACTCAACATGGAAAACTATTATGTATGCAAGTTCGACTGAACATGCCGCAGCAAAATAAATATACGAGTATAAATTTCTGAGGGTCAGTCAGTTTAACTTGGATCCAGAATAGTTTATGGTAATTGTATGAGTTTATAATCATGTAACCATTGTGTCTCTCTTCAGTTAAATGCGAAGAGTTTTCCTTATTGAGTGGTTTAAATGTGTATAAACAACTTAAGAATGTTTTCCTAATATTTTTTTTGTTTTCTTGGAATATCTCTTCTCATTTTCCCCTCTATTTGTAATTTAGGTTGTGCTCGCTTCTTCAATTATAAGCAAGTCTGGGAAAGGTGAGTTCTGTGCATTTTTCTTATGTTTCTGTGGGTTTCTGTTGGTTGATAATAATAATTCTTGCCTTTTCCTTTGTCTACATAAAGTACACATGAGGAAGTGTAGGAATTGTTGACTGGTGAAATAAATAAGAATGACACTGATTGAATTAGGAAACTGATACACCCTTGAAGGGCAGTCTGAGCTGTGTCTCATGCACTAGTGCACAAAGGTTTAACCAAACAATTACAGTGTTTTATCTATTTCATTGAGATTCGCAAGACTCTCATACAATCTTGGTGATGAATTTAGTCAATGGAGTTTCTTGCCGGAATGTTACAGGAATTAAAGATAATCCAGGTTTTCATTTTCTGTTTTGTTATGCCGTATCTGGGGGTTATTAAAAGGAAAGAAATAGTTGTACTTTTGGCTGAGCTATTTTAACATCACTTTCTTTTGCCTTAATTTGACTTGCTAGTAACTAATTTGTTGCAACGGTGCATATCATTAGAGTTGTTAAAATTTTATCTATATTTATTTTCTATTTTTTATTTTGCAGTGCTTGTTTCTAGGCAGTTTGTGGATATGTCTCGTATAAGAATTGAAGGTCTTCTTGCGGCTTTCCCTAAGTTGGTAGGCACGGGCAAACAACATACATATGTTGAGACAGAAAATGTGCGCTATGTTTACCAGCCGATAGAATCTTTGTACTTGCTACTTGTTACAAACAAGCAGAGCAATATATTGGAAGATTTGGAGACTTTGCGGCTGCTCTCTAAACTTGTATCCTTCTTACGCTGGCCTATGATTGTTTTCATGTTGTTTTAATAACTCGACTTCTTGGGTCCATCAGTCATTGCTGTTTTTTTGCAGAACAATTGAGCTGTTGCTATGATAGTGATAAAATGTTAGAATCAATCTAGATCCTTTTTTATATTTGATTTCTGTGCTCATGCCTTCATTTTATAATTCCCCCAACCCACTGGGAACTGCGATTCACATCACACATCTTGGTTCATGGTTTGTGGCCATTCTGTTCTTCCAAACGGGTACTCTCAACTTACCATGATAAATGGTGAAGAAAAAGGATTTTAAATGTGAAAAGTAAATAGAGCTGGAACTTAGGGCAAAGTTTGTGTATACAGTTTCTGGTCTTCTCATCCTATGTATATGTACGCAAGTGTTTGTGTTTTTTTGCATGCATGTAGATGTATGGATGTTCCTTCAAGTTATGCCCAAGCAACCCAAGTAACAAGTCTAACAATGTGCACCATTTACTTGCCATAACGTACCATGGTTCTGGTGGGCCATAAGTTATTTTTGAGCCTTGTCTTTTCTTTTCTGGATTTTTAACCATTGAGTTGATTCCTTAAGCGTTTTTAGGTACCTGAATATTCTTTGTCCCTAGATGAAGAAGGTATATGCAGGACAGCATTTGAGCTGATTTTTGCTTTTGATGAAGTCATCTCTCTTGGGCACAAGGAAAATGTGACTGTTGCACAGGTTAAGCAGTACTGTGAGATGGAGAGTCATGAAGAGAAGTTGCACAAGCTCGTAATGCAGAGCAAGATAAACGAAACCAAGGATGTTATGAAACGGAAAGCTAGTGAGATTGACAAAAGCAAGGTAATTATTTAGGGCCCTGTGATGTCTCCTGTAGTGGCTTTGTGCTTTGCTTTGCAAGCCTCCTGTTTAACAATACATTGTCGCGTTTCTCTGCAGATTGATAGGGGCAGAGTTGAAAAGGGTGGATTTATGTCTTTACAGTCGATGGGATCTGGAAGAATTGAGAGTACCTTTAGTGATATGAGCATATCTAGTAGTGGAAGTGGTGGTTTCGGAGGTGGTTCTGGTTTTGGATTGAGCACTGATATTGACTCATTTTCTACCAAGACCAAAGGTTTGTGTCTCTATTTGTCTGCATGAATCTGTGATTCATTCTGATATTAATGTGCTGTGGTGATGGTGGTGTGTGGTACACGATTTAAAATTCTTATTCGATTATGTTATGTGTAAACCATATGATGTAGTTCCCTGATGTTAGTTAAAATGCTATATTTGTTAAGCTGTTCTTATATAGTATGTGTAGGAAAACATTGAAAGCACATAATGTACAAGATTTCTATCGGCCACCATTGTGCCCTTTCACATTCATTTTTTATTGTATAATTAAGTCTACTTGTTTTTACCATGTATACTTCTATCATCAGGTCGTCCACCTTCATCTGCCACCGCTCCTCCAAAGGGTTTAGGTATGCAGCTGGGAAAATCACAAAGGACCAACCAATTTTTAGAGTCCCTGAAAGCAGAGGGGGAGGTGATTCTTGAAGATGTACAGCCAAAAGCAGGCCAGTCTAAATCAGCTGCTCCACCTCTAACTGATCCCGTTACTTTGAATGTTGAAGAGAAGCTCAATGTTACACTTAAACGTGATGGTGGAATGAGCAACTTTGATGTTCAGGGGACATTATCTCTGCAAATTCTTAACCAAGAAGATGCACATATCCAAGTCCAGGTACTGTGTGAAATATTACCATGGGCATAATCGAGGTGGTAGTTTTAGTTTTAACATTTCAGTGTTCATGATGACGTTTAAGTAACACATCTTACAACTGACTTATTTGATTACTAGGCTTGCTCTAAATTAGATAGGAACTTCATAATTATCCTTTCCATGGGATGGGAGACTTCTAGAGCTGTGTCTATTTTGAATGTTGTCTTTTGAAGTAGGTCATGCTTTGTGTAATTGCAATGTGTTTTTGTCTTATTTTCAGATTGAAACTGGTGCAAATCCTGGCATCCTTTTCAAAACACACCCTAACATGAACAAAGAACTGTTCTCCAATGAAAACATTCTAGGCCTAAGGGATCCTTCTAGGCCTTTTCCCACCGGTCAAGCTGGTGATGCAGGAGGTGTTGGTCTTTTGAAGTGGAGAATGCAGACTACAGACGAGTCAATGGTGCCCCTGACAAGTGGGTTCCAAGTATTTTCATCATCTTGATGCACAATTTATCTTGTATGCTCTGATCATTAAATATCAATCTATCTCTGTTGCAGTCAACTGTTGGCCCTCTGTTTCTGGGAATGAAACTTATGTCAACATTGAATACGAAGCTTCACAGATGTTTGATCTGCGAAATGTTGTCATCTCAGTACCTCTGCCAGCTCTTCGAGAGGCTCCACGAGTAAGCCAGGTTGATGGTGAATGGAGGTGAGAAAAGTCAACTTTAGTTTTCTTATTTAGGACAAGTTTGGCATTCTTTGTCTTTGTGAAAATAATCATTGTCGATTCTTTGTGAGAGAAATCAGTAAGATAAAGCGATTTGGCGTTTGGTAAACTTTTTTGTTAAAAGTGTTATTGGTACTAATTCCCACATAATCACAAAAATAATTCCCGCATAATCATTAAACTCGTCTCTTCAAAAGCGATTCCTGAATAATCAGAAAATGAAAGCACCTCATTAGCTTTCCTTATAGCTTTCTCTCACAGCAATTTTTAATAATAAGTGATTTTCTCATAGTTTACCAAACGGGTTGGGCTTTCCAAAATTTTTTAAAAATCACTTATCATCCCAAATAAGCAATGCCAAACTGGCACTTACTCTAGCTTTTGACACCTTGGATTACAGCCATACACACTGAATATGGTCGTTGTTTTACTGGTACAAAATGTTCCACTGTGAACATGAATGTGGATACAGAGGGATTTTTTCCTGATTGGCACCTTACATTTAACTGTGTGGCTGTGATTTTATGGACGTGCACATAATCCTAGGGTCCTGATTCAGGGTGGTGTTAAGATGATATTTGTGAGATACTGTTTCCAGTGCTTTTTTATTTCAAATTCATGATTCTCTAAGTGGTGATTATGTGAAAGATGTTTTAAATTGATTTTTTACAGTGGGGAACCCATGTTGGGGGTTCGAAACTCTGAGGTACCTATCTAGCATTAATTTGCTAGTGTTTCCCTGCCCCCCAAAGATTATAGGGTTCTGTGGGTGGGCCCCAGTTTGAAAGCTGACAAAGTGGAGTTCTGGGATTTCCAAAATAAAAAAATAAAAATTATGTGAAAGATGTTTTAAATTGATTTTTTACCTTTGATGCTTCCTTGAGTTTAAGTTGCATCAATAGAATGGTAAAATTGTGATTTAAAAATTTATTTATGCGAAAGCAAATTTTTGAGGAACAATGAATTCAATGCTTATATATATAGTATATAATATCATATAATATATGAATAATGCTACTCTTACCACATTTGTATACCACATTTTCATACCACCTTATGTGGCAGATGAGGTGGACAACACATAAATTAAAATTAATTTAAGATTTTCTTTTCTTTTATGATTTATTGACACTTTTTAATTGATGTAGTTGTCCACTTCATCTGCCACATAAGGTGGTATGAAAATGTGGGATACAAATGTGGTAAGTGTAGCATTACTCATAATATATATACATTTGGGTGTGTGTATTCTATCTGCGTTTGAAGAATTATTTTTGGTCACATCAATCTCTAGTCAAGTTTTCTGCTGATTGTAAATTGTAAATTGTAAATGCTGTCCTGTGTGGCTTTGAAACTGTAGTTCAATGGAAAATAAAATCTGGCACTGGTAGTAGTATAACTCTAACAACATTGTCCTGTAGTTTGTAGAACTTTACAATCATTACTAGCTATAGTGGTTTAACTTTTCTGATAACAAGCCTGGAACTAGGAATTTTGGGTGGCTGCAATTTTGAGTATACATGGGTTCACATATTGTCAATTTTCTGATATCTTAACTTTCGTTAAGTAGTTTTGTGGAAGTTTTTCTTTTTTCATTTCCTTTTTGATACATGTCTTGCTGGAAGTACCCATGATCCCATGAACAACGGATAGGATATGGGTACCCCCATACGTCATCCTTTTGTGTAGATGTTGGTACCGGATACTAACATGGAAAAAGCCTGGGAATATGCTGGGAAATAGGTCCAGGAATATGCCTGGTGTCCCTGCTATCATGTGATGGTGATGGTATTACTCCTGGAGCAAAAGGATTGAAACATTCACTGCTTTTTTGGAATTTATATTTCTTATATTTGATATCAACATTTGCATTGCAGATATGATTCAAGGAATTCAACGTTGGAGTGGTCCATACTTCTTGTTGATAACTCAAACCGCAGGTCTGCAAATGCTCTGATTCTTTTGGGTTGTTAAATAGTCCTTGTATACTAGTGTTAATGAGATTGTTATCTTTCTGGAATCCTTGGCAGTGGATCAATGGAGTTTGTTGTTCCCCCAGCAGACTCATCTGTATTTTTCCCCATTT
This sequence comes from Prunus padus, assembly GCA_024362665.1. Taxonomy (NCBI): domain Eukaryota; kingdom Viridiplantae; phylum Streptophyta; class Magnoliopsida; order Rosales; family Rosaceae; genus Prunus; species Prunus padus. The sequence goes on from JANFAM010000010.1 coordinate 26,421,281, forward strand.
CTGTGCGCTTCTCCGCCACTAGTACATTCAGTGACCTGAAGGTACAACTGCTTGACTTTGATTCCTTGATGAAGATCCTTGTGCTATCATACTTTCCTCATTTTGGTGAATTTAAATAACATGTGCTATAAGCGCAAGTACTCTGTTGAGTCCATTGTCTCATACTTTACTCATGTTGATGGACTTAAATAACTCATACTATAAGTGCGACTACTTTGTTGATTCCATTGCGGATGTTATACCGCTAGACTTTTTGGCCTACTATGTTATTAGGTACCTCAGGAATTGGGAAAGTATTATATTGCTCTAACTTCTATCATACTGGCGAGAACTCACTGCTTCACACGCCACTAACACGCATGGGCCGCAGAGTTTTTATTATCTGCCCATTTATTATGTCTATCTGTAGTCCACTTGAAACATGGCTAATTCTCAAACTTCATGTGGAAGTCTTTGGTTGTGTGGTCAGTCCACTCAAGGACTCCATAGCATACATGAATAAGCAAAAATGTTTTAAGTTTCGGTGCATGTAAATGGCCAGTCTGATTCTTGACCAAGGTTAGAAAAGACTTCCTAACTTGTGCACCGTATAATTTCCTTCTGAGATTGATTAGAGATCTTTTGCCACATATAATTTCCTTTCACTATCATGAATAGGCTACTTATTCTCTAATGGTATTCACGGTTTATAAATTGGAACCTGATCTTATGCCATAACTTACATCTGACTTTTCTTTCTAGTAGCATTTACGTTAGTAGATTGTACTTGAGAAGTTTTTTTAGCCATAAAGCTTTTTCTCAATTCTTTCCCGAACATCTTGTGTTTTGGCATAATTTGCGTCATATTCATACCTCGTATAAAATTTGCCAATGTCAACTTTATTTTGCAGGTTGTGAACATTTTACCTCTGCAAGGTGGAAACCCTCCCAAATTCTCTCAAAGAACGCAGTTGATCACAGAGAATTACCAAGTGGTGTGACCGGTTGGGGTGTCAGTTTGCAACTAGATTATCAGTTTCTGCTACATTTTTGGACAAGGATTAAATTCTAAATCAACAATTTATAATTTTTGGTGTTTTTTCCCCCATTCAATTTGAGATGAAGGATGCCAAGAGTTACATTTTTATAAATTTGAACCTAATGTTCTTAGGATGCTTATACAATCTACAGTCTTTCATGTGTGTATCTGCCAGACTTTGGATACTATAAATCTTCATGTCATTTGATTCTGTGCATCAGTTTTTATCCCGACTTTGTACTTCAATTGCATATTGATCCACCTTTGTCTTTTCATACGGTACTCTCAACTTGAATCACAAGGATGAATTTATGAATGAAAGTTTTGATGGCTATCCGTGATTCATCAATCATCTACTTTATTGTGATAGATGAAAGATTTTATTCTATTTTTATTCAAGCAATAGTCTAAATTAATTTAATCCATTGGGAGGGAGACTCGAATTTGAGTGCAAGGGGTGGGTTATTTCCCTGGCCAGACAGCTCGTGGTTGGCCAAACTATAGGCTACCCAATTTCTATGATTCTCTTCTTCCCAATGCAAATTAAGCCTACATTCTAACTAATTCTCAATCCCAGCCATCTCAGCCCAGCCCAAGTTTACGATCTAGTTCCGCCACTAGACACCACGAGCAAAACAAAACGTAAGGCACTTGGTTGTAAGTTGTAACAATTACTGATAAGTGTATTATTTCTTATATTTGTATGCATTTTATATTTAGTTTTTTTATAGAAAATTAATTAAAAATAATCTTATTATTTTATTTTTCTTATTTTCAGCTATTTTGTGCTTTTGGAATGGTTTTGATGGAAAATCGATTTTTCGAATGAATTTTAGTACATGGCCAATTGGAGAAGAAAGCTAAGACATTGAAGATCATTGTGTCAAATTTTCATAATTTTAAATCAAACCAATTGCTCCATAATCACAAGTCAAGACAGCCTAAGTTGAAATCCTGTCAGAACTGCACTACTGTGGAATATTGAAGAGTTGAAGACTTTCCCCATTTTTCCTATTGGCGTACAATATATGCTTGGAAAGCTTAGAGATAAAGCTACAATTTCCATATTTTTCCAGAATTTTCTAAGAAGTGGAATGACCCCAAAATGTGTTTCCAAGTCAAAGAAGGATTCTTTCCTAGTTTGTTTCCTTAATTGTTTAGGATTTTGTTTTGTTTTAGGAGAGTTTTTCCAGACCTTTTTAGAGTAGGTTTAATTATTTTACACTATATATGGCCAACCTAAGATCTCTGTTCAAACCACCTTTTTATACACCCACAAGAATACCAGAGAGAGGCACGAGTACAGCTACCATGTCCTTGGAGCTTTCAAATGTGTTGCTGTGGAGATTCTTGAGATTAGGTCCATCATCTGAATTGGTTTAATGACAATGAGTATTTTGTTTATCTTTATTGTCTTCATGAACTAATTTCCCTTGTTAAAGCTACAATGTAGCCTAACCATGAATACTTAAGTTTTATAGTTTATATTAATTTCTAATTTCTATTTCATGTTGAGTATTTGTTATTGTTATTAATACTTTGAATATCTTGCCAATATTTAATTGATTTGATCATCCAGACGGAGACCGAGAATAGATGTTTGGTGATTCTCTTATAACAAATATCATATTTTGAATGAGTGCCCGAGATGGACTAACCTGATTCATGCAGTTTTCTTGCAGGTTTTCATAGAACTTAATGGGTTCTTGATTTTCTAAATTCGTTGCTCGAGAGAGAATGGGTTGCTAATTAAGAATACTTTTGGTTGAGCTCGAAAGGGGATATCAAATGAATTAAGGGAAACCAATTGTCAACATGGGTAGTAATTAGGGTTAGCTATAAGAATTAATTGGATGCTCTAGTGCCTCATAAACTTGATTCTCAACCGTTACTTAAATTGTTATGTATAATAATTATTTTAATTTAGTTAACTGATAAATCTTCTTAATCAATCGTTCAAATAAACACTTGAGTTAATCATAAATGGTAGTTAATAGGATAATATGGTCTATGTGGGAACGATACTCTATTTATTTTTATATTACTTGTGCGAATTGTGCGCTTGCAATTATTTCACAAGCTGCACAATTTGCACAATTGCAATTATTTCACAATTTACACAATTGCAATTATTTCACAGATTGCAAGCGCACAATTCGCACAAGTAATATAGAAGTAAGTAGAGTATTGTTCCCATAGAGACCGTTTTATCATATTAAATACCAATTATAATTAACCCAAGAGTTTATTCGAACAATTGATTAAGAAGATTTTATCAATTAACTGTTAACTCGCAAGTGCACGAGGCGTTGGGTAGTATAGCTTGTGTAAGTACGAGGTCGATCCCACGAGGATTGATGATAGATTGATTCAATTTGATTCCCTGCACAAAATAGAAATGAAAAGAAAATAAGTAAAACAAGAAAGAAAGAAAAGAAATTAACCCAAGCTAATTAGTTACCAAGTTCAATTTAGATTCACGGATTGATTCTAGCTAAAATATGATTAAGCCATGGTGTTTGGTCCTAACCTTGTATTCCTAATTCCCTAATTAGATCCTTGTTGTCGAACCTAAATTAAGCATTAGAAATCCATTAAGCATAGAAGAATGTTTTAAACAACCAAGCATGTATCTAATCCCTATTGTCGAATGTCCATACATACTCTTCCTATTCATAGTTCAATTTGAATTAATGCATGGTGTCTACTCTTAATTCAAACCAAGATAGCTAACATACAAGTTTTAATGGTGATCAATCATTCAAACAAGCATATTAACTTATAAGCATAATGAATAAGAACAAGAACTATAATTGAAACTTGAAAACTAATTAAACTTGAAAACTTAAGAAAAGAAATTACATTACAATGAAAAATAAATTACAACTAAGAAAAACTTAAAGGAAAATTTAGCAAAAGGATTTTGTTACAACAATTGAGAACTAAAAAGGAAAACTAAGAGAATTTGAGGGAGAGAAGAGAGAGGAGCTCTAGAGAGATGTTTGAGAGCTCCCCCCCTTGGGGTGTGTTTACATGTTTGGAGAACTCACTTTTTATAGGCCTAGGGGAAGTATAAATCTGATTATACAATTGAATTTATTAATCACACTCACTTCACCAACTTACACCACTCAATTCACCACTAAAATGATTAGCTCATGCATGACAATGCATTGCAGTCAGCTTGTGGGCTCGATTTGGGCTTGTTCCTTCACTCTAAAAAATCTGCAAAAATATGGATCTTGAAGCTCTTTGTCTTATCTTTCCAAGCATATGCAGCCCAACTCAAGGAAAATTCGGGAAGGCCTTCAAAAGTCATTTTTGGCCCAGTAACACAGATCCTGCCGATTTTGACCTTAAGCTGCCAAAACTTGTATAACTTCCTCTAGAGGACTCGGAATCACGAACCGTAAAATGATCCAGAAAATAGACTTCCGTATCTTTCCAATGACGTATGGCTCATTATCTGGTTCTTCTTGAGCAAGTAGAGTCCAATCCGTGAAGTTGACTGATCTGCAGACACCATTTTGAGCTAACTTGACTCCAAAATGCATTAAATGAGTCCCAAACTTATTACACTGAAACAAACACAAAATAGATTAAAAGCACAAGTTTAACTCAAAAACATAACCAAATCATAAGTTAGAAGGGTACAAAATGATATGTAATTATGCACCGATTATTAACTAAATTAAAATAATGATTAAAAACAACAATTTAAGTAATGATTAATAATCAAGTTTATGAGGCACTAGAGCATCTGATTTCACCATAACCAATTCCACTTAAATTCTTATAGCTAATTAACCCTAACTACTACTCATGTTGATAGTTGGTTTTCCTTAATTCATTTGATATCCCCAATCGAGCTCAACTAAAAGTATTCTCATTTAACAACTCATTCTCTCTCGAGTAACGAATTTAGAAAATCAAGAATCCATTAAGTTCTATGAAAACCTGCAAGAAAAATGCATGATTCATTTTAGTCCCTCTCGGACACTCATTCAAAACATGATATTTGTTATAAGACAGTTGCCAAACATTTCCTCTCGGTCTCCGTCTGGATCAACAAATCAATTAAATATTGACCAAATATTCAAAGCATTAAGAACAATAACAAATACTCAACATGGAATAGAAATTATAAATTAATATAAACTATAAAAATTAAGTATTCATGATTAAGCTACATCGTAGCCCTATCAAGGAAAATTAGTTCATGACGACAATAAGGATAAACAAAATATTCATTCTCATTAAACCAATTCAGATGATGGACTTGATCTCAGGAATCTCCACAGCAACACCTTCGAAAGCTCCAATTACTCCATAGGAGGGTCAAAATATGTATTGTGTATTAGAAGGTTACTTTGACACGATTGAAAAGTCCTAACAGATTATTTGTATTCATTGTCCAATCCGGTATAGTATATGGTGTCTATCTTGGGGAGAAACTTGTATCGTGTACCCTTATCTTGCAGGCAAGTTTTTTCCCCTATCTTGTTGAAAATACTAGTCATGTGTTCAATTTTTGTGATCCAACCTTCTAAATGAGGCCTAAAGGCGATGGTCAGCAATCACTCAAAGAAAGGCAAGGTGAAAAACAGCCTCGACGTTTTGCAAGAATTTATAACAATTAGATGTTAGTTTGGCGAGGGTTGAAGATTAGATTATTCCACATGTTAGTGCATATATAATTGTTTTTCCACATGTCTATGCCTTGAGCTCTGCAGCCTATCAATATATTATTATTATATATAGTGTATGAGACCAATGGGGCACTATAAACAGCAGATCCAAGAGACTTATTTGGAAGTTTGAGCAGACCCATAAAGAGGACAAGAAACCTCACCAATGTCTAAGCCAAGGTAAGAAATTCAAAATCTTTCTTTTTGTATCTCAACCTTATTAGATCTTCCAGCTGAGTTCCAATGTTAATTTTCTTGTAACATCATTTCAAGTGCTTGAACAGTTTACTTGGATTTTGGACATCATATTCCTTTTCACTCTCACAATCACAAACACCTTCAAATTCCATGCCTTAATCAAAATGCATGCTCTTAATATAAACAAATATATACAATTATGATTTTATAGGTTGGAGGGCAAGGTGGCCCTTATCACAGGTGCAGCCGGTGGGATTGGTGAGGAGGCAGTGAGACTATTTGCAGAAAATGGAGCCTTTGTTGTTGCTGCTGACATTCAAGATGAATTGGGTCCTCACGTTGTCGCCTCAATAGGCTCCGAAAGAGTTAGCTATTGCCACTGTGATGTAAGAGATGAAAACCAAGTTGAGAAAACAGTGAACTACACGTTGGACAAATATGGCAGCCTAGACATTTTGTTCAGCAATGCAGGTGTCATGGGTCCAATGACTGGCATATTAGACCTTGACATTCAAGGCTTCGACAACACCATGGCCACGAACGTTCGAGGTGTTGCTGCAACAATCAAGCACGCAGCGCGTGCCATGGTGGCTCGAAAGGTACATGGTTCAATCATATGCACAACAAGTGTGGCAGCTTCTCTTGGAGGTACAGCTCCACATGCTTACACAACTTCAAAACATGCTCTGTTGGGTTTGGTGAGAGGAGCTTGCAGTGAGCTTGGGGCTTATGGAATCAGAGTGAATAGCATTTCCCCATTTGGAGTTGCAACCCCTCTTTCATGTAAAGCTTACAACTTGCAGCCAAGTGAGGTGGAGGCTAATAGCTCTGCCATAGCCAACTTGAAGGGCATTGTGTTGAAGGCTAGGCATGTGGCAGAGGCTGCTCTGTTTCTTGCTGCTGATGAATCTGCTTATGTTAGTGGACACAACTTGGTTGTCGATGGAGGCTTCACGGTGGTTGATCATAGTTATTCAGCCAACTAGAATTGTGGTTTGTTGTCGCTCAAGGAGACAACTTTTTTAATGTATGGTTGGCATTTTGATTATTTTTTTGTTGTTGCTTCTTTTCTACATTAAACAGAGTTTTCTGTTCTAAAGTCAAACTTGTTAGCAGTAATTCCCATGTGCGCTTTCCTTGTAATCTGCAATGTGATATTTTTTGTAGCTTCCACTTCATAAATCCATCGATCATGTCTTTTGTCTCCCCCTTGTTCAAGCCTCCTTCCCCGAGAAATTTTTAAATGTACCGACACCACGCGTTGGTGTCTGTCATCCAATGTACCTGGGACATTTGGATTTCTTTTATAATTTATTGTATTATTTTTATGACACATGTGGCGTGCGAAACATTCCACACGTCACTCTAACAGTGGATGGTCACCACCACACGTGGTGTCTGAACACCCAAAAATTACTCCCTTCCCCCATTATACACTCTATTCCCTCTAATTTAAGTTTTCTAATCAATTAAAGAAAGTGAAAACAGTAAAGTTGAATAGAAATCAAGCTATAGTTATAGTAGGTACATTAAAGATTGAAAACCGATGTTTGTAGTGTATATTTCTGACAAAAACCATTATAATTATTTGGACATCATTTTATGAACCCCATTTGACTTGAGGGGTCTATCTATTCTATACACTACACAAGATTTAGCACTTTAAATGTATCAATAGATGCGAATGTGGACAATTAGTGATGAAACTAGCCATTCGTGTTTGGCTGTTATTTTGGATATAGATAGTATAGGGAGAACCCGAGCCTCTGCATTTGGAGTAGGGGATGCTTGGACCCAGCTGTGTAATGTACCAATTATTAGGTGCCTGTTTGCTTTATTCATCACCCAAAAAGGGAAATAGAAAATTAGGGAAAACTACATTTTGAGTATGTGATCCTTGCATGAACCGCAAAGCAGCAGCACAGATGGAGCCGCTTGACAACTTGTGCAGCCATCCATCCATCCATCCATCCACACACAGAGAGGAGACACAACAAACAAGTATAGCTTGGTCAAGTTAAATGCGGCATATGATATAATGCATAACATAATACAGCAAAATATAACAATTATCTGAGTCACTTTGACCAAATGTTTCATCATTCATGTCATTTTTGGGCTGAGATGGTCGGACTGAACTGAGAAAGTTAGGCATCGACGGGATAATTTTTGGGCTTTTTTTCCAACTGAAAAATTGAGATATCCTTTGGCTAATCAAATCAGATCTTTTATGGGTTTTATAGAGGAGGATATGATGTGTGTTTTTCGTGAAGGTTGTGGCAACAACGGAGGTCAGACGACATCTGAAAATGGGGTGGAAGTGGCAGCTCCACTGTTCACACGAGAGAGAGGTTTTTAAAATTTCACTTTGCAAAAATTATGATTGTGCCAATGCACTTCCGTAGATCATAACTTCTTCTTTTTGAGTCCGAATTAAGCCAACTGCCTGTCTACGAACTCGCATTGACGAACACCATGCAACGGTGCAACTCAATTTCCCAAATTCCTTTTTGAACAAAAAATGACAAAAATACCCCTACCCCAAGGACAAAATTGTAATTTTAAAAAGAAAATGTTTTCAAGAATTCAACCAAACAAGTTTCCAAATTTTTAAGTTTTGAAAACAATTTTCAAGTTGCATACCAAACAAGTTTTTGAATCTTAAAAATAGATTTGAGAACTCCTTGTTTTTAAGAAAAATTAAATTTTTTGAGTTTCTTATTTGAATAGAATACCAAACGCCCCCTTAGCTCTCTGGCTGTAACTGTAACCCCATTTCTAGCAATCTCTCTGAGCAGTAATTGTAAGCCCTCTGAGGGGTTCTTCTTTGGGCCTCGTGGTGGCTCCTTGCCTCTTATCTTTGGTTTGGTTTGGTTTGTTTTACTTTTTTATTTGGTGGCTGGTTAGGCTTTTTGGGCCTTTTTGGGCTGTTGTCAAACGATGGTTAGAGCATTCACAATAGGCTCCTAAACCACTTCCTTAGACAAATTTTAGGGAGGAATTGGAAAATACAACTCCAACCATGCTCCCTATCCACCTCCTAAAATAGGAGACCTCTAGGAGCTCCTAAATACGAGGAGAGAAAAGACTCATAGTGGCTCCCTATAATTTAATGCTGTTTTGTTTAATGAGTATTTCAAACCTTTAATTAATGTTAAATATTTTTTATATTATTTTTAATAGAGATGGACCAATTAAAAAAGAGTTATAGCATTTATGACTCCCTAAACTAGATAGCATGATTGAAGTTTAAATTTTATAGAGAGCTCCTAAAATAACTTTTACATGTTTTTAGTAAAATTTAACTAAAAAATAGAGAGTATGATTGTGGATGCTCTTATGCCCTCTATTTCTCTGCTATTTCTTAGGCCGTGTCAGTTTCTTAGGCATTCTTCTAACTTTATTTGATTTACTATTAAGTGTCATGAGTCATGACAAAAAAAATGCATACACAAGGACAAGTTTTAATTTACACACCGGGTACAATGTTAACTGCTGTTAATTATTTGAGCTACAAATTTATTGCAGCGTTAATACTGTTATAATAGAATTAAATGAATCGACGAAAATTTAGATAAGGGATAAGATGGGCACAAAAGAATTAAACTTGATTTAGTTTTCAAACATCGCTGTCAAAATGGAAAGTGTTACGTGTACATTTCATTCACCCAGTTGTTGCCTTGCCCCCAATAAAATGAATCTAAAGAATCTAGTTTTGACCGGAATAGTTTGTATTTTGTACTACTAAATAATAAAAATATGAAAAACGCCCAAAGTTTGTAATCAACTGTATTATCTTTAGCATAGTTTTGTCACCGACCAATCTCCCAAAGCGTCCAACGTGACTAAAAGTCCACGTCTACCTTCTCTGTCTCTAATTATTTAAAATCATCATTCAGAAAATACTTCCAGACCTGACAGTCAAAACTACTAGTCGTCTGCATCAAACGATCCACTGAAACAAGTTCAGATACACAATAGTGGTCCATCTCATTGGGCTTTCATATCTCAAATTGGAAATTCTGGGTTTTCATTTCTGGAGGCTCAGATTTCAATAAACTTCTTCCACTTCGACAACAGCCATGGCACTGGAGGTTTATTGGTATGACTTCGTGTGCTTTGGCATTGTTGGTATTTCCTTGTTTGGTGCTTTATGGGTCATTTGGAGAAGGGAAGGCGCTTCTGCAAGATTCGAAGATACAACCTTGTATGAGAGCCTTCTGGTCACTAGACCCGACAGTGAGGTGTTTGTGAGTGCAATGCCGAGGGGTCATGTTAGCACTTCTCAGCTATGGACTAGTTGCTGGAAAGGGCTCCACCCAGGTTGGCTTTTGGCCATTCGATTTCTCTCCTTTCTGGCCCTTGCTGGGTTCTTGTCTTGGGATATTGTCGAATGGGATGCTTCCATTTTTATTTACTACACCGAGTAAGATTTGATTTTCTGACGTGCTCATTAATTTCAAGTCTATAGCTTGAAGTATGATTTGATAGCTTGATCTCTCAGTATATGCCTAATTCATCACAACTATAGAGTTTTGGACCTTCTGGCTTCTGTGGGAATTTGACTTACAATTCATTTTATCAACATGGTCTGTGATCAATAAGATACCCTGTAAATAAGTTCCTAATTCTGCTGATCATAATCATGGTTTTGTTTCATTACTTTGTGCCTACCCACATTAGGAAACTAAATTGATGGTCAATCCATTTTATTTTACAAGTAAAACAGTAATACTGGTTAGGGGTTTGACTGAAAGGGTGAGACCAATGACCAATTTGGTAAAGTATGTGAGAGGATGATACATCAAGCTCACCCAACATTCTGCACATTATGTGCATGAGGGCAACCCTGTATTGAAACAAGATTGAAGCACTACTTATATACTAAAGCATCCCTTGGAAAGAATAACATGTGGATAAGCGGCAGTAATTGCTGACATGATGAATAAAACATGGGCCTAAAATTTGGTTTTATAGTACGCTTTCAGAGTTCCTTGGCCATTGTTTCAGCTTGAGTTTTCTGATTCAACCTAACCCTTCAAACCATGCATGTTCATTCTCAAAACTAGTTCTTCTCCTTAGATTGCAATCCTCTGGTTCTATTAACATGTTCATTCTCAATACTAGTTCTTCTCCTTAGATTGCAATCCTCTGGTTCTGTTAATGATCTCCTTCATTATTTATTTGATGTTGTTGATCTGCAGGTGGACTTTTACGTTGGTTATGGTCTATTTTGCGGTATGTCAGTCCATACAACATCACAATTTCTTCCTTTATTTTTGGTAACAAAACACGCATTTTATTGGCTCATTTTGGTGTTCGTCCGTATCATGAATACCCTATATGCTCTGGTGTGGAGACGTTCACATGGAGAAACAAAAATTTACAGTGCATAAAGTTAACTTCGGTTTGGTTTGTAGAATCAATAAATTAGCAAGACCATATCTGTTTCAAATCAGATCCTGCTTTGCCTTTACACATTGCTAATTTCTCTGTATAGCTGGGAACTATAGTGTCTGCGTATGGTTGGTGGTTGTCCACAAACAAACCCCCCTCTGAAAATGGGACAAGGGCTGAATCTGTGAGAAGGGATGTGGAAGATGAAACTGGAACCGTTAATACTTATAGGCAAAAAGGAATTAACGGTACCATCAAATTGCAAAGCCACTATGCTCAAGAGGAGATTCAACATAGAGCAGGATTTTGGGGATATCTTATGCTGATTGCATTCCAGGTTAGTTAACCAAGATCCAGATTTTGTACTTTGTAGCCTATTCCCATTGGTATATATGTATGTGTGTGTGTGTGTATATTGTATACACACGCATTCACAAACTGTTGTCAAATTGAGGTTACCAGATATTTACAGTGCCTCAGAATGATTTCAAATCACATTTGTGCCTAATGTTGGGAATTAGCTTGATTTTTGAAAATTTTCATGAATGCCGTTTGTTGGAGGTATGCAGTATGCCGAGAAGCTGATATTTCTTGGTAACAGACTTGTGCAGGAGCTGTTGTCCTCACAGACATTGTCTTTTGGTGTGTCATCCTCCCATTTTTATCAAATGCTCACCTGGGCCTAAATACGGTGCGTGTCTAGCTACTTCTTGTAATGTGTCCAATTCTTGTACATCCCCTAATTGTATGTTGTTGTTGTTTAATTATGTTTTCATTCACCATCTATGAAATATAAAGCTGCTATCTTATAGATTGATCGATGACTAACTTATATATGTACTTCGCAGTTGATGTGCTGCATGCATACTTTGAATGCGGCTTTTCTTCTTCTGGATACCTCTCTTAACAGCCTTGTGAGTGTTTCAATATGTCAGCCAAGCTCTCGTACAACTGGTTTTACCATGTCTATCTCATTATCAGTTTACTGATGTCCCTTCCATCATCTTTTTTTTTCAGCCATTTCCTTGGTTCCGGCTTTCATACTTTGTCCTTTGGAGCTGCATCTATGTCATCTTCCAATGGGTCATTCATGCATTTGGTTTCCCATGGTACGCTTAATTAATTAAAATCTTTTCTCTTTCACACCTTTAGTTGGTGTGGAACAAACAATGAGTCTCATAGACCTGTGATTAAAGAGCTAGTAACATTGTCTTGAGTATTTTCAGGTGGCCATATCCTTTCCTCGAGCTTTATACACCATGGGCTCCATTATGGTATACTAGTTATATATATCTCCTCTGTCTTGACTTCACTTCAAGATGAAGTTATAAGCATAAAATTCTAATGGATGTTTTCTTTGATTTGACAGGTATTTTTGTATGGCTGTGGTTCACATCCCTTGTTATGGGATTTTTGCTCTAATTATAAAAGCAAAGTATTCACTTCTCCCCAAATGGTTCCCCCACGCTTTTGTGAGGCCAATCTAGCTCACTTGTTATTCTTGATTATTTCAAGAATTACATACAATTGGGAGTAGTTTTGATTTTGATTGTTTTCTTGTGTATATAGAGAAGGCAATGCTCCTCTCCGTCCCCCGCGGGATACTTGTGATTCACATATTTTACAATGTCTTATTAAAATAGTTGGATTGGACCATTCATAGCTTCTTGTTTCTTTTTTTATTTTATTTTTTCTGTCACAATGAAGCTGCATGATCCCATACTTCTTTATTTAAATTATTTGAACTTTTTTGGAATTTGCAACAATCATGTTCTGATCTTCTTTGTTTTCTTGTGCTGCTTAGAAGAAATTTGGAATCTCACCACACAGTGAGATTCCAAATACATAAGTTAGGTCTTTTAATAAGAAAGTTTGTACTTGTTTGTAGACCAAGCATGGTTTTCAACGAATGATTAGACTAGTATATGATTCATGTTTTATTCTCCACCCTTGAATGTGATCACCGCTGCTCCAATTTGACCAAATATCAAATAGACACACAAACTACATGGTTTTTTTCAAACAAAAAGACACGACTGAAACCATGATTAATATATTTATTATTGCTCTACTAACAATCACAGACATACATTCAACAATGAACATTTGCTTGGCTACATCTTTCAAAATTTTCTGCAAATCATAATGTGACACTAATTCATTATTTCTTATAAATAGGATTTTCAGTTATTTTGTTCCATGAATTATGACTCTAATCGAACTTAATTCATGAACTAAAAAGTGAGTCAATTTATTCCCGAATTAAAAAATATCGTCAATTTCATCCATGCTGATAAATTTTTCAAATTTAATCCACTTTTCCGTCCAAACAATCACGTGTCATCCATGTGAGTTACTATTTGATTTTTTTTAACTATCTAAAATATTTGAAAAATAGAAAAATGAAACCCAAAAAAAAACCCACCAGCCCTCCCACCCAACACCCACTCCTGCCCCAAGCTTCTCTCCTTCCCTGAATCTCTCTCTCCTTCGCTATTTTCAAGAGAAAGAGCTAATTATTATTGGAAAATACTTCCTTTCCTCCTTTGTAAGTATGAACTCCTATATTGATGTCAATGACAGTATGACGTATGTAGAAGTTTTTTTGTTGTGTTTTTGATGAATTATTAGGTTTTCAAAGATTTGAGTATGTAATTGTAAATGACCACACAATGTGGAGGATCTTTTGTAGTTTGTCCTTAAAAAAACCAAATGACAACAAGCTAGTTACAAAAAAGAACAAAATTTCAAGGCATATGGTCCGTGAGTAATGAGCCGTGAACAAGTTAGTGGGCCTTCCCACCCAAGACACCTACCATTGGACTCTCCATAGTTAAATAGTCGGTCACTTCCATTTCAACTACCTACCCAGCAGGCCATTATTGCTTAGCATTTTTCATCCAGTCATCTTCCCTCTTTTTCTTGCAGAAATCCCACTTGAGAGTTGAGAGTTGAGAGTCTGCTTTTTCTGGGTTTGTTCAGAAAGAAATGAGCAGTGAAGAAGGAGAAGGCCCTGGCTACTGGCTTCAATGGCAAGTGCTGGTTTGTGCTCTGATTGTTACTGTTCCAGCAGTGATAGCTCTGCAATTTGTGAAGAAAACAAAGCAGCAACCTTTGAATTCTGTGGACTTGTGGAGCACATGCTGGAGATCCCTCGATCCTCTTTGGCTTCTCTTTTACAGAGCTTTGGTCTTCCTTTGTATGGCCAAAATGCTCTATGACATGGTTTCCCAATATGGACTTTTTACCCTCGTTTTCTACACCCAGTAAGAGCTTTGATTCATTCACATCACATACAGTTGTTGAAATTATTAGACTTTTTTATTTAACAACAACAAGAGCTGTGTAATCTTTGTGGCAAAATTGGGCTGCAGGTGGACTTTTGCGTTGGTTATGCTGTATTTTGCGGTATGACATACAAAGAGTTAATCAACTCAAACTAGTTTGGTCATTTCAAAAATATCAAATTAAGCATCTCTTGCTTTACATTTGCATATGCTTTTTGTTTGTGTGTGTAGCTGGGAACAATTATATCTGCACATGGATGTTGGGTCGGAAGGTCTACTTACAGAGAAGAACAATTGAAGGGTACAGTCAAATCGAAAAGCCACCAAGGTCGAAATGAGATAAGCCAAAGAGCAGGATTCTTTGGAAATCTAATGCAGATTATTTATCAGGTTTGTCCATCTTTTTGAGTGCTGAATACTTTGATCCTTGATTCTAGTGTAGATTTAATCTTTGAAGCTAGCTTTGTTATAATTTACAAGGGCTATAGTATTACTGTATTAGTAGGTCATTTGAAACCAACATGAATCATATATGGCTGTCTAGTTGCTTTAGCTTCATATATGGCTGTCTAGTTGGAGGGCTTGAAGCTAATATGAGTGAGATATGTTTGGGAAATCAGATATGTGCAGGTGCTGTGATGCTAACAGACATTGTATTTTGGTGTCTCATACTACCATTTCTAACAAGCATAGAATTCGAACTGACCCTGGTGAGTTGCTCGTCTTCTCCTCTCTTCTAACACTGGAAGATTAATTAATATCTGCTCTCCTCTTAACATATGAATATGATACATGATGATGATGTTAATTATTAATAAGCTGTCTGCTCCTGTGGTTTGGTTGGCAATGGCAATGGCAGTTGATAGGTGCCATACATGCTGTGAATGCTGTTTTTCTAATCGGGGATACCGCGCTCAATAGGCTTGTAAGTCTTTGAAAAAACTGCCATTTTGTTTTGAATGTTGTTTTTCACAGCACAAAACTAATTATGCTACTTTGCATGTTGTTGTCAGCCATTTCCTAAGTTGGGTTTTGCATATTTTGCGCTCTTTGACTTCCTCTATATTGTATTCCAATGGCTCCTTCACGCCTGTGGTGTTAAATGGTAACCTTTATTTATTTATTATTTATTTATTGTTTTCAGAAATTATTTTAATGCACATAAATTGTTTTGGCTTAAGTTAAGATCCTTGTTCCTACAGGTGGCCATATCCGTTCCTTGAGCTTAATACACCTTGGGCACCTTTATGGTATATCGCCTAAGCCATGTCCTTCAATTATTTTTATCTTTGTTAAATAAAAAAAGAATCTTATCCAAATTATTATGTGTATTCCTTCCTACTACAGGTATTTTGGATTGGCAGTATGGCACATTCCCTGTTTTTGGATATACTCCCTAATCGTCAAGGCCAAATTTTCAATCCTCCCAAGCTTGTTTCCTCGTGCATTGTTAAGGTCATAATTTGCCTATCATCCTTTGATTATTTGATGATAAGCAGACACTTGTTCTAAATCTTCTGGGGATTAATCGCTCAGATTTTTTACACTGCTAAGCTATACACATTGTATTACATACTCTAGGGTGAGCTGCCAACATATATCCACACACGTTAAACAGCTTGCCATTTTTGCTTTGTAATTGTCATTCGGGCTAGAAATCTACCATTACAAGTCACTGGTTAGAATAAAATTGGCCATGGAGTTGATGATTTTAACGGGTCGAAATTCTGTTCAACCCACCAGACAGGCAGCTAGAAATGACATTCACAATAACAGAAAATATTCTCAATCCTTCCCCAACCATCCAATTCAACATGTGAATTTTTAAAAGTTTCGTCGACAGTAAGGGAAAATGAACCACAGAAGGCACATACAACACAGAGTGCATCAAAAAAGCTGTGGCCAATGACGCAGATATGCACACATGGTGGCATGGTGCTATGAAAGAATGCGACATAGGAGACTGGTAAAATGGAACACAAACTTCCATTTATATGGTACAAAAGTTTCAATTAACTCTGGCAACAATAACTAAGGAAGTTTAGTCTTTGTGGGCATACCACGATCATGAAACAAATAACTTTTTTTAACTACAGATTTTCAAAATCAACATTGGCTTTTGAAAGGCAATGGAACTTGGGCATTACATATTAAAGTTTTGAAGATGCAGAAACCAAATGCTACCTTGCAAAATAGGAAAAACCTGATAAAAAATGCGGAACCAGAAACTACTTCAACAAGCATGACTTATGCTTCCTTTAAGATATTGCTAGGCAGACAAAAGGTAATCCGACCAAACATACTTAACAATTTACTGTGATTTTGCAGGACCACATGGAAACATTATAGACATCAGAACAGAAATAAGGAGTTCAACAAGGGTTGAGAGAAGATTGAGATAAACAGGCTTGGGGGTAGACACTAAATGAGCAATGAGACTAAAGCAAAACAGGCATCATTCCCGCCATAGTATTTGGAAATGATTACAAATTTTATTGACATACAGGATTAGCTAACACTAATTCCAACAGAAATTACTTTTCTAATTGCAATTGGGACCCAAAAAGGGACATAGAAATGGCAGTACATATCTTGTGCATCAATGCAACTGCATCAGCAGCAAATAAGTTTACCAGCAGAAGCAACTAAAAACCCAATTTGATGCGTCAATATAACAAACATCGAACTGAACCGAACAAAAGACAATATTCTAGGAAACAAGTTTCAATCCAAAATGAATTAATCACAGACGTACAACTAATATAAAATATGTTCAAGTTCTAAGCTGTATGAGCAGAGAAGAAAGTGAAATTTCACCCAATAATTGGAGAACCACTTCCAAAGGCACAATGGAATGGAGAACCCACATCAAATTGGGAATCACGAGAGTTGATGGAAATCAATCAGCACATGTGAAGTTTGTTAAGCAAACAATTCCATCCGGAAATTGTGTCAATAGAAACAATCAGAAACCACATTCCACCAACTGGATAAGAACGATTGAGTTCGTCCATACAACAAATAGCACATAAAATCACAGGAAAAATAAATATAACAAAATTATAAATAATAATAACTAACCATTGAACTCCAAAATTGAAATTAAAATTCTAAGTACCATATCAAAATACATAAACCATAAGAACACGGTTCCAAATCCTAAAGCAGAATTATTTAAAATTAACCAACTGTTCAGCACCCTAACATAGTGATATTAAAACGAACCCACAACGGTGCGTTTGACTCAGTCGCCGCCAGCCTTCTGATAGACATAGGTGAGGCCGCACTTACCACAGTAGTGCCTGTCGAAATGGTTGGCCATGAAAGTCCCGGCGCCGCACTCAGCATTGGGGCACTCCTTCCTGAGCCTCTGGACCTTTCCAGAATCGTCGACCTTGTAGAACTGGAGGACGGCGAGCTTGACCTTCTTCTTCTTGTGCTTGATCTTCTTGGGCTTGGTGTAGGTCTTCTTCTTACGCTTCTTGGCTCCACCACGGAGACGAAGCACCAGGTGCAGAGTCGATTCCTTCTGGATGTTGTAGTCAGCTAGGGTTCGGCCGTCCTCGAGCTGCTTCCCTGCGAAGATGAGACGTTGCTGGTCTGGGGGGATGCCCTCCTTGTCCTGGATCTTGGCTTTCACATTGTCGATGGTGTCGGAAGACTCAACCTCTAGGGTTATAGTCTTCCCCGTTAGGGTTTTGACGAAGATCTGCATCTTTTATCCGCAGACAGAGAGAGGGAGATTCGGCTAGGGTTTCAACTCTCAGCTCTCTCTCAAATGTGCGCTTAAGAGATGGGAGGGGATTAGGGTTTTGAGGACCCTGGGGTCTGGACAGGAAATGACTTTTATGTCCCTGACGAAGGAGGTTTTTTGTGACGTGGCGTGTTTTCCATTGGCGGCTACTTCACAAAATGGGCTTGGCCCATCATTGTCTAATCAAACGACGTGCCGTTGATGTTATACGACAATCGTTCCAGCATCTGTCTAACACTGTCTCTAGGTGGAAGAGGCAGTTTCAAACACTTCGACTAGGGTGTCCCCGAACTGCAGGGCTGGAAGTGGAGAGGAGTGAAAAACAGAGCAAACTATGGAGACTCGATGCAAATTTTGGCTTCCTAAAAAGAAGAGATTTTGTGCAAATATCCCCCTCAACGAATCTTTGTAAGCTCAGCATCTTTCTCTCTACTCTGTTCCTTTTGGTTTAGTTTGCTTTCTGATTTTTCAAAATTTGTTCAAACAAAAACATCAAATTATGGTAGATTCTGTGGCAACCACACACCCAGGTCCGATAGCCAGTGGATTCCATGCCCAATAGACCCTTCTCAGTAAGCTCCTTCTTTCTCTTCTTTTCTGTCTGATTGGAAGTTAGGATCTTTCACTAAGCATGGTCTCTGCATTCAATTGTTTAACCTTTTTTTTTCTTTCCATTGTTTATGTGATTCAATAGCTCTGTACTTAAAGAGAATCTTGAAGGACATGTTAGAAGATGCCCATTATTCAAACAAGTGCAGTCTTTGACTCTCCAACCCTTTTACCAAAAGGGTATCAATGCTGGCAAAGAAGAGGACCAAGAAGAATTAGAAATATTCAGACCCGAAGGAGCCGATGATTTGGAATCTTCTAATGACCCCGCGTCGGGGTCTTTGGATAACATTCTTTCAGAAATGAAGAGGAATGCTGTTTATAGTATGACTGTACTTGATTTCTATAAATTAATTGAGAAAATTGAGCATGTTCATGAATCTATATGCAAGGATATTCAGGACTCATATAAGGTACCGGAAGCTTGTGGAATATGGATTAAACGAGAGGTTGACAGGTATATATGAGCTGGAATGTTCATTTCATTCTTGATGTGGGGTTGTTTGATTATGTAAGATAAAGTCGTTGTTTGCAGAAAATTGCCATTTCAAGAGAAACATGTTATGCAGCAGGTGTCCATTCTTGGGAACTTGGAAGGTCTTGGTGTATTGAAGAGTTCTCTAGGAAAGGAGAGGGCGGATTATGATGATGGCACTGGTATCCCTGCGGTGGTTGAGTTTGGAGCCGGGAGGGGATACTTGACACAGATGCTGGCAGATTGTTATGGGATAAAAAAGGTCTTTCTGGTTGAAAGAAAATCATACAAGTTAAAGGTTAGTTTGGTTCAATGCATCTTTTCCTAAGTCAAGATGAAGATGTTCATTTCCTTGGACCTAGATTGGCTAATAGTTCACTCATTCTGTATGTCATGTGATGCTATTTCTAGGCTGATCGATCCTTGCGACAGAAAGAGAGCTTGATATTGCAACGTTTGAGAATTGACAGTAAGCTTTTTTTTTTCTTTTCCATTTTTGCTTGTAATAAAAGAGTTTGTGTAGTTTCATTATCTCCACTACCTTGTAAAGAAAGTGCATGAGTTTTCTCCTGTAACTTTTAGCCAACTCGTTGTCCCTTCGTCCAAGCAAATAGGCAGATATCAGTTGTGCGCACTATTCTTTTAATTTCATAAAATTACATGCACATATGGTTATGGCTAATTATATGGGAAGATGCTGCCAAAACCGTTTGTCTGTCTCAAACACTATATTTGTGTCCATGGACAGAAATTATAGCTTCTTTTTTTTAATAATAAAAAGAAAACAAATATTATACATAAGATGGCGGATACCTTGTGATATTACAATGTTTGATTTGCAGTTGAGGATTTAAACTTGAATGCCGTTGAGTCATTGCGGGAAGATCCTTACCTTGCTATTGGTAAACATCTTTGTGGGCCTGCAACAGGTGATCATATGTTTTCGTTAACATAAAACTACCTTGAAGTCACAATAATCGTTACACATACAGAGAACGAATAACTATTAATTGTGAGAATTTCTGTTGCACCGTCACTTAACTTAATTATAATTTTATATATTTTATACGTTTTTTTCTTTATGCAGATCTGACTTTGAGATGTTGCCTTGGTGAACACCGTAATCAAAGTAAAGCTGAATTGCAGAGTGTTAACCGAAACCTGAGAGGTCTAGCTATAGCTACATGTTGCCATCATCTCTGCCAGTGGAAGCACTACATAAGTAATCAATTTATCTCACGATACAGTTTATGAATTAGTAGTTGAAGTAATCTGTCATTTAAGTTATGTGCATTTTCATAGTTGAATGAATGGGTGGAGAAAATTTGGCTTCCTTGCAGATAAAAAATATCTATTAGATTTGGGAATCACAAAAGAGGAATTTCATGCAATTACTTGGTTTACTAGTTGGGCTGTAGATGCTGATCATGGTGCCGATCTCCCAGATGTTACTGATTGCAAATTGCATCTTGAATCTATGTAAGTAATCATGTCAAACTTTTGTTTATCTGAATGCCTACTTGTATCTTTTCAATCTACATTTAATAGCCAAACCACTAGATGGCTTTCCCTCTTGTATTTTCTTTTTCTTTTTTATGATGGTTGCTTACCATGTTGTTGTGACAGTGAAAAGAAGGAATGCGGTGAGGATTATGGAGTTGAAGACATTGTGAGAAATATGAAGGCAGTTGAAAGGGCTGTGTTAGGGTTTATGTGCAAGAAGATTATAGATATGGGTAGGTTGATGTGGATGAAGGAACATGGCTTAGACGCACAGTTTGTCAAATACGTCCCATCTAGCGTTTCTCCTGAAAACCATCTATTGATTGGTAGATGCCCCAATCATTTGTGAGATGCCATCTCCGTTTTTTACTTTAATTCAGATTGTTCGTGAAACCATCTTCTTGTGTTGAACTATTACATTCAGAAATTCTTCTTTCTTTTGCTTTTGGACTAGTATTAACCTTTGATAACTCTCGCATGCAAAGAAAAACCCTCCGTTTTTGGTTTTTTGGGTCCACTCGACGTAATGAAATCCTTTTGCGTTTGTCTTCTTGGTCCGATAACATAATAAAATGCATCTTGTCTTGTAATGTCAAAAAAGAGAGGAAATGCTACGTCAGCTCATACGCAGAAAATCTCAAGCATATCCACTTCCACCACCACCACCCCCACTACTGTCTTTCTCTCCACGAAATCAATCCACCATAAAGCCATCACCTTCATCTTCAACTCTCTCGCAACTCTCACCAATCACAATGAACGACCCCAAAGGCACTGTCGTCTTCTCCACTGTTGGCAGGCCCCACTACGGCTTCGACCTTTTCTCGCTCCCCCTCCACGCCTCCTCCAATAATCTCGCCCCAGAGCGCCGCCTCTCCGACGGCATTTCCGTCAACTTCAACGCCCAATTTGCCAACGACGATCCCCACTCCGTCGTCTTCATCTCCGAGAGAACCGGGTTGCCCGCCATTTACTTAACCAGACCCGGACTCCCCACCCCCAAACTCTTACACTCCGAACCCGGAAGCCTCTTCCACGACCGCCCCATCCTAAAAAACGACATCCTCTTCTTCATCTCAGCTCACCAACACCCCAATCGACCCTTCAAGTCCTGGTCTGCTCTCTATTCCACTACCACCACACTCATCCTCGATGAAGATCAAAACCAAAACCCCAAAACCACCCGATTGACTCCTTCTGACTCCGTCGATTACAGTCCCGCCATTTCTCTCTCGGGCCAATTCGTCGCCGTTGCGTCCTACGGCTCTCGTCCTTGGAACGGTGAGTTTCACCACCTCAACACCGATATTGTCGTCTTCCGATCATCGCAGCCTAGCAAGCGTGTGCTCGTCTGTGAGCGAGGTGGCTGGCCCACCTGGTCAGGCGATGCCGTCATCTATTTTCACCGCCAAGATGACGACGGCTGGTGGAGCATTTTCCGGGTCGATTTCTCCCAAGATCTCGAGTCTTCTTCCGGGTACCCGATCACTCCCACTCGGGTCACTCCCTCGGGGGTCCACTGCTTCACTCCGGCCGCTCTCCACGACGGCAAGCAAATCGCCGTCGCCACTCGCCGGCCCGAAAAGAATTTCCGGCACATTGAGCTCTTCGACGTCGAATCAAAGACTTTTCGTCCGGTGACCGAGACTCTGAACCCGAACTTCCACCATTACAACCCGTTTGTTTCTCCCAATTCTCAGTTTCTCGGGTACCACCGATTCCGCGGTGTGTCCACCCAGTGGGGGGAGACGACGATTCCTTATCTCGAGCGAGTTTCGTCTCCGGTCAAACAACTCCAGATGCTGAGGATTCACGGTTCGTTCCCAACCTTCTCTCCGGACGGCGATCTCATCGCGTTTAATCATGATTTCGATGCGAACGCCGGCATCAAGATCGTCAAATCCGACGGCTCAAAGCGTTGGAATTTGATCAAGGACCGTGCAGCCTTCTACAACGCATGGAGCCCCACAGAGAAACACGTCATTTTCACCTCGCTGGGCCCAATCTTCCAGTCGGCAAAAACAACGGTCCAGATTGCACGAATCGAATTTAACCCGTCTGATCTGGACGGTGATAAAGAGGACATCCCATGCAATGTCAAGATATTGACTAAAGAGGACACAGGGAACAACGCCTTCCCTTCGTGCTCCCCAGACGGCAAGTCGTTGGTATTCCGCTCCGGTCGGACCGGCCACAAGAGCCTCTACATTATTGACGCCGTTAACGGCGAGTTTAATGGTGATGCTCGTCGGTTAACGGAGGGCCAGTGCATTGATACAATGCCCAGTTGGTCACCGAAAGGAGACCTCATTGCTTTCTCATCGAACAGACACAACCCGGATGATGTTGCGGTTTTCGGCATTTACGTCGTCAAACCGGACGGTTCGGGTTTGAGGAGGGTCCACGCGGCAGGAGATGACGTGGAGAGGGAGAGGATCAACCACGTGTGCTTTAGTAAGGATGGGGAGTGGCTGTTGTTCGCGGCGAATTTGGGAGGCGTGACGGCTGAGCCGGTGTCGCTGCCGAATCAGTTTCAGCCGTACGGGGACTTGTACGTGGTGAGATTGGACGGGAGTGGGCTGAGGAGGCTGACGTGGAATGGGTACGAGAATGGGACGCCAGCGTGGCTTGAGGGTGATGAGGTGGTGGACATGGGGCGTTTGCGTTTGGAAAATGAAGTTGGAGGAGATAAGCTCAAGGGTCAGTTTGAAGAACCTCTTTGGATCTCTTGCGACTTCTAGAATGAATTCAATCTTTTTTTGAATAAATAGTGTTTTGTTTGGTGTTGGAGGTCAAAACAGAAACGTAAGGCATCATATCTCTCTATGGACTATGGAGAGAGAGAGGAGAGCCTTATCAAAACAGATTTATGTCCAGGAGGCTAAATTGAATCAATAAACTTGTGACAACAGTTATAAATTACTATATCAACTTGCTGACTCACTTTATTTTATTGCGGACACGCACTACGTGACATGTTGACGTGAGGCTCACTCAAATTATTATAATTCATGCACAATCATTATAATATCCAAACATAACTTGTTGACTTATTTGATAAGTTATTTTATTGCGTGTGTACGGATGCAGCACGTGACATGTTGACGTGATTTATCAAAATTTGCTCAAATTATTATAATTCATGCACTATCATTATAAATTTATAATATCCAAACATAACGAACGATAAGAGAACATATGGTAGCCAAAGGTGGTTCATATGGTAGATCCAAAGATTCCTTGTAATAACTAAACGTTGAACATTTGAAGAATAAGTTATGATCCATTCCAAACAGAGATGTGAGGCCACGGTGGGAAGGTAGAGCCAGTTTGCTGGAATTTACAACCATGAAAGAGAAATCATTGTTCATATCTCTGAACAATGGCATGGCCCCCAAAGGTTTTCTCAGTGCTATAACACATGTAGAGAAATCCATCCTTGTCCTTGAAGGATTCATAGACAGAGTCCATCAAACTGGCTGCAATGTGACATTCATTCATAAGAAAAAGGACTTGTAAGTTACAATATCATTCTGGCAAGAAAATCAAAGCAAGCCATGCGCTGACTGATGCTACAAACAAAGAATCAATTTTCCATTTACCTATTTGAGGCAAAGTATCCTTCACAAACACTAAGAGAGCTTTTCCATGGTCCAGATGAAGTCTGCTGCTCAGAACGTAAATGAATTGCCCGACAGACATGTCTCGGGGGACAAGGTATCTACCATCAAAGAGATGATCATAAGGATGTTAAAACTTATAAGCTTATTAATATTAGTGTAAGTTAAGTGTATATGGATATCAGTCTACATATATATATATATATATATATAATAAAAACATTCTACTCCTCCAAGCATATAGCAGGAGGAACCCAATGCTCCAAAGTTTAGAAATTTGGTTAGACAATGTTGGCATTTAAGATTTGACAAGGTAATGCAGCAGCCTTTGATAAATTACTTATACTTGAATGTTGGTGACCAAGGCAATCATTTATACGTTATAGCAAATCAGCAGCCACACCCATTCCAATCTTAGACACAAATCACAAATGCAGACAGGGTTTGGTCGTAGGACCATTGAAATGAACAATGATCTAGTGTTAATTGATAGAAAGTATAAAGGTGGCAACTTTGAAATATGAAAGAGGTCTCTTAAGCTTACTTTTTCTTTTCATCTGAGGAAGGTCGGTCCTGGCATACTTTTCCACAATTACCTGTGATACCATTACCCAGAGAAATCTGACTGTTAGTAATGAATATGAATGATCCCATAACATTTCTTTTCCCTTCAATCTCAAATATACATAATCTTCAGTTGTAACTTGTATGTCTGTAAACAGAGTTGAAGCCAAAAATGAGAAACAGAAGAAAAAAAACAAAACAAAAAAACAAAAAACAAAAAACTCGTTGGTGGGTCTTACGGGTACTCGATCAGGGTATTTGGCCAGGATGTCCTGTGATTCTTCAACCCTTCGTTCTGAAACAATTTCAAACAAGGAGATACAAGTTATAACATCAGATTCTATAAACAAAAAGAACAACAACAAAAGATGAGATTTTGTTGCACAAGAAGACTTCAAGTGTTCGGAACAACAATAAACCGAATGTAAACTCATCCTTGAATGATTTTGTTCTACCCATCCGTGAGTCTGTGGTTTGTGCCGTTACGTCTGCGTCTGAGAGATTGCAGAGGAAGAAGAAACAGTGCCGCAAACGCAATGGAACTGGAGAACGGATGATGACCTTTCAAGAAAGAAACATGCGTACAAGGATTCTATTTCTTGGGTTTATCTTTCCCACGTACACAAATTATTTGGGCCAAGCCCAGCCCAGCCCAGCCCATTACGCTTAAACCCTTCAAACGGTTCCCCATTCCGCTTAAACCCTTCAAACGGTTCAGTCAGTAACTCAGACGACAAAGAAAAGGTTTTAAGTTCAGCCATTCCACAAGCGGAGCACTCCAAGCAACGAAGCAAAGCCAAACCATGGCAGTGGAGAAGAAGAGAGGTTCTTGGCAACTGCAAAGCGGTCAATACCTCGGAGAAATCTCAGCTCTATGTTTTCTTCACCTACCTTCGAGCTTCTCTTCTTTCCCTTATCTCATCGCAGGTACGACTTTCATAGTATCATTCTCTCTCTGAAAATCTTCAGCTTCAAATTCGTTTTAACATGGATTTTATTGAACAAAACAGGGTCGGGTTCTCAAATCATGGTGTATGATTTGGAAGTGGGAAGAATGGTAAGGTCGTTCGACGTGTTCCAAGGCATTCGAGTGCATGGGATAGTTTGTTGTAGCTCTATTGATTGCGCAGAGGGAACATTGCCTTCTGTTGTTGCTTTTAACATTGTTGTATTTGGCGAAAGGAGAGTGAAGCTGTTTAGTTTGCAGATTGCAATGGGGCAGCTAGTGAGTGTCAGTTCGACGCTCTTACAGTCCTTGCCAAAGTTTGCTAATTGGGTATTGGATGTTTCATTCTTGAAGGTACAAATGCTTCCTCAAGTTCAACAACTTTTTTTTTTTTTTGTCAGTTTGAGAATATTAGTGAGTTTTTTTCTTCTTTTTTCTTTGCTCTGTTGAATTGGTAGCAGGGGTCTGTGAGTGGTTCGAATGAGGACTGTGATTGTCTTGCTATAGGGTGTAGTGACAACTCTGTCCATCTTTGGGATGTCACAACTTCGACTGTGGTTCTTGAAGTTCAACATCCTGGTTAGTTCTAGCTGAATTGACTCATTTTTTTGAGCTTTAAAAAAAACTTTTATTTGAAGTTCAAGAACTGAATTCTTATATTCAACTGTAGAGAAAACCCTTCTGTATTCAATGCGGTTATGGGGTGACAATCTTCAAGCTCTCCGTATTGCATCTGGTACTATCTATAACGAGGTGGCTAATCTTTTCTTTTGATGATTTTCCCCACCCATCCCAACAAATAATTGCTCAGTGTGCGTGTGTGTATGCGTGTTTCTGGTTTAGATAACCTCTAAAGAATTGGATTTGCACAGATCATTGTTTGGAAAGTGGTTCTTCAGTTCGATGCATCATCTTTAGCAAGTCAAGTAGAAGACCGCATTGATCAGGCAATTTATTCCCAAACTGTGTTCAGCCTCATGGTTGCCAGTATGAAGCTAGTCATATGTGCAAACTTTCTGGACATGAAGGTTCCATTTTCCGCATAGCGTGGTCGCTTTGATGGATCCAAACTGGTTTCCGTCTCTGACGATCGCAGGTGAAGTAGTTACTGAAATTATATGATGTTAAAATCTCTAGCAAGTTGTGCTTTTTTTTAATTTCCTTTAATGATGCTTCCAATCAATGATTTGGTCTCTTCATTGGTACAGTGCTCGTGTCTGGGAAGTTTCCTCTGAGACGAAACATTCTGAGAAGATAGGGGAACCCATTGGCCTTGTGCTGTTTGGTCACAATGCCCGAGTTTGAGACTGCTGTATTTTTGGTTCTGTAAGTTTTACAAAATCTTATGAATACTCATTATCTTCTTATTTCTTGTTTATTTTTTTTTCTCCTATCAAAATAATAATGCTAAGAATAATTGTTGGAAGTCAAGTCACCATATATTAGAATAGATTACTAATGTCAGTTTTCCTGGGGAAAACTTTTCATTTGATAGGATTTTCAGTCCTGTCTATCTCTAAGCATGCCATTTCACTGTCTGTCATTATGTCTGGTGATAAGGGTTAACTTTCCAAAATCAGTTAACTTAGTCAACTTGAATTGTTTTCATAATCATTCTGATTTTTTTAGCACGTGGGTTGAGTTCTCCTGATGGCGATGGTCAAAATGATCTAGACTAGATTATAAATTTACTTATGTGTAGAGTGCTGATCAGTTCTTGTTTCCGTACTTTTTTATTTTAGTTGATTGTCACTGCTGGTGAGGATTGTACATGTCGTGTGTGGGGACTGGATGGTAAACACCTTCAAATGATCAAGGAGCACACGTAAGTGGCTTGCAGTTCCTTTCTGTTGATTACTTTGGTTTTTATTTGATTTGAAATGAAATGGTTGTATTGATTACTGACGATCCAAATCTCAACATAACAGTAAAATAATTTCTGGAGAAAAGAAAATAGCCTTGACCGTTTACTTTTTTCGGTCTTGTTATGTACAGAGGAAGGGGAATATGGCGATGTTTGTATGATCCAAACTCTTCACTTCTCATTACTGCTGGTTTTGACTCTGCAATAAAAGTGCATCAGCTGCACGCTTCACTCTCTGGGGACTGGAGGGACTTGCAAAGACAAAAGAAATCAATAGAACGATTGCATACACAACTCATATCCCTACTTTGTCAGAGCATAGTGGACCTATAGACAGGTAGTACTTTGAATATTAAACATACTTTGGGGTCCATCTCAACATTGTTAACTCCAAACTTTTGATATTTCTAAAGAGAAAGAAAAGATAAGTCTGTAGTCTTGGAAATTTGAAAATGCGACAATTTGGTCCTCCACATGCTCAGCAAGGAGTATTGATTCATTGGCACCATAGCTGAAAGGACATGACAATAAGGGTCCGGCTGCCTGGAGACAGGTAATAGTAGATGTGCCATAACAATCTTAATGTATGATGAACAATCAACTGGACAGGTAGTTAACACCTAAATAATTGAATGTCGGAACCCAAGCTTTATAATAAATACACGCACCACACACACACTTTCCTTCCTTTGGTCTATGGTTCTTCTGTTGTTCTTTTCGTGAAATTTTGCTATTACAGTAATTCTATCTTACTTTACATTGGTTCTAAGAGGACTTGTTGGCTTTTTCTCACTTGGTCCAGCAAAAGCGAATATGTACGTTGCTTGCACTTTGCACGTGAGGATACACTATACGTTTCCACAAACCATGGTTATCTGTACCATGCTAAATTATTGGACAATGGAGAAGTAGAATGGACTGAACTTGTCCGCCTCAATGACGAAGTGCCGATTGTTTGCATGGATTTATTGTCAGAACCATTTGAACTTTGCTGTAGTGTTGAGGATTGGATTGCTGTTGGAGATGGTAAAGGAAACATGACAGTCGTCGGGGTTATACGTGATGCTTGTACCCCAAAATTGGGTTTGCCCTTACTTGGTCTGCTGGAATGGAGAGACAACTCCTAGGAACACATTGGTGCAAGTCACTAGGTTATGGGTAAGGATCAGCCATTATTTTTTAAATAATAATTGTTAATTATTTCTTCTATACCTAAGTTGTTCATGGGTGCTGAGTTGATGCTATCTAGGTCTTTACTCTAGATGTA
Organism: Prunus padus; assembly: GCA_024362665.1. NCBI lineage: Eukaryota > Viridiplantae > Streptophyta > Magnoliopsida > Rosales > Rosaceae > Prunus > Prunus padus. The sequence continues at coordinate 26,450,471 of JANFAM010000010.1, forward strand.
CTGTCCATGATTGTCGAAGGTGGGCCATATTCTGCGATGGCTTCACATACTAATTCCTAATTGGCAGAATGATCATGTCCCTGCCACTTAGATTTTCGATAACAGACATCACGTAGTCCTTCTTGGTATAACTTTCAGATGCAGAAGTTTAAAATATTCAGACCATCAATTCTGCTGTTGTTGCCATGTAGGTACATCTTCTCAGCTGACCCTAGAGGAACATTGAAGCTTTGGAGGTTGTCTAACCATTCTGCCAGGAGCTGCAATGTATCTCTTGTAGCAGAATTCACATCTAGTTTTGGAATCCGAATCATGTGCTTAGATGCATCTTTGGACGAAGAGGTAACATTTTCCGTCAGCTTCTTTTTTCTTTTAATTTCATTTGAATGGGATTTGTCACATTCTGTGCCATTTTCTGTTTCTTTGATTTTCATTTAACCTGCGATTGGTAATAAGTGTTCGGAATTACTAAGATGAAATACTTAACACCAGGGCAACTCCTTGGAGCATGAGTTGACCCCGGCCAGCTTAAATTGAGACAAAATAATAACAACTAGGGGTTAGTGTTGTGTAGGCTTAATACCTCCCCTCTCACTCAAGCACATGCACTCTCAAATCATGATTTTGAAAGTTGAGATGAAAGAAAGCGAACAATGACTACTGCTGAGCTACATAGGGAGATGAAAGCCCTTCCCTTCAACTTTAAGAAAATTATTAACTACGTGCCTAAATTTATAACACAATAAACATGAACAACCGTTGATCATGTGAAAATTAGATGTTGGATGGATTCACTTTTCAAATTCTTGAATTTGATCTAATAATTGTTTTTACATCCCTTCTGGTTGAATTTTGCAGGTATTGGTATGTGGAGATATACGTGGTAATCTTGTTTTGTTCCCTTTGCGGAAGGGCGTGTTGCAGGGCACAGAGGTGGCATCTCATGTGAAAATATCTCCGTCAAATTATTTCAAAGGAGCTCATGGGATATCAAGTGTTTCAAGTGTTTCTGTAGGTAGACTAGGTTCCAGTCAGATTGAAATACGCTCGGTATGTCAAATTCAACTTTGATCTACAAGAGTGATCATCGTACTTGCTTTCTAGTAATTCTGAGTGTACAAGTGCATTTTAACTTTGCTTTTTTTTTTTTTTATAAACATTTTCTAGCCATTATCTGAAAATATTGGAAGATAATATTTCATTCAAGTAGGCTGCTGTGTACTTAATTTCTCATTTTTCCCAGACAGGAGCAGATGGTTGTATATGCTATCTGGAATATGAAACAGATAGGAAGACATTAGAGTTTACAGGGATGAAGCAAGTGAAGGAGCTGGAGTCTTATTCAATCCGTCTCCACTGATAATAGCTCTGTCAGTGAGTTGTCAAGCTGCCATTGTGCTGCTGGTTTTGCATCAGTGGATTTTATTATTTGGAACTTAATAACTGAGACCAAGGTAGAGTCCTTTCCTGTACCTCAGACTGCTTACTGAAATGATGTGTAAGTTGTTTTTGTTATTTATTTGGTGCCTAAGGGCCCATATTTTGTTGTAGGTTGTGCGAATTCCATGCGGTGGATGGCGTCGTCCTCATTCCTATTATCTTGGTGATATACCAGAAATAAAGAACTGCTTTGCATATGTTAAGGTTCGTGCCAATCTATTTAGAATTGGTAATTTCAGGGGCACAAATGAAATAAGCATTGTGGAAAGGTAGATCCACGGAGTAGGTCAAAAGTGTTTTTAATCATCTGAAAATACACATCCATAATGCATGATATGAGTTCCTTTAGTTTTGTGTCATGAATTGCTTTGTGAACTGTTTTGCTGCTAAGCACATCATTCTATCTTTTGTTAATAATTGATCGTATTTTCATTTGTTTACGTTGAAAAGATAAGGTTTCATTTGAATTTTATCTTAAAACTCTGCACTATATTTCTTTGATTTATCAGGATGAAGTCATTTATATTCATAGGCAGTGGGTGCTTGATGGTGAAAGGAAGATACTCTCCAGGAATTTGCATATGCAATTCCATGGGAGAAGATGCATTCCATATGCTTTGTCTCAGAAGGATTTCAACCTGGAGTAAATGGGAAGCACAGATTCTTCTCTGGATCTAGTTGGATCGCAACTGGGTGTGAAAGATGGAACTGTGAGGTCGACTAGGTATGGTTATAATTATTAGCTATTTAATATCTGAAATTTAAAAATAAAATAAAATAAAGGACAAATAAGTTGAATTTATTGTATAATATAATTGAATGTATTTACTGATGTAGTACAGCCTGCAGGTATTAGATTAAGCACTCAAACAATAGAACCGAGAAGAATATAGGAGACCGAGGAAGGCGAAAATATAGATCGAAGGGACGAAAGAAATGACGAGAATCCAGGAAATAGATAAGACAGACGAAACCAGAGAGTTTCAAGAGAGGTTTATTCAATATCCAAATCTGAATTTTAAAGAACTACGTATGGGGGTATTTATAGCAAACTAAAACCTAGACATAAAAGGATAAAAATCCCTTGCTTAAACAGAAATCCTAACCCAAATAAAATAAAAACTTAAAACTAGAAATCTGGAAAGTAGAAATCCTACTAGAATTTGGAAAACTAGAGAATCTTGAAACTAACAAATACATTAGGAAACTAATAAATTTAGGTCTACGCGTCCTGCATCATTTACACTCTTGTAAACCTTGAGAACTGAGCTGACAGTATACATGCATGCTGTAGTCTACAGAAAAATGAATATATGCATGATATTTAAAATATGAGCCCTCCTGGGTGGCAAAAATGAGTGATTTATCAGCTGCTTATACAAGACTAGCTAATTGTCTAATGATTCACTTAGGTATATGCCAGGTGTTGAGAATTGGTCTTCATCAAAATTGCTTGGGGAGCATGTTGGTGGATCAGCTGTGAGTCAATATGTTCTGTGTCAAAGATAAGCATAGTTCCGTCAGATGTGACCAACATACTCGATATGAGAAATGGACAAAATGCAGCAACGGAGAACAGAGAAACTCCGGTTTTGTTGATTTCTGTTGGTGCAAAGCGGGTGTTGACTTCTTGGCTACTAAGAAGTAGGAAGGTAGACAAGAAGGAAGAACAGCATAACATCACTGGAAATAGCAATAAAGTTTTGTTGCAAGAATCATCTTCAATGTCATTCCAGTGGCTTTCCACAGATATGCCAGCCAAGTATTCTAGTGCTCATAATTTTCCAGAAAACAGAGAGAAAAAGGTTGGTCTAGCTGCGAATGTTTCTAGTGCAGAAGCTGATGCAATATCTATGTCACTATCTTCAGAAAGGGAACGATGGAGTTGAAATCTGGAATTAAGGACAAGTATGAAGATGACTGGAGATACCTGGCCGTCACTGCTTTTTGGTTAAATGTGCCGGTTCCAGGTAATAGAAAAAACGACTAATATTTCTTTTGCTTATCTGATTTCCCTTTTGTATATAATACCATATTTTGGATTTCTTTTCAGGATTACCGTCTGTTTTATTGTAGTCGCTTGTTCAGATGCCACCCTTGCATTACGGGCACTTGTTTTGCCATATAGACTATGGTATTGATGAAGGAGCCTAACCTGTTGTATTCTTAATGATTCTCTCATCATCTCATATATGACATTCGTTTCTTTATCTCTCTGTAGGTTTGATGTTGCTATATTATTTCCTTTGTCATCACCAGTTTTGGCTTTGCAGCATGTCGTCCTTCCCACATGTCTCCCATCTGAAGGTTAGTGATTGTTGGAGTCTTCAGGGTCTAGAAGTTTGTAGACCAGTCAAACCTTCAGACATATGTATCTTATGAAATTGTTGAAACCGTTCATTTCCTGACTCCAAAGTACTTCTTCATTAGTTAGACAATTTTCTTGACTGAAATTTTGCACATAATTTAATACGATAAAACTTTGTTATTTGTGTCTATTATAGAAATATTTAAATGTTTAGTATAACAATGCCTTTGCCCTTAGATTAGGTCCAAATCACAATTGCATCTCAGTTCTCAAAATTCTGTCCATCAGTTCCTTTGTTATAAAGGCATTGACCATCGAGCATATGCCCTTGGAATTTAAGTGGTGGTCCCCTGTCTCTAACCATGGAGAATATAGATTAAAAAGTGCACCTCAAAAGAAAGTGCTCATCATTTAATAATGGCATGTGTATTGGTCTGAGCAATAGATGCCAATTTAAATTACTGGATCCCTCTTCTGAATGGACCTTGTACTGATTAAATTAAATTTTGGCTGTGCATGGCTGATGTTTTTTCCTTGTTTTTCCCCTTAGACTTCTAGAACTATTGTCACATCTCATCTAACATCAGGATAATTTAGTTGAATGTAAGATTATGTTTTTTGATATGTTTAGTTTAGCTCGAGATCCTTATTGATTTATTGAAAATAAAAATGCCACTTCCCGGATGCATGTTGATATCAGTGGAGGCGATAATTGCTACTTCCACAACTTCTAAATTTAGATAGTCACTTTGCTCTCTGTGACCTGAGCTTTTTCCTTGTCATGATTTTTATACTGTCAAAGCACGTCCATGCTGGGGTTGTGAGTATTCAATATGTTTGTCTAAATTTTATATCTTGATCTCTTTCAGTTATATTTTCAAAGTACTGTTTCTTATTACTTCTATTCACAGAAAATGTTCAGTTTGGAAGTTTGTATGTTCTCATTAGTGGGGCAACTGATGGAAGTATTGCCTTTTGGGACCTCACTAGAAGCATTCAGTCTTTCATGCAGCTGGTGTCAGTACTTGATGTAGAAAAGTTCATTGATTGTCAGAAACGGCCACGGACAGGGAGGGGAAGTCAGGGTGGACGACAGTGGAGATCTTTAGGCAGTAGCATGTCAAAGAATAGACTAGGTGCTGGTTCTGCCACTGTTAAATCTGGAGAAGAAACTTATCACAATTTGCATGATTGTGTTATGGATGGAACCTCAGAGATGCTAAATGATTATGAAAGCAGCAGAACAGCTTCTTCACAAGCTACTAATACTGCTGCCCTAGATTCAGAAGTGAATTCTTATGATTCCTCATCTGATATATGTGAAATATCTCCTTTATATGTTTTCAAGAACTGTTAGAATATACAGCTGTGTTTGTACAGCTGTGTTAGTGAGTGTTAGTATAGCTGTTTGTACAGCTGTGTTAGTGTTAGTACAGCTGCTATCTTTACAGCTGTGTTAGTGTTTGTACAGCTGCATCTCTACCCTTTGTATAGCTATAAATACCTCCCATTGGAGATGAATGAAATATCAGAAATTTTCTGCATCTTATTTTCTACTAGAACATTCATCAATCTGGTGTCAATTCTCTCCATGTTTCAGATGTCGAGGGTTGTCAAAGTCCTGAAATTGGTTTTCTTTACAATTTAATTAGTGGGGGTGATGATCAAGCCCTTAGCTGTCTTAGGTTTGAATTGTCAGTGTCAGCATCAGACTCCGAATTTGAGAACATGACACTGGATGTCAGAAGATCAGTCACTCAACTTGGAAATGCAAAGAACTTTATTCATTCTAGTCAAGACAAGAACTATTGGATCAGATTCTTAAATCATGATATAGTCCCCTCAGCTCACAGCTCTGCTGTAAAAGGTAGGCCATTTTATTCAAACTTGAGTTCAATCCCATTATAGAGTACTTCATAATATGGAGCATAAAAGTGTCTCCTGTGTGTTTAACCTCTTGTTTTCTTGTTATCTCGTTTCCTAGAACCTTTGAAGTACTAGTTTTAGTGTTTTGTCTTTGCTAAATTTATCATTTTTTACTAAGAATTCAAATTATGTTTTATTTATGAAGGTGTTTGGACAGACGGATCTTGGGTTTTTTCCACTGGTCTGGATCAGCGTGTCAGGTGCTGGCGTCTTGAGGAGGAAGGTAAACTAATTGAGCATGCTTATTTAATCATCAGTGTCCCAGAGCCAGAAGCGCTGGATGCTAAAGAGTGTGGCAGGTGAGTAAAGCGCCTTATACAAGCATAAGATTCACAGTGATTTAGAATTTCAGTACGATATGAACTGATAACAATTTTCTTCGACAGCTTACCAAGTATTGTTTGTGTTTTATTTAGGAACCATTATCAGATTGCAGTAGCTGGAAGAGGAATGCAAATGCTTGAGTTCTCTGAAATTCAAGACGTTAGTTGATGGATGCAGGACAGTCAAGTTGGTTCTTCGGTGATCTTATAATCCAGTAATGGCTACATATTGATCTGACGGTCTGACCCAAGCATGAGTAAGTCTTCACCTCTTAAACACTGGCATTCGATATGCAAAATTTTGATATCTGGGTTGCGTAGCATGTGTGAGCTGTCTTGAAGTTCCTCCCCAATATATATCTATTTATTTTACAATTGCAATGTGTGCAAAAAGCCCAGCTAGGCTGCAACAAGAATCTCAAACTCCCAGGGGATTTTGTGATGGTGAGTGGAGTCTTTTCTTTTAGTTTTTTCTTTTTTCTCTTCTCTTTTGGGCCTTTGATGCCCAACATGATATATATTATAGCCAATTTATCCAGTTTTGGGGTTCACACAAGAAATCTGAGCTGTGAACTGCGACAAACAATGATATGTAAAAGTAAATTAGCTTCAATTGATGTTTAAAATATCTCATGATTCAGTTAAATTGACCATTAATGCATATTTTGAAGCTTAAAGTACACACAAATAGGTAGCTGGAAGATCTCTTTCACACTAGGGGTCCTCACTTGCCGGGTACGAAGTTGGTGGCATATGCCCAGGCATTGTTGGTAACAGGATCAGCGAGATGATCAGCAAGGTTCTCAATAGGGCCCTTTCCAGTAACAATGGCCTGCACAAAGAAGCCAAACATTGAGAACATGGCAAGTCGACCATTCTTCAGTTCTTTCACCTTAAGCTCTGCAAATGCCTCTGGGTCATCTGCAAGCCCCAAAGGGTCAAAGCTGCCTCCTGGGTACAGTGGGTCAGTGACCTCACCGAGTGGTCCTCCGGCAATGCGGTAACCCTCAACAGCACCCATGAGAACCACCTGAGTTGCCCATATTGCTAGAATGCTCTGTGCATGAACTAGGCTTGGGTTTCCAAGGTAGTCAAGGCCACCCTCACTGAAGATTTGAGCTCCAGCTTTGAACCACACTGCCTCACCAAACTTGACTCCATTTCTGGAGAGCAGCTCTGGGAAAACACAGCCCAAAGCCCCAAGCATTGCCCATCTTGAGTGAATAACCTCGAGTTCACGGTTCTTGGCAAAAGTTTCAGGGTCAGCTGAGAGTCCAGCGGTGTCCCAACCATAGTCACCGGGGAATTCGCCGGTTAGGTAAGATGGCGCCTCACCAGAGAATGGTCCGAGGTATTTGACACGATCAGGGCCGTACCAGGGGCTGCCTGATGATACAGCCGGCTTTCTGGCTGTCTTCCTCATAGAAACTCTACCATTGCCTTGGACAGTTGAGAACTCTGTCTGTGTGTTTAAAGGAATGGCCTTCCCGGTGAATGGGGATGAGAGAGCCATAGTTGCCATGTCTTATATCTTCGGAGAGAGAGAGAGAGAGAGAGAGAGAGAGAGAGAGAGAATGGATACTTATGAAACGTTTGATGATTGAGTATGCAGAATATGACGTTCTTTTTTACAAGGGATCCAGTGAGATCCACAATCCTATCCATAATCCATGTGTATCTTCACCCTTTTCCTGATTGGTTCTTGGGGTGATGTAGTGATTAAAGCATCCAGCTCATCTTCCCAACCAATCAGCGAAGGATATCATGGGTTATGTTGAAATTATTTGGACTGTTTCCTCAAAACACATATCACGTCACCATCTGGTCCTTCATGTAAATTACGGTTACACCAAACTTTACAAAGCCATTTTTAATTATTGGTTTGACCTCAACTTGCTTTTACTTAGTCCTCATAGTCATAGGCGTGGGCTTTGTTATTTTGGCAATGCTTCTTTTCATGGGATTAAGCTTCAAGGTAAATGCTGATGAACTGGTGAAGAAAAGAGAGAGAAAGGCCTTATTTTAATGATGGCTAAAATTGCATGTGGTTCTGTTGCCAAATTGTTTTTTTGGTGAAATAGGGGAAACCTCCAGAAAACAACAACTAAACACCGCGCATGAGTCGAGGCCTAGCAAGATCAAGCAAGTCATTCATCAACAAAGAGTTAACCCAGACATGAGCCTCATCAAAGAACCAAATTCTCAGGTCCAGATTATAACTCCAATTTGCCAAACAACTTGTCCAATTTCCAATTTGTCTCGTGAGATCACAACAACCATGCAACAACTTGCCAAATTGTTGGTGAACTGGTAAGTAAGCAAAACTCCATCTCCATCCACATGGAATTTGTTACATTACATTCTCTGTTCAGAATGACATCAAGATGCATGAGAGCAGAACATGGCTCTTAATGCAAATATCTATCTCACGCATTAATGTTTAGTCCGGCCGGATCTAGCAAGAGTGTTTTTTCATGTCGCCCAATGCGACGAAGTTGACAAATTATGTCCAAAGATTTTGCACATTATAGGCCCGCAATTGTACATTAAACAAAATAAGTAACAACGATTGAGAACCGCAATCCCAAACGGCATGGGGGGTGACTGCAAAGAACAATGGACAAAAACGAGAACACCCATGGAAGAAGCGGCTTTCTATATAGACCCATACATTTTTATCGGTGCACCGAATTATCCAGAACTTATTATACCCAAATTTTAAAAATACAATACAATATTTGAACACTCCATCCAATTTGGAATTGGGAATACCTCACCAGCAAGGTATAGATGGTTAGAGCCTGTTGGGATTTTTTTTTATTTATAAAAAGCACTTCTGCTAATAAACGTTTTTATAGAATGTCAAATTTTTTGTTAAGAATCCAAGGGCTTCATGGGAAAACTTTGTCATCAAATGTTTTTAGTCATTTCATAAGCAATTTCAAACACGGTGTTTCATAAAAGCGTTTTTTGGAAAAATAAAACACCTAGTAGGAATCACTTCCAAGTGGTTTCGATGTTTTTCTAATAGAAGCACTTAAAAAATAATTATTATTATATATAAAAAATAAAAAAAGGGTGGTGATTTTTCCACTCTCTTTTTTTGTCCACCTACACTCTCTTTTGTATTTTAATACTTTTTATTATAAGATAAAGGGGAGTGCAAGTGAACAAAAGATGAGCGAGAATATACAATTTTCAAAAAATGGAGTGTAAATGAAAAAAAATGGAGTGGGAAAATCAGTACCCTAAAAAAAAACCCTGCTTCATGTAGAAGCAATCCCAAACGGGTAGTTGCTCCTTTTGTGAAATTAAACGTAGATGAATTAGTGAATCACATAAAGGGTTGTTGAGGTTTAGGAGTGGCAAATTTTAGTTGATAATAGTGGGGAACTTTATGGTGGCATTCTTTAGAGGTATTCGGGGCAATTTGACTCCCAAGCCGACGAAGGGTCATGGCAGCCTATTTGGGTTTATAGGTGGCAAATCATATCTTGTTTTGTCTTTGTTTTTTGTGAACGTATTTAGGCAGCAAATCTTTTAATTAAGATTATGGCTTCTGAGACAATGGATTTGTCCAAGCTTATAAGCATGTGATGTGTAAGTGTTTTATAGGGTTTAATAACTTGTTTAAAGTTCTCTATTATTTGCGTGATGGATAAGAGTTGGTTGGTTGGTGGTGGGTTGGACAAGTCACAAATGACGATACGAACTCCTCATCATCTCATCTTAGGCGGACAACAACTTCACCAACCCCCTTTGAGAAGAAAAATAAAATGGAAAATTTAAAAGAAAAATATCGTATTGTTTAAGAAGAATATTGCGTTCTTTTTCAATCGTTTTTGCAAAGGGGTACACTAATCAAAGACTTGGGTGCATATAGAAGAAGCTTCCATGCATGAACGTTGATGACGATCTTTTTCTTTGGAAAACAAGAATGATGACGACGAGGATCATCATCATGTAGAGCCGATTTGTGACTATTCTCAAATAAAAAGTTAAAAACTTGGCTTTGGGAAAAGGCTTTGTGGTTGTGGCATCTGTATGTAGATTTATTATAGGCAAGGCAAGTGACAAATCCATCTCACCAAACAAGCAAGCAAGACCACGGGTACGTGCCGGTTACCCCAAGTTCCCAACCTTTTGGGAATTTAGCAGAAAGTAATAGAATCCATCGTCTCTACTTTTTGGTTAGTTTTTGATGGGTGGGAAGTAGGAAGGAGGAAGGAGGAAAAGGAGGAAGGCGGAAGTGGGAAACGCACCTAGCTTAGCCCTAAATAAATCCCAACTGCCCCATTCTCACTTTTTGGCTTAGTTGCTGCGTCGTCATCTAATCATCATCATCAACAGCAGCCATGGCTTCAACTCTCAAGTTCAATGGGTTGGGTTGGTTAAATTAAATTCCCCATAGTGCCCTCCCTCCTAATGACTGAATTGGGTTGGTGACCAAATACCAGCCTTCACCCTGATGAATTTAATTACCATATGATACATATGTTGATTCAACAATGAGTTTGACTTGTGACCAAAGACTTTTTACAGACTCAGTTGTTAATGAGGATTAACCAAACCCTAAACCCTAAATGCATATCATATGCTCCTTTAACTGGCTCCTACCATGACCTTCTCGACTCGAATATATTCTGTCATCAATAATGATTATAATATCCCCTAATTAATATTACAAAACAAGCATTCATCCGGATTTATGCAAATTCTGAATGCAATATGGAATACTTTTTTTAATATTATTTTATGTCAAGACATGATATGGAATCCGATTGATCAACAATAATACCCTTATTTTAGCTTAACAAAAACTTGTTCTTCAAGGATTGTTTAATTTATAAGGATTCTCACAAATAATCCGATTCTTTTTGTTTTGGTTAGAGGTTGAGGTAACCTCTAATTTTATTTAGGACGCTGTTTGAAAAGATTAGACGAGGATGTCAGTCTCTACTCCCCAAGTTGTATTTATTTCAAGTTCATAAATAAAATATATGGAGTATATATATAGAGTTGTACATGTATAGCATTCAAAAAAGGCAGAGTTGTTTCTATAACACGCAATAATTGAATTCAGAATTAAGGATGGCAATTTTCCTAGTGGGTAAGAGTCTTTGCGGGGATTAGACTCTAAGAAAAATTAGTGTATAGTGACAAAAAACTTTAGTAATTAGCATATGATACATTATCTATTTTTGTTTTGGATATGGTGGATGAGTTATAACTTTTATTTTGTTAAAAGCCAATGGGCCTACGCAGGTGCTCTTTAGGTTTGTTTAATTTGTATTTGAAATAACGTTTTTACCCTTTGTATTTTATATAGGAGCCAGATCACGCTCCAGCTTTGATTCAATCCCAAACGGAGACCACGAGGTTGCAACCACCACCAACAATTTTAATGACCATACTCATACCAACAACGACCATGGCTAAGAAGGTCATCGCAGCGCCCGAGGAAGGCGTTTTACGGCGGAAAGCAATAGGAGGATCGGCTTAGTGAGAAGGCGTCTGCTTCGTTTTAGCGGAGATGCAATCGATGACGACCATGGCTCGTCCCCGCATCAAGATTGTCTTTGGCGGAGAAGGCGTTTCCGGTCCTCGAGAAGCAATCGTGAGGATCGATGTCAGGCGGATTCGCAAAGCTCAATGGCTCTTCCGTGATTTCGTGACTCGGCCCAATAGATCTTCGTTTCCTATGGTAATTCGGAACCTATGCTAATTATTGTGTTGTTTTTGAATCGATGTGGTCCGGTTTTGATGTTATGCGATTGAATTACTTGGAAATGGACTTATCTTGATTTTTTTGTTCAATTTCGGCGTATTGTTTTGAGATCCTCAACTGTGGCTACTTTGTTGTGTTTTGAGTTCGTTTATGAATGTATTAGAGTGATAGCTTCTCTTGACTAAAAACCTGGTGGCATTATTTAGATGATAATAGATAGGGTTCTTTAGTGGAGCCTTTAAACCCATGTTTTTAATTTCAAAAATAGTGAAATCTTCGTACTTTAGTTCGACGCTTTAGCATTCAAAGGTTGTCGCTTCGACCTAGGTGTTCGGAGTTGTCTTTGCCACATGCATGGTTTTGCATTTTCACCGGGAAGGCAAAAGCTAAAAATCTCTGTAATGTAGGGTACTAGAACAAAATACTCAATACATCATTCTTCCGTTTTCCCCCCAAGACTACAGTTTACCCAAGGGACAATACAACATTATACTTTTTGAAGCACATTTCAAATGTGTGCTAAAAACGAGAGAAGAAAAAATCATATGAATTACGGCTTCAAAAGAATTTTATTTTATTTTATTTTATAGATAAAAGTCATGTTAGAGATTTTCATTTGTGTCTTTCTTTGTTTTTTGCTCTCTTATTTCAAAGCATGTGTGGTGCGGTGATGTTTGAGAGAATGAAGATGGAGAAGGAAGAGGGAAGAGAAAGAGTACATGTTAGTATCGAGTCGATAGGCTTGGTGAGCTGCAACTTAGCTTCTTATACCTGCGCTTTTACAAATGGTTTACAGATCTTGAAGCCGCCTTGAAGTCAAAGGTTAGTATTCAATTCTTGCACCAGACATGACTCCTTATGGTTTAAGGAAGTGCGCATATGCACTCATTGCACTTCTTATCTTTTTTGTTTTGTGTTTTTCAACTTTTTAGACAAAGGAGGTATTTAATGTTCTATTGCAAAAGTTTAATTTGAGCCATTCTTCACTTTCTCCATATACTGTTAGTTTTTACAATTTCATCTTGTAGTTTGCTAATATGAGTCTCAAGGCTAACTAATAAACTCATACAATATGAGAAAATCATTACATTTGTGGTTTGAATGAGGCCATGTCTCATGCTTTTCATTAAGAAAGACATCGATTGGTGGTTTGAATTGGTAGAGTTATTTGAATCAGCCCAACTAACTCGATAATAGTTTTATGTTATTGTGGTCCTCGCATTGAAAAGATCAAAGATCAATCTGCTACATTTGCTTTTCCCACTAACTACAATGAATAATTTTTGAAGGAAGCTTGAATGAGATATCTTTGTGAATGTTCATATGATCGAATGTCAAGTGTTCTATGAATTTCAACCGACATAGGTGCGACATAAGACTTGTGGAGTTTGTCTAAATTATTAGTTTGCACAATGCATATTTCAATTTTGTTTTGTTTCTAGCTATATTTTCAATTTCGTCACCAAACTTGAGATCATATTATAGTTCATAGGATAGAGATGCTTGTTGTTTATGACTTAATCTTATTGCGCGAGTGCTTCTTTTTGGTTTTGTTCATTTTCATCTTTCCTATCACAAACATGAAAGCACCTCCATTGTAGTTTATGTTTTTTTGCATTGCGGTTTATGTTTTTCTGCGTAATGCAGTTTATGTTTTCCTGCATTGCGCTTATGTTTCCTGCAATGCGCTTTATGTCACAGTCTGTTCAAAACTTGGTGCCTTTGGCAAATTAATGCTTGTTTATGAATTTTGAAATCTTATATTCCTTTAGTTGAGTCAATTTTTAACTAGATAATGTTTGTCAGTGGAAATTTGGGATAGTAGAAACACGACCTATGGGATGACGTTGGGTTTAGCTACCTTTAATCACTAAGTCACTTTTGGCTAAGGAGGATATGAAGTATTGACGGGTAGCCCATGGCTCCAATCGACTGGACCGGAAAGCGATTTCAAACAGGGAAATGTGGGATGGAGGGCGGAAAAAGCTTGTCATTGTTTCACATAATAAGGAATAAGGAAATTTCGTTTCGTAGTGGTAATCTTTGGCATAAGTTGACCTAGTTGAAAAATATATGAAATATAAAGGGATATACCACGAGCCATAAGCTATTAACCCGATTCTTGGTTGAAGTGTTGATTCTTAAAGACTTTAACATAGAATCGAGGTTTTATGCCGCAATGCGCTTTATGTTTTTCTGCAATGCGCTTTATGTTATTCTTACACCCTGTGTTTTTGGTTTTGTTTTGCGGTTTTATCCTCTTAATTTTGGAGTTGTTAATTCTGAGACAGAGGAGAATTTGAATTTGTTTCTTTATAGTGTGCTTGCCTTAGGAGTGGCATTTTGTGTAATTTTGATATTTTTTATTACATTATTGTAAAATTAGGTACTACTTTTTGGTTTAAAATGAATTTGACTTTGTCTCTTCCCTATTGTTTTCATCCATGGAATAGCATAACTTTTCCTTCTGTTATTTTTTAATAATGGTTTTGGTAGTTTTCCTATTGATGTGTGACTAATTTATGGTTTTGAGTAAGGAATCAGTCTTTTTTGTGTGGAAAACATAAACAAGTTAGGAAAAAAAAAGAACAAAAAAAAAAGGGGGAAAAACGGCAAAACAAAAGAAAACAGAGCAACAAACTTAAAATGGTGGAACACGAAGGAATAAAAGGAAAGGGAAAAAATAAAAATAAAAGGAAGGAAAATTTCAGCAACATAGATGGGGGAAGAAATAAGAATGGAGAAAAGGATACAGTTGTCTTTTGGTTTTAAAATGAATTACTTAAAATTTGCATAATGGCATATTTTGTAATTTTTAGTTTTTTGTAATGCATAATTGTAAAATTACATCCTATTTTTTATTCTTTGGCATTTTCTTAATTAAGTGAATTGAATTTGTATTTTCCTAATTAGTAAAATATATAGTGTCTATAAACTAAAGCACCCTAGACTCTAATGGAGTCGAGTATGAAGGATTAAAAGGGGTATGAGGATGGAGTACGAGAAATTTTTGGGTATGGTGTTCGGAGAGGAGCGGGTATGGTATTTTAATCCCGACTCAAACCCTCCCCGCTTAAAATATATGTCATCAGAAACAGCAAGAAAGTAAGAATGGGTAGTAAAAAATCTGCTGCGTCAAGACGATAATAACGTCCCTGGATATCCTGATAAGAGAACAACTATATATATATATATATATATATATATATATATATGATATTAAAGTGATTGTGCCGACTAAACTTTATATTTTCTATTATTATATTATATATTTATATAACTTATACGAATCTTAAGCCACACTACTTATATATTTAGTTAAATTCTAAATATGTAACTATTCTTATATTATGCCTTATACGTATGTATATATATATATATATGTGTGTGTGTGTGTGTATTTATTCATTATCTTGTCCTAATTCAATTTTTTTTTCTTTCAACAAAATAGTTTTATAATAGCTTTTTCTTCCGTAATGGGGCAGGTCGGGAAGCCATTACCCAATGAAGGTGGGGATAGGGAATCCCCAATATGAATATTGCAATTATGAAGGCGGAGATGGAGGAAAAACTTAACGGGGATGGGGATGGATGGGAATGGCATACCCACCCCCGATTCGACCCATTGCCATCCCTATAGAATAGAATGGTCCCTCACTCCATGTTTGTCCTTTTCCTTTCAAATCTAAGAAGAAAAAGAAGAAGAAGAAAAAAGGAATGAGGGGTTTCTGTCATTGTGCTGTTTATTGCTGAGATGCCAACAATGTGGCAGTTCAATTATATATTAATGTCAGCTTTTGAAATCTAACACTTCCTTATCAAGCAAACTTCAACCGACGAACTGATGATTTTTTTACCTCAATTTGTTTATGTTGCTTTTATTTTTCACAGCATTTCATTCCCCTTGCTTTGTGTTTTATTTCTATAATTAGCTGCTTCTGCATTTCCCTTTCAAGAAATGACGTCGTTAACAAGGACACTTGCTTTCAGTGTCTTTAATAAGGCTAGGTTCCCAGCTCAGTTTTCTCCACTGTGTTGTCGGTTGTCGGTGGCCGTGTAAATAAGACCAAAATGCCATTGCAACTTCACATACATACGTACACGCTCTAATGCCACAAGGTTCTTCTAGTACTTTCACTACTAAAATACTTTCATTTATATATTCCTCCTCCTATTCATTAATGGGTTACGAATTAAATGCACTCTCTCCAAACAAATCCTACTACCCGTTAATTTAATTAATTAATTAATTATAGAAGAAGAATACAAGGGAAATTAAACGGTAATCAAGCATATGAAAACGGAAGCTATTTTAATTTTAATATTATCATCAATATATATTGTTTGATTTGATATTAATGCTAATAATTTAACGCCTTAATGAATAGTCAAAATGTATAATGCACCCAATGTTGTCATTGTTCAACGTTCATAAACGTTATCCTTGAACGTGAACCAACCAAGTTTTTTCCTTTTTTTTTTTTTTTTTTTTTTTTCTCAAATACAAATTTATAAAATAAAATAAAACGTTACTAGCCAAGCTAGTTAAGCCAAGCCAGTCAGCCGAGTACCGGTTAGGGTTGGTGAAAGACCAGCAGTAGCCGGTAATACCTACGGCCCAAGTACTAGATACCCTCTCACCAAACTCCGGAGTAATCTCATCCCTGGATACGCTCACATCCAACGGCTGAAACTTTTTTAAGCTTTCAAGCTACCTCATTCGCAACCGTTAAATGGTTGATGACAATCCAAAACGGACGATCCCGGTAAACCGGTTTGGTGAGATTGATCTATAAATAGGTATGAGAGGCCGTTACTTAAGACTCCAAAAAGACTTTTGTAGTCGTCTGAGTTCCGTTTTCTCTTCGTTAGGGGTGTCTGTTCGAAAAGCACAGCCTCCTTCTTCCCTCCAACTTCTCGGAGTTTTAGATCTGCGCTTCAGAGGTACCATTTTCGCGCTCTTTCCTATTGAGTTTTTGCTTTTCATGTCTTTTTGTTTTGTGGGTTCACTATAATGCATGCAGATCTGGTGGTTTATATGGTTTTGGTTAGGATTTTTTTACTTCTGTTTTGGAAATATGAGAGCTCTTAGAGACTTGCTGTGGTTTTTGTTAGCATTTGCTCTCGGTTGCTTGTGACCGACAAGTCAAATTGAAGTCGTAGAATTTTATGGAGTAAATTTTGCAGATCTGGTGACCTCTTCATTTCATTTGCTTGTAATCTACAGATTTGGGTTTTTGATTTTCACTGTGGTTTTTGTGTTGCTTATTTAATGAGTAGTATTATGTATTCTGAAGATTTGTTTGAGACTGGTGTCATTATCAGAACAACCCTGTTTAATGGTTGATATTTTTCCCAAACAAATCCCTTTTTCTTTAAGATGACCATGATGTGCTAGTTCACTCCATCATTAGGATGTCAATCTGTTTCAGGGATGTAGATTCTATTCAGCTCTATGTCTGATCTGATGTTATTCCTTAGGGATATGGTTGTTCTTTGTTTGTTCACTCTGTATTTGCTTTTCTGGGAATAATACTTTTGTAAAAGTATAATTGATATGTTTTCCACCAATTTCAAACTTTTTATGACATTTATTCTTTCACTTTGTTGGCGCTATTGGCTTTTCTTTGTTGTATAAAGTAGACTATGGTGGGTACACTGCTTAGCTTGATATTAAGATGTCTTGTTATGCTATTGTGATGTGTAGAGAATGGAGACTTTCCTATTCACATCTGAATCCGTGAACGAAGGTCACCCCGACAAGCTGTGCGACCAGATCTCTGATGCAGTGCTCGATGCCTGCCTTGCCCAGGACCCTGACAGCAAGGTTGCCTGCGAGACATGCACCAAAACCAACATGGTCATGGTATTTGGAGAGATCACCACCAAGGCCAATGTTGACTATGAGAAGATTGTTCGTGAAACTTGCCGCACCATTGGATTTGTTTCTGATGATGTAGGTCTTGATGCCGATAACTGCAAGGTCCTGGTTAACATTGAGCAGCAGAGCCCGGATATTGCCCAGGGTGTCCATGGTCACTTCACCAAGAGACCTGAGGAGATTGGTGCTGGTGACCAGGGTCACATGTTTGGTTATGCCACTGATGAAACCCCTGAATTGATGCCCCTTAGCCATGTGCTCGCCACCAAGCTTGGTGCTCGCCTCACTGAGGTTAGGAAGAATGGCACCTGCCCCTGGTTGAGACCTGATGGCAAGACCCAAGTGACTGTTGAGTACTACAATGAAAATGGAGCTATGGTTCCAGTGCGTGTCCACACTGTCCTCATCTCCACCCAGCATGATGAGACTGTCACAAACGATGAGATTGCTGCTGACCTCAAGGAGCATGTTATTAAGCCTGTTGTCCCAGAGAAGTACCTTGATGAGAAGACAATCTTCCACCTTAACCCCTCAGGCCGCTTTGTGATTGGTGGCCCTCACGGTGATGCAGGTCTCACTGGACGCAAGATCATCATTGACACTTATGGCGGTTGGGGAGCCCATGGTGGTGGTGCTTTCTCCGGAAAGGACCCTACCAAGGTGGATAGGAGTGGTGCTTACATTGTCAGGCAGGCTGCCAAGAGCATTGTAGCAAATGGGCTTGCTCGCAGGGCCATTGTGCAGGTCTCTTATGCGATTGGTGTGCCTGAGCCCTTGTCGGTCTTCGTCGACACATACGGAACTGGAAAGATTCCAGACAAGGAGATCCTTAAAATCGTGAAGGAGACGTTCGACTTCAGGCCTGGAATGATCACCATTAACCTGGACCTCAAGAGGGGTGGTGGTGGAAGGTTTTTGAAGACGGCTGCCTATGGACACTTTGGAAGGGATGACCCCGACTTCACCTGGGAGGTTGTGAAGCCCCTCAAGTGGGAGAAGCCTCAGTCTTGAGCTTGAGATTGAACAAGTCAAGTCCCTGCTGTTGAAGGCTTTGCATTAATTGGCACTGGATGAATAATTCGTGTGTTTACTTGCTGCTGCAGCTCTACAATCTAAAACAAATTTCTAATGTTCTAATTTCATACTTTTGAAGGTCCCTTTTTCTATTATTTGTTTTTGGTTTATCTTCTTATTTCATTTTTCTGTAATATGTTGTCTTCATCACCAGTGTCTCTACTCTATAATGGAAGAGAATTTTGTTGAAATTGATGGCACTGTTATTATATCCACCAGCAGGGCAGGGCAGGGCAGGGCAGTTTGGAAAATTTTGGCATTTTAGCTATCCAAATCCGAACTAACAAAAAATTAAATTTCATGCTCGTACATTATATGCATAGATGAAGCGGACTTGTAATATGAGGTTCACAGAAAGAAAATAAACGAGTTGTTGCGCTCTCTCTCTCTCTCTCTCTCTCTCTCTCGTGTTTCTATTTGAGCTTATAATTTGCACTTGTCGACCATAACACTTATTCCCCCACATCACATTTATGTGTTTATGGGATGGCTAGAGATTTAATTAATTGGATGTTGGGATAAAATGGGGAATGATCAAAGTAGATCATTACAATATTTTATTTTATTTTTACCATCATTCGAATGGCGGTAATTATGTTGGAGTTGGGAGCTTCTCTACAATTTAAATTTATGGTGTAAAGTTGGACTCAGAATAAAATTCCGATTTCGACCGATTTCTGAAAAAATAGGACAGAATCAGAATGCATCTTATCTTACAACTTTGAACATAAAATCAGGGCTACTTTTTACTTGTCAAATAATTATTTTCCGAGGTTAGATTTATTTTCAGTTGACCTTTTTTCTTTATTTGTGAAACGATAGAAATATCATTAATAAAGGCGGAAAGGCTCGATTAAAATTGAGCCGTGGTTAATAAGCTGAGTTGGGTAAAAATGAATGGTTTTATTTAGTCCAAGTTGGGAGACCAGACCCATTTTACCCATATACGTATAAAAAGGTTGACCAGGAGGAGAGTAGTCTGTCTCTGTCTGGACTGGTAGATTAATAATTTAATATTATTACTGAAAATGCAAATTAGAGTTTAGACAACAGTCATTAATCGTCAAAATAACAACTAGAAAAATATTTACAGCAACAAACAAACAAAGCAACCGACTCATTAAATTAAAATTGTAGCCTGATGATCCTCTCGTCTCACACTGCGACTGCATACTCACAACCGCCAACAGCTGCCATACATCACATTAAGCAATTAATTATATATAATTAATAAGGAGAATGAGAAAGAAGCCAAAATGAAAGATTAAAACCTACATACATACAGGGGTTCTGATAAACGACTAAGCCAGTGCCATTAAAGTGGCAGTCCCAACCCAAGGGTGCTTCCCAGTGGCATTGTAAAAGAGGTTCATGGCAACTGAAGCATGCGAGACTGCATTGTCTGGCCTGAAGCAACTCCCACCTGGCTGAATGGGCCTACAGTCAACTCCTGCTTGCCCGCAGCTATAATCAATATTGTGGTGAAGCTTTTCAACATCTGTCGATGGCTTAGCTATGCACCATGCAGCTCTAGCTGCAGCCCCACTGTTTCCAATATCCTACATGTACAATATTCAAATTTCATT
This sequence comes from Prunus padus, assembly GCA_024362665.1. NCBI lineage: Eukaryota > Viridiplantae > Streptophyta > Magnoliopsida > Rosales > Rosaceae > Prunus > Prunus padus. The sequence continues at coordinate 26,470,737 of JANFAM010000010.1, forward strand.
CCACATGTTACAATATAAAACAAACTAACAGATCTCTCTTACAACTTACAAGCGATGGTTTAAATTAATTTAATGTACGAAAAGAGGGAGGGATTCGAAGAGGCGAGCTCACTGTCCTACTACGTCTCATCAAATCTCTTTTAAAAATATTAAACTGCACCAACACCTTTTATTACCTGATCAGCTTGAGTAGCAAAGTTCCTTGACTCTGCAAGGTGAAAGGCAATAACCAGAGTTAGACTTAGAGGTGTACAAGTAATTCCTGCAAGTGACAATGTGCTTGCATGCATTGAGTGAGGCAGAGAGAGCAAAGCAGAGCAGATAATATTACAAATAAAAAGTAGTAATTAATTTTGAATTGTGCACCTGTGCACGCAGCAAAACAAAGAAGAAGTGCTAAGCCCATTGTGACTCTGAGCAATGCCAAAGGCTCCAGCATTATATTTTTATGTCTCTCACTCTCAAATATCAAGTCACACAGAAATGAAGAGAAGAGAAGAGAAGAGAAGAGAGCTTAATGAATGAATGAGCAAGCATGCATGTGAGGGGTGGTCAGGACTCAGGAGCTGCTTATATTGTCATGAGGTTGAAGGGGGCCAACAAATTTGTCTTAATGATAATGTACAATTATACATGCAATGCAGAGCAATAGTGAAAAACAAGAATCTGGTGGACTGGGATTTGGTGGAAAAGTGGGCAAAATTGAATAGTTTATTTATTTATTCAAGGAATAAGGGACATGTGAATGCCTGCTAATTTGGTTTTGTTGCATGCGGTCCATTTGTCAGGCATGCGTGATGCGCCCATTTTCTGATTTCCTGATTTCCAATGCTCATGCACTGCCCTTCTTGCATCTCTATACCACAATGTACAAGCATATCTGGTTAATTTCCATTTTTAACTTTTATGCTAGAAGAAAATAGAATTATACCATATGGTATGGCATGTTAAGATTGTATATCGATGAATCTATGGCTCACAATTAACTGATCACAAGACACTGTCCTTCAAATTAGTCGTTTGCTAAGACTGCACAACTTAATAAGTGTGAGGTTTTATCGCAATAAGTCTCGCCAATACTGAAACTATTCACTTGTTCTTGTACATCATACTTTATTTTATGACGTTTTCCATGTGGTAGTTATGGTCGTTTTTCTATTCATGAACGGGTCAGCGATAGCCGTTGGATCGTCTTAGCAAAAGCCAATGTTGGTATCTAAATCAAAAAAGCGAAAGATGAAGCCGTTCAATATTTTATTTTGCATTTCTGAGCTTTCCTTTCTTGGCTTTTGGTATAATATGTTCCATTTCTATTCTTCTATTTTTATTTTTAGACAAAAAATGTTGAACTTTTTTTAAGAAATAAAAACAATTAAGCGGCATCTAAAAAGAAAAGAAAAGAAAAGAAAAGAATTAAGTGGAAGATCAACGAACAAGTGAGAAAGAATATTCTAAAATACATAGCCTACTGAGGAAGAAGGGTGAAGCCCAAAGAAGAAGCTATAAGTAAAAAAATAACAATGAGAAAGTGCAGATTTAGTGCTTCTAGAATTGGGCATAAATAAGTAATATAACTTGAAATTAAAAAAAATAACAAGAAGAAATAGACTCTGAAAATGACATTTGAGAAAAAAGAATATCAAATTTATCCGCGTTTCCACAATAAATCGATTCCATGAAAAAGAAAAAGAAAAAGAAAAAGGAAAGAAAGTTTTGACAGTTATGAGAATTAACCATTTACGGGGGGAGACAAATTCTAACACGTGATGCGATGCGCCCCAAAGAGCTTGAACGAATCAACATCAACCACGTCAATATGGGTTGGTTGCGCTCGAACGCGCCACTCTTGTACGGGGAAGCGGAGCGAAGTAGTCAAAGGGTCACATTCTCACTCTGTCTTCCCTTCTTCTGTAGCTGAGTCAAGTCTGGGGTCTGGGGTCTGCCCGACACCCAAAAAAAGAAAATTCCCAAAATATTAAAACGCGATCAAAATGTCACTTTCCCAAAATAATCCTAAATACACATAATTGTGAAATTTGTAATACAATTACAATCGCTTTTTTGGTGTCCTTATCCTACGCACCCCCCTTCCTTCCCCGCCTATCCTGCGCTGCGCTTCCCTCGCCGGATTTGGAGCTCAGATCTCTCCCTCCCTCTGACACCCACTGACTGACACACCCACCCAATACTCTTGTAATTACTTTACAAGCATCCACTTAGCTTTTCCCTCTCTTTCAGGTACGCGCTCTCTCTCTCTCTGCCGATCTGTGTCTTCGCTTTTCTTAATTTCACTTTTTTATTTTGTTTTGGTTGATCTCCATGTTTGATCACTGATTGATTACATACTAGATAGATAGATAGATAGGGTTTTAAATAAAATAATGGAAATGGGTTCTCAAGGTCAGCGACTATGAATTGTTCAGTCATTGGTATTACTTTTTAGTAACTGGATTATTAATTCCTCAATTTTGCATTTCTACAATCCACCTTGCCATTTTCTCTCTTCGTTTCGTTTGCATTTTGTGCTTTGCTGGTTTTAAATTTCAATCTCTGCATATCAATCATAGTAGCAGTTTTTATTTAATTCACTCAAAAGGATCTTTTTCCTTTTTGTGTAAAGAATCATGAGCTGCTTCGGCTGTTGTGAAGATGATGATATGCATAAAGCGACCGACCATGGAGGTCCATACATGGTCAAAAACCCAGCAGGTAATCTACTGTGCTATGCTATAGCCTATAGTCGAGTCCACCTGTTGTTGTGTTGCATGATTGCATCTAGGTTGATATATTTCAACTAACTATTATTTGATAGTTTCTTTTTTCCTTCAAATTTTGTTTCTTTTGCTTCATTTCTTCTTGTGTCTGTTTGTTTCTGTCACCGATTTCATCAATTCAACTGAGTCGAATTTCATCACACAGGAAATGAGGGAAGCCATCACGCCTCAGGAACTGCACCTAGGGGTGCTCAAGCTGTGAAGGTCCAGCCTATTGAAGTTCCTACTATACCAATAGACGAACTAAAGGAAATTACCGATGGCTTTGGGACAAGTGCTTTGATTGGAGAGGGTTCATATGGAAGAGTATACTATGGCGTACTCAAAAGTGGGCAGCATGCAGCAATCAAGAAGTTAGATGCCAGCAAACAGCCTGATGACGAATTTCTGGCGCAGGTTTAGACAAGAGAATCTGTTGATTGTTATTGTTATTGCCATATTCAAACGAATTAATTAAAATTCATTCCTAACTTGATGAATAACTGATACAGGTTTCTATGGTATCAAGGCTGAAACATGACAATTTTGTTCAACTGCTTGGTTATTGTGTTGATGGGAGTTCACGTGTTCTTGCCTATGAGTTTGCATCTAATGGATCTCTTCATGATATTCTACATGGTATGTGAGAGTAAGATCAAGGTGAAAGCTTAATGATAGGATTGAGATTGATGTTTCTAGCTGCACAATCTTGTTTGATGCATTGTTTGTGGGAGGAAATTAACTATGTTGTTTTGCATTATCTAAACTTCATTCTCGTTAAAACAGTTTCTTGCAGTTAGACTGTACTACTTGAGATGAGAGCTGTTGTCTTTGCTGTTTCTGGAAAATTTAGTGTTCAATCTGATTATTTTTCTAATGCAGGAAGGAAAGGTGTTAAAGGAGCACAACCTGGTCCAGTTTTGTCATGGGCACAACGTGTTAAAATTGCCGTGGGTGCTGCAAAAGGGCTGGAGTATTTGCATGAAAAGGCTGATCCCCACATCATTCATCGCGACATCAAGTCTAGCAATGTGCTAATATTTGATGACGATGTTGCTAAGATTGCAGATTTTGATTTGTCCAATCAAGCTCCTGATAATGCAGCACGTCTTCACTCCACTCGTGTGCTAGGAACTTTTGGTTATCATGCCCCTGAGTAAGCTTTTAATTCATTCTTCAACGATTGCATTTAGCAACTATGCTGTGCTTTTGCTCTATTATTAACCTGAAATGAAACAATGCTCTTTTTTGATTGTTGAGAATCCTTTGGTGAAGAAATTAAGACTTGTAATTTTACAATGACCTATCCCAATTCTAAAGGCTGTGTAATCAGTGTTTCAAGTTTCATGTTTCTTTGGGAAGATTTAGATTTGTCTTCATTTCTTTGTTTCCCAGTAATCAACCTGTGCATCAGTTTAATGTATTAATTATTCCTACTTAAAAAAGTTTTTACCAGAGTGCATGTCTTCAGCACTAATATATTCAGTAATTCTGTTTTTGGCTGCAGATATGCAATGACTGGACAGTTGAATGCCAAGAGTGATGTTTACAGTTTTGGTGTTGTTCTGCTTGAACTTTTGACTGGAAGAAAACCTGTTGATCATACATTACCAAGGGGACAGCAGAGTCTAGTAACATGGGTACTATATCTGTGCTCTTTATTCTATATGCATAGCACCTGCTATCTGTTTGTAGACATGAGAATATGTTTCTTGTTAATTAAGCTGATTTTTAAAGTATTGGGATGTGTTAGGCTACACCAAAACTCAGTGAAGACAAAGTTAGGCAGTGCATTGATTCAAGACTAGGAGGAGAATACCCACCAAAGGCTGTTGCAAAGGTATTCACTGGATCATAATGCATTCATATATGTTGTATGTACACATATCTACCTACATGCATACACCCACAAACATGTAATTAATGGTAATTTCTTTTTCTATTTGAACAAGGGTGAAGTGCTAAACTGGCATCTCTGTTATTTTTTCCCATGCATTTGTACTTAGACAGCATACCACATTTATACCTAGGACTGAAGACTGATGATGCGATCAAACATCTAAAACTGAAATGCTTTTGTGTCTTGATTATAGATGGCTGCAGTTGCTGCCTTGTGTGTGCAATATGAGGCTGATTTCCGCCCAAACATGAGCATTGTTGTCAAAGCTCTCCAACCCCTGTTAAACGCTCGGCAGCATGGACCCGCTGGGGAATCACCAAACTTGTGAAAATCTCTCTCTCTCTCTCTCTCTCTCTGAAGATGTGTCATGTGTGCATGTATGAGTAAATCAGCATGCAAATTGTAACAAAGGGATTGTTTTGAGGGTGGTGGTATATTGTTTGCACGGTGTTCTAAATGTCTCATTTTCATTTTCATTTTCGAAAAGAAATGTACTATATTGCTTCATTATTTGCGGTGTATTTGGTTTGTTCATAATGCAAGGGGCATTTTCTCCTAGTGACTGGATTGTTATTTTTCTTTGGATGCTTTGCTTAATCACGGTCCAATATCAATGATTTCGGTTACCTAAAAATTATTGACAAATTAGTCTTTGGTCAATAATTCAAAGCTTGATACTTTGACTAGATACAATTCATGGGTCCTATGCAAGAATTAGAATACACGTGGCCAGTGACTCAACATGTTAGAACATGTGCTACAAGAACAACCAAGTAAACACAAAATAAAATGAACTAAAATTGGTAACAGAGTGATTGGATGGGTTGCTGCAAAACGACGAGTTTGTTGTGAGGTGCAGCGGAGTTTGCAAATGATAACGGGTAAACAAGTTCCTTCTCTATTTGGTTGACATCTGTCCATTTACTTACTTAACCCCCAATCTAACACTGTTAACTTAAATAAACATATTGTTGTTTGGAAATGAAAAAAAACTTATATAAAAATAAAAAATTAACCAAGAATCAAAAATCCAACAGCCACCTCCCAAACTCCCCCGATAACCACCCCACAACGTTGGATATGTGGCTCATAATCATCAAAGCTTGAAAATGTTGTGATTTCATAAGAGCTCTGTTACCCATTAAATTTGATTGCATCACCATTCAATTTGATGTCTGTAGCTAGTTTGGATATGGGTTTTTGTCATTCTTGGCTCCGTTACTCATTTAATTTGTCGATAATTTATTCTTAAGCGTTTTAAACTTAAGTTTAAGTTTGGATTCTTACTTCTCTGGTGAGGGAGAGAGGGCGAGACACAGAGAGAAATGAGGCAATCGATCCTTGGCCGATGATGAGTAGTAGGTTGGGTCGTTGCCGGTGAGGTGGTTGGGGTGGTTGTCGGGGTTCGGTTGGGTGTGTGGGACTTTGGTTGTTGCGGCTATGGTGGTGGCTGTTGGCTTTTTGGTTCTTGGTTAATTTTTTAACTTTTTAATATTTTTCCAAGTTAATTGGAAAAAATATATATTTTTCTAAGTTAACAGTGTAAAATTGGGGTTAAATAAATAGACAGGTGTCAACTAAATAGAGAAGGGACATTAATATGTAAAAATAATTTATTAAAAACATAAAAAGAAAAACTTATACACATATATTACACTGCTATTGATAGGAATGTAAAAACTCTCTTTTTCTAATGAAAGTCATTCTATAAAGATGCCCTTATCTTGATGGTTAAGGAATAAAAAGTTGCGTAGTGGTGCATGCTCGTTTTTCGTAGCCGCCATTCCATTTGTTTCTCCGCTTATTAGCTGATTAGATGAGACATACGTTTGACGATGTGTACCACCACTCCAATGGCTCGCAGTTGGTGGGTGGGTGGGGGAGGTCGGTGCACGTCAAAACCCATTCACTTATCATTAACGCTGTTTTTTCTTTTTCGTTTTCTTTGTAATGTTATCTATCTACACTTTAATAATTGATATTTCTCCGTCCGTGATGTGGGCGCATCAGTCGGTATAAACATTTCGCGGATTGAAACAAAATGCTTTCATCTTTTGTGTATACTATTTCCTTTCTCTCCGATAAAGAGATATTCCTTATTTATGAGAATTACAGTTTAACATATATGTAAAAATAATTTATATAAAAATAAAAAAAAACACTTCTACACACATGTTAGATTTTTGTTGGCTAGAATATAGAAGTTCTTACTTACATGTGTTCAAAAATAAGAGCCTTGATCCACGCCTTGGATGACTGATTAGGTAAGCGAAGCCCGTGATCAAAAGGCTCATCTTACAACCGTAGAAAGCCCAAAAAGAGGGATCACCAGGCCCAACCACGCTCCAGCAATTGTGGACCAAAAGACCATAGTCAACGAAGCTTTTCGAAGACAAGACGGACACAAGTGTCCGATGCTTTTGTTTCGTCTCTTTCCGCAACGAACGCCACATCTCATTTCTGGACGTAAAACTCCTCGTGCGAGTACTTTTTCCGCGGAAATCCTTCGCAAAGGATCCGGTTTTAAGATTCAAATCTCATTACAATTTGGGTTAATCAACAAAAATCCAAGCATGACCCACCAAATCGGATAGAGCATGGTTTACGGCAAGTGGAGGGGCGTAGTAAGTAAAGGCGTTTCACACCACCATTAATGTGGATCGCCACCGCATTTAATGCGGTATGGTCACTATTCCCATCGAGAAAAGGCTTTAGGCCATCAATTCAAATAAAACTGGGAGACCATCTTCAGGATTTTCCGGTCTTAATCAACGTGATCACGCACACCAAAATCTTCATTTTGGAGATTTCTTAATTATGTCCAGTCACATCAAGAAACAATAGGGTTCACACAGTGGCGATCGAGGTTGCATTTCCAAAGGGCTCTCCAGGCATCGCCGCTAAAGGACTTACCTCTCTATGTATATATACTAACCTTCAACGACAGGCGGACACACAACTTCAAAAAAAGCCGACTCAACGTCTCAAAACCCAAGACTCAACGTCTTAGACTCAATCTCTTGCGAAGTGTCTCTCTGCCAGACAAAACCAAGACTTGAATCAACTCCCTTCTCTTTCTTTGAGTTCCCAGCTGACAACTCCTTGTTGGAACTCTCTTCTTTTCCCAAACACATAGCTTTGTCTAATTCCCAGTTGACAACTCCCGATTGGAATAACATCGCCATTGTTTGTAACCTATTTTGCTCTGCGCAATGCTTGGTATGATTTGATAGTTGGTTTCGATTTCCAGCCACTTTGTTGAAACAAATTTGTTCATCCGCGATACGGCTAGTTTCTGGTCGCGAGTGTTACTAGTTTCCTAGTATCGGACAACACGACTTCGTCGTAGACAAATTATTGTCTCCGTCCGATACTATAGATCTTCCTCGTCCGATTGTATCATTTTCACTTTTCTTGATTATTGAGTTGTTGTATTTAAATCACTTAGTCAAGCTTGTATGCAATCATTAGTGAAAATACCTTGTCTATCGGACTAATTTTAATACCGTAAATCTATCATTGAGTGTTCTGTCCGATTAACGGACTAGGACATTGCTTTTCCCTGTGTATCCTCGACCATACTCAAGATTTTGAAAGTCCTCTTAGTTGGGGCGTAAAAGAACCTATCTAAAGCCGATTCCCCTCTTTAGAGCACAATGGCCTTGGTTAGAAGAAAGAATACATGAGCGCAGCTTATATTCATCAAAATTCCCTCTTCTACTAGAAGAGTATCACTAGTAGTGGCACGCCTTTCACATCTCCTCGAGGAATAGTCTCGTAAACCATACAAGGTTCCTTGAGGCACAAGCAAATCGAAGAAGCCGCTAAGTTGCCAACGTACAGCCTGCTCGGCTAGGGGCATCACAAGGTGTTCAGAAGCATTTCTAGACGAACAACATGATAAGAAGGGAAGTATTTTCCTTTTATGTGGGTTGCTAAAGCTAATGAAAAGAAAACCCAAATTCATCTTTGTTGGGAGGGATTAATTTTTCTTATAGGGATATTAGTTTGGTTATGGTAAAGGAAGTTTCCCAGAAATGAACCTATTATTTATAAGTTGAATAAATCAACAATTGATATGGGAAAAAAGAACATTAGACTTTGAGTCAACGACACAAGTAAGTGACCTATCTCTACAAATTCTAGTTTTATTCCCTTAATAATCCTACTAATTTAGTTTTAGAAAAGAAAGAGAGTTATTTATTGCTATTGCCCTACTGACTTGCCTAGTGGTTAAGCAAACTCTAATCCCATATTTAAAGCTCAATTATTGGTGTTAATTATTTATTTATCTAAATGGTAATAAAAGGTAGGCAATGGGGCAAATAGGGTTTGGGCCTGACCAGACGACGGTCTCTTAGACTCAATTGACCCGAAAAATAAGAAAAAGAAAAGTCTTGATCCAAACCCAAAATCCACGTTAGAATTTGGGTCAAGCTGCCACCACCCAACCACTCTCAAGAAGGCAAAATTGAGGCTGTCGTTTCTGGACAAAAAACTCCCCTTCATGACTGAAAAGACAAAAATATTACCCCCTAAGTTAACTTAACACACACTCCCGAAACTCAAGGGAGGGATAAAATAGGAATATGGATTATCCCCGTCCCACATGTGGCGGTAGTAGTAAAAGCATAGACCCTATTAATTAGGCAAGTAGGTAAGTAGGAATCAAGTAAAAAGAAAGGAATAACGAAAGACGGAGCAACGGCTGCAGTCCAAACACTCCAACCCAAAAATCTCTATAGGGAGATACTACTTGGGAAGAAGAGATCAATCTCAACAAGAGAGGAACCCAATCCAATCTATCAATCAAAACCCGGGGATTTTGATTTTGAATTTTGAATTTTGAATTTTGGTGTTTTGAAGGGTTTTCAAGAATCGATCATCATCCTCCTCGTTCATAACTGAGCAGTGACCCGTCAGATCTCGAGTATTTGGAGAGCGCCAATGCGTGGGGATGTGAGCGGAAGCAGCATGGCGGCATCGACGTCGATGGGTAAGGCGGAGACGCAGTACGAGAAGGCGAAGACGTCGGTGTGGTGGGACATAGAGAACTGCCAGGTCCCCAAGGTCTGCGACACCCACGCCATCGCCCAGAACATTAGTTCTGCTCTCGTCAAGATGAATTACTGTGGGCCCGTCTCCATCTCCGCCTACGGCGACACCAATCGCATCCCTGCTTCTGTTCAGCACGCGCTCTCCAGCACCGGCATCGCCCTCAACCACGTCCCCGCTGGTAAAAATAATTAATTTTTATTATTCTTTGTATTTTTGTGTTTGATCTTCACCGGGCCTTAAATTGCAACGCTACTAAACAGGTTGCCCCTACTGTTTTTTGTTATTGTTTTGCTTGGCCTGCTTATGTTTTTTAATTTTGCGATTAGTTAATATCAAGGGTTGATTTTCTTTTCTTTAATTTTTTAATTCAAATAATTATATGATGAGTCAAGTTGAGTCTATTGAACTCTAATTTGATGGTATGATTTTAAAAAAAAAGAAGCTTACTTTGATATTGATTTTAGTTAATCTTGACAATCGTTACTTAAAAGTAGCAAGTGAATCAACATGGTGCTATTTTTGGGTAATTCATAAATTTATTCAGCAACTTCTTGTTTTGTTCATGCCTAAATTGTTCAACTTGTTTTCCATCCTAATTGATGATATATCGCCATATTTTCATTCTTCTTTTTCTTTTTCTTCTGTTGTGATAATTGATGTTTGTAATTCATTCTCTGTTTGCTTTGCCCCCTCAAACTCTGTATATTATTTTCTTTCCCTATCATCATGATCTTCATTGACAGCTCATGGTCTGAAACAGGTGTGAAAGATGCAAGTGACAAGAAGATTCTAGTTGATATGCTGTTCTGGGCAGTAGACAACTCTGCTCCAGCCAACTACCTGCTTATTTCTGGAGACAGGGATTTCTCCAATGCTCTACACCAGTTGCGCATGAGAAGATATAATATTCTTCTGGCACAACCACAAAAAGCTTCCGCACCCCTCATAGCTGCAGCAAAGAGTGTATGGCTTTGGACGAGCCTCTCAGCTGGAGGCCCCCCACTTTCAAGTGGAGAGTCATCTCAGCTTGCAAATGGTAACCATTCTTATAACCCTGAAATGCCGCAGTACTCGATGCCTGAAGTGTTCCCGATAAACCCGCCGCCAGTTTATTATGAACAGCCTTCTATGGGAAATCAAAAGCCTTCTACCAATGGAAGGGTTGGTGATACCAAAAATAAAGGGAAATCAAATCGGAAAAACCCAAATCAACCCAACATATCAAGAACCTCAAGTGTGCCAGTTGGGAACCAAGATGACAAGAATAATGATTACCCTTACCAATCAGAACATACACAGGCAAAGCAGTTTAAGAAAGCTCCACACGAATTCTTTGGTGTTAGTGAGAATCTAGCCTCCACTAATAGGTCTACTCCCAATTTCTTCCCTGGAAATTCTGATCCTTCAGGCGGTAATGGCAATAATTTCCTCGGTCAGCAAAACCAATATCCTACTCCTCCGAGGCCAAACAACTTCCACAGTCAACCTAATGTTGGACTGGATACTATGTTCCCTCCTAATTCCCAAAGTCATGGTTTTCGACCTATTCCTCCCAGACCTGATGGCCTTAGATTTTCTTCAGCCCCACCTACGAATATGCCTGATATGAGTAAGCTAAATGTCTCCGAGTACAGCCATTATGCTCAAAATTCGCAAAGGTTCCCCCATCGAAATGGAGACGAGTTTAGTAGACCCAGGTCTAGCGAGTCACTAAATTCAGCTAGCCCATATGCACCTCATAAAGGCCATAATTTGCAGAGTGGCCAGGGGTTTCATCAAGATTCTATGAACAACAGGTATCCTCGGGGTTCTGATTATCTGCCCTCTCAATCCTCCCCTGCTGTTGCAAACAACATTCCTAATAATGGCATTTGGGGAACTCAAGGCTGCACACCATCGGAATACGTTCAAGGCCTTATTGGCGTTATTTTACTAGCCCTAAACACCTTGAAAGTTGAAAAAATTATGCCTACTGAAGCAAACATTACCGATTGCATTCGTTATGGTGATCTGAAACACCGCAATACCGATGTAAGGAAGGCCTTGGATTACGCAATAGAGCAACATATGGTAGTGAAGCAGAGCCTTGGTGCACTTCAGTTGTATGTTGGTAAAAATGAGCAATTATGGAAGTGTGTGAACCCTATAGGTGGTAATCTTAATCAGTACCCTAAAACCACATGGGATCAGATACAGAACTTTCTGAGTTCCTCAGATGGACGATCAGCAATAATGGCTTCTCAATGCAGGTAAGTGTTAATGATAGATTCTTAGTCAGATGCTTATGGTTCCTGGAATGTCGAGTTTTGACTATGGTTTTGTTCTCTGCAGATATGAAGCAGCTATGATATTGAGAAAAGCATGCTCAGAAGGGCTTGCTTTGGGCAATGTACTTCAGATCTTGAATATGATAGTCAGCATGAAGAAATGGATCACTCATCATCAGTCAGGATGGCAACCGATTTCTATTACCCTCGAAGAGACTAAAGCGGCAATAGGTGCCGAACCTGGTACTTGAACAACTCCCTAAATAGAAATAAAGTGGCTCTAAGATGGTTAGAGTAGAGCTGCAAGAATATTATCTGTTTATTGAGACCTTGATCAGCTGTGTTTACTTCTGAAACAAAATACAGTTATTAGAGTATCTAAAGAACTAAGGGGGGTGGAAACCTTTACATTTTGAACCAAGTAAGTAGGACTAGGTGTCGTTTCCTCTTTCTTTTTTTCTTTTTTTCCCCCTTTCCTTTCATACTCTATGGGGTACTCAATGAGCTTCTAAAGAATGGGTAAAAATGCTGCTAATGGAAGATATGTTTAGACAATTAGAAGCTACCTATTTTACAAAGTTGATTGTACCTGCATTATTGTGAGGCTTTTTGTCCGTTACAAAACCAATGGATCATTCTGCCCAAAGCCGTGCTTCTAAGTAAGGAAGAATGTCAGGAATGGAATCAGGAAGTGGCAGTTGAATGTGTAGGCAAGATTATGTAGGTTCTGGACAAGGTTCAGCATGTTCTACCTGGATCAGGGCTTACGTGATTATATCTTGCAGACTTTATTATTCAACTGTCATGCAGATGAGCTCTATTGATGACTAGCATAATCAGGTATCTGAGACCTAGTTGATCGAGTTCTATGTTGGTTAATTGATGAGAAGAAAGTTTGCAGACGAAAAAGCTTGAAGCAACTTCATAGACATTGAAGCAGCATTTTGACGGTATATTCATTTAAGAAAGTATCTTGATGGGACTGCATTTGTGGTTCAGGAGGCTGCCAAGGTAAAACTATCCTACAATTACAGGCCTTTAGGCATGCATGCGATTTCTGGAACCTGGTGTGGCTATAATAGTATACATGCTTGGATGTTGCAAGTAAATTTTTATGTATCGTATTTGACACTGTTTGTTTTATTCATCCTTTTATATTTGTTGTCTGCAACTCAAGCTTCGTTAGTGGGTTCAGTTTGGCTTGGTCCTGGAACTCAACTAGGAAGCATGCTGAATAAACTTATGTATTCTATTCTCAACTATGTAGTTTGCAAAATTTTATGTAGTTTTTTGAATTCCAAAGCTCCTTGGTTTTCCTGATTTCCACCAATTCAGGTTACCTTGCAGATTTGTGGTAGCGATGTTTTTGGGTCTGTTCATGGTGGGGAAGAACGGTTCGACCCCTGCAGCGTGGGTATGAGGTGCAATCAAATGCATGTGGTGGATTGACCGTTCCTCTTGCAAATTACAATTTGACACATGATAAATAACTCATCAAAAATACAAATTGAAAATTTATGTGCACGAATCAAAATGAAAGTAGAAATGGTTGCTTCCAAAGAAAAGGACCAAATATATACCTTTAATTTTCACTAATTATTTACATATGTATCAAATTAAGGGGCCCGAAATGTTGGGATATCAAATAAGTTGATGTGTGCGTATATCGTCAACAGCCTCTGGAAGGTTTTCTTTTTTGGGTCAACCAACCTCGCGTCGTGTGGCTCTGAACCCTTTTTGTGACCGTTCATTCGGTCTAGCTATCTGGCCCCTCCTCACCGGGGGAGGATTCCTTAACTTGGTTTTACATGCTACAAACTGGATCAAACTTGAAAACAATATTGACGAACTGATGGACTCACCATTTATTCATTTTTACTATTTCAGTTATTTTTTCATCTTTTCGTCGTTAAATAAAAAAATTATTTACCTAAATTAATGTGAATGTCATTTCTTATGCCACCGGCCACATTGTCAAATATCATTTCTTACGGCACACATTTGGCACAAGAAATGATAACTACTATGTTTGACACACAACAAACACAACAAACAAACTGGTGCAATGCATTGGTGATTGGTGATTGCCGGTGATGGTTTAGAGACAAGACATGCCAAAAAATAGGAATAACATTAGTCCTTAGTACATTAATTGCCTTGTGTTGTGTTGGAAATTAGAATTGCCCTAAGCCAACATATCTATCCCCGCGACTGCCACCCAAAAGCCGGTCAACCATGCAAACTTAACCTCCATTCAGTTGCATGCACACCTAATTTGGGTAAATCGTTGCACTATATTACCCATGCACACCCTATCTCGTTTCTCCGTAGACAGAAAAGAAAAGAAAAATTAATTAGGATTATTCCCTCCTCTCATCTCCTCTCTCAATAGTTTTCTCTCCGATCCGCCGCCTCATGTTTTAGTTCCCGAGCTGTCGTTGTAGGGAATAAGCGGTTCGGAGGGACATCGAAAGGTAAAGAAAACGCAAGCCAAAAAAAAAGGTAGAGCATGGCTCTTAATAAGAAAGTAGTTGTATCAGGGATTTCTCTGATACTTGTAGTGGGCGCGGTCATCGGAGCCGTGGTGGCCATCGTCCACTACAATAAGAAACCTAGAGGCGAGTCCCTAACAGCGCAGCAGAAGATGGTGACCCAAATCTGTAACTACACCGACTTTCAACCGGAATGCCAGAGGAGCCTCGGCCCCGTCGCACAAAACAACAGTGCCGACTACAAGGACTACGTCAAGGCCGCGCTGCTGTCCATCTCCGAGGAGGCCAAGAAGGCCTTGAACATGTCCGAGTCGCTCTTGGTGGAGGCCCGAAACGGCACCAGCTCCAAGAAATCGCTCGAGGAGTGCAAGGAGATGTTGAAGGAAGCCGTGGCGGAGCTGCAGGCCGTGTTCTCGTATGTGGGCGATGCCGACTTGCACACCATGGAGGACCGCGTGATGGAGCTCAAGGCCTGGATTGGAAGCGTCATCAGTTACTCCACCACGTGCCTTGACATCATTGGAGACGACGACAACAAGGTTTTTGAGGCGTTGAAAGATCCCATCGGCAACGCCTCCGCCATCACCGACAACGCTCTGGCTATCGTGGGTGAGATCGGCAGCATCCTCGGACTGTTCGGCGTGAAGGTAAACGACAAGGCCTTGAGAAATCTAGGCACTCAACGCCGACTTTTGGAAGACGAGCTCAGCAGCGACGGGAGGTCCCCGAGCTGGTTCTCGGCCTCCGACCGCAAGCTGATGGCGTTGCAAGACAACGGAAGGCTGAGGCCTCACGCCGTCGTGGCCAAGGACGGAAGCGGGAAGTACAGCAGCATTAACGCGGCGCTTAAAGCGTACCGGTACGGACAACAAGGTCGGTACATTATCTACGTGAAGGCGGGAGTGTACCAGGAGTATGTTACGGTGGACAAGAAAATGACCAACGTATACATGTACGGCGATGGGCCCAGGGTCACCCTGGTCACCGGACGAAAGAGCGAAGCAGGAACAGGAGACAAAATCTCCACCAGCGGTACATTCCAAGTGTTTGGGGCCGGCTTCATTGGGAGGTCCATGGGCTTCAGCAACACGGCGGGTCCTGAGGGAAGACCCGCCGTTGCTCTGCGTACAGTTGGTGACCAAATCGCCCTCTTCAACTGCAGGATCAGCGGGTACCAAGACACCCTGTACATGCAGGCGGGACGGCAGTTCTTCCGCAACTGCGTCATCTCAGGACACGTGGACTACATTTTCGGGGACGCTCGGGCATTCATTCAGAACTCGTTGATCATTGTGAGGAAGTCGTCGATCCCGGAGCAGAACCAAGCGTTCATCACAGCTCCCGGCAGGCAGTACTCTCACGAAATCGGCGCGATCATCATCCACAACTCGAGGATCGTGCCGGAGCAGAAGTTGCTGCCGACGAGGTTCCAAGTGAGGACATACTTGGGGAGGCCGTGGAAGCCGTACGCCAGGGTTGTGTTCATGGAGAGCACTTTGGCAGACTTCATCAGGCCCGAAGGTTACAGCGCTTGGGACGGGAAGGCGGGGAACACGGAGCACGCCTTCTTCGGAGAGTACAAGAACCGAGGGCCAGGCGCCAACCTTGCCAAGAGAGCCAAGTGGAACGGTGGCTTCTACGGTGAAATGGACAGGGCTACCGCGGAGAAGTTCACAGCTGGGCCAGCGCTTTTGGCTGATCGCTGGTTGAAGTTCGCTAACATTCCTTACATCCCAAGCTTCATCCATGCTGACGCCTAATCAAAAAAAGGGTATTTTATTAATTAGCTAATTAATTAATGGGATGGGCTAATTGAGTCTAGAGAGAGAAGAAGAGATCGAGTACGCGCATATACATATACATATACATATACATATACATAGGTATATATCTATGTAGCGCTAGCTCTCTCTATATATGTGTATGTGTATGTGTATGTGTATGTATGTATATATCGATCTTAATTAAATTAATTTATTGACCTGCATCTTGCATTGCTTATGTCTTCCTCCATGGCCACCACCATTGAGCACGTCAATTAAGAATATACCAGCAACGTTGAGTTAACAACCAACAACCACCATCTAATTCCCAGATAAATTAAAAAAATATCTTCCCATAATCCTTCATCAGGCCAACAAAGAAGCATAATCCAACTCCTCCAAGGCTCATCATCAAGATCATGTCGTCACTGCCTCAAAGTTCATCAAATGATTCAAGGTGAAAGCTTGAACAACATGTTCAATGGAATTGATCAAGAGCAGCAAGGCTTTTGGCTATGTTCCCAGCAGCACCATTTTCATTAATTGAACCAACCCCGATTCTCAAGCAATTATCTCACATCCTTATGCATGCAGTTTTGTCAAGGCTCAATGATCAGACAACTAAGTAATTAAAGAATTAGGAATTTTCCTATGAGTTTTAATTTTCATTTTAAGAGGAGACATAAAACAGAACAGAAACAGAGCAGCGACAAAAAATACAGCTAATTCTATATGAAAACATAGACAAACTACCAAGAAGACACTTAATTAGTTCCTAAAGTTGATGATCCTCAATTAAGTTCTCAGTTTAGGCGTATTAGCTTTCTGTTGTATATCTCGATAAAGTTATTATCACCAGAGGGTGAGACAAGGAGATCATTCTCTCCTTATTTGTTAAATTTGTATCGAAAAAATTTCTCACATTATTTCTGAGGCTGTGAGTGAAGGGAAGTGGAAACCTGTCAAAGCGGCAAGAGGGGACTTGCCATTTTCCCTTTTCTTGTTTTTTTTGGCTGATGACATTATTCTATTTGGTGAAGCTAGTTTGAAGCAAGCCTTAGATAAGTTCTGTGATGTTTCTGGGTAGATGATTAGCTTTGAAAAATCTTAATAAGAGCCGAAGCCCTGTCTTCATCACTTAATTAGACTTCCATGTACTTCAACTCAGTAAGTATCTTGTTGAACTCATTGATATGACCCTCTTGCCATCATGAACTTCCAAAATCTCTTCTCGAGACTTAAACGACTTGTGAGAGATTTAAAGCTTCTGAAGCTTCGCCATTATACCCTTCGTGGTAGTCTCTCATCTTGAACAGTATGCCTAAATTCTCTCGTGGCACACAACCGGATGGTAGTGTAGAAATTTAGGAAGGAATAGAAAATTAGGGAATTGCTCACTGAATGTGATGCCTGTATTCATTCATCTTTATATGATATTACAGTTGATGTTTGCCTAAGTATATACGGAAAGCTAAGGCTAATAAGGTAATACAAGATTTACACAATTATAGATTTAAACTAATACTGATATTGAGGGAGAGATTGTAGCACGACATCATGAATCCTGATTTGCATATTATTCAGCAATCATAGTAGCGGGGGGAGAGATGTTAGGTTGTGACGTGGGCTGATTGACTGATTGACTCTCGTCAATCAGGTAGAGCATGCCATCCCATCGAGTTCAACCCAATCTTCATTCTTCATACTATTAGGCTTCATATTGCAAACTCAAGTTTGAGTTTATAAGTTTCAGGTCGTGTTTGAGTTTTGTATATCAGTTTCAAATGAAATGACATCACACCAACATGCTTAAAACAAACACGAACGTTGCAAATCAGCCTATATAGTTGTAAATAGGCTAAAAAAACCTCCTCAGTAAGTTTATGTGGAGTGGTATTAGAGTCAATGGTTTGTTTGGACAAAGCACACTGACCCCAGGTTCCTGGAACACCTTATAATATAGTTGTTAGTTGTTGGTTGTTGGTTTATTCCGTGAACGTTTAGACAAAACTTTGTGTTTTCTCGTTTTGTCTTGATATAGATGTACACATTATGCTTATTGGTTAAAGAATTCGATGAGTGATTTGTGTGATTTGCGTGGGACTTCTTGGGGAGAAGATTATTAGTGTACAATTACATAAGTTTTTGCAAGGAATAGTCGAGGACAAAGAGAAACTTGTTAATGTTTTTCTGGGGACAAGGATATTCAATTAGAGTGGGGTTTAGTTTTTGTTAATCCTTGATTCTTGGCAATTTAAGTTGAAAGAAATAAAGATTGCAAACTGACCTTTCACAACTTGGTATGATAAGTCACCCCCTCGTCATTCGTTATCTTCTCTCCCTCATCCAAGACAGGGCTTGCCCCACACAAACAAGTGCTTTTCCTTATTATGTTATCTCTTAACCTGAACAAACATAAAGATAATGATCTCATCATTGGCTGTCTATTTTTCTAAACAGATCAATTCTAAGAGCCTTTTGAGTTGAAATGTGGACTTCCTTCCACATCATTTCTATATTTCTCTAATCTCTACAATCTAATTTTTTTTCTTCTTCCCCCAATTGAATTATGTAAGTTTATATAATATACAAGGCCATGAGCAAACCCAAAAGATATGGTGCAAATGCAAATCCTCTGGGTCCAGAACTGTCTGGACTGAAGGGGACAGGTTAACATATTCAATCAGGAAATTTGATTGATAAACCACATTTCATTAGAGTCTTTGATTAATCTCTCTTTACCTGCTTAATTTTTGGGTATTTTCACCCATTAAAAAGTCATTGAAAGTGACCCGATTCTGGATTGTGAATGCATGGACATGTGGAAAGATGAGGCCTTCCTTCATCCCAACCACACAAGTCTCTTTCTTTTATTGCAAGGTAGAAAGAAACGTAGGCAATTGAAATAATATCTCAATTGGCTGTTGAGGAGATGGATCAAAGTTTTTTTCATTATTGGTTAATAAAAATTCTAAGACTGAGTAATAAAATTATATGTGATGACTGCAGGGTCTAACACCAATTGGAATCCAATGCTAGAATTGGGAACCCAAAACAAGAAGATTTTTTTTTTTTTGAGATTCTTGGTCTTGCAAGATATGGTTAGTGAAGTATTACTTTTTATCAGTTTTTGATAATTGGTTTTCCAGTTTTGGCCCAAACAGATTAAAAACTTGTGCTGTTATTATGTGTCAAGAGTTTATATATATATATAATAGAATATATTACTTATTTTTTATATTTCATTGGATCATGGTTTAGATCTGAGTTAAGGAGGGACAATATTCCCCGATACAAAGCCCCTCCCATAAAACAGACAGAATTTTACAAAGGTTTGTTGCCCACACCACATACCTGACACAACCACAAGAATAGGTGGTCAAGAGAAAGTGAGACAAACAAGGTATCGGAAAAGAATCTTTCCCCGTTTGTTGGGTTTGGTGATCCTTGTTTTCCTCAAATTGATCAAAAGAATGTGATCTGGTTCTTTCTTCTCTGCTCTGCTGACATGGACATCATGGACATGAATGTTTTTCCTAAGTTGCTGCGTGGATGGAGTTGGGAGGAGAACAAGTTGTTTGAGCTGGCTTTGGCTGTGGTTGATGAGGAAGACCCACAGCGCTGGGAAGTAGTTGCAGCCCTGCTTGGAGGCAAAAAGAGTGCAGAGGATGTACAGAAACATTATGTGATCCTTTTGGAGGATTTGCAGGTTATAGAATCTGGTAAATTGGATCACAAACTGGGACAGCCGCAGAATTATGTTCAAGTGGTGGATCATTGCACTCAATCCGTTTGCTGGACTGACGAAAATAACAAGTATGTGAATGAGATTCAAAAGCTTTTGAAAGTCATTGATTGCTTTGCCTTGCGTTCTTTTCTTCGTTTATTGTTCATATTGACCTCCTGATTAATGATTATGTATTTAGTTACCTTGAGCTCAATTTGTTTCTTAAAATCTTGTGGCTTTATAAATCTTAATTAGATTCTTGTTTATCCAGTTCCATGGGATATTTGAGTTGTTCTGACTTTTGGAAAAATGTTTTGTGACAGTTTGCTGGTTCAGTTGGACTTAAATTAAAGCTGCTGGTGATTGCAAGTGTAACTGCCGCAGTTTCAAAGATCTGTCGGCAGCTTGTAAATACCACAGTTCTCTTCTTGTAATTCAGAAGTTAGTGAAATTCAAGCCAGATGGATTGACCTTCCAAAACTCTAAATAATGCACTCTTTCTGACTCATGTCATATAATGTATAAGCCCTCACTCAGTTTCTAGCTACTTCTAATTTGCATCTTTAGAAATTTTTGGGAATTTTATACCGGTGACCTCCTTCGCCTTTAATGAGATTTAACACACAAAAAAGGATTTCTGGAACAATACATGACAATTCTTACTTACAATCTGCTCTTGTTCATATACATAGACTTCCTTTCAGAGACAACATTGTACAATCAATCAATGAAAAGAAGAACACAGCCAGATCCAGATCCAGATGGGTTGTATGCACTGGAATATGAGTAGAAGAAACCAAATTGATTTGATTGAGACAAAGGAAACAGAGAAACTTATTTTATTCAAAAACCAGAGTTGTGCTGTCTTTTGGCCTTGTTACACTGCAAAGCCTATATTTAACCTACATTTAACCTTAACATGAGGTAGAAATGAATGAAATAAAGAAATTAAGGGTGTGGGGTGAGGAAATTAAGAGGAGGAGAAAAGGAAGATTGACGACGGCAGCCAGGGAAGAGGCAGTGCATGAGTAGAGCCACAACAGCTATATTTTTCTGTTGGGAACTCCATCCATGCTCTACCTGTTCCCTGTCTTATCATTCTCTTTCCCATTTTCTCCACCCCCTATATTATTATTTATATGTAATTAATAGGATAATTTACCTCTTGTTGGCTTTTACACACACCTCATCCTTCAGCTCCTCTAGTTTCAATTGTCACCAGCCACCCACCAGTCTGCAACTTGTAGATACATTAATTTGTCCCTTCCCCAACCCTTGCTGGCCTTTCTGTGTATTTATTTGTACAACAAATGCCATTTTAAATCGTACACGCATGTACTACCCAAATCCAATATTCCATTGACCAACATGACTATGCATGTACTACCTCTTCTTCTGTGTGCTAAATAACTGGAGAGAGAGAGAGAGAGAGAGAGAGAGAGAGAGAGAGAGAGAGAGAGAGAGAGAGAGAGAGTGTGTGTGTGTGAAGAGCTTTAAAAAGGATGAAGAAGAATGTACAAGATACAGATGAGAAGATGTACTACACTCTTCTTCTTGTTGTAGTACTTACCCACAACCTCCTCATCAACAATGGATTGTCTTGATTATTATTACCAAAAAGGAAAACAATTATATTAAAAAAAATATTCATTGGAACAAATTAATTTCTTCAACTTCTCTTGGGGCATTTTGGATTCTTCTTGTTATGGGAACTAACTAATTTACAAATTAAATTAAATTAGAAATGAAAAGTTGGTTAATGTTTATTTTTCAATAATTCTCACACACAACAGACAACAGTAGGTACCTATTTGAATTATGAAATCTGTGAAAAGGAAAAAGAGATTGTTGTGGCAGCCAGCCAGCAACATGCGACGATCAGGCTACCTTGATCACCAAAGAAGTATGACTAAACTCCAACACCACCAAATACATGTTACACGGTCCTACACAAGTTTTCCTTTTTGTCCTACTTCTATTTCAACTTGTTTGACTATAAATGACTTGCAGGGCTTGTTACCTATTTCACTTGCGCATAGGACATGGACAAATTGACGAAGAGAGACAATTTGAGTCTTGGTTAAGTAGCTTAGATGGTGCACAGAACAACAGGTCAAACGATAATTCGACCAGCAAGTTTTTGTTGCATACAGAAATATTACATAGCCGATAAAGAACATTATGGACCCCGATCCTTTCCCACGAGGCTAATTTATGCAAAAATCCCACAAGGCTAGGAATAGTTTCTTTGGAAAGCTCACAAAACATCAGGGTCCGTAAAACGTTGACAAGCGCCTATTAAACTAATTTAATGTGAGGCTCCTCTTGACTAAAGACTAATGGCACCAACAGCAATGTAAATCAACTCCCTAATTCCTCCAAACACAAGGGATGAAAGACCCTATGATGATAGACGCATAGTATCTCTACAGAACAAACTTAACACAACCAAAATTCTTACATCATTCAGATTCTGGATCCACAATATCAGGAAATGAATCCACATCTGAATCATTACCCGTTTCAAATGCAACTCCCTTGCTCTTCTCAGGATTTGGAGTAGTAGCGAAATTGCCTCCGCCAAGAGACTCATCGCCTTTAGCCACTAGAACATCAACCGTATTGCTACCTCTTTGATCTGATGGACCACTTTCCATATCAACCCTCCCAAACACTTCTTCAGTAATAGTAGTTCCAACAACTGAGACAACCTTTGGAGACACGATATCCTGAAATTGCACTATGGATTCTTTCAATTTGTGGGATTCAACCATATTTTCATCCCTATTGCCTCTCATCTCCACATCCTCCATGGTTGCTGCAAGCTCCTGTACACTTCCTGCTAGATTCTCTTTACTAAATGACCCATCTACAGAAAGCGTTTTATCCTGAAGAACTGTTACAGTTTTTGATGGCTCTCCCACCTGCATAGTCTTTCCTAGGTCACTCACTGGTGCTTCCATTTCTTTACTACTTGCAAGCCAGCTATCATATAGGTCATCATGATCAGAGTCAGCAGCATCATGCATCATTCCCTGTATGTCACCTGAAAATGGGGTTCGGGGTCTTAGACTACCAGAGTACATATTTTCTGGGAGTTTGTAGCGAACTCTATCAGACAGGAGAGTTGCATCAGCGAAATCTGCCAGCGGGAGGGCCCTGGGATGTATAAGCACCTCTAAGGCCAAAAGAGCATGAGCACAAAATTCAGCAAGTTTGGTTCCAGTTTCTTGTTTGCCTGCAGAAACCACTTTCATGTGGTTAAAATAATTGAGGAATACAAGTGCAAGAAAAAAGACAATCCTAATTGAAGAAAAACCTATTTTACACAGTTAATTTTATTTCAGATACATGTCTATTGTTTTTCGAAATGATGCCCTGTGCTTGTCTTTGAATTTTAATTTGTAGATTCAAACCAAAGTCAGTCTCTTACTCCTTGGTAGTTTTCCTTAGGAGTAGTTAAGTATTATTAAAGAGGTGTAATTCCTTCCTGCACATCAGTAATTAGGTTGTAATACGGTAAGTTCAGTTCAGGGCATACTCGTGATCTTTCCATACATGCTTATTTCTTGCTGTTGATACTTTGACAAGATAATCAAATGAAAAGAGAGAGATTCCACATATTCCAGAAGGAATTACCTCTACGGAAAAGATCAAGACCCTCAGCTAAATAAGGGGGGCGGACACAAGATGAAGAAAGGAAAGATGCCAAAAGTGCACGTAGCGCAGCAAGCTGCATACCACCCCCAATATCAGCAGGTTCATTGAGTTGGTAAATGTTTCCGTTCTCACAACCCCATGCCCCTTTCAGAGAATTAGTAGCTATGTTTATCAGAAGAAGATCAACATCTGATCGCCATCCTTCAGATTTCAATGCACCACCCTGTGAGAAAGAAATAAAACATCCCTGTCACTCATTAGTAATGCTTTGATGTCAGAAAAAGTTATCCACAAAGATGATAAATTCTACCTACATAAGTGGATTGGAAACACGTGAACTTTGAAAGACCACACTCTTGTTCTATTAGGACACAGGAAAGACAAAACTTGACCACTTACAATATATTTTACGGACAAAAAATGGACCCAGAAAAATAAGCATGGTGATTGATTAAAAAGTTGCTAAGTTTCGGGTACATTTTCACCTTTTTTATTTATTTTTATTTTTAACTTTGTTTATGAACCGAGGCCATAATGATTATAGTATAGACCTACAATTCCCTACATCCTCAAAGGCACTTTTCCAACTAAAGGCATTTATGGAAATTCTTGAGTCCTATATTAGAATTATATCAGGGAGCACACCATATGAAACAGCGAGAGGAGGGGGTGGGGTGGGTGTGGAGAGAGAGAGAGAGAGAGAGAGAACTGTGTAACTTTTCACATAATCTCTTTGACTTTGTTTTAACCTTGATCAAATTAATCACAACACTACTCATAATTATAAAAATAAAATAAAAATAAAAACACCAACAGTGTAACCATATTGTTTTCTTATGATTCTCTTGATGGTAAGCTTATTGAAGTCATGTTCTGGTTAATGTGGAACTTCTGACCTTGAGTTAACAAAATATAAGCAAGCACCAATAGATTACTCGAACCATCGTGAATAGATAATTTCAGGGGTGTATTTAACTATTGGAGTTGCCATGATTGATGCATATACTATTTGTTAGTGCGATGGATACAGATTTATATAACATTTTTGGGTCTGTTCTCTAACAGATTTAGCTTCAGAAATTGATAATAACTTACAAGCTATGAACTTATATGGTTCTTGGACATGTTCATCCACCACTTTATAGCCAACCTGATACCACTCTAAATTACTTCAGCATTTGTTATTCTAGCCTTGATTGCTTTTTTCCCCTTATATTCTTGTAACTTCTTTACAAATGAACTAGTCGATTGTGTGATTTTGGTTGGTCTTATCTATTGGTTAGGACCCATGCCTGGGTCATTTTATACTAGAGTGTGAAATGAATTAAGCTGACTCTTACGTAGCTTACTACTACTATCTCTTTAAAAATAAACAAGTTGATTGCTTTCTTTTCGTCAACCTTCATCTATCAGGTTGGATTTTGCCAGGGTCATTTTATAGTAGATTTTGAATATGAATTTGGCTGACTCAGAGTTGGCTTGCTGCTAATATATTGATGCTTAAACAATTAACAAGCCACTGGTTTCATGTGTGTGTCACATTGTTTGTTGGTGCTTATTTTTTTGGAAGAGTAGTTTGATGCACCAGAGAACCTAAATCCTCATTGGTGCTTATAATCTACAAAGATTTTAAATTCTACATACATAAGCAGATTCGGAACACGTGAACTTTGAAAGACCGCACTCTTGTTCTATAAGGACAGAAGAAAGACAAAACTTGACCACCTACAATATATTTTCTGGCCAGAGAATTTTAAAATGGACCCAGAAAAATCAGCACGGTGGATGATTAAAAAGTTGCAAAGTTTCAGGTACATTTTCACCTTTATTTATGAACGAAGGCCATAGTGATTACAGTATAGACCTACAATTCCCTACATCCTGAATGGCACTTTTCCAGCTAAAGGCATTTATGAAAATTATTGAGTCCTATAATAGAACTATATCAGCGAGCACACCATATGAAATAGCAAGGGGGAGAGAGAGACCCAGCCTCCAACTTTATTCAGCCCTTCCAGAATGAGAGCCACAATGAATAAAGGACTAGTAGATACATCAAGTGGAAGAATGAAAAAAAAAAAAAAAAAACCAGCATCATAGATGCAGAACAACTAAAAGATTAATAACTCAACGAGTCTGACTTTTTTATATTAAATAGTAATTAGAGTGTATGGATACTAAGAAATTTCTCGGATTGACCTATTAGAATAATGTTCTATTTCTTATTTACATCCAGAAAAATATTAATGAAAAGGTTGTATACTTAGATGTTAAAGAAGTTCAAGCAATTGAAGGAGTTCAAGAAAATATCATGTTTATGTAAAGACTGAAGTTTCAAAAAAAGGAAAATTAATTAAGCACGATTTAGTTGGCTGCAACAATATATGAATGAACCAGATGAAGAAATGTTTTTCTTGAAGATCATGATCCCACAAATAAAGTTCTTGAATTCCTGATTAATTACAATCGTCAATTGGTACCACAATGAAAGTAGCAACTGTTGAGATTGCAATTGAATGGAAGGTTTGTCGAGAAATTCATGAAGAAATGAGGATGCTGTTAAAGTTTCTAAAAAAACTATTGGGAATGATATTCAGGTGCGACATTTAATATTAGTGGATTGAAATTTTCAATGTGGTAAACAAATTGAAGGTCGACACCAAGATGTTATGTGTGCAAGGAACTTGTGCATAAAAAACTGAAGCAAATAGAATTTTCAAAATATATGATTCTATGGAACAAAAGAATCCAACATCTAAAGATCAACTTGAGGGATCACTTTTAGGCTCATGTGAGGGGACATCAGGTTCGGAAGAATTACAAAAAGGTAATGATCCAATGCGAGCCATGCTTTCCTCTTCAGCAGTGGGAGCAGTAGGCTTCCAACTTATACCACTATCTTGTATGGCTTTTGCAGCTTCTGTTGCATGACCATGCAACAGAGATGACAGAGAAAAGTGGAGAGAGAGTGGGAGGGGGAGTCGTGAGTGAGAGACATGTACCTAAGATCTTTTACATCGAAGCAAAGATTTTCCGAATCAAGATAGACGAATTATCATTCGGCGGGTCAATCCTGATTAATGAGAAGGTAAGAGAGCGTGTCTTCCATATTTCTCTCGAGCTAAGATGTGTGGTCTGGTTGGTGAATGTGATGCAGAAAGTTCTGGGAAACAAAGAACACAGCTTTTTTCGACAATACAGAGGTGATTCTTACCAAGTGTGGGTGGAGAAGCTTAGCAACGAGAAGGGTGATCATCTGCGAGTGACAAAATCTGTACATGGCGTACTGAGATCTGTGGTGGTCCCCCAGGGGCGAAACAACCTTGGCTGGACTAAGTTTACAGATAACTTAGATGCGATTTTGACAGGGGGGAAAGGCTCGAATCAGGGAAGAATCGACTATTTTGCACCGCGCACTAGAGTCAGAGGCATGACCTACAAAGAGGCGGTGCGAAATGAGATTTCGTCTGATCAGATTCTTAAAGAGAACGATACTTTGGGAGACAAAGAAAAATGGACTTGGGTGGTGGTTTGCGAAAGACAGGTTGTGCATCAAGCTTGGAGAGATATCAGGAGTGCCTTATCAACCTGGTTAAACAAAGATTTCAAACTATTTCCGTACCAGATCAATAGGGCCTTCTTCACTTGCGATAGTTTGGCGGAGGCCACAAAAATCTGCAACTCGAAGAAATTGATTCTGCAGGGACAACCAGATGTTTTGCTACACAGTTGGGAACGCGGGTTGGAGAATAATACCCCCAAAATCGTCAGCTATGGAGGGTGGGTTGGAGTCTCTGGACTTCCTATGCACTGGTGGACAACAGATTTTTTCGAGCGAATTGGCAATGAATGTGGAGGTTTGCTTGAAGTGGATCAGAGAACTGCAAACTTCAGATATCTATTCGAGGCAAAAATCAAAGTAAGGAAAAACACTACTGGATTTCTTCCGGAGATCGTCATAATCAACGAAGGTACCGAGAGTTATTTTGTGAAGATCAGACCCATATCTCCGGCGATCAGACCCACCGCCTCGCGGCCCGCTCAGCCCATCCCGGCACGGGTTCGGAAGTCGTCCTCACCAACTGAAGTTGTGGGTCAGATGCGTCAGAGCTTGTCGGCCACCACTTTAATCCCCCACGTGGAACGGGCAAATGTCAATCATAATGGCCGGCGAAGTGGGTTCAGAAAATTCGAAGAAATCGAGATGGTTGTCGGCAGAAAGTTGGGAGAATCTGCAGATTGTGATCTCGCGCAGACTGGAAAAGTAGCAACAGCTGGATCGCTCGAACTCGAGCCTCCTATTGCTCCCCACGAGCACTCAAAGCTACTTAATATGGGTATTGAAAAGTCAAAAGTTACTTTAGGAAGGGGACAGGCCGAAAGGGTGCAAGAGAAGGGGTTTTTCAAGAAATTAAATAATTCAGGGTCTGTTTTGGAATTGGGCACAAACGATGAAAGGAAGATGGGCCCAAGTGCTGTTGGGCCTTTTTTGAATTCTGAAGTCCAACCTGGCTTTCCATGTGATTTTGGTGGATTATCCTCTGAGCCCAATCCCAAGCCCACATTGAAATTTAAATCTGCAAGTGTACCGGCCCAGACCCATGGGAATAATAAAGTTATTCTCTTTCATTCAGAGTCAACAACCAATTGTGTTGCCACTAAGCCGAAGCAAACTCTCAGTTTTTTGTCAAGATTCGGAAGATCGACCAGCGAGGGAAGCAGGGGTCTCAGACGGGGTTTGCCTTTCATCGATAACCGCCTCTCCAACCCAGACATCTCGAGGCCGATCGTTACTCCTCTTCCATCTGAGACAGTCGAAAAAGATGAAGATGAATCAATTTCATCGTTTTGCCCGGAATCAGTGGATTCTTCTCTCAAATTACCATCTTCTGATTTTGAGTTCGTTGACGAAATTTCATCGTTCGAGGATTCGAAGCATACAGATGCTTTTGCCGGTGAGGAGGGGATTCTTAAGGAGATGTTCGCCGTTCCAGATGATCCCAACAGACTCGCCCGGTCTGTTGATGGCCTTCCTATTGTCAACAGGCAGTCAAACGGGATCCTAAGTACAGAGGAGAACGAAGACCCACCAGTTGCTCCTGCATCCACCCCAGAAATCCTGTATTATTCTAGAAAAAGAAGGAAACGACGAGCTCACGGACGTAAAGATGGTGTGCCCAAATCTCTTCTCAACAGAATGGACATTTCTTTGTTGCCATTAAAGAAGAACTTGGCACACAGAAGGCGCGGCAAACCTTGTAGGTCTAACGGCGCTTCAGGGTTTATGGGCAGTAGAAAACATGAGAAGGACTGGATCTCAACAAGGGACTACAACTCTCATTAATGAAGATAGTCAGCTGGAACATCCGAGGTTTGGGTAGTAGAAGGAAAAGATTATTGGTAAAGGAACAAGTACGAAGAATTAAACCAGACATCGTAATTTTATTGGAAACAAAGAAGGAGCTTGTGGATAGACAGATGGTGGCAAGTGTTTGGGGGTCCAGATACAAGGACTGGGTTTTCTCTCCTTCCTTGGGCAGGTCTGGAGGTATTGCAATTTTGTGGAACTCTCAAGCAGTGTCAGTGTTGGACTCTATGGTCGGTGAATTTTCTGTTTCTATTAGAATCGTTGAGAGCTCCGGGGTGGACTGGTGGTTGTCAGGGATTTACGGCCCTTGCAGACAAAGGGAAAGAAAGAGATTTTGGGAAGAATTGGCCGATCTGTACGGTTATTGTGGAGATAAGTGGTGTTTAGGCGGTGACTTTAATGTGGTTAGATATATGGCTGAGAAATCGAATGGCAGAAGAGTGACTAAAAGCATTCGGGACTTTAACGATTTCATCCAAGAAACAAATCTTCGGGACCCCATCCTCCTCAACGCTTCATTCACTTGGTCAAACCTAAGAGAAAACGCAATATGTAGGAGACTGGACAGGTTTCTGATTTCCGGCAATTGGGGAGATTTTTTTCCTAACTTTCGTCACAAAGCATTGCCGAGAATCACTTCCGATCATTGTCCTATAGAGCTGGACACGGCGAGAGTAAAATGGGGTCCTTCGCCCTTTCGGTTCGAAAATGTGGTTGAATCATCCGGACTTTAAAAGGAAAATCAAGTTGTGGTGGGGTGAGGACCAGATTCTGGGCTGGGAGGGCTACAAATTCAAGACGAGACTAAAAATTCTAAAAGAGAAACTGAAATTATGGAGCAAGGAGGTATTTGGAGATGTTGAGCTAGACAAAAGGGAGGCCGAAGCTAGATTGCTGGTTCTGGACCAGCGGGAAGGAAGTGAAGGTTTGGACAATCTATTGAGGTCTGAGAGGGAAAATATTCTTATAAAGCTTGGAGTTTTAGCTCAAAGGGAGGAAATAAAATGGAGTCAAAGGGGCAAGGTAAGATGGGCAAGAGAAGGAGATGGGAACACCAAGTTCTTTCACAAAGTGGCAAACGGAGTCAGGAAAAGAAATTTCATTGACAAGTTACAAGTGGAGGACTCGGGTGTAATAGAAGTTGATGCTTGCATTGAAAGAGAGGTTCTTAAGTTTTTTAAAGGGCTTTATAGCAGTAATAAAAACACAGGTTGGGGTATTGAAGGCTTAAATTGGTGCCCTATTAGCCAACCGGAGGCCACTTGGCTCGAACGACCATTCCTTGTGGAGGAAGTTCAGAAGGCTGTTTTTGATTGTGGTTCGGATAAATCCCCTGGGCTAGACGGATTTTCAATGTGTTTTTTTCAATCTTGCTTTGAGACTGTCAAGGAGATGTCATGAAGGTAATGGAAGATTTTTTCCATAATGGGATTGTAAACGGGATTACTAATGAAACTTTCATTTGTCTCATTCCCAAAAAGGCGAATTCTGTTAAGGTTACGATTATAGACCAATTAGTCTCGTCTCAAGTCTTTACAAAGTAATATCCAAGGTCTTAGCTTCAAGATTGAGAGAGGTTCTTGGGAGTACAATATCCCAAGCCCAGGGTGCTTTTGTCCAAAAAAGACAGATCCTAGATGCTGTACTGGTAGCAAATGAAGTTTTAGAGGAAGTTAGAAAACAGAAACGAAATGGGCTGGTGCTCAAAATCGATTTTGAGAAAGCTTATGACCATGTGGAGTGGAACTTTGTTGATGATGTGATGCAAAGGAAAGGCTTTGGTACCAAATGGAGAAGATGGATCAAAGGCTGTTTGGAATCCGTCAATTTTTCTGTTATGATTAACGGAAAACCAAGAGGAAAGTTCAAGGCATCTAGGGGTTTGAGACAAGGGGATCCGCTATCACCATTCCTTTTCACCTTGGTCGTTGATGTTTTAAGCAGAATTCTAGAAAAGGCTCAAGATGTTGATCTAATTCGTGGTCTTGTTTCTCGGGCACGACAATGTGGAAGTATCTCATCTTCAATTTGCAGACGATACTATATTATTTTTAGACGGAAGGAAGATTACTGGACAAATTTGTTAGAGTTGTTGAAGTTGTTCTCTGTTGTTTCGGAATGAAGATTAACAAGGCTAAAAGTTGTATCTTTGGAATCAATTTCAATTGTGATTCCCTGGATAATTTGGCGAGAAGTTGGGGTTGTGAGGTGGGGAGTTGGCCCATGACGTATTTGGGTCTTCCTCTAGGGGGAAATCCTAGAGCTCTTTCATTCTGGAATCCGGTAGTAGAAAAGGTGGAAAAAAGACTACAAAAATGGAAGAGGGCTTGTTTATCTAAAGGTGGTAGGGTAACGCTTATCCAAGCTGTCTTGTGCAGCATTCCATCTTATTACATGTCCTTATTCAAGATGCCTAGAGGTGTGGCTGTCAAAATTGAACAGCTGATGCGTAACTTCTTATGGGAAGGTTTAGAAGACGAAAAGAAATGCCATTTGGTGAAGTGGGAGACAGTTATTAAATCTAAAGAGGAGGGTGGGCTCGGAATTGGGTCTCTAAGAGAGAGAAATGATGCACTTAGAGCCAAATGGTTGTGGAGATTTCCACTTGAAACCAATTCGACGTGGCACAGGGTCATCAAGAGCAAGTACGGAGTTGATTCAAATGGCTGGGATACGAAACGAGCAACCAATGTGTCATGCAGGAATCCATGGCGTGAGATCTCAAAGGGATATGATTCTTTCCTTCAGTGTTACAGGTTCTCTGTCGGCAACGGAGAAAAAATCAGATTCTGGGAGGACTTTTGGCTGAAAGAGGGGTTGCTGAAAAATTTGTTCCCTAGACTATTTTCCTTGTCCCGGAAGAAGAATCTAAACATCTCAAGTTTTGTTAACTCTCACGATCAGCCCCTTACTTGGGACTTTGGTTTCCGAAGGAACTTGTCCGAGACGGAGATCAATGAAGCAGTAATTTTGCTGGACTTATTGGGGAAGGTAAGATTAAGCAATTCTAGATTAGACCGAAGGTTATGGGACATTGAGGAGAACGGGCTGTTTTCGTGCAAGTCCTTTAGGTCCTTTCTTTCTTCTCAGGGTGTCAGGGACAGCTTTTCCCCTTTCACCTCAATCTGGAAGGCGAAGACTCCCCCGAAAATCCAGGTTTTTGCATGGCTAGTCGCGAATGGCAAGGTTAATACTTGTGATCTTATCCAAAGGAGGCATCCAAATTTGTGTTTATCTCCTTCTTGGTGCGTTCTCTGCAAGGAGAACGCAGAAAACACTGATCACTTATTCATTCATTGCCCATATTCATTAAAATTATGGTGGAAGATGCTGTGCACTTTAGGAGCAGAATGGGTGACCCCTAAAGGGTGTTTTCAGCTCCTAAGCATCAAGTTGGTGGTGTCGGGAAGGGGGAAGAGAGCTCGAATACTACGAGATTGTCTTTTTCAAGCTATTTTGTGGAATATTTGGTTGGAACGCAATAGGAGAATAGTAGAAATAAGTGCAGAAATTTTCTGATATTTCATTCATCTCCAATGAGAGGTATTTATAGCTATACAAAGGGTAGAGATGCAGCTGTACAAACACTAACACAGCTGTAAAGATAGCAGCTGTACTAACACTAACATAGCTGTACAAACAGCTATACTAACACTCACTAACACAGCTGTACAAACACAGCTGTATATTCTAACAAGAATCTTTCAGGGACACTTAGGTGTCAGTCCTGAGGAGTTATGGGATAGGGCTAAATTTTGGGCAGCTCTGTGGGCTTCTGTCTCCGATCAGTTCAAAGACTACCATTATTCCATAATTATGAGAGATATGGCGGCTGTTTTAAGATGAGGTCTTTATAGTTTTTTACCTCAGCTTCCTACGTGGGTTCTGGAGTCTAGCTTTTTTCTTTATTTTTTCTGTTGTGTTCTGTTTCTGTTTTCTCTTTTGTTGTATGATCAAGGACATCTTGCCCTTTTGATTATCAATACAAATGTCTCTATTCAAAAAAAAAAAAAAAAGATCAACTTGAGGGAGAGTTTTTCTTGAGGGATCCCTGCCAAACATTTATGGCATATAAAGTCAAAGAGTCTGATTTCTTGTAGAATAATAATTTGGATGTGTGAATACTAAGAAGTGACCTTCTGAGAATGATTCGTTTAGGAAAGAGGAAAAGTTATTGGTAGGTTAACTATTTGAAGGGCGAACCCATAGCCTATACAGTTCGCAAATAAAATATGGTCTTTAATCAAAGTATTGGTTGTTCTCATAGCATAAAAGGCTTTAGAGTTTCCTTTAGAAATCTAGGATCCTACAGTTAGTCTTCTACTTACTGCGTAAAAGGGACTCTACTGTTCTATATTTACATTCATTACTTACAGCAACCTGATCGAAGACTATGAGGATAAACATTCTACAATGCAGAAAAATGCGCTGAACCAACACTGTACAGAGCAAGGAGTGCACATACCACAGTGAGAAGAGCTTCTAACACCTCGAGTGCAGCGATTTTAACAGCAATTGGAGATGTTGTATGGTTCTTGGGGGTTCCCCCTTCCAATCTACTAGTGTTATGCCACTCAAGAGATCCACTCGAAGCTCCATGCTTCCTCTTTCTATGGCTATGTTGTGGTGTTTGAAGCAATGCTTCAGTAGAAGGCTTTGAGTTTCCACTAGAAGATGCACCACCACTCTCATTGGCAATGGGATTTAGATCAATAAATGCGCTGTTAACAACTTCCTGAGCAAGGCATACTGCCATACCTGATAAGCATATAAACCAAATAAAGGGTAACATGAGAAAACTTTATGCGATCATAAACAATTGTTATCTTAATTACATGGGGAGCACGCATTGGAGCATCAGAAGGGGAGTATAGAACACAGTTGAAGGGTGGTTCAGACACAAATTATCAGAAAGCTAATACATATAGAACTATATGTACGGACACATACATCGGTTTATTCAACATGAAGTAGCTAAGATTTATATGAAGAGGCAATGCATCTGCTTTGTTTCTAGTTTTTTTCTCAAAGGAATCACTTTGTTTTGTAAAAGGCTGTGCACATTAGTTCCTTTCTGAAGGGATTAGGCTTTCTGGTCTGGTCAACACATGCCATCCCTGTCTTTGCAATGTGGCACTATTATCTAACAGGAAGGTTTCTTTTCAGCAGGACCAAAATTAGATTACAATATATTTTCTGAAATTACTGCATACCGACGCCCATGGATATCAGCAAAATCCTTGTGATTGAGTAGACCTTTATTCTCAATTCTGGCAATGCACATCTCTTTAAATACACTGAAAGCAGACGCACTAAATATGCAGCATGTGGTAAAAGTTGACTGCAAGGAAGATAATAAGATAATCAGAAAGCTAACATTCTAGGAAGTCAAGAACCGGAAAACAAAATAGAGAAGAAAATATCTCTAAAACATATACTATATGAGAAAATTAGAGCCTAAAAAGATATTCTCTAGCACTCCTAAGTTCAAAAGAACTAAGCATCTGATGCAGGACGCGTATGACCTAAATTTATTAGTTTCCTAATATATTTGTTAGTTTCCAAGATTCTCTAGTTTTCCAAATTCTAGTAGGATTTCTACTTTCCAGATTTCTAGTTTTAAGTTTCTTATTTTATTTGGGTTAGGATTTCTGTTTAAGCAAGGGATTTTTATCCTTTTATGTCTAGGTTTTAGTTTGCTATAAATACCCCAATGTAGTTCTTTAAAATTCAGATTTGGATATTGAATAAACCTTCTCTTTAAACCATGTGATTTCTGTCCCTCCTCGGTTCTCTGATTTCGGTCCTTTCTTTTGTCCCTTCGATCTATATTTTCGTCTCCTCGGTCTCCTATATTCTTCTATGTTCTATTGTTTAAGTGCTTAATCTAATACCTACGGGCTGTTCTACATCAGCATCTTAAACTCATATTCCAGTGGAGACTCATATCAAGTCAGCATCCCCAAATATAACAAGTTCAAGAATTAAGCATCACCTATTGACCAAATGCTCTACTAAACAATGACATCATTTTGTTCTAGGACAAACCTTGACAAATGGAAAAGAAAATAATGGCATTAGTGAGGATTGATCTACACTATTTGGCCCATTTTCTATCAACTTATGAGACAATTGATCATCCTGCATGGTAGTAGAGCCTTAGTTGCTTATTAGGCCTTCATTCAAACTTCTGGGATTCCCCATTTTAATCTTGCCTTCTGAAAAAGCAATGATTGCATTGTCCGGAAGTTTTGGGGAATTCATAGCCTTGAGGGGGGTTAATTACAGCTTAAAGCACGTAAGCTTGAAATACATTATGGAGCACAAGCAAGACCATCTGAAGCTTTTGGTTAAATGAACTATCCAATTCAATTGGATGCTTCTCAAAGCAAAAACAGTTTGTTATTTCATTATTTAAAAAACGAGAGTTCACATTAACTACACTTGCACAATATCTGGCTAAAGCCAAAAATAGCAGGTCCCTGTTAATAAAATTTCCAGGTAAACATTCAACTCTGTAGAAGTAAAAACCCATACAGAAAAATAACAAGTAAGAAAAACAGTAAAAAAATTACCAAAAGAAAAGGTTTAGAAGAAAGAGAAGATTTGTGTTGAAAAGGTATAAGGTGTAAAGAGTTGTTGAATGCCTACATCAGAAACAGCTCTATAATGAAAGAAAGAGAGTACACACATGGAGGGTAAGGACAGCCTTCCAAAATTTTATCAGAAAGACACATCGGGTAAATAATAGAGAAAGATACTCTAGATTACCTGCGCGCACCCACTATGATCGCAGTGAGGAGTTCCAAACTATACGAATGCAAAAGTGGAAGTTCTGAACAAATGAACTCTTGCTGCATGGCAGTCATAAAGGCCAGCAAGGAGTGTGGCAAGGAACCATCCACGATCAGCACTCTCTCAATAAGGGCTAAAAAGGACCGAATGGGAACAGTCACCTATAAGTAAAAATATGTTAGATCCTTGTGGACTGTCAATTTGATTTGCTTTTTTTTTCTCACTTTTTCATAGAAAGCATCAGAAGATAGCTGCAAAAGTTATATGACACCACCTGAACAGGGTATGAAGTTGTTAGCATTGTAGAGCAGCAAACCAGCAATGCAGAGACACTGGGCATTGGCAAACGCTCAGAACTCTTTCTTGCCTTCGTTGAGGCTTCTCCTGACATTTTATTCCCTCCTAAGGGAGGAGGTGTATCTTTTCCTGGGGAAACCAAAAATCTAATAATTTCATGGCGTTTGGTTTCTGCAGTACATGTAAATAAGTGCATCAGTTTTTTACCTTAAGACCAAAACCACCACAATATTTATTTGAGGGACACCATTTAGGGTCCCCTACGAAATTTTTTTCAACAATCCAAACCATCTATTTTTTAAGTCTACATTCATAGATCATCCATGCAAAAAAATTAGACAAATCAGAAACCATTTCGATATCCAATTGTGTCCTACAAAATCAATGAACACGGTGCTTCAAGAAAGTACTAAAATTTCAATATTTCAATTGAGTGGTTAAATGATATCGGATTCAAGTGATTTTTGTAGAGATGATCTTTGAATGAATATCTACAAAATAGATAGTTTGGATCAGTGAAATACAATACAAAGTGGGCCCTACAAGGGTGTCTCTCAAATAAGTATTTGAGGGATCCCTCAATTGAAGCTTCCTGTACCTTCCTCAAAACCCTGAAAAACATCATTCAGGTGACCATTAATCAAGAATAAGATCTTCTGAATCATTAAGGACCAGCTATCCTCATCTCCTCTTGACTTTGGTAGTAATGCCAGACAATGAGCAACTTTCTGAATGTTGAAAACCAGACAAAAGTTATTGTGGCTGTAATAATTTGGTTGATTACTACTTACTACTATTCCAGCATTTTAAAGCTGCATTTCCTAACATAATTTGGTTCAAGCAAACAGGACTTTACCTTCAGTATATTAACACTGCATTTTCCTGACAAAATTTTTGAAGCAAGGACATCTTCAGCCTGCATAAAACATACAATTAGAATCCATGGGCAAGCCATGATTAATTTTTGTGAGAAAATCATCCTTAGTGTTTGTTTGACCATGGGGTCCTGAGAGGCGTGATTTAATGTTCTTGTTATGAGCATTAGCTCTAGTAAAAAGAAAATTTTCTAGGTTTTCATGTAAAGGGGATCAAATGAGGTTTACCTCCTTGATATCATTAATTAGGCTTAACACATCTATGGTATGGGATTATATATACCTCTAGAACAATTCAAGAGGACATATGTCAAGCCAACCATTATTAGGTTTCCATGCATTACCTATAATGAGATAGTATGACCCTACAATGAGGCACTAAAGCAGCATAAATTATTTCCAGCTTCTACCAGACCAAAATCTTACACAGAAGTTTTCTTTATCATAAAGTTGAAAATACTGTAAATTAAGCATAGAAAGATGGGAATACAATGGATGGCAACTTATCCAGAAGCAGGAATTAGAGAGCTTGTCTGATCCAATTGGGCACAATTGGTATTTGATTGTTTTAAGAAAGGGCATGTAAATCTCAATAAATGGAATAACAAAGTTATGAACATAAGTACAAGGAGTGTTTTGATAACGTACACAATTTGTTATCTTTAAGTCAAATTATATTACATTATGTACACATTTATGGTCATCCTCATAAAACGTATTTGATAATATATATATATTGTACTTCACTATGTAGTAAACGTAATTCTGAAAAGAAGGACAAGGAACTTACAGTGTCATAATGGCGATTGATGCTAAATGGAAACAAAGACATAATTGTGCACAACAATTGAGCTGCTCCTTCCTGCATGTAACATGAAATCGACATGATACGTGAATAACTAACATCAATAAATAAACGATAACAAAAATATTGCCTGCACTTCACTCAACTATATATCCTACCAAAGCAAAATATAATATATTCACGAGGCAGTACGGTAGACCACCATACCATGGGCCACATTCAAGAAATATAAGTCTACATTAATCATGATAACTTTATTTTGAACGTAATTTTCCGTAATCAAACTTAACACCTGTGATGACCCTTCCTGGATTTTTTTTGAATAGAAACGAAATTTATTAAGAAGTGGAAAATTAGTACAACAGTGGATAAGTCATCCACCGTCCAGCCTATCACCAGCCAGCTACAGACTACACAGAAAACACAAACAGCAACATCTAACTAATTCCAACGGGACTGCATAACCAGAGAAGCTGGTTGAAACAAAACCATTTACAAAATATTCACATCGCCGCTGCCTCCAAATCCCTTAATATTGTGGCATACGAGTAATCTTTGAATTCCTTTGTGACAGAAGCCCAAAATGCTGCCCAGTACTTAATTCTCTCCCATAGTTCCCCCACTCTCACTCCCTGATATACCTCAAAAATCCTCCTATTTCGCTCCATCCAAATGTTCCAAACAACTGAGTGTACCAAACATCCCCACAAGGTTACAGCCCTCTTTCCTTTGCCCCAGGTGACAAAATAGGAACTCATAAGATCATAGCAACCCTTAGGGATAACCCACACAGTTTTAACCTCCCTCAACACTCTCCACCACAGACTTAACGAGAAATGACAATGTAAGAAGAGATGATCCACACTCTCCTCACTTTTTTTGCATAACACACACCATTGTGGAGACAGATTCATGTAGGGTCTCCTCCTTTGAACAAGGTCCAGAGTGTTTACTTTCCCAAGAGCCACCAGCCATACTAGAACTTTCACCTTAGGAGGGGATTTAGCCTAAAACTAAGATGCACCAATGGCAATAGCCTATATAGCAAGTTATTGCATGACTATAGCTTTGACAGCTTGGCCTCCACTTCTGGAAATCAACTAAGAACATGCAAATTTGCAAAAGACGAATAAAGAGGTTTCCTTACAACAACCTCAACTGATGGAGACTCCAATTTATAATCAAACGCAAAATTCATTAGAAAATTTGACCAGAGAAAAAAAAAAGCAATTCTTTTGCGGCCAAACAGAGTTAAGCAACTTACCCAAACAACCTCTGAATGATCATCATCTAATAATTTCAAAACTGGTTGAATGACTTGTTGAACGAGCTTCCCAGCATGGGTAGTTCCATCCCTTTTTGCATTTGGAGATCCACCCAACCTAAAAAACAAAAGGAAATAGCCTCATAGTTGAGGACCTAGCACCGTTACTAACCTATATAGCCTTCAACTACTATAGATAAACAATGAGGATTACAAATTCCAGTACAAAATTGTTAATGTCAATTACCACTGTTATATTATCTTGGTTTCATAGAGCAAGATGATGTATACGACTCTCAATGAAAATTTTGAGCTACTAACCTGTATAGCCTTCAAATACTATAGCTAAACAATGAGGATTACAAATTC
This sequence comes from Prunus padus, assembly GCA_024362665.1. Taxonomy (NCBI): domain Eukaryota; kingdom Viridiplantae; phylum Streptophyta; class Magnoliopsida; order Rosales; family Rosaceae; genus Prunus; species Prunus padus. The sequence continues at coordinate 26,510,130 of JANFAM010000010.1, forward strand.
CAGTACAAAATTGTTAGTCAATTATCATTTTAAAATATTAACTTGGTATTAAAGAGCAAGATGACAGATGCGACTCCGAATGAAAATTTAGGCATGAGAGAGAGGGAGAAAGAAGATACTTGATTCAGACCTAGGGATCTAACTATAATGTATAATAAAACAATTTCATGTACTTGTAGTGTGCCCTTTGTGTCTTTGTGTGAGGCGAACATTTACATGGCTAACACTGTAGGATATACAACCTTGTGATGAGATCTGCCATTGAGGAGCAAGAGGCCACCTTCACAAATTGATAAGTTTCGGCAGACTGTTTGGAAAACAAAACACATCATTAAAGTTAATTTGAAAGATTATTTAAAATAAAAAGAGGATGGTGCAGAGAGTTTATATATAAGTCAATTTTATTCACAACAAAACCAGAAGTTCAAAAGAGGACAAAATCCAGAAAACATCATCAAAACCTACACAAATGCAGTCTGAGGTACTCCAAACGAAACACAACAGAGAATCCATGTGATCCAAACAGGGTGCACAAAATGAAGTGCTTAGGGAGAATTCTCAAAACATCTAATATAACATATGGTATTATCACAACTAAATATAATGAGATTCAATTCTAGAGCTCAATCATAAGGGTTCACCGAAGATCATTAGGATATTGCGGTTTATTTAATTTATATCTGGCTTCTCTTTATCTTTATCATTTATTAAGTAAAAGGAATATCTGTAGTTTCTATAATTGTTGGAGAGGAGCCAAAATTGTAGGCCATGGGTCTTACTACATCAGTAGTCCTGTGAATTCTTAGGTATTGATTGATGAACATGGGAGTAATTTGTTTATCAGGCATGGCTGCCAAGAGGTGTGCATATGCGGCACTAGGGCCATATTGATCAACAAAACCATACCATTAATACAAATGCAGCACAATTTTCCTTGTAACTTGATATATACAGATTCAGGTCAAAGGAGATATCACAGTAACTGATAGTAGGCGCTAAAAATAAAGGTTACATCTGATTTTGATAAGTAATCTTTGTAATATCTTACAGTTGCTGAAAGCGTCATGTGAGGATCAATAACATACATAGCAAGGCTAATAGATCTAAAATATTGGATATCGTATTTGCTTGTGAATCAAAACCACAATTGGCAAGGGCAGTGATTTTAGAGTTGTATCTTATACTTTTATTATTATTTTAAGAAGCAAAAGTTTAACCATAACATAATGATTATTATTTGAATAAACAGTCATTTGGATACCTGAATATGTGATAGAAGCTTCTGGAACCAACCAGAGTATGATTCCAAGAAACGCTCGTAGCTGCATTCCTGACAAGTCATCCCCAGCAAACAAATTCCCGCCCAACATTTATCTGGCTAGAACAGAAGTATATGATCAAATGAATTCACAAGGAAGACAAAGCAAACTCTTAATAGAAATCAAAAAGATAGTGTCTTCTTTTCCCTTGCCCTAACATGGTGTAAAAGTAAAACTATAAATTACACCTCAGGTTATGACTGTCAATTATAAAAGATGACTCATCCTAGAACAATTTTACTGTTTTGACTTCCTCAAGTGACACTAAATCTTGTATCTAAAATCACCACTGAAATCTTACATGTGAACACTAAAATTTTTATTACTTCCATCTTGCCTCTGCAATCAAGTTCACCAAACAATTTTTTTAAGAAATATATGCAATTCTGTGGTTCCAATTTTGGCTTTTCTTTCTTAAGAAGGTCCTGTAGGTTCTCTCACACCTCAAATAATTTATCAACATCATATACTTATTCATCAAATCAAACCTTTTTCTTTTCATATAACCTCCTCAAAGAGACCCCTAGGTTCAAAAGACCCGACTCTTAACTTCATGCCGGTCACTTGAATATTTGAGAGAGGAAAGACTTGGCAAACCTACCATTGACAGCTAAAACTGCAAATTTACCATTCAAACTGAATACATGGACTTTCCTAAAGTACTAAACACATGTTTCAATAAACTCAAGAAAATCAAATTTATCAACAACAAAAAAGAGTAAAACAAGTAACGTTAAATAATTGGAATTTGTCAAAAAATTAATTGGTACATACAATGTCACTGGCGATGAGCTCCATCAAGTGGTTGACCCATGAATCAATGGCGGACCTCCAATTATTGATTAGCTTTTGATCAGTCAAATCTTGGACAGACTCGCGAAGGAGGTTGTGAGTATTGATCATGTACACTACCTTGGACAGCTCGAATGGGCTCCCAAAAGGGTGCTTAGTGTCGGGGACATGGTCTCTAATGAGCGTGTGCAACAGACGAGGCTTTAGAGCAACATCGTACAAGTCCTTGATATGGTCGAAAGCTGCCATGGGAGTCCAAGCTTAAGCTCTAAAGTTGAACATACAGAGGTAGTCAGTCAGGGTTTATGGATTGGTTGTTAAACCCTAATGGAAACGAAAAAAGCCAAATAGGCAGGCATGTAGAGAGTTCTCTGCAACTCTTCCACCTCCACAGACTGACATGAATGATTTAACTCTCAACTAAATACCCAAATTTATAGTTTGCAGAAAAAAGAAACATTCCATCAAGAAACTTACCAAATAGCCGACTAGGTTTGGCGTTTATGTATGGATGAATGAACAGAAGTTTGGAACTATAGAAAAAGAATGACTGAAAACGTTTGAGAAGCAAGTCAAGATTGAGAATGTTTGAGAGAAAGGTGGAGCGGAGGAGAGCTTCGTTTTACTATTAGGTGTGAAGAAGGGGAGGCATGGGCTTTATTTTTGTTGGGCTACATATCACCTTTTTTGGTTCGCTGAATTATTAGGGTTTAGGATTTTTCTTTTATCAAAAGGGTTTAGGGTTTGGCTTATAAATTTTGAGAGTTAAGGGTAAACTAACCTGAAATGCACCAAAAATCAACCAAGATAAAATGGGTTTGGCAAAGTTAATGAGAAAATAAATCCAGAAAAATAGACTAAATAAAATAAATAAAAACATACAAATCAATATTGGAGGGTTGGATCGTGGGTGGCAGAGGGCAGTGTGAGGATGTGGGTGCGTTGAGGAGGGTGGTTAGTTCTTTTTGAGGAAAGATTGGACGGGGATGATGATGATTTGGATTTCGGTAGGGAGGGTATGGGGGCTATTGTTTTGGCTAAGAGCGATTCCACCCATCAACCCAGGCGAGGGCAGTCAGGGGCCCAAGCCCCGTTTCCAGCTTCTAGCGGGCTAATCTTGTCGGAGCAAGACACGGGTCCCACGAACCTAGGCCAGCCCGAAGGCTAAACTTGCCTGGGCTATGTGATGTCAGCGATGACATCCCGCTGACATCAGTGACGTAAAATTTTTTTTTAAAATATGAAAAAATCCAAAAATATTTTTTAATACATACCTAACAATTTTATTATTAATAATTTCATACATACAAATAAAATTAATCCCATGTGAAAATCTTATTCGAAAATTTTATCCGAAAAATTCATTCAAATTTTTATAATAAATATTGACACATAGCAACCGAAAATCTTCTCCAAATTAATCGTTTAAGTAAAAAAAATAATAATAAAGTTAAAGTGAATAGTATTTGCCCTTTGTCATGGCAATGGATGGAAACACAACAAGCATTTTGCAAGGGCTACAACTATCACGTTAATAGTGGCAGCCCTTGCCCCTTGCCATGGCAAATGGCTGGAAGTGCTCTAAGGGAGAGGTTGGGGGTGGTGATATGGCGACTAGGTATGAAATTTATCCCTCACTTTCATAAATATCAGTTTTTATAAAAACTTTCAAAAATAACCAAAAACTCATTTAAATAAACTTAAATGCCCTCAAAATTAAAATCCACATAAATAAATAAAAGAAAGTCAATAAAGAAAATAGGAGTGATATCTTGCAAGCACTGCGAAGCGGGACTGCTGATAGGGAAGTGACCTTTGAATTGATCCATCAGCCAATTCAGTAACATGTTTCGACTTTCCCTGTAATGTGCAATTATATGCACCGGAACCACTAATGAATGCCTTTGCAATTGACTTTCTTGTCAGAATCCTGAGGCAATCCATCGGAATCCTCGATGTCTGCCGAATAAGCATTGGATATCTTCTTAAGTCATGTTTTCTATCTTTACTTGTTTGTATTGAATTCCTCTTTCCTTTTATGTTACTGCCACTTTGAACTACCTTCTCTATACTTTGGCCGATATCATGTAAGGATTCTGAACTCGTAAAACTGGATTCATTAATTCTCAAGGTCTCTCAAAGATCGATACAGCTTCAGCTTGACTGCTTGAACTAGATTGCCTTCCCAATGCACCCAATTATAGGGGAAGAACCTGGTAGATAAAAATGACAAATCACCTTAAGGAGAACCAGACCAATTTTTGTCAGGTCCACATCAGGCACAAAAGAAAGACATGTTAATTAATTTGCTGCAATTAGCAGGAAAAAGGATAAAGAAAAAGAGAGAGTGACAGAGTTGCAGGAGCACCTATAAACAATGCTGTGATATTTGAATAATGCATGAAAAAGGCTAAAGAGAATGGAGGGAATAACGGAGTTGCATAACAATGCAGATTTCTTTATGTGAGTTTTAGTTTTGAGGGCATTTAAGAATATTTAAGTGGGTTTTTGGCTATTTTTGCAAATTTTTGTAAAAACTGACATTTATGAAAATGATGGGTAAATTTGGGATGAGGTCTTTCTTAATCAATTAGAATGTTCATTAATTTTAGACTTTTCATTACAAATGGTCTCTAAGGTTTAGGAAAGGGAGAGATTGGGGGTGGTGATATGGCGACTGGGATGGGGTATTTTTCAATCAATTAGAATGTTCATTAATTTTAGATTTTTCATCACAAATGGTCCCTGAGGTTCGAGAAATTATCGTCTTTCATCTTTAAGGGTTTCTTGTGACCAATGGTCCTCAAGGTTACCATTTGCCAAAACAGAGGGCACCCTCTTATACTTATGGACAATGGCGGATTTACAGAGACGTAAGGATGTGCAGTTGCACCTCCCCTTGACGAAAAAAGCCATGGTGGTGGAAGAGTTAATTTTTTAATAAAAAAACTTTGCCAAAAAGACGTCGTTTTGGATCAAGTCTTTAAAAAAATAAAAAAAATAAAAAACCCTAGTCTTTACTCCATGCCACGTCACAAAACCTGCAATCAAATTCATCCATATACGAATACAATAGCATTCAAAGTTCAGCGGTAGAGAGTATTTAATCCTTGAGTTGAATTGCTTTTCTTGAAACTAGAAGATTTCTCTTTGCTTGATGTAGACCCACAAGGTGACCTCACGCCACTTTGCTTTTTTTAAAAATATATATATATATATATATAAATAATTCATTTTCTTATGGTTTTGTTTTCTTCTAGGTTTTTTTTAAATCTTCAGTTTTTCTGTTCTTTGCTTTTTTGCAATTATTTTTTTTGCTGATTTGGCTCTCTATATATTAGTTTAATCAATAGCAAACTCAAAGAGGTTGCGCAACGCACAACTTGAGGTATGCATTTTGATTTGTTTATTGAATTGATACTTTGATATGCATTTAGATTAGATTAAGTGATATTGATTTTCGTAAAATTAATTGATGATTCAATATGAATTTTGGTAGACTAATTATGTAATTGATATACTGTATAGACTATAGTCAATTAGTAATAAAGCTAAGATCCTTATTGTTTTAATTATACAATTATGGAACAGTACTTTAAGAGAAAGTATCTAAATCTTTATTTGAATAATTATGGTAGTTCTAATCCTCCTTCAAATAATTCGGGTAATCTTTTAAAATTGTCCCTCTCTTGAAAAAATCATGGATCCTCGACTACTTATGGAGAAGCACACGGGAGATTCCCCCAATAATCACCAGTTTGGCATTCTTTGTCTTTGTGAAAATAATCATTGTCAGTTCTTTGTGAGAGAAATCGATTGTGAGAAAGCGGTTTGGCGTTTGGTAAACTTTTTGTTAAAAGTGTTTTTGGTGCTAATTCCCTCATAATCGTAAAATAATTCTGCATAATCATTAAACTCAAGACTCTTCAAAACTCGATTCTGCATAATCGAAAATGAAAGCACCTCATTAATTGCTTTCCTTATAGCTTTCTCTCACAAGAATTTTTAATAATAAGTGATTTTTTCATAGTTCTAAACTACGCTTCCAAAATTTTTAAAAATCACTTATCACCCCAATAAGAACGTCTTAGACGTAATTATATAGAGAAGCACGCTTCTCCCCATAAGTGATTATGGCTCATTCAAAATCACTCCCAAACAAACCTTAAATTAAATCTTCCTCTCCTCCCTAGATTAGATTTGAAGTATAGTTTGTGTGAAGGAAAAAAATACGTGTAGAGCGCGAGTGAAAGTGACTTGAGGAAAACACATACTTCAACTTTTGTGTCTCTCGTGAATGGTGATGATCCATGAAGGGATGCAGTCAGAGCCCGTGAGTGACTCAAAAGTCTTGTTTTGACATGAAAATTAGGTTAGGTTTGCCCACACCATACCTCACCACACCACGTGGGTAGTAGTAGTAGGCCCATTCTATTCTACTCTGAAAAATGAAAATAGAGAGAGAACTCCAACTCAGACAAATAAAGTGCCTAGTGCGACGTAGCCTGTAGGTATCGTTAGTACCAAACCAATGCGATTGGATTGGTACCAAAGAAAGAATTGGATCACTTTTTTGTCAAAAGGGTGGATGGTATTGTATTGGTTGGTTTGTTGGAAAGCAGTTTGGTGGGTGATTCTGATTCTTGCTTCAAATGGAGAAGACAGCCTCAGAGATGAGCCCTTTGCAATTTGCTTTTACAACTGGTGCCCACTTCAACCAACTTATATATGGCTATGTCACGTGTTGCAGTAATTCGGATCACATTTTGCTTATCAAATCTTATCAGACAATTTTTTTTTTTTTTTTTGTAATTATTAATGATTCCAACTTAGAACATCTTCCCATTTCAACCATATAGAAATATTGAGAACACAAGAGTTCATTTCTTATCATAGACAATCAAAGAAGGCAATTTCACAAGTTTATTGGGTTTAACACTAAGAAAATAACACTCATATTTGGAGACAGGTTTGATGTGATCTCCTTGTGACATTGAGAATTGGCTTTTCACAATGACTTGAAGTTGAAGCTTTAAAGCTACCCTTACGGGATTTGCTTGTTCCGGTTTCTTCCTAGTCTCGTCACCCTTATGAAACTAACACATTTCTTTCCATTTGGTCTAAGACTCTTGAAGACTAGATCTATATATTTGGAAAATACAATTAAAAAGATGAAAAAGGTTTGAGAAAAAATGCTGCTATGGATGTGGAATTATGAATTACTTCTTCTTGGGTGTAAAAATCACGTCGAAGTCACTGAGAGTCCACTCTGCCACTTCATCTTTGTCACTAACAAAAATTTCTGTACCCACATCCACTGATCCCCATATCCTTCTTGCAGGAGTGGTGCCTGGATCCTACAACAACCACAAACACAAAATGAAAATCAATCACATAAAGTTATTGGTTGCATTGCATAAACAGTTTAGTTTGCAGTTTTTCTGTAACTAATTTGTTACCTGATAGAAGTAGAGTCTACTGGATAGGGCACCCACATCAAGCTCCCAAGTTCTTGCATCCCCAACCCAACCCTGCCCTTGTTTGGTTGGATAGCCATACTCAGCCCATATAGGGTGAGGCAGCAATTGCATTATCTCTTGCGCCTGAGGATTGCTGTAAGGGTCACATGTGCTTACAGGTTGCTCTAAATGTTGGGCATTCCCTGGAGCACAGTAGTAGTGATAAGCTGAGTATGGGAAGTTGGCTGTGTCATTTCTATAAATCTTTCTGTCATCTGGTGTAATATGGTATGGTGGGCAATTCCCCAAACCTGCGGGGCTGCACCAAGCTGGAGTTTCCGGGTTTATGATCATCTCCGTGTATCTGGTTACGTCGGTCAGCACGTCCCCGTTACAGGGTTGGCCATTGTTCTTCCAACAGCTACCAATATCAATAAGGTAAAACTGGCTCTTGGGTCCTCCCCCTTGTTTGATGTCCAAAGTCAACCTCACCTTAAAATTTGGTGACTCTGGAAGCTGAAATTTAACTTGAACTGTAAGTTATGTGATAAATGACTATATCATCCTTCTATACTCAAACAATTTAGAAGCAAATATATTAGAAAACAAAAGCAACAAACTCTGGCAGATGTCAACCCTGGTATTCTGAGGTCCAACTTCAAACACAGATGATTATAATATGACACAACCGATTCTGTTGATTCGGTGGCCTTGTGGCCTTCACTAGATGATCATCTTCCAGGGTCGGTCTAATAGTCCCAGTACCAATTAAATAAGGTCTTAGAATGCAAAGTTTTCTAACACCTTTGACCAGGGTTTGGTATGAATGTTATCTAACAACATTGAATAATAAATGTATTCATACAAAAAAAAAGGACAGTGACAGATTAACAGATTAATTATTCATGAAATCCCCCACTGAATAAATTAATACCTTTGGAAATGCAGTTAGTTTAACCCATTAAGCAAATCAGCCGTCCAGTTATGGCCTTCTTTTGTTACTTTGTTAACGTATTAATCACATGAAAGATGGAAAGTATGCACCATCTTACATTTAAATTTTGTCATGGAGACAAACAATAAGACTAATTTTTCTGTATTCTTCTTAGAAGTTACATATGTTGGCATACATCATACAGCAGCAACTAAAACAAGAGAAAAATTCCATCATTCTAGCTTCAGCTTCTCAATATAATAATGATTGCTTGTTACTTGACAAAAGGAAGGAAATTAGATTCCAGTTCAAATGAAACGTTCCTACTTAGAAATTAATTTCAAATGAATGGTTTCTACTTACTGTTTTGAGCATTCCTCTTGTATCATAGTGATAGCCTCCAGAATATCCTTGGGTTGCATCAGCTCTGAGGTACAGCATCAGCCATGGATATTTCTTTGAAGTCTTGAGCTTATGACTGAAAACCCAACTTCCAACACCAAGTTTCTTCTGCCAAACCACCTCATAGAAAGATATCCCATCAGCTCCACCATTTCCATTACTGAGATCAGATCCCAGATCATAGGACCCACTGAAACTTCCTCTCATTGTATCACCATCCAACAACTCTGTCTCTTGGTGATTCACAATGGGTTGATTCATACACCCACTCCCAAAGCAAGGAAACTTTCCTGAACTGAAAGGAGCTGCCTTTTTCCCATTTGCAGGGCACAAACCAGACCTTGTGTCAAAGTTGCCATTTTTCAGCATAACCATCCAAAATTGCCATGGTTTTGGAGAGTCTGAAACTTGACATAAAGAACCCAGATACAGCTCCTTCTCTGCTGCATAAAGGTCTACATTGTTCAAAGCCCCCTGGCTAATCCCTGGGAATGGTGTGCCCACCCCAAGTTTGTTATCATCTTCGCTCACTCCATGTCTTAAAGAAGAACCTGCCCCATCAAATTCAAAACAAATTAAGAATCAGCACATAATTACTTCAATGGAACCAATGACAAACACAACTATGAAGTGCATTGAGATGAATTTGGAACATCTATCAAATACATTGTATGCTATCAAACTGAATGCCCATGTACATGATTTTTTTTTAAATTGAAAAATTAAAAAGAAGAAAAAGAATAAAGATTCTTCCACCCAAAAACAAATTAATGATAATAAAATCATTTGATATGAGAACTAAAAAGAAAGAAAAAAACCCACTCTTCCTCCTCAATCCCCGAGTTCTTCGATGGTGGGGCTTACTTGTGAGATTAAAGCAATCAGCAGCTCTTGGGCTGCCCATGCCAGGTGCTTCTGCTCCAACTTCATTGCAGAAGTTCCAAGCTTCCAAGGCCACTCTCAGTTCATCTCTTCTCATTCCTGGGTCTCCCACGGCAGAGATATAATCTATCCCAGAGGCACCATGAAGACTGATCAGAAGAAGCACATGTGCTAAGAACAATGACACGTGCACCATCTGATTCTTCTTCATGCTTTTCTCTCTATCTCTTCTCTGCTTTCCGAGACAGACAGAGCATGCGAATGGGCCTTATTTATATGCAACAAATACAGATTTTGGAAAGGGGTCTCTCTCTCTTAGGTAGCTTGCTGGTGAAGTGGGGATGTTGGCCAGCTCCTCTACTTTTCTGTAATATTTTATTTTAATTGATGAAAAAAATCAATGTTATGTGGATAAATAAATTATATTATAATTACTCTGTTCTGTTGAAACTTGAAACAGTAAGACCGTGCCGTGTCCTTGCTTTCCTTCACCCAAAGCTATGCATCTGTCGCCCTTGTTTTTTTTTTTCTCATGGAAACCGAGTTTTTCTCCCCTTGCTTGCTGGCGCTTGGAAATTTGAAAATCTGATCTCCTCAACTTTTTCAAGAGAAAAAAGTCCCTTCTGTGGTTTCTTTTTTTTTCTCTATATTCGAAAGTATTAGTTTTGTTTGATTGTGTGACTCCAACTAGAAGCAACTATCGATTTGATGGATTCTCTTCTCTTTGCCCACTTTTACTCTAGTTGGTTACATGTGGGGTCTTCTGGTCAAAAAGAAACACGAGAGCCAAACTGGATTTGGTCTGGAAAGAAGCAAAACTGGAACAATATGTCATTGTGTCTCTCGTAAATAAGGTTTACACAAATAAAATCAGGGAAGCACTTGTTTCTTTTAGGCTGAATTGCTGTCACTTTTTTTAAAAGCTGCTTTTCTTATGTTTTGAAAATAATGAGCGGTAAAGTAAAACAGTTCTTGATGTATTTCCATTTGACTTTTTCATATTTTCTGGTTAAATGGTAACAATTTTCAATTCATGAGCAGTAGTTGTCCTTTTTTATAACTTTTTTAATGAAGGAAGGTTCGGGGATGGAGTACATGTTCCACAACTTATAATCATTAAAATCAAACCAAGGTCAAATCAAATGTATCATCCTTGTGATGCAGCTCGTCGCCAATTTCGATTAAAATTCGTACTATGATAAAAGAATGTCTTCTTATGTCATTTTATTTTTTTGGGTTAAATAATAAGTTAAACATATAGTTTGAAGTAAAAAAAATGTAGAGAAAGAAAAAATGGAGGGAAAAGTCGGGGGTTTGTTAGCATTGTGTTGGCTGCTAATCACCTCCTTAGATAAAATTTAGAGAAGACGTGAGAAAACCCACATCCAACCATGCTCCCTATCCAACTCCTAAAATAAGGAGATTTTTAGGAGCTCATAAATTCGAGGAGAGAGAAATAACTCCTAGTGGTTTCCTATAATTAAATGCTGCTTTATTTTAATGCTATTTTTAGTATTTATTTCATGCTAACTTTATATATATGAAGAAGGACCATTTATGCTAAACTTTTAAAAATAAAATAAAAATCCTTTATGATTCCCTAAATTATGGAGCATGGTTTGAGTTGAAATTTTATAAAGAGCTACTAAAATAGTTTTCTAGTGTTTTTAGCTAAATTTTAACTAAAAAATAAGGAGCATGATTATGAATGCTGTAATCACATATCACATATGGCAATACTTCAATATTTCGTTTTGTTGACACATTTTAAATCTCATTTATTTATAACCAATACACAACTGCGATGTGATCTATGCATAATGTAAAAATAACAATAATAATAAATAAATAAATAAGTTGAGAAAACAGTTAGGTGTCCATGGATAGTACTAAGATTAACATTGTTTTATGCATGTATAATGTAAAAATAGTCCATTAGTGGTATTAAGTTTGAAATTCTCTGACACTTAGCGTGTATGAGGAAACTTCCTCCTCCTTTCTAAATACGGCAAAAAAAGATGTAAAAGTAGTCCACATGGTGATGATAGATAGATATTATATGGCACTTGCTACTAACTTTACAAAATTCAACGTGGACGCCGACATGAGTTTGTTTGTTTGCCTGCTCCTTTAGTCTATTTCTGTATACTTCTACCGTATCCACAAGCCTAATGCAATGGTAATTATTAATTTAGGTCCATCTGTCTGGATAAGTATATAGGGAATTTTTATAATCTTATTTCTAGATTTACATATGCACTGCTATACTAGTACAGTACTTAATGCTGTGATTATGAGGTGTTGGTTTTTGTTTTTTGTTTTTTGGGTGGACAAAACTACATGTATGATATGATGGAATAATCCTCACAGATGAGAAGATGCCAGCAATGCAATGCAATGCAAACACCCAAGAGTCAAGACCCAACCCACACAGGGTAGGGTAGGCACCAGTTGCACCACTCTCCAGAAGGCATTACAAAAACTAATTAATATGTCTTGTAATTGAGGGTCCTGAATTATTTGAGAAATTAGGAACAGGTAATGTTTTAGGTTAGGTGGTGGATACACATTTCATCAAATCATTTATATATATGTATACACATAGACATAGTTAGTATAGTAGATAAGCCTGACTGATATACATAAATTAAGCTTTTCCCCTTGAAATTAATTTTTCCTTACATCCAGCCCATCATCTTATTTTTCTATAAATAAAACCCAATTTTTTAGTTAAAAGCCCATGACTAGGATACAACTAAGCAACTTACCTAATTAAGCTCAAATTTTGATTTATTGCACCTTTTGGATTCCAAAAGTACCCCTAATTACCATTTACGTTGAATTTAGAAACATTTCTTATGTAGGTATTAATTTGGAAAGTTTTTTAATTTTAATATTAAATTTCATATTTAAAGTGTCAATAGATGGATTTAATGAAAACAATATGTTTGTTATTTTCCTTTTAAGAATTTTACGTGATTTAAGAAAATAATCTACTTACCTTTTATAAATAATAGTCGTGAACATACTAATGTTTTTCATTTTTATTTTTCGGAACATACTAATACCGTGAGCATATCTTGTTGTCTTGAAAATATAATATACCTATTATTTAATTTTTATGAACAAAAATTACTTTATTATCTTATGTATAAAAGAATATACCTATTATTTAATGTACCTAGGATGTTTTTGTGAATAACGTACCTATTATCTTTTATGGATAATATACCTATTAATTTTATCTATAAAATAATAGGTATTCTATTTTTTTATTGTACCTTTAAAAAAATTAATGTACCTATTATGTGATTGATTTAAATAGAAAATTTATTTATTTTCCTTTTCTTTTATGAAGGATAATATACCTATTAATTTTTTCAATGTACCTATTATTTTTATGAATAATAATATACCTATTATCTTTTATGGACAATAATTTACCTATTATCTTTTATCATTAATAATTTATCTATTATCTTCTCCTATGAGTAATGAAATGTTAACATACTTATTTTTTATCTATTTTTAAATACATAATATCATCTAATCAATGTAAGTACTTTTTTTTTTCTATGACATTGTAGCTATTATAATATATTATACATATATATATATATATATAATTGAAGGATATTAGGTAAATATATATAATTGGTAGGTATAAAAAAATCATATATCCGAGCTATAGGAGGTTAGGAGGGAGTATTTGAACTAATTTGATTGTAGCCCATTATTACATGAGTGCAAACATAAATGTGCAATAAGAGGTATTATTTGGTTGCATTAAATTAGGGGCTGAAAAATAGTCAACCACCAAATAAAGATCTAGTGGCATGATTTGTAAATAACTCAACTTACATGGACACATTGTCATCCAATTTTAAAAATGGGTTTTACTTAAACATTGTATTATTGGTGGATTATCGTCTATGATTTTTGAGTTATAAGGGTCTATCTTAGTATGACCCTAAATTATAATGCATATCTTGCAATTGCTTGCTTGCTTGCTACCATGAAGTCATTTCCTACTCTTTACTCATATCGTACTATGACTGCATCACATTCTCACAGTGATTCAGAAGCTTCTTTCAGCAGCATCTAGCTAGAGCAGGCTGCTATTCCACAATAATGTCACCCATTTTGTTTTCCGCTGACTTTAGTATCTGGAGAATAAGAATCAAACTCAACTCATCAGGACCATGTTAGATTAGATTACACTAACCTCAAAAGTTTTAAGCTGTCAAAAAATGAGTCAACCAATCATGTATATCATGATTACATATTCTTCTCTCTCTCTCTCTCTCTCTCTCTCTCTCTCTCTCTCTGAAACTACAGTTTAAAAGTCGTCCATTTATCTCTTCTCTTGGCATGATCCAGGTGATTCATATATATATATATATATAAACATTAAACTTTCATATTACTTGAAACCATGGGCCAGGCGGATACACATGGATTTAATTATTATAGTGAATGGTAGTTGTCTAGTTGAGGATCCATTCCATTATATCCATAATTGCTTTCTTAATCCCTCTGCAAGTTGTTTTCAAATAAATAGGCTCAGACTCTGCTCTCACTCTCACTTCATTTCGTCCTCCAAACGACTTTCACCCATCCAATGCCATTGATAGTCATAGTGGATCTTGTAATAAGGACCATATATATTTCAATTTCAAAGTTTAAAAACATATATAAAGTTTAGCCCAAAAGACCGGGCCATATAAAATTGGAGCCCAAGCGAATCAAAATCCAAAACTCTCTCATGCTCACTTAGTTGCGGAAATGCTATAATGAGGAGTTTAGAGTAAGGAGCTTATTTGAGGAGTTCATTGTAAAAGCTTCCCCAGTTAGCTCAAGTCACCCAAGACTGTAGTACAACCTGCCTGCCAACTTGCCAAGTCTGAAAATTTATTAAGTAATTTATGAAATTAGTAACATATTTAAATATTCACTAAAATAATAATAATTAAAACATAATTACTAATTAAAGTAATTCATAAAGGCTAAGATATTACTTAATTACATATATTAAATTAAAGTTGGCAAAAAAACAAAAGTAAATTTTATATATTTAAAATAAAAACAAAAATAAAAAAACCTCTCCCGATGAAATTGAGTCGGCATAGGTCTATGCCGACAAATATTTGCCGGATTAGACCTCTCCAGACGAACGTTATATGTGCCGATGAAATTTCGTCGGAGAATGTCTAATTTGGCAAATATTCGCCGGGATAGACTTGTACCGACGAAGTTTTGTAGGGAAATGTTTTTAAAAATAAATATAAACTTAGTATGTTTAGGTTAATAAATTTTTTTAATTTTATTTTTAGTAATTAAATAATATCTTAGTGGAGTATAGTCGCGGCTATACTTTTACGTTATTCTATTTTGGCATATAGCCCCGCGGCTATACTTTTAAGATATTCTATTTTTGGTGTATAGCCGCACGGCTATACTGTTAAGTTATTCTATTTTGGAGTATAGCCGTGCGGCTATACTGTTAAATTATTCTATTTTGGAGTATAGCCGTGTGGCTATACCGTTATGTTATTCTATTTCTGAAGTATAGCCGCTCGGCTGTACTGTTAAATTATTCTATTTTAGCGTATAGCCGTTCAGCTATACTTTTAAGATATTCTATTTTTGGGGTATAGCCGGGCGGCTATACCTTTAAGTTATTCTATTTTGGGAGTATAGCCGTTCAGCTATACTTTTAAGATATTCTATTTTGGAGTATAGCCGACCGGCTATACTGTTAAGTTATTCTATTTTGGGAGTATAGCCGTTCGGCTATACCGTTAAGTTATTCTATTTTGGAGTATAGCCGACCGGCTATACTGTTAAGTTATTCTATTTTGGAGTATAGCCGCCCGGCTATACTGTTAAGTTATTCTATTTTGGAGTATAGCCACGCGGCTATACTATTAAGTTATTCTATTTTGAGGTATAGCCGCTCGGCTATACTTTTCAGTTATTCTATTTTACAGTATAGCCGAACGGCTATACGATTAAGATATTCTATTTTGGAGTATAGCCGCGCGGCTATAGTGTTAAGATATTCTATTCACCTCACACTCCTGAATTTGTATCGCTTACAAGCAGAACAATGAGGATCCATCCTGGTGCTACCGCAACTTTGTCAATCACAGGGCATTGAAGGTTGAAGGCTGCAGACAACATTAGGCAGCAGTTAGCCCGCGTTATGTCTTGTTTTGATCTCGAGTTATGCAGTACTGATTTTAACGATCCTGACTACTCCGTCAACATAAGAAGGGCCATGCTAACTGGATATCCCTTGCTGGTGGCTCACCTAAAACGCACAGCTGGTAGTGTTTCCTGAGGATACTACCTGACACCAGTGAACGATACGGTACAATTGCATCCCTCAAGCTGCTTTGGTCACAAACCAGTGTGGGTGATTTACAACGAGTGTGTCATGGCAAGCAGGAAATTTAACCAGACAGTGACGCAAATTCCCTATGAAGAGCTTGTTGCTGGTGTACAGAACCCGGACCCATTCTGACAGAAGACATGTTATTTGTGTTTTTCTTTTTGGTCGAATGTTATTTTTTGATCTATTTACTTGTTTTAATGACAAATAATAATTTATCATAATGAGCACAATCCTGTTTTAATGAAGTCTGCCCTTTTGCTAGAAGGTTTTCGTTTTGCTTGGTCTAACTGCTATTTTGCTGTTTTGACTTCTTTTGTGGCCATCTTGGCCACTTTGTAATTCTATTGTCATATTGCAATAAAATTCTCTTTCCTTTTCAAAAAAAAAAAACACAAACAAAAATGAAGTCTGCCCTTTGGTCTCTTTTTCTTTGGAGCTGGTTATCACTTTGATTTGTGACTTTGTATTTGGGGGTGGTGGGGGTTCAGTGGAGTGTGTAATGTAGGATATGGGCATATAGCCGAAGCATGCCATCTTTCTTTCTTTTTTGGTCATAGGTGAAGGATTCCACGTTTGCCTTTTTTATTTTTATTTATTTTTTTGCTAAGAGTTGAGAGTTTAGGATTTAGAAGTTGAATTGAAAAACTAAATTATATGGAAGTTTAAAACAACTTAGGTTTTTACATCTTGTAATTGGGGATGGAATGTCTTAACAGTATAGCCGCGCGGCTATACTCCAAAATAGAATATCTTAACCATATAGCCGCGTGGGTATACTCCAAAAATAGAATATCTTAAATGTATAGCCGCATGGCTATACTCAAAAAATACAATAACTGAAAAGTACACCCGCACGGCTATACTCCAAAATATAATATTTTAACAGTATAGCCGAGCGGCTATCCTCTACAAATTGAATATTTTAAAAGTATAGCCGCGCGGCTATACCCTTTAAATAGCATAATATGAATTTCTCTTTTTAATTACTTTAATTAGTAGTTATGTTTTAATTATTATTTACTTAGTGAATAATTAGTATTTAAATATTTTATTAAAGAAAAAAATAGAAACTTTTAATTACTATTTATTAAGTAATATAATTTATGAAGTTAATTAAAATATTTAATACTAATTATTCACTAAAGAAATAATCATTAAAATGTAATTACTAATGAAACTAATTAAATAAGGCTAAGATATTATTTAATTACTAAAATTAAAAAATAAAAAATTATTAACCTAAACATACTAAGTTTATATTTATTTTTTAAAATATTTAATACTTTTATTTATTGCTGCTTTTAGCGTTCTGAGTAGCAAGTTTGGTTATGTTTTCTTTATATTCAAATCAAGTTATAGTTTAAATGCAGAGCTAAACCATATTACTAACTCACTCAGGGAATAACATAACAGCTCTAGGGAGAGGGAAAAAGTTGCCCGAAAAATGTTCCTTAAATATGTATTATCTTGTAAGTGACACATGGGTTTAACAATAAAATGATACCTTACCCACATTTTCTGTTGCACAGTGATTATCTGGTACTCGATACTAATCCACAATATCTGATACATTGTTGATACCAATCTACAATATCTGGTACATTATCAATTTACGATATCTGATACATTGTCGATACCAAATTATTGTACATGACAAATTGTCAAATATGTCAATCTACGATATCTGATACATTATCGATACCAAATTATTGTACATGAAAGATTGTCAAATATGTCAATCTATGATATCTGATACATTGTCGATACCAAATTATTGTACATGACAGATTGTCAAATATGTGGTCGATATTACTAAAGATCTACCATACATGTAATACATCAACAAAATATTAGCTATATATTAAGACACTTCCCTTTTAATTTATCATGAAGTGTTGAGCTATACTATGCTCATCTTTGAAAGGGGATTATAGGGAACCAAAGGTTTGGACGGAGAGAGCCTCACTGCAAAGTTTCGTCGAGAAATGAAAAAGCGTCAAGGTTTTTCTTGTTTTGTTTTTGGTCGGTAAGTTGAAGTTGCTCTTGTTGCTAAATATTGAAGATGCAAATAAGGAGAACCCCTTGCCTTGTTTGTTTCTTGAGTCCTTTTTAAAAAAACTTTTAATTAAAGTATCAGCAAGGAAAGGGCAACAAAAGGAAGATGAACTTCTTCCTATGGTCAAATTGTCTATACAATTCATCTTTTACAAGGCATGATTACAATTTTCATGCAAGCATTAATCTTCAAAGAATATTCTGCCAGGAATATGCAAGACGCAGGCCCAGCTTCCTCTTCAATACTTCCATCCCATGCTTTCACCAGAATGCGAAAATCAGTGCTGTTTCTTTACCTCTGAAAAGAGCATAAACCAGTTTTAAGTTTGTGCAGTTTACAAGCGATTCTCCATGAGATCAGGCAGTGTTATCTTCCCGGAGTGGTTCTGATCAAGCTTACTGAACTGATTGCAGATTTGCAATATATCTTTCTCCCCTATCTTTCCCATCTCTTTAAGCTTGTGAATAACGTACTCTGATTTACTGAAGTAAGCATTGGAGCAAAACAATGTCGGGATGTTATACTAAATCATTGGTTTCTTCTAAAAAAATTATTGAAGATGATAGATAACAGTTAAAAAGTAGAAAATGTAAATGACAGATAAGATGGGATTATGGAAAGCCACCTGATGAAACCATGGTTATTGATGTTGGCAGCAAGCAGATCCTGGACAGTGATATCCCGATCCAAAACCCACTTGATAATCCTCCTGTGTCTTTTGTCCACTCTGGCCTCTGCCAAATACATAAACGCCCGAGCCACCGCCAGTGTCGAAAACAGAAGCCACACCGCAGCGAAGAGCCTCCCTTGAACAGTCTTGAAGGCCCTGTCCCCGTACCCAACCGTCGTAACCGACATAACTGACAAGTAAATAGAATCAATCCAATTCAAATTCTCCACAAAACAGAGAACCAAAGCTCCCATGCCAATGGACAACACCACCACTCCAAGCGCCAGACCAACCTTGAGCCTGATTCTCATCCTGCCCTTCGCCACATCAACAATATAGTCCCTAGCGGAAAAGCGATGAGAGTGAGCCTGAGCCTGAGCCTGGCCCATTTGAATTCCGGTCAAGATCATATTTTCTTGCAAGTCCAGCACAAAATTGACAACCCCACTTAGCAAGATGTCAATAAAACCAAACCCAAAAAGCACAAACACACAAGCAAAAATCTTTGTGAATGGTGTTGTGGGTGCAATGTCACCGTACCCAATGGTGCACATGGTGACTATACAGAAGTAAAGGGCGTCGACAACCGGGTGGGTTTCTATGCCGGAAAATTTGTCCCTGTTGAAAGAGTAAATTACAACACCGAGAGAAAGATATATGAGGAGCAAGAAGACGGCTTGCCTGATGATGGAGCTGGACTCGGACTGTGGTTTGGGGATTTGGGTCTTCTTTGGCTTGAGGTCTCGCATGACGGCCATGGCCGGGGCTGTCTTGCAACGGTGGAGAGTACCCGGTTTCTTGGTGCGGGCACTCGGGGCTCCGAATCGGGTTGTTGAGGTGGAGGAAGAGGACTGTGGGTCTTGCTGTACATGATGCTGCTGGGGCTCTTGGAAGATGAGCAGAGTTGGGTCGCTGAGGGACGGAGCGATTTTGAATGAGAAATCGTGGTCTTCAATTATGGGTTGGAGTTGGTGTTGGGGCCCTGTTTGGGAGCCTAGAAAAGGCTCATTTTCCATCAGAGAAAAAAAGGAATAGATTCTCTTTGGAGGTAGTGTACTGTGTAGATAAGGTGTTGGTTTAAGTTTGCTTAAAGTTAGAGACTTTGTTCACTCAAAAAGAAAAAGAGATAAAGGTTTGAGACTAAAGGGCAAAGGGCAAAGGGCAAAGGGGCCACGCCAATTATTTAACGAAAACGAGATATATGGAGAAAATTTATTTATTTATTGTGCGGTAATACGACCGAGACATGCTATCCTTTATATTTTTACTTACGATTTTAACTCAATGTGTGCTTTCATTATCATTCATAATACTAGATACGTGTTTATTGGCATAACTATAATTAACTCTTTGCTTTGTATTTATGGATCCATAATTATGCCAATGTACACGTATCAAGTATTAAAAAAGATGATGAGAGTACACCTTAATTAAAGTTGTGAGAAAAATACTCTTATGGGTTAATGTCAAAAGGGTGATTTGATGAACTTTCAAAAATGGTATTGGTGCACCCTGCACCCAACTTCCAAGATTGAAAAATAAAGGAGAATTGACTTCTATAGCCCAAAAGTGCAAAAAAAAACTTGAAAAACGAAAAGAGAGAGTAAAAAGGTGGTGGCAACGGAGGCTGACGATATCACGCAATGAACTGATTGCTTGCTACAATTATGGGATTCACATGATTAGTCGGACAGATGATAATCTTGAAAACTTGAGCAACTCACCTTAGGATCAATGTCTTGAAATAAATCATCGCCGAAATATTGTTGATAATTTTGTTTTTTTGATCTGTGGATATTTTGGGACTAAATCATTAACTTATCGTACAAATTTTGACTTTATTAATGCTTTTCATTTATCGACGTAACTTCGCAGTAAGGCTTTGTCCGTCCAAACCTTTGGTTCCCTATAATCCCCTTTCAAAGTTGAGCATAGTATAGCTCAACAACACTTCATGACAAATTAAAAGGGAAGTGTCTTAATATATAGCTAATATTTTGTTGATGTATTACATTTATGGTCGATCTTTAGTAATATCAATCAAATATTTGACAATGTATTAGGTACAATAATTTAGTATCGACAATGTATCAGATATCGTAGATTGATAATGTACTAGATACTGTAAATTGATATCAACAATATATCATGTATTGTAGATTGGTATCAATAATGCACCAAGTATTGTAGATTGATATCAAGTACCATATAATCACTATGCAAGAGAAAATGTAGGGTAGGTATCTTTTTATTGTTAAACACATGTGACACTTACCTATTAGCAAATTGATTGTTTTTCTCCAGGTGACTCAATTTGAGATGTGGTGGATTCGGATTGAGCATCAAAGTTTGGCATAGACAAGAGCCTCCATTGCCAAAAGCCTTGTATTGTCTGGCAAATTGGCAATTGGCAATTGCTTATAGGGCCCTCCTAGTCTCCTAGACAAGGCCTAAGAATTAAGTTCAGATGCCAAAGTATTAAAACTGTTTTTGGACCCAGTATTGAGTTATTCATGAAGGCTCTTATCATCAGTCAACCTCCATGAATAAATGAGCTTATTAAATATTGCCAACTTAGTCAGCCAAAATTTTGTAGCAAATTTCCTCTAATTATGCTATGATTTATTTATTTCTTTTTTTATTTTGAATATGGCATTGGCAGCTTAAAATACACATGGATGGATGGAGTTGATCTTGATGATAACCAAACCAACGATGATTGGGAATAGTTGGAGTTTACCAAACAAAGAGAAAAAGAAAAAAGAAAACGGACATGATTGGAGTTTACCTCTAGCTCTCTACTTGTAGTTGTAGCCATTTATTTGTTTGGAAAATGCTAAGACACCAACCCTTTTTTTTCTTCTTTTTGTGTCTGAAACTGAAAGCAAAGCACTCATATTAAACAGTCAAGAAAGAGGCAAAGTCAACACAAAATAAAGAATGATCCAATTCGATACAACCAACAAACTAAAAGACAAAAATCCAGAAGGAAGCAAAGTATTAGTACTAAACCTTGATTGAGTACTAACTAATTTTTTTGGATAAAAACGATATTATGCTTTAATCTAATCTAGACTATGGAGAAGAGGATTCAAATTCGGATGCAGAATGAGTAGCACATCCACTCTAGCCAATTTGGCTAAGTGCATGTTTGCTTGCTTTAGTACTAACTAATTAAGCAAGGGCTAAACTGAATTTGTCGATCCATCTCTGTCTGTAAAGCATGTGATATCTTAATTCTATGAATTGGAACTACTTTTCCTTTTCTTTTTTATTATAATCAGAATATTCATGAAGTGGAAGTTGGGAACGGTCCATTACTCCTTTTGATCTGATTTTTATTTTGTGTTTTTCTTCTATTAAAATGAAAATACAAAGTATGATGGGACACCACCAATTATACGAACAAATAATGCTGGGGCTGAGGGAGAAGAACATTAAAATACATATAGCTGAAGATTCGTCGTGCGATCACATAGCTGAACTGAATATAATATATAGCTGAAAACGAGAGAATAAATCCCAAAGCAGATTCCCTTCTAACTCTAGAAGCTAATAATTGTGTGTGTAAAAGTGTATGGTGTGCATATCAAATATACTAAATTTTTAGTTTCTGCAAGATTATAAGCAAAAGAGAAAATCACCTAACCTATTGCTATTGGGGCCAAGTCCGACTAGACTCCTACCAACAAAATATTATACAAAGTCAAGGTTGGCTTTTACTTTCTAATTTATATATACAAGTGTGAAAGTGTAGTTTTCTTAGAGCAACTCCACCTGTTGCCCCTAGTTCGGGCAACAGGAGCCCAAACCCCCCATTTTTTACTTCCAGCGACAAAGGCTTACCTGGGCAAGGAGAGGGCCCACCAACTTGGGCCAGCCCTCAGGCAAATCAGCTCGAGTTCTTGCTTGGGCTGTGATGCAATGCTGACGTCATAATGATGTCAGCAGTTAATTAAAAATAATTATAAAAATTGTAAAAAAAAAGGAAAAAAAATCAAAAAATTCAGATTTTTTTAAATAAATACCTAGCCATATTCTTTACTTCACACACCAAAATCCTAAACCCTATAAACATTAATAGTTTATATATAAAAAATAAAAATAATTAAAAGTGAATAGTATTTGCCATTTGCCATGGCAATGGGTGGAAACAACCTTGACTTTTGCAAGGACCACAACTATTCATGTGAATAGTATTTGCCATTGCCTCCTCTAACCCTCTGCCATGGCAAATGGGTGGAGTTGCTCTTATTATATTCACATTTGCGTCTCAACGTATATATATATATATATATAAAATACATATGCAAAATCCATGCATAGCAAGTAGTATATATCCGAGAGTACCTTTTATTCAGGAATGCATACGGCTCATTCAACATTTTTAATTATTCATTCTTGGATCAATATTGAAAAAAATTAAATACATCGTAAATTATTAAGACATCTAATTGTGATATAATAAATTGACGAATGGTGCTTTCTAAGAATCACTAATATGATTTGGGTGTTTTATGGATGATTTATGAATCAAAACTTTACAAATAGAGGATTCGGATCAATGAAATATAATGCATCTCAATTGAAGCTCCTTATGTACAAGACGTCTTAACTTCCTTGAAGAGATGATGCATTCAAAACCCTCAATTTCATTCAATTTTCTTCAACTAAATTTGAGGCTCTAGAGGACCATTATACGCCTTAAATAATTAATCATGAAATTTTGTCGATGGATATTGTCTTTAACAAAAGATATCACATCCTGCACAGAGAATCAGGGTCGGTCTTGAGATTTTGAGAGCCCTGTGTGAAATTTAAACTGGAGCCCTCACACAATCTAATATGAAAATACTAATTTTTATTTTCTCATTACTTAATGTCATAAATCAATTTTTTTATAATTAAAATTCATCATCAATTAGCATAATAACAATCACAAATCAAATTCACAAATTTTTTTTTAATGTTTTCATTTGATAAAGTTAAATATTAGTATGTTCGGTAAAAATAAAAAAAGAGTTCAAGAGAAAGAAGAAAGCATGAATTTTTTTTGGTTTTGTTTTGAGTGGAAGAAAGTACTTTTTTTTAAAGGAGAAAATATATGAATGTTATATATATTGCTGTTAGTTTAGTTGGATCTTTCCCTTTTTTCACGTGCTTCTTTTTTAAAACTATTTTAAATGTTGTTGTTATAATGAAAAAAGAATAAAATTACGAATAGATTGACTGAGACTCGAATCTGGGCCTTGTACCAAGGGTTATGTATTAAAAACTAGCTCGATCAAATACACTTATGTGTTAATGTGTTGCACGCTATAGTAAATATATACAGTTTTTATATTATTAATATATATAATATAAAGTAAAAAAAATTTAGAGGCCCTCAAAAATCGGGGGCCCTATGCAATGGCACCACTTGCACCATACCAAGGCCGCCCCTGCAGAGAATATATATTTATGTTGAAGTTTTGACATCCTACGCACATCTATGTTGAAGTTTTGACATCCTAGACGCATTTATGTTGAAGAGCCTTACTTAAAACGACATCGACATGACTCAAATTGAAAAACCATTGCATCGTGTCAATTTTATTGCCGCAAATAAATCACAAATGTAGGGAAATTTTTCCCAACAAACACCACCTTGCATAATGGGTCCAGTGCACGCATAGATTAATAACTTGAGTCCCACCTAAAATTGTAATTATACTGAAAACGTTGTTTGGGTCAGTTAGTCAAGACAATGAGCTCGCTCCCTTGCATTCAAGTTCTAATCTCCACTCTTTATAAATTAGATTAATTTAGAGTGATTTTCAACTATCACTTGTATAAAATTATAGCCGGAGCATTGAAAGTCCAATTATAATGCCGCATGCTCTCCAAAACTTGGAAAAAGATATTTTCCATTGAAAAGTTATATCAATTACAATTCTACAAAAAGCTAGACCCATTTATTTGATTTCCATTCAATTTAAATTTAAGATCAAAATATTAAATTTTCTAATGGCGGCGGCGAGGGTGGTGGTGGTGGGGACAGTGGTGATGGTAATGACTATGGCAAGGTGGTGGCGACATGGTGGCGATATTATTGGTGGTGATAACCATGATAATTGAAATTCACTACTTTTTGCATTTCCTTTAAAGTCAATGATTTTTTGAATTATAAAGTCTTTTAAAGTCATAATTGAATACATCCAAATTTGAATAGATTTTAAAAAGTTGGAATTAAATACATGTACACCCATAATTTTATATCATAATTGAATACCACTCAATTTATAAACTTTTTAAAAATCTTTAAAAATCTCAATTTAATACACCGCCTTAGTTTTACTTATTCAGAAATTTAAGAAACAAAAACTAATTGTTGTTAGCTTTTTATTATTATCATTTTGCTAAAGAAAAATTTGGCCTTTTAAGGTCTCTCGCCTGTGGATTAAGTCGCCCCTCATATCCCCTTCTAGTAGAATTAAAAAGAATACATTTTTATTGGATTCTTAGAGCGTCGATATTATATTCCATACAGGTTACTTTATTTATCAAAAGAAACAACAAAAAATAAACATTTTATACCACAGACTGGACCCCCAACAAGGAAGAGGCTGCGAGGTAAAAAAAATGAGTCTCGTGGAAAGCGAAGTTTCGATGTGTAACACCACTAGCAAACAACGAGTATGATTTTGGTTGACAAAATTAAAGTTGGGCGCTTTGACCAAATGTACAGCTTTTGGCTTCATTTGATGTCTACCATATGAATAGTTGGAAGGCTGTCATGAATAATTATAAAAAAAGCTTGCGCTTTAAGCAATAACAGAGCGCATAAATGTGCTTGATACAGCTCAAATTCACAGTGCATTCATTGAGGTGCAATTAGTCAAAAGCACCCCAAAAATCTCAGAAGCTGGTTCTGTGGCTTCAAGCCTTCAACTTCAAGATACCCCTTTTGGGGTTTTGGCTTTTGGTAAAGTATCTGTCTAAAATATCTAATTTTTCTTGCTCTGTTCTGTTTTTGGCATATGGGTTGTAGTGGTACTTTCTATTACTGCTATAAATGTATTGGTTCTATTGGGTTTCGCGATGGTACTTTGCCACTGCGTTGTTAATGATGGCCTCGATGGTTTGGATTGGCAGAGTGTATCTGATTTTATGGATGCACGGAGTTGCAGAGATTTGATTCTGTCAGTAACGGAACAAAGTTTTCTGTTCTTTTTGGACCCATCATAGTCCATAAGCATCTTCTACCAACTTTTTAGTTTTGGTTTTGCCTCTTGAAGGAAAACAAGAAAATACTCCTTTTTCTAGTCTTCTGGGATCGTTTTGTTTGCTTGTTGTTTGTGGTTGAAGTTTAGTTTTTTTTTTCCCTAACGAAATTTGCTGTCGGAAGCGGATTTTTCCTTGTTAAAGTAATGGATTTTGTACTTCGTGGAATTAAATAGCTGCTAGATTCTCTGATTCTTAATTGAGGACCTTCACTAATTCACTTTGTGGGATCTAAACATTCTGGCCTCCGGTGATCTACTGTTACAGCCTGCTTTTGTCCGACTTTCAACGAAACTAACATAGATTTGTAACTTCTTAATCTTCTTAATTCTGCGCACTCTCTGTTGTTGAGTGCTTTGGAGAAAAGACACATGTGTAATGTTGAATCTTTTGGAAGATTAGTTTTTGTGTCTTCTGTTGTCTAGTGAGTAGTTCAATCAATCCATTTCAGGAAGGAGATGCCGTGTCAATCCTCTGCTGTATTTTTTTAATTTCAGGCCTGCTTGTAGATGTGGAATTAGTCATGTCCTGAATGAACTCCCTTTTAAATTATCATTTTGTTGGTCTCAGATCCTTAGCAGGTTCATTTACACCGCCAGCTCAACTTTGCCGGCTTGGCTTTTAAGCTTCTGATTTTTTCCACTAACAGACTTGTTCTTATGCAGGTGCAGATTGAGGTATAAGTACTCAAGTATAGAGCGTCTGAATACTGAGACAAATTCTTGTGGTTTGTAATATGGCCGGGGAAAATGGTGTCAATGGTGGTACACCTCAAGAGCATGAGGAGACCACATTAGAAAACCAAGTAGAAGAAGAGAAAAGCTCTGGCACGAACGGGGACCATCAAGGCTCAGACAAGAGCAATGGAGATGAGAAAAATGAAAAAATTCCATTTTTCAAGCTGTTCGCATTTGCAGATAAGACTGATTATATCTTGATGCTCTTCGGCACAATTGGTGCCATTGGGAATGGTTCGTGTATGCCCCTTATGACGATATTGTTTGGGGAGATGATTAATTCTTTTGGAAATAATCAAAACAATACAGATATAGTTAGTGTTGTTTCCAAGGTAAAGTTATGCTGCACAAGCTTAGATTTAATCTTCATCACCGGAAAAAAAAAATTAGTTTAACTTTTTCAGTTACACTATGAACTCCTTTTATGAGGTGAAATATGTAAGTTCCTGAAAATACCATTGATTTCTGGAGCTCATGTGTGTTTTTTTTTTCCTTCTATTTTTTGTATTCAATTTTTTTCTGGGTATTCATTTCATAATTATAACATACTCTCTTCCTCTATTGATTTTCTAAGTTGTTAATGTGAACATGTTGATAATCACTTACTTATCTTGGGAAATTTTAGGTCTCTCTAAAATTTGTCTATTTGGCTATCGGGGCAGCTGTGGCAGCAACTCTTCGTAAGTACATCATAATCACATAATTTTTTAATGCATAGAGAAATTCTTCTATATATCAGGTATGTGAACTGATAAACCTTGTACTTCTTGTTCATCAGAGGTCGCTTGCTGGATGGTAACAGGGGAAAGGCAAGCTGCAAGGATAAGGGGTTTGTATTTGAAAACAATATTGAGACAAGATGTTGGTTTCTTTGATATGGAAACAAACACTGGAGAGGTCGTTGGGAGAATGTCTGGCGACACTGTTCTCATACAAGATGCCATGGGTGAGAAGGTACTATGCTGGCCACACAATTACCAAAACAAAAAAAAAAATCACACCAGGAAGAATAGAAACCTTGAAATTTGTCTTATAATGCAACCATGGGGTTATATACGTGTATTTGTTTGTGCAGGTTGGAAAATTTGTACAACTGCTTTCAACATTCGTCGGAGGGTTTATAATAGCATTCATCAAAGGGTGGCTTCTAACCCTTGTCATGTTGTCCTCTATTCCTCTGCTTGTGGCATCTGGTGCAGCTATGTCCATCATTATAACCAAGATGGCAACCCGTGGACAAAGTGCTTATGCAAAAGCATCAAATGTAGTTGAACAGACGATAGGCTCCATTAGAACCGTATGTCACATTTGCCTTAGAACTATTGGAACAATTGCTGTTTATTTGACCAAGAGTATGATTTTTGTCATTTTTTTTCCTATATAGGTTGCATCCTTTACGGGCGAGAAGCAAGCTATAACAAGTTACAACAAATATCTTGGAGATGCTTACAAATCAGGTGTTCATGAAGGTATAGCTGCCGGAGTAGGTCTTGGCATGGTTATGCTAGTTGTGTTCAGTTCTTATGCCTTGGCTGTATGGTTTGGTTCAAGAATGATAAGGGAAAAAGGATATTCCGGCGGTGACGTGTTGAATGTGATTATTGCTGTTTTGACTGGATCCATGTAAGCTCCATTCTTAATTTTTTCTTTTTGATATTATAGCACCTATGCTATCAAACCTTCTTTCCTTTATGCTTGAATTTAGATACCTACACACATATGCAAGTGCATGTATAAAAGTGAATCTATTGGTTTCTTTTTTTTTTTTCTCTTAGAAAAGCTTATATCTTGCTTTTGGAATTTGGATGAGTCAGGTCTCTGGGGCAGGCATCACCGTGCTTGAGTGCATTTGCTGCTGGTCAAGCTGCAGCATTTAAGATGTTTGAGACTATCAGTAGGAAGCCAGAGATTGATGCTTATGATGAAAAAGGAAAGACATTGGATGACATTCGTGGAGATATAGAGTTGAGAGAGGTTTATTTCAGTTATCCAGCCAGACCAGAAGAACAAATATTCGACGGGTTCTCTCTTTATATCCCTAGTGGCACCACCGCAGCTTTGGTTGGACAAAGTGGAAGTGGGAAGTCAACAGTCATCAGTCTGATAGAGAGATTTTATGATCCACGAGCTGGTGAAGTTTTGATAGATGGTATAAACCTAAAAGAATTTCAGCTCAAATGGATTCGGAATAAAATTGGTCTTGTCAGCCAGGAACCTGTACTGTTTGCATCCAGCATTAAGGAAAATATTGCATATGGAAAGGATGGTGCTACCCTTGAAGAGATAAAAGCAGCAGCTGAACGTGCAAATGCCGCTAAATTTATTGATAAACTGCCTCAGGTTCTAATTAAGTTGTAGCTCATTTTTATTGAACTTTGTAATTGTATGCATGATCATAAGAATATGAATTCACTTTGGACTTTCATATTTCGTGTTCAGGGGGTTGACACCATGGTCGGTGAGCATGGGACTCAGCTGTCTGGTGGGCAGAAGCAGAGAATTGCTATAGCAAGAGCAATTTTGAAAGATCCACGAATATTACTTCTGGATGAAGCTACAAGTGCACTTGATGCAGAATCTGAGAGGATAGTTCAAGAAGCATTGGATAGGATTATGGTGAACCGAACAACTGTTATTGTTGCTCATCGTTTGAGCACAGTGAGGAATGCAGATACGATTGCTGTCATTCATAAAGGAAAGATGGTTGAAAAAGGTACGCATAGCATATTATTTTTATTCTTGTGCATAGAGCTATAGAAAGCATATATTTCCCATTCCCACCCATTGGTTGGAGATGTTGCAGCCAAATTATTCTGTTCTGTTCACACTATCTCATAATTTCTGCACAATCAACTCTGATTATTTCATGACATGTATGGGTAGACATATCATATCAATTAACAATATGTTTGTCAAATTATCAGGCTCACACTCAGAGTTGCTCAAGGATCCTGAAGGAGCATACTCTCAACTTATACGCTTGCAAGAAAACAATCGATCAGAACAAACAGCAGAAGCTCAAAACAAATCTGAAATAACTACAGAATCTTTTAGACAGTCAAGTCAAAGGATGTCGTTAGTAAGATCCATAAGTCGGAACTCCTCTGTAGGAAATAGCAGCCGCCACTCATTTTCAGTCTCATTTGGTTTACCCACAGGACTTGGTAGCATGGGTAGTGTAAGGGACAGTACAATGGCAGACCCAGAAGCCCCTGCCAAGGAATTAGAGCAAGCTCCAAAGATCTCACTTCGCCGCCTTGCTGCCCTCAACAAGCCCGAGATTCCAGTGCTTCTTATTGGGACTGTAGCTGCAATGGGCAATGGTGTTATACTTCCAATTTTTGGTGTGCTTATTTCCAGGGTAATAAAGACTTTCTATGAACCACCTCATGAACAAAAGAAAGATTCAGAGTTTTGGGCATTAATGTTTATTACCCTTGGTTTGGCATCATTACTAGCGATCCCAGGACGAGGATATTTCTTTTCTGTTGCTGGTAGTAAGTTAATTGAACGTATCAGGTTGATGTGTTTTAAGAAAGTGGTTAACATGGAGGTTGGGTGGTTTGATGAGCCTGAGAACTCAAGTGGTGCCATTGGTGCAAGGCTCTCAGCAGATGCGGCAACAGTGCGAGCCCTAGTTGGAGATGCACTAGCTCAAATAGTTAATAGCATTGCGACCGCAGTTGCAGGTCTGGTCATTGCTTTTATTGCATGTTGGCAGCTGGCATTTATTATCCTCGCATTGATTCCTCTTATTGGAGTTAATGGATATGTTCAAGCAAAATTCATGAGAGGATTCAGCGCAGATGCAAAGGTATGATCTAAAGGTCCCGGAAAGTAAAAGCTGTAATTTACACAGTCAGAGATTATCTATATTTCTGAATTACAAGGACATTTCATAACTTGTGAATTCAAATTCCTTCTTTCTTATATGTTTCATAAAGATGTATAATTAAATGGTTGCAGATGATGTATGAGGAAGCAAGCCAAGTTGCTAATGACGCAGTTGGGAGCATAAGAACAGTTGCTTCTTTCTGTGCTGAAGAAAAGGTAATGGAACTATACAGAAGGAAATGTGAAGGACCTACGGCGGCAGGAAAAAGACAAGGCTTGATCAGTGGATTAGGATTTGGGATATCTTTCTTCTTCCTGTTTTGTGTCTATGCAACCAGTTTCTATGCAGGAGCTAAACTTGTTGAGGCTGGAAAAACGACATTTGCTGACGTTTTCCAAGTAATTATTCCCTCCGTATCTATCAATGCCAATCCTAAAGTTTTGGAAACATGCAGAATTGGCATCTGACCTGATTCATTGCCTACCAATTTTTCTGACACCAAAGTATATGTAGTTGAATATCATATGTGTGTTTGGCTTGCAGGTTTTCTTTGCTTTGACCATGGCAGCTACGGGAATTTCTCAATCAAGCTCGTTTGCCCCAGATACTAACAAAGCCAAGATTGCTGCTGCTTCCATATTTGCAATAATCGACCGCAAGTCAAAGATAGACCCAAGCGACGAGTCAGGTGTGAAATTGGATAATGTAAAGGGAGAGATTGAGCTTCGCCATGTAAGCTTTACATATCCATCTAGGCCAGATACACAGATTTTCCGAGACCTCAGTTTAACTATTCATTGTGGCAAGGTAAAATTTCATCATTGAATTGGGTTTCAATTCATTTTCTATTTTAATTTGATGACACGATGATAAAGTTTTAAGTCCTAATGTTGTGGCTGTGTTTGTGAATCTCTTTTGCAGACAGTTGCCCTGGTTGGAGAAAGTGGGAGTGGAAAATCCACAGTGGTAGCATTGTTGCAAAGATTTTATAATCCGGATTCAGGTCATATCACACTTGATGGAACTGAACTTGGGAAATTTCAATTGAAATGGTTGAGGCAGCAGATGGGGCTTGTGAGCCAAGAACCTGTTTTATTTAATGACACCATCCGTGCCAACATCGCTTATGGAAAAGATGGGGAAGCAACTGAGGCAGAAATTATAGCTGCATCAGAGTTGGCCAATGCCCACAAGTTCATTAGTAGCTTACACCAGGTTAGAACATTGATGAAGTTAATGATTTGTAGACACATACAACTAAACTAAGCTGACCTTGTGTTGTTATAAACTTATAATGTGATCTTATTGCTGCAACATTAATCCTAATGCATTATGCAGGGCTATGACACCGTAGTAGGAGAACGTGGAGTGCAATTGTCTGGGGGGCAGAAGCAACGTGTAGCCATCGCACGTGCAATCATCAAGAGCCCTAAGGTATTACTGTTGGATGAAGCTACAAGTGCACTTGATGCTGAATCTGAGAGAGTAGTTCAAGATGCATTAGACAAAGTGATGGTAAACCGGACCACGGTGGTGGTCGCCCATCGACTATCCACAATCAAGAATGCTGATGTGATTGCAGTGGTTAAAAATGGAGTTATCGTAGAGAAAGGCAAGCATGATACTTTGATAAATATCACAGAGGGATTTTATGCATCCTTAGTTGCTCTTCACATTAGCGGTTCAACTACATGAGCCCCTTGCACACTGTCTTTTCCTCTGTAATGCTTTCGTCAAAGCTGCCACCTTTTCTCACCAAAGACTAGAGATAAAATGGCATTGCCAACACTCCCCCACCACTCTTTTCCAATTAGGCAAATAGTTATATTTCTTCTTTCTGGCTTTTGTGTATTAGTTTTTTGTGGTGCAATCAATGTATTTAATATATTTTCTAATGGATGAATAAGTAGTAGGAAGACTAAAACTGCTATTTGATGCGGCATAGCAAATAGTTTTTTTGTTTTTTTTTAATGGTATACTTGTTTGAAAATAAATGAATTCCTCACGTTTTTTTAGATTTCAATTCGAAGTTTGTTTTTTCATTCTCAAATCCTTTCAAAATAGTTTGAGAGCAATTGCAAGTGAATTTTACTCTTAAGTCGGTATCATTTCATGTAGTTGTCATCTCTTCTTGAAGTCACTTAAAAAAAAAAAGAGCTCCAGTTAAAAAATAAAAGGAAAAGTCAATTGATATTTCAAACCGTCACGCGTAGACATGAAATGATTGAGAAAAATTGCTCCAATTAAGTAGTTAAATAATATTATGATCTAATAAAAGGTTTTTATCATAAGTGATCCATATATTTTTCGACAAAACTTGTGTTAAATTTGGCCACGAGTAATCAAGTATAGCTCATTTTAATTCTATAACTCACGCAGTTGGTGAATAGGTTGTATTTTCACAAATGAATTGCAACTTATCCCCTCGTTTTTGCTCAACTCCCGCTTCTAGTCAGGATGAGTAATCAACTAATACAGAAGCAACAAATGATTGAGTTTGCAACTTTTGGATGATATTCATGGATTGTCAAGTCTTTCTCTTGGTTTGGTGGCTGGCTCTCTGTGTCCGTATTCTGTGTGTGTGTTGTCCAATATAGGTCCCTACATTTTCTATTTTCTAGACATATAACCATCACTTTATAAATCTATGTGTAAAACCCAATTTCAAACTTAAATGACCAGTGGGATATAAAAGGTCATAGTATTCCTATTTTTTTACATCGTTTCCATCAAACTTCATATTTTATTTATAATTTATTTCAAGCATTTCATTAACTACCATAATTATAATTAATACTCCCTATTACTAGTATATCAATCATCCCATTTCTTTTGGTTGCCAATCCCTCTAACATATCGCCCCTTAAAATTGCAAACCAAAAAAAAAATGTAAATTACACATCCAATAATGTACCTATGATAAATATAAATATAGGTATATTATTTACAAAAAATAAATAAAGAAATAAACTAGGTCAGTTACTTTGTAAGTGAAATTTCCGTACATTTTTCATAAATTAAAAATAGGTACGCAATAATTTATAGAACATAGGTACGTTGTATAATTGAAATTTATGCACGTTTTTTTATAAATTAAAAAGAGGTACATTATGTAGAAGAAAAAAATAGGTTCACTATACTAGGTAAATTGTTTTACTAGGTAAATTATTTAGAGAGAAAAAAATAGGTTCATTTTTAAAAAATTCATAAAACAAACAATAAATAGATTATCAAATTATTTTTCATAAAACAAGTAATAGGTACATTATTTAGAGAAAAAAATAGATACAAAATTTAGCAAAAAAATAGGTTCATTATACTAGGTAAATTGTTTTACTATGTACATTATTAGAGAAAAAAAATACGTACATTATTTAGAGAGAAAAAATAGGTTCATTTATAATTTTAAAAAATTGTTTTTCATAAAACAAACAATAAAAAGATGATCAAATTATTTTTCATAAAACAAGTAATAGGTGCTTTATTTAGAGAAAAAAAGGTACAATATTTAGAGAAAAAAATAGGTACATTATTTAGAGGAAAAATAGGTTCAGATTGTCAATATCTTTTTGTACAGTAATTTACCTATTGTTAATATTATTATCCATATATTGATATGGATTTGAGAAAAGACAATAAGTAGATAATTCAACCAAAATAAATAAATAATAAGCAGATAATATTATTGACAATAATAATCTACTTATTATCAATAGGTAGATAATATTGAATATATTAATAAACTCTTCATCAATATATCAATATTGATATTGATATCAATATCAATACTGATATTATAAACATATTGATATTGATAATATCAATATAAAAGCTGTCGATATTGATATTGGCGCTTTTGACCTATTATCTTTTTTATAATAATCTACCTATTTTTTATGGACAATAATTGACCTATTTTTATATAATAATAATGTCCACTTCAATATTGATATTATCAATATCAATATCAATACCGATATTATCAATATCAATATCAATACCGATATTATCAATATCAATATCAATACCGATATTGATATTGATATTGATATTATCAATATAATATTAATAATATTGATAATGATATTGATATTGATTACTAATACATTAATGTTGAATTTAATAGATTACTAGTCATATAATTCATAAAAAGAAAACAACATAATTTGTTTTATTAAATAAACCAAAATGTTAATCACATATAGATTACTAATACATTAATTTTGAATTTAATATTTAATTTCAAATAAGTTTCTAAATTAATTCCTACATCCATTACAAACATTTGAAGATCTTTCCGAATTCAACGTCTATCATTAGTTACACCCCCACATAACACATTAGCTTATAAATATGGGTAGTTTTGGAATGCAAAAAATATAATAAATCAGATTTTAAGTTATATTAGATAACTTGTTTAGTTGGATCATAATCATCGGGTATTTTTTGAAAAAATTTAGTATTTTAAATAAAAAATAAAAAAAGGGGCTATAGATAATTTAAAGTGAATTTTATAGGTCTAATGGCCAGTTTAGCGTTCTTTGTCTTTGTAAAAATAATCATTGTCAGTTCTTTGTGAGAAAAATCACCATGAGAGAAATCAATTTGGCGTTTGGTAAACTTTTTGTTAAAAGTGTTGTTAGTACTAATTCCCGCATAATCAAAAATAATTCCCGTATAATCATTAAACCCCGCTTCTTCGAAACCGATTCTTACATAATCGTAAAATGAAAGCACATCATTACCGCTTTCCTTATATCTTTCTCTCACATCAATTTTTAATAATAAGTGATTTTCTCATAGTTTACCAAATAAAATGCTCCCAAATTTTTTTAAAAATCACTTATTACCCCAAATAAGCAATGCCAAACTGGCACTAAGCACAAGGCTTTCAAGCTTTTCAATTCAATGTGTGGATGGATCATGGATAGTCAACAAGAGCGTGATTTGTGCCGGCCGATACCAAAATGAAACGTCACGCATGACGACCCCAAACATAACCCATAATATCAAATTCGAATCTACGTGTCATTGTCGTGAAAAAACACCGGGATTATCGGTGAGATGCGATGTTTAACAATACCGATTAATAAAACAAACAATACTAATTAATTAACTTTTTGCTTTGCTGTCCCACCGCAATTGAAAAGTGTGCTTTCCATTTCTTCCATCCACCTTATATAATATAAATACATTATACATGATAAATAATAAATAAATAAATAAATGATGTAGAGTTTTGCACAGTATTAGTATATGTCATAATCTACTTCGACTTGTACACTGTCTACGGGACAAGACACACTTTCTCAAATGTCTATTAAATTATACAAAGGATAAATTATAAATACATTATTCCTTCCGCCCATATGAAAACAAAAGGTATCCTTCTAACACTGTTCGGAAAATTAGCATTTTGAAATACAACTATAATGCAAGTCTTAACTTTATCCTTCACACGAGTGTCCGAACAAAATACTTTTGATTACAAGATTTATCCACAAACTTTGCCAGTCTATTTAGACACACAAGAAAAAGATTCATGTTGGGAACAACCCTCCGTGAAATCTCCCATATCCTTTTCCTACATATCCTAAATTCAGGAGGAGCACCCACCATGTTTAAAAGTTTACCAGACTCAGATAAGCAAAGAGGACCAGCAACATCAACAACGCAAGTAACGAAAGGTTCCATAACCATAACAGAAACTCAGAGGTTCTAGAAGAAGTCTCTTCCAACACCAATCCATAATCATCCATATGAGCATAGATTTTCAAAGGAATTATACCCAAATGCATAACAGAACCAATTCCACCATGAAGAGATTCGTGCACAAGAAGCTCCACAATATTTGCCTTGGTTGGAAAATTAGGAAACATATTAACTTCAGATGGCAATGGAGCTTGTTCAATTGTCCAAACTGGCTTATACTTGCCTAAAAGGCTTACGAGACCTCAAGAAACCAAAACTGCGTGGAAAATGATCAAGAGTCTATGATTTCCTAGGAGCTGGACACATGCCTATAAACACATGTTCATTCAAGAGAAAGAGATCTCTCTTGGCGGATCCGCAGAGGAATATCCACAAGCTCTGGTTTTTTAATGGCCCTGTCCACAGGAACAGACTGCAGCTAAGGGAACACAAGTATCATCCTCATGTACATTAATATCTTCACCACACTATCTTAACATCCTCTGTTAAGAATTAGGATTGCCAGAAAGTCTTGGGACTAACAGAAAATGTTCTTGAATTATTTATCAGTGTCTTCCGTCAAACAAATCACTAGAATGTCCTAAGAGGCACAACACACACTCTAGCAAAAAATTAATGCTCCCTATCTAAGAAAGCTTGGTCGACCATAACAACACGACCTATGACCTCAACCAGCTTAGCAAGAAAACTTCTCCCACAAATGCAAAGGGAAGGAAATCTGACCCAAACAGCTCATTTATCCAACCTAGAATTAGTAGGATTAAAACATGAGCACCCCCTTTGAAGATAGATGATAAGCCCTTATTGTTGCAGGGCCCATCTTCTGACACATAATCCAAACCAAATCATCTTCATCCGAGTCCACTCAATGGAACTGAGCAGGTGGCAACAATGAGTTGAATAAAAAAGAAAATTGAAAAAAATGAAAAACTGATAGGAATGCATGAAAAGAAAAAGGCATGAGTAACCCAATTGTGACCTCCAACCCTCATAAATAGCGAACAATCTATCTAGGATGACTCCATACATGTTTAAAGAAAAAAAAATTATTTGAATATTTCCAGAAGAAATGAAGGCATAAAAACAATTTCCTTCAATTCATAATTTCTTAAATTTGCTTATATAAAGTCACAAAAATCATTACAAGAACTCACAAGATAAACGTTGACCTCATTTTTTGTTTTTGGAGAAATCTAACAAGACAAAAATAATCAAATATAGAATAACAAAAAAGAAATGAACTGCTCTTCTTGCATTTTTAGCAGCATAATTAATAATAATGCTACATATTCTTCTATCATGCCTTTTTCCATGGATAAATAGCTAACTAATTCAATCTTTCTTATGATATGGCAGTCACGGTAAAACTTTATCAATTTCAACTTTGAAAAACTTCCTTATGCAACAACTGTAAAAAGTATGACCATAATGTTATGTAAGCAATCCATGCAGTTAAAGTCGAAAGACAATTTTTTGAGTAGTCAATGATTCACGCTGTAGAATTTTGACTTGGATTGAGGGCTTCTATTTGAGGTTTAAGTAAACATCAAATTCTTTTCCTTAAGTTCCTTCAGCTAGCCTTTTTTTTTTGCCTAAGGTAATATAAGATTAAACATAAATGGGAGCCCTCACCAAGATAAAATATTTTGGGTCCACGGCGACTGCCTCACTGGACTCCCCTAAGGGCTGGCCCTGCCTCCATACCAGAAAATAATTCACTTATAATGCATGAAACTAGATATCCTTGAGTATTTATATATTTTTGACTGAGGCATGCCATATACGATGAAATATGAGCTTGTGTTTGAGGCCTTTTAAAGACCATGTCACAAATCATATCCTACTAAGTTTTTATATGTTCTTTTTCTTCTCCGTCGCAATACATATTTTATAAATTTAAGGTAGAATAGATAATCCTAAATCCCGCTTTTCTTACTGTGTATATTGAAAATCAAAAGGCAAGGAAAGAATAATAGTTCAATCAAAATTAATAGCTCCTTAAAGATAAAGAGAACAAAACTGCTAGTCATCTTCACTCTCGTCACTATAGGAAACAAGGCCTGTCTTCGCAACAACACTGGACTTATCAGTATCACTATTAGGTGTCTTCATTACCTCTAAACTTTTGTCTGTATCTACATGTGGGGTTGTCACTGTGTTCAAGGGTTCTTCAACACCTCCGTGATCAATTTTAGCTTTCTTTGCTTGTGGCTTCACCCTAATAATAATACCTAACGTACGAGGAGGTGGATTCCTCTTCCCAGCTGATTTCTGTTCCTGCAAGCAGAATGTTTTATTCAGAAATGTAAACTAACACTTCCAACCATCACAATCACCACAAAACAGTGGGAGATGGTATCTCTCCTCGCTCACTCTCATATTCCTCATATTGAGATACCAACCTGTATTATAGGAACAGAAGGTGTTTCCTGCAGCTCTTGTACAATGCTAGACTTTGCTACCACGGCTGCCTGATGAGAACAACTGGTGTAAAAAAAAAAAAATCTGACGCCCAAGAAGAATTTTATCATGAAAAACTAACTGTATGGCCCCAATATAGTATGAGAATAATCATGCATACTTGAATTTCAACAGATGAAAGCTCTTAAAGCCCTGAAGCATATGCATATATGCATAAACATGCATACATAAAGGTAAGTGCTAAGTATAAAGAAAGGTCTTACAAATTCTAAAGTTCCGTTTGACTAAAAAAATTCTAAAGTCCTACATGATAATTGTAATACATATCTGAAAAATATATAGAGAAAAGAATGTGGATTTCTTTCCATGATTAAATGCATCCCTGAACTGACCTCAAAGGTTAGAATTCCAAGCATTAAGAGGTCAACTGTAGGATATTATCGATGTGTATGCTAGCCAGATGGACTGCTAACTATATTCTATAAAGTTTTGCTTCTCACGAGCTTTAAAGAAACCTTTCTCATGTGAATCATTTTACCAAATTAAATAAAGAGCTTAAAGATAATTCAAAAAGCTTTGAAACTGCCAAATTCTAGCATAATGGCTAAGAAAAATAAATAAAGCAAAACCTTAAACATTTCTTTTTCTGAAAAGAAGTAAACCTCATACAAATCACCTTGGAAAGTAAAAGTAGTCAAACTATTCCAAGATGGTTGGAAACAAACCTGGAAACTCAGAAGTTGTTGGGCTTCCTCATCTGCAATCCTTTGCTCATATTCCTTCCTCGACTGAAAAACAATGTAAAGAAAATAACACGTGTGATAATATGCAGTATCTCAGCTGTGCACCCAACTTGACTGTCTAACTGCTTCACCCAACAGTAGTTATCAATGTCTTGAATTAAAGAAGAGAAAGTAAGACTCCAGTGAACATATCCTACTTAACTACCTCTACAAACTACAAATTCCTATTAGGAAGTGAAAATCCATAAATACTTTATATGCAACAAGTAAATGTTTCAAATGAACTGCAAATAACACTGATAACATGAATGACTAAGAAACATAGAGTGTTGTCTCACATTCTCTAAAGTATCAAGGAACTCAGTCTCATCGTCATCCAAAGCTTTCGGTGGTCCTGCAAAGAGCTAAAAAAGTGAGTGAGCTCTGAGCACAGAACAATAGCAAAATCCTTTGCTTTCATCAAACAAAATGCAATGGAGGCCAAAGAAAGGGTCATCTCATTTTCATACAAGTATTGAAAGAAATGAAAGTTTGAGCTTTGAGCACTCACTGTGCTTGAAACGTTCATTGAACTCTGCATCCTTCTTGTCTTTATTTTCTTTTAAAATCTGCATTGAATAGAAACAACTTTTTTTTCATGGGCCAAACAGATGAGAGGGATTTTAATTAAATTCAGAGAATGAAAAAAGTAGAGGAGAACCTCGAAAAGAGGTCTGTCTCTCTGGGCAGTGCCATCCTCAACCCGTTCGCCCCTTGTTCTCTTGGCTTCATCCAACTGTCAAAAATCAGGGAAATGCACGCATTATCATCATTGATCAATAGGATTGTTAGGGTTTTTAGGGTTTTCAGAGAGATAACAGTAGTTCCAGTACCTGTTCCTCAGAAACGAAGCTCATAAGCCGGGGAGGGCGTGTGAAATCGTCATCCATTGCTCAGAATCCTAAAAAGTCACAATTCTTTTACCTTTGGCTATGAGATTTTTGTGTCTTTTGCTTCCAACCATAAGCTTTTTCTGTTCTGTCTAATTCAATTGCTACACCTACACGCCTATAATTAACGAACAAACATTTAACGAGGGTCATTCGATTTAATAGTTCCTAAACTTTGATCCGATTTGTATTTGAGTCCCTCAATTTTTAAAATAATTCCCGTAGTCCTTCAACTTTAGTTTCGTTAAGACAAATGGTCATGCCGTCAATTTTGTTAACTTTTTCTGTTAAATGCAGGAGTAAAATAATATTTTTGTATTATTTTTAATTTTTAATTTCTAAATATTCCTTTCATCTAAAAAATAAAATTAAAAATTAAAAAATCTTATTCCTATCCTCAATTAAATTAAAAATTAAAAATTAGTTCTTATTCCTAAAAATAATAAAAAATAAAAAATCATAATAAAAAAATGAAAAATTTCACCATTTGCCCCATCTTTTTTTTTATGAGGGAAATAGAGAGAGAGTTTGAATTTTTTTTTCTTATTATTATTATTATTATTTTATATTTTATTTATATTTTAATCAATTTAAAATATATAAAAATACCATTTTAACCTTGCATTTAGGAGAAAAGTTAACAAAATTGACGGCAGGACCATTTGTCCTAACGAAACTGAAGTTGAAAAACCACATGAACGATTTTGGAAATTGAGAGACTCAAATGCAAATCGGGTCTAAATTAAGGGACTAATAGAACGAATAACCCCGTTTAACAATTTTTTAAATATTTTACATTTTTTTATTCAAACATTCACCGACGTCAGGCCCATTCACTCAATAATCTCCCTATTTGGATAGCTCAAATTGGCCCATTAAATTCCTCGACCTCGCTTGGGCTTTCGGCTTTTCCCATGGCTTGCCACTTTTTCATTTTTTTAGGAATTCTATTTGAACCCAATTTGGTCTTCTTCTTTTTTGGTCATAACTGCGAAATTTATTGAATTGAAAAATCAAAGTTTACATCGCTTGCTAAAATATTAGAGAGCCATACTGGGCAGGATGAATCCCAGCTACATGTACCCCCAACTCTAGAAAAATACGCATCAACCTGATGTCCTGCTTTGTTGCATGTTTGCGGAGTATATCTAAAGTCTACCCGTTGAAATTGAAGAGCCAAGACATAAATATCGAAGAGGATGCCTTTGATGTCCGCAACTCCCTTACACTTACCTTGAATCAATCGTATAATCTCTTTAGAATCAGATTCCACCTCTATTTGTCTGAACCCCAGCTGAAGACATACCCAAAGAATCCCGAATGGCCTCCGCTTCGGCCGCTAGTGCCGTTCCGCAGCTAGGTAATCATGTGCCCCCAGCTCGCAATAGCTTACCACAGTCATTTAGAAGAACCCAGCCTGTCCCACCACGTTAAGTATGCGCCACCCATGCCCCATCACAATTTGCTTTAATCATCCCATGGGAAGGCTTGTGCCATAATAGTCGTGGTACATCAAGTATTTCTGGCGGCCTTGGTAGCTGAGAGACCAGCGGTTTAACCTTTAATTGAGGAACCCAATTTGGTCTTTGGACACCCAAATTTTTGTTACAAATTAATGAAAACTTTATCCCAGTTTTTTTTCTTCCCAAAATTAGGAAGGGGCATGGTTGGGGTTCGAACTTAAAATCACTGGTCTGTAAGTCAAAGCCATTTTTCATTGGGTTAGATCCCGAAAACTTTACCCCTTCAATTAAGCTCAACTTAAGCTTGAATTTGAAACTGCGCACAGAACCAATGAGATGTTATGATTCCCGTTGATTTACTTAGGCCTCAAATTAGCCGCACAACCAAATAAACCACTTCATTTAGTGATTGGTTTACTTTGGTTTGATTGATTTCCATTTTTAAGCATGTAAGTAAAAATTCCACGTTCTCTAGGGATATATCAAAGAAAACTTTATACCGACCAATAGTTTAGAGAACTGTATACCAAAAATGTGGAGAAATTTTGAGAGGCCGAATTCCTTTAGGTTAGGGATTTTGCTTTTTAGTTGATATTATAGTCTAGGATGAAACACAATAATAAATGGTAATGACCAACTAAAAAATGTCATCATAAGAAATTAGAAAATTAATACAGGAATGAGTACGTTTATGCAACTTTCAAATAGGCCAACTTGATCATCAAACACTTCATAAATTGTGGTTTTGCTCCATTCGTTTATTTATTTATTATTATATGAAAACCAAACCAAACCACTTAAATTTGTTGATTTCGTCGACTTAAACGGTTTTCTGCCGACCCGAAATGTAGTAGGAAATTTTTATCTAGAAGTCATTGTGAACAACTTGACGCCAATAGTTAAGCTAGTGTAGAGCTTATGATGTTGAAACCTGTAAGCCACTCAGTCTGAAAGAACGGTGTTGAATCCACGAAATCACATTTTGTGTAAAAAAAAAAAGGCCAAAACTACGCGAAAGCAATTCATCCAACATCAATGTCACACAAGCTTCATCTCATACATTCAAAATGCATGCTTAGAATACATCCATACTACTATGAATGGTGAAGTTGGGGGCACTTCGGTTACTTTTGAACTACCAAGTATGTCCTTCGTTGAAAGGGTTTTTGCATGGGAAACTAGCCAAATTTGCATATAAAATGTGGCTAACACAACACCACCGAATTCAGCTAAAACGCATGTCCTTCCCCCTTCCAATAGTTATTAAAATGAACATTCAAATCAATATTCATCTAACGGAAAATCCCATATCATAAACAGAGATCAGTAAATTCTAATATTAACTAATTCTAACTAGCGAATACATTTTAAGAAGAAATCACAGAGGATAACTAAGTATTTCGGATTCGATTCTTTCGGGTGCCTGAGAGAAGAATCTTAAACTTGAACTAGAGGTAGAGATAATGATTCTAATTTTGAGTAACAGTCATTCAAGCAGGAAGAAGAAAGAAAACCGATAACCAAAATGTGC
This sequence comes from Prunus padus, assembly GCA_024362665.1. Taxonomy (NCBI): domain Eukaryota; kingdom Viridiplantae; phylum Streptophyta; class Magnoliopsida; order Rosales; family Rosaceae; genus Prunus; species Prunus padus. The sequence continues at coordinate 26,553,675 of JANFAM010000010.1, forward strand.
AACTCCAGACTGAGTCCATTAGCTTGTTAAAATCAGCTCATACTACTAGTTAGTGTCTAAACGATAAAAACCATCCAAGAAACCAATAACAGCACCTACCCAATCCACATGAGCGGAGAATTCATGGATCTTAAATTCACAAGCAGAACACAAACCCGGTAACCTTCCTTGCCAAAGGTTGAGTTGTGGCTGCGTCCATGGTGCATCATAGTGGGACCAGCACAAAATCAAATAAAGCTAATATGTGTCTCAAATAACTTAAAGCGAAAAATAATAGCCAGGAATATGATAATATAATAGCATTTAAAAACCAGCACAAAATCACTGTCTGAAGATCCAATCCAATGCGTAAGACACTTAAAACACATTAAACATATCCATACTTAAATTGGGAAAATTTAAAAATTAAAACTCATCAGATCGTTGTTCGCTAATTTTACTACCAAAACACCAAAATGAACTAGTTTTATAACCAACCCGAAGAAAATCAGTCGACGTTCTGCATAATATCTTCGGCTGTGAACTTAGTACCCTTATCCTTGTCTGCAGCGGCACGACCCTTGGCCTTGCGGTCCAGCAGCGCCTTCCTATCCTTGTCCAGCCTGAGCTTGGTGATCACCACCTTGGATGGGTTGATGCCCACGTTCACCGTCGACCCATTGACCTTCTCCCTGGTGATGCGCTCTATGTGGATGACCCATTTGCGCCTGTAAACCTGGACTACCTTGCCCTCGCGACCCTTGTAGGTCCCGCGCACCACCTGAACCTCGTCATCCTTGCGAACCGGCATGGACCGGACATTGTACTTGGACCGGAGGTCTGACGAGATAGGCGAGCTCATCAAAACACGGCGGACGCTCGACGGCGCCGTGAAATGAGCCTTTCGGTTCTTGCGTCGAGAACTGGTCACTCTTGGATTGTACTTCATCTTCGCTCTCCTAGGGTTTGCTCTCTCTGTGACGGCAAATAAGAGAGTGAGGTTTGGCTTAGGGTTTTCTAGGCTCCTTTATAAAGAGGAGTTGGGAATGAAACGACGACGTATGGGACACTATACAAAAAAGAATATCATGGACGGGTTTCAAACTAAAAGAAAAGGCATAAAATTTCGGAAGAAAAACCATAAATAAATAATATAAAAAATTCAATTGAATTCCTTCTTTTATTAAAAACAAAAATAAAAAAGAAGTATACCAAATGCTTAATGGACTTCATATACCCTTGCTTAGGTATAGGGTAAGGATCAAATCAGTTCGGTGTGATTAGGGGTGGTCAAGGTCTGGATTTGATCAATTTCACCTCAAAATTACGGTCGAACTAATTACAATATAACAGTTTGGTTCAATTAGATTTTGACAAAAGTTATGAAGAAAATCGAACAAACCAAACTATTTTAAGATGGTTTGGTTCGGATTCGTTCGGTCGGTTTGGGTCTAAGCCCAATTTTCTTTCTTTTTACATTTTTTTCAACATTGTTAGTCCAATTACAATCAACAAATTCACAACTTTCTTCATACATAAATCATTTTCTAGAGTACCAACCCATCCTAAAACTCAACATGTCATAAAACTTAATATTTCAATAACTAATATAACTCAATTCAAATATTCATAAATAGTTATTACTTAATTAGAGTATTACACATACAAAATAAAATATAAATAAATAAATATACACATAAATGGTCCGGTTTGGTTTAGAGTACCAAACCATCCTAAACTCAAGATGCCATAAAACTTCATATTTTAATTACTAATATAGCTCAATTCAAATATTCATATATAGTTATTACTTAGTTAGAGTATTACACATGTAAAATATAATATAAATATACACATAAACGGTCCAATTTGGTTTATGCCGATTTACAAAAGCTCAAAACCAAATCAAACCAAACCATATACAGTTTGGTTCAGTTTTTAAACCGTTTGATAATTGTGAAATATTCAAAATACAACGATTCGAGAGAGCGAGTGTCAAACCCGTTAACTGTATCAACTTCTCAGTAGACCGAAATCTCTAATGTTAACCAATACTTTAGGAATATATCAATATACTGAACTTTGCAGTTATTTTGGATTCTCAGTATGGCGACCCATTTTTTTGGGTTTTCATTCCATGTTGAGCACTGTCAATTTTTGTTCTTTATTAATTAGACTCAGGTCCAACGTTGAGGTTAAAACTTAAGATTATGTTCAAAATACATATGGATGCATTTCCAATTAAATTGGCTCATTGCCAAACAAGACATTATTTTATATGAACTATTTATCAAAATAAACATATTAAGTACTTTTAAAAAAATGGGGGAAGGAGGAGTTTCTCAAATTAAGTTGTGGGATAATTTGCTATGACGCAGTCCACTAATGGATCGTCATTCAACCAATTAAATGTTGACATGTATATTAATAATTAAATATAAAATTATTTCTAATTTTCAATTTAGTATGAATTTTTAGTGGTATGGAGATAATGGAACCCGCTCTTTTAATCAATACTTTTGGTTCATATTGATTAAAATAAATTTAACCAACACAAACCAAATCATCGGTCTAGTATGGTCAATATGCAGATTTTCAGATCAAATGTCACTCTTACTTACACTTAAGAGTTGATAGTCCACACGTGAATTTTCCAACAAAAAAGGAATAAAGACATTTTGAGATTGATTTGTAAAATTTCCATATTTTATATTTTATTAAGGAAGAACTTATGACCCAAGCTTTAGGGAAAAAGAAGTCTAACTTTTATAATTCAAGTTTTAACAAACAATTTGAGCTTCAACCAAACTGAACTTGCCTTATAAAAACATATGAGTTACTCATTTACTTCATGAGCCAAGCATATTAAAGTTAAAACCCGGGTCGTTTAATAAAATAAGCTTAAATTGTGTTTGAACTTTGTTTGTACCACACATGCCCGAGCACAATCGGTAAGAATTTAACGGTAAGGTGATGATCATGCATGTCAATGCCTATGTTCTTACTGTGCTTCTCTCTTTTACAAATTTCACCACCCTCTGCCGAAATACGTCATCGACCAACGTCAACCCTAGACCTACTTCAAGTTGACTCAATTTTTTGACATCAACAAACTTAACTTGTTTTAGTAACAACTAGGGGTGGGCGCGGTCCGATTTCCACTTCAAATTGGAACCGGAATTGGTGCTATTTAACCGGTCCTGTTTGGCCTAGTTTTAGTATAAACAAAAATTATGAAACTGGCTGGTCTAGTTTGAATTGGTTTTGGTCTGATTTTCAGTTTGTCTAGTTTTGAACTGGATTAGTATTATTATTTTTATACAAATTCCAACAATTTTTTTATTTGTTGAGCTTGAAAATTAACAAATGATTCAATTTCATACAAAGAGAGATATTGGGCCTAGAAAAGAGAGATGTTTTGAAGTTGGGTTTGGGGAAATATTAGTTATGAGATTAAAAATTAGCATTAGATTTAAATAATTTTGTAAAAAAAATAAAATAATTCACAACCGGTCCGATTTGGTAAGGTTTGAAATCGGAATTGGAACTGGTTGGAACTAGTCCTGTCTGATTCAGTGCCGGTTTGTTGACTTTTTATTCAACCTATTTTTTTCCCATTTTTTCTATCCGGTCCGACTCAATGTTCTGATTTTCCGGTCCCCATTCCCACCCCTAATTACAACCAAGTTGGAGCATGCCAAAAATGAGCGGAATACACTAACTTTTTTTATTAAATGCAGACGTAAAATGGTATTTTTGTATTATTTTTAATTTTCAATTTCTGAATATTCCTTTCACCAAAAAAAAAAATTTAAAATTTAAAACTAAAAATTAAAAAATCTTATTCCTATCCTCAATCAAACTAAAAACTTAAAATTAATTCTTATTCCTAAAAACCAACAATTTTTTTTAAATAAGCGGTGCCAAGCATGCAAGGCAGTGACAAAAATTGTAAGGTAAAAATCTTTACCGCACATTTGCCCAAATTGCCAAAAATCGCAAATGGGTTCCCAAATTTCAATGTCCAAATCCTCCTAAAACGTAAAACGTATATCTAAGAAGAAAAAAAGATTAAGAAAAACACGGGGCAAAGCCCAAGAAGAGCAGAAAAGAAAGCTTCTTCAAGTCAAGAGGGTCTTTGATTTTTCTGTGTTTCAAAAAAAAAATTCAGATTCTCTGTCTCATCAATCCTCCTCGTTCGAGTCTTCGCCAATTTTCTCTCAGCGTCAGGCTTAGGTACGCCAATTTATAATTTCTTCTTTGCTTCTTGATTTAATTCCAGCTGAATTCCGATTCTCAATGTATTATATAACCCTAGATCCTTTCCCTGATTACATTTACATTCATAGATAGTCCAATTGAATCAACTCACAATTGTGAATTTCTCCTTGTCTTAGATTGACTTCTGTTTACAGGAACGGATATCGAAGCAGTGAGAAGAAGCTTCTACTGTAAAATGATCGGGACCCAGTAACGTGTTGCCCTAAATTCCATTCCATTCCATTTCATTCATTTTCCTCTTAATTTTGGACTGGGGTTAGGAGGTTTTTGCTTATCAAAGGCCTCCAATTTGTTTATACTTTCTTCAAAATCTTTGCGTTTCAATAAGATCCATGTGTGCATCTACTTTTCACACTGCTTCATATCATCCTTCAATTCAATTTATATGAATAACTCGTTTAATTTGCCTTCAAACTCGAAGCCCTCACTTTCTACTACTGGGTTTCGACATAATTTGTTGCTGCTTTTCCTTATTAAATTGTAATTATCGATCCTGCGTTCTTGAGCTTTTTTAGTTTTCAAGAGAGAAAGTTTCGAATCTTTGATGGCTAATCCACGGCAGCCTTCCATTGGATACTCTGTCTCTATCACTCCCTCACACCCAGACACATCTCCTGACTCCGAGAAAATTTCCATTCCTCCACCACCTTTAATTACACCAGGAGCACCCAGATTTCCTCTGCCAAAGTTTCAACAGGATCAAGCTCCTTCTCCATCAATCAAAACCCCAAATGCACCATCACCAGCTAATGGGTTGAAAACTGGCAGCCCTATTCCTCATTTGAGTACTCCACCTGGACCTCCCGTCTTTACTTCCCCTGTCCGGCCTGCTGCTGTGCCTTTTCGTGCTTCACCTGCAACTCCTCAGCCAGTTGCTTTCTCCACGGGCTCATCTTTGCCAACATCTTCGCCCCTCAATTTTTCAAACGGGTCACATGAGTTGCAGCATGAACTTTCTAATGTTACAGAGGATGATATAGCGTCTGTTGGAGAATCACCATATGTCCTATTCTCAGCTCATAAGGTATCTTTCTTGTTCTCTTTGGTTTCCAACCTTTATGGTTTCACTATCTGTTTGTTAAGTGATGTAGCGTGTTTTGGATGATGTTACACGCACACATTTGTATACATATATATACTGAGTTGATTTTTTTACTTTCTTAAACTTAAAAACTCTAGATTCTTTCACCACGCATGCATAATATATGTTTCTGCAACGACATGTTAGATTTCCATATCTGTGTAGTGTAATCATATATTCTTTAGCTCATTTTTGCAATAATTTATGCTTGAAAAGATTTTATTTTCTTCCCCTACATAGTTAAAAATTCAATTGAACCTTTCTCCTACCCATATTGTTATTTAGGTGTTGAAACAGAAGAAACAAGCAAATGTACCCAGTTTGGGTTTTGGGGCATTGGTTTCACCTGGAAGGGAGATTTCACCGGCTCCTCAGATAATACAACGTGATCCTCATCGCTGCCACAGTTGCGGAGCTTATGCGAATATCTACTGCAATATCTTACTAGGCTCAGGTCAGTGGCAGTGTGTAATTTGCCGAGAGCTGAATGGAAGTGAGGGCGAATACATAGCTCCCAGCAAGGAAGATCTTTGTAATTTTCCAGAGTTGTCATCTCCCATGGTTGATTATGTTCAAACTGGGAACAACAGACCCGGTTTTATCCCAGTTTCTGATTCAAGAATGTCTGCACCTATTGTTCTTGTCATAGATGAGTGTTTGGATGAACCACATCTCTGGGATTTACAAAGCTCCTTGCATGCTTTTGTCGATTCACTTCCCCCAACAACGAGAATTGGAATAATACTCTATGGTCGTACAGTATCAGTTTATGATTTTTCAGAGGAATCGATTGCATCTGCTGATGTGCTTCCAGGAGAGAAATCACCAAGTCAGGATTCCTTGAAGGCATTGATATATGGAACTGGTATATACTTGTCTCCAATGCATGCTTCACTGCCTGTAGCACATGCCATATTTTCATCATTGAGGCCATACAAATTGAAGATTCCAGAAGCTTCTAGAGATCGGTGCCTGGGCACGGCAGTTGAGGTTGCTCTTGCTATAGTTCAAGGGCCATCAGGAGAAATGTCTCGAGGAGTAATTAAAAGGTCTGGAGGTAATAGCAGAATCATTGTTTGTGTTGGTGGCCCTAATACATATGGTCCTGGATCTGTACCTCATTCTTTCAGTCACCCAAATTATCCTCATATGGAAAAGACTGCTTTGAAATGGATGGAGCATCTGGGTCACGAGGCACACCGACACAATACAGTAGTTGACATTCTATGCGCTGGGACATGCCCTGTAAGAGTTCCTATTTTGCAACCTCTTGCAAAAGCCTCTGGGGGCGTTTTTGTTCTCCATGATGACTTTGGGGAAGCCTTTGGTGTGAACTTGCAAAGGGCATCTACCAGGGCAGCAGGCTCCCGTGGGTTCTTGGCAATACGTTGTTCCGATGATATTCTCATAACTCAAGTCGTGGGTCCTGGTGAAGAGGCATATATGGACACTCATGAAACCTTCAAAAATGACACTTCTCTTTACATACAAATGCTTAGTGTTGAAGAGACACAGAGCTTCTCACTCTCCTTGGAAAATAAGAGGGACATTATGACCGAGTATGTGTACTTCCAGTTTACAATTCAGTATTTAAATGTGTATCAAGCGGATATATCAAGAGTAATTACTATTAGATTGCCAACAGTTGATAGTGTTTCAGCATATCTTGCAAGTGTTCAAGATGAAGTGGCAGCAGTTCTTATTGCGAAGAGGACTCTCTTGCGAGGTAAAAATTATTCTGATGCAATTGATATGCGAGCAACAATAGATGAAAGAATTAAAGATATTGCTCTGAAATTTGGTTCTCAAGCACCAAAGTCAAAGCTTTATCGGTTCCCAAAGGAGGTCTCTTTATTGCCAGAGCTCCTGTTTCATCTAAGAAGGGGCCCACTTTTGGGAAGTATTGTTGGCCATGAAGATGAGAGATCTGTATTGCGGAACTTGTTTTTGAATGCATCCTTTGATCTCTCACTCCGAATGGTAGCGCCTCGTTGTCTAATGCATCGGGAAGGGGGAACATTTGAGGAACTACCGGCATATGACCTTGCTATGCAGTCAGATGCAGCAGTTGTTCTTGATCATGGCACAGATGTCTTCATTTGGTTGGTATGTCCTTTCTGCTCATATGATTGTCATTCTTTTTTAAAATTTTGTGTGGCATCTATCTGCCTTTTGCGTGAACCCCTTTTTTTTTTTCCTTGTTACTACTGCTTTGTTTTGCTAGCGAGAAGGGCCAAAACCTTGTCATTTCTGACATATTTGGGCTTACCTTGAAAAACATTATTACTATCAATGCCTCAAAAAAATCAGAAATACTTTTCCTGCCTCTGATATATGAACTTATGTATTATGTGTAAGTGCAGAATCTAAATGCGGTCACATGCAGTGACAGTTGTATCACTATTCATAATTATGGAATTTTCTAAATCATTTTCTTTTACTCGTTAGAAAATCTTGATGACCTGTTTTTTGATACTTGTAAGATGATTTGGAGGCTAATATGCCTACTAAGGTTCAGTTTTTTGCTTCGTTTGTGGCCTCTGGGAAAAATAATACTTGTGAGATGCTCTAAAAAGAAGACTTATGCATGTTCATCTCGTGTTCTGTACATGGGTGTCTTTATTTAAATATGACGATGAAAGTATTCAGATTTTTTTTTTCTGCATTGTTCTTTCACTACACATTTGGACCAACTTGCAATTGTATAGTGTTGTGGGAGATTGACCTAGAAACTACTACTTTTTGGGTAAGGGGTTTTTTTGGGGAGTTGGAGCTAGTAAGAAGATGATTACTCTGCGATGATCTTCAGTCACCGTCGTTTATTGGACTGTTTTAATTCAGACAATTAACAGAATAGGGAGGAAGTGGATTTCCTATGGGAAAAGAGCATATATTTGACTTCTTTATGAGCATTATAATTGATATTTTCAGCTCTTATTATTTTCTTATTTTTTACCTTAAACACTTTTCTTTTAACTGGTTTATTCAGGGTGCTGAACTTGCTGCTGATGAAGGAAAAAGTGCAGCTGCATTAGCGGCTTGCAGGACATTAGCTGAAGAGCTCACCGAGTTGCGATTTCCAGCTCCTCGGATCCTTTCATTCAAGGTTATTCCTTTCTATAGTCTTTCATTGCTCCACATCAATTTCCTCGGCCCTTTTCTATGCCTAGAAGTAATGAAGATGAACCTAATGGTTTGGTTGTGAAACAGGAAGGAAGCTCTCAGGCTCGATATTTTGTATCGCGGCTCATACCGGCACACAAGGATCCTCCTTATGAGCAGGTGAGGGTGGAGACAATAAACAGGGGTGAATGTGGCAAGTTTTCTCCACAATCCTAAATGGTTTCCTACTTACCTTGGTGTGAATCACGAATTTAACTGTTGCATATTGGTATTGCAGGAGGCAAGATTCCCGCAGCTACGAACTTTGACAACAGAACAGCGGACAAAGCTGAAAAGCAGTTTTCTTAATTTTGATGAGCCTAGCTTCTGTGAGTGGGTACGAAGCTTGAGAGTGGTGCCTCCAGAACCAAGCTAGATGATCTTTACTTTGTTAAACCTGTTGGCATAATGTGGCTTCAAGAAGGTAGCGTTGGGAGTTGTATGAGAGGAAATTGTGGCAAAGGAATTTTTTTTCTTCTTCTTTCATTTTCACTGTTAGAGGAAATTGTAGTTAAGATGAATCTTGACAGGAAATGATATAGCTCCCATCATCATCAAGGTGATGGAACCATCAACATCATCCAGTGGTTGCGGATTGTCGAAATGCAAGATTTTGATTGCAACTACGTTTGCGTATGCTTAGGACGATTATTTTATGCTGTTGAGGCAAAAGAAGGTGTTAATAGTGAATAATGGATTATTTATATACTCGTGGAAAAAAGAAAAGTATTGGACTCGAGTGATATCTCTGTTTGTTGTAACTCCTTTCTTCATGCAAAGAAGAGAACTGATGACCTAACCGTATGAAAGGCGCCACTGGTATTGGTATTGGTAGTAGGACAAATCGAAGGTGAAACCGTCCTCAACATCGCCACTGTTAACGTTGTTACCATGATGATGATGATGATGATGATGGTATTTAGCATTGAATTATTGGATCAGTACATGTCTTCATAAGATATAATTGGTTTGGAGAATTGCTCTTGTTAATATTCTCAAGAAGCACCAAATAATAATGTTGTCGCCTCAACGCAACCAACTCTTGTTCGTCTTTGTGAAACTTGCGTCTCGTCTGTTTAGTTCTTCTCTTGTTTGGCTTCTCTCTTCGTTTTGTTTCCTCATCTCTTTGTTCTTTTCCTTTTCTCAGTAGTTTCTTGTGTTTGCTCCATCGTCTTTGCCATTGTTATTTGAGGAATTGATATTCTTCTCAATTTATATTTATATAGCTAAGGATCACTAGTAATATCTTTGCTTCTTGTTTTAAATATCCTATTCCTCCAAACCGACTGATGAAATCCAATTGTGGTCAATTTTCATTGACAAAAAAGAGTGATAAATTGAGGGACTAGATTAGATTCACAAATTCCATGATCGACATGATTAGATCAAGCACAGATTGTAATGATCGACATGAATATATTTTTACCATCCAACTCAATTTAATCCTAGTAAATTGTAATGATGTTGGATTGGCCTAGATCCGCCCATGTCCGGATTGAATTAGAATTTAAAAAATGCCCAATTTCTTCAGTATTGGTTCGGATGTGAATTAGCTAAATGTTAATGATTTCCAATTGACCAACACCCATGTTTTCCAAAGAGTCAGAAGCACTGAGGAGGGCAATAGAAATCAGACCTATATGATGGTATAACCGTTACACTAAAAAAATTAGGAGCTAAGGTCTCTACTTGAGTTGATGAAGATGATTCCAAGTAGCTAATATGATCACTAAACAATATTACAACCATTTTTTCTAATTGCTGTCTATTATTTGCTCCTCTATCCATGTAATCTAACAACGTGTATTTCTGTTGATAGAAAAACAACGTGTATTTCTGTGAGAAAAAAAGAAGAAAAAAAACCGGCTTTTGTCTTCATGTTCTGTAATTTTTTTCCCTTTTTGGGTACTAAACGTAAATTCCCCCTCACTCACCTTATCCCAACTCGTTTCAGACTTAGAACAAGCCTCTGGATCCTGGGCTTTTTTTCAAAACAGAGGCAGCATGAAATGAAACTCATCCATTTCTCAATAATCAAGTGGTTGTGAATTCAAGACAGGAAATTTGAATCCCTGACTTCATAGCCGGAAGGAATAATGGCGGTGACACATCTGTGTGAGTCTCCTCTGGTGAAGCATCATCACCCTTGTGTTTCACTGTCACCCCTGTGCTCTTCTAAGCTTTCCCATACCCTCCTAGACCTCAAAAAATGCCACTTGGGTACCTCTTCTTTCGGTGGAAAAACCTTTCAAATGCCCAAAACATCAAGAATGGCAAGTCGAAGATGGCGACGAATGCAAGCAGTGGCTTCGTTGGGAGGTTTGTTAGGTGGGATTTTTAAAGGCACTGACACTGGCGAGTCCACGAGGCAGCAGTATGCTTCCACCGTGTCTGTCATCAATGGCTTGGAAGCTCAGATGTCTGCACTCTCCGATTCTGAGCTGAGAGAAAAGACACGGCTCTTTCAAGAACGTGCCAAGCAGGGCGAATCTTTGGATTCTCTTTTACCTGTGAGCATTTTGAAATTTTGTTGCTTCGTTTATTATATCTTCTATTCGCACTTTGTGGTGTTCTCTAGCATGGTAATTAAACATGGGTTTTGTGTTTTTGAATGTGTTTATTGCTCAGTCTGGGGATGCTACTGAATTGTTGTTGTTGGATAACTATTTTAATGATGATTGTTTGAATGATCGAACCAATTCCTCTAAGGTGTAACTGTGGCTTACATACTAGTTTTTCATTTATAGTTGAAGTGCTATATTTGCTTTCAGTATATTTATAACCAAAGAAACACTACCATTTCAGGAAGCATTCGCCGTCATAAGAGAGGCTTCGAAGAGGGTTTTAGGCCTTCGTCCGTTTGATGTCCAACTCATAGGTAGATATCCTTCACTCTCTGCATACTATCTGAATCTTGCTCAATCCTTCCCGTCAAGATAGCTGAATGAGCATTCAATTAAGCTCCTGCTATTATATCTTTGTTTACATCACTCATTGTCGCAACAGGAACAATACCTTTGTGCTAAAATATGTATATGATTGTGCCTTCACTTATCGGATCTTACTTTTTGATCATTTAGGTGGCATGGTTCTTCATAAGGGGGAAATAGCTGAAATGAGAACCGGAGAAGGAAAAACTCTTGTTGCTATCTTACCAGCTTATTTGAATGCATTAATGGGAAAAGGTGTTCATGTTGTTACTGTTAATGATTATCTGGCCCGGAGGGATTGTGAGTGGGTTGGCCAAGTTCCTCGTTTCCTTGGATTGAAGGTTGGCCTAATCCAGCGTATGTCTCGTTCTTATATATTTGTTGTACCCTGCATTCTGTTTCCTTCAATATCCATTTCTATTGGTTGGTATGTAGGAGCAAGACTAGCTCCTAGAAACTTGGAAATTGATCAATTGAGTGCTTGATGCCTCACTCTTCCTGCAATTTGAAAGTGTAATCATTCCCAGTCTACTTCATTTTAATATTCTGGAACTTAATTTTTCAAAAATAAGATTATTGAAAATTTTATTTAGAGCCTAGTTCTTGGTCAGTTATTGTTTGTTTGCAAGTTTACTGAAATTTTTCTAGGTGCGGGTGTAAACTGAAAATTGTTGCTGGTTATTGTTTCTACATATTGCTTGTTTTCTAATTAAGATTGAAATAATTACCTAACAACTGGATGTTTTCCGTGAGCAGAGAATATGACAAGTGAACAAAGAAGGGAGAATTACTTATGTGACATCACATATGTTACCAACAGTGAGCTTGGTTTTGATTACTTGAGAGATAATCTGGCCACGGAAAGTAATTCTTGCTTTATTTGCTAGTTCCGTCTTATGTTACTTTGTTGTGAAAAATTTCAATCCATTTGATGTTTAACTATATTATTCTAGCTGAATGCATTTCTTCGTATGTACAGAGTGTTGAGGAGCTTGTCTTGAGGAACTTCAACTACTGTGTAATTGATGAGGTTGATTCCATCCTCATTGATGAAGCAAGGACACCTCTCATAATATCTGGACCTGCAGAAAAACCTAGCGATCGATATTATAAAGCTGCAAAGATTGCCGCAGTCTTTGAGCGAGAGATACATTACACTGTAGGACTTCTGTATTATTTGAAAGCAGAAGTTTCTCTATTTGAAAGGATTCATAAATTCCAGGTGCCTTTAATGGTAAATTAGATGTTCTAGTTATATTCTTACCGAGCTTTTTGTTGCAGGTGGATGAAAAGCAGAAAACAGTTCTGCTCACAGAACAGGGTTATGAAGACTCTGAAGAGATTCTGGGTGTAAAAGATTTATATGATCCCCGAGAACAGTGGGCATCGTATGTTCTGAATGCAATAAAAGCGAAAGAACTCTTTCTTAGAGATGTAAACTATATCATTCGTGGCAAAGAGGTTCTTATTGTTGATGAGTTTACAGGTCGAGTTATGCAGGTGATTAGTGCATTTTTTTCTTAATTTTTGTTAGAAGTGGGCAAAATAATTATCTCCTTTTTTAAAGTGGTTTATAAACTAATTGCCATAGGTACAAATAAGGAAGGTATTAAAGTCAACTATACTAGTAGCTATTTACAACTAATATACAGCTAATTAACTATTTAGCCTATTCTAGTCTTTACTCTAACACTTTCCACATAACAGAAAACATTTTTCATGTAGAGTTATCTTATAAAATTTGCAATTTGCAGTATATTGACTTTCCTGTGGCAATTCCATAGCCTATAACTCAACGATTTCAAATCTGGTGTGATAAATAAATTAGTCTTCTTGAAAATCGGGTGAAATTGTTATCCTATCACTAGAATTAGATGTATGAAAAATTTCTGGGTGCAAACATTAAGGTTATATTTGTTAATCTCTCACGGGGCAGGATAATAGTGGCTTGTTATTTGTCATTTAGGGGAGGCGATGGAGTGATGGACTTCACCAAGCGGTTGAAGCAAAAGAAGGTCTGCCAATTCAAAATGAAACTGTAACACTGGCTTCAATTAGCTACCAAAATTTCTTTCTCCAGGTTGGAGCATTCTATCTCTCATCTCAATAAGTGTTGCATCTCTAGAAATTTATGTTCTTGAAATTAATTAATTAATTTACCTGTACAGTTCCCAAAACTTTGTGGGATGACTGGCACTGCAGCAACAGAAAGCACAGAATTTGAAAGCATATACAAGCTTAAAGTTACAATTGTGCCAACAAACAAGCCTATGATTAGAAAGGTATGCTATACTGTTCTAGCATACCATTATAAAATGATGATACTAGGCTATAAAAATTGTACTACAAATATGTACTCTTATTTCCATTTCTCATAAATAAGTGGTTTAATAATTAGGTTTGAATACCCTGTATAAAAAATATAAGTAGATTTGCATAAGAGGTGATGGTTTATTTTACTATAATTAGGTACAATGCCTTTCAAGTTTCTCATTATCTCTTGAATCTCTTTCTCAGGATGAGTCCGATGTAGTTTTCAGGGCAACTACAGGAAAATGGCGGGCAGTTGTAGTAGAGATTTCTAGAATGCACAAGACAGGTCGTCCTGTACTTGTTGGCACAACTAGTGTTGAGCAGAGTGACTCGTTGTCTGAGCAGTTGCAAGAAGTTGGAATTCCTCATGAGGTGTGGTCTCCTCTGTCATTATGGTTTAAGTTCATTACTTAGGGATTTTGTAGATATAGTTAAATTATTTGATGTACAATTGAGAGTGAAGTTAATCCTTAAATGATTTTTGTTTCTCTAACTTTGGATAATTTTATTTAGAAACTGTAGAATACTGTATATCCTTTGCGAGAGGAAATTTAGTATTTGTGTTTTTATTTTTATTTTTTATGTAGGTTCTCAATGCAAAACCAGAGAATGTGGAAAGGGAAGCAGAAATTGTAGCCCAAAGTGGTCGTCTAGGGGCAGTGACCATTGCGACCAATATGGCAGGTCGAGGAACTGACATAATCCTTGGTGGGAATGCTGAATTTATGGCAAGGTTGAAGCTACGGGAGATGCTTATGCCAAGGTATCATCATCTGAGAGCTTCAAGAATATTTTTATTTATTTTTTCTGTAAAAGTTTACACCCTTTGACATCCAGTCTGGACTCCTAGTGCTTAACATGTTGGAAACTTGGACTTAAATGTTTACCAGACATCAATACCACCTAGAAGATTGTTAGTCATAGAAAACAATTACTAGGACTTTAGCTCTTAAAAATTCAATAAACATAAAATATTTTTTCGACATTGAACATTTTACTTCCTTTCTACTATAGAGTCTTCAGATCTTTTCTTATTATTTTTTTCATAAGAAACATACTTCCATTAAATGAAAATGAAATAGTATATAACAGAGGACAAACATAGTCTGCTGATCAATGCCTAGGAAACATATTTTAGAGTATTGAGAATAACTTGCATTAAAGGAAGAATCGATTACCACTGAGTTTATTTGAGTGTGTTGCATGGGGTCTTGTATTCTGGCAATTATAATAATTTATTTTCAAATACTCCACAGGCTTTTGTTTTGTTTTTGTTTTTTTCAAAAGTTATCCATGGTTAAACATGCATTTCATTCTGCTTATAATTTTCTTGCAGAGTTGTTAAGCTAACTGAAGGCGGTTATGTGTCAGTGAAAAAACTTCCCCCAAAGAAAACATGGAAGGTGTGTTTTTCCTTTTGGTCCTGATCTGTAATTTGTTTTACTTTAGGCACAAAAGTTCAGATATTATAAACACAAACTTGCATTGTTCAATGATTTTATTATCTTGAAACTCAGAATGACTTTTCCAGGTGAATGAAAACCTATTTCCGTGCAAACTGTCCAATGAAAAGACCAAGTTGGCTGAGGAAGCTGTAAAGTTAGCTGTTGACACGTGGGGTCAGAGATCATTAACTGAGCTTGAAGCAGAGGAGCGTCTGTCATATTCTTGTGAAAAGGTGAATCTTTGACGCTTATCTGGAACTTCTCTCCTTATACTGCTGGTTGGAGATGACTAAATCTTTGCATTTGTTAGGCCCCTGCTCAGGATCCAGTCATAGCCAAACTGCGGAGTGCCTTTCTAGAAATTGTTAGAGAATATAAGGTCTACACAGAGGAAGAAAGGAAGAAGGTTAGTTTCGTTCCACGAAATAAATTTTCTCCAACTCTCTGTATCAGTCTTGATTATGTTTTTTATATTTCTACATTTCTGCAGGTTGTGTCAGCTGGTGGGCTTCATGTTGTGGGGACAGAGCGCCATGAATCTCGCCGAGTTGATAATCAGGTTTTGGTCTTGGAAAGATTAGTTATATTGTCTTCAGTTAGCTCAGGCTCTTCTATGACTTGTTTTTAGTTGAATTTCCTTGTTTTCTCAACATGCTTTAGACATAAGAGTTTTCCTGCCAGAGAGCGTGCCTCGAAATTGATTTTAGTAATTTGTATCTATGTAGCTGCGTGGTCGAACTGGCAGGCAGGGGGACCCTGGAAGTTCTCGCTTCTTCTTAAGTCTTGAAGATAACATCTTTCGTATATTTGGTGGAGATCGTATTCAGGTTTAAACTTTGATTCTGGGTTTCTAATTGCTAATGCTGCTGTAGGCCTGTTAACAGACGATTGTTTTTGCAACATGTAGGGTTTAATGAGAGCTTTTAGAGTTGAGGACCTACCAATTGAATCCAAGATGCTGACCAAAGCACTAGATGAAGCTCAACGGAAAGTGGAAAATTATTTTTTTGACATCCGAAAGCAATTATTTGAGTTTGATGAAGTCTTAAACAGCCAAAGAGACCGTGTCTACACAGAAAGAAGACGGGCCCTTGAATCTGACAATCTCCAATCACTTATAATTGAATATGCTGAACTAACAATGGATGATATCTTGGAGGTATGTGGGCCAAGCAATTTTTTTTTAAAAATAAAGATGTCAGTATCTGATTCTTGGGTCTGTGAAATCATTTTATTTATTTATAAATAGGCAAATATTGGTTCAGATGCTTCAAAAGAAAGCTGGGATCTTGAGAAGCTCATCAAGAAACTTCAACAGTAAGTTGCATCTTTCAATCTCTGTGCTTGTGCAAAAACTGTAAAGAAAAGATTGTCAGACGAATCATGGTGCATCATGTCTTTCTTATCATACATGCAATTACAGAATGCTGAGTTTTTAAATTCTCTTAGAAAACCTATTACTGTATAAGTATATCTGAATGAAAGAAGATTAACTATTTAAATTGTTGTAACTGCTAGACTTTTGTTAAGTTCTACATATATGACCTTTTTATGCGAATTCCTACTTTCTTGATGAAGGTTGCTTTATGTGTGAAAAATCTTCTTTTTATGTCAATTCTATGATTTATCTCCTTGTTTGATTTGGCTCTTAAAAGATTTCTAATGACAACATATTTCCTCGGCTTTAGATATTGCTACCTATTGAATGATTTGACACCAGACTTGCTGAGGAGCAAGTGTTCAAGTTACGAGGATTTGCAGGACTACCTTCGTCGCTGTGGTCGCGAAGCATATTTACAGAAAAGGGTCAGTATAATAAGTTTCCGTAAGAAGACATTTCCAGATTATTGGGGATTTTTTTGATCTCAGCACACTTGAAGTGATGTTTCATTATAATTAGATGGGAAAGCTTCTGCTAATTATGTTTACGATTCTGCTAAATGTGTGAGCCATGAATGAATATTCTGACATTTAAGATAATCACAACTTGCTGCTGAGAACTGTGAGTAGCTCTTTGAGAAGTTAGTTTTGTGACCTTTCCTGACTGTAAAGTTGAATATGTATAATGGCACACCAAGTCCTACAACTGATTGCCGTCTTTTGTTAAGACTAGTCTTGGGTTTGCAAACTAGGCTCGATAGTGATGTTCTGAGAGGCATATAATTCTGCTAATTTGTGTTCTGTGTGGTATCAGTTCCTGATATTTTTTTATCTGTGTATCAGGATATTATCGAGAGCCAAGCACCAGGCTTGACAAAGGATGCTGAAAGGTTCTTAGTTTTGAGCAATATTGATCGCTTGTGGAAGGAGCACTTACAAGCACTTAAGTTCGTTCAGCAAGCTGTGGGATTACGTGGATACGCACAAAGGGATCCACTTATTGAATATAAGCTTGAAGGCTACAATCTTTTCTTAGAGATGATGGCACAGATAAGAAGAAATGTTATATATTCCATATACCAGGTGTGTATTAAATGAACACTTATAACTTTTTCATCAGAAACATGTTGGTCAAACATACCAATTTTTCAATTCTGGTTTTGTTTTCGGTGTTTTATTATTTGGCAGTTTCAACCGGTGCTGGTAAAGAAGGATCAAGACCAAAGAGAGAATAAGAGTTCAACAGAAGTTGTCACAAATGGTAGGGGTAATAATAACCCTGATCCAGTTAACGCCATTGAGTCTTCTTCAGCAGCTGCGACCCCCAAATCCAGTGCTTGATACACACGGTTATTCCCTGCAGAAGTTCAAAAGGAAGGGGTCCAGAGATGGAAGCATCATTCCATTATGTTGATTGGTATATAGTACTGTACAATTTGTTGTAAAGTAAAATTTTGGAGTCAGGGTGTAAAATCTCTAAAACATTTTCCTAAAAATAGAGAAAGGGGGATGAGGTTTTATCGACTGTATTATTACAAAAAGGTGGACCAAAGATTGACAAATGTTGTAACACTTAGGTGTGGGATGCAAGTACAGTGTTAATCATAATGAGAAGAAATTGTAAGATTACTGTATTACTTCCATTCATTGGCATGAATCATGATTATCCTAGTGCCGACGAAATTAGGGAAGGATCTTGATTGTACTGGATTTGGACTCCACGGAATCATGGGCAACGGGCAATGCGATTTCAATCTGGTTTTCAAGTAATGTACTGCATTAAGAAGTTCTCGTGGCCTTTTGGTTGCCACTTGCCGCACAAATGGTTAAGCGTGAAACAACCTTGTAGAGCTATGAAATTGAAGATTCCCCCAGACATCAAGTAATTCAAAGAAATGGCCAGTAATATGTAACAAGTTAACTACACAGTCAGTCATTCATATGATTATTTGGACAAGCCACTGGAACATGACCAAAGAAAGACTGCTTTCTTCAACATCTACAAAGGAAAGGAGGCTCATCTCTGGACTTGCCCATGTGCTGTTGTAAGCATTGGAGTCGAGTTGAGGCATTCAATTCCATGTTGAATTGTATTGCCGCGGAGAATTTCCTCAATAAGTTGATTAATGGCATTTCCTTTGGCCTGCATACAATTTAGAATGTTTCAAAGGAAATGCTTTGAGTTGGAGCACGAAATAATCGAAATCTCAGACAGGCATAGTTACCTTAACTCCAATGGCAATGGCGGTTTTAAGTTGAACAAGTTGACCCAATCTTAAAGAAGCTCCCTTGTTATCTTTGAGAAAGATCAAGGGGACCTTCCTTGACAGGGCCAAGCTTGGCAGATGCTTTGACAGCCATCGTGGATTGCAATCAGAAGCTATCAGAACAGCCTGAAGCCCAATGTATGGTGCTTTAGTACGATTAGAAGCTAAGCTTGGCGCCAATGGCGTCAATGGCGGCTTCGTTGGCGCCATTGGTGTCACTGGTGGCATGCGTTCAAGGACACGAGTGACTTCATTCACCCCTATTGCAAATTGTTGCTACAAAAATATACAGAAAAAAAAAGTATCAGTTTATTATGAATGATCAAACACGAACGCGTAATCAAGCATACATATATGATATGATGATCTGAATCCAATTATACAAACCTTGAACCACATCTTTTCGGGTAAACACTTGCTATCATCCATCATAAGTCTTGCTGCCTCTATCTTTCTGTGAAAAACAAAAATCGCATTCAAGTTAATATTTTAGATATTTTAATGGATAATATTGTATAAGTCAAAGTTCATAACATAACTTAACCTCTGAATTGATTGGAGCAGACGATCGAGACGTTCCCCTTCATAGCAACTGCATATAAACAAACAGAGATTAAGTAAGTTAACAACCTGTTTGTAGTTAAAATAATTGGAACGCAAAAGTGCCACACACCCAACCCAAAGGAAGGACCTACGTACTCTTGGTCTTGAGACTTGGAAGCGTGGATGATGCGCCCTTTAGAGTCTTTGTTTCTGGGTGGCATGTTTACGCACACTGCCTGCTTGATGAAAGACCTCAACCAGCCTGCTCAACGTCTTTACCAAAACGGAAAAGAAAAAGAAGCCAAATTCTTTAGGGAGGGTGCCATAAGCCTCAATTCAATGCCCCAATGGAAAGCGCCATGCGTTGGGCCTACAGACTCAGAGATATTGGAGAAAAACAAAAGGCACCAAATTGGCGCTAGCGGGCCCAGAATCCTCTAAATATTGTCCTTGGCTCTCCTTAGTTTTAAATCTAAGCCATGCACATCTTCGGAAAGAAAATCTAAAGGCTACAAATACCGCATCTCAGCTCATAGTGTTTTTTTTTTTTTTGGCTCAAACAGCTCATAGTGTTGTTATTAGTTCAAAAAGGAAAGGTAAAGATATTTTAACCCTTGGTTTTTAGCCTTCTTGCAGTCTTGTGAGTGCGGAAAAAGAATTGTGAAATGTACAAAAATTGTAAACTTTATTTCTTAGAGACTAGCCTCTCCGCACGCGATTCTGCGACTGTGAGATGCTTTTTTTAAAAAAATTTAAATTTATTTTATAATTAAAAAAGATAATGGGTAGTTGTATTATATAACAATAGGATTTATTATCTTATTTTTCTTTTAATTTTAATTTTTTTAATATAAAAAATGTGAATTTACCATATTATCCCTTATTTAATTAATAATTTCAATTCTTAATATTTGCATTAACCAAGGACATTTTCTGGTATTTTGAATGTTTTACCATTCTTTGCCTTTTGCTTTATATATATATATATAAAATAGCAGTGAAACTATTCCTTCCACTTGACACTACAATCATGTTAAAAGATAATATGTGTGCCAACGGGATTTGCACAATGGAAAAAGGTTTTGACTTGTAGATAAGAGGTTTTAGGTTTGAACCCCCATGACATCTTGGTTGTGCGTATGAGAAACCTTTCTCCCCTGTAATTTAGACTATCACTTATATCCCAAAAAAAAAAAAGATAACATGTGTTGAAAAAATAAAAGATGGTCAATAAAGTTTGCATGCATGTCATCTGTATCTAGATTCTACTATCACTTGATACTACTACATGATAAGAATAGCTTCCACAAAAGTTTTCTTATATGAGAAAGAAATGTTGCAAAAGATGACATTTTCATAACAAAATGGCATTATGCATTGCCATTGCTAAGGTTCACGTTAATGACAAATTTTCTTGCTTTGCCTGCTTCTAGCACCCTTGTACGCAACAAGTTCAATTATGAATTGATTGCCATTTATTAATGTTTTTTTTTTCAAGGAGGGAAGAAAGTGTTGCAATTATGCAAGTCGACATCAGTGGAAAGATTTGGACAACGTAAGTTAAGGAGAAAGAGATGGTAAATCATGAAAAGAGTAGGTGAGCTGAGCTAGCATTCATGCGGTGGGAGTCAAATGACAGACATTGATATCATGCTTTAAAGTTTACAACCACCATATTTGTTCACTGGTTGTGTTTTGCTCGGGCTAATGTGGCATAGGATACCTCAATACTTTGGAAACCTTATTACCTGCTTACACTTTTTCAGAATGCTACAGATTACGACCACACTTCCCTCTCTCTCTCTCTCTCTCTCTCTCTTGTCCGGGCCTTGGACCTTGTCCCCCTTTTTTTGGACAATTCTTTTCTCTCAAGTCTTAGTTGATGGCTTAAATTTCTATTAATTTCTAGTACTACAACTACTTGGTGGATTAATAATGCACTTGAAATTTACATATAAACATAATACACAAGTCGAATTATGTTGCTTGATCTAAACACTTACTTTACCTTGTTAGGAAGGATTAAGAATAATTCATTTTGGCATGCTTGTCTGATACCTTAACATATAATATTTAATGTATAATAATAATACCAACCTCCTCAAGTGATAGAAGGTCATATACATAATAAGCAAATCTCACCTCTTCGAGCAAACCCCTGCTTCTACACGCCGAGCAAAACATGGAATGGACAAATCTGACGAATCGACCAAAAAGGGTGTCATTTGGCTCTATTAACATCACCCAAGTTCGCTGAAACCAATCTGAACCGAAAGTGTGACTACAATTTAGTCGACCAAACCGAATTGTACCCGCCCCTAATTTTTACTTAATTTCTTTCACCGATTCACTAATCATATAAACCTTTTTTGTGGCCAGACTAATCATATAAACCATTGAACTACTATTTTCTTGTGAGTTAAATAAATGTTTACAAAAAATTAATTTTCAAACCATGAAAAAAAGATAATAAATTCCAGGTCAAAATCCCAATTGGGTCCAATTGCAGGAAGCACAAGTTTTAAATAAAGGAGGTGAAAATGGAAATGAGGATTAGACACAAGAGAGTATGAGGAGTGTGAGCAAAGGCAAAGTGGCAAGCAAAAGGAGAGTGTATGTCAGTTGGTTTTGCTTGGTTAATCCGCCAAACGAGTCACGTTGTTTGGCCTTGTAACTTGTAATCTTTATTTGTAATTAGTACTTGTTGCCCTGAAAAAAATCAAAATCGAAATCGAAAACAAAAACCCCAGTAGGCAGCAGCATGCGGTGGTCCAGGTCCAGCAGGCATCCACCACCAGCCTAATACCCCAATCCCTGGGCTTGTAGCCTGACTTTTGTTCGTATCCGATGTCGCACGTTGCAGGTATGAAACTCTAATTAAAGTTTAAACTCCCAAAAAAGCTCTGAACTGTGTTTATATTATTTACTACTTGTTACAAGTACAGACAAAAACTACAAGAAACAACAGAAAAAGAGAGACTTTTCAAAAGAGAGAATCATGAGTAAACAAGTGGAATTTAATTTCTCAGTACTGGTAAATTCAATGATCCTCTAAGTTTTTCACATGAATTGAGATGTGCATGAGCATGACAGAGACCCCATCTATCACTATGCCAAGATCAATGGTGCAAATTAAGCTTTATTCTTGATGATGAATTTCTGAAACTCTCTCTCTCTCTTCCCTCTTGTTCAGCAGGAATCAGGAAAAAGCCAGTGTCAGTGACACAGTGGGCGTGGGTGCTCCCAAAAATATACTAAGAATCAGAAGCACAACACCCCAACTTCCTTTTCTTTTCTGGGTAGCCTCCAGTTTTCATCAAAACTTGCTACTGCTCTGCTTTGAGTCTTTGACACAGAGAAGGAGAAAGTGACGTATTGGAGAAGCTCAAGTCAACAAAAGCATAGGGGACCTACTGCTTAATTTTTGGCGGGCAGCAACGGTCACTTTCAATGATTTTATGTGGGTGGTGGTGGCTTTCTCCCTGACCCATCTACTCACTCTCTCACACACTTGCTTTGCCTGTTTGGCTTAGTTTGCCTATTTTACCTATTGCCCGTGATCTTCTCAGTTTGATCTTTCATTTCATTTTTAACCAACCCTCTCAAGCTTTCTCCTTTTCGTCTCTCTGCCTTTGCTTGTTGCTTGTTTGATCACAAGGAAGGAGATTGAGCTGAGGCGGACACAGGCTTTCTCAAGCTGCTTGGGCTGTAACGGCAAAAGCAGATCTCAATCATATGAGGAGATCTTCTATTGTGAGTTACTTTTACAGACCATTTGCTTTCTCCCTTCTTCTGGATATATAAAATTTCCCTTTCCTTTTTTTCTTTCTCAAAATGGTTGCTACTTTTGTTTAGAGTTTGAAACAAACATGATGTTCTTGGATTAATTAGTAGCATGTATCAGAGAGAGACTTGATTCCTCTGGTTTCTGGCTCAATTAAATATGAACAAATGCCAAGATCTAATTTAGCATAGATGGTCTCTCTGTAATCTAAAAACTTGAAATTTACAACTTGGTGTCCTAAAATGCAAAAAATCAGGCACTTTCCATCTCAAATTGTTGTGCATCTGCCTTACTTTTTTTTTCCTTGGCCTTTTGCCCTGCTAGATCAACATACCTTGACTAAAACCAATAACTGCATCTCAAAAGGCCTATCAAGGCTGAGCACTCAGATCCCATAGTTGGCCAGCTTTGACACTAATCTATGTCCAAAATAAATACATGTCTCAGCTGGTGGATGTGTTTCTCCTACTTGCATTGTTCAGTGGTGCTCCATGGGCTGTCAAGGGCAGTCCACATTGCAGCAAACAGGCCAACTCAGGAGATATTCGACCTCACAGTGTCACTATCACTGAATTTGGCGCTGTTGGAGATGGGGTCACTCTCAACACAAAAGCCTTTCAGAATGCCATCTTCTATCTCAATTCCTTCACAGACAAGGGTGGGGCCAAGCTTTTTGTCCCAGCTGGCCGGTGGTTGACAGGAAGCTTCCATCTCATCAGCCATCTAACCTTGTGGTTGGATAAAGATGCAGAAATTCTTGGATCAACGGTAATCTTTCACCCTCTTTCCAAAAGTTAAAAGATGCAATAAAGACTTTGGCTGATTAATTGCAATCTGCCCTCTTTGGATACAATTGTCTGCCCTCTTTTGATTCGTTTTTGCCACAATTAATCTAAAATAGGCTCCTTAATACAATGTACTGTAAGCCTAATTCACAATCCCACAGATAGAGTATTGTCCATACCAGAGAGATCTTGTCTGAAATGTAAGCATTACTGCTAGTCCCAAAGGGTAACTATTTTCAATCTCCGGATAAGAGTTGAGCTCCAAGTTCAATAAGGTAGTGCTATGACCATGTGGGCACAGGACTAATATTTTAGCTCATAATACTCAGTAACTTATTCTTCCAGAACTCTGATGACTGGCCAGTTGTTGAACCTTTACCGTCATATGGTCGAGGAAGGGAGTTGACAGGTGGAAGACATCGAAGTCTCATTTATGGACACAATTTGACGGATGTTATCATAACAGGTTGGTAATATAAGATGAGGAATCGTCTCACATGTGCATTTTGCTTGATTTATTAATGTTGCTGTTCTCCTTGTGCAGGTGATAATGGGACTATTGATGGCCAAGGCAGCATCTGGTGGAATTGGTTCCATAACAAAACCCTGAATTACACAAGGCCCCATTTGGTGGAATTGATGAACTCAACTGGGATTGTGATATCAAACCTGACCTTCCTAAATTCACCATTTTGGACTATTCACCCTGTATATTGCAGGTTAGTTTTAGCCACAAGGATTGAATAACAGTTTTCTTCCTTGTTTGGTAGATTTTAAGTGTTTTCAGTATCATATTAAAACTAAGGAAAAAGGGAAGCTTTTATGAATTAGAGGGAGAGTTGAGACTGTTTTTCTGGATGAACAGCCATGTAACTGTCCAGAATGTGACAATCATTGCTCCTCCAAAGTCACCAAACACGGATGGGATTGATCCAGGTGAATCACCAAAATCTCCCTTTCTATGTGAAGATAACATTTCTTTTTCTTGTTTCATTTACATATACGAATTACTCATGGTTGGTCTTGTCATATAACTCTGTCTAAACCTGAAGGGTCCCAAAATCCACTTATGGTTGTTTGTAAACGCTTATAGAGCAAAACTGTAATAGTTTTGCATGCATGGATCAAATGTTAATCCTTACCCTTAAATGTGAATACTGGCATATCTTTCATTGTTGTGGATTCCTCATTCTCCCACTTGAAAATTGCTTAGTGTCCAATAAGCACATAATACACTTTCACTCCTGACCAACTGTGTCAATTTTAAACTATGTTTTAGCTTCATTTAGTAGTTGTAAACTCTAAGCAAACAATTTTGTTCTTACCCGTCCATTTTGATGCATCCAGACTCTTCTGATAATGTCTGCATTGAAGATTGTTATATTAGCACTGGTGATGATCTGATAGCGATCAAAAGTGGATGGGATGAGTATGGTATTTCATATGGTCGTCCCAGTAGAAACATTATCATTCGTAGGATTACTGGGAAAACTGAAACAAGCGCAGGAATTGCAATTGGAAGTGAGATGTCTGGAGGTGTGTCAGAAGTTCATGCGGAAAACCTCCATTTTTTCAATTCTAAGACAGGTATCAGAATAAAGACCTCCCCAGGAAGGGGTGGCTATGTGAAAAATATCTATGTATCAAACGTGACCTTGGATGGTATAGATATAGCTATAAGGTTCACCAGTCACTACGGGGAGCACCCAGATGAGTTTTATGACCGAAATGCCCTCCCTATTATAGAGAAAATTACTTTTAAAGATGTCGTAGGAAAGAATATCAAAACTGCAGGTCTCCTAGAGGGTTTAGAAGGTGACACTTTTCTGGACATTTGCTTATCCAATATTACCCTTAATGTGACCTCAAAGTCTCCATGGAAATGCTCTTCTATTCAAGGATATTCTGACTTAGTTTCTCCAGAAACTTGTGAGCCTCTCAAGGAGAGAATCTCCCCTGAGCATTACTTGGATTGTTACTATCTATCTGATCACATATGGATTTCAAGTAATCAAAACAAAGGTGTTCAGTTTCTGTCTTGGTAGATTCATGAAAGTCGCCTTCTGTGAATGTTGAAAAAAATCGATTCTTGCCATTTCTCAGTGCAACAGCCAATTACATAGCTGGAGGATATAATTGCGCGACATAAGAAGTTGAGTGGAGTTGCCAATTTGTGGTTTGTACCTTGCGAGATGGTACTAAGAGAATGAGTATATCTTGTAAGTTTGTGTGCAGTAACAAATAATGGAGTGATTTTGTCATAAATTGGAAATAGAAAGATTTTGTAATTTCAAAACACACTTTTTTCCCTCTTGCTTTTCAAGTTATACAATGGAAAGAAATTCACACACACACACACACACAAAACACTTCTCATGTTGCCGGGTCAAGGGTGCATCTCATCTGCAAATGTGATGTTGTCATATTCATTACCATCCAAATGATTAGAGAACTAACATCATATTAGTGGCAAATTTCTTCAACTTTCAACATTCCAGCAATAGTGATTTTATTATACTTCAGGATCTATTCTTCTTGAACACTAACAGATACAAATGTTAAAAATAAAATAAAATAAAACTGCTGACAGAGTTACTCCAGAAAAAGCTTTGTGCACACACAAGAGCTTGGTGATGAAGCCAAATTCTAGGAAATTTCAGTTTGATGCAGGGCAATATGTATACCATCATCAACTTGCAATTCCGTGGAAGTAAAATTACATTGAATGGGCATTACCATAAAACAAAAACAAAAGTTACATTCAATGGGTGGTGTAGTAATTTTAACAATGCATGTAAACGTTAGTCTCCGAAAAAGAAATCCACATATGATATTAAGAGCACACAGGCGATGAATGATTCTTCTCAAAGGCTGAGAATCTAGATTTTTGTTTTAACACCCCTTCCCTATCTTGGGGATGCCTCAGTACCGTCCTTCTTTATAACAGAACATAGAACCTGCCTTGAGATGTAGGTCTCCAGCTCTCTGGACACCTCTGTCAATTTCAAGTCAAAATTGTTTCTGTACTTTTGCTTTGGCGATGGTACAATGCCAGAGAACATAGTTGGTGAACCAGAAAACCGCCTTCTTGGGCTTGGAAACCTTCCGGGTGACCCTGGCATCCACCCTTTGGATATAAGAGGTGTTAAGCCTGATCCTGCAATGGCCGTGTTTTTATCTGTGAGTGGTCCACATTTTGTCTCCAATGGTAGTGGTTTCAGTGAATCCTCTTCTATAGGAGGCTTCTGTTTCACAATCCTTTCTCTGGCCTTCTCTGCTGCTATCAGTGCTTTCTCCTTGCTCAACTTTATCAGTCTCCACGGGTCAATGCTGACACGGAAGCCTTGTTTCATGGTTGAGGTGGACGGCTGAGGATCTCCGTCAATTCTTATGGACAGCCTTCTGGTGTTCTGAAACTTAGAATGTCAATTTATAGAATAAGTTAGGCAGATGGACTTGTGTGCCTTCCCAAATCTGAAGAAACATAATTATGGAAGGCTGTATGCCTGTATACGATATATGACTGTACCTGAGTTACCCCTCGTCCTCTGCATATAAACCGTGATATGAATGATGGCTTTTCAGGTGAATCAAAATCACTACTCAAGTCTGAGGAGAAATCTGAATCATCAAATGGATCCATTTCTAAAGATTGGCTCTCCTCTTTCATTGCCAGGATATAGTCATATGTTCTCATTCCCTGCAGCAGGAATATATTGTGCACAACATTTTAGTGAGAAGGTGGAGCAGGTTTTACCAATTTCGCCTCATGAGATACTACCCTACAATGCTACTGTGAAACGAAAAGGAGTGTTGGGTTATTGGCAGATTAGAATTGCGAAGTACCTTCCGTATTAGAACCACATGAAAGAAAAAAAGCTGTCCCATTGCTGCTGAACCATAAGCTATCATTAAAGTTAGCAAGACCTGCAAGATTTTGATGGAGTTAAAATGAGTATATGAGTGAAGATTGCTGCAATGGAAAGTTGAGACAACGTTAACTAACTACCGATATCGTTGCAAGAACGCCTCTTGGGAAGTCTACGTAGAGTTTCCTCTTCAGCTCCTGCTCTATTCCATTTTTATCTACGAAGCACCTGACGAATATTGCAATTGCAGTTGCTCCTTCTATGATTAGCTGTGTCAGCAGAAGCAGTAATTTTGTTTATCATGGACTTGGTGAACAAGAGGTGAAGCAAACAGATTGAAATCTCAACTTGTTGACTGAGTTTTAATTCTCAAAGAAGCCAAAGAGACAAAACATGGAACTTACCAATAACAGAACGAAAATCATGAGGAGAATAAATGTGGTGTAGTTCTTTTTCCCGACGCAGTTGTTTAACCACTGGAAAAGAAAAACAATTGAATTTGAATTTGAATGTGTTCTCAAAATGAACACGAAGCAAACAAGGATAGAATTTCTCACCCTGCAGTGGTGATCAAAGCCATCAACACAACGGTTGCAGGTCCTGCAGTGTTTGCTGTGTTTTTTCACCTGAAAATAGAATTATATTATATAAATACGAAATCAATGTGATGCTCGTGTACTGATGAGAGAGTGAGATAAGCATGTAACCTTACCTCAAAATCGCAGAGTGCGCAGAAGGAGATGTCGTCTTCCCTTAAATCGGGAGAGACTGCGTCTTCTTTCATGAGGACAAAGGGAAATGGGAGCAATGGATCCAACTGAGCGCCGGTCTTCCATGGATCGAGATACCTCCTCCTTATGAAAGTCCTGAGGATCTTTCTCTCCATTCTTCTAAAGAACCTCACTATAATCTGCCCCAAAACGAACCAGTAATTGAGCTTTGGATAGCCTTTGCCAGCTTTAGGTTTCTTCTTCCTAAGGCTGGTTTTGTCAGTTGGGTCAGTGGCTGTGCACCTTATGAACAGGAACATGACTGAAACAACCTGAAATTCATAATTTAATTTCAATATGAGAATTCAGATGTCAACTTGAGCTTAAGCTGATATTGATATAAACTTGAGCAAGGTATGTACATAAGAGAAGAGTAGAGAGTAGTATAAAGTACCACAAGGGAAAAGATTGTGGTGACTGTGATTTCGGCTATTCTGTTTCCAAGGAAAAGTCCAAAGAATGTATAGAAGGACACCACAAGAAAACTGTAAACTGCAATTCCCACAATCTGCATTGCATTCAAATGCATGTTGTTTTAGATAGACTGATAGAGGTCTTTGTCTGCAACCAAACGAAACCAGAAAAATAAAAACAGAAAGAAAATACCTGCAAAGGGTGGAAAGGGCGTTGCCAGCCATGTCGTCTCTTATTCATTTGTCTTACCAACAAACAACGACACTAGCTAATTTGCAAATTGTGGTTGCTCTTCTTCTCCAAACAAACACACTGGCTGACTTTCTCTTTCTTTGTAATCCCAATCTTCTTCTTCTTCTTGTTTTGTTTACCTCACACTATCTCAACGGTCGACTATGGTGGCTTGTCTTGGCTTTTGAAATTTGAAATTGCTGGCCCCACTCCCATCCCCTTCTTCTCCCTCTCGTTAATTAATCCTAAAGTTTGTGTGGGTGGGGGGCCCACTCCTGGCTGCAATGCAATGCAATGCGGGGCCTCACTTCTCCGTTCCGTTGTTTTTGGGATTGGGAGTTTGAGCGCGCTCCTTGACTTAAAAACCCTGCCCCTGACCCTGCCCCTGACCCTGCCCAACCCATAATATAATAAAGCTAGAAACGAACTTTTTCTTTTTCTTGGTCAATAAAATCCCTCAGTGTGTGCTTGTCTATGCTATGAGTTCAATTCAATAATACATCACCTTTCTTTTGATCCCTTTCAGGGAGGTACGTAATCAAACTGGTTGTGATTTCAATAGTAAACACTTCAATTACGCTCCAATTTTTTTTTTATTCTGATTCTAGACCGTTGATAAATATTAATTTTAATCAGACTATATATCCTTTTTTCTTGTGGAACTGAAAAATAAGCCCTACTGGTGGGTCTTAACTTTAAACTTTAAAAAATTTGTGATCCAACATGAGTGCAAAAATATGGAGACCTAATTGAAATATGGAGACCTAATTGAAATATGGACCAAACTACCATGACAAACGTAATATTCTTAGCCTAAAAAAAAAAATAGAGGCTTAGGGTTAACTTTAGAGAGTACTAAGGTCCTGTTTGGTGGGCTCGACTGGATGGGATATTTCCAATTAAAATGAACATGGATCCTAACCATTGTTTGGTGGGCTTAAATGTGTCTCAGACTGGATATGGGAATCTGGATCCAAGTCCCAAATAACTTATGAAACCCAAGCCCAGAGGTGGGTTTAGAAGTCGCGTCGTCTTGCTAGAGCGAGCGCTTCCTCTGGTTTGATGCCTTCTCTCTTCTATTCTTCTCCTCAAGAATTGCATCAACATCGGCGTTGTGCAGACAAAGGCATGGAGGAACTGCAGCAAGATCACGTTGCGCAGATCGTCGCCACTTCCAGTCGATTTGGCCAAGCTTTTCCATTATAAGAATCGCTTGGCGTATGCTCTCTCTCTCTCTCTCTCTCTCTCTCTCTCTGTGTTTGTTTCCCAAGAAAAAATTGCAATGAAAAGACAATCCGAAGGAAACATTGAGTTGAGATATATTTTTGTTTTCATTTCTTGTGATTTCTCAGTAGCGCAGTGTATCATATCTACACATTAATTGAGCTATTTTTGTTTTGTTTTTGTAAATGAAATATTTTGCATGTCATTGTTTGTGTCGATTTTGTTGAAATTATGATGGTTCTTGGATATGTGAATTGGGTCGATTTATATGCATTATTATAATTTTTATAAATTTATTTATTTTTTATTGTGCAAATTTTGTGTCAGTCCAGAGAATCTTAACTTGGTGATACAGCACCAAACAACTGCTTAAAATCCAGTCATATCCCAACCAGTCCAGTCTAAGTATAGAAAGGTTAATCCAATCCAGTCTAGTCTAGCCTACCAAACGGGGCGTAAAGGCTTGTGTATAGTGCTTAATAAAGAGCTGGATTCTTAGCTGTACTAAAGAATAAACCCTTTAAAAAAAAACGAGTGTTTAGATGTCTTGGAGACTTTGTAGCTAGTGAAACTTGAGAGGGATAGAAGACCCATTATTCTTGTATGTACATTAAAGAACCTATTTGTTGATCTTTTTAGTCTTCTTTCTGCTTATATGCAATATCACACCATGTTATAATATTTACTAAATGTGAGTTATGGATAAGATGGTCCGTTCATGGTAATGATGTCTTTTACTTATAGAGATTAATTATATATACCATGAGAAATAAAGAGTTACTCCCACTGACCTTGAGATACATACAACAATTAATAGTGTTTTCATTAAAAACAAAGAATATTATAATATTATTAAACTTTACATACCATAATCGCTAAATTATTAATTTTATACAGTGAATTCTTCAGTTTACAAAGCATGTGTTTCTTTTAATAAAAGAAGAGTCTTCAAGTTCATTCATACATACTTTTATGTTAAACACTCATCCAAGATCTTATCTTTCACATCCATACAATGTAACCCTAATTCATAATGAGTTACAAATACCATTATATGATTTCAGTTTGATATAATATTAAATTAGTTCAATAATCATTAGAGTTGACGCTGTGCGTGGCTTTAAATTTTGTCAATTAATACATATCAAAACTGCAATACCATTGGATTGATCTGATGTGAACAAAACTATATATATATAATTTAGCGCATCAACGACATATACATATATCAAGCCTAAACATATAATTTAGTGCATGGA
The DNA here is from genome assembly GCA_024362665.1 of Prunus padus. NCBI lineage: Eukaryota > Viridiplantae > Streptophyta > Magnoliopsida > Rosales > Rosaceae > Prunus > Prunus padus. The sequence goes on from JANFAM010000010.1 coordinate 26,585,392, forward strand.
AAATACGTACGCACATGACGGGGTGGCTAATTGCACTATCCAATGAGCATCGATAAATGCAGTTAGACACCCCATTCTATGCCCCATATATCCATGGCTATGAACAATGTTTTCTTGTAGTGAAATTCAAGATAAAAACTCCAGAATTATTGGGCAGAAATTTTTTGAATATGTAACATCTTCATTATACTCTATCATCTCATTCTTTTTATATAACCTTTTATTTATGTACACGGAAGATGTTGTCTCATCAAACTTGATGATCAGTAATACAACACGTATAAGCATAATTCACATCTATATCTACAGGTGCGAAACAATATCTAAGCCCAACTCGACTCCCAAACATGAACAATGAATGTATCTATTAAAACCGAGCTATGCATTTTAGATAGAGCAGCAAAGGCCACACACAACACCCGATCGATCTCCGAACAGCCAGTTGAAATTAAGTTCATGGCATATAACACCCTCGTGAATCTAAGATGGATTGAAAACAAAACATAGCTAGCTAGTGACCCAACAGGACATATGAGTAAATGAATAGTTGGTGGAGAAAGTGGTAAAGGACTGAGGAAGCTGTGGGGATCCAGGCTGCAATTATCCGGGTGGAACCCCAATATTAGCACTAGGAGGGGAATTATTGGTACTTGCAACTACTCCTCTAGCTGCATTATTATTAGCGATGTCTCCATCATTAATATTAATGCCCCCCTGGTAGCCCTGGTGGGGGTGGGGTGCCCCCATAATAGTTGAGATGGCCGCAGCTAGGGCTGCAGTGAAATTGGGGTCAGAAGCAATGGCTGCACTAACAGTCTCAACCATGCCACTAGCATGAGTACTAGTACTACGTTGGCCGCCTAGCGACACTCCAGCAGGTGGTGGGGGTGCCTTGTAATTAGGAGGGAAATACATCGGGGCCGGAATAGGATGCCCCAGCCCACCCATAAGCTGGTGATTAATCGGATAACCATGCAAAGGCAGAGGAAATGTGGATGAGGAAGGTGGCGGGATTCGGTGGAATTGCTGCATGGGGCTCTGAGTCAAGTCCAGCGTGATGGTGGGAAATGGTGCAGAGGCTGATAATGTGGCCATGGACGAAGCGAAGAAGGGCAGCTGGGAATTAGAGAAGAAGCCAGAATTTGCTAGATGATGATGATGATATTGGTGAGCTTCCTTGCTTGTAGTTGAACCTGATAGCAGCATGGCAGCTGCTGCTGACGTGGTGTTGGCCATGGCTGTGGCTGCTGGAGGCAGAGGGTGGCTGTGATTACCTTCATAAGTGGTTGTGAGAATGGTTTTGTCCTCCGCCAATCTTTGCACCTGTTTGCGAACGGGGCATCCAATGGCCATAGTACAACGGTAGTAAGCACGTGGGCAAGGGTTACCCTTTGCCATCTTTTGACCGTATTTCCTCCATTGACATCCATCGCTAATCTGCATATATTTATTTCCACAAACATGTGCAAATTAATGGATTCATATCACAAGTCAATTGAAGTCACACATTGTCAAACTGTCTTGCTATGGTAGCTAGACTGCGAATATGTACCATTGATGTGGTCGAAATTCACAATATTGCAACATAATTAGCATTTGTATGTAACATAAGTTTAGCAATAGAATGATTGAGTTCATGTGCAAAACTCTCATATATGCATGTATGTATTTAGTTGAGTACAAGTGGTTCAATGTACATACCATAGGAGCTTCTGATCTCGCTCGTACGGAAACCCTTGCCTTCCTAAAAGGAACCTGATCAGCCACTGGAACTTGTTCTTGATCAGTACTACTTTTGGGCTCATCATTATCATCATCTAATAAATTGGGAACGCTACTTTTACTGGTATAATTAGGGGACCCCAAACACTGGGATGACCGGTCAAGAGCGTCTTCCGCACAATTAATATTAGTTTGCAGCCTCCTCTGATATTGGTCACGCTCCGTTGATATCACCTCTATATTCAAATTTGATGGAGAAAATGATGAGAAGGCTTCATGATCAGCCGGTGTCTTTCCAGAAGAATAGGCAACTGATGGATCGCGGACATGGTCTATTGCAGCAGCTGCAGATGGCCGTGGATCCATGAATTGTCTGGCCAACATGCCATTTGCCTCACACTTAATCTGTTGTTCAAGAAACCATGCCTTACGTACTGTTGTGATCAAATATTAACTTCACATTCTTTATATTTATGCTGGACTGGTGTTACAATGTTGTTGACTTTTTAATAGAATTGGAGTGCACATCATGTTCATATAGGTATTATACATATTGATCTCAGTAAGCACGAAACCAATACATATGGTGTCATGGACATTAGAACACCGCCGCACTTGCCGTAACAGGCCTAAACCCTAATATATTAATCCTGTCAATTCATAATTTTATATATAACAGGATCATGTTGATCACGTATATGCGATAGCTCTAGGGAGGGGACAAGATTAAAGTAAAAGTATAAACTTAATATACCGGCTCTTGTAGTCTGTTTTGTGCCTGTTTCTGCATCGCTATGAGTAGCTGAGCTTGCAACTGGCCGTAACTTTTGGTCATTTGGTCTAACATGGTTTTGAGCTCGCCATTTTCTTCATGTAGCCGCTCTAACTCAACTTGAAGACTAGTCATCAGCTGATGAAAAGTTACCAAGTTACGATTTAATAGTATCAACAATTAATTAAGAAAATTGGAAATTAATTAGGAAACATATATGAGACAGAAACATCAAATTCTGAAATAAATCGCGTGCCGAAATTTATAATAAAAAAACACAGCCACATGTAAATAAATATGTGGTAAGACTAATCAGTACCTTGTTATTGGAATTTTGATGAATATCACTGGCAGATGTTGATGAAATTCCGAAATTTAGAGTGAGGAGATTCAATCCTGTCTGGCCATGGATGATATATAATAATTTGTGTGTAGTGATGATGGTAATTAGGTGGGTTTTGTTTAGATATAGATATATAAGATGATATATAAAAGAAAAGAACAATAAAAAGGAAGTATAATCTTACGTTAACAGCCGGAGGATTATTGTTGCAGTCTTGTTGGGGTTGACGACGGGGCTCCTCATCATCATCAGCATCATCATTCATGATATTATTATTGGAAAAGAAATCCATTTCTTTGATTTCTCTGGTTCGTCTGAAAAGTTGTTTGATTGGGATTGGAATTGAGATTGAGGGGTTGCTGCTACTAGTGTTGTTGGTAGCGTCAACAAGTAGACCATCATCGGAAGCATTAAATGAGCAATCGGAGACGGAGTGGTGGAAGAGTTTGGAGCTTATGTGATGACGACGGCCTTGTTTTTCCATGACTGCTATACGTACCGCAGATGACTTGCAACGCCCAGCTACCCACCTTTTCAATTTCAACCAACAAAATAAATAAAAGTATATTATATATCTCATCAAGTGTATGAGCTTGGTATAGCTAAGTTGTGAGCCTTCTTTTGTCAAAGTGAAATTTCCAACTTCCAAGTAATGGGTATCAATCAATAAGAGAGAGAGAGAGAGAGAGAGACAGAGAGAGAGACAGAGAACTCCTCAGAAGGGGTCCATTCGTCCATATATGGAAAAATAATAAAATTATTAATGAAATTAGGCTTATTATTATTGAGGCCTAGACCTAGACTGGATGAGCCGAGCGTACAACAGCCGTTTTTTTTCCTTTCTTTTTCCTTTCGAGGGATAAATGATGTCACCCTTGAGGTAAGGGTGTAGGTGGCTGGTTTCAACCACCACAAGGAAAGGGAAGCCGCTGCAGTGCGGAGGAGGAGGAGGAGGAGGGGAGGGTGAGAGTGTGAGGTTAATTTCAACTTGAAATATATATATACAACGTTATCTCTCCAAGTCTTAATATAGTAATTAAGAAAGCCGTGGGAGATGAGTCACCAATGTTCAAACGGAGTCACAGACGGTGGTTAGACCGAAGAAAAGAATTAAGTACTACTGAAAATGAAAACATATATATATATATATATATATATATATATATATATATATATACAAGTTACAACACCTAATCCCACTGACTTCGAATTCCAACCTCATTCAGCCAACCCCTCACGTCAATGCAATGCTCTCTCTCTCTCTCTCTCTCTCTCTCTCTCTCTCTCTCTCTCTCTCTCTCCCTCCGAGGCTATAGCAACCAATGATTGAAAGGGACGTCCTTCAGCCTCGGCTTATATATAGGAGCATACATAGTAATAGTAATAGCAGCCAAGACTATCCGCAACTTAATGGTTGGGGGAGGGTCAGTCTAATTAATACTGCCATGCTTTGTCAAAGCTGTAGATATCATAGCTAGTTAGCTGAAAATTTTGACTTGTAGGAATTAATGGACTAGGGTTTACCCATATTAGTTATTAGTATATCCATTAGAATGCTCCACCTACTCCATCTTCGTTAATTTCCTCCAATATTTACTTGCTTCATCGACAGTAATGTATGCCTTTATCTTAATTGATTTTACCTATAATTTCCTCTATTCGATCGCCCAACTCAATACTCATCCATCCTACACCCCCCTCCTCCCTTCTTCTGCCCAACATTCTACACCTCTACACTTCACATATATAATATACCCAACGTTCTACATATCAGAATTGGTTGGTTTACTTTCCTTTAATCCCTAGATTTCCAAGATTAACATTATAATTACTACTGGCACCGCCCACCTCGTTGGCTTAAATTTCTAAAAGATTTTAAGGTGCGTGTTAGCCAACTACAACACTTAACTTCAGTTGATGTCCAAAAATGAATTCAACTTAGAAGTAGGCATGCCTTCGGTCTGGAGCGTTCTACGACAGGTGTGGGATGAATCTGTAAAAGGAGAGAGCAAAGGTGAAGAACTTAGGCACCTGTGTGGTAGTGGCTGAAAACTCTCCGATACTTAAGTTAGTATAAGTGTTGTGAACAGAAGATAACTATTGATTTGAAGCTATTGGATTGTACCATTGCAAGTAAAATTGCAGTTCAATTCAATAGATGCCAAAATAGTTCAATAAATTGAACTATTGAACAACCATTGTGGATGCTCTAATGTGTCAAATTCTTTACAAAGATAATTCTTTATGAAATCTTACAAATGGAGGGTTAGATTATGATGATCATATGAAATCAATTTATGTCCGTTGCTCAAGTCAAGTCACTAATTCCATGCCTCTTAAATGTCTTAATTAAACTATGAATGAATCCACTTGTTGATGACCACATTGGACCGCCTCGTCCTATTTTCTTTAGAAAAATATTTCATTATTAAATAGTCATGATCTTTTTTTCTTTTTTTGGTTCGAATTAAATAGTCATGATCACGTATTAATATTATGCACATCAGTTTAATTGATCAAGTCAAGATGTGGAAAAGTGAAGTCTATGGTAGAAGATGCCTCATTTGACAATGAGAACCCACAGCTGGAAGGTCCCTCTCTATCTCTTGGTTGTTATATACTATTAATAGCATTGAGAATGATCTGAAGGTACGTACTTGTCTATATATATTTAACTCGAAGAAAAAAAACAAACATGTTATTATTTTCCTTGTGCATGTCTGTACCTGCGAAGTCAATACGTACGCTTGGTTTTCATTACAAATATCTTGTGTTTCATTATCCATGTTTGATTTGAAGGGAAAAACAAAGACGTAACGACTGGAAGTAGTCCTCAATCCTCATCATCAGTGACTTTATTTCATCTTAATTAACTTGAATTAGTGAGTGGCTTTCTTTTCTTACTCAATCAAATTCAATGCATGATGCATCACCTTCACTTCGACAGCGGCAAGCAAAACGCCATAAGGAGTTTATCATGATCACATGCAATGCAAAGCAACGGGCAACCTGGTTTTTCTTGAGAGACAAAAATCTCAATAAAGACAAGACAAGAAAAGAAAATATCATGGAATATAATTATTCCTTTCTACTTTGTAATTGAGACAGCTAATAACCACCAGCAGCAGCAAGTCAATAACTTTTTAAAATAAATTTTATATCCAGTTACAAAAGTTTAACTTTGCATGTAAACTTACTCAAGTTTACAAAGTCTTAAAAACTCAACCCTAATCAAGATAGTTACAAGCCAAGAACAAAAGGATTCCCAAGTCTATTACAAACAAATTCCATAATGAAATAACATAATAAGGACTTTTTTTTTTATATCTATGGATAAGACTGATTACTCTTTACCACGCATAATAAACTAGTGTCGGTTTTTAGGAACTATAACTATGGCCCGGCTGGCAAGGCCTTAGGGTTTGATGGACTGGCAAATCCTCAAGTGGTAGCAAACGATTCCGTAGTTGCTTTCAAAACTGCCTTATGGTTTTGTATGACTGAGCAAAAGCCTAAGCCCTCTTGGCACGATGTCATGACTGGAAGATATCTCCCAACAGAAGATGACAAGGCAGCTAACAGGACTGTTGGGTATGGGCTGGTCACTAACATAATCAACGGTGGAGAGTGCTGAAGATCCAACGACGGACAAATGAAGGGTCGGATTGGTTATTTCAATAGATATGCTGAGTTGTTTAACGTTGATCCCGGCCCTAACTTAGATTGTGAAAATCAAAAATCTTTTTAATGAATCCTCCTAAAAAGGCAATAAAAAGGTATGAAAGAACAAAAATGTTGTCAAATCTCTTGAAAACAAGCCAATAAAAACGTATCCCATGCTTATATTATGTGATACGGATTTACAGTTGTTGTTTGATCGTAACTGTACTGATCCGCAAGGTCAACTGGAAAATCAAAATGCCCAAAAGAATAAAACTTTCATAATGCAATACCGATCAATACAAAATGTTGGATCTGGCAATAAAATGATAATGATAATACAAAATTGAGGAAAGTCAGAAACAAATAAGTCCAAGAGCAGTAAATTTATCCTAATGATGAGTAATATATGAGAGAATCGTCTAAAAGACAAGCTCATGAGGCTTCATGCCTGACTTGAGAGAGAATCTTGCAGCTAAGTATGTCTTCAAGTCTGGTACAGCCTCAATGGACTTTATCAATGAAGCATCCACGCTCTTCTGATCATCTTTCCTTCCTTGCGGGACGACATTCTTTTCCTACATTTTGTTGTTGGGAAAATATTAATTCAAAGTAAAATATTTAGACAGAACAGTCACAGTAATGGATGGCTATTCTCCAATATATGTATACACCCCCAACACAAAACTTAAACATAACAGGGCTCAAAGGGATCAGACCAATAACAAATAAATGAAGACAATGCTATCTTCCTATAACATGGAAAAGAGAGAGTGAAAATGGAGAAAGAAACAAATAAAAGAAGTAGGGGAAGATGGAAAGATATTGATAGGAGTGAAGGGGCAATGCAATGGGAAACCTAACAATTACAAAATATCTATACCCAAAAAAACACTCTGGTATTTCTTTTTCTCATGCTTAGAAAACTAAGCATAATTAAAAGATCCTGATGCCACCTCAACATTTCAATTCGTACAACATCTAAGTCCACATAGACAGTTCCAAGAACAGAAGATAACTAAATTCGCTCAACAAACATATACAAGTCAAAAGATGATAAAACAAACCTCTTTCTCTGCCTCAAAAAATTCTCCCTCTCCCTTCTTTTTCTTCTTCTCCACTTCCTTTGCAAAATATTTGCCATCAAACTTTTCTACATTCACCCCAGAAATGTCAACCTTGGTGGAGGTGGCAATCACATAGGACTGATTCACACGTCTCAAAGGAACGCCATTAATTTTGAATGGCCCTGCAAAGGCATAAAACCAACACTCAAGTTAGAAATACAATCCATGGATGTGCCTAACCAAGTTCATTTCAAGGACCAGACAAGTTCTACAAATTAGAAATCCATGACCCCACCACTATGCAATAAAAATAAAAGAAAAGGGAAAATTTATCTCCCACATACGAGAGAAATTTAGTGGATAATGGGCTAGGAATGACTTTATGGGCGTTGCCCGTTCTTGGGCCGTTTATAGGGTGGTTATTGGTTTATTTTGGACCTTGAGGTCCCTACTTCAAACAAAACACAAATCATCTTTTCATTGTAAAAAAAACATGATAAAAGAAGAAGAGAATATATACAAAAGCAGTCAACTTAAAAGAAAACAACTGACAAATCATTGGATAAACCAATTCCAAAACTCTGTCTATGAAATTTAAAAAGAATAAAATATATAAGCAATTAAGGTAAAAGCCCATTACAACAAGACAAGTGAAGCTAAACACATATATGCTAAGAGTATCTATTTATACCAATCAAGAATGTGTAATCGAAGGAACATATATCATACTTCCAAGCAAAAAGACGCATAAATTGGACAAAGTAACCACATAATATTTGGTGACACTTAGCAAGTTGAAGCATTCACATCTATTTATGTTGTTAGAGAAGGGTGCTTCACTTTTGCTGTCATTTCAGATGAACAAAATTACGCACCCCTATTCGAACTACCCATCACCTGACAAAGCATCTCAGTTTACAAAAGCAGAAGCAATCACAGAAAGGAAGCGTGCATGGGAAAGGGATAGTTTACCAATAACTTAGGGGAAAAAAGGGACTGTTAGAGAAAGCTGCTACAAAAATATGTTGTTGGGTATTTGGCAGAAACGAGATGGAGGTCATTACATAATCATAAGCTCAAGAGAATTCAAATGTACCTCATGAAACAATTCGAATTAGCTTGATCAAATTTGTCATTTAGAAAATGACGAAAGTATGCCATTATTACATTTAAAAAACACAACTTAAATAACACAAAACATAAATTACAACAACGGAAAATGGATGAAGCGATAATGAATGAAAGCGGAAAGCTCACCAGTAATGAGAAGCAATCCAGATGTAAGCTGCTTAAGAAAAACAACTCTCTTTCCCTTAAACCTTCCAGCCAATATAATCAACACCGTGCCAGGTGTAATACTCGCTCTAAATACAAACAACCAAAATTTTTAATTAAAAAAAAACAACAATAATAAATTGAAAAACAAATTAAACACATTTTGTAAAATTGAAAATTAAAAGTAGGGAATATGAGAGAACCTGAGGTTGGTAGGCTTGGGCTTGCGCTTGTTGACGAGAGGCTTCTTGACGTCGTCGGCAGGGTAGAACTTAGGGGGTTTCTGGGTTGGGGTCTCAGCCTCTGGCTTGGGGTCATGGCGTGGGAATACGCCGCCGTTTTTGGCCTTGATGGCCCAAAGGCCGCGCTTGTGGTACATCTTGGACCTGGAGAACTTACCCACCCCACGAATCAAATCAGGGTTCCGGGTCTTTCTCGGGAGTCTGGCTTTTGGTGCCATTGCGATTTGCCGCAATTCTCTCTGTCTTCCGGAAACCTACGGCGCGGAAACCTACGGCTTGCAATTTGCAAATGCGAAACAGAGAGAGAGGTGCGGCGGAGTTGAAGACTTCAACTTTTAAGTCTTAAACCCTAAACCTGTTTTTTTTGTTAGTTTTTTTGTTCAATTCATTTTGTTGGGCTGGTGGATCAATTAAAGATAAGACCTCGTTGGGTTCAATCGATCCAGTCCATAGTTGAAGACTTGGGTTGGGCTATATCAATCCAGTCCACAATTGATGACTTGGGTTGGGTCCAATCCAAAGCATCAAAATGATTTGATGAGAAGATTATGACTGACATGACATGGGAATCACGTGAGCAAATACCAAGTCTTCCACTCCAGTTTCCACTACTTGAACTTGATGATATCCCTGCAGCCACTTCTCCATTGATTCATCACTCTTGAGTCTTGTCTTGTGTAAATTAGCAAAAACATGCACATCTTGATCTATATATATATATATATATATATATATATATGCATGGTGTTGACATTTCCACTTTGGGGGAAGTGGCTAAGTCAGCCTCTTGCCTGTGACTAAAATATTGGATATTGACCTCTGACTAATTAGTAGTTGCTTGAATGCAATGCAACTGAAACGAACCCACTACCATAACATGTAGCATGTCCTCTTCTTTCAAAAATTAATTATGAATATATGGCCGGCACTGCACTGCGCACGTCTGTATAAAAGGCCTACGACTTTGCTTTCCTTCCTTCTTATATATTCAACCAAATTACCAAGCACATATGCACGCCTAAGCGCTAATTATATATCCATGGCAATAATCAGCTGGTTGTCATCTTCCATCTTCCTCTCATTATTCACCTTGTTTTGCCTTGGTACTAGTAGTAGTAGTAATGCATCATGGGGAGCTGAGGCTGCTCGCAAATCATGTCGTCCCTTCTCGTCTGTGATCAACAAAGACCTTTTCCACACCATGTTTCTACACAAGGACGACGCCGCATGCCCTGCCAAAGACTTCTACGCCTACAACTCTTTCATCAAAGCCTACAAATCCTTCCCTGGATTTGGCACCACCGGAAGCTTAACCACTCGCAAGCGCGAAATTGCTGCCTTCCTTGCTCAGATCTCTCACGAGACTTCAGGTGGGTGGGCTACTGCCCCTGATGGACCCTATGCATGGGGTTTGTGCTTTAAAGAGGAAATCAATCCCCAGAGCGACTACTGTGACTCCACCAACAAGGAATGGCCCTGCTATCCGGGCAAATCTTACAAAGGAAAAGGCCCTATTCAACTATCCTGGTAATTTAATTTCATTACTTGATCATCATATCTAATAGCTATATCGACATAATATATATGCATGTCAATGTCACATATATATATATATATATATATATATATATATATATATATATATATATATATTATGGATGGTAATTGGTAATATGCGGTTTTGTCGTACAAATGTTTATGTTGTCGGATTGTCTTTTGATGATTTGAAATATATATATATATATGTTGGTAATGAATTAGGAACTTTAATTATGGCCCGGCCGGCAAGGCATTGGGGTTTGATGGGCTTAAGAATCCAGAAATAGTGGCAAACAATTCCATGATCGCGTTGAAAACGGCTCTGTGGTTCTGGATGACTGAGCAAAAGCCGAAGCCGTCTTGTCACGATGTCATGGTTGGACGATATATTCCCACAGAAGCTGATGTGGCAGCCAACCGGACGGCCGGATTTGGGGTGGTGACTAACATAATCAACGGTGGCCTTGAGTGCGGCATACCAAGCGACGCACGAGTGAATGATCGGATTGGTTATTTCAAAAGATATGCTCAGCTGTTGAATGTGGATACTGGATCTAACTTAGACTGTGCAAATCAGAAGTCTTTTTAATGTTAAAAAAACAGGAATGCTGTGCAAGTTGCAACATGTCTATGATATTTTTCTTACAATATTACATTGAATAAGAATTAATACAGAGCTTGACTTGATGGAGTTTTCTGTTTTGTACTTAATTTCTGTCTGTGTGATCCTTTTTTCAGATTACCCGTGTGATTCTTTGGCTCATGCTATGTCCTCACTTTGTCTCTCTCTGTTGTCATGCTTAGATAAAAACAAATATTACTAAACCAAGTTGGTCGTAGTGCAAAACCGAAGCAAAAATAAAGGAAAAATACTATTTTCGTCATCGCCTTCTTCATCCTCAACTCTGTACAGAATTATGAACATCAGTAAAGCCAATAATCTGCATTGCTCAGAGCAAGAAACTGAACAAAAACTCGAACATACTTAACCTTTAGATAGTTGCAAGAAAGGAAATAAAAAATGACAACAACAGGAAAAGGGAAAACTCGGAACTAAAGTACAAAAATGTAGAATGAGTCTGACATGTTAAACGAAACAACCACTCCAACCACATTTTCTACTATACCAAACATTCAAATATGCATAATACATAAACAATTCAATATAACAAATGACAGACTCCATATGAGTCTGGCATGTTGAAATGCAATGGAAAATGTCACACACTAATTATAACCTTCTTTTATCAAATAAAGCGAGAAGTAATACGATATAGCAAACACTTCTTTAATTTCAGGTTGGGGAGTGTCTGAAAGCCAAAACCAGTGTTCGAGTTTTCCCTATTTTTGTCCTTGGTGCAAAAAGCCATAAAGAAAGTGCTGCCGTGGCTCTGCTTATGGAGTTGCATAGAAAAGGCTTGCTAGAATTTGCTATATTATATAAGCAGCTCAGTCCCCGGTTTATGATGTTCAGTCTAATATTGTAGCACATACAAAAGTCCAATGATTAGGTTTGTCTAATTCAAAAGAAACGGTAAGGATGTGGTAGATGGAACTGTGGATTTTGACATCACAAGAGAGAGTGTTTCGTATCAAAGTATCCATCAGTTTCAAGCATTTGCTTTGCTGTCTCTCTTTATCTGAGCTTGACCATGGCAAGAACATTTCAGAAAGGAAAAGAGTAAGTGCAAACTAATAAAGAGCAAAAGCACAATGAGAGGCACCATTAAGAGTAAAGCCTTTTATAACAGAAGAATAATTGTCAAGCAAAATCATCCAACTAAGAGTTATCCATTCCATTTGTCTCTCTTCACATGGGGACGATTGGAGGGAAATGTGAGTATCAGGACAAAATTTTTGAAAGGCAGCTGTCAGTTTGCCACTAACTGTTAATGTGTAAGATGGTTCTTTGTTCAACAATGGTTGCAGACTGCAGTGAAAGCAAATAACAAGCAAAGCTGCACACAAACAAGCATTGCACACCATAAATTCACAAAAGGTCACATGGGAAATAGCAGAACCAAAATCGATAAATTAGCCCTTCAAATAGGTTGTTCTCCAATCCAAATGCCTTAATCAGAATAACAAAAACAATATTAAAGCATTGTAGAAGAAGTATGCACCACGGACATAGCCCGCAACTCCCTCAATGATCCCATTTATGGGATGGTGCCTGAAAGTTTGTTACCCTCAAGCCAACTGCAAGGAAATAGTTCCATCAAAGGCAGTTTTAGTAATCGATCAGGATAGGACAATCTGGTGGACATAGATAGCATAAACATCTATTGACACTTCCGTGAGTATCTACACTACAAGTCATCCAATGCATTCAAGGAAAAGTTTAACTGCATCAGCAAGTTAGCATACCATTCCAAAACATTGTATGTGTTTTTCTGCACTAAATGAATGAACCACCCAAAGAAGGCGAAACCGAAATTATAGCCTAGCAAAGAATTGTCAGTGCCTAGAAATTTACCTTGAATTGCAAGCAACTGGCAACCACAAAAATGATATTAGAGAAAGAAAACTCCCTTTGGCAATCTGTACAATACTTAAAAAAAGCGATCAACCCAAACATTATTCCAGATATAGCCCCTCCTCTACCTTACCCCAGAAGAGGGAGAAAAAAAAAGAGATGGGTTGGAATTAAAACGCTGCGTTTCACATCACACTTACTTAAGGCTGATGTGGAAATGCTAAAACCGTTAGATTCTTTGAATGGCTAGGATTTCTCTAAATGCAGAAGACTGCACTTAACTTATTCTCTCGGCCAGAGACCGTACTAACGGGAATTGAAATCATCCGACACTATAGCCCCTCTCCCTTATCCCATCACCTTCCACCCCCAAACTCTCTGCTTCACCTTCACACTAAGCCGCCGCCGCTGCCGCAGGAGCCGCAGCGAGCCTTGCTGCTCCTCTCCTCCATCTTCTTCAGTTCTTCTCCATCTCTAAATCCCCTAATCACAAGCTTCAGCCTCCAATATCCAGGTGAGTCGTTTGCTTCAGCATAAAATTTTTCTTCTTTTGCATCCTCTTTGTCTCTGGATTATGCTTTCTCTTGTAGTCTATAAGTAGTAGCTCCAAATGGAACCGAAGCTCTTGTTTTCTTCAACCAAAGCCTCACCGTCCCCTTCTGTACCCTTTTTTCTCTCATACAAATCTCCTTTTCTTCTACAACCCAAACAATCCACGAAAACCCACTTGTCACTCTCAAAGATACTGCCAGAAAAATCGCTATTCTGGGGAAAGAGTTTGGTTTTACATGGGAGATATGTTCCTTTGGGTAACCTGACAAAAAACCATTTCCCGTTTGGGCCAGTAAGTGCTGCTGTGAAGAGAAGGAAAGAGCTTCCCTTTGACAACGTAATTCAAAAGGATAAGAAGTTGAAGTTGGTTTTGAAGATACGAAAAATTTTAGTGAGCCAACCTGATAGAGTTATGTCGCTTAGAGAGTTAGGTAGGTACAGAAGAGACTTGGGTCTGCAGAAAAAGCGTCGTTTTATTGCCTTGTTAAAGAAGTTCCCTGCAGTGTTTGAGATTGTTGAAGAAGGGGTTTACTCTTTGCAATTCAAATTGACGCCGGAAGCAGAAAGGCTTTATTTTGAGGAGTTGAAGGTCAGGAATGAGATGGAAGACTTGCTAGTCGTGAAGTTGAGGAAATTGTTGATGATGTCATTGGATAAGCGGATTTTATTGGAGAAGATTGCCCATTTGAGGAATGATTTGGGGCTTCCTTTAGAGTTTCGTGATACAATTTGTCACCGGTACCCACAGTTCTTTAAAGTTGTTGCAACTGCGAGAGGTCCGGCTTTAGAATTAACTCATTGGGATCCTGAGCTTGCAGTGTCAGCAGCTGAGTTATCTGAAGAGGAAAACCGGGTTAGAGAAATAGAAGAGAAGGATTTGATTATAGATAGGCCTCTCAGGTTCAATAGACTAAAACTGCCAAAGGGTCTTAATCTTTCCAAGGGTGAGATGAGAAGGATATGCCTGTTCAGGGACATACCTTATATATCCCCTTACTCTGATTTCTCGGGCCTGAGGTCAGGTACAATTGAGAAAGAGAAACATGCTTGTGCAGTTGTTCATGAGATGTTGAGTCTTACTGTGGAGAAGAGGACTCTTGTGGATCACCTTACTCATTTTCGAGAAGAGTTTAGGTTCTCTCAGCAGGTGAGGGGTATGCTGATAAGGCACCCTGATATGTTTTACGTGTCCTTGAAAGGAGATAGGGATTCAGTTTTCCTTAGGGAAGCATATCGCGATTCCCAATTGATAGACAAAGATCGTTTGTTGATCATAAAGGAGAAGCTTCGATCTATTATTTCTGTTCCTCGGTTTCCTCGAAGGGGTGCTCCCAGAAGTGATGCAGATGGTGCAGAAGGAAATGATGAGGCAAAAGATGGAACTCTTGAGGAGGGAGAGGAATGGTCTGATGCTGATAACTTTATGAGTGATGATGAGTTTGACAATGACGAAGACGATGATGAAGATGATTGGAGTGATGAAGATGATGATACACCCCCAGATTTCGACGAAGATGGGAAAACACTGAATATTGGAGTGAGCAAACCAGTCAAAGATGAAGATAATTCGAGACAGAATGATGGAAAGGTGCTTGTTCCAGTGTTGCCAGATGGTCGGCCAAGAGAGCGCTGGTAAATTAATGGATTTGTAGGGACTCCAGCCTCAAGATATATCCTGAAAGGGTTGATTATATGTTTTGGCCTGAAATACTATTTATGTCTGATCCTGCTCGAAGGAGAATTCAGCATGCTATCTGCATGGCTCTAGAACCTGTTAGCAACACAAGGCCTCTACCTTTTCCTCATACTTGATGTTCAGAGAAGTGTTCTCTGAAAGACAAAGGCATCACCTTCAAGTATTATATTCCTCTATTGCCTTATGTAACAGAGTCATTTGTTTTTGTACTCTTTAGTTAAGAAAATTGAAATTTTGTGGGAATGAAAAGTTGCAGCTTGTTTCAAATAATTCTTCATGCTTTTTAGTTGAATAACCCGGTTGATGCTTAATGTTCATACCTCTGCAATGCAATTACTTGCATAATGATTCAGAAACGTTTGTATCTGAAGCAAAACACCTGGTTGTTCCTCCATGCGTAATGATTCTTGGAAGTAACTTCATGCTTAATGATTCACCATACTCTTGTCTTCACAATCTTTTCATTGTCTCAAGAGAGTGCTTCTAGTTTTTTTCCCCTTATTTTCCAAGATTTTCTCAGTGGCCAAACAGAATATTCATGATCTATTATTCTCCTTTTGTATCATTATGAAATTTAAAAAATCTTTAATTGTTTTGAGAGATTCAGGAAATTGCAAAGGTCTAAAATATGACTTGCAGGTATTATACATATCCTGTGTTAGGCTTCCTTACTCCAGTGTATGCCTTATACATTTGTTTCTTCATGCTTTATAGGATTGTGCTATTTTCTTTTTGAAAGTTAGGTACTCAAAATATGTTCTCTAGCATACTGTTTGGAACCAAATAGAAAAAAAAAATTAGTTAATATGCAAATGAATTCATATTTTTTGGAACAAAGTATCTATTATTTTAGTTCAATTTTCATTAGATTCTATACTACCCTTACACATAATACAAAACAGATGCAGTGCCTTAAGATTTGTTTTGTTTGTTTTTCACTATTTTCTTTGTAAGTATATGTAGCAAGGTAAGTTTTCACAGATACTAAGGGAACTTATTCTGGGAATAACATAACAGCTCTATGAGAAAAGTTACCTGAAAAATGTTCCTTACATCTGTGCTCTTTATGTATGGAGGAAACCCTGAACATAGAGAGAACACAGATTTAAAGAAACAGATTCATGAGACATTTTTTTTTGGACGAGTAATGAGACATGGAATCTCTATTTTTAGTCAGTTTTGGCATCTTTGAATTTCTGTTTACTTGTCTTTCTAACATATACAGATTAAGAATAGCTTGGGCTCTGTTGGATAGTTGATAAGATGATTTACATGATTTTCAAAAATAGGCAACTGGTAGTGTGAGGAGAATCCAATTGAAGGCCACTGGTAGTGGAAGGATGAGATATATGTTCCATGTGTCTTGCAGGTTCGAACAGTTTCAATTTTAATTGTGTTGCTCTATTTTTCTTCTTAATTTGTTTGCACTGGTTTGAGTTTTACGTTTTATTGGGTTTTCTGAGAATCTGTACAGGTATTGAAGCAGCACAAAGGAAGAAGGGAGCAGCAGCTACTGCTCAGTATTCCAAATAGTCATTTTAATCATCATTTGGACTACCCAATTATAGTCGTACAAGGCAATTTTATTGAGTGCTATGTTATACTAGTTGCTGACTCAAATCTATATTCTGAATTCTAAAATTAATTGAGTGCTATGTTATACTAATTCTGACATTTACCCTTCATTTACTTATTGAACATCAGTCTGGTGCTTGCTAAACATATTTACTGGTTATATTTCTCTTTAAAGTTGAAGCCTTCCTACCAACTTCAAAATTTGCAGCCTTGATTTTATAACCATTTTCATTACTTTGGCAAGAACATTTTCAGGTCTTTAAAAATTAGTGCAATTTTGCAACACCACTTTTGCATGGCGTCTGTATTGAGGTTTGACTAATTTAGCTTAAGCAATATGCTATATGTCTCCGACTTTTCAAATAATTGTCATTTGATTGAATAGTTATACCTATTGATATTGAAAGTTTCTTTGATCTTGCAAGTGAATGAAATTCTTAAGTCGATTCTCATTTCATGGAGTCCTTTCAAGTGTTAATGAAAACGCAGGGTGAGCTGGTGGTGCTATCACTGGAAGTAACAACCACGCCATGTTCTATCCATCATTAATGTCAGTCTCCATACGCCTAGAGGATGATTGATCGTAAACGGCGGGATGTGTCATCTCTTGATATGGAAAATTGGCAAGATCTGGATTACAATTATTTCTTTTTGTTACAGTTCTAGATTACTTTGATGATCTTTTGTAAAACTGTCCCCGTTTGATCTTCTATATATATGTAGGTGTTTTAGTCATATTCCCTTGAGTGCTTTTTCTTGTCCACAAACACAGCATACCAAAGTTTTGAAAAGATGTGATGTGACAATAATTTTTGGTTCACCTTTATCTGTAAATTTTGTGTTCATTTGTAAGCTGCTCTTCTGAAATGTTTTCTTCCTTTACAAAGGTATGTTACCAATGAGACTACTGATCCGTAGTCGTCTCCTGCATGCCATTGTAATTTGTATGCCTTTTCAGTTTATGAGGGACATGTCCTTATACAAGGGAAGGGATGCATACAGTTTATGACTTGTAAAACATCATTAACATACAAAATACATCTCTCTCGAAACGGATGAGTTATGCTAGCGACAGTTACCCACCCATGCAATTAAGTACGTTGAAAGAAAGATGAGCACAAAGATGAGGAAAATAAAACAAAATAACCCACCCTCTGGGCTCTAATATATATACCTATACGTTCCAAGGCCCAGCTTCGCCCAACGCCCTATCAGTAACCTCATCGTTCCAGACTAAAAATCTCTACTGTTCTTCTCTCACCGTCACTTCACTTAGCTCATCCCTAATTCAAAACCCTTGGACTTGGAGGGAGGGAGCGAGATGATGTAAAAATCAGCATGGAAAAGTCCTTGTGATCTTCAATCTTTTCGCTGCGGACAAGAACATCCTGCGTGCATGCATAAAATGTAGAAAGAAAGAAAGAAATTAAGCACAGGAAAAGCAGTTGATCCATCATTATTAAACTGACTGGGAATTGGGAATTCGGGATTGATTAATTAAGCAAATTAAGAGGAGGAGGATTATTGTGCATTTATAACGCAGAAAGATTAATTAGATTGACTACTTACTCCCAAGGAACATCCCCCACCATCAGCCAATCCCCTTCCTCGTCTTCATATGTCAAAACATGAACATCACGACCAGACTCAGAGTGCACTCTATCCACCTCATCTCCCCCTGCAGTTATATGTATATATATTTCAATAACAATCACTACTACTTCTACACATGCTTCAAATTTTCTACTAGTTCAACATTAGTGATTCCAATATATATAAATAAAATTTTCAAAAAACCAACTAGTATTAGATGTGTTGGAAATTGATGAAGCAAAGTTAAGTTGCATACAGAGAATGTTGGTATTGAACATATGTTCCAGTGTTCGTATCAAGTCATGAAAACCATCATGCCCTAATAGATCCAACTTCCTGCCAATAGCATGGCCTGCCATGTAAACCTTCACATAGAAGGTGGATGTGGTGTGATCATCATTATCATTGCTGCCTTCATCTGCTGCTGCATAATTATTCATTGCCTCCTCCTTCGGCTGGTTTGAATACGCCCAATCCGACGGTGACCCCTATTATCAAATCATATAAATACCATATGTTAGTGAGTAATCCTCATAGTTCATATATGTAGGTAATGGTAAAAGTCATAATATATATATATATATATATATATATATAATCAAATGGAGCATTAATGGATTCATGAAGTGATGAGAGCTTCATGGATCATGGCATACACACACGTACGTGTGGCATGTACCATGCATGCATGTATATATGTACCTTGCAACAGAAGGGTTGTGTTGTTGAGAGTGAGAGGCAGAGGGTGATAGGCTAAGCCCAAGCCTGAGATCTGTGCTAAGATCTCTCTTTAACTGTTTGAACTGTGAGTGTGAGAAAGAAGATGGGAGAGTTTGGGAAGATGATGATGGCGTTGTTGAGAGAGCTGGGTCTGGGTGGTTGCTACTGTCAATAGATGAAGAACAACTAGTACTACTTGTAGGACCTCTGCCTCTGCCCATCGCTTAATAAAGTTCATTCATTTATATTGAAGAAGCCGCCAGCCACGTATCTTGTGTTTATATATATGTAACTTTAAGGCCTTCTCCTGGGGAAGGCAGGCATTTCTTCGATTTGATGATACTAGAGTCCACCTGACCTGAGAATCCAAATAATGTTCTCAGTCTAGCCGACAGGTACACGTGTCAAAAGCGACTTACATCGAAATTCCATTTCAAACTTGAATGCAATGTTGAACATGCGAGAAATACAACCAACCTGAAGAAAAACAAAATGAATGAATGAATGAATGAAGATTGCATTTTGTTGACGTTTAAAGATCCAGTTCACAGGCTGATGCTGATGCTGAGGTGAAACTTTTGAAAATTTGCAAGTTATTTCACATCAAATAAAAGGATATCATATTCATATAGCTCCCTCTCCTCCCAACTTTATTTCACATCAAATAAAAGGAATCAAAAATGGGATTCACAAACTTGCTTTTACACAGTCAAGTTACAGGCAAGAAGAGCAATAATAATACCTTGTGTTTTTTGGTACCTTAATTTGGAACACAATGTCAGTCAACAACTGTGAGACAAATTCTATTAAGAAATGAAAATCTTAGAGAATTAAGTTGGTTTGATATCAATTATATGTGGTTGAGGAAATGAATCTAGACTCTCTCTCTCTCTCTCTTCTTTTATATTATTTTTCTGACCTCAAACTCAATAATGAATGTAGACTGTGTTTGTGGTCGTGGAGTCGTCTTGGACATTCAATTTGGAAGCTAAAAGGAACGATCTCCGATGTTTGCAACCCTTTACATAGCAAGAGACAAATATTAGATTAATTTTAATTAAAGAGAATCTCCAAATCAATGTTCAATGGATATAATTATCGTGTTGCGCATGGGGGCCTTGGGTATAGAGTCACAGGACATAATCAAGGGCATTGGCATTGGTGTAATTTGTACAATAGCATATATAATCTTAATAATATATCACTAATGTACTTTAGCAACAAAAGATGATTGATTAGGGGGGATGGACATATATATGCTTAACAAACATCATACAGGATACACATGCAACATTATTTTGAACATAAAATATACAAATATCACTAATGTTCAAGAAATTTTCACCTAATTACGGTCTAAACGCCTTCAGTTGACATATATGCTCCTCAAAGTTAGTCGTGTCAATTGCATGTGATGAAATTAAAGGAAAATTGTAACATAGTTGCAGTTAGGAGACATCCGCGTGAACTGAAAGCTTAAGGATACTCAACTAAATTGAAAGTTAGAATGGCAAAGTGGAATAAAGCCCAAAGTTGAGAGGAGATCTCTAAATTAATTTTTCCCTAATGAATAATTTGCTTTGTCTCCATTAGCATCTTTTCCCCAGCGCCACGTGCATAAACTGTGTGTAATAATAGTAATAATAATACTAAGACACCACCTTTACTTTTTGTCTTTCACTCTTTTTGTGATATGTTAGATTTTCCATGTTTTTTCACGAGGCCAAGGGAACATGAATATCTTTGCTTACGCCTAAAGATACGCCAATTGCTATAGGAGGAGATTATAGATTCAGAAGAAGGAATTGAAATGAGGACTTAGAAGAAACAAAGGCAGAAAGAAAAGGTGGATGTTCCCCACCACCCCTACCATTATCATAAGTATTGTTCCTTGAATCAATTAATTAGCCTTCATCTCTTTGAAACACGCGAAACGTTTTGTTTCTTGAAATTCAACTCTAGGAAAAGCTTTCCGCAACTCGCAGCTACTTTTAGTCTTTTAGATCTCAATGTCCTGTTCTCCCAACACCTATGCATTGCCATGCTTGTATTGTTGTATCAACTTACCAAGAGACCTCGACCTCGCCCCCACACTCACCCTCGCCTACTAAAGCTATTGACATCAACCACCAAACATGTGCTCCCTTCCCTTCTCCTACTCCTAGTGTTCGGTAAGCTTAGCGGCCGGCGCGCTAATGTCTCAACCGGCATACCTAGGATATGTATATGGCTGGCTGATGCTTCCTTTCCTAATCCACGCTTTTCAAGTTTTTCCAATGATGCCTTGCCTCGGCATCGGCAACACTCCAAAAGCAAAAGAAAAGAATAACTCAGCGCATTCCAAACAAGATAGTGTGGGTGTGATGTGGTGGCTAGCTACGGGGGCGGGGGAGCTTTTAGAATTAACGTAAGATCTATATCAATCTGTAACAAGTAATATGTCACCAGAGTAACAACTAAGAGAAACCAAATAACATTTTATTTACACGTGTTCCACACATTGACATGCACAACCAGAGAGATGGGTAACTAAGAACATCAAGATTAACATAGAATTAATCAAATAAATAAATAATTTATAAATCAAAACACCAAGAACATTGGCAACCAGTAAGACCAAGGACCAATTTATCAGCCCTTTTCTCCGAAGAATATAAGCTGGAAACTCGTTCAAGTGTCACTGAATTTAATCACACGGCCTTTGGCAACCACCAAGTACATCCAGAGCTCCAGATAGTTACAAAACTTGGCACTTAAGATATTATTAATGCTAGAGCTCCAGGTATTTACAAGTACAAATAACAAGACAAAACCAAAATACCTAAAAGGAGAAGCAACTCTATTTGAAAAGCTGGCTACCCAGCACGTCCAAGGAACATCTTAAGTTCCACTTCCCAACATACCATTTCTACTGGATGCAGGATCACCTTTAACTGTACTATTTGTAAGCATATCGTGATACAAAATTAGCTACCTCAGCTGCAACATCATAAGCACCCTCAACACATCGACCCAAGGCTACACCAGTGACGTAGTTGCCACCCAGAAACAACCCTTGGGAATCACTTAAAGCAGCTTTTGCAGCATCTAGGACATCAAAATGACCAACCAAGAACTGTGGAATGGCTTGTGGCCATACTTTCACACCCAATACAAGTGGATCCTTAGCACTACGGTTTAGGAGGACGTTTCTCAGATCTTGATCAACTGCTTCAACAAGCTCGCACTCTTTCTGTTAATAAAAATATATTTTTACTTTAAAAAGAGTTCAAAGAAAAGAAACATTAGAATGTAAATTTATATGTATATGCACATGCGCCACACAGCACACACCCACACAAATTGACAGACTAGGAAAAAAGAAGCAGCAATGGCACAATGCCTTGCAAAATAAGATCTGCACCCAAAGACAATACAAATTTTGACACATGATGCCAAACTCACTGGCATGAAGATACAAGTTTCATGCATGATTACTTGACTAGTCATAGATATAAAATTATGGCGTTAATATGGAAAACCATCAATGATCTTTCTTCATATAATTCTAAGTATCAACGATTCAACATTGACGCTCAAAATAAAAGTTTTAAAAGATTGGAAATTCCTAAGGTGGAAAAGGGATATTGGATCAATGTACGCTTCTTTTCTGGTGCAAAACAGCATGCATGTCTCCTTTTTTGTTTTTTTTTTGGTGGAAGGGGGTTCCCTTATAGGGCAAAACTCACTTGAAATATCATGCCATATATGAAATGAAGTAAATTTTGAGACCTGCTTGAAATGCCAATAGCACCAGCCTTACCATCACAGTGCTCCTAAATATAACGCCAGTTATGCCATGCATCTTTCCCAACACAAGATGCGATATCATATGACATTTACCTTTGACAAAATCTCAGGATTGGTGGCACCTCCAATATAGTTCAAGAGCAGTACCCTTCCAGGTGGTGCACGATTAGGAAAGAGTGATGAGCTGTATATAGTTCCTGCAAAACCCAAGAAAACCCACAGACTAAACTCAGCAACAAATGGTGACCACTGATGTTAAGCATCAGTTAGTGGCATAGATAATGAATTTTTAAACCAAAGGGAATCCACCTAATGTTTTCAGCCCTTGGCTACGAGGATGCAATTGACCAAAACCCTTCAGTTCACCATCCATCAAGCATTCAGTCCGAATTGCTTCTTTGGGATATGAAATAGAAACTGCTGCAACTGGTGGGTAATAAAATTTTGATAGTGCATCTGCAGCAGCACCCTGCAGAAAGAAGCAAAAGGCAAGAAGAAAACAACTTGGAATGTCAGCTTCAAAGTAACAAAATGCAAAAAACAAGAAATAATAAAAATAAAACCGCCCTGATTAGTCTTGTAGATAACCACTATTTGAAGACATGTGTTCTTATTAGGACAGAATTTTGGCTAAACACCACCAACTTTATATGCCTCAGAAATCAAGATTTAACATTCAAACAAGTGGAAGTAAAAGATAACAAAGTATGTGAGAAAGAAACCTACAGATAGTGGACGCAATAAGCTACTTGCTACGTGGGATGGAACAGTCATCACAACACTTTTACTCAGTAGTGAAATCAATCCTTCTGGTGTTTCATATGTCAAAGTGTACCCTCCTTTATCCAATTTACTGATACTTGAAAGCTTCCAAGATAACTTTACTTTGCTTCCCAACCTGCCAACAAAAACACAACACAGTAGGCTTATCACGGCTGAGAAAAATACAACACGTGTTGCATATGAAAGAAACCCCACAGAGATGTTTCTCTGCTTGCCAATAAAGAAGGTTGATCATCCAACTAGAGCACTCATTTTGCTGAAAGAGGGTACCTTGAAGAAATTGCATCCGGCAACATAGAAAGTCCCTTCCTAAAAGATCCAACTGTTTGGCCCTTTGGTTTTGGTAGGCGCCTATGAATAACTAAAATCAGGACATTGAAAATAAACTTTACTAGTTAAATCATAAAATAACTTCATAACACAAATATGTTATTACGGATCTCGAGGTGTCTTATGAGCACGCTTCCTCTCCTGGATAGCTTTAAAAGCGCCACCAACGATACTGCCCCCATTTTGCTCTAGATTCCAAACTTTGCCAAATGCTGCTTTCATACTTAACTTTGAAGGATCACCCGCATAAACACCTGAACATGACAAAATTTTCAAGGCAACTATGAAACCACCATTACCTGATAAGGTGATAAAAAGCCACACCACTTTTAAAAACTTAATGGAAGAATGCAAAGTTAAAATGAACAACTTTTACAGGAAGTTTTATCAAGTCAGTAACTTAGTTCAAAGTGCATAGTTTCTGTAGATAACTGAGGATGGGTAAATAAATGAATGTGGTTAAATTTCAGATCCTATGTGAAACGCTGCCAGTTCAAAGTGTCATATAAAATTTGTGTAAAAGGTAACATTGTCTGCTATGGCCAATTTGATGTCACAGGGTGGTCGCTTGCATAAATGATGAAACTAAGTGCAAACAACTTCTTTTCCTCAAAATGGGTGTGCTTTAAGGTGTAAATGCTATACACAACAGTTGAATTGAGTACGAACCAACCTTAGGATCCATTTGCAGGAAGCAGGAAGTGAATGCAGAGAATAAATAAGGTGATGCAGGAAGAGAAGAGAGTAGATAATGAATTTATAATAATGACCTGAACAAAAAGGCTCAATCAAGCGTTCAAAAACCTCATCTCCGAGATTACGACGCACAAACTCTTCGACTGATTCCTCATGACCCTGTCACTTTTGTGAAAGATTATGCGAAATGAGGAAAGCAGTTGAGGAATTGAGGAATGAGTGAGAATCGTGAAACAATTAAAGAAAATTACATAGAAAAGAGATAAGAAGAGGACAAACTGAAGGAGGAGGAGAAGGGCGAATGCCAAGAGCGCCAAAGGCAGCCCTGAGTTTTCCGCCGATGCTCATCAAGTCAAAGAAAGGTATGTCAGCTGGGCTGGAGGGTACAGTCCTCAACTTGCCGTCCCACAACACGAACCGAGGTGCATTAGGATCCCCAAGAACCAGATCATCCTTCAAACCACAGTCCACCTGCCAAACACAAATACCCAATTCACATTCACAGTCATAGCACCAGCAGACTAGCAGTCTAATCTAGCTCACTAATTTGTAATTAATTTAACTTAAATTCCACCTCGCTACCAAAGCAGAGCAAAGAAGAGCAATACCAGCATGGTGAGCATGGGATCCGACGGCTGAAAACTATTGGGGCCCTCTTCCCAGAGATAGCCGTCCTTCTGGACGGTGATTATGTTGCCTCCCACGCGGTCTCTGGCCTCCGTCACTATGACATTCGGAACGGCGTCGCCGTGCTTGGTGGCCAGCGCCTGAGCGATGCAGAGCCCACTGATTCCACCGCCCACCACAACGCAGTCAACGGCGCCCAACTGCCCACCCTCTCCACTCACACCCAATGGAGATATCGTGGACTCTTTGGCTACCGAGCATCGCAACTTTAGGGAAGGGGTGGCCTTGTTTGGTTTGGGGCCCACATAAACGGAGGGAGGTCTGTAACCGTGAGGTGCAGGAAAGAAAAGAGGCTGAGTGGCCGCGAGCGAAGAGAGGTCTGCGAGCCTGGCGGTGCTCATGGCGATTGGCAGGGAGGAGGAACCACCACCAGCTGAAAATGAAGAAACACAGGTCACCAACAACCGTTTCCTTATCTTTAAACAAAGTAAAACGACAGTGTTCAGACTCGACAAAAGAAAAGAGGAAAAGATAAACTAAAATGCTAACACACGTTTTTTTTTGGGCATATTTATTTATCAGGAATTAGGAACTAAATGTCGGAAAAATTAGGAATATGGGAATGAAGGAATTGACAATATAGATACGCTTCATGTTAATAAACACATAAAATTATGGCAAATTATCCACTTGTGTAGTGGTTTGGAGCAATTGCTCTCCAGGAAAGGTCTTAGGTTCAAATCCTAGTATCCGTGTGTAGTGTGTGTGAATTTAGTATGTTATCGCCCCTCTCAATAAGAAAGAGTCTTCCAAAAAAACACATTGAATAATGAATTGAAATAATTTCAAATAAAAAATAAAAAAAGGTCTTTGATATGTGCAAAGAGTATTTGGTAGTTTGGGTTGCCCTGCAAGGTTTTTCCAAGGGGTGAACATTTTTTAGCGGTCTTATTTGCTTGATTTGTCATACTCCATCTGCTTGCTTTGCAATATTTGAATGGACGCACCCACAATGTTCATTGTAGTTGTTAGTACTGGAGATGCCTAGTTTGATGGATCATTTTGAGTACCTAGGTCGTCATTTATATATATATATATATATATATATATATATATATATATATATATATTTTAAGCTTGCAGGTTATTTCAATTGATTGAGTGCATATATAGTTCTTGTTAATGTGTTATTGAGTCTATGGCTGGTTGTTGACTAGTTATATTGTAGCTTGGTGTGTTTGATTGTTATTCTCTTAGATCCATCTAGTTGGTCTTAAGTTTTTACCCATTTCACCTACATACCAATTTCATGAGTAAATAAAAGTGTATTAACTCCTTTAATTTTGAATGATATGAAAAAAAAAACATACGATTTTTAATTACATGTTCAAATAGAATGGGAGAGTATATATATAAAATTACAAAACGATTACTACTCTTAACGGGTAATAATGGGTATTTGCAAATTCACACGACACGACCTATTAGCTTAACGGGTGCATCCATTTTTCAACACGACCTGTTAAGCCCCGATCCGAATATTAATTTTGTCATGCGAATTCGTGTCGTTTTAACGGACCGTGTACTATATTGCTAAATCTATAGGTAAGTAGAGATGGATTGTGTGAAGTTTGTGAATGGGATGAGATCGGGATATGAAGGGGCAGTTACCATACAAACTCCTTAACAATTGGCAGGAGAACTAGGGAAAGAGAGAGCCCCCGAATTATCATTATCAATGACCATCTAAGGGTGATTGGTCACACGATATTAATTTTCATCAACTAAACATGGATTTTTAAGACTTTGTTGGTGTTTGATATTTAGTTCAATGTTGGTTTTAATTTAAATATTGTTAAACTCGATAATAGTTTCAATTTTGTTGTACTCGTTTTTATTTATGAAGTTGTAATCGTTTTTATTTACTTTTTGTTGATGTAACTTGGTTTTATGAAACAATTTGTTTTCCCAAAATTTTATTCTTTTTAGGTTAAAATGTTCATAAAAATAAATTACGATGACATAAACTAAAGATAACTAAAAGAAAAGTTAATCAGAAAAACTGATAAAACACTTTTTAAACAATTAATAAATTTAAAGTCTCAAGTAGTTGGAGGAAAAAATATTTAGGGCGATTTGTCATTGCTTAGAATTTCAAATTTGAATTTGGGATGGTAATAAAGTGTAGTCTAATGAATAAGGACCTTAACTTGCAAATCAACGATATCAGATTCAAACTCATGTGACACACTGTCCTGTGTGTGTCTGTGAGAATATCCCCTTCCAATTATTTTTTTGCCATATCCCTTTCCCCTTCTTAACTTTAGGTTAGCCAAAAAAAAAAAGGATTTGGGACGTTTTGAGTTGGAAATGGTATATACCCTTAAAGAGCAGGGGTAGTGTCGTCAACTGAGTTGAAAAGGAGTGCACACTACTCACCCGGAATAGAGCGAGCCCGTCAAACCTCATCTTATTTTTGAATTTTTGGACGATCGCCAGGCTTTCCATTCTGCGAAAAACGCACATGTTTTTCCCGCCTTCTCTTTTCATTATTTTCAAACTGTTCTCGATAATTCTCTATCTGTTTTGCTTTATCTTTATGAGGAACCCCTCAACTTCGCCTTCAGCTGTCAAAATTACTTTGTGAATTTATAAAGCTGGAGCTCATCGATCATCAAACACAACGGTGAATAAGCTGTAAGCTATTTATGAATGAAAATGTTTCGGTTTTGATTCGTTTCGTTTTGTTCGATTCTTTTTGCATTAGCAGATTTTATACTTCGATTTTTTCTTGAATAGTTGGGATAGCTTCATCTCTTATATTTTTAGCTTTTGAATTTTGCATGCTCGTACCTTCTCCTGGTTAGTCATCTGATCTCAGATGCAGAACCTAAAATGTAAAATACGAGGGTCTGAGGGCCTGAGATTGGTATTCTATGAGTTAGGTTTTACCAATATGATTGTCGTATGAGTTAGATAAGTCTGATTTAGAAGTAGTGAAATATTTTACATAAGAAACGGAAGCGTCGTGATTATTGGGGATTTACCCATTTGATTTTTTTTTGCTCTTCCTTTGTTTTCCTATTGGATGGTGAATTCGTAGTTAGGTGGTTTTCCTATCATGTTCTCATTGCTCTAGAGATATTTATATCAGCACTGGATTTATGTTGTGTGTCAGATACTATGTTTGGTTACTCAGAAAACAAGGATAAGAAATCATAATGAAATATTAAATCAAGTGCTTTCAATTGTGTTTGTTTTTTCTCTTTTAACAATTTGAAAACTCTACTACCTAATATTAAACAGTTACCATCTTGGTGGTCTGGGTCTGAAATGAATTATCATGGTACTGAGTTTGTATTAGCTTCACTTCACAAATTTTTCCTCAGCAAACAATATTAATTTTTTTTACCCCATCCTCTCCTTTCTGCTTATTTCTTTGTTTCTTTAACTAAATTGCGTTGTCTATTGTTCAGGTTACAACTGCAATTTTGCTGTTTCTGCGTTCTCAGGGCGGTGTAGAACCAATGTCGGTTGATACACGACAATATTTTGGGGATGTAAGCAGTAACAACTTTAATACGCTGTAGTTGTATTGCCAATGGCAGAACTTGTTGTAGCTTTCCAATTTCCTTTTCATATTTGTTAAATGGTGCATAATCTTTGTGTAGCTTATTATATGCTATAATTAACTCATAATAACTATTCTATTAATTGTTAGCAACTGTGTCATCTGGCATAAGACCCATAGATGCCGTTTTGGTTTTACGTTGTGTAACTTAGTTATGTTACATCTGGTTGTGTATAATTGAGTTGTTAAGGGATTCCAGATCTGTGCAATCTGAAAAAGTTTTTTCACCTGATATTTAGTTTCCCTTTTATTTGAGGGTTTTTTGGATTAATATTCATCTCAAAAGGAATACAAAGGAAACAAAATGGTAGAGTCGAATTAGGATTTGCAAGCCCCAATAAACCTGAACACTTGAAATTTTTAGTAGACACTGGAAAAATAATTATATGCTTGATGCCTAAAAAAATCTGTTTCAGGACAAAACAAGCAATTGTCGGAGTTTTGGAAGCATTAATCATCCGTCTAGCCAATCGAGAAAGATATCCATTGGAATTATGGTAGACCAATTAGCCAAGAAAAATTCTGGAGTCACAAAGGAAGGGGAGGTTGTGGTGCCAAATGCAGAAATGGAAAAATCTAACTTAGGAAATACCACACAGGGAAAAAGCAAGAAGGAAGAATTCACAGCTTTCAAGAAAGCGAAACAAACTAAGGATCCACAGCAGGTGAATTCCCCATGGATTACTACTACATCATTCCACCAGAAAATGCGGACTTCAGATACCGTTCTTCATGCAAAACAATATTCTAATTTGCCATCTGGTAGTGGGAAGCAGTACAAACTTGATGGAGCAAGGAATGCACCACTTACATATTCCGTTCAGTTTTTTGCAAACCAAACCTCATTTTTGGAGTCGGATGGTAAGAAACAGGATGACTTTGATAGAGTTACCTACCAAAAGAAGGAAGTGAAGGATGGAGCAGTGGAGGTCCAAGATTTCACATTTGAGACTGCAAAGGAAGTCGTAATGTCGGATAAGGAGGTGCTAGTGGATAAAGCAGTTGCAACAGAAGGCAGAAGAACTGAAACTCTCAGAATGAAGCTTTGGGAGATTTTGGGAACTGTCTCTTCACCAGATGATCAGCATTCCAAATCTCAGCTTCATGAGGTTGGTGATGATAATTTAAATCCACAGCAGGAATTTGATGAAATGGGTGCCACAGTTGTCAAGTCCAAGCAGAATTCTGATAAACCAGGGCAAAAATATGATGAAAAGGGTGATGCATCTATCAATCCCAGACAAAATTCAGATACTATAGAATTGGATTCTGAAAGTCCTGATAATATTGTCAGGAGACCAATGACTCGTTCTTTGAGCCGAAAGAGAGCTCCAACCAAAAAACAACATAGAACTGCAACAAATGGTCCATCCTCTGGTTACAAAATGAAACATAGAGAGGACAGCATATTTTCTTTTGAAGAATACTGTGAAAAACTACATGGTTCTTTTGCTGGTGGATCCTCAAAGTCTACACGGAAGAAGAGAGAGAACAAAAGTTTCAGAACTGAGTTTCCTGGGATCTGCCTTCCGGAAAAGGATAAGTCAACTAAGATTCAGCAACCAATTAATAGGAGTGAAACACCATCACCTGCTAAGCAAGCTACTTCTGTAGATAAGACAATGGGAAATTTTCATGGTTGCCTACCTGAGAATGAAAGAGAGTATCTTGAACTGGAGAAGAATATCCAGGAGCAAGAAATCTATCAATCATCACTGACCACCAAGAAATTTAAACAAGACTTTGACACCCTAGAAAATAAAGACCAACATGAAGAAGACAGTGGCAATCCAAGCTTAAAGAATGATGCTAATCCAGAAGATGATTATCTAAGCCCAACATTTGGAATTAAAACACCTGTGTCAAGCTCTTCTCCTAGCTCAATCCCAAAATCAGACCATGTTCGTAGTCCTGCACAATCAGAGAGGAGATTTACTGTGGGAGATATTCATAGTTTCAGGACTTTCTGGACTTCAAAACAAGATTTTTGTGATAATGGACAAACAAAATCTTCTGTATCCTTTGTTATTGAACGGTAAGATAGTTTCCCAGTTTGCCGGTCTTTGATAGCTATTTTTGTTCTTGCCTTTCCTTATTGAACGTCAGGATACTGTAGAAGAGGAACTCAAGGATTCTCCATTGAGAAAAACAACACCTGACATGGAAGAAAATGATGCAGAAGATGGCCTGTTTTTATCATCATCTGAAGAGAGAGACTTAGGGAGTTGTGAAGAAGGTTCTCCCATTATCCACGGACATGACTGTATGTTCACTTAAACACTTCTGTTAACTGTATGATAAATGCATTTCCAGAAAATTTCTGCTAAAATTAAGGTCACTTGATTGGTTATGCATCTGTATACAATTATCTTAACTGTATGTTGTATGATGTAAGATACTGCCATATGTGTTCCCCCACCCCTGCCACGGGGGCAGAATGAAAGCTACTTCATTTATCTAACCATCCTGTGCAGGTTGCCTAGAAAAATATATTCTCTCCAGAAACTAGTACGGCTGAAAACTAAAATTCGAACTTTTCCCAGATGAAAGGCTCTGCAGCCAGTAAATCACTACATTTGACCATTTAAAGATAACAGCCACCTCACCCTCTCTCATTCTGCATTAATATTTGGTGTTGCAGGGACTGGAGAAGATAATTGGATAGAGGAACCTTCACAGCCTAACCAAGTGGATGGACTGGCTAGGTTTTTCTTCTCTCCCTTCGATCTGTACATATGTGAATTGGTGCAATATAGAAACTAGTTTTCTATATTCACATTCCGGTTGTGGTTTCCTTTTGTCTCACTTGACAATGTTTCAGGGCTGTTGAACTGTTTGCCTTGGAATTAGAAAAACTTAAAACCAAATTGAGGTCAGCAACTAATAGGAAATCCTCTGAAATTCTGATGTCTGTTGCCGGGGAGGTACATATGCAGCTGCAGAATGTTGAGTCTCAGATTCAAACGGACGTGTAGGTACTTTCAACTGCAGGCTTCCCTGTTAAAGTTAACAATTTCTTAGTGTGCTCTGGATGATTTTTCAGGGGAAAGCTCACAAACCTCGGTAAATCAAAGAGAAAAAGGCTGGAATCAAGGTTTGAAGGTAAGAAAATTGTATCGTTTACATGCTTAATTCATAATTTTTAGGTCCTGATTTAATTAACTTGAATCTCATAAATAATTACTATTAACCATGTATTTCCATCTGTAACTGAGTATGTTTTACCTTTCTGTTTAGTAGTGTTTTGATAATTTTCTGACCAAGATGAACTATACACACTCCTATGGCACACATGGTTATATTTATGATTGATATATAAATGCAAATTTATCCTTAGATGCATCTTGATAAGCACTTATGTCATCAACCACAATCAATCAACCTTCTTTAAAGGGTTTCAATTATGTGATTTTTTTTCTTCTGAAAATTAATTTTCTGGCTTTTTGCACTACTCTCGTATATTAGGTGAAGTTCCAAGTTCTACTGGAAAATTTGTTCTTTTTATCCACAAAGTTGTGAGGTTTGCACGTCTTTGTTTACCATGAGAGCACCTAATGCTAGCTTGTAGGTGGAGATTAGTTTAGTTCTTATGAATATCATTATCTTTTACATATTTTAAAGTCTTGGGTCTCTCCATCCATTGCCGAATGGTTTTGGGTTGGATAACTTCAACCTTTAAGATGTTGGATTTTAATAAGTTATACATAGTACTCTTTTTGTTGAAATTTGTTCACATACCGTATTTTCTTCTTTGAGCGAGTGGAGTTTTGTAGCAATCTCTTTGACTTAGCTGTTTGGGGTGATATGGATTTTATAGGTGATTCGTTTCCCTTCAGGGAGGGCAAAGGGTTTTGGGGTCAATTTAGTCTGTATGTGTCTGGATGTGGGATTTTCTCTCATTGAAGCTTAACCTGAAACCCCACCTCCTTTCTATGCAGAGCAACAAGAACACTTGAAAGTGATTTATGACAAATTCAAGGAACAGGTCAATCAGCATCTTCAAGATTGCAGAAGCACACTTGAAGGGCTGGAAGTGTACCAGACAGAGTTTAAGGGAACCGTGGAAAAGCAAAGTATGACAGCTTCTCTATATTTAGATCTGTATTATCCTTTTTGTGTCAATTCTTCACTGAAATGTGTTTGTATAGGTGTTATATCATGTCAACCAAGATTGCCTGTAAATGATACTTTCAAGAAGCTAAATGATACATATACAAGCTTCCAAATAATTGTTTAATATGGTGACATCTCCATAATCACGGGTAGAAACATATCCTGCTCTTGAAGCCCATGCAAAACTCAATGGAGAGATTAGTTTTCTCTTCACAAAAATTCCATGCATCCTATGCCTTGCTTGGTAGATGCTCTGCTTGCATGGCGGCATTGTGTCATGCAGTAAAAATCAGACTTGAACCCAGACCGTACTGTGAAAGGCTATGATCTTTATTTTGAAAGCTACATAAAAGCAGTTCCCTTAGATGAACTAAAAGTGTTTGCATTCTCATTGTAAACAAACAATATGCAAAATTCTGGTATACTCTTTTGATTCAGTTTTACTTACAGAAGCATCACACAGAAAGCTTCTGTTACAAGTGGAAGAAGCAATTGAGACTCAACTCAATGATGCCCAAAGAAGAATCCAAGTCATGCAAGAGGCAAGTTTTCCTTCTAATTATATAATTTATTGTTGAGTTTCATACAATTATTTGCATACTGTAATCTTGGTATAAAGCTATGATGCGGTGGTATGCATATATAGGTGGAGTGGTTGCATATAGTGGTTGGAAAACTCCAATCCAAGAACTTCAGTCAATAGACGTTATTAGAACAGAACCTGTGAATTAGTTGCTATTTTTCTTTATTATATTTCCTGACAACCTAGCAGAGATTATCTTGTAAACTTTTTTTCACTGTACTGTAGAGTTTGTGGTCGGAGTTGAGTTAAGATGTTTAAAACTGAAATCATTTTGTAATACTCGTCTGTCATCTTGCTCTCTTTACTTAGATAATGCTCAACTTAGGTTTCTACTAAAACATTTCTTTTTGTTCTCACTAATTGCAGATGGGACGTGGGAAGATGCTCCAGTTGAAACACGAACTGGCTTTGTGTTTGAAAGAGGGTATTCTAAGTTGATTACAAGGCGTACAGCTCACTAGAAAGATAGGACTTTGCTTAGGGATAGAGACAGGCCCCAAGTTTGCTTCTTGCAAGTCTTGAAAGTAACACATTGGTCCCTAATACATTTACTGCTTAGAAATATATCAGTAATCTCTATCTTTGGTTTTGTTGTAACATGTTTGTATAGTTGAACATGGACTAAGGAAAGCAAAGGGAGGACTTATTTCCTCTCTTTTTTCGCCACATAAGGTATTTTTATAGTACATTACATATTTTAGAATACCTAGATGTCTTAATACATATCAGACCCAAAAAAAAAGATGTATTAATACATAAGGATACCTAGATGTTTATGGGGCAGATCCAGAAAGCCACGTGGCACATTTAGGCTACTTTCTTGCATGTAAAGGAATAGATTGTTTTGCTATCCTCAACTCAACCAATCATATTACACTATGTAGAGAAGTTATCAAGCGTGGTGGAACGTGATTGATTGGGAATTGTAAAATCGTATTATCCTCATGACGTGCAGGTTTCTCTCCACCTTCGGCCATGTAAGGAAAAAAAAAGAAGGGTTTTGCATTGGTCATGTGAAAAAAGATTTGTACCACATCATGAGTTAACAGATCTGTTGGCAGATTAATTTTTTTTCTTTTAAGAAAATAACACTTAATTTAGCCACATCAATCCTTTAAGATTCAATGACTTGCCTGCTAAATCGACTTCTCGTGTCATACTTCGTGCTCTATCATTTTCCTGTCCAACGTGCTGATGGGGAGTAAAATGTGACATGACAAATCGATTTGTAGTAATTCAGGAGACACTAGAATCGCGTAGAGTAAAGTCACGGTGTAAAGACCCAAATCAAAACACTCGAGGGAGATAAACCCAACAAAACAAACATAAATGATTTCGACAAAAAAAAAGAAAGATAAATGCTGGAAAGAGTTGGAATTGTCCTCCTTCCGTTCATTAAAATCCCTCGAGGAGACTATAACTGGCTAACTGGCTAACTGGCTAACTTGCTAACTTGCTAACTGGCCGGCAGACGAGCGACGACATCTTTGATATTCGTTGGTTAGGTTTTGTTTGAACCCGGTTCTGGAGAAGGAAGGAAGCAAGCAGAGAGTGAAAAAGATGGAAGAGAGTGAGAGAGTGAGGGAGGTGATAAGGAAACAGGTGGGAGATGATTGGGATGATGAAGTGATGAGCAGAGCCCGATTCAAGGCGTTGAGTGGCCAGAGATCCGACTGGGAACCCACTTACCTCTTCTGGAGAGATTTAATTCTCAGCGTTGCCCGCCAACTCGGCCTTTTCATCATCCAACCCTCTCACCTCAACAACAAATGGTTCAATCGAGGAGGCCTCACCCCATTATCCCTCGACCGTGTCTTGGTATATTTTTTCCCTCTTTTCATCATATAAATTTCTAATCCTTCACTCTTTTTCTTTTTGGTCAATAATATAAATTTCTTCATTCATTCTCTCTCTTATTTCAGTTTGAAATGTATAATGAAGGTGAGATTGTGCTGCCCAGCGTGGATCTTGTGGACCCCACTGCAGGGCGTCTCTCCCAGGTTTTCACAAGACTTACCAACTCCATGATTAGGAGGAGCAGGACCACCACTCCTCAACTTCTTATGTCCCAGGATCGTCTCATTCTTACCTCACTTTTGAAGGTGGCATGTATTTTCCAAATAAAATGTGGAGTCTAATATCTTAGTTTCTGTGTGCCCCATGCTTATTCTTCTTGGTTAATTTTGTTTTGCTATTTTCGTATGTGTAGGATAAAGCTGTTGAAGTTGTGAAACTTTTATCCGAATGTCATTGGACATCTTCGTGCATTGTCACCATGAAGAGGTTCCAGGAAATATGTGGAGGAGCCTATGAAGCTTCTGCACTCTTGTCTCACTTGTCAGCACAAGGGAAGGCACGCTATCTCTCACTTTCCAAGGGAGACTTCATAGAGGTAGTACTACTTCTCTTATGCTTCTGTCACAATCATACACAATCGATTTGTTTTGTTCAATTTTGTAAATGAGGGAGGCCTTCAACTGCCTGCCACGCCTATGGATTGATTTGCCAACCAGAAGGACAAGTAACAAATTCATGAAATAAACTGCTCTAATAGAAAAGCAGCCTAGAAAGTTGCAAATAAACTACGTGAATCATTCTTCTGTAGTCATTTTTCATATGATCACATAAGTTAAGATGTTGAGTGTACTAGTTACAGTATCCACGTGTCCCTGTTAATCTAAGATTTGTTTTGTTTGGTCATTTTTCGTTTTCAGGCTGTGAAAGTGTCCCTCTCAGCATCTTCCGTTCCTAGTATTTCAAGTCTAGATTGCGATGTTCTGCACCTGATTTGGACAACAGAAAAGCTTCAACGACAACTTAATGTGATTGACCAACGTTGTCAAACGTACCTATTTCTCACTCTCAATACTTCCTTATATGCATGCTGCACTTACTTTCTTGTTTGAGCATCAAAGACCATAGTTTCATAAATCCCAATCAACCTTGCTCACACCCAATTTTCAATCAACGGAGACAATGACATCTATGGTAGTTCAGAGCACTAGTAAGGAATTGGGCTTTGTGAATGGTTACTGAGATGAACTCTGCTGTTCCATGATGACTGTGATAGGGTGTGTTATCATGAAATTTAATTGTTGTCATTGCTTGACTTATTTGAGATATCTGGCTTGTGCCGGCTGGTTGAAGGTTTGGCCGGCACTGTTAACCATGGACAACCAGAAGGGATTAGTTAGTTGGTCACAGATATGTTGGGAGTAGAATCATTAGAAAGATACATTATAGTCTTCTATGCTCTTTTCATTTGGAGCTGTGTTCTTATGTGGATAAAGGATGTCTAGGTCTCCAAACAAGTGTGTATGTCATCGGGAGTCGGGGTTGAGTATATTTCATGTGCAGGTCAAGAAAATCAGCATTAGTTTGTTTGAATTCTGGAAACAAGAAAGTGGCGCTGAGGCATGTAAGGCAGTTAAAGTTGGCCAATGAGAGTAGAGAAAATTGTGCAACGCTCTTGAATAGAGTGGAGGAAGTCCTCAATGTTATTGCAAGTGCTGAATCCACAAAGAAGGTAATTTTAGGAGTGAAGATAATCTTTTATATTAGCTTTTAAATAAATGAAGAAAAAAAAAATTGAACTGTGGAAATCTTCAGTAAGCTGATCCAATTTGGCTTGTTGGCAGGTTTCTGAAGCCATCCAAATTGGAGCTCAAGCAATAAAGGAAAATAAGATGAGTGTGGAAGAAGTCCAACATAGCTTACAAGAAATTGAGGAGAGCATTGATACACAAAAGCAAATAGAAAATGCTTTAGGTAATTCCTATTCTTGAGTTAAATTGAATTAAGCTGTGTGAGTTGTTGTGGTGCAGGATTTGTCATGCAGGCAATGCTTTTTGTTATCGTATCCAATTTGATGTCTTTGGATTTTGCAGAATCAACTTCGTTGTACACAGTTGTTGAGGATGAAGAAAGTATTGAAGAGGAGTTCAAGAAATTAGAGCTGGATATTGAGGTTAACAGCGCAGGAGAAACAGAGGCTTCGAAATCCGCTGAATCATTGATAGACTCCATATCAAATCTCAAGCTTGTGGATGATGGTCTAGCAAGAACACCAGCAGTTCAGGGCACTGTCGAAACAATAAGAAACAACAAAACAGAAACCCCCATGCTTGAAACTGCCTAAAATTTCCCAGATCCCAGAATCATATTGTGATGATTTTGCTCAAGTGGTGAGTATAGTCAAATCACTAAACTAGTTCATTGTATAGTTTTCTCTTTTCTGTGTAAGTAAAAAAAGGAGTTCCTTCTACAGTTTTCTGCTTAAGTAAAACCCTTGTAACTGAACAAAAAACTTGCATTGCAATAGCCATTTTCAAAGACTTCAAAATTAACCCTATGAATGACCCAGTCAATTTTGTAAATGGAACTTCAGATCAGGGAAGAGTGGCATTTTCCCCTTAACTGGTGCTCAATATGGTACATAAAACTTCTCATCGGATTCTATTGTCCTGTCCTGTTTGGGTTTGAGTGGATCCCCTCCTTATATGCCTTTCTATTTGTATTTGTCTTCGGTTTAATAACTTCAGAGTAAATTGTTGACATGAAATTGAACAATTGGTCATACGCATGGTCCAATCCTGCCAATACAACATAATCGTTTTGACTTAGTCATAGGGCCTTGGTAGGAAGACACTTCAACCTCGTTTGTTAGGTTGGAAGACTGGACTAGACTAGACTAGAAAAATGCTTACATTTCATGTGTAATCACGGTATAATATGGATATTGTTGTCTAACTTGGAGGATGAAGGACTACTCATAAGAGGATGATGACTAAAACTTATCGCCCTAATCCCTTTGAAAACAGTGGGATTATGAGGGATAAGTTTGTCATTAACCTCGTGTAGATAGTTCTCATTCTTCCTCCAAATTAGGCAACATATCCATATTATGCCTTGAATGCACAGAAAATGTAGACATTTTGCTAGTCTAGTCCAATCCTCCCTATCAAACAAGTCCAAGAGTATTGTGGTGTTGGCCGGTAAATTGGCTCATCTTTGATCCTCTCTTCTTCTTCTTCATTTTATTTGCCCCTTTTTCTTTTCGCTCTCTTTCTCTTTAAGAAGGCTCTCTATCTGGCTCCTCTAGGGTTTTGGAGGCTGCTACATGGTTTCTAAATCCAAATGTTGAACAAAAACCATGATATGCCTAGCTTTGATAGGATAAAGGTTTTCTAATATAGCTTGCTTGTGACAACGCATGAACAGTTTTTTTTTCCCTCTCTTCACAAACTACCAGAAATTTTATTCGAATCATCGATAGTCTCTTTTGGCATTTGAGATTGAGTCTTTGGCCTCAAAACAAAAGTGACAAAATGTTGACTTCAAGAGCTTGTATCATATTATAAACGACGAAAACAGACACGGCATCAAAATTGAATAAGCAAATAAAGTGAACACATTTGAGCAGGAAAACTTGTATGAAAGAGGGATAGCATTGTTTTTGTAAGACTCGTGTCTTGGGGAAGCAAGAACGGTGAGCAATCTCACATTGCTCGGGGAGGGAAAGGTGAAGTGTCTTATATGTGTGGGCACGTATCTTCCTAGCACGAGGCTTTTTGGGAGCTCACTGGCTTCGGATTCCATGGAACTCCGAAGTTAAGTGAGTTGGGGCTAGAGCAATCCATGGATGAGTGACCCACTTGGAAGTTGCTCGTGAGTTCCTAGAAACAAAACCGTGAGAGCGAGGCTCAAATCGGACAATATAGTGCTAGAGGAGTCGGGTCGTGACATAATGGTATCAGAGCTGGACCCCGACCGGAAGTGTGCCAGCGAGGACTCTGGGCCCCAAGGGGGGTGGATTGTAAGACCCGTGTCTTTGGGAAGCAAGAACGGTTAGCAATCCCACATTGCTTGGGAGGGAAATGTGAAATGCCTTATATGTGTGGGCACATATCTTCCTAGCACGAGGCCTTGTGGGAGCTCACTGGCTTCGGATTCCTTGGAACTCCGAAGTTAAGCAAGTTGGGGCTAGAGAAATCTCAGGATGGGTGACCCACCGGAAAGTTGCTCGTGAGTTCCCAGAAACAAAACCGTGAGGGCCAGGCCCATTGACGCACGACACCCCCCAAATAACAGTCACTGTTTACCTTCTCTAGCGAAATTCGCCGTCGTTCGGCGGTTTCAGGCAGCGCCACAACCCACAAAACGCTCCTCTCCACCTCCTCTACATAACCTAGCTTTCAACTGAACCCAAAAACAAGAAATTAGCTGGAAAATTGGACTGAAAATGCGATCCCAAGCCCTCCTCGTTGCCGGTGTTTTCGAGGCTTTTTCCGGCGACCAATTTAGACAAGTGAGGTATGGGTTTCTCTCCCCTCAACGTCCTCTAGTTATTTATACAAGTAGAATGGATCAATAATACGTTAATACCAACATTTGGTTATTTGGCTTATTGTTTGACAAGATGCACCATGCTTGATGATAATCTGAGATTGTAGAAAAAGAATGTTTATTTGTTCTGTTGTAGCTAACATCGGTCAGTATGATTAAATTGCACATGATTCCCAACTTGTAGACAGAAAGATTTACTAAGCCCTAGAATAAATTATCCCAAGTTCCCAACTTGTGAACTTGTGAGGTGTCAGTCTGTCTTGTGTATTGGCTAGCTAGGTCAAGGTAATATTATTGACTTTCAAGTCGAACCCTTTAACCCCTTGTGTCTAAACTATGTTGAGCAGAGTTTGACTTTGATACACCGTATATAAAATAAATGGACATGGTGTTGTTTTCTTGGATTAATCTCCCTTTATTTGTTATATATATAGACATATACGTTACCATCATGATTCATGCAATGTAAAGGTTAAGGGTTAAGGGGATCTCTCTTATCTTAATCTTAGTATTGAAAATTCAAGTATTGATTGATGATGAAAAATTCTAGTTAAAGGGAGGTGGATATTAAATCTAGCTAAGCCCTAAGCTGTATAATAAATCTGTGCTGTTACTACATAGGAGGTGGATTCTATGTCCTGTATATGTTGTGGATTCCTATGTAGTTAAGCTTGGACGGTTAATTACTTGTGTTGGAATAGTTGGGCTTTTCTTTAATGGGTAGGAACCTAACTTAACGTATATATATACAGCAACTTTCCCTTACAAGCAGCCACACTAGTGTATGCATGAATAGTGAGGAAGATTATACTACAATTTAGCAGAATAGTTGTATCTCAGGTTAGTATCCTAGGTTGTATATGGATTCTTGGAAGGAAGGAATAGAGAAAAGTTTATGTGCTTAACATTTATCATAAAACGAAATGGTCATACATTTGAAGCACCAAGAAACTATTAAAAAGAAAGAATACAGTGGAATGAATTGTCAATTTTATTTCCAAGTAGAACGTACTTATGTTTTTATTTATTAATCAATTATGACTTTGTATGAATTTAAGGGTTATTGAATGGTAAAAGAGATTTGGAAAAATACACGAGTAGACGTTTGATTGTAAATGACTTTTATGAAGTGATGATCTTACCAATTGAGTATATATGAATTAGTTTTGGTTTTACTTTCCAAGTTTGCAGTTTTAACCAAATTAATTTTATACGAATATGTATTTGTTATATGAGGGTAGCTGAGAAAGTTGAGGATGATTATAGAATTGGATTTAAGAAATGATTGAGAAACAGTTTCATCACTTGTTAGGAAAGGTTTTCAAACCCACCACAGGGATACCCCCCAGATGCGTTTCAGGCTGATCATCCGATTTTGTGAAGATAGGCATTCTCGGGCTGACCACGTGTCCCCCGAGTTCTGCGAGGATAGTCGTTCTTGGGTTGACTACGTGTCCCTCGAGTTCTGCGAGGATAGGCGTTCTCGGGTCGACTACGTGTCCCCCCGAGTTCTGCGAGGATGTAACATAGGTAGTATTTGGAACTGATAGAGTGGTACTTCGAATTAACGGATTGTTCATGGGGGTACACCTAGGTGGAGATTATGTTCAGATTTTGTGATGTTTTTAACAGAAACTGATTATTTTAATTTGACAATTATTGGTGAAAGTTTTAATGTCTATTTTCATATTATGAGACAATGAGTGAGGTTCTTTCTCGGTTTAAGGATTGCATTTGATTCACAGATGTTTTCTAAATTAATGAGTTCGTTTTTACAGGTGAAGGATTGAGGCATGTTAAGTTTAACCCAGTTTTATTAATATAGAAGTGTTTTCATGTTCAACGTAGTTTTACCAAATTTTCTTAATTTTATAACATATCTGTTATGAATCAAGTTATACATTCATATGTGGTGTGTCAAAGTTTGTCTGGAAATCAATACCATTTGCTTAAGTTACAGTGAATTAACTATAGTTGGTTTAAGGAAAGTGGGAGGGAATATTCAATTCATATGCTCGTGTAATTTTGGTGATGAAATATAATATAATGGGAAATTTGTAATTCTATATTTGATTTGAGCTCTGCTATCTTAGGAGGAAAAACTATGTGTAGCTTGATCCCTAAGTAGGGTACGTAGGCGACCTAAATTAGTCTAAGTGCAGCCACGAAAGAGGACTTTTCTGAA
This sequence comes from Prunus padus, assembly GCA_024362665.1. NCBI lineage: Eukaryota > Viridiplantae > Streptophyta > Magnoliopsida > Rosales > Rosaceae > Prunus > Prunus padus. Next base: position 26,627,706 of record JANFAM010000010.1, read on the forward strand.
TTATGTCACGACCCGACTCCTCTAGCATGATATTGTCCGCTTTGGGGCCTTCCCTCACGGTTTTGTTTCTGGGAACTCACGAGCAACTTCCCAGTGGGTCACCCATCCTGTGATTGCTCTAGCCCCAACTCGCTGAGCTCCCAAAAGGCCTCGTGCTAGAAAGAGAAGTGTTCACACATATTAGGCACTTCACCTTTCCCTCCCCGAGCGATGTGGGATTGCTCACCGTTCTTGCTTCCCTAAGACACGGGTCTTACAATCCACCCCCTTAGGACCAGTGTCCTCGCTGGCACACTTTCGGTTGGGGTCCAGCTATGATACCATTATGTCACGACCCGACTCCTCTAGCACGATATTGTCCGTTTTGGGCCCCGCCTTTACGGTTTTGTTTCTAGGAACTCACGAGCAACTTCCTAGTGGATCACCCATCCTGGGATTGCTCTAGCCCCAACTCGCTTAACTTCGGAGTTCCAAGGAATCCGAAGTCAGTGAGCTCCCAAAATGTCTCGTGCTAGGAAGAGAAGTGCCCACACATATCAGGCACTTCACCTTTCCCTCCCCTAGGGATGTGAGATTGCTCACCGTTCTTGCTTCCCCAAGACACGGGTCTTATAATCCACCCCTTGGGGGCCCAGCGTCTCGCCGGCACACTTCCTATCGGGGTCCACTGATACCATTTTGTCACGACCGACTCCTCTGAAGACGATATTGTCCGTTTTGGGCCCCGCCCTCACGATTTTGTTTATGGGAACTCACGAGTAACTTCCCAGTGGATCACCCATCCTAGGATTACTCTAACCCCAACTCGCTTAACTTTGGAGTTCCAAAGAATCCGAAGCCAGTGAGCTCCCAAAATGCCTCGTGCTAGGAAGAGAAGTGCCCACATTTATTAGGCACTTCACCTTTCCCTCCCCGAGCGATGTGGGATTACTCATTGTTCTTGCTTCCCCAAGACACGGATCTTATAGTTTTGCTATTCCTGGCCAATCACAGACTGATTGCTACGTGGAAAAGTTATCACGCGTGACATACTGTGATTGCCCGAAAATAGCAAAATAGTTATATCCCCGTTTCATTGAAAGTGTTTCTCCCATTTGAGGTTGCAATCCAGTTGACAAGAATTCTATAGTGAGAGCCTTATATATGGCACTTAGGTGAAACCTTATCTCTTAACCATTTGATCAAATGGATTAGTCGTTAAATCAAATTGGTTAGCCTAATCCAATAATTAAGAGATATAACCTCACCTAAAAATGACATATGCGATATATAAGATCCTCACTATAAAATGACTCATCCGGTTGAATTGAATCTATGGCAATAAAATGGGGCCCAGCAGATTATTATAGATGGCCATTGGCTCCATTGTTGAAGAAGGTGCGAGCCATCCAATCGCCACGAACTCTGTGAGGGCCACGTCGTGTTTGGAACCTTGTTATTATCATATCATATCATATCATAGCATGGGCAATGGGCCATCGGAGACCATGTTCAGACACGTGTAAGAAACCCGATTGGGCATCAGAATGACCACACTGACACAACACAGCAGCTGTCGTTTGCCAGAGGTGGCTTCTCAAACAGAAAGGTGACGGGTCAAATGAAGGGTAGGGATCAACGGTCGGTGAACGGCAGTTAAACTAGAAGTCTACAAAGATATTGATTAATAAAAACAAATTTGGTCGGATTTAATTGATTGATTAAATAGTTAATTAATAATTAATGTTAAGCTTAAGATAGAACGCATTCCCAATTCCCAGGGTTGGCAACAGAAATGATAATCTAATGTTAATGAGGAGGAAAAGCAGTAGGTGTGAAGGTAGAATCGTCGTTGGGAAGTTGTGAGCACATATTAGGTTTAGGTAGGGATGAGGAAATTTGACCCAGCCTGAGCACAGCACAAGTGTTGTGTTGGGGTTCTGGGATGAGTGCCATCTGGCTATGACTGGTGTCCATTCCCACCCATCATCCCAGGGACCATAACATAATATGCTTTTTATAGTTTGACTCCTTGCGGGAAAGTTGCGGACACCTGTCTCTCGTCCTTGTCAAACGCGGTTTGCATTACATTATAGGTTTGCACTGCAGTACGAATCCATGATCCATATTCCCGCAATAAAATATGTTATCAAAAGAAAGAGAAATTTATAAATGTTCCGGGTACATCACGTGGCTGGTGTACTATCTAATAGATCTAGGACATGTGGAATTACTCTTTAATTTATTGTATTATTTTTTATGACACATGAGCGGGCTGCATTGGAAATATTCCACATGTCCTACATCTAGTGAATGGTACACCAGCCACGTGGTGTATCGGGAACACCCAAAAATTAATCCTGAGTAATTTTTGGGTGTTCCCGGTATAAAAATTACTCCCGCCCATGTGTCATAAAAAATAATGCAATAAATTAGAAAATAATTACATATGTTCTAGGTCTATTGGATGGTACACCAGCCACGTGGTGTACCCGGAACATTTAAAAATTTCTCCAAAAGAAGACCCCAAAAAACATTCACTTTACAAAAAAGTTCAAAAGATATCCAAATTTTATACCCAAAGAAACAAAAAAAGGGAAAAAACAATGCAAATCATTCACACGTCCAACAACAATACAGTAATACAGTAATACAGTAATACAATGGGGGTGGGTAATTGGATCAATTCTTGTACAAGAAGATGGAATTGATAATAGGAAGATGGGTTTTAGAGTGAAATTGATAATATGAAAATCACATGTGAATAAAGTGGTATTGAATTGAAAGCTTTGCATCATTACATTGATTGCCTGCCTGTGGATGTGGTCCTATCCTATCCTCCTAATCCTATGCTGCTTCTTGTTCCATCACAAATTCAAAAGGAAAGGTGTGGTTGATATATAACCAACCACGCCCTAAACCCTTTGTTTGTACTAGTGGGTGGGTGAGTGAGTGAGTGAGCGAGTGAGTGCACTTATTATTAGGTCTACGTCTTGGTTTGCATTCATTTGATCAACACTGATGAAGATGATCATCTTCCCAAATACCAACAACAACCAACGTACCCTCCTTCCTTGCTAAAACCCATCAACCTAATTGTGCTGCTGCAATTCTGATCGGTCAAATTCCCATAATCTGTAATCTTTTGGGGGATTTTGCTTTTGCATCTTTTAAATTTTAAAAATAGGTCAAGTGAACAAGGTGTCCTAAACCAATGAATATATTATATATTACGGTTAGAAAAAAGAAACCAATGCCAAGTTTCAAAGAGAAAAAGAAAAAGAAAAAGTCATATTCAATATCTTACACCCACCCGTGGGCGAAACTTGTATAAAACAGCAGAACCCCACACACATGGCAGATGACACATAACATATTACTATCAGGAATCAACTAAAATTACTGTAACTTCCCTGACTAGTGTCTAGTCATATCCATAACTAGGCACAACTACATGTCGACTTGGAACCCTATGAGGGAGGGCATTATAGGAATTAACTGATCATGAGATAAGATATATATAAAAGAAAAGGGAGAAAATAAATTGGGTAGATGGATAGATGGATAGATGGATGAATTGGATATATATCATATCATAAATCTATCTGACTACCTTTACCTTATCATGAATTGAGCAAACGAATGATCCACAAAAGCCCAAACAACACGCTCATCTTTGCACTCTGTTGCCTATAAATAACACCACCATTCATTTTTCTTCACTCTACTCTTCTTCTGATAACCAACAAAAACAACAAAACTTTGTTATTACTTAAATTATAACCCAATTGGCCGATTGCCCTGACTGCTTTCAAACTGTCTGTTGAGGGAGAGACGGAGAGAGGGAGAGAGGGAGAGAGGGAGAAACAACATACTAATATGGCGTCAGATGAAAGTATGACCATCCGCTCTTGCATCTCCATGCAGGAAGACGAGTATGACGATGATACGACGGATGATGGATACGATCACCATCCCCATCTCCACAACTTGTCCAGGCTGTCTATGTGTACTAGTAGGAGTTCCACCTATGGTGCTCCTGATCAGGATGAAATTGATGATGATGTTAATGGTAACTACTTCTACCAAGGCCAACATCAAGATCCAGATCATGATGCCCAAGAACAGAGTGGCATGAGTATGTACATGTCACTCTTGTCCATGGAAAGCTTTGACGGGGATGTAGACGACGAGGAAACATTATCATCCAATGACAAACGAACCAAACAAGTACTACTGGAAGCTGGGCTGTCATCCGACTCCGACAACGAACCCGGCTGCTGTTACTCGCTTCCAGCGACACCCCCAAGACCAAGGACTCAGGCTAGTGCTCCAGGGGGAATGTTCCATTATAAGCATCCCAATCCCATGTTGGTCAAAGAGTATGCCAGCGAGAACGAAGCTCAAACGCTGATGAGCGGCGATTCCAAGAAGAGGAGCAGGAGGAGAAGTAGGAGGAGAGTCTCATCAGACAACAAGGAGAACATGAATATGATGATGAGGAGGATGGGTAGTAATCAGCTTGACCATTGTCATAGCTTCAGTGGGGAGAGTGAGGGTGGCTCTGGTACAGGGGTGGTGGTGATAACAAGGCCCAAAGGAGGGCGGAGGTCCCTGTGCATGGACTTGGAGGAAGTTAAGGCTTGCAGAGATCTTGGATTTGAGTTGGAGCACCAGCACATGCTGCAGGAGATGCCCTCACGTCTTTCTCTCTCCATCCCAACCCCAAGTCTCACTCTCGATACCAACACTACCTGCAGTAGCGGTGGCAATTCCCCCATCGCTAACTGGCGCATCTCCAGCCCCGGTATGCCTAAGCTGCCTGCCTTCCATCTTTTTTTACCTTCATCATCTAATTTGAGTACTAAATATCTCTGCTTCAGGTGACGACCCACGGGATGTCAAGGCTCGCCTCAAGGTCTGGGCGCAGGCAGTGGCAGTGGCATCCACATCAAGACAAGGCAGCGGAGCCGACTAATTCACAAAAGACCATCTATTCTGTTCTCTCTGCATTTGGTTTTTTTATGTACTTCTGACACGCGCATCGGGGGTCGGGGAGAGTTCCAAGTGTGGGGATTGAACAGAGTATAGTAGCTTTTGCATTTTCGTTTCCACTACTAAGCACATTTTTCTTTCTTCTGTCTGGCTTTTGGGTAGATTTTGCCATTTACTTTTTCCCTAGGTGAGTTCGTATTTCTGGTTGACGATCCTGTATCTATATTGAGTTGACTATATTTCACCCGTACCTCCGCAGCTTCTCCACATTGTAAATATAACATAACCGATTATTTTTTTCATGATGATAGACTTACAGTCACACTTCATTATGTTGATTATGTGTAAAGATTTTGAAGTTTCCATTTCATCTATCGAGTTTGTGAGATGTTTCCCCATTGGAGATTGGTTTGTTTGAGTATAATAATATTGGGGTTGATATTGTATTGGTTATAAAACATATCTCAAAACCTTTTTATTGACATTGTATTAGTTACAAACACATCTCAAAAGTTTTCTGTATTCTACCTTTTTTTTTTGGACGAATTTCTGTATTCTACTTAGTCCTATGTTGTCCCATATGGACTGCCCAAATTGATCGGAAGCTCTCTAACAAGATACTAAAGCGAGGCAACGGAAGAAAGAATGTCATACTTTACTTGGATGAAACCCGGTCGGAGCAGGACACTAAACCAAGGCACTGTTATTAGCCTTACTTTTTCTCTCAAAACTCATAAGTAATCAGTGTTAACTGTTAATGGCCATAGTCAGGCCTAACATGCATGCTGGAGGATTTATACCAGTGAACTAGTAAATTAAACCCTATCCACGATATGGAAAGCAAATAGAACGCAAAAAATTCCAAAATCTCTGCACAAAGAGAGACAGAGATACCATCTGTTCTCACTTGGCAGAATGAAACCGCATGATGCATCTGGAACATATTATGGGCACCATCAAGACACTTAGCAGATTTAGCACAGTAAAAGACAACCTTGTGGATTGAGAATATGTCATGGAACTGGAAGATAAATCTTCGCTGCAGAGTATAACAGTCATTTCAGTCTCACAATTGAAATGGAGAGAAGGAATTGGGAAAGGGTATAGAAAGCTGAGAAATTGAAAGGCATCTGCTAATTTGAATGCTGAATTTACTCCTTGGTTACTAACAAGGTGAACGCTTGTAAACCGAATTAACACACAAAGATACATTTATTGAAACTAACACTTTCCCAATCCAAGGACGGACATTCCAGATCTCCCAAGATACAGGAGTGACACCAGAGGCTTAGCTAGCACTTCCTTTTGAGCCCTTACACGACAAACCAAAGATTTTCAAGGCTAAAGCAGAACATAAATATCCTTGTGATTATGTTTCCCCTACCTAAATTTCAATAGTAACTATTATGGGATTAGCATATGCCCGCCTTAGAAGCTAAATGGTCATTAATAGAATCCCCATGGTAGAGAACCTAGAAATTAAGTTGGGAAACCTCCCACTGGGGTATTCTGAGATTAAGAATGTCTACCAAGGAAATAGGCACCTGTTCAAAGCTCTTCAGTTTCAATGGGCAGTGCCTCACCACAAGAAGCTCTTGGTCACTAGAAGTCAGTGATTTGTGGTCCTATTGACTTTATGAAGAGAAAGAAGTAGAATCCACTACATGTGTCAGCTAACACAGTCACAAGCAGGCCACTAATTATGAGCCATTAACTTTAAAAGCATGAAAAAGTTTCAAGTTATCTTGAGATAGACAACAGAATCTCTCAGGTGAGAGAAAAATGAGGATGACTCCAGCGATTACAAAAACTTGCATAAAACAAGCACACATTTTATTCGAATGAATGAATTGTTACAATTTTCAGAAATGGTAATGGAGTAAAGGATAAATTCTCACTCACTTAAACATTAGATTGTGGCAGGTGTTATCACAGGGGTATGCACAGTCAATGGCTTTAACCGGCAGTCGATCAAAGTACCAGTCTCCAACAGACAATGCAATTGGCTGCAAAATAAAAATGTGACTTAACCGATGCCTTTCAAATCTAATGCCATTTCATTATAAATTACTTTACTGAAGCCAAACTATGTGTATCTTGAGATTTCGGTGCTACATTTAATCATTTAATGAGATTTCTGTGCTACAATTCACTGCCTATCATATGGTATAAACAGAATGCTTCTGCCATTCTCACTTAACTAAATCAAATAGACAATTAAAGGCACATATGCATCGGTTCAAGGCTCCCCCAGATGGCAATTCATAAAACAACCACCCTCCCATGTTACACTCTTACTATAATTTCCACAACCATTTGAAAAAGTAATAGATATTTCAATGGGGGCATACCCTGTTTCCAAGAACAGGAGAATCATCAGCAAACCATGTATCTTGTCTCTCAGATTGACAGTGAGCAAAGCAGGAATTTATGAATAAACCATTTTTAGTGGACGTTGAGAAATCTCTAACAGCATTGAGCATTTGATTCCTGAAGTCTGCTTCATATGAGGGAAAGGAGAACAGCATTAAGAAGGAATTCTGTAAGTGTGTGCTTGTGTCTGTATATGTTAAGATTACACTGGCACAATAATTAAATAAAATCAAGAAAAGAGCTAAAAAACGAGAATTACCTTGGAAAAACTGGATCTGGGATGAATTACAAAGTGCATGGTTTGATTTGCACGCACTCCATAAGCCACGAGGATCGGCAGATGGAGGGGCTAAACTAGCTTGAACCTGAAGAAAACAAATAAAAAAGACTTGAGCAAAATTATATCAGGGCCATGAAATACCAGTATACCAGTACAAAAGCCAAAATCCTTGCCAAACAGATAAAAACTGAATACTGGTTTCTGTCCTATCAGTCATATGGTAGGCTCATTGGCTGCCTAATTATGAAAAACTATAGCTTTTTACTATGCCTCTTAGAAGCAGAACATTTAGGAATAAAGCATAAACAATGCACTGGCTTGACAATCGCGTAGTTGCACCATGAAGACAAGACTGTTTGAGGAGGTATAGGTAAATACTTTCAACCAATACCTACAGGCCCTCCAGTACAATACGGTACAAACTGTAAATTGTCTATATAATAAAAAGATAAAAAGAAGATGACCTGCCATGCATCATAGGCTGCATTGAGAAGAAACATGGGAGTCTTAACATTTGCAACCAAATTTTGAGGAAAGAAGCACTGAGAGAGAGAGAGAGAGAGAGAGAGAGAGAGAGAGAGAGTTAGATTTTTTTAATACACATTTAATTGCATAAAATCAACAAAATCTAGAGAATTACCGAAGTTGGGTCTAGGTGGTCGATACAAGTCTTTGGCAGATTTTTTTGCACTTCCTGAAATCATAACAAGTAGCCAATATCACACTTTAAACAGGCAAAGATACTGGAGAATTATTCAAAGGAAACCTGTAATGTGACAATTTGAAGTGCATATCGTTGTTCTGTTACCAGTCAACATAGATTGCAAATGTCCCAAATCCGTGCTAATGAATATTAGAAAACTTCTTATCAAACGAGCTCAAACAGAAGTGGAAAGGTAGCGGAACTTTTTCGTTAATTTTGTGGGCCAGAGATATTACTACTGTTGTTACAAGCTCACAAGCAATCTATGGAAGTGGTGATACCAATTTAGAAAGAAATTTACTATTGTAGTACAAGCTTTGTCCTCCAAAGGTCAGACTCTGATCTAACCCTAAGTTTCTACTTCAAAATTGAGTCTAGTCAACCATGAAATGGAAGCAGAGAACGATGAAGATTACCTGCAAGCTAACCACACCAGCATACAAATTCTTTAGAGTTTGGCCACCAGATACATCAATTCTACAAAATATAAAACAAAACCATCACTAGAAGCATGTTCTTCAACTGAAGAATGCAAATTGATGTAAGTTATAGAAGATCAGCTCTTTACGCATCAAGGAACATTCCAGCATCACTTAGACATTTCACTCTTGTAGTTTCAGGAAACAAGTCTTGGAACTCATCACAGTGTAGTATGGATGCCAGACCCCCAGCAGAACATCCAGAAAGAAGAGCCTGAAACACAATTAAATGAATAGTAACTAAAAATTTCGAAGCTGACTCACATGAACAAGAGCAAGTTCAGTGTAAAACCTGGTCAGCTTTCTGCATTCCTTTGGACATTAACTCTTCCATAGCGGCTAACCATATCTGTTGCCCTCGAAAATGAAGTTGTGCAGCCTGAAAGGGAGAAATTAGAATATTGAGTGGGGTTTAAAATCAAAAGTTCAAAAAATCCTTTTAGTTCTGAGGATTTTGGGACTATGGGTATAGTTCAGTCAATAATTAAAAATGCTTATTCATCAATAAACTGTTTTCTCTAATTGACCATCTTGAAAATATTAGGCCAGCGAAGCTAAATGGTTAGAAGATGCTTGTCAGTAACCAAACTAATCCGGAGCTGTTATGATATCCCTAAAGTTTTTATGATTGTAGGATTGGAAAAACTCAAATGAAACAACCAACCTCATTCTGACTGTCTCCACTAAAAGAAGCCCCATCACAGTAACGTAGCTTGACCCTGTTCCAGTTGAAGAAATCTGCAAGCATGAGAGGAGAGGCCCATCCAGAACATATAAAAAACTTATCAATTACAGCTTAAGCACGTGCAAATTGCGTGTCAATGAAACAAAGAGGAGCAGAAAATGTATTTGATTTGATATAAATGGAGGGAGTGCATAACGTATGGAATAAGGGAAAAGCGTACCAGGGTTTTCTTCAGCTTTATTGCTCAATATTCCTGTGAATGGTAATTGCTTTTCCATGAACTTGGATGAACCGCGGCGAGTAGTTTTGCGATAAACACAATTTCTGATTGAGTTACACCACCCACCTCCCTGCAGAAGAAACCAAACAAATAGGAAATAAACCAGTTGCAAAGCAAACTTGATAAGAAAACTGAAATTGGAAATGAAATGGCAATACTTGATACCTCCAACTGAATGAGCCAGCTGTTTGCACCCGATCCATAACCAGGATGAAGATGGTAACCGGGCAATGTGCCATCCAAGCAGACTGTGGCAAGAAGAATATAATTTATTATTCTTCTGAGGAGGAGTTGATTTGATGCTGACATTGTAAGAAATCTTTGTATTTCTAAGAATAAGATCAACCAACCAAAGAGAAGAGAGAGAGAGAGAGAGAGAGAGAGAGAGAGAGAGAGAGACCAGCTCCTTTAGAAGCAGCAGAGTCGATGAGAGTGAGGGGAACCATGAGATTGAGAGGAGGCTGCGTCTGTGTCTGTGTGGGTAAGGCTGAGGAGGCTGAGTCCGCCGCATCTTTGTCCGCTAAGTCTAACCAAGACTTAGACCACAACACTTGCTCTTTCTCCTTCTCCTTCAAGGCAGCCGCCAATGCCACCACCAACAAACCCAAACAACAACATACATTTACTTTCCACTGCTGCTTCATTCTCACTCAGACTCAGAATGAATCTCAATCAACCAACACCCCTCCTCCTCTCCTCCACTCTCAACTCTCCATTCTCAAACTCATACTCTTATACACAGCAAAATTAATTCACTCGAAAGAAAGTCAAAAAAGGAAAGAGGAGGTCAGAGTCCACACTGTTTGAGTGAGAGGAACAAGACACTCGCGTCCGTCTATCAAATTTCTTGGCTTCATTCGTCCACGTCTTTTATTTATTTATTTATTTAGGGTTAAAATCTTTATTTTTATTCTTATTTTTTTTTAACTTTGGGGCAATAGAGGTGGGCATCCGGACCGAAAAACCGGAACATCGAACTGGATTGTAAGAAAAAAATCGAAAAAAAAGGTTGACCAAAAAAGTCAACAATTCAGATTGGAATCAGACCCAACCGATTCCAGTTTTGGTTTCACACCGCACCACATCAGATCGGACCGGATTGGTTGTGGTTTTTTTATTTATACAGATTTTTTAAAATTCAATGCTATATTTTTAATGTTATAATTAATATTTTTCAAAGTTCAACTTCAAAACATTCCCCATTTTATGAATTGAATAATTTGTTAATTTTCAAACCCAAAAAATAACTTATTTATTATAATGTGTATTTTTTAAAATAAAAATAAAAACGTTATTTTGAAAAAAATAAAAAAAATCGGTTTAAAACTGGAGTAGGTTAGAACCGAACCGTCCAGTTTTATAAAAAAAAATTGTTTAAATCAGACTGAACTGGATCGGTTAAATAGTGCCTGTTCCGATTCCAGTGTGAGTGAGCAATTACTCAAAACCAATACTATACGCTAGTAGATCCTTTATTTTGGGGTCAAAATCTTAATTTAGCCACTTACCGATGATTACCTTCGACGCAAAAAAGAATAAAAATAGCAGTGAGTGACTACTCCCCCACATAAGTTAAATTTAGTTATCAATCCCAAGTTAATTTCAGTTATGGATTAAATGCATTTGTTCACTATGTTTTGCCTTGACTCAAGTTTTTTTCTTTCTTTCTTTATTTTTTCTTCTCAATTTGGTCACTAATATACTTCTTGTTAGCAATTTTGATCAGTGGTAAGTAATTAGGGAAAAACAATTCATTTGATTTCGATAAAAATGTTTTATGCACCTTATGCACTTTCTAAAACAATTCATTTGTTTCATTTGATTTGATTTTGTTTTTCTATCATTTGATTTAGTTAACAATTCATTTGATTAAAAGACCGCCTTATGTACTTTCTAAAACTAATTCAATTTTAACTCTCGTTCTTATTTGATAAAGAAATTGAATCTCAAATAATTTTTAAAGTTTAAACTTCAAGTTTGGATCTATTTGATTTCTTGTTTGAATATCAAATTGAAGGCTATAGACATGATTTTCAACAATCCTTGAATAATATTCGTGAGTTTAACCAAGCTTTTGGTTGTGATTTCAAGCCAATTTGATAAAACTTTCAAAATTACCCTTGAATTGCTAAGAAAACAAAACACTTAGCAAATTGAAAAAAAAAACGACAAACATAGTGACCGAAAGTGAAATTGAGGCACTGCTATTCACATGCAGCAATGCAATTAGACACAACTAGGGGTGTAATTCGGCCATAACAGATCGGAAACAGGTGTTCCGAATTCCAATCTGAAATGTTTCGGAATTGATTTTCAGTTACGATGCCGATTTCGAAAATTCGTAATATAATAACTCTATTCCGATACAGAATTTTCAGCATTTTTGGAATTTTCGTAATATTCATACAATAATTTCGGAATATCAATTTATTTTAATTTTCTTGTGAATCATGATTAAGCTAACCCAAAACCAAATAATTCCATATCTCAGATTTTCCATAGTTTTTAGCTAAACCAGACTTCTTGGCCCTTTTTTGCTCCTTTTAATGATAGCCTGCTTAGGGACTTGATTGATAACTTGAGGGTTGAAATCCACTTCGTTTGTCATTTATAGATATGCAGTAAATATATACAACAATCAGCAAATCAAATCTATTATGTGAGTAAGAGAAACACAAATAGAGACTTTGGGGCAAACCTGCAGTGGTGGTGGTATTGCAAAAAGAAAGACTCAAGAGAAATGGTTGCTTCGTTTCATCTTGTTTCTTCTCTAATGAATAGAGTCTACATAGGAAAGAGTTGTTTCATTTTCCAAGAGATGAAGGGTATTATTTCAAAGAGATTATTCTCTTGGTCGTTGGCGGTATACAGAACGAAGGAGGACAACACCCCCAGGCACCAATTAAATGCCGTGTTAAAACTTTTTTGTTTTTGGATTGTGAAAATCTAAGTATTCTTGGTAGGGTGGCATGCATTGGGTCCAATTAAAGGCAATTAAGACAAGCCACGTATAAAGCAAGTTTTGAGCAAATTGTTTGTGTTGCTTTGCTATTTTGTTTTTTTAATCCTAAGGTGGATGACATATGATATCCTAAGGCGAGAACTATATGTGCGACTATTAATCATGACACTGGCATTTAATTCTACCTTTAGTGTGTGACAATGGAATTTAATTTTACCTTTTGAACTATGATCAATTTTATTGGATTCATTATTAATCCAGTGTGTAATCATGGCATTTACCCTTAGTGTGTGATCATAGAATTGTTACCCTTTGAATCTTACCAATTTTATTGGATCAATTATTAATCTAGTGTATGATTTAATGTTACCCTTTGAACCATGATCAATTTTATTGGATCAACTATTAATCTAGTGTGTGACCATGACATTTACCCTTTTAACCATTATCAATTTTATTGGATCAACTATTAATCTAGTGTCTGACCATGATATTTACCCTTAGTGTGTGACTATGGAATTGTTACCCTTTTAACCATTATCAATTTTATTGGATCAACTATTAATCAAGTGTGTGACCATGGCATTGTTACCCTTTGAACCATTACCAATTTTATTGGATCAACTATTAATCTAGTGTATGATTTAATGTTACCCTTTGAACCATGATCAATTTTATTGGATCAACTATTAATCTAGTGTGTGACCATGGCATTTACCCTTAGTTTGTGATCATGGAATTGTTACCCTTTGAACCATGTCATTTAATTTGACACCTTTGACCCATGATCAATTTTATTGGATCAATTATAAATCTAGTGTGTGACCATGACATTTAATTTTATACCATTTTAGTAAAATACCATTTCCTAGACCTAGTCATATTACAAAACCCTATACCATTTAAAAACTATAAACACACCCAAAATAAACCCAAAAATCGACCGCTGTATATTTTTTAATTTAATTATTAAGATGAAATACCTTTATTACCCTTTTAACATAAAATTGGAATTCTAATCCTTTATATAATGTTGAAGGCAGAGCAGAACTCATTTCACGAGCTCCAGTCTCTCATCTTTATCTTCAACCCCAATTTTCAGTTTTTGTTCTTCCACCTTAGTTTTTGTTCAACCTCATCATCTCTCTCATCTTTACATTCTGATTCCAATCCGAATTTTATTGGAAAATTCGGATTTCGGCACTTTAAGATATCGAAGGTATCGGAGTCGGATTTTTTTGGAAAATTTCGGACCGGAATCGGGTTTTCCAATCCAATTTACACCCCTAGACACAACAATGACGCCAAACAAAGTAAATAAATAAATAAAAATCTATCAATCGATTATGGAAAAGGAAAAGATTGGCTTGCCGAATGCATCCGATTCCTGCCGTACAACTCTTTTGCAAAATGCTACCAGTGAAGTTATACAATGTAAATACATTTCCCTCTCCTCCTTAAGAATCAATGTCAAAGAATGTTCTATGGGTTGAATATACATACAAATAAATTCTATCTAACCAGGGCAAACTCAGCCCCCACCAGATATCTATCTCCAACTTTGAGCTAGAGCTACAAAATCATTTGTATCATGCTTGGTCTTCCCCGAATTATTACATCTTAAAATTTATTTTATATATTAAAAAAAATCACAATAATCTATAAGCCCCTTAAACACCCAACCCACTTGACAATGTCTCGCCACCTTCTTCGCCAAACTGATAATGCTCATATACTTCGAGTAAGAGTTCCCTACACGGTACAACTGCCCTAAGCTTCATGCAAGCCAAAAAGGCACCTGAAAGCTTGCGATGAAGGCTGTAGGCCTCGTCAGGTGGTGGAGTGACCCTGTGCCTCAGCATGGTTGCCCCAAGGTTTGAAATGCTTTGAGTGATATTGGATGAGCGGAAGTCATACCCACCAGGCTTTGAAAATGGCAATCCCACAACAAAACCGGCTTGGACATGAGCCTCTAACATGATTTCTGACTCCGTTCCCGAGAGGAATCCAAGTCTCTTAGACATTTCAATGACTGTACCTCTATCATCATTTGCACAGGCAAGAACCTGATCAAATATGCATTAGAAAGTCCTCAGCGATTCCAGCTCACTTTAAAAAGTTTTAAAGTTCAAACAAACAATTAATATTTAACCACAATTACAACACCACAACGTCTTAATCTAACAGACAAGAGTTGGCTGTTAGGCAAAAAGAATAAACAAACTATTAAGAGTTGGCTTCAGGATTGAACCATGATAAAACAAGGTCTATAATTCTTGCATGACCAGGTCTTAAATGACATTAGTCCTGTCTGAATAGATGCCTCATTCCTATGTGCCAAGATCATGACAATAGAGACCATAACTGAACCTCAGGCAACATTTATATACTATCAAGGAAGCAGGAACCTTTGTAAGGTAATGATAAAAAAACAGACAAAATTCAATTAAATATAAAGAAAGGAGATTTCACCATTCTTAGATAGTCATCAACAAAACTCTTGGGGTAATCCCTAGCCGCTCCAAAGTCAATCAGATTGATTGTTTTCTTAGCCTCGTCGTACAAGAAATTACTCCAATTAGGATCAGTCTGCATTGCATAAAGCAAAATTAGAGCAAGATGAGCTGAGAGCCTAAAACTAGGAAGAATGAATGACTTACTAACCCCCTCAGAATTTTAATTGCTAAAAGCATAATGCAGGAAAAACATCAAAAACGAAAAAACCACAAAATAAAGTTCAATTCATGAATAACACCAGCTCAGATGTCAAGCAGAACGACACCCCTGAATCTTTGATATGCTAAATGAACTGATGTAAGAAACTCTTTCATAAATATGAGCTGGACTAGACCATAAGTCTTGCTTAACTTTGGCCATTTAAACAAAAGCTGAGATGTCCAGCAGAACGGGCACCCCTGAATCTTGATATTTTAAACGAACCGAAGAAATTAAGTCTTTCATACATATGAACTGGACTAGACCATAGGTCTGGCTGTAAATTGTAAAATGACTCGGAATTTTAGCTACATTATAATTACTTAACATCAGCAGCTGGTGATTAAAAACTTAGGCAGCGTTCGTTAACGTTTTCAAAGTGTGTTTTCTGTTTTGGGAGAATGAAAACAACCAAAAATGCGTTCGGTGGTGTTAAGTTTGAAAACACGGAAAACACAGAATTGAAAACAATCTCAACTTTCTTCATAAAACGAGAAAACAACTTTTAGATGTTTTCATCGTTTCCAGAGGGAAGTGAAAACAGGGGAAATAGTTTCAGCTGGAATAAGACATCATCATGCTCTGTTCCATTCTCACCTTTCTCAAATCCCATACCCAAAAATCAAACACCCCACTGTCTCTTCATATCTCTCTTTGCATTCTTTTGTGAGACCCACTCCAACTCCAAGGCCACAGCCACCACAGTCAGATCCTTGGCTTGATTGAATCAAACTCCTCAACGCCATAGCCTCCACCACAGCCTCCCTCCACCGTGATTGAAAAAAAAATATGAATACTCGACCAAAAAAAAACATGAATTCAACTTTGGGTCTGGGTCATACTTTGGCTTCGGGGACTTTTTTTTATATTTTTTATCAGGATGGCTTTCGGGGGACTTTGGGTATCAAGAAATGAAGGTGGGGGGTTTTGGGCGGTGGGTGGGGGAGGGCTCTAGGCTTGAGCCCCTTTGGGGTTGTGGGTAAGGGAGGGAGTGTGAGACAGTGAGAGGATGTAGTTCAGACAGAGAAGGGGGTTTTGGATCGGTGAGAGAGAGAGAGAGAGAGAGAGAGAGAGAGAATGGTGCAGTGGGGTTGTGTTTCATTTTTTTTCTTTTAAATAGATCTTTTGTTTTTTTATCTGATTTATTAACTTTATAAATTAATTTGAAAAGGAGAAAAAGGAGAAAGAAAAAAAAAGAAAAAGAGATAAGATAGATTTTTTTCATTGTTTATAATAATTTTTGCCTCTAAAAATATCATAATTAAAAAAAAATTAGAACTGAAAGATGTTTTCTCAAATTGTACTACCAGACACGTTTTCATTGTTTTTATTTTCTGAAGATGTTTTCTAAAATCTACCAAACGCATTTTCATTTCCTGAAAATGCATATTCGTTTTCTTGTTTTCATTCTCTTAAAATATTCTACGAAAACATTCTCTGAAAACGTTACCGAACGGCCCCTTAGTATCTGTGATACTCCAACAATAACGTTTCCTAGAGAGAAATATCCTCTTTGGCAACCCAAGAAGACACCCATTGGCCTAAGTCTGTCAATGAAATACAAAGAGAAATTGTCGGTGGTAATAAAAAAAACCACTTCGTCTATGCCATCGTTTAAAATCAATCCAATTAAAAAAATTAATCTTTAGAGTTAGGGAAAGCGTCAATGTTGAGAATCACTAATGTACTTTGGGACTCTATTTGAAGCCTAGAAATAAGGCTATTTCATGTATTTTTTTAAAATTCATATTTGTAATGAAAGAATATTTAGTAATTTTAAAAGGCTTGCAGCCTTGAAAGCTTAATGTTTTTCACGATTAACTATTAAGTATTTCCTCTGCAATGGCAGCAACCATAAATCATCGTCCTCCTCTATCTAAAGTTCTTCTCATTACTATAATTTCTGCCCTCCACCATAATCGTAGGGAACACTCACCTTGTATTGTGCTACATCAATTTTATATCAGAGAACCTGACTTGATCGAGTTAAGAACTGGACCAAGAATGGAATAATCGCCTTCAATGTCTTTAAAGAGGGATGAAGGTGATGATTCAATTTTTGGTCGAACTCGAAACTCGACCCCATCTGGTACCATACCGAAGTAAGACAAAAAAAAGTGGGTATGAAAAGACTTCTACAAGAAATGACTCATTGAATAGTAGAAGAATTCATTTGACTGACTCCTAAATGGCATTTATAAAAGATGGAAAAACTTGTACTAACAGCCTTTGTTTTGGGCTTCCAAAGTTTTCTAACCAAACTACTGCCATGCATAATACTAATATTGCTATCCTGACAAATAAAATTAGCTGTTGGGGTTTCTTCTGCGGGTCCTACTTTAAGTTGACTAGTACAATGTCAAACCTCAACGGGTGGTACTAAGACACCAATTTAATTAGCGAGAGCAAGTTATTCTTAAGCTTGCATAAAGTGAATGCTCATAACACAAAATTAAGAAAAGCAAAGCAAACCTTACAATAAAATACTACATATGCATGCACTTGTGAAGACACAAGAAAGAACATACCTGCATGAAACGGAAAACAAACAACTCCTTCAAAGTGAGCTCCAGCAACTTTGTGCCAACATAGTTGCGAGTTTCCTGGTTTAATAATGCCACTTTGTCAATAGGTACTCCTGTAGCAAGAGAAACAATATGATGTTAAAGATATATGAACAAAAGCTTGCTCTGTTGATGATACAACTAAGGCTGTTGGCATGCATCACAATGAAAACTTGAAGGTAACTATTTTACTTGATAATAAAAGGAAAATGCTAGAAGACAGCTAAGTCATATAAAAAGCAAAAAAGAAAATATCATTAGTGCTGGTTAAAGGGTGATTTTATTTAAATCCAAAACATTGTCCTTTATACTCTTAATCTTTAAAAAAACAGTAATAACATTTCTTCAATATGCCGCCAGGCAAAAGTTTGGGTAAAAATCGACAGAAAAGATGCAACTCATTTACAAACGTTATGAGCAGTCCATAATTACATTCACTTGAAATATAAGGCGACTCATGCATGTGGAGCCTGATGAAAATCTGACATCATTCAATTCAGAGCTTGCCTTTTAAGTTCATCTTGGGCATTCATAAGCTTAGTTAGCTACCCACACTATATTGATGGAAATTTCAATTGCTGCAACCACTTGTACAAGAAAAAAGGCGGTTTCTATCCCAGTACTTGCATACCCACAACACATTGTACAGTTCAATTTTACAACAAATCTTGAAATAAACATTGTTTCTTCAAGCGATAGTGTTTATAGAGTAACTTGTCAGCTTTGCATTAGGGTCTACGAGAAAGTCCCTAAGCAAACATGTTGGAATCAGTTCTTTAAATGCTAATTAGAGAAATTTACCCTGGATTTGCTAAGCAACAACATAAACTTTTCAGGGTAAAAATCACAAGGTCATAGTTTAAACAATGGAATATCATAAATGACATAGTTTACTTACCAGAAACAAGCTCTGTCGTTAAGACTCTTTTGCTTGAGATATCATCCACTACAAATGGAACATAAAACCCTTGTCCATTGGATAGCAAATCATGAAACCGTTTTTGATTTTCTGCCTCCAACACATAGTCGCATTCACGGGATAATTCTTCTTTTGCCACCTATAAAGGATCCCAGGAAGAACATAAAAATGCATTGTCAACAGTTGAAGACATTTCATCATCTTCTGAGTTTCAAATTATCTTCCACAATTCAATCTCCATCTGGGTACATTCAGTATGGAATCAAGTTCCCAGTTCATGGGCCATAAGGTAATGATCAATGGGGATTTGATACAAACCCATACTAGAGAAAGAGTAGAACAATGGCCAAATTTGTAAGTGAAGCAAGTAGAAAAAGTAGGCTCACCTACAATGTTCCTGATAAACCATGTGAGTCATATTGAATCATTGATACAATATCAGAAGTCTGATTAGAAGAAAAATAATCCCCTTTGGAACCAAAATTTAAGCATGCTGGCCCAAGTCTATCAATAAGGCATTTTTTATCCAAAAAGAAATGTCCTAATAATTAAAAGAGTCAGTTCATCTGTTGCTTTTTTAAATGTCATTTAAAGCTTGTCCAATTGTAAATGCAACTAAAGAGTTATTTGAAGAAGCAATCTAAATGTCATTTAACAGTTGTCCAATTCTAAACGCAACTAAAGAATTAATTGAAATTTTGAAGAAGCAATCTATATGTTAGTGTCAAGAATGTTTTACTTTTTAATGTCTGCTAATATCTCTTGTTTAGGAAATCAGATTTTGATGAATCAAGATTACATGTTATTGAAAGGCTTGATGCTATCATATCGCCTTCTATAAAATCTCCACCTTAATTTTTCCTCTATAACTTGTTTGCAATTATACCAATCCTAAATATTCTCTTCTTCTTCTTTTACCTATCTTCTTCTGTTACTAAAATTTCTGTCATCTACAGCCCATCACAATCACAAGAAGCACTATCTCATGCTGTCGTACATCGTGCATAGTTTCCACACTCAAGAATGTGGGTTTTGAAGGCCACCATCAATACTCAACCTGATATAACCACCATATAAATAGATGAATGGATAAAATAAAATAAAAATACCTTCATCGCTCTTTCAAGATAAAGTCCCTTTGGGATTAGATTTGTATAATCTAGAAGAAGTTTCACGTTGTCAATGTCACTTTCAATGCTATCTGCAACACCAGGGTACTGAATTTTCATTGCAACATCCCTACCGTCCTTGGTGACAGCTCGGTGTACCTAAAAATGTTTTGAAGTGGTAAGACAAACAGTCTGAACAATGTAAAATGCATGACAACTTTTACTACACAAATATATGGGATAGATGCAGAAGTCCATGTTGCATTGTGATGGCATATAAGTACATTGATGCCAATCATGCAGGTGTGTTAGCAGTTTATGTATTTTGAACCAAAGGTAATTTGGCTGCAGAAGAGTATGTTGGGTAGGTGTCAGTGTGTGTAACAATAAACAATCAAATGCCTCACCTGGCCTATACTTGCAGAAGCCAAAGGTTCATAATCAAAACTAATAAGCTTTGATGACCAGTCAGGTCCTAATTCAGCTTCCAAAACTTGATTGAGCTGTTTCCTGGGCATGACGTCCGCACCTTGACGGACAATATCCAGAGCAGCCAAGATCTAGAAGAAAAGAAAAGGAAAGACTAGACTGACAATTTGACAAAGACAGTAAAACACTCAAAACATATAATGCAATGTATATGAGTTATTTTAAAAAGAGAGAGAGAGAGAGAGAGAGAGAAATAGAATACCGGAGCAGGGACGAGGGATTCGTCCTGTATACTCAACATCTGTCCCAATTTGAGTGCAGCTCCACGCATTCTACAGAGTCCAAGAGCCAAAAGTTCTGCATTTTTGGGGGACAAAAAAGGAGAAAGAAGAGGCTTGTCTGATGAGTTTTGCGTACCATAAACGAGTCTCTTGGTAGACTCCTGAATGGTTCCCCACGCAAGCCCAGCTCCAAGACCAGCAAACCTTTTTTATATTTTATTGTTTTGTCAGAGAGAAACAAACAACAGGTTAGGAAAAAAGAAAAGCAATCAATCGCAATCAAATACATAATACATCATCATGATCATATGGAGAATGGAGATACCCGAGTGCTCTAGAGAAGGGGGTGGAAGGAACTCGTCTCTCTCTGGGCTTCCGCCTCTGCAATGGCTGCTGAGGTTGTGGTTGTGGCTGTTGTTGGGCCAAATTCTCATTCTTGGCCGAATCAAGGACCTCCACTTCTTGTTGATCAACGTGCTGCACTTGTTGATGTTGATGATGTTCTTCTTGTTCATGCTGCTGCTGCGGAGGAGGAGGAGCAGGAGCAGAAGGAGGAGAAGAAGGTGCTTCTTCATGTACGAAGTATACGACGGAATCTTGGGCTTTGTTGTTGTCGTTTCCATTGGTAGTCGCAGTCGTATTAATGGCGTTGGTGAATTGGGAGAGGGTGCCTTTGGTGAGGCCGGAAAGGTCGGTGGCCGACACGATGGCATTCTTGATTAGGGCTTCCAAATCCCCATTCTTGGCGCTTTGGAAAGCTGGGGATCGTTTCACAAACTCCTTGGCGATTAGAGACACCCCTTTCACCACCCTCCCTACGTCCTTACCCTTTGCCCACACCATTCTTTTCTCTTTTCTTTTTCTTTTTCTTCTTATTATTTCGATACACAAATATAATATTGTATAATCCTGGTTTGCTGCTCTCCTCCTCCTTTACCAAACATAAACATAACCTCAAAGTATTAACCACCAAACATCCAGCCGCCCTGTCTGAAACACAATTAAAAAAGCATTAAATCCGCCGTGAGACAGACTGATGAGCAGTGTTCCGACATACTCCACATCTTCATTTTTATCACACGGAATTCGGCCCAAACTAATTTCAATTTTGGACCAACTACACCCAAACCTCAGGCCCAACTTATGTATGATGAACTATTCTGAACAGGTTAGCCAGCCCAAAATTTTAAGGGGCCGTTCGGTAATGGTTTTTTAGAATGTTTTCAGAGAATGAAAACAAGAAAATGAATTTGCATTTTCAGAAAATGAAAATGCGTCTGGTAGATTAATTGAAAACATGTCTGGTAGGACAATGTTTTTCATGTGTATTTTTGCTAATTTCAGTTCTATTTTTTTTAAAATTATGATATTTTTATAGACTAAAATTATTATAAACAATGAAAAAAATTTATCCTATTCTTATCTCCTTTCTTTTTTCTTTCTTTTTTTCTCCTTTTTCTCTTTTTCTCTCTTTCCTCTTCTTTTCTTCTTCCTTTCCTTCAAATGCCTGTTTCTTTTTCACTTTTTCTTCCTCTTTCCTTCTTTCTTTCTTTCTTCCTCTTTTCTTCTTTCTTTCCTTCCCAAGGCCGTTTCTTTTTTCTCCTTTTCTTCCTTTTTTCTTCTTCCTTTCTTTCCCAAGGCCGTTTCTGAGAAGCTTCGCATGGCCTCTCTGAATTGCAGAGATGAGATTGTTGTGGATTTGTTTGCTGGAATTGGTTATTTTGTTCTGCCATTTCTTGTCAGGTACATCTCTCTCTCTCTCTCTCTCTCTCTCTCTCTCTCTCTCTCTCTCTCTCTCTCTCTCTCTCTCTCTCTCTCTCTCTCTCTCGTTCCGCTAATTAATGTATATATGTATATATATTATATATATTATAATATATATACACGTATATACATGTATATTATTATTATAAGTATAACATACCCATATATATATATTATATTATAATATAAATATATATTATATATTATAATATAAATAAATATATATATATTTATATGTATTATACCCATGTATATATTATAATATACATATATAACCCTATATACACATATATTATATATGTATAATATAAGTATATATATATAATACATATATACATATGCATATTAATATTATAATAATAGTATACGTGTATATATGTAATATATATTATATATTATATATATAATACATATATATACAAATATATACGTATATATATACATATATGTATATATATTATACACATGTATGTATTATAATATACATATACACACGTATATACACACATACATTATATATGTATAATATATATACACGTATATACATGTATATTATTATTATAACATACCCATATATATATATATATTATATTATAAATATAAATATAAATATAAATATAAATATTTATATGTATTATACCCATGTATATATTATAATATACATATATAACCCTATATACACATATATTATATATGTATAATATAAGTATATATATATATATATATTATAATACATATATACATATGCACACGTTTATATATGTATAATATATGTACATATATTATATATATTATAATATACATATATACACGTATATACATGTATATTATTATTATAACATATCCATATATATTATATATTATAATATACATATATACACCTATATACACATATATTATATATGTATAATATATGTATATATATTATATTATAATATACATATATACACATATATACATGTATATTATTATTATAACATACCCATATATATATTATATATTATAATATACATATATATATATATATATATGTATATGTATTATACCCATGTATACTATAATATACATATATACACTGTATACACATATATGTATATATATATTTATATTATTTATAATATATAATATTATTATAATATACATATATACTTGTATATACACATATGTCATATATATATATATATTATATATGTATGTATATATACATATATATTATATATATTATAAAATACATATATACACATACATAATATATGTATTTATACATATATACATATATATAGATAGTTTTGAAAAATAAAAAAATATAGTCATAGTCCAAGCATACACCAAATGCAGTTATCCAACTTAGACTGCAAGCCAAGTCAAGACAAATTCCTATGCATAATCCATGCCAAGACAGTCCTGTGTATGAGTCGTTTTATGGTGAGGGTGCCATATATGGACCATAGAAGTGGACTTTTATATTAACCACATGATTCATCTGAATAGTAACTTCACTTAAGTTTAATGAAATGATCATGTGACTAATATGAAGGTTCACATGAGGAGTCCATATATGGCACCCTCATTATAAAATGTCGCCTATATCTATCAATAATTTAGGAGCATACCACACTGTTTACACAAGTACGTAGATGAGCACGCCTTAAATAAGGTCCTTAGATGAGACTTTATCTCTTAATCGTTGAATTAAATTGGTTAGCCGTTAATTTGATCAAACAGTTAAAAGATATGACCTTTTTAAGGACCTTAGATAAGACCCTCACTATAGAGGGTGTAGCAGACCAACTACATGTTGGACATGTGAGCTTTGTTGAGCCCAATGCTTATGAGCAGAGGATAAGTCCTACGTACTTATCCTCAATTCAAATACTCAGGTAATGTCACGCATGATTGCTTAGCCTATTAAGCAGTTAATGTCAAAAACAAATATCGGACAATCAAATTGGGTAGTCGGTGGGATAGGCAGCAATGATGGCAATTAAAACTGGTCAATGAGTGCATATAAGATATGCTGATTACTAGGTGTGGGCATCAAAACCGAAATACCGATACCGTCCCGAAACCGTGCCATTCCGTACAAACCGCTTGGTGTTGATCTTGAAACGGATTTAAACTGTCATACCGTTATCTTGTTTGGCACGACACCGACGCTTTTTTGATCCCGTTTGGTGCCATACCGCATCGACCAAGAATTAATTAATATTAAATAAATAATAAATATTAAAATATTATGTGTAAAATTTCAGATTTAGTATCTCTCCTCTCTCCAACCTCACGACTCAACCTAATTTCAGATCCAATCCAAAAGCTTTTTTGCCTTCCTCCGTCCATCTCTCTCCTTCCTTCCCTCTAAGTCTGAATCTCCTTCCCTCCACCATCGATCCACCTCAATAGTCAACAATATCATCTTCTTCTCCTTCTCTCTCTCTCTCTCTCTCTCTCTCTCTCTCTCTCTCTCTCTCTCTCTCTCTCTCTCTCTCTCTCTCTCTCTGTGTCGAAGTCGAAGGAAGAACCATCGCCTCATCCTATCTTCTATTCCTCAATCGAGATCGAGACATCAAAACTCCGCTTCTCTTCTCTCTCGCTCGTCACATCTGCCGCATGCATCCGGAGCTTGGCAATTTGGAATGGTAAGCCCAATTTTTCTTTGTCTTTGTTGGGTACAAGCATGCAATTTTTATTTCTTCTCTCTGCTGCTGCCTAGTCGACGTTAACAAATTGTTCTAGCTTTTCTTTTCCTTTAGGTTCACTTTGAAAGGTCACAGCCTTAAAGGATTCTATTTCTTTGAGTAATTTTAAGGATTATTTCTGAAGCATGGCCATGAACTAATAGCTGCTAAGAGTGATGAAATTGCCCACCCCACAAATTCTTTTATTTTGAATTTAAAAATTATCTGTAATCTCATCTTCTTGCTCACCAGTTCTCCCAAACCGTCCATACCTCCTTCCGTTTCCGTTAACCCTCTGCCTTAACCCTAACCCTCACCCTATAAAAGTAAAAATATTTGGTAGCTGTAAAAGTAAAAATATTTGAAATGGGGGTGATTTGACATTGTAGTTGTTCATGGCCCCTGTATCATCTAAATCAGCTTAGCATTCTTCTCCTGGTTCTACCCGACTTTGTTCCACATTTCTCTGATTTTCGAATGTATCGAACAGTACTCAAGTTTCCTATAGTAGGGTTTTATAGCTAAGTGGAATCCTACAATAGCTCTGTCTCTGAAATTTTGTCTATAAAGCTTTGTCATTTTATTGTTTCAATATAATGCAAACCTTTTGTGTCCTCCGGATATGCTTTAACCAATTTTATTTTTTCTTTTTCGTTTAATGATATGATTTGTATTCACTTTGTAATAGTTTTTGGCTTATTGAAATATCATATATGTATTCACTTTTTTTGCGAAACTGGAAAAAAAACCAAAAGTATGCGCTTTAATACCAAACTGGATTTGCGTAAACTGAAAAAAACATCAAATCTGCAGACTTCCAAACGGTATCGCTTTGATACCGAACCATACCGTCCCGTTTGGGGCGGTATGGTTTGAACGTGTTGCGCAAATCCTCCATCCCGTCCCGTTTCATACCGAACTTTCTATCCGGATTGACATCGGGATGACCTCCATCCCGTGTCATCCCGCATCGTGCCCAGGCCTACTGATTACCAATTGGAGCCCTAAACTAGAAACAATATAAATATTCAAGACCTCCAGCCACCAAAGAATGTGATATGAGTCCAAGACTCCTAATTATTGTTTCTCTTTGTCTAACTTAAGGATCAAAGGCTGTTTCTTAAGCTCACACTAGAAGAACCCAACTGAATAATAAACTTTTTGGCTTCAAATTGGTGCCATGTACGATTAGATAGATTCCTAATGGGCCACGTCAAAAGGCACCACCTATAGCCTAGTTGGTCGCAAATTGCTGGGACAGACAGCATCCGCCATCCATAGATGATAGAAAGACGGGGAAAACACAGTGATAGAATAATACAAAGCGATATCGTTTGACAAATGTTAGATTATGGGCATTATGCTTTTATTCCATATAACCATCGATCGATCTTAGAAGGAATAGTGCTCACTTTGACAATCCCACTTACAGGGTAATCTTCTTGATTCTTAAATTCCTGAATTGTCTCGTTCATATCCTTGATTCTTTAATTATTATCTCATAAAAAACTATATGATCTCTTTGTTTCAATTAATTTGTACCGCAGTATCATCCTCAAACCTAAATCCCCTCAAGCATCCCCCAGCTGCTGCCGACAAAGATAAGAGATTAATTGATGAGACGTAAGGTCATGCATGCATTGCGTTTGCGTCGTTTAGCTAGCTTATAGCCATATATAGCATGTTGTTGATATATACCCTAAGATAATTAAGATTGAAAAACCCATGCATAGAGATCGAAAATGACAGCTACCTTAATTCCATAGACTTTAGTGATTCGGAATACGACCATAGAGAATATAGTTTTTTATTTATTTAATATGTTCTCACCACCTCACTCAGATATGCGGAGCATCATCTCGCACATTCTTCAAATTGGTGGGTATATTATATGTACACAATCTCCGGCCCTAACCAATTATATCGTGCACCAGACCAGAGCTGTTATATATAGTCATTCTACTATACATTAATTTCAAGGTAATCTTTATCTAGTTTTTTCGTTTCCTACTCCATATATATGTGCAACGAATTGAAATTATTTAACGTTTTTGCGACGGACTTGCATTGCTTTCATCATGCATACTGAAAACGATGACTCTAATCGGGCAGAGAAACAAGGTGATAACAAATCCGTAAATTAGAATTAGCTTTGGTGCTTCATAATTTGAAGCTATATATATATATCTCTCTTGCATTTCTTGATGAATTTTTAAGATATCTCACTTTCTTTTCCTTTCATCCACCAAACTTTGATTTCTCAATGATCGTTATCCATCATTATTCTCTACTCTTCTTCTGGCCTTATACGCTCTATGTATCGATATAGTTTGAAGAACATGGTGTTGAATGAATATATTATATTTGGATAAATCTGCCAGAGTTTTACTGAGTTATGAGTTTGTTGGAAGTGTTCTTAATTTCCAGTATCATGCATATACACATGTTCATTAAGATTTTCTTTGTATTATTAAGTAAGAGGGCTAGGATTTTCGAAATTCACTCTTCTAAACTTTGTTTCCTTAACCAGCTTTGTGGAACCTTGTTTCAGGTATATTCTTGAAGACGAATGATGTTGGGAGGTCCGGTGGAGCCAAATATGACTACTTGCTTTTTGGTAAGATACAATACAATGATGCAACTTAAAAAAGGCACTCACTCTCTATTTTTGTAAACCCTTATGCGAGACAAGTGTGTAATGTTTTGATTAACCAGATGAAAATTATAAGCTTTTTTTCTTCTTCTTTCATATGTAAATGTTATTGACTTTGAATTAATTGTGTAGATTTCTGCATTTAACTATTAAAAGCATCTCTTCTTTCAGACTTTCACTTGACCAACTACTCACTCTTCTGTTTGGTGGCTTCCCAACATGTCTTACAGATTTGGATGATACTCTATACCCCCTGAGCTCAGGTCTCAACTTGGCATGCCGCAAGAACATTGAAGGTATGGCCGTAAACTACTATTAATAATCAGAAGAAGATACTATATATTAGTCAGGTGATAATATTGTATTTCATTACTCATAACCATTAATAGATTACTCATAATGAGGTTGAGCAATTTCGATTGTAGAGTTCATGCTGCAGCACTTGCAAATAGAAGAAAGTGAGGTACCAAGGATGTGCCTGGAATTGTACAGGGAATATGGGACAACCATGGCTGGTCTAAAGGTAAAACAGATCGCTGTCCAATTGACCTTGGAGTTTGTTTTCTATCAATCTTAGTATCTTACTTCAATATTTATATACATATATCTAGAACTTCGATAGTTTCCATCTCTTCATCCAGGCTCTTGGTTACGAATTTGACAACGATGAGTTTCATTCACACGTCCACGGCAAGCTACCCTACGATTCATTGAAGCACGATCTGGTGTTAAGGAACCTTCTGTTATCGATGCCCCAGAGAAAAATAGTACGTCAGTACTGGTTAAAAGTTGTTCAAATCACCTGCCTCCTATTCATAGAGTCATAGGTTATGGTAAACTAAGATGCATCTACTGGTGTTTTCAGATCTTCACTAATGCTGACAAGGCTCATGTGGCTCAAGTTCTCAACAGGCTGGGCTTGGAAGACTGTTTTGAAGGCATCATATGCTTTGAAACTCTTAACCCTCATCACCATGAACCAGTTGATTGCAGGACATCAGATGACCAAATGGTCCTCATAGAACGGACACCAGAGGGCAAAGCCAATTCACCAATTCTCTGTAAACCCTCTGTGGAAGCAATTGAAGCTGCTATTCGTATTGCAAATGTTGACCCAGAAAAAACTGTACGATTGGATGCTTAGCTAAACTTGGAAGATCCCCATTTTTACTTATTTTCTTGGTCAAGCCTTACTTTACATATTCTTTTGCTTCAAACATTAGGGAGATTATGTAATGGAGATTATTATGATTTTTTTCCGCAGATTTTCTTTGATGACAGTGCTCGAAACATAGCAAGTGGGAAGGCAGCAGGACTTCATACAGTCATTGTAAGAGCTCTACAACTACAAAAAAAAACAACTAATAGAAATAACTGAACCATCAGAGGAAGGAAGCTTTTAGCTCATCATAAATAACTACAAGTTTTAAGCATGACTTGCTGATTCTCTTCACTACCATCAACAAACAAACAAGTTATTTGAACTTTAATTTTGTGAGGTTTTGATACAAGTGGGAAACTTATGGCAGGTGGGAAGTTCAGTACTAGTGCCTGGTGCAGATCATGCATTGAGTAGCATCCACAACATCAAAGAAGCAATACCTGAGATATGGGAAGGGGAAGGGGGGCAACAACTAGAGCAATTTATACAGTCAACTGCTGTTGACACAGTGGTCCTTGCATAGGTCTTCTACCAACCGTGTCACAGTTTCAGTCACCTTGGAATGCAATTGTCAGTCAATGAAGTTTAGCGGTAATTTGGCCAAAAAAAGTGAATTTAAGGATCCTTACGACCAACTTATTATACATCTTATAAAACAATAGAGTTCAACTGATACCATATAATTCGTGTAATTGACTCCATGTAGTTCTTTTCTAAAAACATAGTGATAAGTGTGTCTTTGTTTTTAGTCCAAAAGAATACGTCATGTTTGATGTACCTTCATCTCTAGCTTATATATTCCCGTTTGAACTTTTCTCCGCGGAAATGAACAATCTTTCAGATGCATGACTGGTATATTTCATTTCACAGTCAAAATAAGATACATAGTTAAGAACAACTCTGGAATAGACAAACCGGAAAACTGCATTCCACAGTTATATTTTTTGACGAGTAAGAAGGCATTCAGTCCAAAAGCAACTCTCCACAGTTAACAATTCTGCATGGCAAACGAGGGACATCCGACCTGCTTGTCTCTTGGGATTCAAGTTTCCGCAGAACATCCATTCCCTCAATCACGTGTCCGAACACCACATGCCGATTGTCCAACCATGGAGTCTACATGATGCACATCCAAAACATTAATAGACAAAGTTCTGAAACAGAACATAACTAACTCAGCTAAACAGGGTACATTTCAGTCACACTTATTTTCTTTGCCTGGAATGAACAGTGATATAATACTAAAAAATAATGTTTTTTTCCAATCATTCTAATGTCCTACTTTGACTGGATGTGCGATGATGTAAAAACCAAAAATTGATCCATAAATAGAAGTAAACCTTGAAAACCATTCGTCTGTGTGTGTGTGCATATCTCAGTTCTTCTTTCAACTGTTGATGGATCTCATAGATGTTGTATGGGCTTGTTTAAAGATTTGTTTGAAATGTTCTGTATGGTTGTTTAGACGAAAACAAAATCAAATCTTCTCAAGAAGATTGCAACCAAACAAAGCAGTTGCACATATTCAAAAAAGTCACTCCAGCCCATAAAGTATAGGAAATATAGAATAGACATGGGATTTGAAGGAAAGCATACTGAGAATTCAAACAAGTCAGAGAAAAGTATTTAGTTAAATATGTGATATACAGAAACAAAGAATTGCGAAGTTGCAGCAGCCATCTTACCTTCGCTGTGCAGATGAAAAACTGGCTCCCATTAGTACCAGGGCCTGCATTAGCCATGCTCAGTACACCAGGGCCAACATGCTTCACTGCAAATAAGTGTTTTTTAATGTTATTACTGTAAGGGCTTTCAGCTAACAATCAAATGCCTTTCAAATGAAAGGATCTCAACTCCAAGTAGAAGTTCTCATTCAAATAGAAAATAGTAATATAAGCTCTATTCTATTTTCTATGGTCTGTAACAAGAACATACATGCAAAGCTCTCATCTGCAAATGTGGAACCATAGATACTAATTCCACCTGTTCCCTGCAGCCAGTAAAAACAATTAAATTTGGATTAATTTAATAACCCATGAGCATCCTATCCTATCTTATTTATTAGAGAGAGAGAGAGAGAGAGAGAGAGAGAGAGAGAGAGAGAGAGAGAGAGATCACATCTCCTTCAGTGAAGTCCCCTCCTTGGATCATAAAATCTTTAATGATGCGGTGGAAAGAGCATCCTTTATAACCATATCCTTTCTCTCCTACAAGAACAATAATCAATATTAATACAAAGCAAAGAAGTAGAATAAGAGCAGCAATTGGAAAGGGAAGAGAAAAGAAAGAAAGGTTTGCCTGTGCACAAGGCGCGAAAGTTTTCAACGGTTTTAGGAACAACGTCACCAAAGAGGCCCAGTACAAGCCGACCAACAGCTTCACCGCCAATTTCTGTGTCAAAGAAGCACTTGGTTGTTACTTTGGCTTGCAGCTGCTCTACATCCTAAAAGCACACAACCACGGGAGAAAATTAACTCTCAGAAACTATTATTTCCATTCGGATTTTGCAAGTAATGCCCGTTTCTCTAAGTTGTTTATTTCCTATTTACTGAAACCCTCTAAGCCATTTCAACGTTCCTTGCATTGTTGAAGGAGTGGAGAAGGATAAGCACTCACATGTGACATAGAGTTGGTGCACACCATTGTTTGATGTTTGACAGAGAATCTGGATGCATAGGGAGGCCTGCGTAGAGTGACCTGCAACCTTGTAGAAGTAGCAGTGGATGCCACATAAGGCATGGAACATTGGCTATAACCGCCCTGGAACTTGGAAGCGCACACACATAAAAAATAATTACATTTAGGACAAATTTAAATGAGCAAAGATAGGTGAGGCAGGCCTACTCTCAAAGTCTCAAGCTCAAATCAAATATTTGGGCTGTGGAATTCACCTGGAAATGACGGAAAGGAGGAGAAAGAGTGCTTCTCTGGGTGTGAAAGATTTGCACTGAGACAGCAGATGCAGAGGCCATAGTCATTGTCTTTCGGTTTTGTTCCTTGTGGATAGGAAACTAGGAAAGTCTTTCTACTCTCAGCCTGAGCCTGGTAAAGTGGCAGTTGATATAGATTTCTGATATCTCATCTGTCAGTTCATTCTTCAAATCCTCCGCCTACACCTCACCCAGACCCAGTGCAAAGAAAAGAAAGAAAGAATTTGGTAAATGGGCTGGATTAACCTCGCAAGAAGAGTTATGAGTGGAGGATACTGGGTTTGGACCCTAAACCCTAAAGTAGACACTGGGCCTCTACCAACCCAATTATGAACTACCCAAGTCAATGAAGCCCGTACACGTACATATACAATACAATACAAGGAGAGAGAGAGAGAGAGAGAGAGAGAGAGAGAGAGAGAGAGAGAGAGAGAGAGAGAGAGGAGTAAACAAACAAAAAACAGAGAAAGAAGATACGAGTGAGTCAGATAACTGATGATGACTCATTCAGGAGGAGGAGGAGAGAGCATTGGGTAGTCAGATAAGAATGGCTGTGTCAGTGAGTGAATGAATGAAAATGCAAAGCGCTAATATTGTCCCTAATTACACTTTGGTCCCTATCCCTTCTCCCACTGCTTTTGCTGCTGCAACTGCGAAGCCCTCTTTCTTACTGCTACTAACAGTAACAAAAGCAAACCCGCCTTCAAAAGCCCCAAACCTTGCGGCGAGTGTTTACTCGTCTCCTTTTATAAAACCAAACCATTCCACCGTCTCCCATTCCAGTTGCAGACCTCATGCGCAGTGCTCATCTTCAAACAAGTTCGATTCGGCCTTCTTGTCTCAGGATGACGAGGATGATGATGACGACCAAGCGGTATCGGAGGATGGTAATGGTGACGTAAGCATAAATATGGATGCTGCGGCGGATGATATTGATATTGATGTAGAGATAGAGAAGACGGGAAACAACTGTCGGAGGATCCGATCGGAAATTGGGATAGAGACCCCACTCAACACTGTCTGGAATCTCTTGACTGATTATGAGAGATTGGCCGACTTCATTCCGGGACTTGCCGTCTGTCGATTGCTCCATAAGACAGACAACTACGCTCGACTTTTTCAGGTTTGCTCTTTAATTTGCGTTGCGTGCGTCTGTGTCTGTGTCTGTCTTTCTTTCTTGTAATATTTCATGGGGTATGCTCTCATATTTCACATTTGAAATTTCCAACAGATTGGGCAGCAAAACTTGGCATTTGGGCTGAAATTCAATGCTAAAGGAATCGTAGATTGTTATGAGACTCCGCTTGAGACCCTTCCTAATTTGGGTCACAAGCGTGATATCGAATTTAACATGGTTGAAGGTGATTTTGAAATCTTTCAAGGAAAATGGTCTCTTCAACAGGTAAATTTCTCTTCTAAACTGTGTCTCTCTAGTGTGCTCTATGGTGCAAACAATACAATAGCTTAGACGGAGGTAAATGAGGCCTACACTTGGTAGGTACAATACAATACAACAATGGGATTCATTTTTAAAAGCTTACAGGGTCAAAATGAATGATTGTTGATGCAGCTGAATAGGGAAATATCATGTGACGACTCTTTGATAGAGCAGCAAATGCACACAACTCTTTCCTACTTGGTTGATGTAAAGCCAAAGCTGTGGTTGCCCGTTCGGCTTGTTGAGGGTAGACTTTGCAAGGAGATAAAACTTAACCTTGCATGCATCCGAGAAGAAGCACTGAAACTAACTCACAGTAACACTATGCAGCACACTCGTTAAGCATGCTATATATGCGCCCTATTGTTATATTCATTCATCATTACATATATTTTGGAAAGTGATTTGTTGTAATCTTTCTCCAATTGGGTTCCACTTGGCCTTGCGCATCTAAAGGAAACCAAGAATGGTATACAACTGTGAATAAGCGTGTACAATCCAATACAAATATATACAGCAGTCTAACCGCATCAAAACCAATGTTTAACGAAACTCCAACTTCCTATATGCTACGAACCAATCCACTGTGGCTATGTGTTTGAATTAAAATGATTATTTACACTGGTTAAGATATCTGGAACAATTGCATGTTTTCTGTTTCAAGGCGTCGCGCCATTGTCATCGTATTCGAGCTCTTCATGGGCTCATTCGAAGACATAGACCTGCTGTTGTTTACTTAAATGGAAACTAAAATGAGAAACTACAGGATTGATGGTGCGTTTCCCATCTTTACACTCTTCTTTCTAGTTTTGATCCATTGCTTTTTTTCTTAACTCTTCCTCGTAATGTTTTGCCCTCCATCATTCCTTCTAGATATATTAATGGTTTAAAAAAAACCATTCTAGGTTGGTCGACCAATTAAACACCAAGTTTTGTCTCTGTTCAAACTTCGAACACTCAAAAAACGGACTCCACATACTTATTTTGGCTGTCGGTGTTGGGTTCAATGTCCCTACTTAAGTGGATGCTTACTTGGATTCAATGAACTTACTTAATGCATGTGGTGTTCTTTCCACATAGTACATTCATCTATTGTATGTGAATGGAGAGTTGCATGCATTCTTTGTATGTGCATAGGTTCATCGGAGGTAATGAAGGAGTTTAGTTTCCACAAGGTTTAATGCATTTATTGGGGTGCATTGGTTCGTGATGTGGGTGGATGGTACAATGCACCTATGGCCTTCTCCTTGGCTATATAATGGGAGGTTTGTTCTGAAATCAAGTGAGTCATCAAGGCATCAACTCAAGTGTGAGTGTGATTCACTAGGGAGTTGGGTCTGTATCAAGAGTGTGTATAACTCTTTGGAGAATCAAGAGAGGGAATTTCTCTTGGGTGAGAGTGATCTTTACGGGTTTGAGAGATGGTGTACAAGGGGCTTGAGTTTGGGTACAAAACTCTTGAGTGGTTTATTTCTTGTACTTGTATTTCTCTCATATAGTGAAGGTGGTAACACTCTGTGGGCGTAGGCAAGTTATGTTACTGAACCATGTTAAATTCTTCAATTCATTTATCTTTCCGTCAGCTTCGTCGTAACGAAAGGGACTAATTTTTCCAACAAGTGGTATCATAACTTTGGTTTGGAGATCACAGTGATTGTGATCGCAGTTTCGTCATGGCACGGACAATTGCCTCACAATTCAAGGTGAGGGAATATGATGGAAGGGGAGCATTACTCTTTCTCATAGAAGAGCAAAGGATGTCCTTGTTCAACTGGGCTTGACTAGAGTGTTGAAGGGTAAGGAGACGGATGATGAGTGGGAAGACTTGCAGTTGAGGTGTGTCTGTACAATTCGACATTCTATTGCAAGTAATCTTATCAACGACTTTAGACCATCTCCAACCCATGAGGGGCTAAACCCAAATTTCCCCCTCCAAAAAGTAACTATTTGGGTTTTGCCTGACTCAAATCGTTTTTCTCCCAACCCTCCTGACTCAAATTTTAAGTCCACAACTTTATTAAATTGTTTAAGAATGATTTAAGTCTAATTTTTTTATGGATAACTTTTCTTCATTTAATCTTTTTAAATAACTTCATAATTTAATTTTTGAACAATTTGATCTAAAAAATTAAAATTCCACAAATATAATTTTATTCCCAAAAAAACACACAACATAAAAGAAAACACCATTTGAATTTTTTTATTTTAAAAAAATCATTTTAGTTAATATTAGAATTTTTATTTTAAAAATCATTTGAAGGTGGTGCATTTCAAGGTGGTGTACGTGTAGCCATCATTTCGTGGGATGTTGCAAAGGCCAATTAACTAGGAGCAGACACGTGGGATGGGCGGCCAGAGATAAAGCCACCGATCTTTGGGCCAGTAGCGGGCCCCACTGTTTTTCGATGCACATGGTGTGCCACCTCAGTGGGCTCCACTAAATAGTTTTAGGTCAGGCAAAAGGTGGACTGCTATTTGGGTCCAAATTTGGGTTTTCCCAAATTTTGGGTCCTTCATTTTGTTGGGTTGGAGGAGATTTGAGGCAATATTTTGGGTTTGGGTCCTTGCATTGGAGATGGCCTTATGAATGAAGATTTTGCACCGGGATTGTTGGAGAAGTTGGAAAGGCATTTCTTGGTAAGAACTTAACCACGAAGCTGAATTTGAAGCGAAATTTGTACAAGATGAATATGGAGGGTGCGAATCTCATGAAGCTGCATGCGCATTGTCAACATTAGTGAAGACCTGAAAACACTAGTAGATAAAAAAACATTATCTATATATATAAAAGCAAAAGGCAGAGAATGGTAAAATATTTAAAATACCATAAAATGCCCTTGGTTAATGCAAACATTAAGAATTAAAATTATTAATTAAATGAGGATAATATGGTAAATTCACACTTTTTCATATTAAAAAAAATTAAAATTAAAAGAAAAATCAGATAATTCATCTTATTTATATGGAACACAACTACCCATTTTTTTAATTCTAAAATAAATTTAAATTTTTTAAAAAAGCCTCTCACAGGCGCGGAAGTGCTTGCAGAGAGGCTAGTTATGATGATGCACAAAAGTACCAAAATTTAAACAGATTTAATGAAATTTCATATTATGTTGTATATGGTACGACCGTACTACATTCAAATTAATGTCGTAAGAAATCACAAGCACCACGTTGGCTCTTTACCAAGATTCAATGGGCTAGTGCGAGATGACTCAACGACTTGATGATTACATGTCATCGAGGTATTAACTAGTTTGTCCAAAAAAAAAAAGAGGTATTAAGCAAATTCTTTTCCTATTAATTTTCCAGGGAAACAAACATGCTTCGATTGGCGTATACCTCACCCCACCCAGCTCCCATTTTAGAGGAGCATTTTTGTTCATCACTTTAACTCAGGGTGTACCTTCACTACCTTTTAAAAAACTTGACACATGTCCATGGTATAACTATGGTTAGTTATTTAGTTTAAAATCTTTTAAAGTATTCAAAACCAAAAGATTAAATAAAATAAAAACTAAAAATAACATTTAAAAAAAATCTCTCTACTAATCTTTCTACTTCTCTCTCACCTTTCCCGACCCAACCCCACCCCACCTCAGACTATCTATTCTCTTCAGCCAGTGGCGGACTCGGGAATTTTTCAGGGAATGGGCAATATTTAAAAGGTTAAAAGCTCCCCAAAAAAATTTAGACAATCAAATACCCTTAGAACCAGTGATGGATCCAAAAAAATTATGTTAGGAAGTCAACCTCTAAAAGTTTTTTAGACAAAAAACACTCATACAAATTCATAATTCATGAAAGAAACAATATTTTCGATGAATTATAAAAGGATGCACTCATGAATTTTTTTTGTTTGAAAAACTTGCATGATCCACATTACACATGTATGTTTTGAGCTTGTTCATTAATTTAATATACAATATTGTAACGTAAATAGTGCACAAAAAGGTTTTAATGGGGAATTCACCCTCCTCCCCCCTCCACTTCTCTCCCCTCCTAACCCACCCACTTGGCTTATGTTAAAAATAAAATAAAATAAATAATCAAACTTTAATTTCACTGGTCCAAAACGAGCGTTTTGACCAGGTCATTAAGATTAAATTAGATTGCGTAAGGCAGCATCCAGCGCCTGCCAAGCTGCCAGCCCTTCACTCAGGCATTTTCACAAACACTTGGTGGCCATTATTGCCTAGTGGCCCACCCGGACCAGAGGTCAAGATTACTTGTTTCTATGGTGTTTTCCGGCGATGGGAGGTGCAACTGCCTCTGTGGGTCAGCCACTGTCTACAGTCACCCTTCAGCAACCCCAGCCACCATTCGTCGGTAGCGCCACCGCCGTGGCTATTATGCAACAAGTCGTCTATGATTTCTCTGTCCCAAAAACCCTAACCCTAGTATCATCGTCGGACGTTGTGGCTTCATGCTCGTCTTCATTCATCGCTTTTTCAACTTCGGATATGGAATCTCATTTAGATTTAAGCCATTGAAGTGCTTGGAATTTGTAAAGTCTCCTCTTAGCACTGCTTCTCCTACTCATTTCTCACTGGAGGGTGGGATTTTCCCAAAACTTGCTTTCATTGACATCTTATTTTCAAGAGTATCAACTTTAACTAATTAGTTTCAACTCAAGAGTAGTACTAGGTATTATTGTTGGGGATTTTAGGTGATGTCTTACAAAAACACTTATGATAGGTTTAAGAAAGATTCATTGTGTCGGGTGGGTGGTGGCCAGTGACGGATCCATGATTGTTACATCATGGGGTCATAGTGTAAAAGTTCAGAGTTTTTTTTAAATGAAAATAACACTAAAAAAATAGAAATTAATTTGATGTAAATTAGTTGGACTAACACTGAGTAAGAGTTTTACTCCCGTATTGATTCGCGAAGTCGTTTTGGCCCAGCTCTTAAAGAACAAAAAAGGAAACCCCTGCAACA
This sequence comes from Prunus padus, assembly GCA_024362665.1. Classification (NCBI taxonomy): domain Eukaryota; kingdom Viridiplantae; phylum Streptophyta; class Magnoliopsida; order Rosales; family Rosaceae; genus Prunus; species Prunus padus. The sequence continues at coordinate 26,666,025 of JANFAM010000010.1, forward strand.
GCGCAAGGTCCTTCACATAGTTACCTACAAAGGCGGAACTAACAGGAGGCTTGAGTGGGCTGTAGTCAGGGGCTAAGTTTTCAACTTAAGCTTCAATGTATAAACAAATATATAATAATCAAATATTAGCCCATTAGCACCACACAACACTTTGTTTTTTCTCAGCCCATACAAAGGAATAAGGCAAAAAAAAACCAACTTTACAACAAGATTAAAAAAAGAGGAAAGGATTATGAAATATGTATTTTTTTCTCAACCCACATGATGCTCTTGTTCGGTGGGTTCTTCAGTTAGGGCAACAATCATTAAAATATTAGCATATCATTAAACCCTAAAAAAACAAGAGGCTTTCGAAATAGTAAAAAAACACCACAGCAACAGTAAACCCTAAAAAGAAGAGGGCTTCGAAACAAAGTAAAAGAGAAAAGTACACTGAAACATCTGCTATCTTCCTTTTCAAAATCATTCAGTGTGTTCTTCAATATTGGAATGTTTATCTTTTTCTTCTTATTTAATTCTAAATTTGAATTGTTATTATTAGATTTTTAAGGTTTGAGCATTAAATTTTGGGGATTCTTAGAGCAACAAGAAAAGAGACAACAATAATTATATATGCAAGATTTCAATTGATAAATGTTCTATTTCATAGAGTAATTAAGTTGTTATTGTTTACATTTATTGATTACATATGTATTTTTGGTTCTTACTATAAGAATATATATGTGATTGTTGGTGTATGATATTTTTTTGTTAGGATATAATGTTACATGATGATAATAGACCGGCGAAGAGAGAAAATACTATTCATTCATTCTTTAGAAAAAGTGGTAATGATAATGAGAATACACCTTCTGCATCTAATGTTGATACTGAGAATACAACTTCTGCATATAACGTTGATACTGAGAATACACCTTTTGCATCTAATGTTGATACTTCAATTCAGTTTGACACTAGTTCTTTAGAACGAGATCCAAGGAAACGTATTCCAATTTCTGAACACTCCATTAATCAGTGTGATGAGATTCGAATGACTTATATCAAATTAGGGCCTTATCAACCTAAACTTTTTGAGTATCCAAGGACTTTGTTCGGGCAACAAAGACGTCGATTTCAATGTTCTTGGTTCTCACAATTTTCATGGTTGGAGTATTCTCCTACAAAAGATAAGGCATATTGTTTACCATGCTTTGTGTTTGAAAATAATCCAGCAAATGGATCTTCACTAATTACTGATGGGTTCAGTAATTGGAAAATAGTGAATGATGGAAACAAATGTGCATTTTTCTGACATGTTGGAGGTCAATCTTCACCACATAACACTTGTGTAAGATGTGCTGATGATTTAATGAAATCATCTCAACATATTGAGAAAGTTATTCACAAACAACCAAAAGAGCAAATTTGGAATAATCAGTTATGGCTAAAGGCAACAATTGAGAGTGTTCGGTGACTTACATTTCAACCATGTGCTTTTAGAGGTCATGATGAATCCATAGACTCAATGAATCGAGGAAATTTCATTGAATTGATAAAATATACAACGCATTGGAATGATAAAGTTCCTGAAGTTGTTTTAGAGAATGCCCTGAGAAATGCTAAATATACCTCACCATTGATTCAAAAGGAGATTTTGCATATTCTCGCTGACAAAGTGAGAACTAAAATTCGTGAGGAAGTTGGGGAATCGACTTATTGTATTCTTGTTGATGAAGCAAAAGATGCATCTAACAGAGAGAAAATAGCTATTGTTTTAAGATTTGTTGATAAGGATGGTTTTCTACGATAACGTTTTTTTTAGATTGTGAGGGTTGAAGACACTAGTTCTTCAACACTTAAAAAAGAGATATCTCGACTCCTAATTAATTGTGATCTCCAAATTGATAAAATGCGAGGTCACGGATATGATGGTGCTAGCAATATGCGAGGTGCATGGAATGGATTACAAGCATTATTTCTTAGAGATTGCCCTTATGCATATTACGTACATTGTTTTGCTCTCAGACTACAATTAGCATTAGTTGCAGCAGCAAAAGATGTGGCTCCTATTTGGCTATTCTTTTCAACCTTGAATTCCATTATCAATCTTATTACTGCTTCTCCTAAGTGCCATGGTGAGTTACAATCTACTCAAGCAATTGATATTGCACATATGCTGGATATTGGTGAACGTGAGACAAGTAGATGGGCTAATCAAATTGGTACCTTGCATCGGCCTGTAGCTACTCGTTGGGGTTCTCATTATGATTATGTTTCGGACTTGATAGATATGTATAATGCATCTTGTTTAGTGGTTGAGACCTTAATTAAGGATGGAACCACTAACTCTATAAGCAGGGAAGCTACTGGTACTTTCAAAGCGATGACATCTTTTGAGTTCATATTTGTCTTGCATTTGTTGGAAAAAATTATGGGAGTTACCGATGGCCTTTGCCGAGCATTACAAAATAAATCTCAAGATATCTTGACTGCTATGAATTTAGTTCGTCGTGCAAAAGATGTTCTTAAGGAATTAAGATTGGATGGTTATGATATTTTCTTTGAGGAAGTGGAATCATTTTGCAAAAAAAATGACATTGATATGCCATATATGAATTTTCTTTACAAAATTGGTACACGTCGTTCTTGTCAACAACGTGATGATATTATAGTTGAACATCACTACCGGGTTGATTTATTCAATGATACCATAGATTATCAATTGGAAGAGTTAAACACTAGATTCAGTGAAAGAACAATAGAACTTCTTACTCTTAGCTCTGCTTTGGACCCTAACAATGATTTTAAAGCATTTAAGATTGATGATATTGCAAGCTTGCAGAGAAATTTTATCCTAGAGATTTCACTTCTAAAGACTTACGTTTATTGAGGTATCAGCTAGAACTTTTTGAGTCTGAAGTACATCTTGATATCTTTCAAAATATGTCTACTCTTTTTGAACTATGTCAACGATTAACTCAAACAAATAAAGCACAGACATATTATTTGATTGATAGGTTGTTTCGTTTAGTGTTAACTCTTCCAGTTTCTATGGCTACTACAGAACCAGCATTTTCAGCTATGAAACATATTAAAACTATACTGCGTAACAAGATGGAGGATGAGTATTTGACAGATTCCCTTATTGTCTACATTGAGAAAGAACTTTCTATGGATATTGATTCAGATTCAATAATCACATATTTTGAGAAACTCAAGGAGCGTAGGGTTCTACCTCACTAGGATGTTTGGCGATATGTATTTAATTTGATGTTTGACAATGTGTTTAATTTGATGTGTGACCATGTGTTTAATTTGATGTGTGACATACATTATGTACTTCTTTGCATTATATTTGTTTGGTATATGAATGAACTTGATTGTTTTAAGCAAAATAAGTAATATAACATATCTCCCATAAGGAAAAAAAAATTTAGCCCACCCCTACAAAAATTCCTGGTTCCGCCATTGGTTACCTGGTACGTGGAATCGGAACAGGTTCAAGATATGCTAGTTTCTATGGTACGAAATTGAAAAGGGTAGGCATAGTCAGTACATTATTTAAGATCGCAATTTGTGTATTATTTTAATCCGGTACTATATTTATTTTATGTATTCTTATATTTGTATAATACAGAAAAGAGAAAATGTATAAATATATGAATGTAGACAGAAAAAACATATGAGGTTTTAAAAACACACAACATTAACTATCTCAACTTGGAAACTAGTTATTTTTTAGAAAGTTGATGTAATTTAATTTTTTTAGTTTAATGTTATAATTACTTTGAAATACCCGTTCCTTATTTCCAGCAATTGCCTCTTTGGAAAACATCAATCTTTATGATATTGAAAGACCCAATGTATTTCCAACCACTACTTCGAACCCCAATATCTCCCTGCCCACCTCTATCTTTCTCTCTTTCCATGACTCTCCCTCTATCGCTCCAAAGTTCATATCTCTCTCTCTATCTCTCTCTCTCTCTCCATTGCTATTCTTTTTCACGGCTCTCTCTATCACTCTCATGAGTCATAACTCCATTAGTGCTGTCGGCAGTGGCTCTGATTAATCTTCGAACGACCAATGAACTCCTTCAAGCCTTTTGTCAAACACCTGGTGTGCGCCTTGGGGTCGCCTAAGCACCTCCACAACCAACTTTCCGTCCGCCATGGGGTCACATGACCCTTCTTGTCCCTCTGTGCGTTCGCCCTTGGTGGTGATTGTAGAGAATAGGGAGTATGGGGTGGGGTTGGGTCAAGAAATGAGAGAGAGAAGGAGATATATTTTTTTAAATGTTATTTTTAGTTTTTATTTTATTTAATTTTTTGGTTTTGAATACTTTAAAAGATTTAAAAGTAAATAATTAACCATAGTTATACCATGGACAGGTGTCAAGTTTTTAAAAGGGTGGTGATGGTACACCTTGTGTTAAAGTGGTGAGAAAAAATGTTCCCCAATTTTAGCCCTTAAAACTTGTCTTGATTTAACAGCGGTTATTCAACTTTAAGCTGATTTTCCAACTATGAGTGTTATATTTTAAGTATATATAAAGACCATCTCCAACCAATGACTGAAATATCGATAATATCGATGAAATATCGAGAATATTATAGTTTTTCGGGGGAAGGAGATATTTTGGAACATATCCATGTACTTATCGTATAAATATCGATAATATTGTGGAAATTTTGGGGAAATTTCGGCGCCGATAATATCCTTCAACTATCATCAAGATTTGGTCAATATATTGTGATAATATCGAGATATGGACATGAATAGAAAAAAAATAATGAAGAGGCTTGTACAGCGAGCCCCTGGGGATTTGAACCCATGCCACTTCAATTCTTCCTCCAACACCTTATCCACCACACTGCTAATGACTTTGTTATACACAAAACCAACCATTTCCCTACCCTTCATATCCTACGCCTTTTGAGATGGAATCGAGCGGCTCATGGGAATAATATGAGACCAAATCTTCAAATGATTTTGCTTATAGGCAACGTCAACCAATCTCAGATTCATATGGGTGGCATATTAACAATTACATGCAAAATTATTTTGGGGATTTATCATTTGATGACTACTCTTTACAATACACGTACTTACACATAGAGATGATGAAGACTAGGGGTGGGCATTCTGACCTCACACCGGAATCGAAACTGGCACTATTTAATCGATTCGTTTAAATGAAATTTTTTTGAAAATCGGCTGATCCGGTTCCGGTTTTAAACCACTTTTTTATTTTTAAAATTTTAAAAAAATACAAATTATAATAAATAAGTTATTTTGTGGGTTTGAAAATTAACAAATGATCCAATTCATACAATGGAGAATGTTTTGAAGTTGAACTTGGAAAAATATTAATTATAACATTAAAAATATAGCATTGGATTTAAAAAAATATGTATTAAAAAAAAACCACAACCGGTTTTTTTTCCCCTTTTTTTGTCCCCGTCCGGATGCCCATCCCTAATGAAGACAATGAAAAATTTAAACCTCATAGGAACTCTGTGTGATACTAAGTAACTCATGTATCTTACCATGCAATATATAAAGTGTAAAATATTGTAGTAAATCAATATAAATAAATAATTATGTTGTGTTTAATCTTCTTTCATTAATTACTACATATTTTATACACTCAAGTATTTATGAGCTCACTATATAATCCACTTAAATCAATCAAACCCACCATGTAATATATTTCCTTCCAATTTGTTATGATAAAATAATAAATAATTGACTAAATAAACATTTTCAATCAAAATTTTCAAGTTTTCTTATAATTTATGTGATTTTTATTTAATTTTTATTGATATTGATAATTTTCCGATATTTTTATGTTTTTGGGCCCCATATTTTTGAAACCCTCGTATTTTTGAGCAACTCCAGCTCAAGGGGCAAAGGCAGGCAAAAGGCCCCCTTTTGCCCCAAAATTTTTTCCACCGCACAAAGTACAATCTGGGCAGGCTCAAGGGCAAGATCTACCTGGGTTTGCCAAAAAAAATGGAAAAAAAATCCGAAAATTTCCAAAAAATTCAGAAACATTTTTTTATACATACCTAGCAATTTTATTATTATTATTTTTATACATATAAATATAATTAATCCCATGTGAAAGTCTCATACATAAAATTTTATCCGAAATTTGATATGAGAATTTTATTATAAATAATGACACGTGGCAACAAAATTTTTTATCCAAATTAATTGTTTAAATATAAAAAATAGAGAAAAATAATTAAAATGAATAGTAATTGCTCTTGTCCTTGCCCTTTGGAGGTATAACCAAAAATAGCAGGGTTATTACTTTTCATAGTGGCAGCCATTGCCTTACCCTGCTGGAAGTGCTCTTAGACCTGTCTCAACAGCCTCTCACCTACTTCATCGTCAGCTTCGCCTCAATTTCAAACCCTTTTCTAAATCTCTCTCTCGAGGCTCACAATGAGCGTGACATTGCAGTCGTTCTCCCTCTTAAACCCTAACCCTAGTTGTGGCTTGAAGAAGCCGGCTCCGCTGGCCTTGTGTTCATCACCTTCGTATTCTCTGCGGTTCGATCAATTGACTGGAGCTCGCGGTTTTGGAGCCCTTCCAAAAGGGCTTGGCGGTGCTTCTCTTTCACTGCACCGACGAAGCTTGTGGATTCGACCAATTGTCGTTGTCGCTGCTCCACAAGAGGAATCGATAAGTTGAATTTGTGAGTTTTCTTTTGTTTTATGATAGGAATAAGAGCGGTTATTGCATTTGTATAGTGTTTTCATTTGTTTGGGCTGTGGAAATGGGAGATTGAGGTTAATGTATGTATTTGATAGCGGAATGCTGGTGCTTATGTGGGATTATATAAGTTTTGAGTTTTGACACTTGGGAAAACAATTATAATTATGGTGAATATTCTCCGAAATTTGAGTTTGGGAAATTATTTATCATTTATACTGCTCTTTAAACTGGATGTTTGATCATAGCATGCCGTTATCATGAAGATTTATTTTGAGTTTATCAAAGGCAAATTCTTTATGACCAATTAGATTTTATAGGAAGAGAGTTATATGCATGGTCTGGGGTTGATTTTATCATGACACGGATTTAAATTTTCTTTCTTAGAAGCATCCAGAGATTGAATTGGAGAATGAAAAGGTTAATGCCAAATTGAAATGTGAAGAATCAGAAGAAGCTTGGAAACAGACTCTAGCGGCTTTCAAAGAATAAGCCTTAAAGATGCAAAGCATCTCGCAGGAAGCATATGCGTTATATTCTAAGAAGGCATTAATTATTTTGAAAGAAACTTCAGAGCAGTTAAAGATACAGGCTGATAAGGCAAGGATTGATTTGAGTGAGATAGCGAAAGATATCAGTGAAGACGGTAAGGAATATATCTCCACAGCTGCAAAGAATTCCCCTGTGCCGACTTTCATGTTGGGATACCTTATGGTATGTGTAGCCTATTTAAAAACCGTGATGCCTTTTGTTTTTTCAATAATTAGCTCATGTCCTTGATTCTTTAATAATAATTAGCTCATAAAAAACTATATGACCTCTCTGTTTCAATTAATTTGTACCCCAGTAACATCCTCAAACAAAAACTTTGTGTCCCAGGCCCAATCATCCCCCAGCTGGTGCCGACAAAGATAAGATAAGAGATTAATTGAGGTACGCTCATGCATGCATTGCGTTGTTTAGCTTTAGCATGCTGTTGATATATAATACTAATTAAGATTCAAAAACCATGCTTGCTCCATAGTACACGCATTAATTAATTCCATAGAGATAAAAAATGACTATACCTTAATTCCATAGACTTTAGCAATTAATTCAGAATACGACCACAGAGATATAGTTTTTTATTTAATTTTCTCACCAACTCAGATATGGTGAGCATCATCTCGCACATTCTTCAAATTGGTGGGTATATATAGACAGTCTCCAGCCCTAACCAATTATTTTGTGCACTTGGTTATAGTCATTCTACTATACATTAATTTCAAGGTAATCTTTATCTAATATTATGTTGGAGTGCACAAGTACGTTCACGTAGCTAGTTTTTTCGTTTCCTAGCATATATATACAAAGAATTAATTGAAATTATTTTATTGGCGTTTTGCGGTTTCTCTTACGGACGTGCATTGCTTTCATCATGCATACTGAAAACGATGACTCTAATTAATTTGCTGATCATTCTTTGGTGCTTCATAATCGGGCAGATAAAGGTCATAAAATATCTGTAAATTAGAAGCTCTGTGCTTCATAATTTGAACCTATATATATCTCTTGCATTTCTTGATTTCTCACTGATCGTTAACTTATACAACATTCTCTTCTTCTGTGACCTTATACATCGGTATAGTTTGAAGAACAAGGTGTCGTTTGAATATATTATATATGGCTATATATATTTGGATAAATCTGCCAGATTTTTACTGAGTTATTATGAGGGCCAGGATTTCTAAAATTCACTATTCTAAACTTTGTTTCCTTAACTAGCTTTGTGGAACCTTGTAACTTTCAGGTATATTCTTGAAGATGGATGCTGTTGGGAGGTCCGGTGAAGCCAAATCTGACTACTTGCTTTTGGTAAGATACAATGATGTAACTTTAAAAAGGCACTCTCTCTTTTTGTAAACCCGTATGCGAGCCAAGTGTAATGTTTTGATTAACCATATGAGAAATTATAAGCTTTTCTTTAATTTTTTTATTGTTTAAATTTTATTGAATTTAAATTTTGACTTGAATTTTGTAGATTTCTGGATTTAAGTACTAAAAGCATCTCTTCTTTCAGACTTTCGCTTGACCAACTACTCACTGTTCTGTTTGGTGGCTTCCCAACATGTCTTACAGATTTGGATGATACTCTTACCCCCGGAGTTCAGGTCTCAACTTGGCATGCCGCAAGAACATTGAAGGTATGGCCCTAAACTACTATGCTATTAGTCATGTGATAATATTGTATTTAATTACAAATAACCACTAATAAATTACTAATGAGGTTGGGCAATTTCCATTGTAGAGTTCATACTTCAGCACTTGCAAATAGAAGAAAGTGAGGTACTAAGGATGTGATTGGAACTGTACAGGGAATATGGGACAACCATGGCTGGTCAAAAGGTAAAACAGATTGCTGTCCAATTGACCTTGGAGTTTGTTTTCTATCAATCTTATCTTAGTATCCTACTTCAGTATTTATATATATGGCTGGAACTTTGATAGTTTCCATCTCTTTATCCAGGTTCTTGGTTACGAATTTGACAAGGATGAGTTTCATGCATATGTCCATGGAAGGCTACCCTACTATTCATTGAAGCACGATCTAGTGTTAAGGAACCTTCTGTTATCGATGCCCCAAAGAAAAATAGGACGTCAATACTGGTTAAAATTGTTCACATGACATGCCTTCTGTTCGTTATCATAGATTATGGTACACTAAGGGCTCGTTTGGCCAGAATCACTTATAGGGAGAATCACCTCCCATATGCTTCTCCATATAATCATTTTAAGTGATTTTGGGCATAAGTACCTCCCATGTGCTTCTCCATATAATCACTTTAAGTGATTTTGGGCATAAGTACCTCCCATGTACTTCTCCATAAAATCACGTAAAATCACTTGAAGTGATTCTATGGAGAAGTGTTTTTTGGCCTATTCAGAATCACTCCCAAACGAGCCATAAGACGCTTTTATTGTTGTTTTCAGGTCTTCACTAACGTTGACAAGGTGCATGCAGCTCAAGTTCTCAACAGGCTGGGCTTGGAAGACTAGTTTGAAGGCCTCATATGCTTTGAAACTCTTAACCCGCATCACCTTGAACCAATTGATTGCATGATGGCATCAGATGACCAAATGGTCATCATAGAATGTACACCAGAGGCTAAAGCCAAGTCACCAATTCTCTACAAACCCTTTTTCGAAGCAATTGAAGTTGTTATTTTTATTGCAAATTTTGATCCAGAAAAAACTGTAAGATTGGATGCTTTGCTAAACTTGGAAGATCCCCATTTTTACTTCTTTTATTGTTCAAGCCTTTACCTATTCTTTTGCTTCAAACAAACATTAGGGAGATTATGTGATGGTGATTTTTTTTTCCTTGCAGATTTTCTTTGACGACATTGCTAGGAACATAGCAAGTGGGAAGGTAGCAGGGCGTCATACAATCATTGTAAGAGCTCTACAACTAAAAAAAAACTAATAGAAATAACTGAACCATCAGAGGAAGGAAACTTGTAGCTCATCGTGTGTAAAGTAAGGCTTGATTGAGAAAAGAAGTAAAAATGGGAATCTTCCAACTTTCGCGATGCATCCAATCTTACAGTTTTTTCTCGATCAACATTTGCAATAAGAATGGCAGCTTCAATTGCTTCCACAGAGACTTGGCTTTAGCTTATGGTGCCTGTTTTATGACGACCGTTTGGTCATCTGATTCTGTCATGCAATCAACTGGTTCAAGGTAATGAGGGTTCAGAGTTTCAAAGCATAAGATGCCTTCAAAACAGTCTTCCAAGCCCAACCTGTTGAGAACTTTGCGACGCATGCGCCTTGTTAGCGTTAGTGAAGATCTGAAAACACTATAGAAAAAAAAACATTATTATGATTATGCACGAAGGTATATTAAATATACATAGAATGTACTCAAAATAATGTACCTGCATGTATAATAATGTACACAAATTTAAAATAATATCTATTGAAATTTCATATCTTTTGAGGATGATTATGTTGTATATGGTATGATATTCAAGTTAATGTCGTAAAAAATCACATACCAGAATCGTCATTGCCGCCATGGAGACAGGGACAACCACTAAAATTGCAGCCACCCAAAAACTTATAACACCATAACAAAAAAAAACCAACCAAAAAGCCCTCGATCCAAGCATATTTGGGCAAAATAGGGAAAGTGAGAAATGAGGAGGGAGGAAAAGAGAGAGAGGACGAGGAGTAGTGGTGTCCTCCCCGCCCCCATTGTGGCGCTTAGAGAGAAAGGAGAGAGGCTTGGTTTAACCGTTTTTGCTTTTATTTGCCTTGTAATGTTGCAGACATAAGAGCTCATGAATTTGAAGAGAGAGAAATGGATGTCTAATGACCCCTATAATTAATGATGCTTTATTTTAATGAATTTTGAAAATTTATCTAATGCTGACAATTTTTTTGTTTTTAATAATTACAAAAGACCTCCCAAACTATAGGGTCATTTACGAGTTCATACCAAATTTTGGAGGACATTTACAATTACATACCCAAAGTAGCGGAAAATCTACAATTTACCCACTCTGTTAGTGAGATCGTAAGGAAACTTGTTAACTGCATATGTGTATAATTTTTAAAGGTTATTTTCGGCATCTCACTGTAGGGGCGTGTTTTGAGAAATTTCCCGCCTAAGAATTACACATGTTGATGAATTATTGAAAACCCAACCCTAATTCGCTAACAAATCCCCAAATCGAAATAGCCTAGCAAAACCAGTTACATTAATTTAGGGTATGAACTCGCAAATAACCTTATGGTTTGGGATTGTAGTTAATCCTATCTTTTTTTTTTAATAATAAAGAAGCATTTATGTTGAATTAAAAAAGAATTAAAATATTTATCACTCCCTATACTAGAATGTAAAATTTTTGTTGAAATTATATAGAAAGCTTAGTTGTGTAGTTAATTTAGATAAATTTCAACTAAAAATAAATAAATTTTAACAAAAAAAACTAGGAGCATAAATGTAGATATTTTAATGGGATAGTCGACTTAGTTCACAAAAGATAACATTTTTTTTTATACAAGCAAAATCGATATTCTATTTTAATCTAATCTAAACTATATGAAGAGGGATTCGAAATCGAATGTAGAATAAGGAGTATATCCGCTCTAGCCAACTTAACTAAATCCATATCTGAACAAAAGATAACATTTTAAAACAAAAGATGAAGTTTAGAAGTATTGAGTGGGCATTAGTGTAATTCAGTAATATTAATTTGAAAAACTTGGTGAAATTGAGGTCAAAGAATTGAGGGTGTCCCGTGTCCCCACCCATCCAAAAGTCCAAATTCATTGATGAGCATGATGATGGGCCAAGTCACTAGCAGTGCTTATTCATTGACCCCAACAGCACCATTCCAATACACCAAGTCACAAACACCACCAATCAATCATTCATAACAAAATCGTTTTAAAATAAAGAAAGGGGCCAAACCTCCATTTCCATGTAACAGTCCACTCTTTTCAACGTGAAATTAATTAATTTTTATTTAAACTTTCTTCCCTTTTCCCTTAGAGTTGTTTTTTACCCTCCGAAACCATTTGAAAACCCCAAGAAAAAGACCCTCCTTGATGAACTAAACTTTGATTCTTAATCATCAAACCGAATCCCAATTTATTTATTTTTTAAAATCTACCTTTTTTGTTGTTGTTAAATTTAGTTTTCAACAAACGTTTTCTCTGCCCCAATTTCACTCATATTGTTGCTCTGTAGACTATATGTGTGTCTCCCTCTCTCTCTCTCCACATCCATTTGCCGGAACACATTCGATCCCTCGATAGAATATCTCTGACTTTGATTTTCTTTTCTTGATTCTCAGCAATCTCTTACTCATAGAACAAGAAAAAGGCTTAGCTTTTGAAATTTGAACGGCTAGTTGCATATGCGAGCACGATTCAATCAGTCCGAGCTTTGCTTCGTATTTGGATATGGATTATTCCAAATGGGTTTATGTCTGCGTTTGTATACGATGAATTCCTTTCACTGTCCTCGGTGCTGCTAGATCTGTCTGCCTCTGTGCTCGATCCACTGCTTTAATGATGCTTTAACAAGCTCTTCATTAGGTCAGATCATGGAATTTCACACTCTCTACTTGTTACTTTCTCCTCTAACTCACTCACCCACTCACTCTAGCTCTCATTTACTCACTGTGAATTGAAAGTGATGCACTGACCAAAAGGGGTGGAGTTTATTTTAGTTTTAATTTAATGGACTAAAATGAATTTTAGAGGAGAACAGATTATATGGGCATGGGTGCTTTGGGCTTGGATATTTTATGATTGATGATGCATCATGCATATGGATAGTGACCAGAATACTGTTAAGTTTAAGAAAAGATTATATGCTGATGCTGCAAAGTTACAGTTACAGAGGTGTCAATTCTAAGTAATGGGTAACGGCACCTCTCGTGTTGTGGGATGTTTCGTCCCCTTTAATGGGAAGAGCGGGGTGGATTTGGAGTTTCTGGAGCCACTAGACGAAGGATTAGGCCATTCCTTCTGTTACGTTAGACCATCCATTTTCGAATCTCCTGCCATTACCCCTACAAACTCTGAGAGGTTTACGCTTGATTCCAGCACTCTTGATTCTGAAACTTTAAGTGGCTCCTTTAGACATGACGCTCTAGATGATCCTTCAGCTTTACACAAACCAACTAAGTTATTCCCAGAAACCACATTCAAGACAATCTCAGGGGCTTCTGTCAGTGCTAATGTGTCCACGGCTCGCACTGGCAACCAGACTGCCCTCTTTGCTACTGATGTCCAAGAGCCCGCCGCATCATTTGAGAGCACCTCCTCATTTTCTGCAATTCCATTGCAGCCTGCTCCTCATGGCTCTGGTCCTTTGAATGGCTTTATGTCCGGGCCTCTTGAGAGAGGTTTTGCTTCCGGTCCTTTGGAAAGGGGTAGTGGTTTCATGTCTGGGCCAATCGAGAAGGGTGCAATGTCTGGTCCTATTGATTCTACTGACAAATCTACCTTCTCTGCACCGCTTGCACGCGGTCGTGGAAGACCAGGCTTCCAGCATCTCATGAGGAGTGTTAGCGGGCCGATGAAAAACACCCTCTCTTGGACCTTCTCAAAACATTCTGTGGGGTCTGGTTGGATGCAACGGTTCTTCTTACACCCAGTGACTCAACTTGCCTGGAATCCTAAGGAGCCAAAGTATCGGCCAGAGACTTCACGGAACTATCTTGAAGGGGGGCCGTCTGAAGGGGAGTCTAGAAATACTCACAACTTGCAATGGGCTCACGGAAAGGCTGGTGAAGATAGGGTTCATGTTGTGCTTTCCGAAGAACAAGGGTGGTTGTTCATTGGGATATACGATGGATTTAGTGGGCCAGATGCACCAGATTTTCTGATGAGCAAGCTCTATAGAGCTATTGACAAAGAACTCGAGGGGTTGCTTTGGTATTATGAAGATAAATCTCCAAATGATTCATTAAAGCCTGAACCTCATAAAACTGGAAATTCCAAGGCTGGTTCAGTGTCCAGCATGGAAGTCCTTTCAAATATTTCTTCAAGCCAAGAAATTTCTAGTAGTTTAATAGAACCATATCCAGGAATTGTCAAGGGTCTGTCATCTAGGTCTGAAATAGTTGAGGAAAACAATGAAGTTAGGATGAGTATTGAACAGCATTTACCTAATTCAGAACAAGACAGCATCTCAGGCACTGCTTCTGTTTCAGTTCCAGCTGGAAATTTAACTGGTCAAGGCAGAAAAAGCATGCGGCTTTATGAGCTGCTTCAGATGGAACCTTGGGATGGAAAAGATTATGTGTCACCGTTAGAGCTTGATAAGCATAGAAATGGTACATGGGATTGCCAGCCAGGTCTAGATGCTTTGGATACGCAAGATGAAAATTCAAAGTATAGCTTTTTGAATACAAAGGGAGATGGCTCTGGCCATCGTGGTGAAGACCCCACTACTTCAGGAGGAGGTGGAGGTGCTGGTATTGAATCCAGTCATCAAGATGGCATAGATGTTCTTTCTGTTTCAGGACAGAGGCAGGGTGCGAGAAAGAGTTCAATGAGCTCAAAGATTAGGAAAATGTACAGAAAGCAGAAGTCGTTGCGTAAGAAACTATTTCCTTGGAGTTATGATTGGCACAGAGAAGAGGCTTGCGTCGATGATAAAATGGGAGAGCCTTTGGGACCTATTAGGAGATGCAAATCAGGAATTGTTGATCATGCAGCAGTTTTAAGAGCAATGTCTCGAGCACTTGAATGGACTGAAGAGGCTTATATGGAAATGGTGGAAAAGGCTCTTGACAAAAACGCAGAACTTGCTTTGATGGGATCATGTGTTTTAGTGATGTTAATGAAGGATCAAGATGTGTATGTCATGAACCTTGGTGATAGCCGTGTAGTTTTGGCACAAGAAAGACCAAATGATCGCCATCCTAATCCAAATCTTGGAAAGGATGATGTGTGGCATAGGAATAAATCCAGAGAGTCGTTAGTGCGTATGGAGCTGGACAGGATTTCAGAGGAGTCTCCGGTACATAATCAGAATGGTCAAGTTAACAAGATTAATAAAAACAGAGAGATATCCATATGCAGATTAAAGATGAGGGCAGTTCAGCTTTCCACTGATCACAGCACAAGTGTTGAGGAGGTGTGTTTTTCATTTTTTGAGTTATTTGATCTGGTTATTCTTTCGTCTTGTTATCAAGATTTACTTCGTATTGGTTAGTTGTTATATTGATGTTATTCATTCTTTCAGTCATTCATCATTAGCTGAACATAATCATAAACAATGCTTTGCATATTTGCTCATGTATGCGAGCATGTGCATGTGCACCTGCATCTGAATCTCCCACCTACAGTGGTTTACTCTGCAATGCATGTGTTTTTGTTGGGTGTGTACATTTTCTGTGTGCTCCAATAATTAAGAAAATCAAACCCAACCTTATAGTGAAAACCCAACTAGAAAGCCTAGCCTTGCTGTAGGTCTCTTGATTGTATGCCTATCATTCTTTTAATTTAAATATGTATGTCATGCTTAAGCTGCACTGATTATGGACTTTTAGAAAACTAACTAGTACTTTTCATTAATTGTTATGCACTTAAATCAGCATAGAACAAGAGAAGGTAATTGGATATTGACTTCTGCAGGAAGTTTTCAGGATAAAGGCAGAACATCCTGATGACAACCAAGCCATATTAAATGATCGAGTAAAGGGGCAATTAAAGGTTACCAGAGCATTTGGTGCTGGGTTTTTGAAGAAGGTCAGTTCAGCTGGTAACTTTTACCTACAAAAGATCGTCTTATCAAATACTCAAGTTTGCATAATTTTTTTTCTTTGTATGAATTTATTTGTTTTTTAAATTATATAGGCATGAAAACGGGTACAGATCCACCTTTTACAAATATGTATATGTTTCCGTATCATACAAGTTTTCTTTCATAAACAGACTCCAGTATACAATTGCAGAATCTTGATTAGATGCCAAAGAAGAAAAAATGAAATGCAAAATGTGGAAACGCAATGTATAATTTTTACAAAAGAGGGAAAATCCTGAATGTACTTTTAACAATTTGAGCAATTGCAATGTATCAGGCTGGAATGTCTACTGTGAGCATGTTGTTTCTACTGTTCTTTAAAGTACATCTTTTTCTAATCAAATTCTTTATTTCTGTGGTACATATCCATGCAAGTGCACACACACACACACACACACACAGAGCACACCTTGTCTCTCTCATGGAAAGTTTTGTCCCAAAATCTATTAAATAGTTGCTGTTTTCTGGTGGATGAAGTTACATTGAAATAACAAAGAATTGGTAAGTAGAAGTGACTATGAAGAAAATAGATAAAGACAATTTTTTTCCTATATATTATATTATATTATATGATTGACCGTTATTTTATTTATTTATTCCTTTCATGATTTGGTTTTATCATCCTTCAATGTGCTAAGACTCTTAGACATAATTTTCTTTTTGTTTCCAGTGGTAGTTGCTGAAATCATTTCATGTATTTGAGGCATAATTGTTGGACCAATATAGAATGTTTACATGCAGATTTTATGGCATGAACTAGGAGAAGTAAATAAACTTAAGATAGAACATCCCTTAACAATAATGGAAATACATTTATGGCGTGTTTACTTACTTGGAATGGGTATTAGTTTATTGCAATTGCAAGTAAAATAAAATAATGTACTCAAATCAATTGCTGTAAAAAAGGAGTGAAGAATCAAGATACTTGGTGAAATTTTTGGCTTTTCAAAGTGAACGGAAGAACCCCTATTATTTTGCTGAAGATAAACAATTTCTAGCAACTTTAAAAACTTTTGGAGAAATTGCAGACATGAGCTATTTTGACCATCATTCGCGTGTAAAATATAAATTTCCCGAAATTGTTCAAATTTCAATCTAAATCTCCACCAATTTTGGAGAAATTTCCCTTTTTTTCAAGAATAAAAAAAAAATACTGAAAAAGAAGAAGTAGAAAGAGAAGGTCCTTGTCTTTTGGGAAGCTGTCCCTTATTGACATGCTATTGTAACCAGTGTTGTGAAAAGCGTTTTTGAGGCGTGCCTCTATGCACACGTCATGGCGAGGCTTCATCCAGTCACCTCAAAGCACAGCTTGTGTAGAAGATTTCATGTTTGGCATACATGATGGAGGCTAGGCACTGCGAGGTGCACACAATCTGCAACTGAGGTGGCCTGAGGTTGCCGTTCTGAGTATATGGCCTGGGATGCTTTTAATGAAACATGTGTTTCACTAAAGGCTCATTTACTTGAATCGAGGTGGTATCATTTTGTTCATGAAGGTTGGGTCTTGGACAAAAGGGATGTCGTTTGTTCTTTAAACCCTTTTAATCCCCACCCAATAGGACTTAGCCCCACATCAGACTTGAGGAAGCTTAAATGTCCTCCCAAAAGACCTGAACCAGCCTGCCAAATTCCTATCTCCAGTTTAAGCCTCCTGCATCCCTCAGTCTCTTTCTCTTTGGCACTATGAATAAGACTAGATGAGCTTGAATATTGTTTGTCTAATTAAATATTTTATATATGGACATTAATTGTGATGCTGGAATGGGAACTAAAACTTATTGATTATTATATACATTTTAATTAAAATAACTTATGCTTGGGAGGCTTATGTCTCGCCTTGCAGGACCAGCAATGCCTCGTTTCTATGTTTTTCCTTTTACAATATTGATTGCAACATCCTCAAAATTCATTCTTGTGAGCTCGTCCTATATATGTTTATATAATATATTATAGAAGTGCAAGTGCAAAATATCTGCTAGTCTCCAAAACAAATTCAGAATTCAGAAGGAAAATTGAAATGTATGCATTCTGCCCGAGGGGTTCTTAAAATTAGACCCAGTATTGTCTACGTTTGTAATGAGCCCTATTTTGTGCATTGCCCATGTGATTGCCTTTTACCCTATAATAGGTTTACACTGGACCTTAAGAGATAATTCCTTCCATGCATTTCCTAGGGCACTCAGCATTGCTTGAATTATTGCTTTATCTACCTTAAACTTGTCGAAAGAAGTGTATGCAATTTATATATTTTCTATATTGATATAAATGCTTAGGTATGACTGATTAAATCATTGTCTAAAACGTATGTTGGTTGCAGCCAACATGTAATGAAGCTCTGCTAGAGATGTTTCGAGTTGATTATGTGGGAATTGCACCTTACGTTAGCTGCATTCCTTTTGTTCTTCACCATCGACTTTCGTCAAGTGACCGATTTTTGGTACTGTCCTCTGATGGACTCTACCAATACTTTAGCAATGAAGAGGTGGTTGCCCATGTCACATGGTTCATGGAAAATGTCCCGGAAGGTGATCCTGCACAATATCTCATTGCAGAGCTTCTCTTCCGTGCTGCGAAAAAGAATGGTTAGTCCTTTAAATTTTTTGTCACTGATTTGGTAGGGTCTCAATGGAAACTTAAATGGGATGACTCTTATCCCAAAGAAGATATGAACAGAAAAATGGAAAGAAAAAACAACTAGAGAGCAAGATGATATGTAATGCTCGTGGCACATGGATTGCTTGGAAATACGTTCATTTGTAACTCCTTCCTTGCCTTCTTGCCGCATATGGTGGTTGGCTACTAGGCTGCTGCAGTGATATAGCTTTTACAGTTTTTTGGGTAAGGTCAAACGTAATGCAACTCAAAATGCTTTTTGGCTGCTGCTGTGAGAATATGGAGGTGAAATTGTCCCACATTGAAAAGTTAGAATACCTTGCAATGGCTTATAAAGTGTTGGTCTACTCCCCCTATTGCCAATTGGTTTTGGGGTGGAACCTCAACTTCCTTCATGGTATCAGAGCGGGTTGCCCACATGTGAAAGCCCAACTGCCACACGTGCTCCACGTCACCCAAAATGTGTTGTCCACATGTTAGGCTTGAAAATTTGCCACACGTCGTCTGTTGTTGAATTCAGTCATATCATGCAGATCATGAGTTAAACTTCACAACTGGAAATTAATATTTCTGTGCTATCTTAAATTTTTGTGCACATTTTTCGCTTGGTCCTTTTTCAATCCAAGCTTAGTTAATTTGCTTTTGATTTGCCTAATTCTAGAAGAATTATTTTAGTATTGTACATAATTATATTTATTATAGCTTCCCGTTGATTGTTGCAGGAATGGATTTTTATGAATTGCTTGATATTCCTCAAGGAGATCGACGGAAATACCATGATGATGTTTCTGTTATGGTAGTTTCACTGGAGGGAAGAATTTGGAGATCATCTGGATAAGTATCTCACTGTGGCAATTTTTTAGTTACCATTTCAAACATTTGTATATTGCTCAACATTGTAACAATTTTTGGGCAAAGTATTAAGTCATTTTGGAAAGAATCAGAGTCTTGATGTATTCTGTTATAGAAGCTTTTCTTTCTTCTTCTTTCATCTCTGTTAAATATTGGTATGCAGAAGTCCGAATGAATTATCCTGCTGCGAAAGTCTTTTGGTTGCATCAGGAAATATGTTTATTGTTTTCTTAGGAAGGGGTTAATTTGTCTAGTCACCTCCACACCCATGCGTGCGATGTCATCCTGGAAATTCTAAATATCAAGTGAGATTCTAAGTTGTAAAGTGAATAAATAATTGAAAGTAATAAAAATAAAGTTAGAAACTTGGAGAATAAACAAACACGAAATCGAGTGAGAGCAAGAGTGGTATGGTAGGAGAGCCATCCCTCTCAATTCCGAGTCCACCTCCCTCCCCCCTTGGACTGGAAGCTCTTTCAGATTTGGTGAAACATTCTCTCTTTCAGATTTGAAGTCTCTTCTATACCGGACTAAAGCTACTCTGCCTTGCTAGCTATCCTATCACGTTACAATCTCTCACCTAACCTAGCGCCAACGGGGCACGGCCATCTGAGCTCATGGCTCCTCATTTGCTGGATTTCAAATGGCTTTCTTTGTATTTAAGTTAAAAACCTTCCATATGTAGTTTTTGCTTAAATTGTACAGCAATCGCCCTCATCTTAATTTCTACCAGATCAACCAAACTTTGAATAATCCTTAGCTCTCTTCCTCCATTATATAATATATTTAGCATGAGGCTATATATATATATATATATACTTTAATGAATTTGTTTCACAAGTGATATTTATATATCATTGTGTTCTTGGATCAATTAAGCAATGGCTGCCAACTTTGTTGCATATCTAGCCATCTTCACATTCACTGCTGCGTTCTCCGGTGCACTTGCATCGGACCCGGACTTGCTTCAAGATGTCTGCGTGGCTCTACCATCTTCTTCAGGTATGAATCGTGTTCATACAATCAACAAATCGTATATACACTAGCTATAATTAATATTCTTTGGATATATTCGTAATTACTTGCTACGGCCGGTGTACGTACACCCCTCCCTCACACACAATCACAAGTGACAGGACTGAAACATATATATATGTGAATGTTGTGTTGATTGATGATGGATGTAATTAATGTAATTATATATTATGCATGCATGATCGTACGTACGGTGGGGGGAGAGGTAAAAGTGAACGGGTTTGCTATTATGTTTTCCTATTTAGATCGGTGCACTAGATACTAAGTTATATTAGGTTTTGATAAGAGTTTAAATTAGGTTATACCTTGAGGCCTAAAACCTTGTGGAATGAGGAAAGATTTTGAGCAGGCACGGACCTTAGTGCATTCCTACCTGGGCTACAGCCCGGGGGCTTTTAATTTTTTATAGCGCAAACTAAAGTTTTAGCCCGCCCTAAACCCACTCACACATCAGCAATACCTCTTCTCATTGACTCACTGAGCAGATATATTGGTTGGTTGCACTTAGAAAGTAAAAAAATTAAGAAGAAGAAAGAACGAGTTGAGCTGAGCACATATATTGGGAGTCCCATCTCATCAACGCGCTAAGCCTAAGCATTGATGTTGCTGTTGCTGCAGGTTCTGCTCCTCTCCTCTCCTCTCTTGAAGGTTTAACTAAATTTAGCCTGCCCCAACTTGAAATTCTGGGTCCGTCCCTGATTTTGAGGCCTATTAAGGAGTCCTATTTGTTTCCTTATTTGTGTGAACCGTTGCTTGGTGGGCTTGAAAGATTAAACAAGTCGGCCCTCGGTGATGAGTAGAGACGACTTGACCTAGCCCTATATAAGCTTAAGGCCCTGCTCTCATCAGACACGTTTTCCACCTTAATCTCATCATAAAGAGAGAGCTGAAACAGATTATGAGAGAGAGCAGAAGTCTTGAGCCGTCCCTGTTCTATCAAGGATTGTTGTTGTTGCTGTGAATGAGTTCAGAGGTCGTATACTCAAGGAAGATGGCACCAGGTATGTCTTTACGTATTTCATATTGTGTGAAAGATCATGAACACGTTTAAAGAAATCTAATAGTTGGTATCAGAGCTTAAGGTTATTCAAACACAATGAGATTATTTTTCAAGCATGCTTATTAAGATTTCCTATCTGTTTATGCCATGATGAGGTTTGGTTATGTTTAAAATTTGAAGATAGATTAAACATGTTTCCTAAAAATCAAGAATATTAAAGAATCTTGAAAAGTATGTTTTAATTCATTTTTTCATATTTTCAAAACTTTAAACACGTTTTTGACCTACTAGATGAGTTTAAAACCCTAAAAAAGCCTATATGTCACGGCAAAGTGGTGAGTTGTGTTAATTTGGTCATTCCCTATTCAAAAAGCTATTTTGCGTAAAAAATGGACACCAAAAACCCCTAAAACACTGTTCACGGCAGAATTACTATTCACTGCAATATTAGGGTATTTCTTGAACTGTGTTGTGTTTGGTTATTTTCTGTGCTAGATAGGTGCCTGTTTTGTTATGAGAATCAACAAACTTTTCATAACAAAACCGAACCTAAATACTCAAACCCTAAATAAATAACCAAAATTGCATCATACCTAAATTACTTGATAAGTTTCTTCAACAAATAGAATCTATCCTGTAATTTGTTTATGATGGCACAAGATAACATGTAATTTGTGTAAGCTATAAGTAATCTCTTACCACAAAGGTGTGATACTTAATTAAGGAAGTTTGCATATGTTATTTGTTAGTTTTGTGAATAAGGTTAAACGGAAAAACTGTTATCTCTTAACAAATTGAGATTGGTTTCTTGGAAAGTAATTATGCTTTCTATTGCAAATCCTTACAGCATCGAATCCTTCCTCAATAAATTTCTCACAAATTGAAACACTCACTAGTCAAACTTCAAAAGATGGAAGTTTGATTTTAAAGATATTCTCGGAATGAATGAGATCGATTATGATCTCACTCATAATTAAGTTTAATTCAAGCTAGCCATTTCGCTTATGTATCTTGTAGTACAACTCCGAGAGCTTAGGGAAAAGGAAAAGCATCTGGCGGTTAATAGGCGCCACTTGTGTCAATTTATCACGAATGGAATCCTAGTAAAGAATATAAGGGAGCTAATTAAGAAATGGAACAAAGATGAATTGGAGCGCAAGAATGTTGAGCTGCAGCGACGGCGTCGACTTTATCGAGTACCCATAAGGAGGTACACTGCTACAAGGGACAGTCTTATGATTGTCGTAAAGTTTTGGATGTTCATATAGAATGGAGAGTAAGTAGATGTGGAAGCCATTTGAGTAGTTAACTTGAATTTTGGATTCAGGATTTATGTTAGAGTTGGATGATGTAGTTTTAGTACCCTAAAGATAAAGAGAAATTTAATTTCTATTTCAAGATTATCAAGACTTGGTTTTATTTTGGATTCAATAAAGATGTTTTGCATCTCAGAATTCAAAACAATAAAGATGGATTATATTGTCTCAATTAAAATAAAGATGGTGAAGTCTTAATGGCTGAATCTAGTGAGAAAAGGATTAAAAGTGAAGGAACATCCACTAGGTTATGTCATAGACGTTTAGGGCACATTTCAAAGGAAAGAATGAAAATTCTTGTTAAGGAACAAATCTTGCCATCACTGATTTTCGGTGATGACGAAATTTGTATTGAATGTGTTAAAGGAAAACTCACTCAGACTAAAAGGAAAGGTGCAACTTTATGGATGATCTTTTAGAAATCATCCATACAGATATTTGTGGACCATTCCCTCATCAAACAATTGATGGAAATCGCTATTTCATCACCTTTATAGATGACCATTCTCATTTTGGTTATCTATATCTCATAGCAAAAAAGTCTCAAGTTTTTCCAAACTAAAGTAGAAAGGCAACTTGAGAAAAAGATTAAAATTGTGAGGTCAGACAGAAGGGGTGAATATTATGGATGTTTGATGAAGGAGGAAGACGTGCTAGACCTTTTTATTAGGTATCTACAAGAAAATGGAATAACTGCTCAGTACACAATGCCAGGAATTCCACAACAGAACAGTGTGGCTGAGAGAAGAAATAGAACCTTGAAGGATTGAACTTTGAAGGACATGGTTCTTAGCAAGATTTCCAAAACTGATTTGCCTACGTTTTTTAGAGAGGTGATCAAAACAACAAACTATAGAGTGCCTAGCAAGTCCGTGCCTAAGACACATTTCGAAATTTGGACTACTAGAAAGCCTGGCATGTGACATCTTCACGTATGAGGTTGCAAAGCTGAAGCTAGAATTTATAACCCTCAAGAGAAGAAGCTTAATCCTAAAATGATTTGCTGTCATTTTATTAGTTATCCTGCAAGGTCAAAGGGTTCTAGATTTTACTATCCAAATTATGGTACCCGAATTAGGTTTAAAGTTTTTTTAGATTTTACTGTCCAAATTATAGTACTCGAATTGTTGAGTTTGGTTGTTCAATAACCAGTTGATCAACAACAAGAAGAACAAACTGCAGAAAACCCACAACAAGAAAATCCACCCGAACCAATGTCGTTTAAGAGATCTGATAGAACAAGAAGATCCACAGCAATTTTGGATTATGTGTACTTACAGGAAGCAGATTTTGACATTGGAGATTAGGCTGATCCAACAAGTTTTAAAGAAGTTATGGAGAGTTAGAATGCAGAAAAATGGAGGGAAGCAATGTCAAATGAACTCAAAAGCATGAGGAATAATCAAGTATGTGATTTAGTTGAACCTCACAAGAACCAAAAATTGGTAGGCTCGAAATGAGTATTTAAAACAAAGAAGGATAAGGATGGAAGAATCGAAAGATTTAAGGCTAGATTGGTAGCAAAAGGATTCACCCAAAGGGAGGGAATTGAGTACACTGAGACATTTTCTCCAGTTTCCACCAAAGATTCTTTCCGCATTATTATGGCTTTGGTGGCGCATTATGACCTACTTTTACATCAAATGGATGTAAAAACTGCTTTCCTGAATGGTGAACTTGAAGAAGAAAATTACATGAGGCAACCTGAAAGGTTTGCAAAGGAGGGAAAAGAGCATATGGTTTGCAAACTTGACAAGGCAATTTATGGACTGAAGCAAGCAAGCAGGAGGTGGTATTTCAAATTCCATCAAACTGTCTCATATTATGGTTTTGAACATAGCCGATCAATGCATTTATTTGAAGAAGTGTGGGAGTCGATTTATTTTTCTAGTGCTGTATGTCGACGATATCCTTTTGGCTACAAATGACCACAATTTACTAAAGGACACTAAAGAGCTACTTTCAAACAATTTTGAGATGAAGGATTTGGGAGAAGCAGCTTTTGTGTTAGGCATTGAAATTCAAAGAGACCGAGCTCGAGGCCTCTTAGGCCTGTCGCAGAAAACATACATTGAAAGGATACTCAAGCGTTTTGACATGAGTATGTGTTCTAGACACAAAGTACTGTTAGCTAAAGGAGATTTAAAGAAGGAACATTGCCCCAAGAATAAAGAAGAAGAAGATGAGATGAGGAACAAGCCGTACGCTTCTCTAGTTGGAAGCATTATGTACGCACAAGTGTGCACAAGGCCAGACCTAGCCTTGTGCATTAGCAAGATGGGGAGATTTCAGTCAAACCCGGGAATGCAACGTTGGATAGCTGGAAAAAAGATTCTAAGGTACCTACCGAGAACAAAGGCTCATATGTTGATTTACAGACGCACATAGAATTTAGAGCTTGTTGGTTATGCTGATGCGAATCTTGGAAAAGCAGAGGATGATTACATCTTTACTTCAGGTTTTCTTTTCAAGATGGTAGGAGCATCTGTTACTTGGAAGAGTGCTAAACAATCAGGTGTTTCGAGTTCAACCATGTTTTCAGAATACATAGCTTGCTATGAAGCCACTTCTCATGCAGTATGGCTAAGGAATTTTATTAAAGACATTAAGGTGGTGGACTCGATTTCTAAACCAATACAGATATACAATGACAACACTGCGGCTATTTTTCACTGCATGAACAACAAGATGTCTGGACTTCAGCATATTAACAGAAAATATTTAATAGTGAGGGAGAAGGTGGCGGACAAACTAGTCAAGTTTGATCATATCAGAACTCAAGATATGATTGCAGATCCGTTCACAAAGTTTTTGTCCGCAGAAGCTTTTATGAGACATGTTGAGAGCATGAGATTTTTTCCTAGCTTTGATGCTGCAATCTAGTGGGAGTCTTGTTCCCATTCTGATATTTTACTAGTATGTCTAATTTTGCTGTTTTCTGGATTGAGGGATTTGCATTTAAGGATGTTAATTTGGTTGACAGTTTTTGTATTTATTATTGAATAAATTCTACCAATTTGACTATTTAGCTGTTTAAACTTATTATGCAATTTTGTTTATGCATGTGAGTTTATGGTCTCTTTTGAGATACTATTGTTTTAATAACATTGTGGATTGACTCTTGCTAAGTCGTAAAGGGGTGAATGTACTGAAAAACATAAAGATTCACACTACGGATCAGTACATATTATGGTTCACGTTGTAGGCGCTTCATGTGTTTTGAGATTACATCATGTGATTATAGATAGCCTGTTTTAATAAAGAGAGCCGTGCTTGTCTATAGTTCGTGTTGTCTAATCGCTTTTCACTGTAGCTTGAAGGGAATGACTTAACTGTTTTAAACTCATGGCCAAATAAAGATTATCAAAACCATTTGGAATACGAGGCTTAGTGCTCTAGTGCTTGATCTAGTGGGAGAATGTTATGTTTTCCTATTTAGATCGGTGCATTAGATACTAAGTTATATCAAGTTTTGATAAGAGTTTAAATTAGGTTATACCTTGAGGCCCAAAACCTTGTGGAATAAGGAAAGGTTTTGAGGCCTATTAAGGAGTCCTATTTGTTTCTTTATTTGTGTGAACCGTTGCTTGGTAGGCTTGAAAGATTAAACAAGTCGGCCCTCGATGATGAGTAGAGACGACTTGACCTAGCCCTATATAAGCTTAAGGCCCTGCTCTCATCAGACACATTCTCTACCCTAATCTCATCATAAAGAGAGAGCTAAAACAGATTCTGAGAGAGAGCAGAAGTCTTGAGCCGTCCTTGTTCTATCAAGGATTGTTGCTGTTGCTGTGAATGAGTTCAGAGGTCGTATATTCAAGGAAGATACCAGGTATGTCTTTACGTATTTCATATTGTGTGAAAGATCATGAACACGTTTAAAGAAATCTAACATATGCATGCAAGGATGATGCAAATGTGATGGCAGCTGATTTCTTCTTCGACGGCCTTGCGAAGCCAGGGCTGATCAACAACTCAGTGGGCTCTATCGTAAATGCAGCCAATGTGGAAAAGGTTCCAAGCTTCAACACACTGGGCGTGTCCCTATCGCACATCGACTACGCACCTGGTGGACTTAACCCTCCTCACACCCACCCGCGTGCCACTGAGATAGTATTTGTGCTGGACAACGAATTGGATGTGGGATTCATCACCACAGCCAACAAGTTGGTTTCCAAGACCATCAACAAAGGCGAGATCTTTGTGTTTCCGAGGGGTCTCGTTCACTTCCAGAAGAACAACGGGGACGAGGCCGCTGCTGTAATTGCTGCCTTCAACAGCCAATTGCCTAGTACTCAATCCATCCTTGCAGAATTGTTCACGGCAACACCTCCTGTTCCTGACGAGGTCTTGACCAAAGCCTTCCAGCTTGGTACCAAGGAGATTGACAAGATCAAATCCAAGTTTGCTCCGAAAAATTAATTAAAATAGAATATTTATTTATATATATGGTTAATTCTTCACTCCACGCTGACACCTATTTTCATTCATTTTTCTATTTTTCTTTCCTCCTTCCTTTATCATTGCTTCAAATTCAAACTTTTAATTTCGGTCGATGTCCCGATATGGGAATTTGATTTTTGATCAACTTTACTTTAGAATTAATGTATATGAATATGGAAAATAAAATAGTCAACTTTGATCAAAGTATTGAACCCCAAAGCGTACGTTTCATGATGAGACCACATTAGATTCTTTTTATTTTTTGCTATACCACAAAACCACATTAGATTGCTTTCTTCTCTGTTAAGACTCAAGAGATTAAAATGGACCATTTATTTTATTTAAATACTTTTCGAATGATTGAAAAATAAATCTCAAAATAGGCTACATGAATACATGATAAATCAAATAGTAGGGCTGGGCATCTAAGGCCGAAATACCGAAACCGTACACGGACTGTATAGTACCAAATCGGTTTCATACCATTTCATATGGTATTAGGCTATATTCGGTATGATATCGTACCGTGTCAAGCGCGTATGGCATGGGAGCGGTACCGGGTATTTGGTACCGTTCAGTACCTTACCAAAATGAGTAAGTTTTAAAAAAAATTTCAGTCTCTTGACTCAAACCTCGATCTCTCAGACACTCTCAAAACCTCTCTCACTCTCAGACTTAGCCCATTCGAAGAACTTCTCCCTTCCATGCCCAGCTCTCTGTCTCTCTCTCAATCTCACTCTCAGACTATTCTTATGATTAGTTGAAAATTGAAATGAATATGTAGTGGTTTGTGGGTACCTTGTAATAGCTCCAGGTGACCTGAACAGAGGGGGTGCTCCAGGGTACCTTGTAATTCTTCATGGTTGTTTTACAATTCGAACTTTTGATTGGCCTTTATAAGAGAATGTAAGGGTACTGCAATTTGTGAAAAGTGCCGAATAAACTTTCGCAAATATTGACATGCACCTATAAAGCTCCAAACT
The DNA here is from genome assembly GCA_024362665.1 of Prunus padus. Taxonomy (NCBI): domain Eukaryota; kingdom Viridiplantae; phylum Streptophyta; class Magnoliopsida; order Rosales; family Rosaceae; genus Prunus; species Prunus padus. The sequence continues at coordinate 26,694,277 of JANFAM010000010.1, forward strand.
TCAGTTACTGAACGAGGTGTAGGCCATTGAGAAATCACATGTACTTTCTCTAGGTCCATCTTCAGTTCTCCTGCACCAACAATGAATCCTAGGAATACAAGGTGTTGTTTCCCAAATTCACACTTCTTACCGTTTAACTATAATTGATTTGTTCGTAGAACCTCAAACACTTGAGCAATATGATGAAGATGGTCCTCCCATGTGACACTAAATATGAGAATGTCATCTAAGTATACAATGATGAAGTTGTCAATGAAAGGGCAGAGTACCTCATTCATCATTCGCATGAAGGTAGCTGTAGCATTACATAACCCAAATGGCATGACTAACCACTCGAAGAGTCCCTGATTTGTCTTCAAAGCAGTCTTCCAAGTGTCTTTGGCATGTCTGCTGGTTTGACAGTGATCACAGTAGACCTTCTATGTTTGACCTTCCTTGTTCTACTTCCCCTTTTTCTGCTAGTCAGTTTTGTTGACAGGTTTTGATATGTCATCCTTTTTGTCAGTTCTTTTATTTTTCACCTCAATGACGATGGCCTTCATAGTAGCTTCTTCAATAGTATCTACAGTGAACAATTTTAGTTCTTTCCATATGTAGTCGGCAAGACTTCTAGTATACTTCATGAAAACATCGTAGTCGTCGACGTCGATGTCCAGAACCATAGCTTGGTTGTGGAACTCTATTGTATACTCTTGTACAGGCTACCCAAATCTTTGTCTGAAGTGTTGTCACTTATACCATCTTTCTCAAAAGCATCTTGAAGTTCTTCCAAGTCAATTCTGAGACATCATATCGTCTCCGATAGGACTTTCACCATGTAAGGGCATGGCTTGAAAGTTTCAAACTCGCAAATTTTCTCTTTTGCACATTAGAATACTTATAAACTGTGAAATAAGTTTCTAATGTGTCTATCCAGTTATCTAGCTTTTCAGGATCAACATCTCCTTTATATATAGGGATATCAACCTTAAAATCAAATTTTAAGGTATCAATAGAATTTTTGTTGTCACCTGATTCAGCTTCCTTTTTCGTTGGATCAGCTTGTGTGTCGTCTTCATCTTCGTTATCCTCAACAATCTTTTTCTTGAGCTTTTGTGTCGTCTTCATCTTTGTTTTCTCCAGTCATAATGTCTCTCTTGGACCTTGGTTTTCGGTGTACGAGCAAAGGACCTAAAAGTTCTTCTCCAGAAGCTTTGCGTTGGTTGCGAGTTGAGACCATGAACCACCGTCACTGTAACATCCCGCCCCGAAATTTAAATTAATTTTAGAAATTGTAAAGTGAAAAGACGGCTTTACCCTTAGGGTTTCTAAGTGGTTTAGAGTTGACTTTTTGTTCAGGAAGGAATTTGGGAAATTGAGTTGCACCGTTGCGTTCAGTTCGTCGAAACGAGTCCGTAGACTAACGGCCAGTTCGATTCCGAGTTGTAAAACTCAAAAAGGGTATAACGGTCATTTCAAAAATAGTTTTAAAACCAAAAAACCTTGAAATACCCCCATCCCTCTCGCGCGTTCACTCTCTCTCCGCTGACGCGTCTCTCTCTCTCTCTCTCTCTCTCTCTCTCTCTCTCTCTCTCCTCTGTTTTCTCTCCCGCGACGAGGCCGTTTTAGACTGCGGTTTGTCGCAGTCCGACCACCCCAGCCCTCGAGACCACATCCAAATTGTTCCTCTCTCTCCTCTCTACATATCTATACAAGTTTCCAACACCGATTCTTGGAGATTAACCCAGAAATTCGAAGACAAAACGAAGCCAAAACTGGCCTTTCGAAGCCGTAGCTTCCAGTTGGTTTTTCGGCCAACTCTGGCCACCACCGGCCGTGATACCACATCCAAAACACTCCCTATCGTTCCTCTGTAAATCCCCTCGAAGATTCGATCCAATTCCATCACGATTTTGTCAAATTGAAACCTAGAATTTCTAGGTTTTCATAGGACAAAAACCGGCTGTTTGAGCGTGTTTCCGACCAAATTAACCATCGGGCCAGGTATGAAAGTTACTCCTCTCAGTGTGCTTGATCTTTTGGCATAAGTCTTGACATGCGGTTTAGAGATTTTTCGATCGCCAAAAATCGCTCTAGCCACCCACGTGTTGTTGGCACATGGGCCACTCTATGGCAGGAAGTAGTGTTTTAGAATTGTCCCCATGTCATCCCAAGTACGACGGTATGCTCGGATTTGAAATTGGTTGTTGTATGACAGTCGAACGGATATTCGCTTATTAGGTGTTATTCGGGTTCGACCGGTTTGTACTGTTCGATCGGTCTCAATTTCAAATATGTTGTTCCCCGTACCTCTAGGATCGTGTAGGAACTGACGAATTGAGAATCAGAGTCCCGGATACTCCAGATCATTGATTCTAGGGTTAGTTAATTTGGTTATCGTCCGATCCTGCGATCGCGTGTGATCCGACCGCTCGATCGAGACCAAACTTCAGGGACATGTTAATAGGATGGTGTTGAACCAATAGGAACTTTTGGATGAGAAATAGGAGATCTTGGGCCCCGCGGGCCCGGTTGACCATGACTAGTTTGACCGGACAGTTGACCAAAGTTCTTTTAAGACTGTCTCGTCTTTGGGGAAGTATTGAAATGGTTAGGATGACTCAGGAAAGTATGTGGGTCGGGGAATGGTTGGATAGCCGAGTTTGGTTTCAATAAGGATTTAATTAAATGTATGATTATATTGTTTATATTTAAATTTATGCTCGATGACTTGGAATTGATATTTATGAGTATTAGTTATGAATAGTATATTATATTTGTATATTGTTGGAACGGAATTGAGAATAGTTGCTGGGAGTTATATTTGGTTTAACGAAATTGATGAGTTTTGGGATTTCTAAGGGTTATTTATTATTATTATTATTATTATTTATTAAGTTGATGGATTTGGATTTTGGACTATGGTGAATGTGGACTTGGTTTGTGAATGGTTTTGGAAGTCATGCATGGTTTGACCCTAGTTGATGAGGTTGTGGATTGATCTTGGTTTTCAAAAGAGATTTTGGTTATTCATTTTAAAAACTGAATTTTGAAAACTACGGGAAGTGGAATTGTGGAAAAACGGAATTTTGTAATAAGTTTTGGGAAAATGGATTTCAAACCCACCACAGGAATTACCCCCTTGTTACCTTCGGATTAGATACTTTGTTATGATACGCTCCACGTGTCTCGGGGATGCTTGAACCGTGAGGATAGAGGATGCGTCTCAGGTCAAACATGTGTCCCCTGAGTTCTACAAGGACGCGTTTCGGGCTGACTTGGTGTCCTTCGATTCTGCGAGGACGCGTTTCGGGCTGACTTGGTGTCCCTCGATTCTGCGAGGATTGCGTTTCGGGCTGATCACCCGATTCTGCTAGGATTTGCGTTTCGGGTGGACTTCGTGTTCCCCGATTATGCTTGGTGGAATTGATGGACTGATACTTGGAATTGACGGTAAATGATAGAATTGATGGATTTGCGTTTCGGGCTGACTTCTTGTCCCCTGATTCTGCTAGGTGGATTTGACAGATTGAAACTTGAAATTAACGGATTAATGATTGGAGGTAACCTTGGTGGAGAGTATTTTGAGATTTGAGATGTTTTAACGGAAACTAACAAATTGTCTTGAATATATATTTTGAGACATATTTCATTTAACCCATTGATTTGATATAAAGTTTTTTCGTGGCCAATGTTTTATAGTGATGTCTCAAGTTTTCTTACTTGTTTATGATGAGTTTTATATTTAAGAATATGTTGCTTAAGTTTAGCGGATTGATTAGAGGTTATATTTTATTGTTTGAATTCTAATTTCTTGAAGAAAGAACTACGTGTGGCTTGATCCCTCAGTAAGGGTACATATGCAATCTACGCTAACCTAGGTGCAGCCACGGAACAAAATTTGTTTTGGTTATGGGACACAAAATCTATTTTGTGTTTTGGGTTGGATTCATTGCGAACAAGTGGATGGGGCCCGATGCTTGATATTGTTGTATGTTGAGGTTTAATGCCATTTGAATTAAATTGTCTTAAGCATTATGAAGTTTGGGATATTGAACTATGTTTTTTGTTTTTTTACAGGTAAATCGAATTGGAAAATGTCCATTTTTCAGGGGAAACTTTGCCGGTTTTCTGGCAGAAGTTAAACCCGCATATATTTTTTTGTTGGTTTAGAGTAAGGGTAATTTGGTGATTTGTGTCCGGCACTTGCAAAGTGTTGGAACAGACAGGGTTCGACGCGGATTCCAAAGTGGAATTTGGGTCGGGTCCTGTCAGTCACCCTCTCGGATCTGGTGCTCTGATACCACTTAATCTAAAACTTCTAGTCGATAGAACTATGAATTCCTAGTTTATAAGAAAAAGGGAACGAGATGAATTTTAAGACAATTAGAGAAACAAAATGAAGAAACTAAGGAATTACTTTGAGTTCTGCTTTCAGAATTGCTTGATTCATTTCAATGAATAACTTACGTATTTATACACGGTTTGGTTGCTAAAATTAACAAAACTAAAATAGTAAATTATTTTAAGCCACAAAGAATGAACTGCCTAAAATCTCACCCATTTAAAACCATTAACTTTTTATGGTTTATAACAATTCGTTATGAACCATTAGTTTTTATGGTTTTAAATAATTTAATAATATAATAAATTATATTTATATTATATTACGTTTATTTTTATTGGTAGATCATTCTCGATTAATGTTGAGGTAAGTGACATTTTTTTCCAAGTAAATGTTGCCATTGTGTTTAAGATTAACATATTTCCGAAATTGTGAAGTTTGAATTTTGGTGTTTTAACTTCATAGAAAAATAGTAGACGTCATTACAAGGTTTTGGTGTTTTTCGGGTAATTTTTCGGAACTCGGAAGTATTTTTAGTAAATTTTCAAAGTTGAAAAATAGGAAATTAAATTGAAAATTCCACATGGCATTTTGTGATTGGTTGGAACATGTCACCATGCCACATGTCAACATTTGATAGGTTGGAAGACTTGGAAAACTAGGGTGTATAACGCTATACAGTACGCACGTTTAATCTAAGCCACAGACCTGATTCTAGATCAGATTTGGACTGTAGATCAAATCGAAGACTTTTGACTTAATCTAAGCCTTTAGTTTGGTTGTTGGGAAAGCATATGGACCATCCATTTTGGAGCTATCATGTACCTTCCAACACATGATCCAAAACTCATCTTTTAATCTGAATCTTCGAATTAAATATTCGAATCGATCCGAGCCGTTGGGGATTTCTATAAATACTCCCCTCATTTCATTCATCTTCACACCAAAACTCTGCCAAAAATTATCCTCCCTCTCTTCCTCTCCTCCTCCATCATCAAAGCCACTATTCCGTTATTTTTCAGAATTACTATTCATCCCGAGAAGTCACTATTCATAATTACTATTCACAAGCACTATTCATCCCAAATTACTATTCATACCGAAACCGCTCGTGGTGTCTACTATTCATCGTTTCGTGCCATCTTCACTCAGGGGTACTATTCACTCGTGGTACAATTCATCATAGTATTTTACCGAGGTAATTTCTCTCCCTTACCTCATCTTTTATTCATGTTTAACTCCATATTTCCATTCCTAACTGTTATGCTACCCGATTTAAATTTGTCAAATACTCAATTTGTATTACTTTCTAATTGGGTAATTTCCAAGTAATTCGTAAAATATACTTTATATGTCGTTACTCTGTTCAATTGAAATATGATCAAATTGGATAATATTTTTGTCATTTTCCTTCCTTGAAATTAAGGGACCAAATTATACATATTCCTCTGGTCCATGTACGAACAACAAAGTACTATTTAAACTTTAATTTTACCGTACCGTTTATTTTACTGTTTTCGGACCAGAGATGGAACTTCAAGGATTATTGGGACAATTTTGGACTTTTTAGAAAGTACAAGGACTATTTTAAAATTACTTGGAACTTTAAGAACTTTTAAGGATTAAGTTTAAGGACCACAGAGGATTAAGTTTAAGGACCACAGTGCAATTAAAGGTAAGAAAAAGGACTAAAGTGTAATCAAGGATTTGTTGTAATATTTTTGAACGTTGGATTATGATTCAGTTGCTCAGCAGTGGCCATTTTGAGTTCGAAGGTGCAGAAGGCAAGTTAGGCGTAAGCTTTGGATTCCAGGTAGGGGGACCCACTCTCGGACTTGTATTTTGTGTGTATGTATGACATAGTAAATAGTGTTGTGTGTGAAAGATGCACTATTTTTGGATGCCATATTGTTTAGTTTTATAAATGTTTGGCTTTGGTTCTCCAAAGTTTTGAGGGTATACGCCTGCGAGCATTATCCTCGACGACTTGAGAGTGAAAGGGGCATAGCGACTTCCTTGGGTTTCGATTCCCTAAACCTCTAGAGGGGTTACGCGGACAGACTTTACCAATACCCTATGTGTGATGTATAGTCGACGAGGTGTAACTGTTGAAATGAACACTCTCGCTACCGTACTAGGTAAGTTGGTTATATTTTAATTTCTGGTAGGGGTAGTTGGCCTATAGGGATCGGTTGTTAGACAAGTATATTATGGGTACCCGGAGAAACATTTGCGAAAGTTGTGTGAGCATGCCAACTGTTTTGATTCTATGTTTATATGGAAATGGTTTGTGTTGTGCATATTCTTTTCACTATTTTTCATGAACACCACTATGTTATTTTGCTATCTATTTTCAAAGCTGGTCGGGAGCCTCCTAAGGGGCAAATGAACGTATGTGATGCTCACCCCTACTTTTTCATGTAGATCACAATCCTTGAACTATACGTGGTGCTGTTCCTGAACCTGTCAACACATTTGGTACCTGTACCTCTTCATCTGTGACATGTCGTGACTTTCTTTCCTGAGAGCTTGATGATATTTCTTGTTCATTTACTTCCTCTGTATAAATTCTGGATGGTTGGTGTGTATTCAATCTTTATGGTTTATAAAATAACTTAAGAGGTTATTGATACTTTCCCTTAACCTCTGGGGTTGGTATTTCATCAATAAAGTTTGTATAATGTTTTATTCAGTTTTCCGCTGTTATTTACAACTCTGATCCAATCCGTTTTATTTAATTAAAAAGGCTTATCGTATTTTGGGAATCTTGGGAGTATAACCCTCGGATCTAGGTGTTATATTTTTGGGATCCTCAAGGTACGTGCCGCTGTCACGTGTCTCGATTTTGAGGCGTGAAAAATGTCTTATTGTGCTTGACTTGGGCTGATCTCCTTATCCCAAGGTGATCCGACTGGCGTAGACCCCTCGGTTTCCCTTTCATTTCATTAAGGGCATTTCCATCATTCTTGACATGAAAAGTCCACATGATGTGCTCTGAGTTGATGTGCGAAATTCTCAACTAACTGAGCTATACCTCACCGATAATTATAAGTTTGTAAAGTCTTCAAAGATTGGGTTGCCAATTTAAAATAAGCAGAAAGTTTTTATGTAAATTATATATCTTTCTTCCATCCTTTTTTAAAGTTCTATTTCAGGGTAAAGCGGAAAGTTTAATGGCACGTTTACTAACCCGTAATCGGAATGAGAATAAGGAATCCGATTCCGATTACGGATTATACATGTGTTTACTAAAATTGGGAGGAATCAATAGTGCGCGGGGCCCACACAAAAAATGGAATTCAATTCCAAGATTTGGGTGATTTGGATTCCCAACATTGAGGTGGTATTTGGATTCCGGATTTCATCCGTAATCGGAATGATAATTTTTTTCCATTTATGCCATCACTTTCATTATTTCCAAGATTATCCTTAACCCTAGAAATAAAAACAAAATCATTTTAGTATTAAGAATTAACCAATAGAAATATTTGCATTTATAAAAAAAATACTTACATTTATAAAAAAAAAATACTTATTAGAAATACTTAAATTTATAAATAAAAAAATAAACAAAATCATTTTAGTGTGTCTATGAAATAAAAAAGCAATTTAATTTTTTCTTACTATTATATACTAGATCAAATTTTATTAAAAAAAGTATATAAAATATTTGATTTGGGACAAGGGCATTTTAGTAATCATACTGATTTATATTCCTATTCTGCTGAATTAGTAAAGAGCTTTATGGAATTCTATTTCGATTCCAGACAGTTTTAGTAAACAACATGAACAAGAATCTGATTCTGATTCCGCCTAATTTCAATTCCTACTCAATTCAATTCCTTTAATTTGATTACGGATTAGTAAACGTGCCATAAGTGACGAAACTTTGGAGTTGGGTTTAGAGAGCATTTTGTGGGGTTCATATAGAATTTCCCTTGGCAAAAGTAAGCAAAATACAGAAGAAAAGCTCAAAGCAGGCAAAAACAACGGAGTCGCGTGGGTAGCAGGTGAGATTTAGAGCCGAGGGTTCAGAAAATTAGAATCTAATAACAACGGTATCGAGTCCCTAAATTGAATTTGAATTTGGTGGTAAGACCGAATAGAATGCAATCGCAGCAGCAGAAGATGAAGATGAAGAAGAATTTCAGAAAAAGAAGCGCGCCCGCTGAGGATAACCAAGATTGTGAAAAAATCAGTGACCAAGAAGATGAAGAAGAAGAAGAGAGGAGGTAGGTACCTTCCGACGTTTTTGTATTAATTTCGTTTTTAATTTTTTGGATTTTATAAAACTGAAAGATAGAAAAGGTGCAATAATTTTACTGAAATAGAAATAATGAGCAGAAGGATATTCTGGGTAGACTGATAATCATATTAGGGCTTTCTGTATTGTAATTTGAAAAGAAAGAATGTAATCTATGAAGTATGAATGTGTAGATTGGCGCTGGAGGAGGTGAAATTCCTGCAAAAGCAGAGGGAGAGGAAGTCTGGGATTCCTGCCTTAACTAGTAATGGTACGACGCTGAATATTCCTAGTACGACTAATAACAACAACAATAGTAACAATAATACTAACCTTGATAAGAACAAGAGAGGAAGCGACGGCACTCATTCTCCTAGTAATAAGCACGGTGAAGGCGGTGGCGGAGATGGAGACAAAGATGATTTAGTTCTCCAAGATACCTTTGCTCAGGAAACTGCCGTCATGGTTGAAGATCCCAATATGTAATGTCCTTTTCTATTGCTATTTCTATTGCTCTTGCTTTTGAATTTTGCCTCCATATAAACAATATTTACATTAGTGTAGAATGGGACTACGAGGGAATGTTGTATTACCGATTAAGGCTTCCTATGTTGATTATTTGAAAGGTTGAAATATGTTGAACAAGAACTAGCAAAGAAGAGGGGCAGGAAAATTGATGCTTCAGATCAAATTGAAAATGATTTAAAGCGTGCTGAAGATGAGTTATACAAGATACCTGACCATCTTAAAGTGAGTCACTCAGCACTCTAGTTTTATTTTCTAAAATGCTTCTATGTGAGTACATCAGACCTATCTAGACCTACCGACTCTTTTTAGTGTTGCTCACCCGACTTATTCATTTCATCCTTAAAGCACCACATCAACTTCTTTTAATTTGGGCCATTTCCTGCCAGGTGAAAAGGCGAAACTCAGAAGAAAGCTCCACTCAGTGGACTACTGGGATTGCCGAGGTTCAGCTTCCTATTGAGTAAAGCCCTTTCCTACTCTTAATTTATTACACTATATGTTATGTGAATGTTCTTGTTTGAAATTAGTTGTAGAGCACGCAATTCTTCATCCTTCTTAACGAAAGTGAGCATAGATGGTCACAAGTTTATGCCTTAGTTTTTGAATCTGCATTGATAGCATGAGAGCAGAATCCTTGCATGCAATCTCATGGATGCATGATTTATATGATAATTTTTCCTATACTATAAGTTTTTACTTGCCTTTTAATTGTCATGTTTTATTATTTCTAATGATTGCAGATACAAGTTAAGAAATATTGAGGAAACTGAGGCTGCCAAGAAGTTTTTGCAGGAGAAGCGGCTCATTGGGCAGACAAAATCAGAATTTAGCATCCCCTCAAGTTACAGTGCTGATTATTTCCAGCGTGGCAGGGATTATGCTGAAAAACTTAGAAGAGGTTGGTTAGCTTTCCTTCTTGATTCCATTGAATAATATGAGTAGATTACCTAGTTGACTTCACACCAAACTGGTAAGTCAAGGGCTATGCTAGTCACAAAATCTTTTTATTTATTTAAATACAAGCGATAGTCTAAACTATAACGGAAGGGGGGTTTCTCACACACACTAACAACAAACATGAAACTTACTAACAACAAACATGGAACTTACAGAACATCCTGAGCTCTACAAAGATAGAAGTGCACAGGATGATGGTGGTGTTTCCAGACAAAATGATACTGGTACAGAAGCAGCAGGGCAGAGGCAAGCTGCAACAGATCAGTTCATGCTTGAGCGCTTCCGCAAACGAGAACGTCACCGTGTCATGCGGAGGTAACGCTGCTCCAACAACAGTAAAATGCCTAGAATGGAATTTAGGCTAATAAAAAAGGAGTCAAGAATGGTTTCTGCACTCATTATGCCATACAACATGTGAAAATACGCTGTTTGTTGCAGTTTGTGTCACAAAGCTCATTTTGTTGCAAAGGCATCGTCCTAACTAGTTTTTGATGTAATATCAAACATTCTCTAGTCTACCTTGCCTGCTTAAAAGCTTGGCCTGTCTGATGACAGAGCTGAATGTGGATGGTCTTTCCTGGAAGCATGCTTGCAATTTCTGTTTAGTTTGTATCCATCACTCAAGGGAGCAGACCAAATGCAAGCTTTAAGAGCATCAAATGTTCTGGCTGCATCCTCTTAATTGTCTAACTAGATGTGTTTGGTTTGTCTTAAGAAATACCTTGAAATTTTTTAAGGTGTATGATTGTTAAAGTAATCACTCTCGATATAATGCAATCAAACAGTTTTGATTTCAAGTGTAGGTGTGATGTTTATGAAAATGATCAATATGTGAATTTGAACAGGTGGAAAATTTTCAAATTCATTTGGTTGCGAATAAATTGAAAGAGTTATCAAGACTTATATTGCTATGACTTACTAGATTTATCAGTCTGAAGGAGTTTTGACATGAAAAGCGTAACATGCATTGATTAATGTCGTAGTTTAGGGAAAATTTAGCAAATACTACCTGAACTTTACCCATTTCGACACTTGACCACCTGAACGTCATTTTGTGACAATTTATCACCTGAACTAAATTGTTGTGACAAAATACAACATACCGTCATAGCGGTTTCTGTCAAAAAGAGTCAAGTGAGTCCCATGACTACTATTTTATTTCACATTCCCACAAACAGTTTTTTAATGCTAGATTAACGCCTGCAGATTTTTTTTTTGGTGTCAAATTCAAGCTTTGGGAAAATAATTTAAAAAACCGGTCTTTCATTTCTTTTAGTTTTTTTTTAATCAAAATAATATTGGCAATTTTAAATAGCATTTTATGGGCTTTCAACAACTCTACTCCTAGGAAAACATTGTAGAGCTGAAGCTCATAAAAATTATATAATAGCATTTTATGGGCCGACGGGAGTATACGGATTCTTCATAGTTACTAAACTCCTCCTAGGAAAGCATGAAAATAATAACGTATATTGTGCTTCAAATCAATAGAAAATTTCGATTTGGTGTGACATTTTCTTAACTCATGAATGCCTTTATCCAATAGTAAGAACGCATGATGTGCTTGAAAGCAATAAAAATTTTTGATTTGGTGTGACTCTTCACTCTGATGAATGTTTTTATCCAATAGTTCAATTCCTTTACTGCCATATAACAGGGGCCTTTGGACACGAGACATGTCGAGCTACTCAGTTTGTAAGGGCATAATAAAAAAACAACCTCTCAAGTCTGAACTTTGTCCAACATCCAGAGCTTTGGGCTTACGACCCCCAAAAAAAAAATGCACATGAGAAATGCACTCTTATTACGATTGCACGCTACTTCTATGTTTTTTTTTTGTTGGAATCGAGTTTCATTAAATAGAAGGTCAAAGCAGATTACATCAAAATGAACTCAAATAACTGAGTTCACACCAAATACAACAAAAACAGACATAGAGCCCACAACAATAATAAAACTAACAAAATGCATAAAGCACACATAATGACATTAAACCCATATAAAGACAAAGAGCCCACATAATGACAAAAAGTCCACAAACGGCAAAAGCCCACAAAACACAACACAACATTAGGAAACCCTAACACAAATAATAGATATGTGCCGCACAATCCAATAGATAAAGCCACAAGCCGCGCCACCAAAGCAAGCCGACAACTACCAAAGAGAAACCAGTAACCAACAGAAAATAGTGGCGAGCAAGCCACCCATGCTAGAACTAGTAGGAGTAGCGCTACCATAATCCATGCAATAAGTGCAATATGCACTTTTAAGGGCATCCCAAACTCCATAAGTGCCACCAAGGGTCTAAAATATCGATGGTATCGGAAATATTGGTAGTCCAAAAATAAGGAAATTTCGATGGAAATATCGGGATATTATCGATATCGATAAAAATTGAATAAAAACCACGAAAATTGTAAGAAAAACTTAGAAATTTTTATTGAAACTTTGGAGGATGTATATTTAGTCAATTATCTATTAGTTTATCACAAAAAATTAGAAGGAAATGCATTACATGATGTGTTTAACTGATTTAAGTTGATTATATAGCGAGCTGACAAACACTGTGAGTATAAAAAATATGTAGTAATTAATGAAAGAATATTAAACACATCATCATCATCTATATATAATGATTTACTACAATATTTTACACTTTATACATTACATAGTGAGATACATGAGTGACTTAGTATCACACAAAGTTCCTATTGGTTCAAAATTTTCACTATCTTCATCATCTCTATGTGGAGAGTAAGTATATTGTGAAGAGTAGTTAGAAAGTTGAAACTTGAAAAGGAAACTCAATCTCATGTGCAAATCAATATTTCAATATTTTCGATATTATAGTGATATCATGTTGATATTTTGCCAAAATATTACTAAAATTTGAGAGAAATTATTGACATCGATATTTCCTTAATATTTCGTCGATATTATCGATATTCATACGATATGTGTATGGATACGTTCCAAAATATCAGTGACCTGAAAAAACGATAATATCCTCGATATTTCCGTCCATGAGTGCCACTAAGGGTAAACAACAGAATATACATTCATGGAATCAAGAAGCCGATGATAGTGGTTGAGACCAAACGATGAGACGCAACCTCCAACAATGAGGAGAGAATGCATTGCAAAAACCAGTAAACAGTACCCGAAAAAACAAAACCGAGGCCTTCACGGCCTAAAAGAGGAAACGAGTTAAATTAATTAAAAAAAGGGAAAGAAAGAAAAAACGAAGAAAAGAAAACAGCTCTGCAAAAACAAACCCCAAAATGGTGGAAGAGAAAGGAAAATGGGGGAAAGGGGGAGGAAAAGGAGAGGGATTAGAATGTCTTAAAAATGAAAGGAAAGGAGATTGAGGAAGGAGGAAAAGAAGGCCAGAAAACCTAAAGAAAAAACAAAGGGAGATGAAAAAGAAAGATGGAGAAAGAGGGAGGAGGGGGTGGGGGGAGAAAGTGGGAAGAAGGGGGAGAGGGGAGGGTCAGTGACCAACTCCCCCCCAAGAAGCATCGCCTGAAGAAGGGAAGCGCTAGGGTTGAGAGAAAGAAAGAGAAAAATTCATGAGAGTCTAATAATAAAAGACAAAACAAGGCAATCAAAGAACTAATTCAGATGATAAGACATGACCTGATTTTTTTCCACTGTAGGAGTATTTTTTTCTTTTACATTGGGAGAGAGGGAGAGGAAAACCATAACTGGCAACGTATTGCCAACTGTACATAAATTTATTTTACAAGCATTGCTAATGAGATCATTTATCGATCCTAAGGTTATTACATAAATGTCCTAGTTCAGGCCTTGCATCCATCCATGATGCGAATTTTATCTCAGCTGCAGAAGTGCAGTAGAGGTAAGACCTAAATGTGATAAGGAAAAAGTACCGCCTGCAGATGGAAAAAGGAGATGGTTAGATATAACAGAAAAATGAATTATAATTGTGAAGTTAAAAATTAGTGCTTGCTGAACATACGCCTCATAAAAATAAAATAAAAATTGTTTGCGCAATCAATGCAATGCGCATGTTTTATTTATTTATTTCAAGGAGTGGGTTTCAACCATTTGATGTAGTAGAGAGTCAATACAACAAATGCAAATATAGACACACACACAGAGCTTTCATTATGACACACCAATACGTGCAGTAAATCCATCGACTTTTTCATTTATATAACGCACATAGTTTTTCCCTTTTTTTCAACTTATCAATATAAATGCATGATTCAGAGAAGAACAGTTCCCATAATTAAATGAACTGGAGGGAAACAAAAAACGAGAAGAAAGCTAACTCCACTATTGCACCAAAGCAACACAACACCAGGTCACATGCTACAGAGTCTAACCACCGACCAAAGAAAGAAAGGCTTTATACTGTTCATTCCTAACATAAAATTAGGAGATCAAAAAAGAGTTTTTCTCCTCTAGTGATATATGGAATATTAGAGAATAACCAGCCACATCCTACTGTTGGAATTGGTGTAAGTAAGAAGTGAGCATATACAGGCACGCGGTAACTATGTTTATCCAATACTTCGAAGTGACTGAAACTGCAATTCAAATGGTTTGACAAGGGCTAAACCATATTTATCTAAAGGTGGAAGACATGAAAGCAAACATACAATCATAAATAAATAAATAAATAAAGACAGAGACTTCAACGGTTCAACCTACCACAGCTTTTACAAAATCATATGGACACAGCCTCTAAATTGGAAACCTACAGACATGTACATGATAATCCTATGTAGCATGGACACGAGCGAACACAATAATGAAGAGACAGAGCTTGAACTAAGAAGCAGCTTCAGAGTTAGACAGAGGTAACAGTCCAATGAGAGGTATGTACGTTCCAAAGAGGACAATTCTTCTTGTGAGGGACATTGGATTTGGGGAAAAGTGGGATTGTAGTTGCTGCTGTGGTTCATTTTCATTTGGATAATTGATCGAGGTGACTGAGGATGACTTGGTTTTGCTAAAAATCAGTCATCTAGTGCTCGTTGCAGAATAGGAGCTGGTACAGCTACAAACAAGGATTAAAGTGTTGATACCGGTAATGGGTTCAGAAACTTCGGTGGGTTAAGAAACTTTGGTGGATTAAAATGTCGATACCGGTAATGGATTAAAATGTCCATACTGGTAATGTCGATTCCGTTCTTCCTCTTCTTTTTCAATTGTTTTACACAGCAATGGGTTCAGAAACTTTGGTGGGTTTACACTGAAATCCACCGAAATTTCAGTAAAAATCAACTGAAATTCACAGATATTGTGGTGACATGCTGATATTTTGTCAACAATACTGAAACTTCCAAGCCTTCTACGAAGTTAAGGGCAACAAGGGTGAAATTTCGGCAATTCCACCAATGTTTAAAACCTTGGCTACAACGGAGGTAACACCTGCAAGTCTCCAGGCCAGTCTTTAGCTTCGTCTCACATCCTAGCAGCTTTGCCACCAGATGTGGTGGGCATGAAAGGGCCTGGATAAGGATAGAGATGTGATATTGATGATGCTCATTTTCTTTTCATTGAACATTGTCATCTAATTGTGGATTTGGGCTTTGAATTTTGAGATTGATTTGGTTCCGGTTTGGCAGGTGTTTTGGAGCTAAAAAACAAAGGAGCTTTACTGCTCTGGAGTATGAGGATTTTCTATGTCAACCTCTGCTTCTTCATCACCAAAGAAAAATTGAAGATGATCATATGTAAAAGGTTAAACGAAAAAGACTCCACATCATTCAACTTAACCAAACAGGAGAAATCTGGGTTAACGGGCCTGGACTTATTAGTAGTTTGCTGAAGTAGAGATGTCTATGTAATTACATGAAGTAGCAAGCAGGCTTAAGTATTTTACTCAGAAAGTAGTTGACTGTGAGCCTGTGAACCATCTAAGAAAATTTCCTCAAAATACAACAATTTGAACTCATGCATTGATGATATCTAATAGAGGTCAGCTAACATATTAGGCCCCACTAAGCAAAGAAAATAGAGTTACGCAAGAAACTTAGGAAGTGCTTTAAGAGTTAAATTGTTGACGAACATAAAAACTACCTTAATGCTTTGATACCCATGTCCATGAGGTATGCTTGATGCTCATCATCATCATCAGGGAACTTCTCGAGTTCCTTACTATAATAAAGAATATCGTCTCGTAGATGCCCCGCCCCTGCACACCTTTTAATTGAAGGATCAAAGTGAGAAACATCAACAATAAGAACTAATTACTACTACCACCTGAAATTATGTTTAAAGATGATCAACTCCCCACAAAATGAAAAATAAGCAAAAACGGTGCAGTTACACAATTACTCAAATAAAACGCAATTCTTCAAGCAAGGATGTATTCTTTCTCCTTAAGACCACACGAGGAACACACAAAATTACACGGCCAACAGCACAATTTAATGCTTCTATGCTACTGTTGGCCAGACCTGCTTTTACATTTTAATACATTACCTGATGCTTAGACAAGTACGCAGTACCATAAGGAGATAAGTTCGACATGGACCTTCTAAGATATAAAATACCTTTCAATAACTATGTCAACATCTGCTTTGCTCTTGGGACCATACAGAAGAACTCTCGTAAGGCTTAGTATGTCTCGGTAGTCACCCATCCTACGAACTTCTTCATCAGAAGCTCGAGAAGGCAAGTCCCCTTCAGTTGTATACGATGGATTCGTTCTAAACAGTAGTTGTGGGTCCTTTGATACAAAGTTAGCTTCTGCACCAAATCTAATACAAATAATAGCCATTGCATATGCAACTCCTCCAAACCCCGTGTGTGATACAAAAAGGTAACACCCTGCAGAGCTATAGGCAAAAAGTTAATTCTATTGAATTACATAATTTACTACATTAGAAATAAATTAAAAATTGAACGCCAAAGCAAGGCTCACAGAAACCAGCTTCTTACAAAACTCATAAACTACAATAGTGCTCTGATATCAAAATACACCAAGATAATACCAAAGAACGTCAATAGTAAAAAATAAATAATAATTGCAAGTATATTCAGATGACAGAAATGGTCTATCACTATATGACCTTTGACTGTTATTATTATTATTATTTTTAAACTAAAAATAAAAAACCTGCCTTATCCTCGTTTGTGGTATCATGTTGAGGAAC
Source organism: Prunus padus (assembly GCA_024362665.1). Classification (NCBI taxonomy): domain Eukaryota; kingdom Viridiplantae; phylum Streptophyta; class Magnoliopsida; order Rosales; family Rosaceae; genus Prunus; species Prunus padus. The sequence goes on from JANFAM010000010.1 coordinate 26,711,462, forward strand.
AGGCCCTTAAGCATGCAACTTTGTTTTCTTAATGAAGGGCAATATAATTTTCCCAGTGCAATTTGGTTTACTGAAACAAATAATGGTGAATCAAGAGTACTTTTCTTAACAGCTGCAAATGATTTTAGTTTGCATTAATAATTTTTATATCTCAAATTTTCATTGTTTAGTATAATTTTTCTTAGTTTAGACAAATTTTTCATTACGTGGTATTGCTATTTACTGATGGGATGCATACCAGTTATGGATACTTACTCATCTATACAGTATTGAATTGCATCCACATCAGAAGCTAAAGCCTCTCTTTCTCTAGTTAATGGTATTCTTCTATATGTAATATTATAACCCTCATCTTTCAGAGCAGCATATACTTCAGCTGGTGTCTTCACATCATCTGCAAAGATATTTTCCAAGTATCCAATGACACTGGACTGATTCAATGCCGGGCTATATTCTTCACGATGTAAAAGCATACGGCCACCAGACCGTCTGACCTCAGATAGTATATCTTCTTTTAGTCGTGCTTCCATGTGTTCCACCTGCATATGATTGCAAGAATTTTAATTTTGAGATCATATTTTGCCTAATGACTTATATTAAAAATAAAAAATAAAAAACATACCACTGGGCCTGTGATTCCCACATGCTTGAGTGTATCAACAGGTTTGTTTAGCTCCCGTAAGACAAATGGTGTGCCATTAATGTAAACAACTGCTTCTTCTCTCAGATCAGTTAAAATCACTTTCTGAGCAGCAGATCCTTCTGCTTTGGGCTTGGCACCTAAATATGCTAGCATCTCTTTGGCACCAGGAATTGTTGGCGTAGCCATGCTGTACACAGGATATCCATCCACCTGGTTCAAATAAAAATTTTAGGGTTAAAAGTGGCAAAGTCTCTTTGCACTGTAAAAGTTACCTGCTCAGAATAGCCACACTAAGGCTGTTACATAAAAAAAATATTTATGTATATTATTTTTTTAAATGTGGGCCTGCTTATAATAAAAAACAGCTTGATTCAGACAATAACTCCCAGTGCCAGAGACAGCCTTTTAACAGATCTTCAGGCATAGACTGTAGGCTTTATGGCAAAACCATTGTGCATTATTTAGTGCTTGCGTGGTAGTACTCTTGGCTGCACCCAACACTTCGCATCAGATACATTTACATAATTAAGCATGTTTTTATCTTATATTTATGATCTTCTATATTATAGCAATCATTCATATCCATGTATCTCCCAGTTCATGCATGCATTCACCTAGGATTCATATATCATCCAAGAGTGACATTTATGTAGCATTTATGCATTCATGTATCAACTAGCTATATAAGGGTGACTTCTACCCTTAGTCAATCATTCTAAATTTTGATTATAATCTATCCTAAAGATCTCTCTTTGAGAGTTATTTCTCCCTGTGGATTTAATCAAGCGGGAAGAAATGCAAGCACACCTTATAAACATGTGGTGCACCATGAATTTGTATGTGGCTAGAAGTCCTCTGACCTGGAAAGAAATACATTTTAAGTATAGATCCTTTCCCCAATACAGAACCGCTACGGGCCTTGACAATGGCCTCCATGACAGCATCTCCATGTTGAGACTCGTGCGGTGCTCTCAACTCCTCCTGAGTTCCAAAACCAAAATGTGAAAGCAATTATATAATCCATCCCAAAACAAGAAGTGAATGTTTACTAAGCTCTTAGAGTCTCTAAATTGCCCAACCAAAAGGAAAAATAAAGGGAAAAAGAAAAAGAAAAATTCTCTAAGTCAACAAGTAGAAGGGATTTACAGGGACAGTAAAAAATCGTCCAGGCCTTAATCTTATGCTCCATTTTATTGCTTGAACTTCTGGTCTCTGATGCAACCAATTCTTAAATGTCATCCTAGATTCTCCTTGCCCACAAAATCCATCAAATGCTTCACTTCCTAAGTATGCTGCAAAAGCAATTAAACGGAAGTAGCGCTCCAAGTACTCAGCGCCACGATTCAATGCCACCCTCCTTACTCTTGGCTCAACATGTTGTTGATTGAATACCTTTCTATATTGCAGAACGGCTTGGCGTATGTTCTGTAGAGCAGAACATCTATCAATTATAGCATCTAAGGCTTCTCGGCATTCCACCCCATTATCAAATAATCTTGTTATTTTCCACAACAAGAGGATGTCATTCATGCCAAATACACGGCCTTGATCCTTTTCATTTCTTACAGCTGTAACACTGGAAGTTGATGCAGCACTATTACCTCCTGATTCTTCACCACTTGAGCTACCACCATCCACCTCTTCAAGGGTAATATTGTCAACCAGGATTTTGATAGGTCTCCCATGGTCAATTCGAAGTTTCAAAAGGCAAGCAATTACAGTACCTGTGGTTGTCCTTCCTCTGCCCATCTGTGAATATTAAAAGAAAACAAAAAAGAACAGAGGAAGTTCAGGGGAAAGAAACGAAGACAAGGGAAAAGAAAAATACATTAGATTGATCCAGAGAAATTAATGTCTGTGTACAGAAAAAAAGAAAGGAAAATAATTAAATGTCAACCTGGCAATTGAAAACAAAAGCAGTGTCCTTGGATGCAGAAGCAATATTAATAGCCAATGTGTCAAAGTCAGAACTTTTGGGAGCTTTACCATCAGTGATGGGTACACGCGCATACTTTATGGGAAAACCATCTGTCTCCAAACCTTTAAAAACCTCAAGTGGGGTCTGAATAGCCTCAGAATTTACATGTTCCCAAGCATCAAATATTTGCCCATCATCTGTTTCATGAATAACCATTATAGCACCCCCATAATGCTCAGCTTCTCGCAGTATATCTTCTTTCAGTCGAGCTTCCATCCTCTCCACTCTCTCACGATCAATGCCCTGAAAGAAGAAATCATGGTTTCATATTTTTCTTTTGGACAGGAAACATATGTACTTTTGTTTCTTTTTTTTTTTTAATAGAGACAATTGTATTGATAATCAAAAGGACAAGATGTCCTTGATCATACAACAAAAGAGAAAACAGTAAACATAACACAACAGAAAAAGAAGAAAAAAGCTAGACTACGGAACCCATGTAGGAAACTGAGCTAAAAAAACTATGTAAAAATCATCTTAAAATAGCCGCCATATCTCTCATAATTATGAAATAATGGTAGTCTTTGAACTGGTTGGAGACAGAAGCCTACAGAGCCGCCCAAAATTTAGCCCTATCCCATAACTCCTCAGGTCTTACACCTAAATGTCCCTGAAAGATTCTTCTATTGCGTTCCAAAATATTGCACAAAATAGCTTGAAAAAGACAATCTCGTAGGATTCGACCTCTCTTCCCCCTTCCCGACACCACCAACTTGATACTTAGGAGCTGAAAACACCCTTTAGGGGTCATCCATTCCGCTCCTAAAGTGCACAGCATCTTCCACCATAATTTTAATGAATATGGGCAGTGAATGAATAAGTGATCAGTGTTTTCTGCATTCTCCTTGCAGAGAACGCACCAAGAAGGAGATAGACACAAATTTGGATGCCTCCTTTGGATAAAATCGCAAGTATTAACCTTGCCATTCGCGACTAGCCACGCAAAAACCTGGATTTTCTGGGAGTCTTCGCCTTCCAGATTGAGGTGAAAGGGGAAAAACTGTCCCTGACGCCATGAGAAGAAAGAAAGGACCTAAAAGACTTGCACGAAAACAGCCCATTATCCTCAATGTCCCATAACCTCCGGTCTAATCTAGAATTGCTTAATGTTACCTTCCCCAATATGTCCAGCAGAATTACTGCTTCATTGATCTCCGCCTCGGACAAATTCCTTCGGAAACCAAAGTCCCAAGTAGGGGGCTGAGCATGAGAGTTAACAAAACTTGAGATGTTTATATTCTTCTTCCTGGACAAGGAAAATTGTCTGGGGAACAAATTTTTCAGTAACCCTTCTTTCAGCCAAAAGTCCTCCCCAAAATCTGATTTTTTTCTCCGTTGCCGACAGAGAACCTGCAACACTGAAGGAAAGAATCATATCCCTTTGAGATCTCACACCATGGATTCCTACAGGACACATTGGTTGCTCGTTTCGTATCCCAGCCATTTGAATCAACACCGTACTTGCTCTTGATGACCCTGTGCCACGTCGAGTTGGTTTCAAGTGGAAATCTCCACAACCATTTGGCTCTTAGTGCATCATTTCTTTCTCTTAGAGACCCAATTCCGAGCCCACCATCCTCTTTAGATTTAATAACTGTCTCCCACTTCACCAAATGGCTTTTCTTTTCGTCTTCTAAACCTTCCCATAAAAAGTTACGCATCAGCTGTTCAATTTTGGCAGCCACACCTCTAGGCATCTTGAATAAGGACATATAATAAGATGGAATGCTACACAAGACAGCTTGGATAAGCGTTAACCTACCACCTTTAGATAAACAAGCCCTCTTCCAAAAGTAAAAGATCATGGTTTCATTATAACCTAGTCCACTACGAACAGAAAAAGAAAATCCAAGCCAACTGTATGAACCATGACAGTTGTAATCATGTCTTGGACTGTATCCTTGTAGGGTCCTAGATGCATGCCATGTTCATGCTATGAGACCTTTCTGCTTGAAACTCCAAAAGTGCTTCAATTGAGGTATGTATTCTGTTTGGGTTATGAGAAAGGGACAAAATCCTTTTCCATTGCAGTAGAAACTCTCAGTATCCACAGTGCTAGCTGTAAAGACATTTGTCTTGACACACTTCAACAAAATTAAATTTATGGACATCAAGCTGCACTGGTGCCATACACACTGATCATTGAGTGACAAGTTTTGTCATAAGTTCTCTCTATTTCTAATAGAAAGTATGACTTGAAGATTAGATGGACGGAACAAATGCTTTTTATCTAGAGGTGGGAGGGTTACTTTTGTGCAAACAGAATTGGAAAGTCTACTGACATACTAAATGAATCGAGAAGCTTCTGAGAGATGTTTTGCTGGAGGGCCGAGGAGGGAAAAAGAGTACATGGTAGACTGGGTATTGGTTTAAGGGCTTAGAGTTTAGGGAAAAAGAGTATATGGTCTAGATGCCAGTGGGTGGGAGTTAAGTGTTGTCTTAACAGGAACCCGTCGAAGCCTTGGAAGTATACATAACAGGCTCAAAAACTCAGTTTTGTGGCGGGAAATGGGCAGCGGATCAGATTCTAGCAAGATAAATGAGTGGGGAATTTTCCTTTCTGTTTATCATTCCCCCGTCTTGATGTGATAGAGCTAGCTTTTGATAGTTTGGCCTAGATTGTGGCTGTCCATGTGCTAGCTGTTTTTGTGGGATTGTGGAGTGCTAGCTGTTTTTTGTGTAGTTTGGGTAGGAGAGAAATAGATCTTTTTAGATGTACAGTGTGGATGACGAGGAGAGCTCTTGGGAAAAGGTGAGGTTCTCCCATCTTTAGGGACGTCTCATTTTTTTGGGGGACCACTTGTTCACTAAGTCTTGTACTGTGTTTTTGAGTTTCTTAAATAAAATTTTGTTTATCATAAAAAATAAATAAAACAACAAAAGAAAAAGATTGAGCAGGCACAGCCATCCTGCTAGAGGGACTCCGCTGTTGAACTTCGTTATGCATGTACAGTGTTCATGTATATAAGATAGGGTTAAATACAATTTTGGTCACTGGGTTTTGGGCCAAAATCAAATTTAGTCACTGTGATTTTTTTTTCTTCCTGATTTCGTCACTGTATTTCAAGTCATTAACAAATCCGATCACACCGTTGGATTCCGTCAGTTTGGTAGGGGCTTTATTGTCTTTTCTTCCTCGTCGCCTTCGTCCTCCTCTGTTGTTCTAACTTTTGAAGGAAAAAGTAAATTTTGCTTAATGTTCAAGGTGTGAGTTGAGATTTAGAAAATTTGTCCGGGTGATGTATGTCTAAATAATTGTTTGAGCAGAGAATATGCATATTGACATTTCGAATCACATGTTTAGGCTGCTTTTGTAATCCCCTCTTCACTTCATGTACTTACAGTGAAGAAGGTAAATCTGGCGGATGTAGGGATTGTAGGTGGATTGACTGATGGATCAGATGAAAGGGAGAAAGGGCCCCCAACTTCATATTACATGGGTAGAGCAATGGGTTCCGGGACCGATCTTGGAAAATCTGGGTTCCCATCATGCTGGGAATGGGAGGCGATGACATCTTCTCAAGTCTCAGTGGTGGTGGCGGCCAACAATACCAATACGGTGGTTTCCAAAAGTAATTTTGTTATTTCCGCCATTTTTCGCGTCTACATATTCTTTTGCCTACTCGGCCAAAATATTGAAGAGAAAGTCCTGTCCTTTGCTGAAGAAGCAAATTGTGAAGAAGCATACCAAGCACTTCAAGAGGCCCCAAAGTGATAGGAAGATATGCGTCAAGGAAAGCTAGAGAAGGCCCAAGGGAATTGATTCACGGGTCAGGTGAAAGTTTAAGGGATGCTCGTTGATGCCCAACATTGGCAATGGTTCAGACAAGAAGACTCACCACAGACCAAACAAAAAACTAAAACCGTCCCATGATCGCATCAGAAGCAGATCAGCAACCCACCAATCGCTTTCTCCGCCCAATTCACCTCATCAACCCATCAATCTCTTTCTTCGCCCACTCCACCCAAACTGACAGAAATTGCCCTGCCAAATCAACCCCCCCTCTTCCCAATTTCCAATTCTTTTCAATTTCACTACTTCAATAAGAAACCCTAATTCTGAATCAAACCCAAACCCCAACCTGACCTACCAATTCAATCAAACCCACTTCACAATTTCCCATCCCGACACAGAGACCGTTTATTTGTGCCATGAGTTTAAGATCAATGGGTACTCGCTTGCCAAGGGCATGGGAATCGACAAGTTCGTCGCGTTCGATTCCTTTGTTGTCGGTAGGTATCAGGTGGGGTGGTGGGTATCGGGTTCGTTGGTCTGGTGATGGTTTGCTGGCCTCCTTGTTTGATCTTTTTTTTTTGGCTCTTTTTTTCTGAAGTCTTATTTGCTGGGTTTCCTGCAAGAGTTGGAAAAACAGAGGACGAAGGTGCCGAGGAGGAAAAGACAATAAAGCCCCTGCCAAACTGACGGAATCCAACGGTGTGATCAAATTTGTTAACGACTTGAAATACAGTGACGAAATTGGGAAAAAAAATCACAGTGACTAAATTTGATTTTGGCCCAAAACCCAGTGACCAAAATTGTATTTAACCCTATAAGATAATATTCTCTTACCTTTCCATAAGATGCCTATGTTTTCAAACAATGAGGTTGCCTCACACACTTCAGGAAAGAATGAACCTAATCAATGGTCCAGATTCACAATATTGCAACACAAGCCTCTTCTGTTGCCAAAATATCTCACAAGAGAATATATCTGTATATAATATATGCAAGTCTTTTGACAATTTGAACATGATTGAGTTTTTTATGTAATCTAGCTTAAATACTATAAGGAAATGCTCTCAAATACCACTATTACTGTAGCAAAATTTTTTATGTAATCGACAGAATATTGATACTTTATCGATTTTATATTAAGACTATTTGGGACTGTTTTCTATCAAAATTATGGGACAATATCGACAACATATCGAGATGAACGATATAATGGGACTATTTGCTACAGTTATATGCTATTTGAGAACTTTGCTACAGTCAGTGATATTTGAGAGCATTTCCCTATACTGTAAGGAGCAAAATGTACTCTTCCACAGTATTTCTGGTATGACCAGACAACTGAGTGTAAAGTAGCATGCAAAGTGTCTAATGGTTATATTCGACTTCAAGCAACAAGTACTCTTCCCTAATTTAATTTGAAGAAACATTATATAGATATAACATGCAAGGTAAAAAATAAGAAAATTACCGTGTATTCAAGCATATTTTTGTATGGTCGTTCAACCTCACGGAGTACAAACGGTTTTCCATTGATGTAAATCACAGGTTCTTCTCTCATATTATGCCAAAAAACTGGTCGACCATCTTTGGAGCTACCAATCTTTTGGATGACAGATCGTATACCATCAATTGTTGGATTTGCGACTCCATAAACTGGAAATCCAGGGACCTCCCGAAAATTAGGGGCACCATCCACTCCTTCTGGTAAATTTTGGTTTTGACAACCAGGACAGTGGTCACTTTTCAAAACTGTTTGGCTACCAAGAACCTCGCCCTTTCTCAAGGCTGCAACTACACCCATCTCATAAGGCCGGCCATCAGCAGATTCAGCAATCTTCTTCAAAGATGGTTTCAAACTTGCATATCCAAGTGCACCCATTGGATCTCTTCTCAGCAACCTAAAACAAAGGAACAATTTAAGCAAATGAACGTAGCCAGATGGAATCCCAATAACTAAGCTATGTTCTATTTCTTTCATGAATCGGACAAAAATTCATGAATAGAGATTCATAGTTATATATTCATGTCATTATGCCAAGAGCTAAAAAATTACTAACCAAGTATGCACTTAAACAATGCAGCCTGTCAGCTCATTATATGAATTTGGACTCATCTCAACTTGTGGTGCATGTATACTTCCTTGGGTCAGAATCATACATGTATACTCCTCTCACCTTATGTATCAGTGCCACAAAATTGAACTTTTTTGGGTCAGACAAGGCCTCAAGGCTTGGGCCAATCTAAAGAAAAAGTTAAAGAGGCAGGACCCTTTCCGTGATTTTAAAAAGTTGAACCTTCTAACAATTAAGGACAATTAGTCCAAAGAGAGCACTAGGCTACTGATCATATTGCAAGGCAACAAAGCCTCTATTGACTAACATGGTGAACAAGGCTTCTAAATATTTTTCTTTCCTGGCTTTCTGTTTTGGATGCAAGAACATAAAGCTTACTCTGCCATTGACCCAACAGAAAAGTAAATTCCAAATCTTATGGCTCTCTTTTATCCAACAAGAATGAATATCTCCAATTTCTTTAAATTCTATGTGCGTCTTTGCTTTCTAACAAGAATCCATGGAAGAAGAAAAGAAATAAAAAGCCAAAAGTTGCAGAAGAATATTACATCCTTGGGGTTCTATTGAAGGAACAGGACTCTAATGAGCCAAAAGAGGTAAGACCTTTCCAAAAGCATTTTTCTGTCCTTAATCAGCCTTTCTTTTTTTATGGGAGAGTGGAGTGCTGCAGGAAAGAGATGGGTTACATTAAAATGGTTGGGTTCCAAGATAGTGATTAAAGGCTCAAGTCAACGTCCATGGAAAGACATTTCCCAAGGCATTATTAACTCCTTTTATTTTCACTATCGTTTTGTGGCGAGAAACAAGGAAACAGTAAAAATAATGGGAATAGAGCTCCATTGGGTAAACACCTTTGTGTTCTGCTTTTCCTTGTCTATATATAGACTCTCAACTATCATAATCTTCCCATAGCCAGATTCTGTGCAAAGTCATTTATTCTTTTCGGCAGGACTTTGGTTTCTACAGAAATTAAACGATTCCAAAGTTGGGAAGTTGTCTTAATTATTTTCTTATTAGAAAATTTTTCTTTTATAATAAGAAAACTTGGAAGTTAGAGCCTTCATGGTATTTTCTTGTAATCTTAAGCAAAGACATCTTTTTGAGTTGTACTTTCTTGTTTTTACTTGTTCCTTCACAGATTGTGGATTCTGTATCCGCTCTAAGGTCAACAATCGGAATGAAAACCAATTTGATTACTACAATGCCCTTTTACAAAAGAAAATATATTTTCCATAGAAGAGTAAAAAATCCTCCAAATTTAAAACAAAATGATATGTTAGATGGCTATTTGGTAAGAAAAAAACTAAAACTATTTAATGAATTAATAGTACCAAAAAACAACTATTGAAACAAAATTATTTTGGAAACTGATAAACTGATATTTGTAAACATGTTTTAAAAATATTTGATAAGGTGTACAGTGAAAGGGCTCTCAAAGTTTTTTATTTTTTGGTGAACTCAAAATTAAAATTACAAATCCAACCAAAAGAAAAAGGAAAAACAACCCATCCACCCAACCCCTCTCTTCCCTGACCATCGACAGAACGTGGCCACTCCAACCAAAGCCCCTCCTTAGATACTTAATTTTTTGAAAAGAAACGAAATTTATTGAGAGAAAAGGAAGGGGAACAAACAAGTGGATAAGACATCCACAAACCAAAAACGCAAGCAACAACAAAACAAAACAAGCCAAAACAGCACAGACATAACACCAAACAACACAACCAGACCACCAGCCGGCACTACAGAAGGACCGCAAACCAGAAGAATCACATCACAGCAGTAGCCATATCCCTCAAAATAGTTGAGTAAGAGTAATCTTTAAAGACTGGAGTGACGGAAGCCCATAGAGCAGCCCAGAATTTAACTCTATCCCAAAATTCACCAACACTCACTCCCTCGTACTCCTCGAAAATCCTCCTATTCCGCTCCAACCGAATGTTCCAAAAGACAGAATGAACCAAACACCCCCATAAAGTTGAAGCACGCTTCCCCTTGCCCCAGGTGACAAAATGAGAACAAAGAATATCATAACACCCTTTAGAAATAACCCAAGCAGTCTTAACCTCCCTCCACAGATTCCACCAAATCCTTAGAGATAAGGGGCAGTGTAAGAACAAATGATCCACGGTCTCTCTGCAACGTTTACAAAGAACACACCAGTGGGGAGACAGATGCATGAAGGGTCTTCGTCTTTGAACAAGATCTGAAGTGTTCACTTTCCCAAGGGCCACCAACCAAACAAGGACTTTAATCTTAGGAGGAGACTTGGCCTTCCAAATGAGAGAATAAGGAGGAAAGAGATCCGGCCTCCCATTGTTACGAAGAAAAGATCGAAAAGACTTGCACGAAAACATCCGTGACTCATCAAGATCCCACCATCTCCTGTCCAATCTGGAAGGAGACAAACTTATTCTAGATAGAATATCCAGTAACTTGATCACCTCGGCAACCTCCCTATCAGTCAGGTTCCTTCTAAAACCAAAGTCCCAATTGTAAGGGTGCAACTGAGTGTCCACAAAACGAGATATGCAAAGAGTGTGCTTGGACGAGAGTGAGAACAATATGGGAAAAATATCCTTTAAGACCCCCTCCCTCACCCAATTGTCCCCCCAAAATCTCACCCTATCCCCATTACCAGCCTCAAACCTACAGCACCGTAAAAACGCAGGATAGCATGCAGAGATGTCCTTCCAAGGATTATGAGAAGACACCGAAGTCGCGGGGTTCGCATCCCACCCATTAATATCAAGCCCATACTTACTTCTAATCACCATATGCCACAGGGAATTAGGCTCCAAAGGAAAACACCACAACCACTTAGCGCGCAGAGCTTCATTCTTTTCTTTCAAAGAATCCACTCCAAGCCCACCATCAGACTTGAGGTTGGACACCAAATCCAATCTAACCAGATGATCCTTTTTCCCTTCCTCCACTCCTTTCCATAAAAAAGATTTCATAAGCTTCTCCGCTTTGTTGACCACACTTCTAGGCATTTTAAAGAGAGACATGTAGTAAGATGGGATGCTACTCAACACAGCTTGAACTAAGGTTAACCTCCCTCTAGAAAGGAAAGCTCTCTTCCACTTTTGCAATCTCTTTTGAATCTTTTCCACCACAGGCTCCCAAAAGACAGTAGATGTAGGATTGCCCCCGAGAGGAAGGCCAAGATACTTCATGGGCCACTGACCCACAACACAACCCCAATCGCCAAAAACCATACAGATACGAAAAGGTACAATTGATTCCCACAAGAGAGCACTTAGATTTATTTATTTTGATGCCAGAAACAAGACAAAAAAAATCCAGCACCTCAAGCAAATTAAACTAGTACTCCTTTGCCTCCCCAAGACAGAAAATAGTGTCATCAGCAAATTGGAGATGAGAAACCTCCACATTATCTCTCCCTGTCTTGAGGCCGTGAATCAGATTATTTGATTGGGCCTTCTCCATAAGCCTACTTAGAACATCAATGCCCAAAGTGAACAAGAAAGGGGGTAACGGATCCCCTTGTCTCACCCCTCTAGTCGCCGCCCTAGGCCTCCCGTTGATCATGATAGAGAAGTTGACAGACTGAAGACAACCCCTGATCCAACTTCTCCAACGACCTCCAAAACCCTTTCTGTCTATCACATCATCCACACCTAACTTCCTCATTAGAGCTACAAAGCCTCTTAAAGAAATTAATGGCCTCCGATTGAATCCCGTCCTCGTTCTCAACAAAACCACCACCCTCCACTTCAAGACGATCAATGAAATTTCTTTTCCTATACCCCGAAGCCATCATATGAAAATACTTGGTATTACCATTGCCATCTCTAGCCCATTTAATTTTACCTCTCTGTCTCCATTTCACTTCCTCCTTGTAAACTAAGTCTCCCAACAGAAACTGTAATTCTTCCCTCTCCTTTCTCAAAGCACTGTCCAAACCATCCCGCCCTTCACAAATATCAAGGGCAGCCAGTCTAGCTTCAGCCTCTCTTCTAGCATTCTCCACATCACCAATCACCTCCTTGCTCCAGCTTTTAATCTTGTTATTCAACAGTTTTAACCTACTCATAAACTTATAACCTTCCCAGCCACTAAGCTGGTCTTCCCTCCACCAAGTTTTGAGGGAGTTCTTGGAAGACGGATGATCCAACCAGAAATTCTCAAACGAAAAGGACTGGGCCCCATTTCATCTTGGTAGTATCCAAGTCGATGGGGCAGTGATCCGAGAAAAACCAAGGGAGCGCCTTATGTCGCACCCAAGGAAACAAATTCTCCCAACCTTCAGTGAATAGCAAACGGTCCAGTCTCCTACAAACAGCTCTAGTCCTTAGATACTTAATGACTCCTGATTTGGTTATTGTTAATAAGGACTCTTGAATAAAAACTTTTAAAAATACTGTTTGGATTAATGAACTACAGTCCGAAGTGGGCCCCAAAAAGTATCTCCATATTTGCAAAAAAATGGGGTCCATCCCTTGACGGGCCCTGTATATAAATTTGTTAGCATCCTATGAGTATCAATCAATCACTACTTGACACTGTCAAATGCCATATTGTTAATCTCTGAAATATTTCGCCCATTATAAGAATACCCAAGTCAAATGTTTAAAATCTATCACATACAAAGTAACAGTTTTGGTGCCACCACAGCCCTGTCTCTAAGTGTCATCTCATTTGTACCTTGGAAAACGAGAATTAAAAGGAAGCAAGAAGATGAAATTTGGAAGCTCTTTATGAAGAAAAAAAAGGAATACAAAAAACTCAAATGCTAAACCTTTCAATTTTACCTGCGAATAATGCTATACAGTTCTGGCCTAGCTTTCATCCAGTCAGCAAAACTGCTATAACCAACGGAACTAGAGCGGAGGGCTGCTCTCTCTGAATGAATGTACACGGCAAAGCATATAAGAAAGTAGTATCGTTCCAAATACTCCACGAAAAATGAAAGTGACGCCTCCCTTTTCATCTCATCTGGTTGGCGCAGAATACTATTGCGATATGTGGCAATTGCTTCGCGTAAGTTCTGTACTTGGATTCAATAGAAACATTTTTACTGAGATCAAAATTCTATGATAAAACATGAAAACTTTACCTTAGATTATACAAAGCAATAAAATCATACATTAAAAAAGGGAAAACAAACAAATCCAAAGTTTGACATGCCATACCATAAAGTTAAAGAAATGAGTAAAAACTATACCTGCATAGAGGCGCACTTGTCAATAACTTTATCCACTTGTCTTTTGCCTTCAACACCACCCTAAAGACATGTTGTTGATTAACAAAATACTCGAGAATACATTAACTGTTCTACTATAACAATAACCAACAAAAGAAGAAATCAAATACCTCTAATACTCGAATCAAGCTTCTTATGACTGCATATTCTCCTCTACGAATCGCATCTTCTGAGTTCGGAAAATTGTCAGTGACAATTGCACTGGAGTCAAAAACTTTCCCGATTGAATTGGTTCTTGGAATACCTATTTCATTTGAAGATAATATACAATTAAGAAATCCTTTAAAAACAGAACCAACCGCACATGTAAACCAATAAAGGACTTGATCTAAATTAAAGTCACCATAAAAACAATGATTCTAAGCATTCCAGGGACTCTTACAAAAATCGATCATAAAATGCAGAAAATAGTTTATTTTTTAAATGGTGGAATCTGCTAACTTTCGGTATTATCTCAGGATTGAAGATTTTTATTTTTATTTTTTTTGAAATGAGACTTTTATTGCACAAAACAAAGCAGAAATACAGGAACAGAACAGGGGTGGCCAAGGGGGCCACACAAGCCCCAAAACAAAGAACATCACCTAAACAGCCTATCACATTACAAAACTACCGCTTTCCAATCCAAATGAATGAAAACTTAAGTTGATATCCTTAAATACTGAAGAAGTTGATGCCCACAATGATGCCCAAAAAGGAACCCGGTCCCAAAGCTGGTCGATCTCGTCACCCTTATCATCATAAAAAATTCTCTTATTCCTCTCCATCCACACCCCCAAACACAGCCATCATAGCACAACTACCCAGCACCATCCTTAGGATAGCGGCAAGTATTCAATGACCCAACGCACGGAAAGATATGAAGTATTTGGGTTCATTGCTCAGAACCAATAAAAAAGCAATTAGCCCTTGGTATCTTGTTGTGGTACAGGTAGAGAGGCTAGAATCCAATCAGTGGGAGGTGGTGGAAGAGGCAACGTGGTGTTACCAATCCACTCTTTTTTTCTTTTTTCTTTTTTCTTTTTTTTAAAAAAAGAAACATAATTTAATTAAAGTAAGAATTCTAATTACAAAGAGTGGATAAGGAATCCACAATCTAGGATACAACAAGTAAAAACAAGAAATTACAAGGATGTTAAATAGAACATGCTCTCTGAGAAAAAATTATAATCTCACTTTACAGCGGCTAACAAATCCAACATAATAGAAGAATGAGCATAATCCTTAAAATCAGCCGAAACCAATGTCCATAAAGCTGCCCAGAACCTCACACTATCCCAAAAATCATTTACCCACACGACCTTGTAATCCTCAAAGATTATTCTATTGCGCTCCAACCAAATGTTCCAGAAAACTGCCAACAACAAACAACCCCCATAATGTTTTAGCTTTCTTCTCCCTTCCCAAAGCCACAAACTTTGTACTCAGAAGCTCAAAGCATCCTTTTGGAATAACCCAGCTAGCTTTAATCTCCCTAAACAGTTTTCCACCACAACTGTAAAGATTAAGGGCAGTGTAGAAAGACATGATCCACACTTTCCTCATCAGATTTGCATACATAAGGCACACCATTGAGGAGATAAACAAATAAAAGGCCTTCTCTTTTGAACTTGATCGCAAGTGTTAACCTTTCCAAGAGCCACCTGCCATGCTAGAATTTCTACCTTTGGAGGTGCTTTTGAATTCCAAATCTGAGAATAGGGTGTGAATTCCTGCAAGTTTCCTCTGTTGGAAAGGAATGTACTTCTTCAACCAATGACTTACGTTGCGCAGCTCACTACTAAACTCATATTTATCCCACCTTGGAATTATACTTTCCTTATCCCCTATGGATGTTGCATCTGAGCCCTACATTTAAAACGAAACTGGTGAGCCTGAAAAGCACTCTGAAACAGCACCTAGAGCCTTTCTCCCTGTGTCTACATCACGCTATAGCTAATCAAGTTTGTTCCCTACAATTTAGTTTCAAATAATTTTGATGTCCATTTAAATAACTGAGTCATCATGGTCTAGGTTGTAGAACTGGCAACGCCTCTAGTTTACTTAGCATAGATGTACACGAATGGAGAGGCTTACACCAGCACTAACCTTTGCTCTGGTTGTCTTCCAATATCAGGAAAAATTATAACTTGAAAGGGGAAAGTTATAGAATAACAAAACTCCTTAGGATGACCAAAAATGAGTCAATTTAGTCGAACTATTTGAGTGAACAGAGTAAGAGGATTACCGGAAGCTCCTATACGGTTGAGGTATATCAAAGTTGCTATCACCATTCCTGTTGTAGTTCGCCCACGTCCCATTTGGCAGTTAAAAATTATTTCTGCATTTATATCAGCTTGAGAAATTTTATGAACCTGAATACAAAGAATAAAGAGTAAATAAAGCACACACATCAGCAAATGTAATTCAGGAAGGTGATAATATTCCATGACCACAATACCACCACTTCAACTCTAGGAGTGCAGCTCAATTCATGGGTATGCCAAGAACTAACCCACTCCGACCAATTTAGGTTGTTTGTTCAGTTACTTTGGCCGTTGGGTTGGTCTTGGCTCCCATCTTCTTGGACCCAATTGTATCAGGTCTGGTCCCAGGTTTTACCTGACCTGATCAGAATTGTGCTACACATGCTGTTCGACAAAGAAATATTGAAACTAACCAAAATATCAAAATCCAGCTCCTTGGGTGATTTTTCATCAGTTATAGGGACACGTTCATAGTCAACAAGGTATCCTTGTACTTGCAATTCCTCGTAAACCTACAGAGTAAGAACCAAAAAGTTATATTGAGAAAACTGGTGGATTACACTTGTTTTCTCATTCCCTATGACATTTATTCCAATGAGGATACCTCTAGCGGCGTCGTCACAGAATCCCGTGACACTGGTTCCCATTGATCCACCATCTGACCATCTGGTAGTTCATCAGTGACAAGGATCTTATTCCCATATCTGCTATTTCAGATGTGCAGATAATGTTTAATATCACAGAAAGCAGGAGTGAGAAAATGTTAAAGATTATGGCACACAATTTGTAACATAACAAGGGTAAATACAGGGTACCCGAAGGAGATACCTTGCAGCTTCAATTAAAATATCTTCTTTTAATCGGGCTTCCATTTGTTCAAGCCTAGCCCTGTTAATTCCCTGATTGTTTATAAAGACACGATCAATATAAAAGCAAACAGAAAACATAACTTATTAGTAACATGCTGATACGTGTGTACAGCTACATGAGCATTGCAATACGAATAGCATTGTGCATGTACTATAACTAGCCAACCTCTATCTTACCCCCAACCCCCAAACAATACAACAACAAAAAAACTTTAATATTCTCCCTATCAAATCAAATATTAGTATCATAAGAAGATCGCTAAACTACACCATCCTCGAAATTCAAATTAATGTATAGCGAACTAAACTCTTTATAGTATATTAGCCAATCCAAGAAAATGCAGTTATTCATTCTGTACTTTTTAAGTAATTAAGCAAGAATTTAATAATAATATAAAAGATATGCCAAATTTCATAGTAAAGTTACATTAGCAAAGCATACCGTATACTCAAGGTTGGAAAAGGGCCTCTCCACATCACGCAAAACAAAAGGGCGCCCATTAATATAGACCACCTGTTTGAAGATAAAAAAGTAACTTCAGAAAATGCAAATTCTTAAGGATAAAAATATTGGTCACCATACCTCAAGTAAAATTTCACAATCAGAATAAGAGATTTTGCAAGTCTAAGAGTACGTTTATACACCGAACTATGAAGTGAGACTAGAATATTAGATTAGTCCTATGTTTGGCAACAGCTTGAACTAGATGGCTAATCTAATCCCTAAAGAAAACAAAAACAAAAAAACAAACAGACAGACATACACTCACATACAAGAAAAAAGGCTTAAGTGGGGTTATTTTGACCAAGAGACCAACCATCTTCAGCAAGACTTCAACTCATTCATACTGGAGTTTCTCTCTACAATTCAGCCCTTTCAAGCCCTAGCTTTCTCTAACTCTCAGTAATGCTCTTTAGTGAGGTTAAATAGGACGCTTCTCTCTCTTCTTCCATCCACTATACATTTCTTTCTAGTCTGAAAATTTTGTATTACTTTTTTATTTTTTCTTACTATTTCTTGAAGCTGGATATGTATGTTTGGTTTATTTCTTGTATGAAAGCTAGCTATGGATGTTTGGTTGATTTTGGTTGGAAATTGGCTTACATTTTTTTTGGGTATTTTGCTACTATTCTGTTGGGTTTTCTGTTCTACTGGGAGTCTGGATTCATGAGGTCCAATAGTCTATGCAGCTTAATTAAATATTTTTCTAAAAGGTTGAATTTACAGGTCTTTTTAATAGGAACAGGACCATTCATTGACAATAATAAATAGTACAAAGTTAGTGAAGACGCATCACGACACATTATTGCAGGAACACATAACAGCTGCTTTCCAATCTGATACAATAACAGAGGAAGATAGCTTCCTAAATGCTTAAGATACAGATGCCACAAAGAAGACCGGAAGTGCACCATATCCCATAAATACTCCACCTCCTCGCCGAGAGCATCTCAAAAACTCTCCTATCTTTTCAATCCTTAAAACCCAGAAAATTGACACCACAACGCATCTCCCAGGAACTACACCCCTTTCCTTTCCACCAAAAAAATTACATTTCTCACTTAATGAAGCCCTGCACAACTTCAGAATAGACCAACATAAGCCTGTCCCCTTAATTAACTCGACTTCGACTGAGTTTACAGTTTTGTGGTATTGCCTACATTAGGCAGGCATAACAATTATGACTTCAGGTTCGTGGTCATAATTGTGTGTCGTTTTCTTTATGTCATGTGCTATGTTGCACCTGCAGTTATACTCATATTTCTTTTGAAACGAAAAGTACATAGAAGAAAAGTACATTTATCCAACAATATATGTTTCTCCAACAATATCCATCTAGCTTAAGAAACCAAAACTAATCATGACACTGTAGCTTTCCAATCTTCAAAATAGGAGATACAGAAGAAAAAATAGTTTACGCGAACTTCACCTTCTCCCACACCACCTCCACTTCCACCGCCCTAACATCTTCAAAGATCTTCTGATTCCCTGCTGACTAAACACCCAATAAGGGCTATTTGTTATCCAAATTATCAAATTCTGATGTTGCATTCAGAGTTATTACCCATTACTATCTATGTTGTAAACGCTAAGCATTGAATATCCATTATCTAGATTGAAGCTCATGTAAATTATTTCTTTAATTGTATAATTTAAAGATTTAAGATGTTTTGCCTAGTGTTGATGTCAAACCCGTAACAGGTACTATAAGTCAATTGGTATGTTGTTCTGCTGCTGATTAAAGATGAGACAAGCAATATGTGCAATTGGTCATCGGTTTAACTGTGGGTTCCCACACTGTAGGAGGAGCAGAGGTAACTAAGTATCCTCACTCATTCCTTATGTTGATGGATGTGCAATTTGAGAAATTTTGTATAATGGCCCAAAACTTTTATTTCTTGTATCGATTGATGCTTGTAAAGTATTTACTATTTTGGATATGAACACAAATCTATGTATTGCTTACGGCATATGCATTCTTATCTTGGAGTGGTAATTAATTCATTTGCTTTAATGAATTGAATTTATTGTGATTTAATTTGTGGGATTTGCACTCTCCCATCTTTCAACCAGCAAAGCTGATGATGTTTATCCTCAAAAATTAATTTCAATATATCTTTTAACAAGAACCTCAATCTATACTTTATTATTAAAAAAAATTTAAAGACTTGAAACTATATATATAAAACTGATATTGAAATAATCACAGTTCAGTTTGAAAATGCACCAACACAGAACAGTACTATATAGGTTATCTACTTTACTAACCCGACACTGCACCAAGAGTTGTATTGTACTTAGTCCAGTCTCCAACCTGATCGAATCCAGTCCGAAAAAATAGTATTGTCCAGTCAAATTCTACTCGCCAGATGGGCCTCTCTAAGTCTTTAACCTCTAATTCACGTGATATGTGGAAAAATTAATGGATAATCTATTTACTCTAATGATTTTTTTAAGACTCTAAGAATATATATAATAAAATTATCTAGTCCCTGTATGCTTACTGCTTAAGTACCAATGCCTTTTTTTTACCCTGGAACGGATGGAACGTTTGACCTATCCTAATACTAACCCTTTTCCCCACCTCCCCCCCTTACACCAACTGGGCTCACCTTAATGCCAATTGGTTTTAAATCCTTAAAGATACACTTAAAATTACTATGTAGCTCTCACTCCCTATATTGTCAAATTGTCAACAAAAACAAAACGACAACATATTAGAGCTATAATTGTCTAGAATAACTATGAATACTGCAGCATCAAATAAGACTTCATGTGGATAATGCTATACAGTTCTGGCCTTGCTTTAACCCTGTCAGCTGAACTATGTCAAAATGGAACTATAGCTGAGGGTTGGCCTCTGTGAGTGACCACAGCCGCTCAGACCCCTTTCCTTCATAAATTTAATGCCTTTAACCCCATTCCATACATACTTCAAAATCTATAATGAACATCCTTTTTTAGCCCCAAAAGAAAAATTCAACAAAATCCCTGATTCAAGTCCTAAAAATTTCTCCATACCAAATCATCCTCCAAACAACCTAAATGCTTAAATTAGCCATTGCTCAGAATTCCTGCAAAAGTCCAAATCAAACCATTAACCCCAAGCTTTGTACCATCCTTTACACGACATCTCCACATTCTTTCTTCAAGGATTGCCCACCG
Organism: Prunus padus; assembly: GCA_024362665.1. NCBI lineage: Eukaryota > Viridiplantae > Streptophyta > Magnoliopsida > Rosales > Rosaceae > Prunus > Prunus padus. The sequence continues at coordinate 26,731,903 of JANFAM010000010.1, forward strand.
CATAAGAATCACTGCGGAGGAATGCACGGTCTACCAAAACTATCGTACTTATCATCAGTCAATTTGTACTTGATTGTTAGGCACAATTTGTACTTGACACTCCATTCATGGCAGGAAAAACAACAAATCACACAGAACACACCAATTGGCATAATGGGCAACATTGATTACTACAATAGGCTGGATTCAGTGAGAGGATGCAAGTTAAGTGCTATTACTTGATTGTTAGTGATGCAGAATCCGTAGGACCTAAATTGATTAGTTTCCTAATTTATTTGTTAGTTTCCTAGATTCTCTAGTTTTCCAAATTCTAGTAGGATTTCTTAGTTTCCTATTTTTATTTGGGTTAGGATTTCTGTTTTAGCAAGGGATTTTTATCCTATTACTCTAGGTTTTAGTTTGCTATAAATACCCCATGTAATTCATTAAAATTCAGATTTGGATATTGAATAAACCCTCTCTTAAAACTCTCTGATTTCTGTCTTTTCTTCTCAGTTCTCTGAATTCTGTCCTTTCTTTCATCCCTTCCATCTATCTTTTCTTCTCATCGACCCCCTATATTCTTCTTGGTTCTACTGTTTCAAGTGTTTAATCATACCCCTAGGGGCTGTGCTACATCAGTTAGGCACCATTTTATTTTATTTTTTGAAACCCAGAACTCCACTTTGTCAGCTTTGCTGATGCAGCTTCCAAACTGGGGCCCACCGCCAAACCCTACAATCTTTGTGGGCAGAAAACACACTCAAATTGCTTGATAGGTTCCTTGATGAGTGTCGAACCCCTGACCACATCGGGGGGCCCAACTAGTCCCAACACCACTGGACTCACAACTCATTGGTGATTGTTAGGCACGATATCATCATAAAACTAGCAGTTGAACTAATTAGCTTTTTGATTGTCAATAGCTCTGCATGTAATTTATAGCTTAGGTTTCTTGTTTATACAATAATTTTCAATTATTAATTCCCAAAATTGCATCTAGTTCCAAACTTGGGCTACAGCAGTGTTTGAGATTCCTGAAATTGCAGGCCCCTTCCCTTATAAATGAGTAAAAATGCTGTTTTTGATACAAGAATAATTAAATGTTTCTATTATTGACAATCAGAAAGACCATAGACATTTTACAACTTAAATATGATGCTAGTTGATAGCACCAATGGATGGTGCAAATTTCCAGTATAGGATGGAAAGAAATCAAATAGTGACAGGTAGAAAGAGCATGATAACATATTAACTTACCGGCTCCTCGCGAAGGTTAATCCAAAGAACTTGTGTTCGCTTCCCATCAATTTGTTGAGCTCCAATATGGTTAAGAACATTCTGGATTCCATCGACTGTTGGAATGGCAACACCGTGAACATGTAGTGAATCAGCCTATTAAAAACAAATCAAACAATGAAAGATACTGAGCTGGGAAATGACGTGTGAGAGTGATTTACAGAATTTTCCATGTAAAACTCAAGTTGCATTAACACATATGCATATAAGATGCAGCAATGAAAATATGTGAACCTGATTAAGGATGGATTTAAATACCAGAGAACATGGAGATTGATAACAAAGTCTGACGATTATATATATGTCAAGTGAAGTTGTAAATTGGTTCACTAAAAGCAACCATAGAGTGGTAAATCCCCTTTTCACTGGTCAATCTAACAAAACTGTGTTCTCTAAATGTAATGAAATAAAATCACTAGCAAAAGATAGACATGCACAGAAAAACAAGCAACAATTAATATGTTATTGCAATATTGGTTAACTTTGCACGGGATAGTGTTACTGATAAATGAAGTGTAATTAGAAGCAGGCATGGCAAGTGGCAAGAGAAAAGGGGCAAGACAAAAAGCAGGAAAAGAATGCATATGATGGAGCAATGTCAGAAAGAAAGAAAGAGCCACAGTACTACCTGACGGTAATTGGGAGCGCCATCGATCTGGGGAGACAAGCGTTTGTTCTGGCAGCCTGGGAAGTGGTCGCTCTTGAGAATGGTCTTCTTGCCCAGTACTGATCCTCCTCTTAGCTTCATCACCTGCTCCGGCTCCTTCGGTATCGACATGGCTCATTTATATTTATTTGCTCTAGTTGTTGTTTTATAAATATATATATATATATATATATATATATATATATATATAATTCCGCGCTACTCAAGTCTCAAAACAACCGATTTCTTCTATAAAAATCTCTCTCAGTCTCTCATCTACTAGGACTTGTACTGTTGATTGATTAAAAACTATAGTAATCTAGTTAGTCGTCGGTGAAAAATTGCCCTCGTCACACCACACCACTGGACCACACCCAGCAAGCAAGGGAGATGATAACGGTGTGATTGGATGTAAGTCTATCTATAATTTGGAAAGAAATTGAGAAAAAAAAGAAGGAAGAAAACCCAAAAACCAAAGAAATCTGATACTAGGGTAGGATAAGAGCTGGATTCTTAATTACCTCTAATTCTCAATTTCTCATCTCATCCATTCCACTGCCAATTATTATTTATCTATCTTTCTCTCTTTACTAAAACGCAAAAGCCCTTTTTGCCTTTGTGCCTTCCTTGTGCCTTTGTGCCTTTGTGCCTTTGTGCGAGGGTTCAGGGATGACGATGTTCTTAACTTCTAATAAAGCCTTCTGTTCTGTGCGTCAGTGAAGTGGGGCAAAGAGTCGCCGAGGCCCCTCCTCCACCTCAATCCTGAGTCCTGACACAAAACGTGAAAAGCGTTTTTCGGGTGCATTTTTCTCACCACCTTAACCTTAGGTGTAGCCTCATCATCCACCTCAAAAGGTGACACATGTCCATAAGTTTAACTATAGTTAACTCTTTCTTTTTTATTTGTTTGATGACATTATTATGAGAGAGAAACAATACTTTAATAAAAAAATTCCTGATTTACCCTTATTCTAACCCAGCTTTCCACTTACCGATGCAAACCCAAATAATTGACAACAGCAGATCATTATTCTTTTTAATTGATTCATTCTACAGTTACTTTGACAAAACAAAAACAAAAAGGAAGACTCAGAGGCTTTTAATCCGAATTGAACACCACTTCTCTCCTCCTTCATAACCCCAAAAAAACAGCAGATCATTATTCTTGGTCTTGAAGACCACTTCTCTCCTCCTTCATAACCCAGAGGCTTTTATCCTAATTGAATACTTTGATCACTTAACCAAAAAAAAAAAATTGATAGAACAAAAAATGAAAATAAAAAATGAAAAACTTAATGAAAGCATGCATAAACTCATGAAAAACTATCGGACACCCAATGAAATATAGTATTTTCCATAAAACATAGTTTAAACTGAAAATTATGATAATATTATATTAGGTCCAAAAGGTTTTCTTAAAATAAAATTCTCCAAAGAAAATTAGAGAGCTACATTATGTCCTAGCATTGGACACACGAAATAGAACAATTTCATGTCATTCCTAGTATCTTTTTTTACACTGCAAAAACTTGGTCTAAGATGTTGATGGATGTGAAAAACTCAATTGATGAGCTCGTCCTTCAGGTCTTGGTTGAATGTTTTGCTGCAAATCAATCAAACAATTAAAAATAATACCAATAAAACTTAAAACAAAAAAATATAGAAAACTATGTGTAGTGAATTCAGTAAATAAAGATAACAAACCTGTGGATGTATATGTATAGCTTGGTATCCAAGTGGGTGATTTGGAATCCCTGGAACACTAGAAACAGTTGGAAATCCATACGGAAAATCTGCGACTTGCCATACAGATGCCATATTGAAATGATTTTGATTTGACATTCCAATTGATCCCTAAATATTAATTCCAATCAGCCCATCAAAAATATACTTTGAGAATGCCAATGTTAAAAAATTACAAAAATTCTATAAGCTCAAATTATTAAATTTCAACTTTGAACATGTGTATATAAATTTGAGGGTCCGCTCATCTCATGTGTTGATAAATTAACTTCCTTAGAAGTCTGTAAAACAATTAAATAATAATTAGATTGTATAAAGCAAATAATGAAAAAAATGTTGATCAACACTACTAACCTTTTCTTTTAGATGAACCTTTCCTTTTAGATGACTTTGATTCCAAAGAACTCTTAATTCTACCTTTTCCTCTACCTTTTGACTTTTGAATCTTTGGATCTCGCAATTTAAGATAATCCTCATCTTCACTAACATGGTTATCAAGAATTTCATTGTCTTCGTCTCCAAAATATGGATGTTTTTCCAATTTTTCCTCCAATTGTAACAATTCGGACTTCAAAAAGTGCATGTTTGGTTGTTCCTTGCACCCTTTGCTATGATTCTTTGTACTATATGAGATAACTCGCTATCTTGAACCATGGAAGATGACTCTAGAGTATTCAAAGGTATTTCCCCATTCGAATCAAAGTCAACATCACATATAGCATCCTTGCTCCATCTCTTTAAATAATACTTAGATGGTAGAGTTGAGAACTCTAATTCATGGTATAATTTTAGTGCATGTGCACAAAGAATTCCCTCAAATTCAAACTTTTTACAGCTGCAATCGATCGTTTGATCGAAAGGTCATATGTAAGTGATCTGCTCATTCCTCTCGTTTAGAATTCAAAACCATATATCTACGTGTTAGCCCATCATCACTTTGTAATTTCAGCTTGAACCTAAAATTTTCTTACACTCATCTTGGAAACAATAGAACAACTTACTTGTATACTTCGTTGTTGCTTCAATCTCTACATTCCAATTAGAGGACAAATTGCGCCATTTTTGTTTAGTTGCTGTTTCTGCTTGCCTTTCCTTTTCGTGCGGTCTGCATTCTGACTTTGTCATATTGCACAACAAATTCTCGAAGAAGAAGGTTTCGAGAGAAAACTTTTCAAAAAGTTGTTAATGCTTTCACTTCTTTGTGTTGTTGTCATACCTAGAAAAAAATTACCATGGATTAATCATATTGCACATAAGAAAAACTTAAAAGAATAGGATTTCTATGTTTTTATACCTGCACAAAAGTGGTCTCGCCCATAGACTTGTGCCCATTTCTCACGCAATGCATATATTCCTTCTAGCCAACTATTTCCTCTCAATCCATAATCATTAAGTAAAGCTACCCAACTTGATTCAAATTCTTCAACAATCTCTGGATCATATACACACCTTTTGAAATCTTTTGCATCGCTTGAAACTCGGAAAAACATGACCCAAGTTCTTTGCGGCATTCGATATATATGCCACAAGCAAAGTCGGTGATGGCAATTAGGAAATACTTCGATTGCAGCAGCAATTGATTGAGCTTGATCTGTAAATATGGTTTTTGGTTCTTTTCCTTCATTAGCTTGTAAGAAGACCTTGAACAACCACTCACATGCGTCGGTATTCTCTCCATCTAGCAAACCACATCCAAAAAGTATGGTCTACCCATGATTATTAAGCCCAATGATCGGAGCACACACCATGTTGTAGTTGTTCGTTTTGAATGTCGTATCAAAACACAGAACATCACCAAATATAGCATAATCACGTCTGGATTTTCCATCACAAAAAAACAACCAGATATTTCATTCTCCATGTTTGTTCGAATAGAATAAAAGAATGACTTATCTTGAGTTTGCTTTTGCTTGAAATATTCAAGCAAACATTGTGAGTCGCCTCTTTTTAGAAATTCAGTGCGCTTTCTCATAATCAAATTGTTGCAATCAGCTTGAATGAAATTTAGATGTTGAGGCCCTCCCATTCTGTTCTCATGTATGAGAAGATTTGAGATGGCTTTAAACCTGCATAATGCATTCGATTGATGAATCCTGCTTGAGAAGGCTCTATTGTTCTTTGTGACCTCAACAAATGTGAACTTGATATCGAACAAGATCATGATTATGTTCAGCTACAAAAATTTCACAACATATTTTCCATCTTGATCGGGTTTGATCCCAAGCATTGCCTTACATCCAAATCTTCTTTGCTCCCTTTTCTTCTTTGGAGTTGTCTTTTTCTATAGAAACCTTCACAAGAACAACAAAATTCTCTTTTATGTATTACACCATTCTTGTCCTTATTTACTCTTAGCTTTCTCACACTAAATCCAACACCTCTAGCATATGAATTGTAATATTGATATGCCTCCTGCTCATTATCAAAACTCATTCCAAGTGTTGGAACGCCACCAAATTTTCTTGTGAGCTCTTCAATTTGCTCATTATGATCCATGGGAATAAGACTTTCAGAATCGAGAATCTAAGTGTACACAATCAACGATTCTTTATCATCATTGGAATATGTAGCACAAATTCATCCTCTTGATGGTCCATGAAGACACTAGCGATGCTGTGCTGCATATGTATCATATTACTTGATATTCAATGATTGACAAAAAAAAAAAAAGAATATTCAATAAGTGCTACATCCATAAAGAATAAATAACAATGAAAACACTTAATATTCACAGCCAATATTGGTCTTCCACTTCCCATCAAATTGTAGGCATCCCAATCTTAATGAAAGAAGGGATAAACTAGATGTAGTGGTGCTAGGAGTTGACATGCTTGTTCTGCTGTTGAGCACTGTGTTTTGTATGTTCATTGAATTTTCTATGTTTGCTCGGTTTTTGGTTTTTATGGAAGTTTATCCAGATTTTTTTTAAAAAAGGACATGAATTGTTAAATTCGAATTTGGCTTTTATACTCAGAAAACTAAATAAGGTAGAGCAATCACTGCAATCACCAAAGTATAAAAAATAAAAAAAAGCAATAGAGTACTAAAAAATAAAAATAATAAAAAAGTTGCACTATAGATGATACCTATCTTTCGCTTGAACAAAGGGAGGAAGCCTGATCGAGCAGTGCGCTCTTGTTGTTGTTAAGTCTCAATTGAAGGGGGAGAGAAGTGGTGTTCAATTTGGATTAAAAGCCTGAGTCTTCCTTTTTGTTTTTTTTTTGTCAAAGTAACTCTCGAATGCATCAATTAAAAAGAATAATGATCTGCTATTGTCAATTATTTGGGTTTGCATCGGTAAGTGGAAAGCTAGGTTAGAATAAGGGTAAATCAGGAATTTTTTATATTAAAGTATTGTTTCTCTCTCATAATAATGTCATCAAACAAATAAAAAAAGAAAGAGTTAACTATAGTTAAACTCATGGACATGTGTCACCTTTTGAGATGGGTGGTGAGGCTACACCTAAGGTTAAGGTGGTGAGAAAAAATGCACCCTTTTTTTCTTGTGATAATTGGTTAATTTCCTTTCCCAACCCAAATAATAATATATAATATATACTAGCCTCGCTTCCGTATGTGCGAGAGGCTGTTTTTTAATCACGCGCGACTTACAAAGTTTTGTAAATATTTTTTCGTAATTGTATTTATATAAAGGCTAAATTATTGAAATGCCCCTTGTAACTCATTTTCAGTCTAACTTTCCCTCCTGAAACTCTAAGTGTCTTACTTTCCCCACTGAAACTCTATTTAGTGTCTCACTTTCCCCCGAAACTCTATTTAGTGTCTCACTTTCCCCCCTGAAACTCTATTTAGTGTCTCACTTTGCCTGGATTTCATCCAGCCTTAACCAAAGTCGTCAAACTTGACGCCCATGTGCCGTTTTTCATCTCATCTGATATGCATATTTTGTTATATGTTCATTCTTCTATATGCATATTTAGATAGGTAAACAAATTTTATTTTCAAAAAAAAAGAAACAGAAGAAAAATGTTCAAGCTTGTTACAATACAACAAAAAGTATGTCAATATTAAAATACCATTGGATTAACCATTCCCAAAAAACTGCAAATTACATAACACACAAATGTCATTGTACTCAACCATTCCCAAAATACTGCAGATTACATAACACACAAATACCATTGTGCTCATCCATTCCCAAAACACTTGCAGATTACAAACCTCCCTCCTCCCTTTAGTTACAGTCAAGGTCTAAAATATCGATGATATCGGAAATATCGGTAGTCCAAAAACACGAAAATTTTGATGGAAATATCGAGATATTATCGATATCGATAAAAATTGAATAAAAACCACAGAAATTGTTAAAAAAAACTTGAAATTTTTTATTGAAACTTTGGAGAATGTTTATTTAGTCAATTATATATTAGTCTATCACAAAAATTAGAAGGAAATGCATTGCATGATGGATTTAAGCGATTTAAGTTGATTATACAAATGAATTTCAAAACACTATGAGTGTAGAAAATATGTAGTAATTAATGAAAAAAGATTACACACACCATAATCATTTATATATAATGATTTACTACAATATTTTACACTTTATACATTGCATGGTAAGATACATGAGTGACTTAGTACCACATAGAGTTCCTATGAGGTTCAAATTTTTCACTATCTTCATCATCTCTATGTGTAGAGTAAGTGTATTGTGAAGAGTAGTCATCAAATGATAAATCCCCAAAATAGTTTTGCATGTAATTGTTAACATGCCACCCATATGGATCTGAGATTGGTTGATGTTGTCCACAAGCAAAATCATTTGAAGATTGAGTTTCAGATTCTCTCCATGAGCCGCTCGATTACATCCCAAAAGAAATAGGATATGAAGGGTAGGGAAATGGTTGGTTATGAGTATAACCATAGTTTTACTTCCCACTCAAATCCCCTTTGTGTTTTTTTTTCTCCCTTTTTTCCCTTTTTTTTTTCTTCTTTTTCCTTTTTTTTTCTTTACATCAATATTTTCTATATTTTCGATATTTTAGTGATATTACACTGATATTTTGACAAAATATTGCTGAAGTGTGAGCGAAATTATCGACATCGATATTTTTCGATATTATCGTCGATATTTATACGATATGTACATGGATATGTTCTGAAATATCCGTGATTCAAAAAAACCGAAATATCCTCGATATTTCGTCAATATTATCGATATTTCAGACTATGGTTACAATTAAGATTGCTAAACCTACATTACATAGCCAACTCTAAACCTGATGATGATTATCCCTTAAACCACCAACCATCATGGAAATCAACATTATCCAAGAAAGAAACAGAAAACCCCACAACAATTTCTCTCTACCTCGAAGCTTGGCTAGATCTTGTTCTAGTCTTCCCTTATTCTTCAGAACCCAGGTATTATATCTTTTGAACGAGAACACATCTCTGGATCAAACCACTCAAAGAAGTGACAACCTTTGTTCCTTCCCTAGCGACTTCTGAACTTGGCAGAGCTTCCTACAATGGCAATGCTTTCGTTCTCGACCCTCCATGGACATAAGAACTTAGAAAAACGGCACATGGGCATCAAGTTTGACGACTTTGGTTAAGGCTGGATGGAATCCAAGTAAAATGAGACACTAAATAGAGTTTTAGGGGGGAAAGTGAGACACTTAGAGTTTCAGGGAGGAAAGTGAGACTGAAAATGAGTTACAGGGGGGACAGTGAGACTGAAAATTTAGCCTTATATAAATGTCCGTTTCAATAGTTTCATATTTAATCACGCGCGTGTGATAAATCGTCGTCTTAAAAGTTTTCCTTATCGCCCGTATTTTTCTAGACGTCCATCTCAACAGTTTACATGCTATAAAAGAAAACAAAAAACTGCTACGATAGACGTCTAGAACAATATAGGCGATAAAGGAAAACTTTTAAGACGACGATTTATCACACGCACGCGATTAAAATATGAAACTGTTGAAACATACATCTATATAAATACAATTACGAAAAAGTATTTACGAAACTTTGTAAGTCGTGCGTAGCGCGCATGATTTAAAAAAAAAGGCTCTTGCACGTGCAGAAGTGTGTGTAGGAAGGCTAGTCTAATGAACTTTAGGAGCTAGGGGGATTCTTATTCAATTAATTACCCACAAGTTAATATTATCCAAAACAAATCCAACATTAATAGGAAAATCTCAAATAATTTAAGTAAAATAATATTTTCTTTATAACACAATATCATAGTTTTAGATTATGTACATAAATATTTACATAATATGCACTTAGGAGGAAGACATGCAACGATCAAGACCACTTGCACCACCCGTTCCTCTCTAATTGATCTTTCACTTTTTCATTGTCGACCTATTCATAAATAACTCGAGCGGAGAAGGGCTAGTCTCATTTAAACGAATAATTGTTTAACACTAGAATGAGAAATACCACTAAATTCGAAAGGGGTTCATATATAATTACACTTGTATGTTTACGTTGCAAACCAAACCCAACCCAACTTAATTACGTTTTAGATTTGCTTGCATGACGTTTTGGGATAGTGAATTAAATGGATAGCATTTGATACTCTTATTCTGAGATGGGATCCGATTTATTTTCAACTTCATATACCAAGCACCAAACCAACAGTAATAATTCATAACTCTACCAAGATAGATTATTTATCAGGAAGTAAGAGGCATTGCATAAACCCAATGAAAGGACGAACTGAGGTCATGGGTCGGTCTTCTTAATACCACACCCAATAACATGTTGTCTAAAACTCAAACAAATTAATACAACACTCGAAAAGCAAAAATACCACTCAACATTTCAAATGTCATCTATGAATGGCACATAATAAACAAAATTATTCTACTTGTCTGACTCAATGTCAGTACACAATCAAAAACTGGAAGCATCGTGTTATTTGGAGTGTAACACCAAAAAAGTGGCCTGAAAACGGAGTGTCACTCCGTGGTCATGGCATCCAGGTTCTTTCCACTTGGATTCTTTGTGTAAAGGACAATTGCCATTTTCTGAATAAGCACTTGATGTAATCAAAGAAATCCAACTCAAATGTTGCAAAGATTCATGACCAATGATGTGCGATAACTGGTATAAAACTATGAATAGCACACAATAAACAACAGAAAGAAGAAACCATGATACAATTAACATGACTATTGCAAATTCAGGAAGAAATGAATGACCAAAACTCTGCTGCACAATCCTCTGATCCTTGCAAAATCAAAATCTCATTTCTGTCATGTATTCACGGATGAAAAGATCATAAGAAAAAAATCCCAAGCATGATAGCAGATGAAGAACCCTTATTTGAGAAACAACACGACATGCAAGAATAATCTAACAAATATGATTAATTCGAAGAAGAATTCCATTCAAAAAGAAAAGAAAAAACCCCAAAAGTAAAGAGAGATACGTACCCCTAAAATCAAAACTAATGCTTGCTTCATTGATAACCAGCAGAAAGAAAATATAATATTTGAATAAATTTAAAAGAAAGTATAAAAGAAAATGGGGTAGAGTCTTGCACAAACAGGGAACATCTAAAGCATTTTAAACTTTTAAGTACAATGCAAACCCAAATAATATGGCAATATAGCACTTACTTCCGTTGTAGTGGTGCACGCAACCTTAGCAAGCATAGCGTAGTATTCGATTTCAGACTTTCACAGAGGAGGGCAGTTGTTTGAAATTATAATCAACTTCCCTGCAATTTTTTCCCCAAAACAAAACAAATCCATAGTAAAAAATCAGAAACTAACCCAATACAAAGAAACCAAATCATAGTAAATCGTACCTTTGGAGTTACGACTGTCTTGTACCCCAGAGTGTACGTGCCACTCATCACCAGAGCGAGCCTGGTGTTGATGCTCTCATGTGTCTTCCTGGTCTTCTTCACCGCCACCATTTTTGAAGCTTATGAGATTCTTCGCTTTGAGCCCTCAAAATGATATCTCACTCTGCGGCTGAAACCAAAAATCTCATTTCTATCATGTATGCACAGATGAAAAGATCATAAGAAAAAATCCCCAAGCATGATAGCAGATCAACAAACAACACAACATGCAAGAATAATTTAACTAATATGATTAAGTTCAAGAAAGTGAGCCACCAAGCATCTGATATGAAACATAAATCCTCTAGAACTAAATCTGTGCATTCTTATCCAGAATCCAGCCTTTTAAAATCACTAAAATGGCCATTTTTATTGGACTAAATGATATAATCATATGAATAATTTCATTATCTACAATATTTTCTTAGTAACTAAAGAACAACAGAAAAGATAGTAGAAACTTTGATCATAAAGTAAATACTAAGAAAAAAAATCTTTAAACAGTGTGAGTGAAGCCCAAGAAACTACATGAATAGCAATATGAAAATGTGAAGCTGATACTGTTGTCATGAAGTGTAACTGTATAAGCCATTTAGTACCTGAAAACTACATGAAAAACCTTACCTGGAAAGTAATTTGGTCCCTTGCTTTCCTGGGGAGGCTCGACCCAATCATAAGCTCTCACATGCAAAGAACCATAGAGAACTTTGCTAAAAACAGTCATCCCAGGATGGTCATGAAGTGGAATGACTGAGGAAGTAGGAAAAGATAATATACACATCTGCATAAAATCATTTACTTAATATGTGAGTATAAATTTCAGAGAGCTGTGCATATAACAACAATCGAAGGGCTTTGGGACTGCTTCTCTAGGAAGCACTTCTGCTCATCCTAAAAATAAAATTTTATTGAACCATTATTTCATTGATCACTGATATATTCATATTTTGCATATATAATCTATCTCTATTTGCATTGTTTTCGTGTGAAATTGTTTAGTTTAATGTCTTTTGTGTAGATTTTGTAGGCTTTCGTTCCTAGCAAGGGTTTGGAGCCAAAACTAAGATTATGGAAGCTTAAAGGACCAAAATGGGTGGAATTATTAACTCAACAAAATCTCAAGCATTCACTCTGTCATTTCATCAAACACCCTGAGTGCATCTCGTGCAAATGTCAATTTATATCCACAACTAGTCTCGGTGACCAAGTGCCAGAAAGATAGAGTTAAAGAAGTTTACCATCAAAGTGGAGCCGTTGGTGAGTTGAAGGAGGTGCTTCATTGGCTGATTTTGGAGACTCGATTGCAAAGAATTTGAGTTGAATATGCTGAAGCCATCACGTGGTTGCAATTGAATTCATATGGGTTGGTGTCATTCTTTGATTGGAGAATATTTAATCTCCAGGCCAAATGTTGGTAATAAAAGTGATTCAACAAATCTTCAGAGCAAACAAAAAGTCAACTGCTTGGGCAAGAGTCTTCATTTGAGAAGAAAAGCAAACTAATTTGGATGATGGGCTGGAGAGGAGTTGTCGGCATTTACCTGGACTTCATGGGCTGTCTCACTTGTTTTCTCTACAGTCGCATTTGCTATTTTTTCTTTGAATTGGAATTGTCCCAACCGCCCGCACCCTAGTTGTCTTTGAATGGGAATTGTTGATTTCACTCAGCATCATCTCCTTTCCAACGAAGCCGCATATTTCCCTGTTCAAGTTGGGTGTTTGATTCCTTATTTTTCCATTATTTCCTATTCACTTCACCCAAAAGCCAATTCCCTATTTTTTGTATCCCAAGTGCCGCATCTTTCTATTCCTTTTCAGATGGGGTTTTGTTTATTTTCCTATTTTCTCTCTAATTCCTTCCTAAATAAATATTGGTTTTCCTTATTTTTGAGGGATTTTCTTGTGCCTATAAATACAAACCCTTCCACCATAATTCCAGGGACCACATACCATCATCTTTTCAACCACAGCCTTCTACCATAATATTCCACCGTCTTCTCTACATTATAAATTCATACACCCAGAGAAATACCAGAGAGAGTCAAGAGTTTGCTGTTGCCGTGCTTAAGGAGCTTTTGAAGGTGTTGCTGTGAAGATTCTGAAGATCAAGTCCATCGGCCAAATCGGTTTTATGACAACAATTCTCTTGTTTATATTTTCTTTTGTCATGAACTAATTTCCCTTGCTAGGGCTACGATGTAGCCTAACCATGAATACTTAATTTTTATAGTTATATTAATTTCTGATTATTATCCCATGTTGAGTATTTGTTACTGTTCTTAATGATTGAAATATCTAGCTAATATTTAATTGATGATCCAAACGGAGACCGAGATGAGAAGTTTGGTGTTTGCTTCTTGTAACAAATACCATGACTTGAATGAGTGCCCGAGAGGGACTAACATGACTCATGCAGTTTTCTTGCAGGTTCTCATAGAACTTAATGGGTTCTTGATTAATTAAATCTGTTGCTCGAGAGAGAGTGGGTTATTAATTAAGAATACTTTTGGTTGAGCCCGAGAGGGAATATCAAATAAATAAGGAGAAACCAACTGTCAACATGGATAGTAATTAGGATTAATTGGCTATAAGAATTAAGTGGAATTGGTTATGGTGAAATCGGATGCCCTAGTGTCTCATAAACTTGAATTTTCCACCTTTAATTAAATTGTTATTCTTTTATAGTTGTTTTAGTTTAATTAAATCAATCAATCTTCATAATTAATTGTTCAGATAAACTTAAGGATTAATCATAATTGGTAATTAATAGGAAATTACAGTCTTCGTGGGAACGACACTCTACTTACTTCTATATTACTTGTGCGGATTGTGCGCTTGCAATAAAATTCACAACAATCACTTAAGCAATTATCATCCCACTTTTTCCAAGTGATGTTGCCCCATCCTCCTCCCATGGCTGCAGCTTTGCTCCGATGAGCATGCTCCCAAGGATTTTCCCAATACTCTGGGAGACTATGTTTCACCATAGGAGCTTAGACGATCTGCATCAGAAGGCAACAAATATTGTCAGATGATCACTGCATTAGTTTCATGGTGAAAACAATTAGATAAGAAATCTTAATACTAATTAAAGATGCAAAGCTTGTTTCCCTGCCTCAACCAAGACATCACTAAACTCTGCCAGTTTAATCTCAAGTCTTCCACTAGCCATTGAATCAAATTGGTTCCAATTTCATTGTCGAACAGCACACTCCTTGGAATCTTGGATTCGTTTGCACACAAATTAATTATGTGGTTTTTATTCAATTCTGTAAATTGCTCCCTTCCAATATGAGCCAAAACGGAATTAGAAAACAGAAATTTGAAATAGAAGTAACTAAAAAACGAAACAAAACCAACATTTTCTGCTTTCAATCCCAATTTTGTTCTACTTTCCTCTTACTCTTGAACTCCCTGCAACTCTGATCCTCATTTTGCTTTTACTTCCTGTACCAAAAAGAATCCCCTGAGGAAAAAAAACAGACCCAAAAAAAAAAAATCAAACCATAATTTGATTCGTAAAAGAAAAAACAGAAGTTGATGCCTGAACTGGACACTTAACATCAATATGAAACTGAATCTGGATCTGGAATGACCTGGACACTTAAACAAAAAAAGATAGAAAGAAAGAAGAAACTAATAGTGATAGTGTAAGCAAATAAAAAATGCAAACCAACACCCAATTCCAGTAAAAAACAACCCAAAAGTATCCCAAAGGGTGATTTGTTTGCTTTCTTTTTCCTTTGTCACCTGCATCTTCCAGAGAGACAAAAATAGAAATCGTGGATTCTCACTAACACATGAACGTAGAGAAGTAAAGCCATGGGTTTGTTATGCACGTTTGGAGGCCCAAATTATCAGCAGAAGACAGAACACCTAGTCACGGTAGAGCCAATATTAAAAAGTCTAATTTTGGGGGAAAAAAAGGGATTGTATAATAATGGACAACTTTTGAGAGAACCCAATAGGAAAAAATCATCTTCCAAACTAAACTAATGTATGCTGATTGGAAACTTTAAAATACAAAATATAACGAAATGAAGAATCATTAACCTTAAACATAGTTTCCTCTGCTTCTTATGGAAACCTTATGCATCAGAGAGAGAGAGGTGAGACGCGATTCCATCTGTTGAGATAAAATTCCAAAGACTTTTTAATTTCATAAGTCAAACACAGAAATAATTACAAACACAAACACAGACCTAGACCCTGGCCAAAGTTTCAGTCAATCAAACAGAAATTAGAGATAGCTTTGTGAGAGAGAGAGAGAGAGAGAGAGAGATTCATACCATTTAAAGAATTGATGCTCTGCAGATTGAAGATTATTAAACAGAAAGCATGCAACCGGAGTCATTGAAGCAATTCTGGACTTTGTGGAGGAACCACTTTGCTATTTCTTTCTTATGCTTCTCGTTTAGCTTTGCTTCTTCTTCGTTTGCCATTTCTCTCTTTCTCAGGTATGGCATGAAATTTCTAATAGAGCAAAGTAAAGCAACTGATGTTTCACCGAGTGAAGTTAATGGGGTGCGAAGGAAGTGGGTAAAATTGAAAGAAACTACTCATTTCACACGATGAGCCCGAGTTTTTAGGGTTGCTTTTTAATTTTTAATTTTATTTTATCTCCTTTCACAGGATAATATTGGGTATTTACTATTTCACCCTTTTTTAATTAAAACTGGGTTTTTATGTTTTTCTTTGGCAAAGGGCATTTTCTGGGTTTATGAATGTTTCACCATTCTATGCTTTTTGCTTTATATGTATAGATAGATATAGATATAGATAATTAATTCTTTTCCTTTTTTTTCTTTATACATGTATTTATTTGATTGTTCTCATTTCATTTCCTAAACACCACCACATATGGGTATGGCTTACGTTTTAGATTTTAAAAAAGAAACGGCTCTCTATTTTCCTTTCCTTTTTCATTGTTGGCTTGCACTAAGGACCCGTTTGGTTCATGGGACTTGGGGATAGGAAATTAATTGTTTTCCCATGTTTAGTAAGTTCAAGCATGGGAAATGGTTGCTTGACACATGGGAAAGTATGTGGGAACTCATGAGCAACTTCCCAGTGGGTCACCCATCTTGGGATTGCTCTAGCCCAAACTTACTTAACTTCGGAGTTCCCATGGAATCTGAAGCCAGTGAGCTTCCAAAAGGCCTCGTGCTAGATGAAGGTGGACGTGTACATATAAGGCACATCACCCCCTATCTGTTGGTCGATGTGGGATATTACAATCCACCCCCCTTAGGGGCCCGACGTCCTTGTCGGCACACTTGCACCACACGGCAGAGTGGGTCTAATACCATTCTGTCACATCCTGGATCGGCTCCTCCGTAGCACGATATTGTCCGCTTTGTGCCCCGCCCTCACGATTTTGTTTCTGGGAACTCATGAGCAACTTCTCAGTGGGTCACCAATCCTGGGATTGATATAGCCCAAACTCGCTTAACTTCGGAGTTCCCATGGAATCTGAAGCCAGTGAGCTCCCAAAAGACCTCGTGCTAGATGGAGGTGGGCATGTACATATAAGGCACATCACCCCCTCTCCGTTGGTCAATGTGGGATATTACACTCCTCATCCCTTGGGTTTTGTTTTCCCTCCTCATGGGAAAGTTTGGGAAAATGAGCCAACATTAAATGCACATTTTTCATAACTATTTTGTTCCCATTAATAATTTAGAATTACAATATATATCATTCAATGCATTCTTTTTTTATTTGATTTAATATGGGTATAATTGGAAAATTATACCACTTTGTTTTCCATTCCTACTCAAAACAAACATGGGAAAGAAAATAAAGTGATATATGTTATGTTTCCTATTTAGATCGGTGCACTAGATACTAAGTTATATCAGGTTTTCATAAAAGTTTAAATTAGGTTATACCTTGAGGCCCAAAACCTTGTGGAATAAGGAAAGGTTTTGAGGCTTATTAAGGAGTCCTATTTGTTTCCTTATTTGTGTGAACCGTTACTTGGTGGGATTGAAAGATTAAACAAGTCGGCCCTCGGTGTTGAGTAGAGATGACTTGACCTAGCCCTATATAAGCTTAAGGCCCTGCTCTCATCAGACACGTTCTCTAACCTAATCTCATCGTAAAGAGAGAGATGAAACAGATTCTGAGAGAGCAGAAGTCTTGAGCTGTTCCTATTTTTGCTAGGATTGTTGCTGCTGCAGTTGAATGAGTTCAGAGGTCGTGTACTCAAGAAAGATGACGCCAGGTATGTCTTTACGTATTTCATATTGTGTGAAAGATCATGAACACGTAATAAAGAAATCTAACAGTTGGTATCAGAGCTTAAGGTTGTTCACACACACTGAGATCATTTCAAGCATGCCTATTATGATTTCCTATTTGTTTATGCCATGATGGGTTTTTGGTTATGTTTAAAATTTGAAGATAGATTAAACATGTTTCCTAAATATCAAGAACACTAAAGAATCTGGAAAAGCATGTTTTAATTCGGTTTTTCATATCTTCAAAACTTTAAACACATTTTTGACCTACTAGATGACCTTAAAACCTTAAAAATGCCTATATTTCACAGCAAAGCTGTGAGTTGTGTTAATTAGGTCATTCCCTATTTAGAAAGCTATTTTGCGTCAAAAAGGACACCAAAAACCCCTAAAGCACTGTTCTCGGCAGAATTACTATTCACTACAATATTAGGGTTTTTTGTTGAACTATGTTGTGTTTGGTTATTTTCTGTGCTAGATATGACAGGACCCGACCCGAATTTCACTCCGAAACCCGTGCCGAATCCTGTTGACAACCGACATCATCGCGATGCCGGGCCCACACACTAAAAGAAACCCTCTTCCCGAAACAAATAAATAAAGGGGTCAAGACTTCCGAAAAGCAGGCAGAGTCTCCCTAGAAATAAAACAATCCCAAGAGTTCAACAGAATATATACAACAGAATATGTATACACCAACAACAAGATGCTAACAATAATACAACTCAGCCTACGGCCATCAAATTCAACCCTAAAGAGCAATACAGAGCATATCTAGAGTACTCAAAAGTAAAGTTACAGAGTAACCGTTTGTAGACAAGGACAAGTGTCCTACATCAGTCGAAAGCTCGAGAAGAGAGTCACCCAAATGGACCGATCGGGCGCTACGACTACGGCTGAGGGGCGCAAAACAGAAAGAGTGTGAGTGGACAAAAACAAGGTTTTAGTAGTTCAAACCAAAGTACTAACCCCACTGCTTTCAAAACAATGCAAACCATGCATATGAAATCATTTATATACGTAGTCATTCAAATCCCAATAGTTGCAATATAATAACACTATTATAATATCATAGTACTGTTTCCCATTCTTTCTCACTCAGACAACCACATGCTCGTAAGCACAACAAGCAAGGAAAGATCCTCACTAAAAGAAATACGAATAGGAAGATAATAAGACCTACATACAAGAACATAGACCTCAACACCGAAACACGTGTACTGGGAAACAATCCAACAGGGGATCATTTGATCGACACCGGGATCGCATTCATGATGTGACTGTGCCTAGGATTTACCCGAACACCCAATCAACATCATAATGGCCTCGTGCCAGGTTAAGCCGTCCTAATGGAACTAAGCTCACAGGCCCGCAAGGTAAGAACCATCAATACCACTACGTCCCAAAACAAGTCATACGCGCAGACTACCCAATCAAGGGTCTACAGCCTACACCGTTAAGGTATGCACCGGATCGAACCCTATCCGATGTAGACGTCCATCTTCGCAGAATCGTATCAAGAACAGGAGGTACATAACAAGGTGCTAATCGCACTCAACTCAAACACTACACGATAATCAATATATATATAATTTAATCACATGTACCCGAACCCTAACATAACACACACCAGGACATATATACATCCCACAATCCAACTGGGATATACCTAGAGTACCCATAACCGATATATACTATAAAGGATCTTTTAAATTCAGATCCGATTATGCAATAAAACTGTTGAAAAAACAATATCTGTCATTGATAAGAATGATAGCTTCCAATTGTTTACCCAAATACGATTGACCAAAGATCTAGAACGAAAGTACAACTATTTGCACATAGGCTTAGTGCAGTAGCGGTGAAACCACTTACCGAGCAGGATTGCCCAGTTCAATCTTGCTATGTGTTAGAGATGCAAGACATAGGAAGTTCACGGACTCTCTGTTGGGAATAGTCGAGACAACCTTAGGAGAAGGCCCGATCTATTTTAATCGCTTCCCAAACTTTTCGTTGCACTTTCGATATAAATGTCTTAAAAGCCTTAACGCTAAATATTCAAACTCAAGGTTATGATATGGATCCAGGATCACAAAATTTGGCAATCATTTATAGGGTTTCTTATAAGGTTATGAACACCGTCATTCAAAAGCAAAAGACTTAGACAGAAGGGTGAAACTACCTTGTTCCAAACTAACCTTGAAAAGTCAAATGTAGCAGTTCCTAAAATGATAAAGTGGAGTGATATAACTCTACCGAGAAAAGTGGGTTTTAGCTGAAGTAGCTCCAAAGAAACCCCTTGAAAATCGAGAGCCAACACAGATCTCACGGTTCGGCGACGGAGAAGTAGAAATACAATTCTCCAGTAGCTAGAAGAGCAAGGATAGATCGGCACCCTCTGGATCTAACCCGAACCACACAAATCTAGCCCATCTTCTCGATAAAGCTTATGACCTAGACCATGAAAGGATGGTTCTAGCAGACTTAGGAGAACCCAAGAACAAATACAGAGGCCAGCCTATAGGTTTGAACAAACCATGCCGGATCTAGGCTTTAGGAGAAATCCGCCTCAACTCGAACCTACATTTTCATATGTAGAATTTGAAATAAATATGATAAAATCTTTTGAAATCGAACATGAAAAGATTAAAAGGAATTATCTGAGCATTGAAAATTCTGATAAAAGAATGTGGTTTGAAACAAATTTTTCAAAAACATAGGCAAGATCATCTCCTAAAAGCTCACACGCCTTTATGAAAGAAAAGAAATTTAACTGTTTTTTCTTCACATGGTTAGATTGGTGCGCTAAGAAATATAACATTCCTGAATATAGGAGCCATATAGAAATGATAGGAATCCCGCTTTCGACTTATACATCCAAGGATGGAAAGTCGGTGAAAGCGATACATCCACTGAAATGGTGATAAAGCAAAAGGATATTATAGCCGCTCCCTATAAAGAAACCACTTTCTTAGAAGACAAAGTGCCACTACTTCTCGAGCAGCTAGTAAAGAAGATATAGGCGCGGTCATTCAGCAAAACAACTTTACCAACCTGTTTTTGCAATCTTTAGGAAAGCAAGTCACTAGGATTGAAACAACTGTTTCTACAAAAGAACAGAAATCCGAACCAGGTCCCTCAGAAATAAAAATGACTGGAAATAAGAATCAAGCCTTCTTTAAACCACCTCTCGCCTTAGATAATAAAAATTTTAAAATGGGAAGAACAACATCGGATGATGAAAACTTTGTAGATGTTCTAGCAAAAATTATCGTGGTTAAAATTATCGATAAAGGGAAGGGCCCTCAAGTGTCGGTCCTCATCAAGGAGAAATAGGAGACCTTGAGGCAATGTTTAAAGAAGAACAACCTGAAATCAATAGGTTAACCAATAATAAGAAATTCACCCAAAGCTGCTAAGACAAGAAACTACTATCCTAGGCCAACACCGGTAGATCTGCAGTTTGAAGAAGATGGAATGTGGAATTCAGCCCAATATGATGGAAGTTCTATAGTCGAATGGAATATTGATGGTCCGAGAATATCGAGATCATTAACACAATGAAACATATGATGATGTACGCTACAGACCTCTAAAATTAAAGGTAATGGAGATAAGAGGGTGGTGAAGCTATCATCGCAGGATTTGTCGGTCAATCGAAAGGATGGTGGGACTTCCACCTAAGTGACTCGGCAAGGGCTCAAGTTTTGTGCGCTCAGTGGCTATCGGCCAACAGAGTGTGCGAGGATCCGATAGCTGGAGTAATCAAGAGTGAACACATTTATCAAGAAGATGCGGTAAATTCTCTAGTTTATACGATTACTCTACACTTCGTGGGAACCACAGAATTCTGACATGACAGTCTAGAGAACTCTTAATGAACCTTAAATGTCCAACCTTGTCCCATTTTAGATGGTATAAGGATGTGTTTTACTCTAAGGTATTCACTAGATCGATCGTAATGCTGACTTTTGGAAAGAGAAATTTCTTTCAGATTACCCCTTCATTCTCTGAAAAGGTCGTGAATAGAATTAAAGAGAAAAACGGTGGTGTCATTCCTTATGGGTCTTATACCTATGGGGAATTTTCCTCTGAAATCTGCGCAGAAGGACTAGCTCTTTGCACAGACATGAAATTAAGAAAACAGCTTGATAAGCAAAAGACCCTAGGAAGAAAAGAACTAGGAGATTTTTGTGAACAATTTGGTTTTGAACCAGTAAAATCATATTCGCATAAACCTCATAAAAAGGGAAAGAAATTTGGGGGGCGTAAGACTAAGAAATATGAAAAGTCTGAAAAGTCTGAACCTAAGAAACCATATAGAACTTTTAGAAGAAAGAAATATCAGGGTGGAAGCTCCAAGAAACTCGCTAAAAAAAAGACTTCTATCCCAACATGCTACAAGTGTGGAAAAGTAGGGCATTTCAAGTCTGAATGTAAAATGAAAGATAAAATCAATAACTTAAGCATTAGCGAAGACCTAAAACAGCAACTTTGTCAAATAATGCTTAATTCATCCGATTCTGAGCAAGATAGTGATAATGAACTAGCTCAAATAGAAAATGAAGAATTGTTTGAATCTGATACTGAAACTAGTTCAGAAAGTGAAAATGAATGTGCTTGTCAGTTTGAGGATCTCAAAATATGTGTTTTAACCAAAGAAGAAAATCTGATAGTAGATTTAATTGATAAAATTGAAGATCCTGAGAAAAAGAAAGAAGCACTAGAAAATTATATTTCGATAGCCAAGGCAGGACCAAGCCATGCGCAACAACCCGTATCAAATGTAAGACAACCAGTTGAAAACTATAGCTTTAAAACTATAGTAAACAGGATGAGTGATAAGAGTCATAGAAAAGAACCTACTCTTAATGACCTCTAGTGTGAAGTTCTTGATGTCAAAGATGAACTAAGGGAATTAAAGAATAGGGTCGTAGTTCTAGAACTCTATCGTCCTTTTTCGAGAAAAGGATGAAGAAAATGAGCAATTAGAATTTGAGAATCTAATGGGAGACTTTCAGGAAAAAACAGAACTGTGAAAGAAGAAACTCTAGAACAAGAACAGGTTAATGCGATGAAATTCGTTAATAGCATAGACAAAGTAATAGCACGTAAATGGCATGCTATGATAACCATTGTGATTAATAAAACCTACAAGTTTACAATTGAAGGGCTGATAGATACAGGAGCCGATCTTAATCGTATAAATGAAGGAGTCGTACCTACTAGGTATTTTCAAAAACTACCCAGGTTTTACATACAAATCAATAGCCGTAAAATGGGAATTCGGTTTAAACTTTCGGATGCATTGTACTTAATCGTGGTATTTGTTTCAAACTCCTTTTGTTCTTGTGAAAGGTCTAAATCAGTCTCGATATTAGGGACACCATTTATTAATATGCTTTATCCTTTCTCTGCTTTACGAAGAGGGAATTAGAACTGAGGTAGAAGGTCAACTCGTAGTGTTCGTGTTCTCCCAACCACCTAGGCATAAGTATATTAATGAGATTCAAGAAAAGATAAAAAGAAAAGAGAATTATCTTTATCATCTGAAAGAAGAAATGCACGTATAAAAGGATAGATGAACAACTGCAGACTAAGAAGATAAAAGATAAAATTGAGGAAGTCCAAAAATGTTTGAGAACCAAGTTTGTCTTTGAAATACCTAACGCTTTTTGGAATAGAAAAACATATAATTGAATTGCCTTACGAATCTGACTTTGATGAAAAGAAAATCCCAACTAAAGCCAGGCCAATTCAAATGAATGCTAGATTAATGGAAATTTGTAAATCTGAAATTCAAGATTTGTTGAAAAAGAAGTTAATCAGAAAAGCTCATCTCCTTGGAGCCGTTCGCCTTCTATGTAGAAAATGCGGCTGAGCTCGAAAGAGGAGTTCCTAGGCTAGTAATAAATTACAAGCCACTGAATAAAGCCCTAAAATGGATTAGATATCCGATACCTAACAAGAAAGATCTCTTAGATAGGTTGAATAAGGCGGTTATCTTCTCTAAATTTGACATGAAATCAGGATATTGGCAAATCCAAATAGCAGAGAAAGACAGATATAAAACAGCTTTTAATGTTCCGTTTGGGCATTACGAATGGAACGTTCTACCCTTTGGATTGAAAAATGCCCCTTCTGAATTTCAGAATATTATGAATGACATATTTAATCCTTACACGCTTTTACCATTGTTTATATTGATGATGTTTTGGTTTATTCTAATTCTTTAGAACAACACTTTAAACATCTAAATATTTTCTTGAAAGTTGTGAAGCATGCAGGATTAGTGGTGTCGGCTAAGAAAATGAAATTATTTTCTCCAAAAGTTCGATTCCTTGGACACAATATTAATAAGGGACTGATAGTTCCTATTAATAGAGCAATATCATTTGCCGATAAGTTCCCTGATGAAATTAGGGACAAGCAACGATTACAAAGATTCTTAGGAAGCCTCAATTACATAAAAGATTTTTATAAAGATTTAGCTAAGGACTCTAAACTGTTATACCAAAGGCTGAAAAAGAGCCCAGTCCACTGATCCGATGAACACACTAAGGTCAATTAGGAGACTAAAAGTTAAAGTCAAAGAACTTCCCTGTTTAGCCTTAGCCAACCCGAAGCCTTTAAGATTGTAGAAACCGATGCTTCGGATATTGGGTATGGGGAATCCTAAAACAGAAAATTAATAATTCGAGCAGTTGGTTAGGTTTACCTCAGGGTTTGGAAGCCATTTCGGAAAAACTATTCCATCGTTAAAAAGGAAATGTTAGCTATTGTCCATGCCGTTTCCAAATTTGAAAGTGATCTTTTAAACAAAAGGTTTTTAATAAGAGTCGATCGCAAAGTCGCTAAAGATATTTTGTTTAAAGATGTTAAAAATTTGGCCTCAAAACAAATCTTTGCGAGATGGCAGGGAATCCTTTCTGCTTTTGATTTTGATATTGAATTTATTAAAGGAGAAACTAACGCACTTCCTGATTTTCTAACCCGTGAATTCTTACAGGGTGAGAACAAGGAGTTCAGGGCAACTGACCCCACAAAAGAGCTCTAGCGCTCTTACTAAGGCATCGCCATCGAAACCTCCTCATCCTTTGATGACTTCTTCCCCTTACAACAAGGGAAGAGAAAGGATGATTGCTGAAAATCCTTACAAAGAATACATGAGAATTCCTCTAGCCATCATTGAAAGCAATGACTTGGATAAGCATCCCAGGCTTTTGGCCGAAAAATATTTAAGAGATGATATTCCACCTCTCAATAAGCCTCGGATATTCTACGAACAATTGCTGATTGAAACAGAGTCAGTACGCATTGTCCATAGGCATCGAAATGATAATCAGAATATGATAGCTTTCTCCAAATTTCAGATATTAGAAGTGATACCTATGGAGAAATGGGGTCCTAGCCCTGAAAGGGCCAGAAGATTTCGACAGCCTGATATTAGGCCTTATTCCTATAACTATTTTGATTATAAAAAAGCTTGGGAATATGTGCTATGTTTTCAAAACCAAAACTTTTCCCACTCTTGGTTTATTCAGTTCAAATTGGCCTCCCTGATAGAACTACCCATGTGGTTCAAAGGAATTTTCTTGTTATGGGGCCCTCCGAAGGATTTTCTACCACCCGATGTTAGGGAATCTTTCGATATGATATTTAAAGTATGTAATAAATCGTATCCTGATGAGAGGATGTTATTCATGTGGTTTATGATGCTCTATGAACTACCATGGATTTTGAAGTGGGAATACTGTCTGTCTGAAGACCTAGACGAAGAATGGACTTATCTGCCAAATCTTGAGAGAAGCATCCTCATCCGTTGGTGGGATCCTTTTATTAAAAGTCATCTGGCTCCAAAAAAGTTCGTTCCCCTCACTATACCTATTGAAGCACCCCGGGCCTTACAATCTATTGCAGAAGCCTCAGCCGAGCCAAGCCTTTCTCAAAGGCTTCAAGCAATTATTGATCAACCGGGCCCATCATCATCCAAAGAAGATCTGAAAAAGAAGGTCTTAGAAATCCTTGACCTTGATGACGAATCTATGGCATCAGCATCTGCCACTCCCCAAGGAGATAATGCTGAGTTTGGAGATGAGGACGACATCTTCGCAAATGAAGACATGTGCACTCGCATGGGCCCAGGACTCTCAGATCTCTATGATGGAACTCAGAGATAATTCAGTCATGGATAGCGACATGATGCATGAAGACGCGATACAAGAGTTTCACACGAAATTTCCAGAGTTCCAATAAGTTTTTGTCTGATAGCTCCAAGACAAAATAATTGACGTCTGATATCGACAAGACCACTTTTGTAAAATTTCTACTTTCGCTACTGTTGTCACGTGAAGGCTCAGACTTTCACTATATTTAAAGTCTTTCCTTACAGCTACTGTTGTCACGTGAAGGCTCAGAAGGAATCATTGAAGTGAAGATGCCGCTCAAAATTGTAGGCTGCTTTATGATCTACCCTCTTTCGTCTGCCACGTTAATAAATTCCTGTAGCTTAAGTTGTCTTTAAATAGAGGGCTCTCCCTCAGTTACGATCATCGCTTGTTCTGCATGCAAAAACTGTGTTTAAAGCTCTATTTTCGCTCTTACGCCTTTTACCACTTTGACTTGTAAAAAGAGTGTTGTGAGTTCTAAGTGTTTATTTCTCAAGTGCTGCTTCTGCGAAGCTCCTGTTTAAGCACTACTGCCTCTCTGCATCTATGTAAGCTTGAATAAATGTCAATGATATCTTTTCTGATTTCATTATACTCGTTTCTTTTATTTTGGCTCTGCATGTTTCAATTTACTTTAATTATTCTGTTTATTATCTACGTCTCCACACTACCTTCCGCACGTAAGCTTAAGATTGACTAAATATTTTGCTCTTAAGAGCTCTGATACCAGTATATATATATATAGAAAACACAACCATCCATTAAAATACCAAAACTCAAGCCGAAGCATTCGAAATTCCCACATATCACCGACATCCCTTAAATTCATAGTTAAAACAATATAAATAGTGACTCATTAAAATATAACCAATATTCCAATCTCATATACATATGTATCCCAAAACTCCATATCAAAGTAGATATACCTAATTATATTCAAAGTAGGTATATATATATATATACAAAACATATTCAAAGTAGATATATATATATATATATATATATATATATATATATATATATATATATATACACAAAGTAGATATATGTATATACTCAAAGTAGGTATATTTATATATATATATATATATATATATATATATATTCAAAGTAGATATGTGTATATTCAAAGTAGATACATACATATATATATATATATATATAAATATACATATGATCAATTCCCATTTATCCGACCTATATTCTCGTCATTCCCATTAACCCGACATATTCCTTCCAAGTTGACCTATATGTATATATATACATATATATATAATCGAAATATAAGTAATTATATTTCATAAGGTTTAAACGTCAAAACCGAATACGTAATCAACCGGACTATACTAACGTCCAAATCTTACCGCCCAAATACTCATTTCAAAGTATAGAGATAAGTTTCTCAAAAGTATATAAGGTATAACCCACAACATTCGTAACGATAAAATATTAAAGTCCGAAACCCAACAAAACCATAAACTCATTTATTAAATATAAAACTCAAGGAAAAACCATCACATTCCCACCGTACCCAAATCCGTACGTAAATACTAACGGACGCTTGACTCGTCCCAAAATCAATACTTAAATATATTTGTATGTATATATACTCAAAATATAGCCAACAGGGCCCCACAACAAACTGGCAACCCAAAACAAGTATAAAACTCAAATACCAATTATAATCCAAATAACCCATCAATGGTCAAATCAAGATTTAAAACAATATTTAAATCTCACTTATATGCATTTCATGCAATTCATTCAAGTCATGCTCGTTTGAAAACAAAGTCCACTCACCTTTGGTCCCATGCTGTCTAACCCCAAGTGGGTCCCGCCTGAGGATCACGAGAAGCCTGAGAACCTAGTTTAAGAATACGAGGATTAATTAATAATCCGAACCGAAGCGATAACCTTAAAAGTCAACCCTAACCAAACCTGACTCAAGTGTACAATTACGTCGTACGAAGAATTCTAAGGTCAAACTACCTCTTTTAAACAGTGGGACCGCCCCGGAAGACTCACGGTCAACCGGTGGTCAAACACCCCTTTTCGGTCAACCCGGGCCCGCGGAGCCCACAACCTCCAAAAGGATCTGGACATTCCTAGAAGTCCAACAAAGTCAACTACGTGGCAAGGCGACCTCGGGAAAGCCTCGGTCAACTCCGGTCAAACTTGGTCAAATATACCCGAATAGGTCAAACCGGGCCCGTGGGTCCCATGACCTCCAAACTTAGATCCGAAAGTTCCTATAGGTTCACTACGGCTTAGAGAACACGTCCTGAAAGTTTGGTCTCGATCGAACGGTCGGATCGCTCACGATCGCACGATCGCACGATTACGGTTTAATTCTAACTTCAAGTCATTGATTCGGAGTATCCGGGACTCCGAATCACGATCCGTCAAAACCTATAGACTCCTAGAAATACGAGGAATAACATACGTGAATTCGGATTCGATCCAACGGTATGAACACATCGAACCCACGAAACGCGCAATAGGCGTACGTCGGTTCGATCGTCAAACGACGTCCGAATCACAATCCGCGCACACGTATACGTTCACAACGTCACGAGGATCGCATTGGGACGGAAATGCCCAATTGCTACAGTGCCACGCGCCGCCACACGCGCCGCCGAGAGGGTGGGTGTCTAGAGCGATTTCCGGTCATCGCAAAACTATGGAATTGAGGAACAACCTATACACCAATCGAATCAGCAGCTAAAGGGGAGTTCAAAACCGGTCTGAACCGGCTGAGGACCGGCCGGTATCACCGCCAGATCACGGCCAAACCACCTAGGGTTTTGGCCGGATCTGTGGTGGCTGGAACGGTGGCTACGCCACCAGATTTTATCGCGGACCTAGGGGAAAGGAAGAGGAGGAAGAGGCGTACCTTTTCCAAGTGGCGGTGTCGTCTGAGTGACCGGAGCAACACCGGCGTTAATGGAGTTTTCGCCGGATTTTCCAATCGACACGATCGGCAAAGCAGCGAGAGAGATGGCCGAGATCTTGGGTGGGTTGTGGCCGGAGGTGGAGCGGATTCGTTTGCGGCCGTGGCGTGGTCGATGGTGGCCGGACGAAGGAGTTGCGACGGTGAACAGTAACCGGCGCGATTTTGAGGAGAGAGAGAGTCTGAGCGAGGAGAGAGAAGGGAGGAGAGAGAGAGAGAGAAAAGAGGAAATCTGATTGGCCCACGTGGCTTTATCAGATTTCTCTCAAAATTGAAAATGACCATTTTGTCCTCCTTTCAATCCGTAGCTCGTATCGCAACGTGCCACCCGTCACCGGACTCGTTTCGACGTGCCGGACGCAATGGCGCAACTTGTTTCGCCAAATTACGTCCCGAACATATCATTGACCAAAATGCCCCTTTAATTAATAATTTCTTATTTAATTCTAATTTTATTATTTTATTCCTTTTAATTCCTTTTAAATTCATTTTAATTATCCAAATTAATTAAATTAATTAAATTAATTAATTAATTCATTTTCGTTTAATTTTAGGTCAGGGATGTCACAAGATAGGTGCGTGTTTTGTTCTAAGAATCAACAAATTTTTCATAACAAAACCAAACCTAAATACTCAAACCCTAAAGAAATAACCAAAAATTGCATCATAACTAAATTACTTTCATTGATAAGTTTCTTCAACAAATAGAATCTATCCATGTAATTTGTTTATGATGGCACAAGATAACACGTAATTTGTGTAAGCTATAAGTAATCTCTTGCCACAAAGGTGTGATACTTAATTAAGTAAGCTTACATATGTTATTTGTTAGTTTTGTGAATAAGGTTAAACGGAAAAACTGTTATCTCTTAACAAATTGAGATCGGTTTCTTGGAAAGTAATTATGCTTTCTTTTGCAAATCCTTACAGCTTTGAACACTCCCTCAATCAATTTCTCGCAAATTGAAACCCTCACTGGATCAAATTTCAAACGATGGAAGTTCGATCTTAAAGTTGCACTAGGCATAAGTGATATCGATTATGCTATCACCCAAGACGAGCCAACCAGACCCGTTGCGAACTCCCTTGCTAAAGTTAAAAGGGTGCATGAAGCTTGGAGGATGGCGAATAAAGTCTGTCTGCTGGTTATGAAGAAGACCATTACGGAAGCTGTTTTTGGTGGAGTTCCAGAAACAGAAAGTGCCAAGTAGTTTATGGAATCCATCGAAAGGAAATTTAAGGAATCTAACAAGGCTGAAATGAAGAATCTCATGTCTAGGCTGGTAATACGAAGTATGAAGGAGGCAACGTAAGAGAACATCTCATGAGACTCGTTGATATTGCTGCCAAATTGAACAGGTTGAAAGTACCTATTGATCCAGCTTATCTAGTGCATATTGTGCTGGATTCTCTACGTTATGAGCAGAAGAAATCCACCTATAACACCAAGAAGGAAGATTGGACAATGGATGACCTGATTACAATTGCTGTTCTTGAAGAGAATCGAACTAAACCTTATGATGGTGTGGTGAACGTGGTCATTACTAGGAAGTATGAGAATAATTATGAGAATAAGGGTGCTGCAAAAGCGGGAATAAAGAAGCAGAGTCAGTCTCAAAAGAACAACCCTCTTGGCATGACCCCTACCACTGAATTCAAGTGCTATTTTTGCCAGAAGGAATGTCACATGAAGAGGAACTGCAATAATTACAAGAAGTGGTTCAAGAAGAATAAGAGCAAAGGTAATAAAGAATTAGCCCTAGTGAGTTTTGAGTCTAATTTAGTGGATGTTCCTTCTAATTCTTGGTGGTTAGATACGAGTGCCTCGATTCATATAGCTCATAATGTGCAGGAATTCACAAGGAGGGAACCAAGAAAGCATGAAGTTAAAGTGTTTGTGGGGAATGGAGAGTAAGTAGACGTGGAAGCCATTGGAGCAGTACACCTGAAGTTGGATTCAGGATTTATTTTAGAGTTGGATGATGTAGTTTTAGTACCCTCAATGAAGAGGAATTTAATTTCTGTTTCAAGATTATCAAGACTTGGTTTTGTTTTTGAATTCAATAAAGATGGCTTTGCATTATCTCAAAATTCCAATGTTCTTGCTACTGGTTTTCTCTCAAATGGATTGTACTGTCTCAATTATAATAAAGATGGTGAAGTTTTAATGGCTGAATCGAGTGAGAAAAGGATTAGAAGTGAAGGAACATCCACTAGGTTATGGCATAGACGTTTAGGGCACATTTCAAAAGAAAGAATGAAAATTCTTGGTAAGGAACAAATCTTGCCATCATTGACTTTTGGTGATGACAAAATTTGCATTGAATGTGTTAAAGGAAAACTCACCAAAACTAAAAAGATAGGTGCAACTCGCAGTAGTGATCTTTTGGAAATCATCCATACATATATTTGTGGACCATTCCCTCATCAAACAATTGATGGAAATCGCTATTTCATCACCTTTATAGATGACCACTCTCATTGTGGTTATCTATATCTTATATCAGAAAGTCTCAAGCTTTTGAAATGTTCAAGATTTTTCAAACTGAAGTAGAAAGGCAACTTGAGAAAAAGATCAAAATGGTGAGGTCAGACAGAGGAGGTGAATATTATGGACGTTTTGATGAAGGGGGACGACGTGCTGGACCTTTTGCTAGGTATCTACAAGATAATGGAATAGCTGTTCAGTACACAATGCCAGGAACTCCGCAACAGAATGGTGTAGCTGAGAGAAGGAATTAAACTTTGAAAGACATGGTTCGTAGCATGATTTCCAAAACTGATTTGCCTATGAGTCTATAGGGAGAGGCGATCAAAACAGCAAACTACATACTTAATAGAGTGCCTAGCAAGTCCGTGCTTAAGACACCTTTCAAAATTTGGACTAACAGAAAGCCTAGCCTGCGACATCTTCATGTATGAGGTTGCAAGGCTAAAGCTAGAATTTATAACCCTCAAGAGAAGAAGCTAGATCCTAAAACGATTAGCTGTCACTTTATAGGTTATCCCGCAACGTCCAAGGGTTTTAGATTTTACTATCCAAATTATGGTACCTGAATTGTTGAGACTGGTTTGCAAAGTTTATAGAATATGAGGAGAATCCTACTGGGAACGCATATTTTATTTTTGAAGAAGAAGGGGATGTAGCTGTAATTGAGAATGCTGATCTAGATCCTACACCTTTGATCCCCATGGAGCCTCCACAATTCGACGAACATGTTGACCAAGAAGAACAAATTGCAGAAAATCCACAACAAGAAAATCCACCCGAACCAATGTCGTTGAGGAGATCTGATAGAATAAGAAGATCCACAACAATTTCGGATTATGTGTACTTACAAGAAGCAGATTTTGACATTGGAGATGAGGCTGATCCAACAAGTTTTAAAGAAGCTATGGAGAGTCAGAATGCAGGCAAATGGAGGGAAGCAATGTTGAATGAACTCGAAAGCATGAAGAATAATCAAGTATGGGAATTAGTTGAACCTCATAAGAGCCAGAAATTAGTAGGCTTGAAATGGGTATTTAAAACAAAGAAGGATAATGATGGAATAACCGAAAGATTTAAGGCTAGATTGGTAGCAAAAGGATTCATCTAAAGGGAGGGAATTGACTACACTGAGACGTTTTCTCCAGTTTCCACCAAAGATTCTTTCCGCATCATTATGGCTTTGGTGGCGCATTATGACCTACTTTTACATCAAATGGATGTAAAAACTGCTTTCCTGAATGGTGAACTTGAAGAAGAAAATTTTATGAGGCAACCTGAAGGGTTTGCAAATGAGGGAAAAGAGCATATGGTTTGCAAACTTGACAAAGCAATTATGGACTGAAGCAAGCAAATAGGAGGTGGTATTTCAAATTCCATCAAACTGTCTTATCTTATGGTTTTGAAGAGAACATAGCCGATCAATGCATTTATCTGAAGAAGTGTGGGAGTCGATTTATTTTTCTAGTGTTGTAACAATTTTGAGATGAAGGATTTGGGAGAAGCCGCTTTTGTGTTAGGCATTGAAATTCAGAGAGACCGAGCCCGAGGCCTCCTAGGCCTGTCGCAAAAAACATACATTGAAATGATACTAAAGTGTTTTGACATGAGTATGTGTTCTGGGCAGAAAGTTCCATTAGCTAAGGGAGATTTAAAGAAGGAGCATTGCCCCAAGAACAAAGAAGAAGAAGATGAGATGAACAAGCCGTACACTTCTCTAGTTGGAAGTATTATGTACGCACAAGTGTGTACAAGGCCAGACCTAGCCTTGTGCATCAGCAAGATGGGGAGATTTCAGTCAAATTTGGGAATGCAACATTGGATAGTTGGAAAGAAGATTCTAAGGCACCTACAGAGAACAAAAGGCTCATATGTTGATTTACAGACGCACAGAGAATTTAGAGCTTTTTGGTTATGCTGATGCGAATCTTGGAAAAGCAGAGAATGATTACATCTCTACTTCTAGTTTTCTTTTAAAGATGGCAGGAGCAGCTGTTGCTTGGAAGAGTGCTAAACAATCAGGTGTTTCGAGTTCAACCATGTTTTCAGAATACATAGCTTGCTATGAAGCCACTTCTCATACAGTATGGCTAAGGAATTTTATTAAAGACATTAAGGTGGTGGACTCGATTTCTAGACCAATACAGATATACAATGACAGTATTGCGGCTGTTTTTCACTGCATGAACAACAAGATGTCGTCTAGACTTCAGCATATTGACAGAAAATATTTAATAGTGAGGGAGAAGGTAGCGGGCAAACTAGTCAAGTTTGATCATATCAGAACTCAAGATATGATTGCAGATCCATTCACAAAGTTTTTGCATTTAGAAGCTTTTCTGAGACATGTTGAGAGCATGAGATTATTTCCTAGCTTTGATGCTGCAATCTAGTGGGAGTCTTGTTCCCATTATGATATTTTACTAGTTTGTTTATTTTGCTGTTTTCTGGATTAAGGGATTTGCATTTAAGGATATTAATTTGGTTGACATTTTTTTATTTATTATTGAATAAATTCTTCCATTTTGACTATTTAGCTGTTTAAACTTATTATGCAATTTTGTTTATGCATGTGAGTTTATGGTCTCTTTTGAGATACTATTATTTTAATAACATTGCGGATTGACTCTTGCTAAGTCGTAAAAGGGTGCATGTGAAAAGCATAAAGATTCACACTACGGATCAGTACATATTAAGGTTCACGTTGTAGGCCCTTCTTGTGTTTTGAGATTGAATCATGTGATTATAGATGGCTTGTTTTTTAATAAAGAGAGCAGTGCTTGTCTATAGTTCGTTTTGTCTAATCGCTTTTCACTGTAGCTTGAGGGGTAGGACTTAACTATTTTAAACTCATGGCCAAATAAAGATTATCAAAACCGTTTGGAATATAGAGGCTTAGTGCTCTAGTGCTTGATCTAGTGGGAGAATGTTATATTTCCTATTTAGATCAGTGTACTAGATACTAAGTTATATAAGGTTTTGATAAGAGTTTAAATTAGGTTATACCTTGAGGCCCAAAACCTTGTGAAACAAGGAAAGGTTTTGAGGCCTATTAAGGAGTCCTATTTGTTTCCTTATTTGCGTGAACCATTGCTTGGTGGGCTTGAAAGATTAAACAAGTCGGCCCTCGGTGATGAGTAGAGACGACTTGACCTAGCCCTATATAAGCTTAAGGCCCTGCTCTCATCAGACACGTTCTCTAACCTAATCTCATCATAAAGAGAGAGTTGAAACAGATTCTGAGAGAGAGCAGAAGTCTTGAGCTGTTCCTGTTTTTGCTAGGATTGTTGTTGCTGCAGTTGAATGAGTTCAGAGGTCGTGTACTCAAGAAAGATGGAGCCAGGTATGTCTTTACGTATTTCATATTGTGTGAAAGATCATGAACACGTAATAAAGAAATCTAACAATATCTCCTGGTTACTTTCCCAGCATTACCAAACATGGGAAAGGAATCTTCATTTCCCATCTCTTGGGAAATGACATGGGAAGTGATTTACCCTCAAATCCGTTCCGTGAACCAACGGGGCCTAAGGGAGGGTCGATCATGTTCATGTACATGGTACATTCCCGAAGGACCAGAATGGTGCCTTCAGAGATGAGGGGATGATGAGATGTGAGGCCCCTCACCCTTGAAGATTGAAATTAGTTTTTGGTTGTTGTTGGACAGATTTTGACACTAATTCTTTCATTGGTTTATCCACGAAAATTTTGTTAGGATTTCTCATTCCTCTAAATGATAAAGTCAATGAATTTGCCGCGATATTGCATGTAGCAACCCACCCACATCACCGCACATTACCACTATTCCAACATTTCGATAGAGAATGTGCACAAAAGGGAAAGATGAGAACATGAGTTGAGAACTAGCATCTGCACCTAGCTTCTTTTGTACATCTTGTCCTCTTGGCAAGAGTTCTAGGTTACCTTTCTCAATCTCATTCAACTACTCATGCTTCTATACATTTGTATATGTTGCATTCCGATGTTTGGGGACCATGTCCAACATCTTCTATTCTTGGATATAAATACTATACTTTGTTAATGGATGAGTGCACTAAATTTGCTTGGTTATATGATTATATCGTATGCGATGCAATTATGAGGTGTTAGATATCTGCCTCATTTATAAAGCTAAGGTATAGCACTTACTTGATTCTTGTTGAGGCATATAAATACTATACTTTGTTAATGGATGAGTGCACTAAATTTGCTTGGTTATATGATTATATCCTATGCGATGCAATTATGAGGTGTTAGATATCTGCCTCATTTATAAAGCTAAGGTATAGCACTTACTTGATTCTTGTTGAGGCGCAAAAAATCCAGGGGCTAGGCCCAAATACATTTCTGGCCCAATACAACACTTAACCAGGAAGGAAGCCTAACTAGGGTGCGCAAGAGTTTGTCGTATGCGCTTGCACAAGTTATAGGCCACATGCCACGCCAAGTAAACGTGCAATCCACAGAGAGGTTGTAACATGCCACGAATACCTGTCTAGCACTTGGAACAAATTAATTCATTAATTAAGACCAACAACCATTTGTTGGTCAAAAGATTTGAGTTTTACTTTCCAGCTAGAAAAGATGGTTCTTTCATTCATTAAATTGGAAAATACAATCTCACAACCTATTAGTTGCGAAGATTATACACAATCGTAAGCTAGCAAATCTCAGTTTGCATACACCCTTGCAATAGCAAGGGACAAATATTGTGAAATCAACAGATTATGCAAAGGACGCAAGGCGGTGAGATGTCCACATTGCTGCCCCCATTATGTATTTATTTATAACATGAAACAGCGCTCCCTATCAAGACCAGTATCAACTATAATAGTGGTATACTTATAACAGTGTTTCATATTCGCACACTTTGCAGTTGGTTCATACTAGATATAGAAAGATCCATCTCAAACTGAAACATCACCCACAACAGCATCCACACTCGCAACTTCCCTTATAAAATTTTTCGATGAAGGCAAACCAGCAACCACATCCTCTTCAATTCCACACTCGTTTGTTCCTCTTTTGATCATGAAGTAACCATCCTGCATACCATTCAGAATTAATTTGTGCTTCAGGGTGTGAAAAGGCACAAACATATGTTATCTATTAACTATTTAAAAATAATAATTAATGGAAACATACGTCACCCCAGCTTCTGTTCCACTGATTTGCGAGAAGCTGAAACACAAGAGTAAATGGTCAACAAGTAGTCTCAGAAAAATTCTGTGGTTGCACAAAACACCAGCGTATCAACATACCCAATAGTCCTCCCCAGCATCGGTTGTCCCCCACCCAATTAGCTTAACAGCATGACCTCCCAATACATCACCTTTAATATGTCTGTAAACTCCTGATTTATAGTGTGCAAAATCCTGTAAATAGTTACAACAAATTAAGAAATGGATTAAAGTCTATTCTGCGTTTAAAATGTCATTGTCTTGCAACTGGTCATCAAAGTTACTAATACATATGATTGGCACTTTGCATGTCATTTGACAGAAAAACCAACTAATATGTGATATCACATATGCACAACAGATTGTGTATGAGTTTATCCTAAATAAAGTTTACGTTAAAGGGTGCTCAAGAAATTGACAGCAAAGATAAGGCTTCTTAAAATGGGCATATAATTGTTTATGCAAAGTGATCACGCTATCTTTAAATGTAGTTGCTTGAATCTGCTTGCGCTAAAAGTAAGTATAGTTGTGGTGCTCATTACATTGTCACGGTCAGATCACATATGCCACTAACTAGTGAAAAGAGAGGATTTTCAGGGCTCTACGAAGAAAGCTTTAACCATATTGGTGATACCACACCCCCCACCCCTCCTCTTCCCCCAAACCCATTCTTTTTTTTTAATATGAATGAGAATTGTGAGAGAGTATGCTTGAAAATGCAATTTGATGATTTCAATATTGCCTGGCCGGCAATATATTAGCAGTTTAGGACTCCGCGCAGACAGATAAACATACGAAGAGGGCAAATCAGAATTTATAGTTTTTCTCATATATTGCAAATAGAAAAGAAAAAGAAGAGAACCACATCCTCATAAGTTGCAGTACATTCTGTTAGACTACATCCCTGATTTATAGCCAATTGATGTATATACCATTTATATCTCTCCAGTCAACTATATTAATTGTCAATCCCTATAGACTAGGAATTTCTTGATATATATTTCCTATTGTAACGTTAGCTTGGCTGTATATATATTTTCCTCCAACAGTGAGAAGAATAACAATTCAGATTTCACAAACTTACATGGTATCAGAGCGGGTTGCCCACGTGTGAAAGCCCAACGGCCACACGTGCTCCACGTCACCCAAAATGTGTTGTCCACGTGTTAGGCTTGAAAATTCGCCACACATGGTATCAGCGCAAATTCTTTCCTAGGGTTTTGGGTTGCTAATTTCTCTCCTCTTCTCTGGGTACATCGCCACTCTTCTTTCTTCTTCTCAGGCCTGTTGACAACACCTAAACAGCCCTGCTCCGTCGCTGCCCAACCATTCCAGATTTGTCGCATCAGATTCCAACCACCACAATCACAGCACCCCCCTTCCTGTCTCTAAGATGAGTTCTTCCGCTACTGCCTCCTCAACCGTTGCTGCCATGGCCACGTATTCTCTCCCCAACATCACCCACCTTGTGACGGTGAAGCTTAATGATGATTACCATCTCTTGTGGGATCATCAAGTTGAAGCCTTCCTTATTGGACAAGATTTATTCAAATATGTTGATGACACTCATCTATGTCCAGCTACCTCTTCTCCCGATTATAATCATTGGGTTCGCACAGACAAGACTCTTGTCAGTAAACTATCTGCTACTTTGTCAGAACCCATTCTTGCTTCTGTAGTTGGCTGCAAAACCTCTGCCTCCATGTGGTCTCTTATCTCCAAATACTTCACTCAGAAGTCAACCGCCAACTCCTCTCATCTTCAGCGTCGTCTTAATGAGATTTCTCGTGGGACTAGATCTGTCTCAGATTATCTTTAGGAGGCCAAATCGATTTCTGACCAGCTAGCTTCCATCGGAGAACCAATCTCTAATACAGACTTGGTTAATGCTATTCTCCGAGGCCTTGGTGATGCGTACAAGATGTTGGTGACAGCTCTTGAGAGCCTAGACACTCTTCCTGATTTCAGTGCTCTACGATCTCGTCTTCTGACTCAAGAGTCCCGCCGTCGACCTACCATTTCCTCACAGCCGGTTGCCTTGCTTGCCTCCCAGGGTGCCTCCCGGGCCTTCCTTCTCAAATTCTGGTTCACAAAACAATAACAGGCACAATAATTGGAACCACATGAATAATGGTAGTTGAAACAACTTTGGTTCTCGTTCCTCGGCTCCTGGTGTTTTGGGTACAGCACCTACTGCCTCTTGTCAGCTCTGCCATGGCTCAAGTCATTTTGCTCCGACATGTCCTATACTCTCTTAGTTTGCCCATCCACATGTGCCCAACTCCTTGCACACTGCATTTGCTGGATTACAGATTGCAGGACAGCCGCAGACCACTCCTTCACATGGTCCCACTTATACCACTCCTCTGCATGACCCTTCTTGGTATCTTGACACAGGTGCCAGCACTCACATGATTGGGAATCTGAGCCTTATGCAGCAACGCCTCCCGTACAATGGTCATGAAACAGTTCACCTTGGCAATGGAGATCAGATGCCTATTTCCTATACGAGTAACATGTCACTCTCCATTGGCTCCAACTCTTTCCAATTAAACAATGTTTATGCGATTCCTTCCATGCATAAAAATCTTCTGTCTATTGCACAACTCTGTCGTGATAATAATGTTTTGCGTGCCTTTGATTCTCAACACTTTTATCGATCTAATGGTTCTCTCCTCTTTCAGGGCCTATGTAAGAACGGTCTCTACAAGCTTCCATCTCTTCCGTCTCGTATTACATGTTTATCTACTTCTCTTCAGTCATCATCTATATGGCACAGTCACTTAGGTCATCCTTCTAGTAAAATAATGTCCTTTTTAGGCAAAAATCACTTGTTAAGTTCCCAATTTAAAGTCCAAAAATCTTTTTGTAAAGGTTGTGCTTTGGGTAAATCCACACTTCAATTTAAAAATTCTAATGAAGTACGTACCGATTCTCCTTTTTCTCTTGTGCATTATGATGTTTGGCAATCTCCTATTTCTTCTGTTAAAGGCTATAAATATTATGTATTGTTTACTGATGATTTTACTCGATTTACTTGGCTATATTTCATGAAACATAAGATTGAGGTTCTTTCCCATTTTAAGAATTTTTTGTCATACATTACAACTCAATTCTCTGCTTCCTTAAAACAGTTTCAGAGTGATGGCAGCAAAGAATATGATAACGAGGCCTTTCGAGCACTCTGCTCCTCTTATGGAATTCATCATTGCTTTTTTTGCCCCCATACTCCTCAATAGAATGGCCTTGTTGAACGTAAGCACCGTCACATTACTGACATGTCACTAACTCTTCTTCTCTCGAGTCAGGTTCCTACTTGTCATTGGGTTAATGTCGTCTCCCTGCTGTTTTTCTCATCAACTGTCTTCCTTCACATGTTCTTCACTGGTCTTCCTTCACCTGTTCTTCACTGGTCTTCCCCTTATTCTCGTCTTTATGGAAAAATTCCTTCCTTCACCTGTTCTTCACTGGTCTTCCCCTTATTCTCGTCTTTATGGAAAAATTCCTTCATATTCTGAGTTGAGTTTTTGGTTGTGCATGTTATCCGCATTTAGGTGCATATATGACTAACAAACTTTTACCAAGAACTGTTGAGTGTTTTTCTAGGTTACAGCTTGCAGCATAAAGGATACAAATGCCTTGATCACACTACTGGCCGTCTCTACATATCTCGCCATGTTCGCTTTGATGAGCATTCATTTCCCTTTAATGCACAGAAATGTTTGCCTTATCCCAGTGAATGGGTTGCAGTCCCCGTTTCACCTGTTGTGCCCCCTCCTGCTACTTTTCCATATCCCACCATGCCACAGGCTACAGAGGCATCATTTTCCCCACATGTGGTCCCTACTCGAACATACCAGCGCCGCTCACGTCCACCTCCTAATCCGCAGTCTCATTCTGCACCATCCTCTCCTACAGCTCCGAGCCCACTGTTGATGGGTATACTTCTGATTCTGGCGCCTGTTGCTATGCATCATCCTACGCTTACTCGCCACTAGGCTGGTACTCTTCACCCTCGAGTTCACACTGACGGCACCATTCGGTATCCTATTCCTCGTGCTTTGTTGGCTCATACTTCTCTTACTCCCGAAGAACCCACTTGTTTCTCGCAGGTTGTTCGTTTTCCTGAATGGCGTGAGGCCATGGTTACTGAATTTAATGCTCTTCTCAAGAATCAGACATGGGTTCTTGTTCCTCCTTAGCAACATGTGGTTGGATGTAGGTGCGTTTTTAAGCTTAAACGAAAGTCAGATGGGTCTATTGAGAGGTACAAGGCTCGCCTTGTTGCTAAGGGGTTCCATCAACAACCTAGTGT
Organism: Prunus padus; assembly: GCA_024362665.1. Classification (NCBI taxonomy): domain Eukaryota; kingdom Viridiplantae; phylum Streptophyta; class Magnoliopsida; order Rosales; family Rosaceae; genus Prunus; species Prunus padus. Next base: position 26,772,744 of record JANFAM010000010.1, read on the forward strand.
TGATTTTGATGAGACTTTTAGTCCTGTGGTGAAGCCCACAACAGTTCGGACCGTTCTTGCTCTGGCAGTTTCCTTTGGTTGGCCTCTTCATCAACTGGATGTGAAGAATGCATTTCTTCATGGTTATTTGGACAGTACTGTTTTTATGTCTCAGCCTCTGGGGTTTGTTGATCCAGCTCGCCCTACTCATGTATGCTGGCTTCATAAAGCCATTTATGGTCTCAAGCAGGCTCCTCATGCTTGGTTTCAGCGACTGAGTGGCTTTTTACTCCAGTTTGGGTTTGTTTAGAGTCGAGCTAATCCCTCTTTATTTATCTTTCGCCGCTCTTCTGACATTATGGTTCTCTTATTGTATGTTGATGATATTGTTCTGACAGTGAATCAGCCCTCTCATCTCCTCATTTGTTCTTACACTTGGTCAAGAGTTTGAACTTACTGAAATGGGTCCGCTCTCTTATTTCTTGGGGCTTGAAGCCACCTTTACCACCTCTGGCCTCCTCTCACAAACCAAATATACTGTTGTGCATCTCATGAGCTATCCTCTCTTGATGGTGAGTTACTTTCTGATGCAACTGAGTATAGGCAGCTTGTGGGCTCCCTTCAATGTCTCACTTTCACTAGACCCGACATCTCCTTTGCCGTTCATCATATTGCTCAGTTTATGAGCGCTCTTCGTTCTCCTCACTTGGTTGCTGCTAGGCGTATTCTTCGTTATTTGAAGAGCACTCTTGGTTTTGGTCTTTCCTTTCGTCGGTCTCTGAGCCCCCTTGCTCTTCGTGGTTTCTTTGATTCTGACTGGGCTGGTTGTCCTGATACCCGTCATTCGACCACTGGTTTTTGTGTTTCTTGGTTCCAACCTTATTTCTTGGTGTGCTAAGAAACAATCGACAGTTTCTCACTCCTCTGTTGAGGCTGAGTATCGCTCTCTGGCTCATGTTTGTGCAGACACTACATGGATCTCTCATCTCCTTCATGAGTTGGCGCTTCCTCCTTCTGGACGAACCTTATTGTTGTGTGACAATCTCAGCATACCTATATGGCTTCCAATCCGGTGTTTCATGCTCGCACTAAACATATTGAGCTCGATTACCACTTCATTCGGGAGCGCTCTCTGGCTCTCACCAAGTTCAATTTGTTTCCTCTTCTGATCAGCTCGCTGACATCCTCACCAAGGGCCTTTCTACGCATCGTTTCCAACTCCTTCGTTCAAATCTAGTCTCTTCCACATCGTCGGATTTGCGAGGGACTGCATCCCTGATTTATAGCTAATTGATGTATATACCGTTTATATCTCTCCAATCAACTAAATTAATTGTCAATCCCTATAGACTAGGAATTTCTTGATATATATTTCCTATTGTAACGTTAGCTTGGCTGTATATATATATTTTCCTCCAACAGTGAGAAGAATAACAATTCAGATTTCACAACTTACACATTCAATTATGAAACAAGAAATTACCTCGTAAACAGTGAAGGCGACCTCAACTGGTCCATTACTATAAACCTCTGCCATGATACTGTGGGAATCAGAATTGATTCTATATGCACTGATACTATAACGCTTTGAATTCTTCCATAGCTGGTTCTTATCTGCACACTTTTTAACACACTTTGGAGTAGGATATGCGGGCTCACACCCAGGGTGTGAACAGCCAGTTGGATCGAAGTATGGGTCACACTGCCAGATGGAAAACTCGTCAGGACTTCATGCAGTATTTAAAAGGTATGATTTTTATGAACCAAACGAAAAAAAAACCCTCAAATTTATATGAAACAGCACTAGCGCAGAAGAAAATGGACACACTTACACAAACCCATTGGGTTTAGGTAAACACAGGGACGTCTCTCTTATTTTTGTTATTAAATTGAGCTCCCTGGTTAGGATGATGAACTAAGAATTATTCCTAAGTTGAAAGAAATACTTGCAATTCATGAGCACTGACAATCATTCTAACATGGAGGAAGACTACGCTTTTTGGGCCGGGTTGGAAATGGTTCTTAAGTTGCAAGAAGGCTTGCAGTGCTAAGGTATGCACTAGATATCATTCCAACATTGAAGGTAAACTTTGCATTTCGGTGAGGATTAAGATTGGTACTGATGGAGAGACTAACAATGGAACCCACAGGCTTTGGGTAAATACAGGGACCTCTCTTGTTTTCTATACTTAAGTTGACCTCCCTGGTTAGGGTTAGCTAACAAATTATTCCTATGTTGCAAGAAAGACTGTAAATTCTAAGGTGAGCTGTGAAAATCATTCTAACAATGGAGGAAGACTGCTTTTGGGGTAGGGTTGGGTTCACTCTTATGTTGCAAGAAGGCTTGCAATTCTAAGGTGAGCACTAAGATATCCTTTCAACATTAAAGGTAGACTTGATTTTGTGTAAAGGTTAAGATGCGAAGGTAACAATGTTTTTGTTTGAAAACCTTTTTCTATTATTGTTTCTGGATATCACTGGCGCCCTCCTCCCCCTCCCCCAATCTGCCCAAATTCACACAATAAAAAAGAGAGAGAAGCTGTGTTTAATATATTTAAACAAGGACTTGGTACCTCTTCAGTGACAAGAGCATGAAGAGAGAGAGAGAGAGAGAGAGAGAGAGAGAGAGAATTTGTGTTAATATGCTTAACAACAAGAACTAGCTACCTCTTCAGTGACAACACCGTGGTGGACAAAGTATCGCCAAGCATAAATTGGATACCCCCCATCACAACCATCTCCACACATGAAACCACAACAGGCTAAGAGATCATTAACAGAAAGTGATATGTTCTGCAATAAAGCATAGAGGATTAAATTTTTTTAAAATATATATATATAAAGGAAGATGTACATTAATGGAATGAGAAACAGTGAATTTGTTATCAATGAATTTCAGTTACCATGCCAAAATGGATGCAAAAACGGTCTGATAGTGCTTCAACAGCAGCAAAAGCCCAACAAGAGCCACAGTGACCCTATATTTCCAAAAAGCAAACTTTCCATGAATTTCCGGAATTAATTTATTGGACAAGATATCATGGAGACGTATGCGAAAATTATTACCTGATCTTCATTAAAGAAATTGATCCAGCATTTGACATAAAAATGAGAAAGCATTAGCACCTTCTGTCTTTTAAATCAAAGAAACACTGAATAACAACAAATAAATGAAAAGTAGCAGGTAACCTAGAATTCTTCCAATGGTGTTGCACTGAGGCCAAGCTGTTCTTGCATCAAAATTAGTTGGCAACTTCAAAGATTTTGGATGAGTTAAAATAGGAAAACTCTGCAAATCCTTTCGGGGTGTTGGTTTAACTCCCAGAAGGTGCATAAACTGGCTAACCTGTGCAACGAAAAGGAAATCTTGGGACCCAGGAGTAATATGAAAAACCAATTTATGCATTTGTATGGCAATAAAAGGGCAGGACAGTCCTTTAAACTTGACCATAAAGAAGACCCTTCCGGTTGAAGACTCACAGTGTAATTGGAGAATCGGGGATTCATGGCAGCTTCCCATCCAGCCATGGGGTTTTCATTTATTTGCTTAATGATTGAGTCCTGCTTGGCCATGACAAGAGTCAAAAGGATAATAGTATATTCTTTCACAATTAATATTGGAATGGAATTCTCAGTTATTATTCCCTCCCCACTCTGTATGTGTGCGTAACTACTTCCATTGCAATGACTTACTCATCATATATAGCAAGCAAAAGGGAATACCTGAAGAATACGAGAATTAAGCTTACTCTTGGTAACTGGTTTGGCTGCAATGAACTGTGGAGATGATCAACCGTTAGTTTTCTTTCTGGTCAGCAACCATTAGGTTCAATAATGACTTTTAAAATGAACGTAGAGAAAACAAGTTATCCAACCAATTGACATAAACACAGAAGAAGATTAAATTGGCCTCACTACTGATTTTAGACATTAACACACACAAGCAACATGGAAGAGAATTTCCATTTCCTAACTGAGTATATGAGGTTCTAGGAAGCTCTACCCTAAAAATCAAATCCCCTGTATGCTATAGTAGCTAGTATATTTACAATGAAGAATAGCATTTGACGTTTTTGTCAACTCTCTCACTTCATCAGTTAGTTGATCTTTATGTATTACTCAAAGTATGCGTAATAAGCTTATTTGAGGGATCCCTCAAGTGAAGCTCTCTCTCTATATATATGAGAAATCTTAGTTTCCATAGGATCAGTCATTGGATTGTTTTGCAAGAGTACATAAAGGGGAATCATTACGTTATTCAAGTCGCTACCTCAGGTCATAATTACGCAATCGGCCCAGTTTGAGACTGAACAAAACAGAGCAACTTTGGATCCGATGCACTAAATCCCATTTCATATTGCCCTTAAAAGACATATCAATCAGAGACTCAGACTCAGTAAACATGAATTCATCATATAATTTCAAAGGGAAACTGAGAATAGCAAGAAAATGAAAGAAAGGAGCTCTGCAAATTGAAATCAGTTAAAAGATTCAAGGTAAGCTAAGAATACAAAAGAGATCGGATAGGAAACAAATAAAACTAAGGAAGGAGACAACACGGAAAGCAAAGGGAAAAGAAAAAGGCTTAGAGTTCACGAGCCTCTGGGTGAAAGCTGGAAATGGCCCCTAAAAGCAACAGTAAAGTCGCAAAATATAGCTGCTGAATTGTAGCCATCTTCCTCCCGTTCATCTATCAAGCTTATCAATATTACGACTGGAGATGACTCCCGATAAACAAATGGCTTTTCTCGCTTCTACCTTTTATATTAATAGATTATTGATTGTTGGTCCAAACTCGTGGAAAGAATAAAATAATAAGTAATTGAAAAAAAAAATATGGCTCTGAAGAGAAGATAAAGAAACTGACGGAAAATGAAAGGAAAGGCAACTGAGAGAAGTAACACGACTTTGCGATGATTTTTGTGTAAAAGATTTATGGGTCACGGAAGGGGATCATGATCCTCTGCCAGTTAGAAATTCGCATTTGGTTGGGGTTCGGGTACACTGCCGATAGGGTGCTTTTATTAGCCAACACCTATTTTTTTTAGTTAAAATTTAACTAAAAACACACCAAAGTTATTTTAAAAATTCTCTATAAAATTTGAACTTCAATCATACTCTCTAATTTAGTTATTTTTTAATTTAGTATGATTGGTTCATCTTTATAAAAAATAGAGTGCTGCTATTTCCACCCATGTCCTATTTCCCTACCCACTATCTTCCCACCAATTTGAAAAAACACAAGCTTATTTTTTCACTCACATTATTCCTAAAAGGGATATTTGTAGAAATGTCATTTGAACTTATACCTCAGTTTCAATTTGTCACCTTAAAGAAAAATTTAAGAAAAATATCACCTAAACTTTTCACAATCCATGATTTGTCATATGAATTAACACCATCCAATTTTTCATCGGGTTAATTACTCAAATGGTCCTCAAACTTGTACTTGATTTATATTTTGGTCCCTGAATTAAATTATTCGTTCAAATGGTCCATCAACTCTATATTATTTGTTCCATTGGTCCTACAGTTCAATGTTGCAATCAAATATAAGGGTAAAATCGTCATAATAGTCCACAAGGTGATAAAGTGGTGATAAAGTAGTGATACAGTGGCGAAAAAGGGGTGATAGAAATCACTTTATCACCTATTTATCACCACTTTATCACATTGTAGATGGTAATTGACGATTTTACCCTTACATTTGACGGCAACATTGACAGAAGTTAACAGTAAGACCATTTGAACGAATAATATAAAGTTGATTGACCATTTGAACGAATAATTTAATTGATGGACCAAAATGTAAATCGAGTACAAGTTTGAGGACCATTTGAGTAATTAACCCATTTTCATCTATTATTAAGAGTATTTTAGTCTTTTTATTTTCAAGGAAAAAAAAAGAAGCTTTTCTCTTCCTTTCCTCCCCCACCCCTTTCCCCCCATTCTCACCCACAACCCCAGTCCCCCACCCTCTCACTCTATTTGATGACTGCCTGCCAAGTACTGTTGGCGATGGTTCGGTTCTCAACTTGGCAGACCATAGCATTAGCGTTGTAAATGCTGCAGGAGCTCCATTCTTTTCCCCGAGATATTTTGGCCTTCCCTGCCTTAGCTTCTGTAAGCAATTGCTCTGCTTTCTCTCTCCTTGTGGTTTTTTGTTTGTTTTTGTGTTTGATTGCTGCTTGACATGATCTTGACAGGTGAAGTGTGAGAGAGCTCTGGAGTTTCAGAGATTTGGAGGTCCTGCAGGAGTGCAGGTAAGGAGAGAACTTATGGAACAGTTTCAGTCAGTTTTTAAGTTAATTTGAACTGGAAGTCTATGAATTTCAAGTTCCCAATTATATTAGGATGGGATTTTATGCTTATTGTCTTTTGTAGCTAGCTTAATTTGATTCGGTTGTAAGAACAAATTTTTGTATGCTAGCTTGAGTTGAATTGATGGGATCCTTAGTTATGCATAAGTGTTGGATCTTGTTTGGATAAGCTCCTTCTCCATGTTGAGTTATGTAGTAACAGTCCAGGTCACATCGTGGGTGAGAAAAATAGAGGGACGGGGGAAGGGGTGGTCCGGTCGTGGGTGAGAAAAACAGAGGGACGGGGAAGGGGTGGGGGAGGAAAGGAAGAGAAAAGCTTTTTTTTTTTTTTTTTTTTTGAGATATTTAGTTAAATACCCATTCTTAGCACGGATAATATAAATAAACCCTACGTCATTTCATTTCTATAAAACAAACCCAAAAATGAATTTAATGCCCTATTGAATTTAATTTTAATTATTAAATTACTTTAACGCCTATTGAGTGTTTTATGTTTTTAATGAGATTTTGGGATTGAGCATTTTAAGAAAATCATGCGATTTTGTAATTATAGGAAGTTTAAAGTCTCTTTATTATGTCATATACGAATTTTGAGTGTGTTTCTAAAATCCATTTCATATAAGGTTTTTTTTTTTAATTTGGACCCCAATATTGTGTATATTAGTGAATCTCCTTTTTTTTCCTTGAAAATAAAAAAACTAAAATACCTTAATAATGGATGAAAAATTGGATGGTGTTAATTCAGATAACAAATCATGGATTTTGAAAAGTTCAGGTGACATTTCTCTTAAATTTTTCTTTAAGGTGACAAATTGAAACTGAGGTATAAGTTCAGGTGACATTTCTACAAATATTCCTTTTTAAAATACCATTTAATTATTAAATCAAGCAAACACTCTCAAACTCCAACTTAAAACATAAAATTTTCAACAACAAAAAATCATTCTTCATCTTCTTCCTGTCATTTCGAGTTCACGACCATAAATCCCATTCCGGTCAACCCCTCAATCCTTTTGGAAGAACTATTAAAATTTATTTACCATATCAATATTCGCATAAGCCCCTTAGCAGCATTGGTGGTGTCACTGCCGCAGCACTGTCAAGACTGCCATGAATTTTAATTGAAGTGATGTTATATGGAATAAGGACCCGCATGTGGGTTAATCAAACTGAAAATCTTGAAAATGGAATCAAATTGAAGGACACTTTGGCCTTTATTATCAACACCCACCAACCCTGATGGCACAATATGAAAAGTGGAGTTGCGAATTTGATTTTTCTTATTTTTATTACTTTTCAAAAGATTAGGATGGGTGGATCGTTCCTCGCTGGATTTGATGAGGTCGGGAAAATGGAAAGAATATGGAGATTTAAAAGAAAGAAAAATTATTTTCTTTTTAAAATTCATTTTATTTTTATGGTTTTAGAAGTCATTTTATATAGGGGTAATTTTGTCTTTAAAATTTTGACGATAAGGTGAGTGAGAAAATAGGATAGGGGTGGAAATAGTAATAGTAAAAAATAATATAAAAAATTAGTTAGTATTAATTAAAAGTTTAAACTATGCATAAAACAAAACATCATTAAATTATAGTGAGCCACTAGCAGTCATTTGTCTCCTCAAATTTTGGAGCTCCTAGAGGTCTTCCTATTTTAGGAGGTGGATATGGAGCATGGTTGAAGTTGTATTTTTCCAATTTCTCCCTAAAATTTGTCTAATAAAATAGTTAATAAAGCCCATTATGGATGCTTTTATATCAATGGTCTCTAAATTTTCCCTCATTTTATTTTTTATCCCCAAATTCCAATAATAGTATTTGTCATCCTCAAATAGTCTCTTGCATTATTTTCATTAACTCCGACAAACTTTCTGTTAAATTAAAGGGTAAACTTGGAAACTCATCCATGTGTGATTGTACTAATTTCAACTAAAAAACAACACAGACGCCTAGGAATCAAGACTCCCATTGCATCTCTAGCAATAGTCGCTTCAACATTACACTACTACAAAAATCGCAATAGACGACGGTAATTTACCGTCGTAAATTTACTTTTTCAACCGTCGAGGAATCGACCGACATCTTTTACGCATAAAACCACGACGGTAAAATCCCGTCGTCTATTATTTATAAAGACGACGCTTTTACTAAAAACCGTCGTCTATTAATTTAAAGACGACGGTTTTTATGAAATACATGACGTCTATTATATGTAAAAACGACGGTTTGTAAGAACTGTCGTCTATTATGAAATAACAGTCGTCTATTATATGTAAATATGTCGTCTATTATGAAATAAGAGTCGTCTATTATTATGAAATAACAGTCGTCTATTATATGTAAAGAAGACGGTTTTGTGATAGAATTGACGTCTATTAATGTAAAGACGACGGTTTTTTTGAAAGAAGTGTCGTTTATTATATCCAAAGATGTGGTAATTTTACATTTTATCTTCTTTTTTTCTTGCTTCCAATGGTTCTCTACAACGATTTTAGCTAAAAAAACAACCATAATGCTTTGTGAAATTCAGCTCCAAATAATCCACACCATACAATAAATATACTAAAGAATAATTTGTTTCATAAAACTTGAAGATTCAATAATAATTACATACAAAATGTTTACCAATCTTCATTCCTATATATCTATACAAAATATCATAACCATAATATTAAACTATAATTAGAAAAAGAGGGGCTACATATGAAATTTGATCCGATTTTCATCAATTTGTTCTTGTGTGTATGAGTTAGCGTTGCCTTCTTGCACTGCAAAACCAGGATTAAAAAAAAGGAAGCAAGTTTTAGTTGAGATACATTTATAAACCTTTTGCAACTATAACAGGATAAAAAAAGAAACAAGAAACAAAAGCCAGTAAGAGGAAGCATAACTTATTTTGATTTCCTCTGACTTGGAGCAAATTAACTTCAAATAATTTGAGAAACTGAACCTAATGAAATGTCATACGACTTGGAGCAATCGATGGAGACGAGAAAACTTTAAGGTCAGAATATGTGTTGAATCAAAAAAATTCACAAAGAAAAAAAAATGACGTTACTTATCAGAGATATTTTCTCATATAGTTATCTCTAAGGAAACGTCCCACTACAGCCCACTCTCAAAAGAAATTAAAAAGAAATTATAAAAAAAAAGATAGGGTGAGATCGTGCTTGGAACAGGTTATCTCCCACTACTCCATTTATCAAAATGATGGCACAATCTGGGAAGAAACTGTTTCCCTCAACTGCAACTCACCTCTAGCCTATAAAAAGGGACAGCAGCAAACGAAGAAAAGGGGGAGAAGAGGAAGAAGCAGCCGTGAGGCTGCTGAAGCAAAAAAAAGAGGGGACTGCAAGCTTGAGAGGGAAGCAGTGAAGCGGCCTGCCAACTGCTGGAATTCTCTTCTCTCTCTCTCCTGAAGTTCTCTCTTCTCTGGAGTGTTCTCTCCCCTACCTAAATTATACCCAAAAATGCAAGTGTACAACAATCAACAAAGGGCTGCAGAGACAAAAAGGAGGTGCAACCCCTACTCCCTGCAAAGACAGAGGCGGCAACCAAAGATGCATTTGGCATCTGCAACAAAACCTCTCTTGAAATCCTCCTTTACACTTGGGGTATAAAACTCACAAATCAAACTAATGGATGGCAATCCATGTGGGGTGGCTCCCCTTGAATCAAAATACTTGGATGATAAATCCATTTGGGTGGCAACCCTTATATCAATTTCATGGATGGCAATCCATTTTGGGTGGCAACCCTTAAATTAAATTCTGGTATCACATATCGCTCTGTTGGGTGGTTCAAATATGTTGGATATTCAATCCATTGTTGGGGTGGCAACCTCTTGAATTAAACAAATGGATAACAGGTACAGAGGTGGATAAAAGCTCTACCGAGCAAATAGAAAATCATGATAATCAACTCAATAAACCAAAAAAAAAGGGATGAGGTTCTGGGGATGGAAAGCAGAGAGAGTTTTTACTCTTGCTTGAGAAAACCAAATCAGTTTCTTGTTTGTAGCTGCAAATCAAAATATGAAGTTAGCTATCCATCATAAATGGTGGTAAAGAAATTGATGCCAGAAATTTATACCTCTGCCTTTGGAGAAGTTGATAACTCTATCCCTCTCTGATATAAAAAAAAGGCTACTGTGCTGCTCCGAAACAAAAGAAAGAACAAAGCAAAAGGAATCAGATGCTTGTGCATAAGCAGAACAAAAAGAAGTAAATAGCTCTGTGTTTCGTTGGAAAAGTTCTACAGTGGTGTGTGAACAACAAAAAAAGAAAGAAATAGAGACAAAGGTAGCAGATGAAAACGAATTGGAATGGTCTGTGTTGCTTTTGCTGTTTGCCCATAAAAATAATAAACAAAAAAAAATGGCGTGAATGGGGAAAAGAGGAGGCAGGCGCCTATATAATACTTAGGGGCTGTGTCGTACAGCCCCTCTTCCTTTCGAATGATGAAAGCCTACCTTGACTAAACAATGGCAAGCTCTGTAATTTGACAAACAGATGTTGTTTGGTTGGGTTCCCGAAACCTTCAATTGATAGTTAATGAACTATATGGTCTACTCTGACAGAAGGAAGAGACTTACCTTGCTTTGATTTCTCTTTGGTTTTCTCAAATTCAAAGCTCTGAAGTGGTTATGGCTAACGGGACAATGAAGAGATATATGGTTTGGTCAAGTTTGAGTTAATTTGAACTACTCCAAATGGATATGGGAGTGACTTAGTTTGAATTGGTCTCTACTACTCCAAATAGATATTATTTTTGATTCAATTGGCATCTGGCTCTTAAAAGGAGGCTTTCTGTCGTGGACTTTCATTTATGGGCCAACTGATGAGAGAATGTCAAGGCCCAGAGATAAATTGATGGGTTATCTAAACAAATTACCCATTAATTCCCTAAGGTCCAAAATATTTAATGGGTGATGCAAGTAAATGCCCATTAAATTTACAGAGGCCCAAATGTCAATTATATGGTTAATGGATCAAATTTTAATATCCTCATAGCCATATTTTAGTCCATTTAAAATGTTCAATCAAATTAAATTAGTGGGTTCATAAAATAATTGCCCATTAGTTTTCTTTGATATTGACAATAAAAAAAATGGTCCAAAACCATCAAATTTTCCCATGGGTCATCTACCCATGCAAATTTCAACGAGATTAAATTGAAATCTCTCAAACCCAAATTCTCAATTAATGGGCCACACTTACCCATTAACTTCCAATTTTTCTCATGGGTCATCTACCTATGAAAAACCCCCAAATTGTCTCCAAGATACAAATTCTCAATTAGTGGGCCACACTTACCCATTAATTCTCAAATGTCTCAAAGACACAAATTCTTAATTAGTGGGCCACACTTACCCATTAATTTCCAAATTTCTCATACACAAACTCTTAATTAGTGGGTCACACTTACCCGTTAATTTCCAAATTCCCGAACTACGCTGGTTTGATCCCGTTAAGGGTACGTAGGCAGTCTAGCATACCAATAGACGCAACCGCCACCAAATTCAAATCTCTCAAACACAAGCTCTTAATTAGTGGGCCACACTTACCCATTAATTTCCCAATTTTGGAACTACGTTGGTTTGATCCCATCAAGGGTACGTAGGCAGTCTAGCATACCAATAGACGCAACCGCAACCAAATTTGAATCCCTGGTTTATTCTTAACCAAATTCGCCCCAAACACATTTCCATATCGAATCCCTGGTTTATTCAGCCAAATTCAATCAAACACTTTTCAATCAAATTCATTGAAATTCCCCCTTTGCAATGAGTTATTCATTCATTGCAATTCTTTGAACTACGAGTGACTTGATTCCCGCATGGGATACGTAGGCATCCTGAGGTTGGACTTGAGAGCAGTCGCAAAACCAAACACAAGTTCTGTTTCTTTATGGTGGAATCAAAGGGTGTTCCCTTCAAACAAGGGATTGTAATTAAGAGACACCACGTCTTGAATGGGTCGAACCTAAAATAATAAAACCCCATTATTTAATTAGTGGTGGTGAAATTATGTTGGGAAGTTAACATTTTTCTTCAACAATATGAGTTGAAGAAAGATAGCGAAATGTTATATATATAGGGTTTAGGGCAAATTTGAAAAATTACAATTCGCGGTCAAATTTTTCAAAAGACCGCGTTTTTAAAGACGACGGAAGGTAAAATAAAAACGTCGTATAAATTAAACTTTACACGACGGTTTTTAAATAATATGGACGTTATAAACATATACTACGTCAGTTAGTTACAAAAAAAAGTCGTTGTAAAATATTTTCACAACCCTCAGCATAAAACCGACGTCTTAAATAAAAATAACTTCGGAGAAATAGAACTTTGTGTTAAACAAGAAACTAAATATACAATCTTTCTTGAGAACTCAGTTGTTGTTGTACACCCAACCGAAGTTCTTAGATGGGTTGGGTGTAAAAACACAACTGAGTTCGCAAGAAAGACATTCTTGCATGAGAGGTGAGAATTGAGATATAGTGAACATTTGGAAAAAAAAAAATCCAATTTAAACGAATTATTTAGAATTGGAAAACTAAAAGTGACTTTATTAAGACTTGGAAACCGAAAAGGGCCTTTATTTCGACTTGGAAACGTAAAGCCGCCGTTTGATCCAATTTCGCAGATAAAGCGTGCGTTTCAGTTCGAAAGTTTGAAGTTGAAACCTAAAGCGACGGTATTTATGTTTTCCGTCGTCGTCGTTTCTTGACATTTATTTTGACTTTTGTTGTCGCGCTTGTTTTAAACAACAACGACGGTATAATTAATAGAAACGACGTGAAAATGATTTACAACGGCGATATAATTAATAGAACTGTCGTATTATCTGAAAAACCACGTCGTTATATTATATTATGACGACGTGGTACCGATTTACCACCACCTTTTATTTATAAGAACTGTCGTAGTCTAATGTGTAATACGGCGCAAAATAATAAAAGACAGACGTGGTTAATTAACTTTACATGTCGGTAATTATCAAATTACGGTCGTATTAAATAGCACTTGATACGTCTGTTAATAACAGTCGTCTATTATACGTAAAGACGACGATTTTTATTAAAAACTGTCGTCTATTATAATAAAGACGACAATTTTTATGAAAGAAATGTCGTCTATTATATGTAGAGAAGACGGTTTTGTGATAAAATTGTCGTCTATTAATGTAAAGACGACGGTTTTTTTTGAAAGAACTGTCGTTTATTATATCCAAAGATGTAGTAATTTTACATTTTATCTTTTTTTTTCTTGCTTCCAATGGTTCTCTACAACGATTTTTTTCTTGCTAAAAAAACAACCATAATGCTTTGTGAACAATAAATATACTCAAGAATAATTTGTTTCATAAAACTTGAAGATTCAATAATAATTACATACAAAATATTTACCAATCTTCATTCCTATATATCCATACAAAATATCATATCCATAATATTAAACTATAATTCGATCCGAATTTCATCAATTTGTTCTTGTGTGTATGAGTTAGCGTTGCCTTCTTGCACTGCAAAACCAAGATTTAAAAAAGAAGAAGCAAGTTTTAGTTAGAGATACATTTATAAACCTTTTGCAACTATAACAGGATTTAATAAAAAGAAACAAGAAACAAAAGCCGTAAGAGGGGAGCATAACTTATTTGGATTTCCTCGACTTGGATATAAACGACGGAAAGTAAAATTAAACCGTCGTATAAATTATAATATAAACGACGTTTTTAAATAATAGGGACGTTATAAATATATACTACGTCGATTAGTTACAAAACCGACGTCTTAAATAAAAATAACTACGAGAGAAATAGAAATTTGTGTTAAACAATAAACTAAATATGCAATCTTTCTGGGGAACTCAGTTGTTGTTTTACACCCAACCGAAGTTCTTAGATGGGTTAGGTGTAAAAACACAACTGAGTTCCAAAGAGAGACATCTTGCATGACTGAAACCATTCAGAGATGTGAGAATTGAGACTGAACGTTTGGAATAAAAACTCCAATTTAAAGGAAATATTTAGAATTGGAAAACTAAAAGTGACTTTATTAAGACTTGGAAACCGAAAAGGGCCTTTATTTCGACTTGGAAACCTAAAAGCCGCCGTTTCAGTGTCCAATTTCGCAGATAAAGCGTGACGTTTCAGTTCGAAAGTTTCGAATTTGAAACCTACAACGACGGTATTTATGTTTTCCGTCGTCGTTGTACTGACGTTTATTTCGACTTTTGTTGTCGCGCTTGTTTTAAATAACAACGACGGTATAATTAATATAAACGACGTGAAAATGATTTACAACGGCGATATAATTTATAGAACTGTCGTATTATCTAAAAAACCACGACGTTATATTATATTATGACGACGTGGTAACTATTTACCACCTCCTTTTATTTATAAGTACTGTCGTAATCTAATGTATAATACGTCGTAAAATAATAAAAGAGAGACGTGGTTAATTAACTTTACATGTCGGTAATTATTAAATTATGGTCGTATTAAATAGTACTTGATACGTTTGTTAATAATACAATTACCGTCGTGTTCATTGGATGTTCAAAACGGCGGTATTATATGTAAAACGTCGTCTATAATTACTACGTCGGTATATTTACACATACCGTCGTTGTTTATTTGTTGTCTTTTTTCTGATCGGAATGGCATGTTTAATAAGACGACGCTTTTAAATTTTTATGCGTCGTGTTTTAAAAATGCCCAAATGAATTTCCAATTTTTAGGTGTTTTAGTTTATGATCCACGTCGGTTTTTATATTACCGTCGTCGTTTTAAATTTAACGACGGTATTTATTTTGTTCGTCGTCGTTTTACCGACATCTATTTCGATTTTTGTAGTAGTGTTAGATCAGCCACCTAGGAATCAACCATTTCATCTTTTATCTCATTGGAGGAAATGAGCCCTGCAATAGGAGATTTATTGATATGAAGGCAGATACAAAATTACACAAGAAGAACACTGCCCTTAGAGGAGGGTTCTTGCAGACAAGAAAGTAGAAATAAAAACAATAAAAACAATAAAAACAACTAGTGCAAGAACAATTAGCAAACTCCATATGTAATTAAACCCCAACTCACTCAGAGTTGAAGATGACAGGATCCATAAGAATTCAGGAAGCAGTGTTGAACAGAGATCGTGTAGATAACCAACTCTGAAGCATCCTTGGGACTGGAAACACCAAAAGTGAAAGAGCAATTACCACTCAAATTCCACCTTGACTTTCAAAGGAAGTCACAGTATCTCCAGCAACCCCTCACGATCCGACAACACCAAAGGAGTAGATCTCACCAAATTCATCAACTCCATCTCCATGGAAAAGATCTTAGAAAAGCTACTGCCAAACCCTTAAATTTCAATATCACATACAACAAGAGGGCAAAGGTGGAGATCTACCAAGATCAAGCAAGAACAGCCCAAAAGGTTGAGAAACAGCCCCTAAAAGCCTTGGGGGGAAGACAAAAGCTTGCCAAAAGGCAAGGGAGCAAAATCCCAGCAAAAAACTGGGGGGAAAACTCTCCACAACATGATGGGGGAGAGAGAAACCCGGTTTATTAGCCGAATGAATCCAGGGGTTCACTGGATTCAAAAGAGTTTGCAATAGCTTTAGGAAGGTTTTTAGGTTGAAAGAGAAGAAGAAGAAGTTTTAGGAAGAAGGTAGCTTAGGAGAAAAACTTCCTTGTCATAGGGATGTCACTGTCAGCATTCTACCTAAGTGTCCTAAGCCACTAAAATCATGACAGTTGGCAACCAACTTAAAAATATTTTTTGCACTTTTGTTTTATATTTTGAGAGGATTTTTGCACCTTTTTTTTCCCTCTCTCTTCAACATCCCTCCCTCTCTTCCATTCCTCGTTCTCTCTCCAATTACTGCTCATTCATCATCACCCAATCTTTCTTAAGTCCACCATTTCAAAAATTTCCAGAATTCCACAATAAATAACACAAAAAAAATTAAAATGAAAAAAGGGAGAGAGATGTGGGTGATGACGGATGAGTGATTGAATAGGGAAAGAGGAATCAAGGGTTGGAGAGAGAACGAGGAATGGAGGAGAGGGAGGATGTCGAAGAGAGAGGAAAAGAAAAGGTGCAGAAATCCTCTATTAAAAAAGGTACAGAAATCCTCTATTAAAAAGGTGCAGAAAATATTTTTAAGCTGGTTGCCAGTTGTCATAATTTTATTGGTTTGGGATACTTAGGTGGAATGCTGACAGTGGCATCCCTATGACAGGGAAGTTTTCCTCTTGGAATAGAAAGCATTTGAATCCATAACATGAAAATTAAAGAAAATTAAAGAGACAATATAGAAAAAATGTCATCTTCATTTCAAGTTTTTTTTTTTTTTTTGGATGCAATCATTTCAGGTATTCATTTAGATTTATAAAGTGGAGATATCTTACTGTGGAGATAGAGGGTGAGATTCAGACCTACAAAAACAAAAGGGTAAACTGCCGAAATGCCCCTTGAACACCTAATTATCAATTTATCCCATGACTTTTTTTTTTTTACAAAATTAAGGACTCGAACTAAATTTTATTCTCAATTTCCCCTTGCCGTCAAAATTCTCAACATTTCATCCAATTTGGCGTTAAATATGACGGCAAATTGGTTATTTCAAATGTTAAAAATAATTAAATACTGTAAAATAAAATAGTATGACATAAAATGAAAAAAAATATATTTTAATAAAGACCCACCCACCCTTTCTTCTTTCTTTGTGACTATGCCCTCTCTCTCTCTCTCTGCGACCAAACCCATCAACCCACACCCTCCAAACAGCCCCATTTATTCAGATCTTGAATCCATTGATGGGTTGTGCGAATTTTAGGTGAAGGGGCAATGAACTTGTGAGCTGAAGAGGTCTGGACCTTTAAGGCTATGGGGGAAAAAATCATAGGGGAACGGGCGCGAATGGGAGGGGGCGGTGGGGAATGGGGTGGTCTTGGGTCAGAGGTCGATTAGGTGCCAATGTGTGTAGGTCAGAGGTCTGGGGTTGTCTCTGCACTCTCTGTGGGTCGAAGGTCTGGGATTGTATCTGCACTCTGTGTGTGTAAGTCTTCTAAACTTGGAGTACCAAAGATTGAGATAGAATGAAGTTTGAAAAAGAGGTAACTTTAAAGTCCTTGATTCGCCAATTCGAACATGGGTTTAAGGCTCTTTCTCATTCGAACTTGATTTCATCTTATGGGTTTCACATATCTGTGGCTGGTCTTCTGGGTATTGCTGGTTTTGTTTTAGCTCTCAAAGACTCGAAATTGAGCAGGCTAAGCAGCTTAGACTGGCTGCCCAAGACTGACAATGGTTCTCCGAAGTTGCGCTTGGTACCTGGCTTGCAAAACCTTGGGGGTTTTTTTCTCTCTCTCTTTTCTTTATTTTTTCCAAATTTTTAAAAATCTTTTAATCATTTAACTGAAAATTGGATGAAATGTTGAGAATTTGGACGGCAGGGGGGAAATTGAGAGTAAAATTTAGTTTGAGTCCTTAATTTTGTAAAAAAAAGGTCAGGGGGTAAATTGATAATTAGGTATAAGTTCAGGGGGTATTTCGGCAGTTTACCCAAAACAAAATAAAAGGGAGGTAGTGAGTGAGATTGATATATCTTTGTTAAAAAAAAAGGATAAACCCTCTTGGATTTCTACTTTGGTCGGGGTCATCATTTGCCGACAGGCCCTTGGGCCAATAGGGCCCACCAATCCATCAAGAAAAAGCTCAACATTGCCCGTTGTTTAATGGCTTGGACTTGGGTTTGGGTGTCTAAAGTCCGGCCCAACCCATAAAACTGGCCCATTTGAGCCCACAAAAGTCCAACTCGAATTCTCATTGAAGTTGTTTACTAAGCCATATGAATTCAGGGTAGGAGTGGTATTGATTTTTTTTATAAGTTATTACCATGAATCAAAATTGAAATTAGTTTGATTACTAAAATGCCCTTGTTGTTGGATTAAAGTAGATGACAAATTTGGAATTATAAAAATTATGTGAGGATATAATGGGTAAAAAAGATGGATTCCTAATGGGTTAGTTTTCCAGGAATTAGAATGCTACCTCCCACTCAAGAGTCAAATTCCTCTAAAATTAGGAGTTGAAGTCCTTATTTTGTGCGGGCCTACTTGCATTTTCATTTCTCCATGTGAAGTAAACACATGAGTAATTCGTAATCGGAATCCAACTCCTTATTTTGATTCCGATTACAAATTAGTAAACATGTCATTAAGTTAACCTAGCCGCACTGTCCTCTCTCCCCATCCCTCTGATGTCTCAAACGGAAAAGTTACCTGGGCATGATAATCAAATAGAAAAGGAGGGAATTGAATAAGGGTTTTCTAAATTTCTTAAATCTGTAACTATTACAAGTGTTAGCTTTTAGGATTTTTAGTCGTTTACCCCTTGAACTATGACCCTAATCGAATTTACCCTATGAACTAAAAAATCTGCCAATTTAGCACCCAAACTACATGAATTCGCAAATTTCTCCTATACCGTTAAATTTCAAATGATTTCATCCAAAGTTCTGTCAAAATTCACACGTGAGCCTCACTTGGGACAAAACGGGAAGGCAATATAGTCATTCTAAAGCATGCACACTTTCTTTTTCTTCCTTCTTCCTTCTCCCTTCTCTCTCTCTCTTCATCTTTCTCACACACGCTCTGATCTCTCCCTCTGCAACTTTTTCTCTCTTTTTTTTCTTCTTCTTCCTCTCTCTGAAAATTACAAAAAATTACAAAGATAAGACCCTTAGCCTAGCCAAACATCTAGCATCAGCACTTAGAATATCAGATAAACCATGAGGCATCAGATCAAAGTGTCTCCCAAAAGCCAAATCATAACTCATATTAGCTTAGGCATCCCCCTTCTTTTTTTTTCTCTTCTTCCTCTCTCTATTTTTTTCTTCTCATTCTCTATTTCTCTGTTTCTTTCTTCTTCTTGTAGATAAGGTTAGATCTGTTGCATATTTTATTCAAGTTTAAGGATTAGTTGCATATTTGTGTGATTATGGTTTTTTTGTTTCTTGAAATTTCGGGGATGATTATGGTTGGAAGGAGGAGATTTGCGAGGGTTATTATGGTTAGGCTCAGATGGTGAGTTTTGGGAAGGGGAGGAGTATGGGTTGGGTATGTTCCTTCGCATATTCTTCTTGTTCTTCTTCTCAAATGTTAGAAATGGGTTGGGTCTGTCTTTTGGATTGGTTGTGGTGCTTTGATTATGTGAAATAAAGCTGATGTGTTTTTATTTTGGCGCCAAGCTATTGGGAAAGATGAGGAATGAGAGGGAAAGGTGTTAGAACGACTATATTGAATTTTGACGGAACTTTGGATGAAATCATATGAAATCTAATAGTAGGGGTGAAATTAGCGAATTCATGTAGTTTGAGTATTAAATTGGTAGATTTTTTAGTTTAGAAAGGTAAGTTCGATCAAGGTCATAGCTCACACCGGGGGGGGAGGACGACACATTGCTCTAGCTTTTATAGCTTGTATTAAGCTTAACTAATCGGTTAAAAACATGGCAAAAAAAAATCAGTAAAACAAAATTGGTAACAAGCAATGTTTTAAGCTTGTCCCATGGGGCGGCCTTAGATTTTGAATTTTTGATAGACGCCCAGCCTGGGCGGGCCGTTATTATTGAATATGGCTCGACTCAAACCAAACCCATTAAATTTGGATCAAGCTAGCCCGGTCCATTGACCAGCCCAACTTTGGTGGCACGTGTGTCTATGTTTTTGTCTCAACCTTACTTATCAACCAGGTTAAACTCAAAAACCGCTTGGAAGAGAGATGGGGAAGGAAGGCGCCGCCAGAAGACATGAGTGAGATAGGTGGTGGTGTTTCTTTTTTAATTCTTTGACTTGACGAAAGGACCACTCATGCAACACGAAACTTAATTTGGAGACGATAACCAAGGTCTAAAATATCGATAATATTCCGATATTTCCATCAAAATTTTCGTGTTTTTGGACTACCGATATTTTCGATACCATCGATATTTTAGACCTTGACCAGTATACTTGGTTTCAACCATGGACCAAAATATCGATAATATCGATGAAATATCGAGGATATTATCGTTTTTTCGGGTCACTGATATTTTGGAACATATCGTATGAATATTGATAATATCGACGAAATGTCGAGGAAATATCGATGTCGATAATTTCTCTCAGACTTCAGCAATATTTTGGCAAAATATCGACATGATATCGCTATAATATCGAAAATATCGATTTGCACATGAGAATGAGTTTACTTTTCAAGTTTCAACTTTCCAATTACTCTTCACATTATATATAAATGATTATGGTGTGTTTAATATTCTTTCACTAATTACTACATATTTTCTACACTCACAGTGTTTGTCAGTTCGTTATATAATCATCTTAAATCAGTTAAACCCATCATGCAATGCATTTCCTTCCAATTTTTTTTGTGATAAACTAATAGATAATTGACTAAATAAACATCTTCCAAAGTTTCAATAAAAAATTTCCAAGTTTTTCTTACAATTTCCATGGTTTTTTTCAATTTTTATCGATATCGATAATATCCTGATATTTCCATTGAAATTTCCGTGCTTGTGGACTACTGATATTTCCGAATACCATCGATATTTTAGGCCTTGACGATAACAACTATTATTCGAATTCATGGCAGAAAATGTAAAACGAGGTATAATTCAAGGGTCAAAATAATGAGAAACAACATAGAAAATCAAACGAAATTGACCACATTTGGAAAAAACTCATTTAGATAGTTCGATTTTGGCATTTAGTTACTGGACCCGAATTTGAAATGAGATAGTAAGGAGGTTGAGAGGGATTTGGCATAGGCAGAGGGAGCGACCAAGAAAGAGCGTTTGGTACAGCTAGGTGTGAATGGAGGTGGCAGCGACATGTGGATCGTGGATGGAGGTGGTGCCACATCTGGGTGAGTGAGAGAGAATGAGAAGGATGAAGTGCCGTCGACATGTGGGTGTGGACCGAGGATGGAGGCAATAGGCGAACATGGGGCATGGATGGAATTAGAGGTGTCAAACAGACTGGGCCGATCCGACACAAGCACAACTTGGTTAAATAAGGTCCGGCAGGACACAACCCGTATCTTTGGGCGGTG
Organism: Prunus padus; assembly: GCA_024362665.1. Classification (NCBI taxonomy): domain Eukaryota; kingdom Viridiplantae; phylum Streptophyta; class Magnoliopsida; order Rosales; family Rosaceae; genus Prunus; species Prunus padus. The sequence continues at coordinate 26,794,170 of JANFAM010000010.1, forward strand.
TCGGGATGAGGTAATTTGATCCAATAGGTTGGGCCAACTCGAAATCCAAACGGCGTTTAAAGCCCATTTATTAAATTATACTTGTTTTAGAGAAAAATAATACATTATATTATTACATTTATATCTTAAATTCAAGTTTTTTTTCTTTAAGAATATATATTAAAATTTAATGTTTTCTTTATATATAAAATAATGATTTTGTTTTTCAAGTTTCAATTTTTAAAACTCAAAAAATAATCTAGCCATTTTCTATTTAAATGTGCTTTAAATAAATTTATCGACCTCTTTTTCTTAACAAATAATACATATTATTAGTATGTACATAATGATAAAAGAGATTTAAATTTAGTTAAAAAAAAATTACAAAAAAAATACAATACATAAGTCAAATTTGATGTGGACCCATATCAGCTTGTTTAGGGGCCCGACACAAGCACGACTCGAACCCACAGCCTCGACACAAGCACGGCTCGAGCTGTGGGTCAAGTCGAAATTGATGATTTTCCTAAATGAGCAGGCCCGACACAACCTGTTTATTAAATGGGCCAACTCTAAGCGGGCTAGGCCGATTCGACACGGCCCGTTTGACACCTCTTGATGGAACGATAATTTAAACTACAAGAAGAAGGGGATCTTCTCACACACACACACACACTACTAAGGTGCCATGAGGATTTGAACCTTTGGTCTAGTGTCAATTTGCTTTGCAATCTAGAAAGACGTCCTATGTTCAAATCCCCCTCCCCTAGTTGGAAGAAAATTCTTCGAAAATGTATTATGTATCTGACTTTAAACTTTAAAGTGAGTTTACAATTTTAAAAGCGCAAAGATGAATCCTTCATCCTGAAGGCATTTCTTGTGTCAATTCAATTCTTGAAAGGGTATATTACGTAATAAGCCCTTAATTTGCACAGCAACTAGAAGTCCAACGCTATGACCTTTTCTTTTTCAAAGAAACATTGAACGGTGGCATTCAAAGAATCCCTTGGCAATTATAAGCAATGCTCAAACCAAAAGAACCACTAATTTTTTTTTCTTCTTCTAGTTTTGCTATGTTGAACTTGAACCTACGCTGATGATAATGTCTATGAGAGCGCATCCATGTCATTACCCTCAAAACAATGTTTATGCATGATCTGACTTGAGAATTGTCTAGCAAAGTTAGCTGTTGGAGTAGGTTTTTTAAAGACAAAAATGACATTTCAGATTGCACGTATGTCATTTTCTTGCACAATTAAAAAAGAAGCAACAATTAGTACTTGAAACAAGTAATTGCCAGCTGATAAATTCTACTTGAGAGGCTTCATACCCTGCACAAGTCAGAGAAAAGTTCAACGTCTGTATTACTGGCACCACAGATTAACATCCAGATAATTTCCAAGATACATTTAATGAAACCCAACTTAAAATAGTAAATGATGCATTTGAACAAAAAGTTTGTTGAGAAGGGTCACAAAAAAATAAAATCTTGGATCTTGCGTGCTCTAACATAACAACGGGTATTTTTTAGCGTCAAGCTGGATTTAACATGTGCTCAACGGCACCCAATATCAGTTTTATTATATTTTATTATTATGACATGTTCTTGGGGTATGCAAACCATCTTCAATATGACAAAAAACAACAAAGAAAATGATAATAGCCTGAGAGCGCATTCTGTTAGGTTTTGGCTCGTCAATTAGTGTCCTTCTGTTTAGGATTGTTTTAGGAAAAAAAGGGTGCACCAATTCTTCTCCTAAAAGGACTAGGAAAGAATCTTAGTTTCCTAATTCAATTAGATTAGAAATCCTACAAGTCTATTTGGAATTGTAAAGAAGTATATCCCACTTAGAATGGGAATTATAATTTGTAAAGGACATGTAATCAGCACCCTATGCCTATAAATAGGGTGCAGCAAGGCTTAAATCTTGAAGAGAGAAAACTGTGACAGCCAAGGCAAGAAGAGAGGGATTAGTTCTAGGGTTTGCAAAAGTTCTGTAATCTCTATTATTAATCAAAGAGGCGGTGATTTCTCTACCTAGAGAAATCACAACTGGACGTAGGCAAAAGTTCTGCCGAACCAGTATAATTCTTGTGTGTTTTCTAAGTTTTCCAGCACTTGCGAGTTTAGTCTATTGCCATCGGATACATTAAAGAACAAGATCTAGTAAGCGGAGGTTTTATTTCAACACATTCCAATGTTTATAATTTGCACTTATTAGCCATGTTGTTTGTAGTTAATATTAAGTTGTATTATATTTTTATTTATGTATGAAAAATGAAAAGAGGAAAACTACTGAAGCTCACATGCAATGCAAAAAAGAAAGGAAAATCAAATTTGTTCCTGCTAGGGCTTGGAAGGCGATTGAATACTATAAATGGGCACCTTAGGACTACTGACGCTCTGTTTTCTGCTTATGGCTGTCATTTTCTTATTCTATGGTTTAGTTTCTTTGTCATAGAGAACTAACTCCCTAGCTATGACAAGAGAATGAGTAATTTGTTTATCAAAGAAATGTGTCCTTATAGTCCCTTTGTATGAGTGCGTGTGTGTGTATGGGGTGGGGTGTTCGTGGGTGTAATTATTCATAGGCTACTACTTTCCAGAATAGTAAAAATAATTTCGAAGGCAGTAAATAGTTGTCATCCAGAAGTCAAAAGCTACAATAGGAAACCAAAGCAATGCTTCCTATTGTGGCCATTAGAAGTTGTACCTTAGAAAACCTTAGTTCATTGACTGCCAGTCGGAGAGAATCATTTGAGAGTATTAACCGTGACAGAGCACCTGTGCTTAACCTGCATTATTTATAAAAGACATAAGGATGGGTTGATTAACGTTTCGAACAATTAGAAAGAAAGCTATCAAACAGACGAATTTATTGTTTGGACATAATAAACTTTTTTTTCTTTCTGGGCTGATGTTTGTGCACAATAAACAAAAAGTTTCCATGTCCCATGTAAGTAAGTGAACCATCAAACAGAGTCATCTTCCCGTTTATCTTTATTTGGTCCTTTCTCCAGTGGATGTTTATTCTAACTGGCAGATGGTAGTTATTTATCTTTAAAAAGTGGAGAAATTTGCTATTGATGATAACTTAATTAGGCTATTCTTTGGACCCATTAGAATTTCCTTGAGGCATGTAGATGGTGTCTCCATACAAATTCACTACTCAATCTAAAGATGGAGCCAACTGGAAAAGGATGGGAGTTGCAGATAGTTGTTAGAAGATAACATTGCTAACGTGCCTAATTACAAAGAAAAGTGTAGAGAATATTTGTAATTGTATACCCCAGAAACTTGGCTGCCTCTGAGACGGAACCCTCAACTGCAAAAATGAGATCCAACAGAGCTTGCATTCCCTGCAAAGGAGATTAGCTAGTGTTAGGATCGTTACATAACAAAATGACTTAAATCTAAGATAATTACATACCAAAATGAACTTAGGATTATTGGGTCCAATTTGGGAACCACAATCCGATCCTCTAATGGTAGACTTTGGGGGAAGAATTTGAAGAAGCTCTTGAGGAGGGGAATAAGCATCAAGATCCACAGTGTTCCTGACTAGACCAGACTAGCTCAAGACAAGAGTAAATAATCATTTGATAATTGAGGATGTGGAAATTAAAAAAAGATTGAAATGGAGTGAACACACCTTTTAGAGCTATAAGAGCGCGAAGGCGAGCCAAGGCTGAGGCACGATTCATATGTTGGGATCGGTCCTCCACAGCCTAAATTGGAATTCAATTAATTGAATATTGACTATTGAGCATATAGAGCGTTTAGAGCATTTAGAAGCATAGAAGGAGACCTGCGCAGTAAGACCGGTGGGGAGGTGCTTGAGGCGTACGGCAGACTCTCGCTTGTTACGGTGCTGACCCCCTGGGCCCGACGCCTTGAAAGTGTCCATTTGGCACTGACTCATCAGCTCTTGGTCCGTAGATGCCAGATATCCCTTTCCGCTATTCGTATTACTTGCGGCACCAATGCTGCTCCCGTACTTAGAGCACCGTATGAAGAAGGAGGCGTCGCTTTTCTTGTCTTCCAGTAATTGTGGTGGCTGTTGCGTCCACCTCCAGTTGCTTAAGCATTTTCTTCTTATTTTCACAGCTATGGCTGGAGACGGAGGTGGACATGATGCTTGAAATATAGCATGCTTAGCAGCTGCGCCACTGCTTCTTCTTGAAACTCCAACTACTCTAACCCATGAATTTGAATATGATAATTTCCACCCTGACTGTGCCACGGCCATTCTCCCTTTATACGGATAAGTCTTAGAGATTCCCGCCGCAAATCGTCAAACACCAACTACCCTAAACCCTAAACCCTAAGTATTGTTACCCTGACTGAACCATATTCCCAATTACCACCTTCACTTTCCTCGCGATTTGTCACTGAATTTCATATATATATATATATATATATATATATATATATATATATATATATATATATATTTTGAGTATAAGCGATTGATTGAAGGAGGGCGTTTACCCTTAATTAACTTGTTGGGCTTCGAACCTCTGCTCCCATGAGTAGCTCAACTAACTGAGTTATACTCACGGATTATTTGCAATATTAGACATGTGTCACTTGAGACTAATTTCGGCAAAAATTGCTAAGGGTATTAACATAAAACATTAGAAAGAGTGAAAAAAATATTAATAATCAAGGATTTGGTCAAGTATTAATAACATAGCAGGTAGAATTTACATATTCTTCTAAGGGCTAGTTTGACATTGCTGTGCTGTGAAAATAATCGTTGTTAGATTTGTTGTGAGAGAAATCAGCTGTAAGTGAAAGTTGTTTGGTTTGGTAAACATTTTGTTAAACATGTTGTTGGTACAATAATCCGTTTCTGAATGTTTGGTAATTTTTTATTTGGTGTGAAAGTGTTGTGTGTTGTGTATAGAGGTGGTTGCAATTTGGTTACAACAACTTTTCAATGAAACTGGGAACTGACCGACATATTGTGGTATTGTAAAAAAACAAATCATGAACTGACCGACATATTGCGGTATACTGCAATTATTAGTATATTGCGGCCGGTATATCGGTATACCGCTATTATCGATATAGGGAACTTTACAAATTTAATCGGCTAACCCACTAATAAAATCTAATCTTTTACAAACTTTTCTTCTAGGCATATGAGTAAAAAAAATCTTATCTTTTGCATACTTCTCTCGGCCTAGTTTTGAAGCCTTTTAAGTCCAAACATTTTGAAATTTACAAATTTAAGCAAGTAAACTCACAACTCAACTAAAGATTTAAACCGAAGTAAATAAAGTTTAAATTTAGTTACAACCCAAAAGAAAAATGCAATGCAAGACATAGAGAACTCAAGGGTTGGTGGAGAGTGGATTTGAAGGACTCCGTTGTGAGGTATGACCATCTACAAATAAAACAACACAAGTTTAGTAAATATGAACTAAAAAAATTAAAATGAAATGAGTATACACAAAAAACATTATAAGAAGCATAAAGAACATGAAAATAATAAACCAATTACTTACAAGTTGTAACATGTTCCATTTCCTTATAGAATTCAATCTCATCATTAGAGAGAGATAAGATAATTAATTATCATGCTATTAAATATTAAATAAAATATTTATTTATATATAGTTGCGGTATTGCGGTATATCGCGGTATTTGGTCATTTGAAACGGCGAACCGACCGATATATTGCGGTCGGTTCAAAAAACCGCAATTTGAGGTCGGTTTTCCCTCGAAATTGGTTTGGATGCGGTTAAAATGCGGTCGGTAAATGTGGTTATGTGCTATTTCAGTTCAAAATGCCAGCCCTAACTGTGTATAATGACTAAAAAGCACATTATGTTGAAATGACTTTTCTGTTCAAGTGTTAATGGACCATATCGCCAAGCCTATAGTATGGCGCCACGTGGTCAACAAAGTAGATACCCTCGTATGCTGATCCGACCCGACTCACCGTGACAAGTCATTACCTTAAAAGCAAACCAACCAACCCGACCAGACCAGATCATAGGTCCTACCAGACCAAGGTCTGCTGGATGACGTTTGCTCACGATCAGAACCACCCGAGCCATATACTTGGGCAGAATCTCCCAAAATCCCCCTTAGTCGAACCTGATGAGCAAATCAAGGTGACTAGAGAATCTAGGGAAGATCGCCTCTCTGAACAAGTTAACCCACGTGGGTGTCAAGACAAGACTGAATGGGAGCACTTAATGCACTTCAAATCCAATCCAGGTGTTGTCCCACTGAAAGGGACATAGTTCGCAAGGATCCATCCGCCTGGGACTTGTTTAACTCCTTTGCTCGTCCTGACCCGAGTCAGGGCCCTAGTCAACCGGGGGAGCCACCCTCCCAGTCAACATATGGTGCCGTCTGTGAGAATTGTTGCTGACAGAAGTAGCATCCCCAATCCCATCTGAGTCCCAATGCGAGCAAAACTAAGCTATGTTGAATCAGCATATTAGAAAGAAGGCTCTCTCGGGTTCCGCCTAGAGAAACGACCAAAGAAGAAAGAAGGAAAGGCAGCAGAGGGATCGCCTTAATAGCCTGGAAGACAAGATTAGCTGAATCCTGAAGGGTGTAAAAGACTTCCAAAATCTCAGCAATAGCCTTCGTGCGTAGAACGAAATACTACAAGAAAGTCACACCAACCTAGTAAAGAAGGTAGACTCATGACAGAAGAACGACCAAAAGCAGGCTGGCAACGAGAATGCCAGCAAAGCCTCATCCGAGCCAATAGAGACTGAGGTACCAAGGCGAGAAACGACTGACACAAGAGCCATACTGGAGGAAAAAAGAGCTTGGCGGGAGCGTAACCAATGCATGGTAGAAAACTTATAGAATGAGAAAACCACGGCCGGCACAAGCGGAGTCGAGGAGGATGTCGGTGGCATCACCTCCATGCTAAAGGACCTGGTCATAGATGAATTAAAAAGTGTGTGGGATCGGCTTGGATAGGTGGAGAAATAAAAAATGCGCAGAAGGCCGGAGTTCATCAAGGAAGAAATCCCGTTGCCCTATACCCTTGACTTATTGGAGACTAGGGTGGTCGGAGATTCAAGGCCCCAAAAATCCCCTTATATATGATGGAATAACTGAAACATACGACTACCTGGATAATTTCCGTGATGCCATGGAAGGACGGCGGGCAAATGAGGTAACCAAGTGCTGTATGTTCCCAACAACGCTCAAAGGCTCTGCCACAAGCTGGTTCCAGCGACTCACTCCGGAATCAATCGGTTCTTTTGTCGAACTAAGAGAGGTTTTCATGGACCGATATATGATCATTTCTGATCAGCTATACACCGCGAACGACTTATCAGCAGTCAGACAATGACCCAATGAGAAACTCAGGGATTACATCACCCAATTCAACGAGTATGCACGGTGTGAAGGTTCAGACAAGGCAACGATACATAATGCCCTGATGAGAGGACTTCAAGTTGGGGACTTCTTCTTTTTCGTCACTATGACCCCCTGAAACATACAAGGATCTCCTTCACAAGGCTACCAGCTATTCACGAGCCGAGCAGCTGAACTTGGCAATGAAGGTAATTGCAGGGCCAAATCCGGAAGCACCAGAGCGATACTGACCTAGGGAGAAGAGGTCCAACGACTATGCATATGACTTATCAGCGAAAAGGAAGAAAGAAGAGGTCCGACCTGAGAATCATAATCAATACACCAACTACAGGCCATCCCTGCCAATGACCACACACAGATGGACATCGATGAAAAACCTGGAACGTCCCGAGTGTTCATATCAACCATTTCGAGGGGATCGACCTTAGTTGGGAACTCAAATCGGGCCATCAAAAGCTACGCTAGGGCTTACCGACGAGGGATGACTGAGGTTATGTATGTAAGGTCAGCCGGGTGTCACCCCAAATCCCCCAAACTGGAATACGAGCAGGTCACATTCACAGAGAGTGATGCTGTTGGGATTACTTTTCCTCACCACGACCCCTTGGTCATCACAACCGAGATAGCTCACTGCGAAGTGGCTCGGGTATTCCTCGATGGGGTAAGCTTAGTTAATATTATTTTTCTCGATGTCTTCAGGCAACTCGAGGTTAGTGAAAGTCTGCTTGACCATCGATGCCCCGCCCTGGTCGCTTTTGGCGAAGGACACATCTAGCCCCTAGGACACATGAACCTGACCTTGTCAATAGGTGTCCATCCTAGGCATGCCAACATCACGACGAACTTTATCGTGGTTGAATGCGCCTCATCATACAACGTCATCCTAAGCCGACCGGAAATTAGCGACCAAAACCTATCAGTCAATATGCGAGAGCTGGCGATCAAGTTCCCTACACCTCATGGGGTCGTTAGTGTGAGGGGAGATCAGGAGTCAGCTCAGACCTGTTACGCCTCCTCAGTTAAGTTGAAGACCAAGGTAACTTATGAAGCCTTTTGCCTGGATACGGAGGACAATGATAATGTGCCCAACCAGACAACGGTCATCGATCCCCGAGGGGAAATCAGCCCTGTAAATCTGCAATTAGTGGAAGACTTGGAACAAGTAGCGTTTTTTCCTAATCACCCGGATCGGCATTTAAGAATTGGCTTGCAGATAATGCCAAAGGCCCGCTAGGAACTTGTGAAGTTCTTAGGAGAAAATGGTGAGGTGTTTATGTGGTCTTATGACGATATGAAGGGAATAAGCCCTGACATAATCACTCATCGCCTCAGCATTGACCTATAGTACCGACATGTCGAGCAAAAACACCAAGTATATGACGCCACCATGACGGAAGAAGTAGACAAGCTATAAATGAACAATTTTATCTGCCAGGTAGATTACCTTATATAGTTGTCAAATGCGGTCATGGTTCGAAAGACTGAAGGAAGGTGGCGAACTTCGCAAACCTCAATAAGGCATGCCCCAAAGATAGTTTCAAATTGCCAAGAATTGACCAGTTGGTGCACGGCACGGCACGGCACGAATTACTGAGTTTCATGGAGGCCTACTCAAGTTATAATCAGATCTGCATGCACCCAACCGACCAAGAAAGCACATTGTTTATCACCGATCTTGGTACATACTGCTACCAGGTCATGCCTTTTGGGGTAAAAAATGCAGGGGCCATTTACTAGCGGTTGGTAAACTAAATGTTCACCGAGCAGATAGGAAGTAGCATGTAGGTATATGTCGACAACATGCTAGTAAAGAGTTTCTGAGTTGACCAACATGTTGCAAATTTGGCCAAGACCTTCGCAAACTTGAGAGAATATGGAATGAAATTAAACTTGGCTAAATGTGTATTTGGGGTTGGCTCGGGCAAATTTTTGGGCTTCATGGTTAGCCATAGGGTGATTGAGGCTAACCCAGAAAAAATCCAAGCCCTTGTAGGAAAGGCTTAACTAAAGACTAGGAAGGAAGTTCAGAGCTTGACAGGAAGGGTAGTGGAACTAAATCGCTTCATATCCAAAGCAACCAACCGATGCCTCCCATTCTTTAAGGCCCTAAAGGGCAACAAGAAAATGGTGGATTAGATGTTGGAGTGCGCCTTGGCATTAGAGAGTTTGAGAGCACACATGGTACAGGCTCCCATATTGTCCAAACCTGAAGTTGGGGACATATTATCACTACACCTATCTGTATCACCCTCAACGGTTAGCTCGGTCCTCACCCGAGACCTTGACAAAGTACAACACCAAGTGTATTATGTAAGTAGAGCCCTGGTCAATATAGAAACTTGTTACCTGGAGATCGAAAAGCTTGCCTTGGCCCTTATTGTCTCGGCTCGGAAACCTAGACCATATTTCTAGGCACATTATATTGTTGTTTTAACCAACCGACCACTTAGCCATGTTTTACGAAAGCCTTAAATGTCGGGTCGGCTAATCAAGTGGTTAGTCGAGCTAGGAGAATTCGATATTGACTATCAGTTGCGTACTGCCATGAAAGCACAAGCCATCGCTGATTTTATTTCAAAATTTACACCATCAACATTTGTTGCAGTACCACAATCCTTTGGAACAAAGCCAACCCCCAACCCGACGCCGATAGTGCCGAACATCGCCCTCACCGACCCGATACAACCACGTTGGATTTTGTACGTGGATGACGCATCTAACTTACAGGGATGCGGAGTAGGATTGGTTTTGATCTTCCATAGTGGGGTCGAGGTAGAATATGCTCTCCGATTTCCGTTCCAAACCTCCAATAATGAAGTATAAAATGAAGCCCTCTTAGCGGGATTCCGTCTAGAGACGGAACTAGGTGCTGAACATATTGACATCAACATCGATTGACAACTTGTCGTCAACTAGGTCACCAACGAGTACGAAGCTGGGTTATAGAACATGAACGCTTATGTCCGAAAAGTCAAAGACCTCTTCTCCTCTTTCAGGTCGTATACAATCACCCAGATTGGCGAATATCTTGTTGACCAAACGCTGATATGTTGCACCTGCGTTCTTGAGGCCGAATGACATGAAATTGTAGCAGTATAGCCCTTTGTCAATGATGAATGGGGTATGTTCACGATCGGTAGGGTGCATGAAGATCTGATTGTAGCCAGAGTATGCGTCCATGAAATTGAGGAGCTCATGGCCTGCCATGGCGTCTACCAGTTGGTCGATTCTTGGTAGAGGGAAGCTATCCTTCGGACATGCTTTGTTCAGATCGGTATAGTCCTGGCACATAGGCCATTCGCCGTTCGTCTTCTTTACCAAGACTGAATTTGCTAGCCATATTGGGTAGGTCACTTCCCAGGATGAAGCCGATCGTCTGTAACTTGTCCACTTCAAGCCTCACAACCTCATACTGTTCGACGTCATAGGCCCGTCATTTCTGACGAATCGGTTTGATGGTGGGACAAATGCTGAGCTTGTAGCTGATTACGTTGGAGGAGATGCCAGGCATGTCATTATATGACCAGGCGAAGACTTCCGAATTGGCCCTGAGGAAGGTGAGGAATTCAGCTCGCAAGGTTGGTCGAAGGGTCGTGCCGATCCTTATTTACCGATCGGGCTGTTCTTCGAAGAAGGCAACCGATTCAAGATCTTTGACAGGCTGAGCTTGTGGGGTAACAACCTCGTCTCTTGGATCATCAAGTTGATCAGTCCTCTTGCCGTTCTGCACGACATTGATGGAGGTAGAAACTGAGTGTGACTCCCTCGGTGTGGCTCTTGCTGATTCCCTAGAGGCTGATACGTAACACGCCCGTGCACTCAATTGATCTCCACGCACTTGGCTAACGCCAGAGTGTGTTGGAAATTTGGGGAGGAGTATGTGTGGCGACAACATGGCTTTCATTCTAGTCAGCGCTGGCCTGTCGGTGATGGTGTTGTAGGCTATTGGATAATCAACGACCAGGAAGTGGATGTAGATGATTGACCTTCGGGGGGCTGTGCTGATGGCGAGCGGTAATTGGATGCTCCCGATTGGTTCAACAACATCACTGGAGAAGCTTAGAAGAGGAGTGATATCCTTGTTGAGGTGCTGATGCTGAATCCCGAGGGCGTTGAAAGCATCGGCAAAAACACGTTGATCGAGCTACCTATGTCGATTAGGATTCGGCTTATGTCGTAATCGGCAATGTCGGCCCGGATGATCATGGGATCGGAATGGGGGAAGATGATGCTCTTTTCCTCTTCTTCGGAGAAAGTGATTGGCTCCCAACCGATTCGTTGGACTTTGCTGTTGTGCTTTTCATATACGCTGAGAACCTGAGGGTGCTGAACGGCACACATGTAATTTTTTATCCAACGATTGCTGGTTTCGACAATCTACTGGCCTCCACTAATCATGTTGATTTGTCGATTCGCGAGTTGATATGGGACAGATCGATCGCTCAGATACTGATCCAGTTTGCCCTCGCTAATGAGGCGTTCAACAATTTTGCGAAGAGCGATGCACGATTCCGTATCGTGGCCGTTGTACTGGTGATATCGACAGAACACGCCGGTGTCTTTTTCGTTATACCGAGGGAGCTTTCGGTTGCTGGGCTTCGATATTATCTGGTTCTCGTTCATGAGAACGCTCTCGTATGTGGTGTTGAGAAGAGTGAAAACCTCTACCTCCCGATTCTGCTTCGGGCTTTTGAAGTTGCTTCGGCCACCAGAGTCCTTGTCGCGTTTGTTCGCATCCTGCCGATTCTGGAAGCCGTCATTCCGTTTGTCTCCAAGTGTGAAAAACCAGACACGGGGGGTGCCGTTCGTTAGGGCACCGGGTTGGTACTTTGGGTGGAAGGGAATCAGTCATAGGCTGGGACTTGGGTCTGATCTGTAGGTGCCGTTGTATCGGGGGGTGCCCAAGGTCCGCCTTTGAAATTGAAATATTTTGCCTTGGCATAAATGACAACTTGTTTCATCAGCTCGTCGTAAGTCATCCAGTTGTTGCTGTGGACTAAATAGCAAAACTGGGACGATCGGAGGCCACTTTTGAAGGTGCCGAATGCTGCTCGGTAATCCATTTATGGACAATGAGAGTATTCGTGGCTGAACCTGGCTGCATATTCCCTTAAAGGCCCGTCGTCTCATTGCAGGATGGTATAAATATCATCGGTAGAATAGAGATGATCGGTCTGTATCATAAAATGATTAAGGAAAGTTTGTTTTGACTGATCGAAGGAATTTACCATACCTGGCTTCAGTCAGAAGAACCAATTCAAGGCAGCTCCAGCCAAGGTGAAGGGAAATAATAGGCATTGGCCTTCATCGGTGAGCCCCTTGCAACCTAACGCCGATTGAAAGGTGTGGATGTGGGTTATCGGATCCTCAATTTTCTGTGTAAAACGATATCTTGAGGGGTTGGACATCCTTCTCATGCCTGAAGGTTCGGATCTGATCGGTGAATGGTCCTGGCTGGACCTTTCCCCAGGCCGGCTGCAGAGACTAGTTTTGTTCCTCCTCGATCCGATTGATCTTCTGAAAGAGGAGTTGGATGGTTGAATCGGTGGATGGAAGATCGTCGTCGAAGTGCTCCGTTGAATGATGGAGGATCGATTGACGAGTGTTGTATTCCTGATCCTCACGGCCTGCCATTCGGCAGGTGTTTCTGCTGTGACCTCCGTGCTGCCGATCGTTTCCTTCAGCCGTCCGGTGGTTACGCTGATCCTTCCGATAGGGCCCTTGCCCTGGTGATCGGTAGGAGATTGTGGTCTCTGGTGAAGTTGGAATGTAGTATGACTCGTCTATTTCTTCCAGGCCGATCGAGCCGTACCTTCAGTAAAGGAGGGATTGGGGTCCTAGCACATGCATACGCCGATCGTTGAGCCTTGCGTTGATCGAGATTGGTGATGGCTGCCATTGCTTGCGCCGATCGTTGAGTCTGTCTCGACAGTCAGAGTAAACTCGGTACTCTTGGTGTCACTCTTGCGGTGAGGGCACGAATAGTCGACGA